>JASWHV010000005.1:99367121-100567121 GCA_030760725.1 Neostapfia colusana | reverse complement strand
TGGGCTCAACATGAGTGCTAAGAGACAATTTTGGGAGGACTTGGAGGATATGGTTAGTAGTGTACCGATAACCGAGAAACTCCTCATAGGGGGAGATCTCAATAGTCACGTGGGTGCAACTAACCTAGGATTTGAGGGAGTACATGGAGGCTTTGGATGCGGCGATAGAAATCAAGAGGGTAAGGACATCCTAGACTTTGTCGTAGCCTATGATCTGTTGGTAGCTAACACCCTCTTTAGGAAGAGACAATCTCACCTAGTGACCTTTAGTAGTGCCCAACAGTCTAGCCAGATTGACTTTGTCCTCACTAGGAGAAAGGATAGACGGGAGTGTCTAGATTGTAAGGTAATCCCCGGGGAGTGTGTTGTGACACAACATAAGCTTGTGGTAGTTGAATTTCGCTTCCATACATGTTCTTTGCGGGACAAATGTGTCAAAATCACAAGAACAAAGTGATGGAAGTTGAAAGGAAAATCACAAGAATCCTTTAAAAATAGGGTGATCACAGGACCCTGGGCAAAAAATGGAGATGCAGATAGTATGTGGGTAAAGATGGCAACTTGCATTAGGAAGATAGCTAGTGAGGTGTTCGGTGTGACAAAAGGAAAGAAACTTGTAGATAAAGACACTTGTGGTGGAATGAGGATGTACAAAAGGCCATTAAGGAGAAGGAGTGTTACAAGAGTTGGCATAATGATAGAAGCGCAAGCAACATGCTTAAGTACAAAGAGGCTAAGAAAGAATGCAAGGCGAGCTGTGAGTAAGGCAAGAGGACAGGCCTATGATAAGTTATATGAGAGACTAGAGACAAAAGAAGGTGAAAAGGACATATACAAGGTAGCAAAAATCCATGAGAGAAAGATGAGGGATTTCAATCAAGTTAAATGCATCAAAGATGAGACTGACCGCATTCTAGTGAAGGATGAAGAGATTAATAATAAATAGTGTGATTATTCTAATGGGCTATTCAATGATGGGAATGGGAGAACTATGGTTGAGTTGGATGACTCCTTTGATGACTCCAACAGGTGGTTCGTGCGGAGGATACAAGAGTTTGAGGTTAAGGAGGCCTTAAAAAGGATGAAAGGAGGAAAGGCCCTCGGACCTTATGATGTCCCTATTGAGGTGTGGAGATGCCTTGGGGACGTGGCAATAGTATGGCTCACAAAGCTATTCAACCATATTTTTCAGTGAAACAAGATGCCTGAAGAATGGAGGAAAAGTATATTAGTACCTATCTTCAAAAATAAAGGAGATATTCAAAGTTGCACTAATTATCAAGGTATTAAGCTTATGAGTCATACTACGAAGCTTTGGGAGAGAGTGATTGAACACCGCCTGAGGAAAGTGACCAATGTCACTAAAAACCAGTTTGGTTTTATGCCTGGAAGGTCTACAATGGAGGCGATTTTCTTGCTTCGTCAGCTTATGGAGAGATATAGGGAGCAGAAGAAGGACTTGCATATGGTATTCATCGACTTGGAGAAGGCGTACGACAAGATACTAAGGTCAGTCATGTGGTGGGCACTAGAGAAACATAAAGTGCCAACAAAGTACATTACCATTATCAAGGATATGTACAATAATGTTAGGACAAGTGTGCTCGTAAGTGATAGTGAGACTAATGCATTTCCTATCATGGTAGGACTACATCAAGGATCACCTTTGAGCCCATACATCTTTTCCTTGGTGATGGATGAGGTGTCGAAGGATATACAAGGGGATATCCCTTGGTGCATGCTCTTTGCTGATGATGTAGTGCTGGTAGATGAGACTAGAGATGGTGTTGATAAGAAATAAGAGTTATGGAGACAAACCTTAGAGTCCAAGGGCTTTAGACTTAGTAGTACCAAAACTGAGTATATGAGGTGTGACTTTAGTGGTGTTGGTCGTGAAGAGGGAAATGTTAGTCTACAAGGACAAATAGTAACTAGAAGGGACTCTTTCCGATACTTAGGATCAATGTTACAAAGCAATGGCGATATTGATGAGGATGTTTGCCACAGGATCAAGGTAGGGTGGATGAAATGGCGACAAGCCTCTGGAATCCTATGTGATAGGAAAGTCTCACAAAAGGTAAAAGGGAAGTTCTATAGGACGGTGATTAGACCCGCGATGCTCTATGGGGCGGGATGTTGGCTAACTTAACGGCAAAATGTCCAACAAATGAGTGTCGCAGAGATGTGCATGCTACGGTTGATGTGCGGGCACACGAGAAGAGACCGAATAAGGAATGAGGCGATTCGTGATAGGGTAGGGGTGGCACCGATTGAAGAGAAGTTAGTCCAACATCGACTTAGGTGGTTTGGACATATCCAACGGAGACCTCCAGAAGTACCGATTAACAGTGGGATTTTAAGAGGTAGAGAAAATATCAGAAGGGGTAGAGGACGACCAAGGTTGACCTGGGAGGAGACGGTAAAACGAGATTTGAGAGATTGGAATGTATCCAGAGACTTAGCTCATTATAGGACCGCATGGAAAGTAACAATTCATGTGCTAGAATCGTAGTCTTTTTTTTCTTTTTTTTCTTTTTTCTTTTCTTTTTTTTCGTTTTTCTTTTTTTCTTTTTTCCTGGTTCTTATATCTCTTCCTCTCTTTTACTTCATTGAAATTGGGTTTCATGTCTAGCCGACCCCAACATGCTTGGGATAAAGGCTTGGTTGTTGTTGTTATATCTTTAAAGATAGGTACTAATATACTTTTTCTCCATTCTTCAGGCATCTTGTTTGACTGAAAAATATGGTTGAATAGCTTTTTGAGCCATACTATTGCCACGTCCACAAGGCATCTCCACACCTCAATAGGGACATTATCAGGGCCGAGGGCCTTTCCTCCTTTCATCCTTTTTAAGGCCTTCTTAACCTCAAACTCTTGCATCCTCCGCACGAACCACCTCTTGGAGTCATCAAAGGAGTCATCCAACTCAATCATAGTGCTCCCACTCTATTGAATAACCCATTAAAGTAATCCCGCCATCTATTCTTAATCTCTTCATCCTTCACTAGAATGCGGTCAGTCTCATCTTTGACGCATTTAACTTGATTGAAATCCCTCATCTTTCTCTTGCAAATTTTTGCTATCTTGTATATGTCATTTTCACCTTCTTTTGTCTCTAGTCTCTCATATAACTCATCATAGGCCCGTCCTCTTGCTTTACTCATAGCTCGCCTTGCATTTTTCTTGGCCTCTTTGTACTTAAGCATGTTGCTTGCGCTTCTATCATGATGTCAACTCTTGTAGCACTCCTTTTTCTCCTTAATGGCCTTTTGTACATCCTCATTCCACCACCAAGTGTCGCTACCTTCCTAATGCAAGTTGTCATCTTCACCCATATACTATCTGCATCTCCATTTTCTGCCCAGGGTCCTTCTGTGATCACCCTATTTTTAAAGGATTCTTATGATTCTCCTTTCAACTTCCACCACTTTGTTCTTGTGATTTTGACACCTTTGTCCCGCAAAGAACATGTATAGAAGCGAAAGTCAACTACCACAAGCCTATGTTGTGTCACAACACACTCCCCACAGATCACCTTACAATCTAGACACTCCCGTCTATCCCTTCTCCTAGTGAGGACAAAGACAATCTGGCTAGACTGTTGGGCACTACTAAAGGTCACTAGGTGAGATTGCCTCTTTCTAAAGAGCGTGTTAGCTACCAACAGGTCATAGACTACGGCAAAGTCTAGGATGTTTACCCTCTTGATTTCTATCGCCGCATCCAAAGCCTCCATGTACTCCCTCAAATCCTACGTTAGTTGCACCCACATGACCATTGAGATCTCCTCCTATGAGGAGTTTCTAGGTTATCGGTACACTACTAACCATATCCTCCAAGTCCTCCCAAAAATTGCCTCTTAGCACTCATGTTGAGCCTAACTTGTGGGGCATAAGCACTAATGACGTTCAAGACAATGTTCCTAATTACTATCTTAATTAAGATGATCATATCCCCTCGTCTTCGAACATCCACTACTCCATCCTTAAGACTCTTATCTATTAGAACACCTACTCCATTCCTAGTCCCAGACGATCCAGAATACCAAAGCTTGAAACCGGTATTATCGACTTCTCTCGCCTTTTGACCTGCCCATCTAGTCTCTTGTACACAAAAGATATTTACTCGTCTCCTAATGGCAACATCTACTAACTCACATAGCTTCCCCGTCAAGGATCCTACATTCCAACTACCCACCCGAAATCTATATTCCTCGGCTAGCTTCCTTACGCTTTGCACCCGTCGAGTAAGATGCAAAGACCCTTGCTCACTTATCACTACATTCGGGCGATGATGTAGCGCGCCACTAAGGTGGTGGCGATCCGGCCCTTGCCCATTTAACACCATATCCAGGTTCCGATATGGCGCGCCACTAAGGCGGTGGCGACCCGGCCCTTGCCCACTTAACACCATACCCGGGTTCCGATATAGCGCGTCGCTAAGAGGGTTACTCCCCAACGAATTTCTATTGGGTTTCGTTTCCATGAGAATGGCTAAGTGTAGTTGTTGGCTCGCCAAGCCTATCACAACCCCTCCTCCTTTACCCGGGTTTGGGACCGGCTATGTCATTACAACATAGGTGGAGTTACAAAATATACTAAAAGGTTTACTAAAATCCCAAGTGCTTCAACATTCAAATTGTCCCCTATAACACTTTATGTCTTCAGAGAACTTCTCAAACATGAAGTGCCAAGTCCAGTAAGACTACATAATGTGTACAAGATAAACTGTTTCGAAAAAGAAAAACACAACAATGCACGATGCAGCCTTATATTTAACTCGGGAAAATCTAGTTACATCTACCTAACAAGCTAAAAGTCTGGGTTCAGTGCAAGTGGTTTCACACATTTGCACTAATATTCTTCAGCCAAACAACTACCTTGATGTTTTCATTTATTTTTCCTGCAAATAAGATAAGATAACGTAGTCGACAATCCATCTCATTCACTTACAACTTTGAGTAAATGGTACAGACTTCTCAAAGTTATTCAAATTTTAGAAGTACATTTAGGTAGCAAGAAATTGTTTTACATGTAACATTAAATCAGTGTTTAAGAGGCTGTAGTTTGTCCATCATGGAGAATCACACTTGTTGGACCTTGATTGCACAATAATACCAGAGGGCCATGCTCAGGAATAGACATACACACAAAAAAAACAATGTTCATAGCTTAAACTGGTTATCACTTCCATCACAAAAAAAGGAAACTGATTATCTTATATCTTTGATAAAGAAGTGAGTTACAACGTTTGTCTTTTACTCTTCTGCATTGTGCGCATACAGGACATCAAAGATGCAAAGTAGCATTACAGTGAAAGAGTTTCAAAGAGACAAGCCCATACCTCAATGGCCATCAATGGGGGCATCTCCATTTGGGTGCATGCCAAGAATGTTACACCGTTGCGATAGATTTGAAACAAGTAATGCGTTGGTGATACCACAACCTGCAAGATCTTCGAGAACCCAACATATGAGGTAAGTTAAGATCCAGACAAATTGAACAGATAAGACAAATAGCATGTACGCAGCACAAATATTTTGGGGTGTACATGGGAGTTGCATAGTTGGAACCCAATGATTCTAGTTCATCTGATTTACCACTACATATACAATGCATATCAAGTATACAACTTTGTGGATTGGGCTGCTCAGTCCACCCTCTTGCCCTCTTGCCCCCAAAGCACGATAGCTCATAATCGGCAGGTAGCAGCTAAACTTATAACAGCAGCAGCAGCAGCAACAACAACAATACGGAGTACTATTTAAGTTTAGCACTAGCCCAGGAGTTCTCAAAAGAATTCAGCCAGCCATACACAGCAAGAGTATGAGAAATCAAGAACTAAAGTTCTCAAGTTTAATGACCAACAAGAAAAGGATAAAGCTAAAATTTAAAAGGGGGACTAGGAGATTTCCTACTTTGGATGGGTCGCCGGCGGCGTGGGCGACGACGTATTCCCAGAACCAGCTGCAGATGGCGCGGTCCACGCGGTGCGCCGTCATCTGTTTCTCCACCATCACCTCCCTGGAAATCCTCACCTCGGATCACAACCAATTCAGCTCAAATCAGCCCAAGGTAGGCCGGATCCAACCGGGGGAGGCCGGAGGGAGCCGCTCGATGCTAGCACGGGAAGAAATGAGGAGGATGTCGAGCGAGGATTACCCGGAATCGGAGAGGAGGAAGACACACTGTAACATTCTGCCGCCCTTCGAAGCTCAACTCCACGAGGCAGCCGGCGGTGGCGGCAGTGAGAGCGACGCACAAACCAGGAGCCAACTCCCCTGCAAAGGAGAACGAAACGGGGAAGCCAGTCACGAGGAACTCGGTAAACAATTTGGAGTTTGCAGTCGAAGGAAATGTACAATTCCGGTTAATAATACGCCAGTGTTAACAATGACGCGAGGGTTTGCAATTTCGTTTATATTACGTTAACTTTGTTTAAATAAATCGGATATTTAATTTGAAATCAATTTTAATGTTCACTATTCCTTAATATTTTAAATGCAACAGTTGTGAATAATAAAATTAGCATTGAAAGCCTCATATGACACCCCAAGAGAGAAATTTGGCAACTCTAAAATTTATAAGTTTTGATCTATGCGAGATATATGATGTGTTGACAAAAATAGAAAAACATTTCGTGGCATTAATTGTGTGATGCGACTAGATTCTGCTATGTTAATTGTTGTAAATTAAAAATAGAATTTGTGACTATTTTAAAATTTATTAGGCTAAACTAAAAAATCAATTAGAGTGAAAGATTAAACGTCTTATGTCAGGTTGTAGTGGTGAGGATTTATTTTCAAATTATTTGATAAATTTTGTGATGAACACAACAATATTTATAAGAGTATGTTTCTCTATTCTCCACAATCAAACGGGATAGCCGAAAAGAAAAATCACACGTTGAGTGACTTGATGAATGTCATTTAGATATTGTTGGTTTATCTAAGGTGTAGTGAGGGAGGCTTTATTGATATTATGTCATTTGTGAATCGAGTTTTAAATAAGAATAAAAAGAAAATCGTGTTAGGAGAAAATCACCACTTTCATACCTGTACACTTCGAGATATTTATTAAAGGTCAATATTTAATTCTCTAATCAACGTAAAATTGTATCAAAAACAGTGGATTGTATTTTTATACGTTATGCTCAACGAAACATTGTGTATATATTTTAAAAGTCAAATTGAAGTATCTGATATGTATGTTGATACTCTAACACAATCGCATGAAGCAACATATTTTAACAATCACTGTCATGAATATCTTCTGAATTTTTTCTCACAACCTGGGAACGTTTTGTAGGAGGGACACAATGAAATAACTCGGACGAATAAGAGATAGAGGATTGCAAAGTTTTTGTTAATGATTTTATTATGTATCTTATGGACGATACATCTAAATTCATTGGAGAGGTATATGCATCTTTGGATGTTGATTGCTGGAAAGAAGAAGTTTATAGTGAAATAAACTCAATTCTTTCTAGTGAAACGTGGGACTTAACGATCATATGGTTATACACCGGTGTGTTATAAGTATAAGGCAAGACTAGTGACTAAGGGTTATACTCAAAAAGATTGCAAAGACTATTTTGACACATTCACCGACGAGTATTCGTATACTACTTTTCTTCGTTGCCTCTTATGATCTTACGGAGCAATATGTTTTAATGTGTTTCTATTGGCAATGTGTGGTAAACATATGTCTTACGGAGCAATTTTTAAATAAATATACCCATATGAGCTCCTACTGTCTAACAGCTTAGTCTGTAAGATTTGTGTGAGTGATCTGTATAAAGCTCATGAAAAGACCAATGATTACCACGTATATGCTCCACCCACAGTATAGACTATTGTTGTCAAGTACTTAATTATGGTATTTAAGTGAAACTAGTTCGCATAAAACATGCAATTCAAGGCGTAGTCCATTTTTTGTGAACTGATATACCTTAAGTATTTAGGCAAAAGTTTAACTCAACAATTTTTGTTGAAACACTAGTATATCAAACAAGTAATTAAAAAGACACCTCTCTTAGTGGCTTTGATATCAGGTGGGAGATTGTTGAGATTTCATCACATATGTGGTAAAGCCCAAGTTCCTAATAAATCTCAAACGTGCATCTATTGAAGGGGTGTGCTAAATATTTAGTACCATATGAAGAGTGGTGCTTATAAGGGAATTTGTTTTACCACTCCCTAAATGAGTGAGAATAGGAGTGGTACATGCGCGCTACTCCTACTCATCCTCGCCCACCTCGTGACACCACGGCTCACACATGTGCGCATGTGTTTCATGAATTTAAGCCTTGTGTCCAGTTGAAGCATCTAGTTGCTTATTTGGTGTTTTTATAATTAATGACAACACATATTTTTGACTAACAATTTCTATTGAGATGGTTATAGTGTTAGTGTCAAGTGATTGAAAAAATAAGAAAGAAAGTTAGGGCGTGTTTGCCATGGCTCCAGAGCTGAATTTCAATCCAGAACTTGATAAAACTAGCCAAACACCCTAACTCTAAAAATTCATAGAGCAGCCTAACTCCACGGAGTTGATAGAGTTCTAGTTTATTTTTTGGAGTAACTCTTTTCTAGCTCCAGAACTCATCAATATGAAAGTGGATGTGAAGTTGAGAGAATTTACCCACCATTGCCACTCATTACACGAGAAAACTTTCGTCTATTTTTGTTTCTTCCCACGCGCACCCGTCCGCCAGACGCACCCTAGCGAGATAATTGCTATTATAACACCCGTTTCGAGCGGCTTCGATAAAATAACACTTACGTCGTGGACTTCGTTAAAATGGCGTTTTTATCATTGACGCACCGTTAAAATAGAATTATAGTCGGTTTTAGCTTCTTTTAACAATTTTATTTTCTTTTCTAATTCTTATATTTTTGGAATTGACCAGAATACCCTTCTGTGAATTTTTTGGCTGTAACCTAGTATCTGCAACTCCAACCAAACAGCCGCCAGGCCCTTCTTGACTACACCTTCCTTGCGCCCGCACTCGCCGCCGGCCGCCTGCCCACGACGCGGGCTGCTGGCCCCGCTGCCTGACCGCCGCCTGGCCCCGCCGTCGGGCGCCTGACCCTGCCAGCCCTGCCGCCTACCCCCTCCGGCCCCGCCGCGTGCCCGCCTTCCGGCGCCTGCTCCCATCGACCCAACCTCACCGCCAGCAGAAACAGGCGCGCGCCCCGGCCGCCGCGTGCAGCACCCTGCCCCCGGCAGGTGACTGCAGCACCCTGCTCCCGGCCGGCGACTGCAGCACCCATCGGTATGCAAAGCCCTCCCTACCTTATAAGAGTTCTAGCCAGTAAACTGAACGGCTTGCAAGTTAGGTCTTCTATGGTTGTCATCGGAAAAACTCATGATGTACATAGAGAGCGTTTACAATGTAATTTTATAGTTCTGTTGCAATATAATCATGCAGATTAATTTTATGTTGCAATATTGACCATTAAGTGTTAGTTGGAATGGATTGGACCTTCAACGAGGATAACACAAGGTACGGTTTTTTAATGTCATTCTAATTTTATACCGTATATTACAGCATAGGCACACCTTCTAACTCATTTATTTGCATGATTTTAGTTTAACAATCAGTTTTGATACATGTTAAAAATGAAAACTAGAAGAAAATGATTAGGAGAAAAGTGTGGTGTCCTAATTGTGGAGAACTGAGACATAAGAAAACAACCTACAAATGTCCACTCAATGGAACTAAGAAAAGGTAAGATTTGAGCTTTTCTCTTCTTATGTTTGTTGTATCCATGTGCTATTTATTTTACCTCTTTTAATATTGTAGAAAAAAAGCCAAGTAAAAATACTACAAAGGGTTGGTTTCCTAAAGATTCAACACTAGAGAGGCCAAGTAAAACAAGAGAACAAATAATGCAAGAGAGTACTAGAATGGTGACAAGAGGGTATAAATTTATATACCTTTGTTATGTATGCATTGTGTTGATACAAATAACTTTTACTAATGTGTTGTCTCATATACAGACGTTTTTCTATGCTAATGAGAGAACACACGTCTCAGGAGGCTTCTTCTTCTCATGCTTTTGAGACCACTACCACAGCTCCAAGGAAGATGAATTTAAAAAAGGCCAAGAGAATTTTAGATGTGTGATGTGTCATAATTTATGAGATGTAATATAGTTTTTTTACTAGTACAATACTCATTTACTGTAATAAAGGTCTCATAACGTATTGATGCCGATGTTTTTCATTGAAGTCTATTATTAATATGCGCCTTATTATCTTGGTGTTGATATTCTTGGTGATGGATTATTTTGTTATTCATTCTCTTGATTTGTTGGGTGTTTATTATTCTAATTGTGTGCCTTATGTATTTGTCTGATTTGTGTTTATAAATCAAGATATGCTGCTATCAGGTGCACAGAAAATATGTGGATATAATACTCTTGTGGATCGTATTTTTAGAAAATTCATGAGGTTAATATTAGTCTGTCGATTGACGCAAAAAAACAATGAAAAAAATAACGTTGATCATCTCCAGCGCTTTTTTGGCCCTGTTAAAAAATGACCTTGTGCTTTTTTGGCTGCGGTTTGGTTGGAGTTGGGAGATACTAGGTTACAGCCAAAAAATCACAGAAGGGTATTTTGGTCAATTCCAAAAATATAAGAATTAGAAAAGAAAAGAAATATATAAAAAGAACGTAAAATTAACTATAATTCTATTTTAACGGTGCGTCAATGATAAAAGTGTGATTTTAACGAAGCCTATGATGTAAGTGTTATTTTATCGAAGCCACTTGATACGGGTATTATAATAGAAATTGCCTCCACCCTAGCCGTGCTCCACCCGACATCTGGCTTCCACGCCAGCCGCAGCCAACGTCCGACCCGCAGCGCCCGGTCTCCGCCCCGCCATGCTTGGTCTCCGCTCCGCCGTGTTCAGTCTCCTCCCACACGCCGGACCTCCGCTCCAGTGTGCCATGTTTTTGCCCCCGCGCTGAACCTCCTTCCCGCCGTGGTGGAGCTCGACGAGGTGCTGGAGCCATGGGGAAGCAGCGGCCTAAGCCGAAGAAGTAGGCAGCGGAAGGAAGTGTCTGAGATAGAAGATTTGGAGGCAGCCGACGAGGAGGAGAAGGACGCTTGAGCACTTTCCTTTCCCTTGCTCCTGCTGATCCGGTATGATGTGTTCTATTCGGTGGTCGAATGCATGCAGGATTAGGAGTTTGTAGCTAAACTATGCGAGATAGAATCAAAGTTAACATAGAGCTACTTGACTGAACTGCCTCGTGTTAGCTCAGTGGGAAGCTATTGAAATGTTTGCATCTTTGCAAAAATAAAATTCATGTTATCCTTTTGTTATTCATTCACACTTCCTTTTTTTTGTTACCCACTATGTAATGAGTGGATTTTGTTCTTTTATGGCTCAGTTTGGAGGCACTCAGGAGGAGTGACAAGATGGGACAGCTTAATCGTTGCTGACTGAAGATGGAGTTGATTTTTCTGCATGACAATATGGTGGAAGATAGATAGCATGTCCATGCATGGTTACGTTCCTCAGATTCCCTTTTCACTAAACAATGTAGATTTTGAATTCTTTAATAAATATTTTACAATTTGGTCGAATAAAAATATTTATATACACTTCATTATTCTCAACATACACACAATTAGTCTAAATAGGGATAATAATGGCATTGTACACTTAAGACTCTCTTTTATATAGCAAAAAACAATTTTCTACCCAAACACCATCACAAACAACTCCAACTCCACAACAGAGCAACCCCACCGTAAAGTTTTGGAGTAGAGCTGCTCTGTTATCAAGTAGAGCCATGCCAAACACGCCCTAAAATGTTGAAAACAATATGAAGCTCATGATAATGTGAACAAATGGCCGGATGTTGAAAACAATATGAAGCTCATGATAATGTGAACAAATGGCCGGATTGCTAGAATAGGTATCGTACTATCAAGAGGAGTCAATGATCGTTTACTTGGAGCATCTATAGTTGCCATCTTGCTAAAAAGTTACTTAGTTTGCACGTTGAAATTTTAGATTGAAACTCTTATTAAAACCAAGTCTCCTTTTGTAGAAAACCAGAGTATGCCACTAGGGAAGTGTGACAGCCAGAGCACCAGAAACTAGTGAGCTATTGAATACTCTAGCGGTTTGATTGCCAGCCTACGAGCCCGACCACCAAAGACACCAGTAAGGTTTAGTTTTTCGTGGTTGCTAGTGGTCTGACTTGTGGTCCGACTGTCTAACAGTCACCTGAATTGTGGTCTTACCGCCATGGACATGGTTAGACCGCCAGTCCACAACATTCAAAATTTTTAGTGCAATAAATAATAAAATAGACGTTAACCTATCTTGGCGGTCTGACCGCTGAATGAACTGGCCTGATCACGTGTTGTGCAGGAACTCTATGGCCCTGTTTGGCACGGCTTAAACTTGTTAAAAAAGCAGCTTGTCTGAAAAGCTGGTGAACAGCAGCTTAAGCTTATATTCTGCTTTTAGTTCATTCTGAGAAGCAGCTGAACTAATAAGCTGCTGGAGAAGCTGACTGTTTGGTACACCCGCAGCTTATTTTTATAAAAAAGCTGGTTCAGAAGCTGTCCCAAACAGGGCCTATAACGACTAGTTTTTGAGGCTATGCCAATTAATAAATACTCAATCCCCCATGCAAGAATGTTGTCTTCACCATTTGGATTGCATATTTGACACACTTAAACTCTTCTCTCCCTCACAAGTTTTAATTGATCTAAAGTGAGTGTGCGAGGTTCCAGTGATTGATTTCCATTGGTTTGAGCATTGTGGCACTATAGATTCTTTAACCATAGGAATGGAAATCCCACTCGTGGGTCTGGGTACCCGACGGGTTTTGCACCCGACGTATGTGGGCACGGGTGGGATTTTTCATCCACAAGCCTAACCCACACCCGACTGGTCGCGACTGCGGGTTCGGTTTTTTTTCACCTGCGGGTACCCGACGGGTACAAAATGACTTATAATTATAACTTTAAAATCAAATTTGATCTTTTTTATAATTTATTTGTTCCATCTTGCCTATTAGAGCCTATATTTATAATCTTTATAAAAAACTTAATATTTTTTGTTGCATTGCCATTCAAAATGGATGATTTTTTTGTTAGACTTGTTTATTAAACGTTGTAGTATGTTCATGAATAAGTTAAACCCGACGAGCACCCGAAAACCGCCTGAGACCTGACGGGTGCGGATGTGGGTGTGAATTCTCACCCGTAGGTGCGGGTCTCAAATTTCATCTGCAACCTCTTTTGGTTCAAGTGGGTTTTTTCTCCATCGGACCTCAACCCGACCCATTGCCATCCCTATTTAAGCAAGCATCATTGGCGTATAACTCTTAGAGGTTGCCATCTCATATCTGGCTAGGAGCTGTGAAAACTGTGAGCCCTTTAAGGAGATTGTGAAGGAAGCCTGGTTGTTCTTGTAAGAGATTTGTGCTCACCTCACCGGAGTGGTGAAGAGCAACATGGTGGATTCGAGGTTAATAAAATTGTAGTTCTTTGTGATCACTTATTAGAGAAGTGCATACTTGATAGAGAAGCGAACAAATACTTGAATCCACCTAAACATGGATTATAGGTGATCGGCAAGTCCCCATGCGATAAATTTGTGTCTTTTTTGCTTATGTTAATTTTAGCAATTTACGTTATTTGAGATTGAATTATTTCATATCACACTAGGTTTGCAAAACTTATTCTAGTATCAACCTAGTATTAGCTTTACTTTCTCACTATAATTGCTCTTTATTCCACAATCTATTTTAGTTAAATAGCAATTAAATTCTATATTGCCTATTCACCCCATGTAGTCAGTATCCTAGGTCCAAATAGTCCAATCTTATTTCTGCTATTCAAGTCTCTGTTAGGTAGAGTCTCCATAGACCTGGCTGGCAGGTCTCTAGGTCAGCTCTATGACAGGTCCTCGATTCAGATCTCTCAGGTTAGGAAATTGAGTTGGAGACAGACTTGCTAACATCAGTTTAGATTATAATGGAACCATAGGCATTTATAACCAACTAGGACTGTTTTTAAGATGTTATAAATAAGAGGCGTGCACACATGGCTCAAAAGATGCAATAATAGATTAGTTTTTCCTCTATTGTTACTTGTGATATCATCGTAGTCTACTCTATCACAAGCGTCTGTGTGCACCGATCATTGGGTGAGCAGATATCTCAAATCTTTCGCCTTTGCGATTTTGCATCGGGAGAGGGCAGATAATATTTTTGAAAAGCGTTCTACGCGACTGCTCGCATTCCTCATCACGGATCGTCTGCCATCCAAGTCAGGTGGTGCCGCCTACCGCTGTCTTTAACATCTATTTACGACCGTTCTTCATCAAAACTATAGACTACAGGAAACATAGCAACTAACGAGGGTGAAAAACCATCGTAAATAAGCACATTACCCTCGTAAATAAGCTATTTGTGACGGTGTTTACTTATTTACGAGGGTTTTTAGTCGTCAAAATTAAGTCGACGTAAATAAGTATATTTACGACGGTTACCGACGTAAATAAATTTATTTACGATGGCTAATTTTAGCCGTCGTGAATAAGTCCACGCGCCACGTGGAACGGCGGGAAACTTATTTACGACGGGACGGTTATACCATCGTAAATAACAGAGGCATTATTTACGACGGTACAACCACCCGTCGTAAATAACAGGGGCATTATTTACGACTGTACAACCACCCCGTCGTAAATAACAGAAACATTATTTACGACGGTACTGTATACAAAACCATCGTAAATAAGTTTTTTTTGTTTTTTAAATAGAAAATGCTGACCACTGGCTCTATGGCCAGTCCACTGGCTCGATGGCCAGCAACACAGACAGTCACAAGTCCATATAAAAAGTATATCACAGGATCACAATCATAGAAAGTATATCACAAGTCAATCACATGACACAATACAAACGAAGCTACACATTACTACCACGGCCGCTACCTCCGGAGCCCGCAAAATCATCCTCGAGCCGTCTACTCACTCCTTGCACGTGCGGCGATGGAGTGCGAGCCTCCGTCCCTGATGTCTGTCATGTTTTAGCACATATTATTAGAATTTAGCAAAGTTGAACTAGTTTTGACTTTATTTTAGCAAGTTTAACTATATAAGACTATATTTGAGCAAGTTCAAAGTGTTTTGGTTATATTTGATAAAGTTCAACTATGTTTGTCTATAATAGAGCAATATTAACTAAGTTTAGTTACATTTCAGTAAGTTTAGTTATAATTGACCAAGTATGTCTAAATAAACTCAAGAGAGGTTCGTTTTTACCTGAGCTCCTGTAGTTGGCACCTGTGGCTGCTCTAGCTCGATCACCGGTGGTGGCTCCCACCGTGGAAGCTCAACCTGCTGCCCAGCCGTCATAGCCCGCGAATACAAACTATTAGCACATTTTTGCATTCATAATTTTGAAACATATACATATTTGAACGACAATTACTTACTGCCATTGCCGCCTGAAACTGTAGCATGTACGATTTGAGATACTCGTCTCTTGCCCTAGTGGTTGCGGCCTGTCGCTCTCGCTCTAGTTGGAGCTCCTCCTGAGTACTCTCTCTCTCCGGAGCTCCTCCTGTGTCCGGCGGTGCTCGTCCTGGACACTCTGGAGCTCCAGCAAGCTAGACCAGCTGGAAGAGCCAACCTGCTAAGAGGAAGAGGACCTGGAGGGTCGTGCCTGCCTGGAGTCGACCACTCCTTGGAAGATGCCAAACCTACATAAAGAAGAAAGTTTATTAGATTTTCATCGACCACTCCAACAAAGTCGTACATAGTAATTATAGAAGATGAAAACTCACCGGCGGTGAGGTTTTCCGTGTCCACTTGCTTAAGCAGCTTCTAGGATGATTGTTGGCGCGTTCTGTCAATCATACTCCTTGCCGCAAAGCCTCCGTGCCTCCTGCCCATACCTGGTCTATAAATAAGAAAACAAAAGAATATCAGCTAGTTTGATTAAGAGAATTCAATACATGTGATGAGACAACTCACCAGTGCCTCTGTCGCCGATTGAGAGCAGAGCTGGTCAGGCTGTGACGGATCACTTCCTCAGTGACCTCTCTTCCACACCTCAATCGGTGGAGGCTCCTGACCAGTTGCGCGCTCCTATGGATGCACGTGTCAGCACAATGAAAATATGAAACATAAACAAACATTATACTTGGTAAGTTACACTTATAAGACATTTTTCGACCATAAATACCCGTCAGCACCAAAAAAGTGAGACGGGTCCGTCCCTCTGCTTTCTCGATGAATGCGGGAGAGGGTCTGGAAATCCTCACTCCCCCAGCGTAAGCAAAGGGCCTCGTACGCCTCCGGCCTGCCTTCTAGCAACTGGACTCCTCCACGACCCTACACAAATTTCTTATTAGTTGGGCCGTGTGCCGGGTCGGGTCATGCCGTGCTGTCGGATTGGGTCGTGTCGGGTTGGGCCGTGAAGAGTCGGGTCGTGCCGGGTCGGACCGTGTCGTGCCTGGTCAGGCCGTGCCGGGTTGGGCTGTGACGGGTCAGGCCGTTCCATGCTGGGGGTTGGGCCATGTGCCGGGTCGGGCCGTGCCGTGCTGCCGGGTTTGGCCGTGCCGGGTCGGGTCGTGCCGTGCCGAGTTGGGTCGTGCTGTGGCGGGTCGGGCCGTGCCGGGTCGGCCCGAAACCCGTTAATATACGTATAATGAGTAAACACTCACAATCAATTAATTAACTAATTCAAAACTAATTGAACATTTTAAAACTAAATAAACAATTAAATACTTCAAACTAATAAACTTATGAGACTAATTGAACAATAAAAAATAATTAAACAATTATATAATAGTTAAATAGACTAATTACAAACTAAACTAAATAACTAATTAAACAATTTAAACTAATTAAATAACATAATTAAACAATTACAATCTAAGTAAACAATTACAAATTATTTAAAAAATCTTATCTAATTCAACAAACTAATTACAATCTAATTATAATCTAATTACAAACTAGACAAAACTATTAAATTTAAACTTTTTACAAACAAAACTAAATACCTAACTAAACTAAAAAACTAATGACAAACTAACCTTAATAGGCAGGGACCGGGCGGCGCCGGGTCGGGGCGGCAGTGGAGGGCCGACCGGGGGTGGCCGGGAGCGGCAGGGGGCAGCCGGTGGCGGCAGGGGGTGGCCAAGAGCGGCAGGGGGCGGCTGGGACGACCGGGGCCGGCCTGGAGCGGTCGGTGGCGGCCGGGGGCGGCGGCGGGTGCCTTAGGCGGCGGTGCAGCGTCGAGGGCGGCGGCGTCGGTCTCGCGCGCGGTAGGGGAGCGAAACCGTTCCCCTCCCCTGCGCACGGCTATATATTAAGTGTTTATTTACGAGGGTTCCTTGTACCGTCGTAAATAAGATACTTATTTACAACGGTTAGGTCAACCGTCGTTAATAAGACCCTTATTAATGACCGTGCCCATTAACCGATGTAAATAAGTAGGTTATTTATGTCGGTTAGGTCAACCCTCATAAATAATGGCCTTATTAACGACGGTGTTTTTTCACCGTCGTTAATATACTTATTAACGACGACACCATCGTAAATAATTTTTTCCCTCGTTAATTTACTAGTTTCCAATAGTGATAGTAATACCTATAGCTTCGGCTACAGAACAGTACAATATGTCTGGTTGTGTTCTAATTTGTTATTGTGACATGTTTATAATTTCGTGTGTGTTGCTACGGCTCGTGTTACTACTCGTGTTGATTACTAGTTCTATCGTACAATATTTTCCAAGATTAACCCGTAAATTGCCTAAATTTATAACACGGTGACTATTGATTTCATTAAAGGTTTAGCGAGGAGAGCCTGCCTGATGCATGTAAGGTTGCCAACACCTGCTGGCATTGACGCAAAGAGCGAAAATGTACTGTGGTTGCGGCCACCAGCCCTAGTAAACGTGATAGAGATGCTCATGATTTTGTGCTACATGCTCGAACGAGATAAACGTCACTCCGGACTGCATCTCAGATGTCCATTGGCATATCAATATCATCCTTACCTGTCCCGGTCTCGTGATGTGGGCCGGTGCTGCCGAAATCAAGTGGTGTAGGCCATCCGGCTGGCAGCACAGCAGTATTATGATTTTCTCGTGACGTGGAAGAAAAAAAGAGGGGAAACCAGGCACGGAAAGACCCTAAGATTGCCCGTAACTCAGAAGACTTCGAGTTGCTGGACGATTTGAACCGCTCCTCCTCTGAGATCCTTTTGGTTTCAAAGCAAAATCACGGTGTACGGCTTTATTCAAAGCAAAATCACTTTGCCGGCTTTATTCAAGTAGGTCAACGCGTACGAAATGTTCATTTGATCGTAGGGCCGTGACCTCTGACCCGTGAGATTCCCACACCACCAACCAACGGCACCTCACCTGAGCTGGTCCTGCCTGTTCGGTTTCTTCCGCTGCAAAGATGCAGTAAAATATGCAGCAAAGTGATGCAACAATCTGGTGGACGAAAGCTGCAAACGGCTACAAGACAAGAGGCAGAAGCCATGCCGGATTGTTTCTTCCAACCACTCCGTCTCGATTCCGTTGCTGCCAAGCGGGGCAAGCACTACTACAACATTTACAGTGATGGTAGAGAAGCAGCATCATTCGAACAAGCCAACAAGGGAATCAAGAATTCGATGGCCCGGTGGACTGCCAGCTGCCACCGTGGGGAAGAAAAAAATTCCTCTTTTCGTTGTTTGTAAAATTGTGTATGGCGATGATTCAGTAATGGTGGATGAACCGCACCTATCCAGCACGGGCGCCGTCCTGCTTGCTACCAGGAGGACGAGGAGGAGGAACGGAGGCCGTCAACGTGCGGGTTGCAGTCGGCGGCGAAGAAGTCGTTGCGCTCGAGGAGGGACCGGACGCCAGGGTCCTCCTTGCCGTTGGCGCTCGGATTGGGCTCCAGCGAGCACTCGTCCCCGTCCGGGCACACACAGCACCACGCCGCCGCGCCCGGGCCTGATCCACCCTCGCCGGAGGCGTCGCCGCCACGGGCCGAACCATCATCGGCCGCGTCGTCCCGCCGTCGCGTCCTCCCCCTCCTGCCCTCCTCGATCACCGTGACGCCGCGCCAGCAGGACGCCGCGGCGGCCGGCAGCCCGTCCCGGATGGCCCTGGCCACCGCCTCCCGCTTCCCCTGTCTCTTGCGCCTCCCCTGCTTCTTGCCTCCACCCTCCTCTTCCACCTCCTCCGCCCTACCGGGCGAAGAAGAACAGGAAGCCGTCGCGACGGGAGAGGACGAAGGGCCGGGCTGCCTCCGCCGCCGTAGGAGCGCGTCTCGCCCTCCGTCCCCGCCCCCACCATTGCCGCGGCTCTGCCCTCCCGCATACATGCAACCGCCAAGAACGCCCTCAACCGATCAGGAACCGCCGCCGCCGCGACCGCGCAAGAGGGAAGAAGAAGGAGGCGGTCGAGTGATCACCCTCCAATCGCCCGGCCGCCGATCCGCGTTCGCCACCGGCGCGCGGCGACCGTGTCGATGCTGGTTTGGATTTAACGGCGGCGGCGGTTTCTTCGAGGGATTGGCTAGAACATGGGAGGGAGCGGCGAGGAGAGCAACGCACCCAACTCGATTTCGTGGGCTATTATTGTACACAGCCTGCGCTCGCCCACTGTCCGGCCTCTCGGTGCTTGCCGTGACGACCTCGCTTTCGCGTCACGAGCAACAGGGAAAACGGCTCGAAGAGATTTGCCTCGTCGAGAAAGATGGCGAGTGTGAAAGGAATGGGACGGATCGTAGTGGAGGAAGGTATATGCGAGAGGGAAAGATAATTAGCAGTTGCTTAGTTTAAGCCGACTGATGATCTGGCCAGGCGCCAGTTGGATTGCGAGCGGTGGTTGGTAACAAGCAGTGCATTATAAGTTGTGATCGATTTGTTCTCTCCAGGACTGTTGTGAACGATTTGATCGAGGATTCAAATGGGATGGGTTTGCAAACTGAGCAGTTGTGTTTGATTCTCTGCTGTGAAACCTGTCCGCCGAGAGTGTTAGGCGTCAGGGTTTAAATCTTCGAGTTCATTCTTCTACTGTTAGGGGGCAATTAGAGTTCGTCATGATTTCATAAATTAAATATCTATGCGGCTAGTCTTCTAAAGTTCCCACATGGTAACACTTTGGCAAAAATTCTTTTCTGAATGGAGGTACCAAAATGAGTGAAAAATATACCGATTTTTTTCAAAACACATTTTTTTGTGATGACTGGTAACATAAATCTTGTATTATCTGTTTTTGAAGTATTGTATATGTGATGGCCAAGGTTAGAAGAAGCAATAATCTTAAAACCATTTATATTACTTTGGAACGATAGGTATTTTTTCTAAGACTCTTCTTTTACCTACAAAGATGTTAAAATTCATGGCCAACAGTCTAAAGTGTCTGCTCTTGTCAAGTGACTGAGATCTTGATCATGTCTTGCCCACATTTTTTATTGAAACAAACCCACCCATGCAGCCGTAAATTGTCACCATTTTCTACTGCCACGTTTTGTCAGCTTACTCATGATTGTACGGAATACCGATTGGATTACACCAGACCAGGCGGTGGTTAGGCGACACCTTCTCAGATGTAATCGTGGAAATGGGCTAGACCGCTAGAGGGCGCTGAGATGATCTATTTTACTCCTTCAACGGAATAGATAAAAAAAGGCAAAATAACATCATCATTTTGCAGGCTTCAGAAGTACACCCTAAATACACTTGTTAGCATTTGGAGATTCGTTCACATTAGCGCTGAAGCCTGAAGGTACAGCTGCAAATGCATTTAGTATTCTGAAATGTCAATCTGAACTCCCAAGATACGACGACAGTTGGTAGGTACAACTAACCATAGTTCAAAATTAATTTCCAATATGCTCGGCATAGTGCAAATCAACATATACATTTTTTTAAAAGCCTTGGCTTAAACCAGATGTATTATAGTAAAAGGGAGCAGTAAATGGGTTAGTTGCATATTAGTGGGGAGAGAGAAATGCACAATAGATGAGAGAGGGGGGATGTACATGGCTTCATTGCAACCTAGGCGGGATAATGGCCGCCAGTCTCGAAGGCCCGACCATGCACCAGAGAGAGACTTGCTCGTGGATACGACTGATTAGCACGTGGATCAGAGTTTCTTTTCCTTCGAAAATCCTTGAGTTTCGCTCGCACCACACTATCCATAAGACTTGAAGAAGGAGAGATCTTAGGCCCGCGATGCGGTTGCTTGACGACATCTTCCATAGATTGTAACATGAGTCTAAGACCGAGGAAGAGCTTCCCCAATTTGAGGGGTGAAGGGAGTCTTCTCTCACCCAAGCGCTAACATTTGCCCAAATACTTCTAACCACAGGGCATTTAAGTGCAAGGTGGAAGGATGTCTCTAGGTTATGGAGACACACAGGGCATAAGTAGTTGTTCGGTCAGCCCCGTTGTTGCAATCTATCCGAAGTCCACACACGGTTCTAGAGGAAAAGTCATGTGAAAAAAATGCATTTTGGAGGAGCCCATACCTTTCAAAGGAGCACGTGGAAAGTAGATTTGATCATACCCTCGAATTGCATGTTGTAAGCAGACTTAGCCGAATAAGTTCCTGAGGGAGAGAGCTTCCAGAAGATGTCCAAAGAATCCGGAGTGAGAATAATATCCGTGTTCTGTATTACGTACCAGAGAAGAATAAAATGCTGCAGCATAAAGTCCGAGGTGATGGGAATCAGGTTTGAAATCCACCTATAATTCCACAGGGCGTCAACGAGGCATAGCTTTTCCCCCCTGCTACGCTGGTAAAGCTCCATAAAAAGTGCTGCCGGGGCCTTACCTTGGAGCCAAGGCGACCACCAGAAGCTTGCTTTAGTCCAATCACCGATCTCCACATAGGTGGCCGCTGCAAATAATGATATGTTTGTGTTATCTACCGGAATATCCAGCGTGTGGCAGGAATGGTTGGGCGCGTCCACGATGACCATAGACATCTCATTCGAAGTGCATGGCCGAAGTGCTTGAGGTGTTTTATGCCGAGGCCCCCTTTGTCGACGGGCAGACATACTGTGTCCCAGTTGACCTTGCATTGTCCTCCTTGTAGTTGTTGGCTACCAGCCCATAGAAAACGCCTACGTGTTCTGTCGAAATTCTTGAGGAACTTCTTTGGAGGTTGGACGGATGATAATAGATAGGTTGGAAATGAGGATAGTACAGATCTGACCAGTTCCTTCCTTCCACTAATACTTAACATTTTTTATTGCCAGCCAGCCAGCCGTGCATTTGCTCTGTCTTGGATGTGGTCTAGGTGGGATAGCTTTAACCTACCCAAGGTGATCGGGAGACCAAGGTACTGTATCGAAATCACCTAGGATGGAGTCCATGTCCAGGCCGTGGCAGCTAATGGTAGGCTCCGAGCTTTTTTGTAGGTTGACCATGAGACCTGTTGCTTCACCGAAGGACTTGAGTATACGTATTGTCGCTGTCACCTCTTCCTGAACTGGATTTAAGAACAGGACCACATCATCAGCATATAAAGATAACCGCCTGCTTGTATGAGTCCCTGTTAATGGTGAGAGAAGTTCATCCCCTGTTGCCAGCTCGAAAATACTCTGCAAAGTGTCAATGGCAAGGTTGAAGAGGTGTGGGGAGAGAGAATCACCTTGACACCCGTCCATTAAAACTTCTCCAAAACCAAAATGTAGAAATTTGGTGAAGCCGTACTCTACAATCGGCCTTCATGTTGATTTAAATAGAGGTGTACAAGAAGATGACGCCAGGAGATCACATGCGATATCCTTGGCTAAACAACCGAAAAAATCTATCTCTAACAACTATAGAATCTGGTTCGGTTGTATTGTTACAAGTTCCGGCCACATCTCTATCTATTATTTGATCTATACCACGTAAGATTCTGTTGGAGATAAGCTATCATGCGATATTCAATTATATCTTTCAACATTCCCCCTCAATCTCAGCTTTGCTTAAGTTGAGATTGCGCACGAACTCAATTAGCTTTCCTGTTGTTATTGGTTTGGTAAATCCATCAGCACTTTGATCTTTAGTTGATATGAACTTGACTTGCAATAACTTTCTTGCTACCCTCTCTCTTACGAAATGATAATCGATGTCTATGTGCTTGGTACGTGCATGAAACACTGGATTTGCTATCATATAAGTAGCACCTAAATTATCACACCATAAATTTGGTACCTCAAGCTGCGGCACCCTAAGTTCTATCAAGATTGTCTGAACCCAGATAACCTGGTGTAGCATTTGCTAAGGATTTATATTCTACCTCTGTGCTAGATCTTGACACAGTGACTTGTTTCCTAGCACTCCATGATATCAAATTTGATCCCAAGAACACAACAAACCCTCCAGTTGATCTTCTATCATCTAGACATTCTGCCTAGTCTGCATTAGAGAAGGCATTAATATGCAAAGAACTATCTTTCTCAAATTTCAGCCCAAGACCAATAGTTCCTTGTACATATCTCAATATTCTTTTAACTGCGGTCATATGTACTGTAGTTGGAGAGTGAAGAAATTGGCATACTTTATTTACTGGAAAGGCTAAGTCTGGTCTGGTCAAAGTCAAGTAATGTAAAGCTCCCACTATGCTTCTATATTTGGTCGCTTTACTAGGATTAAGTGGAGTACCAATATGAGCAGAATATTTTTCTCAAACTGAAAGTGGAGTGTCAACCGGTTTACACTTGCTCATACCTGCCTTACGAATTACCTCCATAGCATATTTCTTTTGGTTCAGCACTATTCCTTTATCAACATACCCGACTTCGATGCCCAAGAAATAGTGCAAAGCTCGCAGATCCTTCAAGGCAAAGTCCTTTTTTAGAACTTCAAGTAATGCCTCTACCGCATCTTCAGACGAACTGGCAACCACAATGTCATCTACATAGATTAGTAAATAGATCGATACATTTGCCTTCTTATATATAAATAATGATGTGTCACCCTTGGACGTCACAAAGCCTAGATGAAGAAGTTTGGAGCTCAATTTGGAGTACCAAGCTCTTGGTGCCTGTTTTAAGCCATAAATAGCTTTTTCCATCTTACAAACATGATCTGGATAATTGTTGTTTTCGTAACCAGGTGGCCGGCTCATATACACTTCTTCTAGAGTCACATGCAAAAAGGCATTCTGAACATCTAATTGTCTTAAGCACCATCCTCTTGAAACGGTTGCAGAGAGTACTATTCTAATAGTAGCAGCCTTGACAACAGGGCTAAAGGTATCTTCATAATCAATTCCGTACCTGTGCTTAAAGCCTTTTTGCAACTAAACGTGCTTTATACCTATCAATGGTTCCATCTGCATGTCTCTTAATTTTGTATACTTATCGAATCGTCTGCGGTCGACACTTCCCCCGGGCCTGCTCAGAGCAGCCCGCGGAGGTTCTTTTTCGGAGGGGCTAGTCCTCTCACGAGGGTCGAGCGTTGGATGTAGGAGAAGATGAAGGTGGATTGACACACGGGTTTCTACGTGGTTCAGGCCGCCAGAGCGTAAAACTCTACGTCCACGAGAGTGCTTGGAGCACTTGTTTCCTTGAGTATGAGGATGGGTGGCGAACTGCCAAACCGAGGCGCTAGAGGAAGTTGAGCCAAATGTCGAACCCCTTGTAACGTTGCCTACCCGAGCCTTTTATAGCTCAAGGCTCGGGCGTCTTACAAGGTGGGCCCCGGGGTGATTTCCTACCATCTACCTAGTCTTGGCGATGGCTTCGAGGTCATCGTCCTGCCGCCCTGCCCATGCCGCAGGCTAGGTGTAGTGGCTGATAATGGGAGGGGCGGCAGGGCATGTCTTATCGCAGCATTTATTGGTCTACTGCTCCTGACACTGTGCGCCTGTCTTGACTGGTCACAGTGCCTCCTGACAGGCGTGTGCCACACCTCTTCGTCTTGGGAAGGTGCGGGTCTTGAATGCCTTGTACGGTAAAGGCATGGCGTGCCTTTACACCTGCTGCCTACTGCCCTAGGGCGGGCAGCACTGCACGTGGCCACGTGGCAGGCCCGGAGCTCTCCTCTGAGGAGAGGGGAGTCTCGGCCCTACTGGACACGTGGCGTCTTCGGAGCTCGCCCCTGCGGAGGGGGCAAGGTCCGACTCTCCTGGCCACGTGGCAGTCCCGGAGCTATCCTCTGAGGAGAGGGGAGCTTTGGCCCCACTGGACACGTGGCGCCTTCGGAGCTTGCCCCTGCGGAGGGGGCGAGGTCCGGCCTTCTGGGCCACGTGGCAAGCTCGGAGCTATCCTCTGAGGAGAGGGGAGCTCTGGCTCTACTGTACACGTGGCGCCTTCGGAGCTCGCCCCTGCGGAGGGGGCGAGGTCCGGCCTTCTGGGCCACGTGGCAGGCCCGGAGCTATCCTCTGAGGAGAGGGGAGCTCCGACCCTACTAGACACGTGGCGCCTTCGGAGCTCACCCCTACGGAGGGGGCGAAGTCCGGCCTTCTAGGCCACGTGGCAGGCCCGGAGCTATCATTTGAGGAGAGGGGAGCTCTGGCCCTACTGGACACTTGGCGCCTTCGGAGCTCGTCCCTGCAGAGGGGGCGAGGTCCGGCCTTCTGGGCCACGTGGCAGGCCCGGAGCTATCCTCTGAGGAGAGGGGAGCTCCGGCCCTATTGGACACGTGGCGCCTTCGGAGCTCGCCCCTGTGGAGAGGGCGAGGTGCTTAGGCGGTTTCTCCGTGTGCGTGGGGGTACCCGGTATTGAGGGTACTGACAGTGGCCCCCGTGCGCCTTCCCCTTGTCTGCCCCGCACACTTTCTTGAGTGTTCCCTGTGTTAGTAGGGTCTTCCCTCTTCGGAGCTCAGCCCTGCGGAGGGGGTGAGGTCCTGTGACACCCTTGTCGGTACCCTCGATACGGGGTACACCCGCGCACAGGGAAAAATGCATAAGGACCTCGCCCTTCTCCGCAGGGAGAGCTCCGAAGGCGCCACGTGTCTAGCGGGGCCGGACCTCCCTCTCCTCAGAGGAGAGCTCCAGACTCGCCACGTGGCCAGCTGAGCCGGACCTCCCTCCTCCGCGGGGAGAGCTCCGAAGGCTCCACCGTGTCCCGCGGGGCCAGACCTCCCTCTCCTCAGAGGAGAGCTCCGGGCTCGCCACATGGCTAGTAGAAGCCGGACCTCCCCCCTCCGCGGGGAGAGCTCCGAAGGCTCCACGTGTCCCGCGGGGCCGGACCTCCCTCTCCTCAGAGGAGAGCTCCGGGCTCGCCACGTGGCCTGCAGGACAACGCTGCCTGCCCCCGCACGGTAGGCAGCGGGCGTAAAGACGCGCCATACCTTGCCCGTACATGGTATTCAAGGCCCGCACCTTCCCAAGACGTGGGGATGCGGAGAACGCCTCTGTCAGGTGCCGTTGCGCCCAGTCACATCACAGACTGGCGCGCCGTGTCAGAGCCTGCCCGCCAATAAACACAGCGACAAGACATCCCATGCCGTCCCTGCCGTCATCAACTACTACGACTAGCTTGCGGCATGGGCAGGGCGGCCGAACGAAGACTCGGAAGCCTTCGCCAGATACAACTACCGGCATAACTGCAGATACGGAAGTCGGCAAGCAATCCCCCCGGGACCACCTGTCGGGTCCCGGGCCCCCCTTGTAAGCCACTCGAGCCTTGGACTATAAAAGGCTCGGGTAGGCAACGTTAGCAAGGGTTCGAACTCTGGGAACTCGCATCCTAGGCATTACTCGCCCTCAAGCTTAGGACTCCGATTCTGAGCAACAAGCAATACATCGAGCACCTCTGCTCACCGTGGACGTAGGGTTTTTTGCTCCGGCGGCCCAAACTACGTAAAACTCGCCTTGTCAAGCTTCTCCCTCACTCGTCCCTAACGCTTAAGCTCTCCGTAAGCGACTAGCCCCTCCGAAAAAGAACCTCCGCGGGCTGCCCAGAGCAGGTCCAGGGGAAGTGTCGACCACACACTTCGACATTTGGCGCGCCAGGTAGGGGGCTTTTCCCTTGCGCGACGAGCTTCTGCCGACGAAGATGACGAAGCTTCCTTCAGCGGCAAGCTCTCCTCCCCCGCGTTCACGACGGACCGTGACTAGCGGGGAATACGTGTCGACACACTCTGGACGGAGTGTGTCGACGCAAGCTGGAAGCCAGTAGCCGACTCTGGCAACGCAGGCTCGAGCTAGCGTGAGATCTTATGCAGCGCTGAGCGTCCCCCACGGGGGCGCGCTAGCTGCAGCAAGAGCGCTACTGCGCAATCCACCTGCTGGGGACGCGCCTCAGTCAGCGACCCATCAGTGGATCCGCGAGGTAGACCGTCTCGTCATCGCCGCCGCAAACCCTCGACTTCGGCGGGGATGACGCCCCGACCAACCGGCTGTGTCGCTGACGCGCACGCCAACGGTTGACGTTGCAGACGGCAGATTCCAGCTCCACCAGGCTCCCATCGATGGACCTGAGGACAGAGCTGGAACGATGCCAGTTCAGCCAAGATGCCCGAGTGTTCCTCGAGCGACGACCAGAAAGGCGTCGCAACCAAGACGCCGGCGACAACATGACGTCAGCCTCGACCCTGCCTGAGGCGCAGACCTTCGCCACGCGATCTCTGCCCCAGGCATACGCCACGCAGCATATGCCACAACCATATGCCCTGCAAATGGCGCCCCCGGTCTGTGGCGCAGCCTTGCCCATACCGGGGTACACAGTGCCAACAGCGAACCAAGCATTCGCGGCACAACCGCCTGCAGCAATAGGAGCAGGATGTGCGGCCTTGGCGCCCCACCTTCGCTTCGCGAGGTGGCCATGCAAGTTTCGGCCGCACCTGCCTGAGAAGTACGACGACAGCGTCAACCCGGCGGAGTTACTCCAGATCTACTCCACCGCCGTCCTAGCTGCGAGAAGGGACGAGGCCGTCATGGCCAACTACTTCCCCGTCGCCTTGACCGGCCCAGCCCGGTCTTGGCTCATGAACCTCCCCCAGGGTTCCATAACCTCCTAGGGAGAGCTCTGTCGGCAATTCACCGCCAACTTCGGCAGTTCCTACACCCGGCCTGGCACGGAGCTCAACCTTCACGCCATCCAGCAACAACCTGGGGAGTCGTTGCGCTCCTTCATCCAGCGGTTCTCCCAGGTACGGAACACCATCCCACATATCCAAAATGCTTATGTGGTGGTGGCGTTCCGGCAAGGCGTCCGGGACAAGAAGATGCTTGAGAAGCTCGCGACCAGAGAGGTCCGCGACGTTTCAGAGCTCTTCAGCCTGGGGGACAAGTGCGCCAGAGCAGCAGAAGGGCGGAACTGGCACTCCCTGCCAGCCTCTGAGTCAGGAGGATAGCCCGGATCTGGCGCTGCTTCCTATGGAGGCAGCAAGAAGACCAAGAACCGGGGCGGTGGCAAGATGAAGTCACCGGCCGCGGCTCCCGTTACCGCAGCATCGGCGCCCAGTGGAGCTCGAGGGCCGCGCCCCGACAAAAGGCAGCGACAGTCACCAGCCCCAGATGGTGACCAAGGCGAGCTATGCCCTGTGCATGGCACCAACAATCATACTGCTGCCGAGTGCTGGGACATCCAGAGGCTCGCAGAGCGCTTCCGCAAAGGGAGGCAGCTAAGAGCTGATGCTCCGCCCCTCCCTCAAAGGGAGGGCAAGCAGAAGGTCGACGCCTCAGTCAGCATCAGCCACCAGGTGGGGTTTCAGGAGCCTCAGCGCGTCATAAAGTCGGTGCACAACGGTGGGGACTCCAGCTCCGGTGGTGACGTGCCGTGGCAGTAGCCAACTACGGCCGCCCCGGAAAGTCCGTGGAGACTGCACTGCTGCGATATCAACCTTGGAGAAGATCCAAGTAGTTGCAGCAGCCCAAGCACCAGCCCCGACGGTGCAGAACAGGGCCAGCTCCACCCGAGTGCACGTCTCTGTGCCTCGGGCGTACCTCCTGGGGGCCACCCAGGGTCTCCCAACCTCTTGAAGGCCTTAGCCAGAAGGGGAAAGACGCCTTGGGTCTCCCAAGAAGAGTCCGGGTCCTCCTACCCCTTGAAGGCCTTAGCCAGAAGGGGAGGATACCCCGGGACTCCCAGGAGAAGCCGCGCAGGACCCGCTCCAGCGTGAAGATGACGACCTCGTCGACGAGGCCCGGCTGCAGGTGACACCCCACAACGCACGGTCTCGGCTGGTGCTCTAGCACTACCGCCAAAGGACCAAGCGCGTCAGGGACCTGCAAGAAGGCAACCTGGTGCCGCAGCACACACTTTCCTGTGAAGGACCTATAAACTCTCCCCCAGCCGGCAAGGTCCCTTCCGAGTCACGAAAGTTGCCGTCCCAGGTACACATGCCTTTCAACCAAGGATAGGTCCGTTCCCTAACCCTTAGCATGGAACAACACTGTAAGTCCTACCTCCTGAGCGTTAGTAGAACAAAGCCATACCTTTCTGTAATAATCCCATAGAGTCTAGGAACAGCGCTCGGAGCAGCTAAGTCTCAGGGGACGGTCCAGGACTACGTCCAACTTGGCCTGGTTCCGACCCTAAGCGCGTAGAGTCTTGCTTCCCTTCTTAATGAGGCGGGTCGTTGCCTCCATGTACAGCCTGACTTCCCCCTATGGGCATTTACACAAAAACCTGTTCTACTTCGCTCTCTCTCATGTGCTCATTTAAATTACGCATTAGTTTTTATGACCTATGTATGCTCACCGTACATTTAGCTCCCCTTTTCCTATGCTCATCCATAGTCGA
The DNA here is from genome assembly GCA_030760725.1 of Neostapfia colusana. NCBI lineage: Eukaryota > Viridiplantae > Streptophyta > Magnoliopsida > Poales > Poaceae > Neostapfia > Neostapfia colusana. The sequence continues at coordinate 100,537,430 of JASWHV010000005.1, read as the reverse complement.
CATTTGCTATCCTACCAAAGGCGGTTGCACTTGAGGCACCTGCCGATGGCTAGGGGGGCCTCTCGGGCCTCCCCCAGTCAGGTGTTGCGGTGCCAGTTGGTCACCTCCAGGAAAGGCCTGCGCCGTGCATGGGGGGTCCAGGGTGCGTATCCCGCTTAGCCGGCTCTGTACCCAAAGCATGCGCACCCTGCCCTCCGGAGGTCCAGGGGAGTACAACTGCTTTGCCTGGTTCCGTACCCAAAGCCTGTGCACTCTGCTTCCCCGGCGCACGGTCCGGTACTAGGGGCCGTACGGTCGTACCCGGACCTTGGAGGGAGCCGGAGCCCTGGTGCCTCGCGCACAGAATTGCCCAAGCCCCGTATACGAATTACGCCTACGAGCCTACGCAATGGCATGTTTCGGCGTATAAAGCTAAGAACGAGAATAGCCTACAGCCTCCACTCGGAAAAGGCAAACTACACCCTCTCTAGACAAACGATTTGATTCAAGCCTCTACTACTGGTACAGTATACCGGACTAGGACCGTAAGCTGAATAAGACTAAGAGACGGGGAGGGGAGGACCCCCCCGAGGAGAATTACGTTTCCTCTACCTGTGTGCAGGACCTCCAAGTTATAGCTACGGGGGGCTACATGAGGTGGGGGGCAAGGAGCTATCGACTACTCCAGCACAGGACCAGAAGGTCCGGGTTTCGCCCCTTCAACAGGGACGGGGCCCGAAGGCCCCATGTGTCCAGCGGGGCCGAAGCTCCCGCCTCCTCAGGAGGGGCTCCGGACCCGCCACGTGGCCAGCAGAAGCCGGACCTCCCCCTCCGGGGGGAGCTCCGAAGGCCCCACGTGTCCAGCGGGGCCGGAGCTCCCGCCTCCTCAGGAGGGGCTCCGGACCCGCCACGTGGCCGGCGGAAGCCGGACCTCCCCCTCCGGGGGGGGGGGGGGGGGCTCCGAGGGCTCCACGTGTCCCGCAGGGTCGGACCTCCCTCTCCTTAGAAGGGAGCTCCGGGCCCGCCACGTGGCCGGCAGATCCGGACCTCCCCATCCTCAGGGGGCGAGCTCCAGGGCCCTTAATACAGTAAAGACCCGGGGAAGGTGTCTGTGCAGAGCTTCGAGATTGGTGAAGGCCTCTGAGTACTTTGCGGAGCTAAGGGCTCGGCCAGGCGAAACCAAGAAGAAGACAAAAGCGTCACAGACACAAAGGGTCACAAGAGTCTATTTATTCATGGCTCCATGAGCTGTACTACAGACTCGATAAAAAGAAAGAAACAAGCCCTAGGGTCCTCCTGGCTCGCGCCGGAACCTAGAGGCTACAAGGGCGGCCACATCCCCGACTTCAGCCTTGGCAGTCTCTTCCCGCTCCGCGGTAGGGCCCTCTCTCGCTGGCTCCAGTGAGAAAGAAGGGTCCCGGCTCCTGAAGCATGCCAACACATGCGTGGCAACCTCCAAGGCCAGGCCCCGTCCCTCTGCCTCAAGCTCGCTGGCGACCACCGCGTCTAGCCTGTTCAGCTTGGTGCCGATTGACTCCAGCGCGGGGATAACTTCGGCCACCTTCAGCGCAGGAGCCACCGCCTTCACCGGGCTGAAGCCAAGAGGGACCAAGGCGGACCCCGCCTAATCGACGAAGCTAGAGACCGCACGGGCCTTGAAGGACCGCAAGGCCAAGAGCTCCTCTACCTCGCGGCGGGCCTCCCGTAGGGCGTCGCGGCTTCCCTCAGAGAATTCCTTCTTCTTGGCCACCAGGGAGCTTTCCCGAAGGCGGAGAGTCTGGGCAAGCCGCTCCAACTCTGAAGTCCGGAAGCCGGCAGCCAACTCAAGATCCAGGATCGCCTGGCGTTCCCGGGAGACCTGCTCTTCCCTCATGGCGAGGTCTGCCTTCTTGGCCTCTAGCTCCCTAGCCCGAGCGTGCAGGTCGCCCTTGCCCGCCGCCAGCCGCGCAGCGACCCTCTCCGCCTCGGCTGCCATGGAGCGCTCCTGGTCCTCAACGGCGCGCTTACGGCGCTCCAGCCTTTGTCGTATCTCTTCCACGGAAGAGAGGCTCTCCTCGCATGGGCATGCGCCTCAAGGGCCTCCCTGTGGAGCCGCCGCGTCTCGGAGTCCAGGCGGTCAACAGCCCGCTTCTGCCGGTCGAGGAGCGCTCCCATGATGTCAAGCGACTACCGCCTGGAGTCGAGCTCGCCCTTGACCTTCGCGGTCCGCTCCCATAAAAGGTTCCCCCAGGTGAGGAAGCGATCCCTCTCAACCGCCTGCTCCTCTCGCTCACGACCAAGTGTGGCCAGGACCTGCCGGATGCTCGCTTGGGCGAGCACGAAGGCATCCGCCAGGGGCAGTGGGGCAGCAGAGGCCGGAGCGGCGCCCCCGATCTCCTCCATCACATCGTCCTCAAGAAAAGACGACGCGCCGGGGGCCGGGATAAGACGCCGGTTAGGCGAAGCTGGCACCGGGACCTCGACAGCCGGACCTGCCGAACCCTCACTGACAGCTGGCTCCTCAGCCAGTGGATAGGGACGAGTGGAGGGAGTCGACGCTGAAATAGAAGCCGGGCCGCCTGGTACAGGGTGGACCTGCGCTGGCTTGGGGGCCGCGGCAAATGTCTGAGCAGGAGGAATTGGCGCTGACATAGAATCCGGGCAGACCGGAACAGGAGGAACTCGTGCTGGCTTGGGGGCCGCGGCAGCTGTCCCAGTTTCCGAGCGCAACGGCGCAGACTCCCCATCAGTCGAGGACGACCGAGAAACGCGAGCACTCCAACGGGCCCTGAACCCCGACTTCCGAGCCGGGATAGGACCACCAGAGCCCGCCGTCGCCGCCAATGGCCGCTCCGCAGTCGCCTGGACTGACGGAGCAGGGGACGCTCCAGAAGCTCCCTTCGACGCATCAGCAAGTTCCCTGGAGACTCCACCGCTTGAGGAGGGAGGACGCGACGTCTGGGAAACTTCGGCCTGTTGTCGCTTAAGAGGAGTCTCATCGGGATGATGAGCCCGGGACCTCTTGGGGTCGCCACCGGACGGAGCGCCATCTCCAGAAGCAGGAGGTGCAGGCACCCTGGCTCCCCGACTTGGCACAGATGCCGCCACCGGAGGAGATCGAGCGCGCTTCTTCTCTGGGGACGGGTTGGAAGCCATGACTGGGGAGAGCTCAAGGACAGGGAAGACAAAGGCACAAGAATCCAAGGAAAAGCGCTGGGAAGTGCGAAGGGAAGCCGTGGTGCGGGTAAGATCCCCTTTTAAAACTTCCCAGGTGTGATTCGAAGCGATTCAAAACTCTTCGAATACACCGCATGGGCAACCGCTTCGGCTCCAAGACCGAGCGCCGATGACAGGTGGACCCAAGCCGTCCAGCTGAAGCGGTGGGTCAAGAAGTCAGTCTCCCAAGGAGACGAGCCGGCAAGGCGCTTCGGCAGTTCCCGAAGAAAGCGCCGCAACATGCAGAAGTGGCAGCCTTGGGAACCGCCGCAGTAAAAGCAATCATCAAGTGGGCGCACGCTCCCACGATCCCGCGACTGTTCGTGCTCCGGCAACGGTCAATGCGGGACTTAGAGAAAGTGCGCAGAACAGAAGAGACAGAGGCCCCACCTCGGGCTCGCTATCTCCCCCAAGATGGGTCCGGGGCCCACTGTCGGTACCCTCGATACGGGGTACCCCCGCGCACAGGGGAAAATGCCTAAGGACCTCGCCCTTCTCCACAATGAGAGCTCCGAAGGCGCCACGTGTCTAGCGGGGCCGGACCTCTCTCTCCTCAGAGGAGAGCTCCAGACTCGCCACATGGCCAGCTGAGCCAGACCTCCCCCCTCCGTGAGGAGAGCTCCGAAGGCTCCACGTGTGCCGCGGGGCCAGACCTCCCTCTCCTCAGAGGAGAGCTCCGGGCCCACCACGTGGCTAGCAGAAGCCGGACCTCCCCCCTCCGCGGGGGGAGCTCCGAAGGCTCCACGTGTCCCGCGGGGCCGGACCTCCCTCTCCTCAGAGGAGAGCTCCAGGCCCGCCACGTGGCCCGCAGGACGACGCTGCCTGCCCCCGCACGGTAGGCAGCGGGCGTAAAGACGCGCCATACCTTGCCCGTACATGGTATTCAAGGCCCGCGCTTTCCCAAGACGCGGGGACGCGGAGCACGCCTCTGTCAGGTGTCGTTGCACCCAGTCACATCACAGACTGGCGCGCCGTGTCACAGCCTGCCCGCAAAAAAACACAGCGACAAGACATCCCCTGCCGCCCCTACCGTCATCAACCACTACGACTAGCTTGCGGCATGGGCAGGGCGACAGAACAAAGACTTGGAAGCCTTCGCCAGAGACAACTACCGGCATAACTGCAAATACGGAAGTCGGCAAGCAATCCCCTCGGGACCACCTGTCGAGTCCCGGGCCCCCCTTGTAAGCCACTCGAGCCTTGGACTATAAAAGGCTTGGGTAGGCAACGTTAGCAAGGGTTCGAACTCTAGGAACTCGCATCCTAGGCATTACTCACCCTCAAGCTCAGGACTCCGGTTCTGAGCAACAAGCAATACAAAGAGCACCTCTGCTCACCGTAGACGTAGGGTTTTACGCTCCGGCAGCCCGAACCACGTAAAACTCATCGTGTCAAGCTTGTCCCTCACTCGTCCCTAACGCTTAAGCTCTCCGTAAGTGACTAGCCCCTCCGAAAAAGAACCTCTGAGGGCTGCCCAGAGCAGGTCCGGGGGAAGTGTCGACCACACACTTCGACAACCCTCAATTTCATAATCATGTGTGCATTCATATTTCATGTAGAGAAACATTTTAAAATAAGTTGAAACCGAGAAAGAATAAAAAAGATAGCCAAAAAATCCAATTCCAGTTCCCCGAGGAGTGCTGTAGAAAATTTTCGCGGCCGCTAGCCACGTGGCGCCTTTGGAGCTCATCCCCGCAAAGGGGGAGAGATCCGTCGCTAACTGGCTACGTGGCAGGCTCGGGGCTCGTCTCTACGGAAGGGGCGAGGTCCGACCCCGTGGGACACGTGTTGCCCCCGGAGCTAGTCACTGCGGAAGAAGAGAGGACCAGCCGCGCGGGACACGTGTCGCTCTCGGAGCTCATCTCCGAGAGGTCCGACCCGCTGGACACGTGTCGCTCTCGGAGTTGACCTCCGAGAGGTCCGGTCCTACTGGACACGTGTCACCTCCGGAGCTCACCTCCGGGAGCTCCGTCACTATTGGACACGTGTCGACCTCGGAGCTCACCTCCAAGAAGAAAGGAAGTCTGGCGTTGCTAGGACACGTGGCACTATCGGAGCTCACCTACGAAGAGAGGGGAGGTCCGGCACTGACACGTGGCGTACGCGGAACTCGCCTTCATTGAGAGGGGAGGTCCCGATCCACCAAACACGTGGCGCACGCGGAGCTCGCCTCTCAGGGAGAGGGAGGTCTCGCCCGCCTGACACGCGGTACAACCAGAGCTTGTCTCTGTGGAAAAGGGAGCCCAGGTCCCCGCAGGACACGTGGAGCCTCCGTAGCTCATCACTGCGGAGGTGACGAGATCTGAAGCGGTTTTTGCTTCAATACACACAGGAATACTGACACAGAAGGAAACTGACACGAATTCCACGTTGCTACCGCACCAAATCAATTGAATATAAGTTGTTAAGATTCAAAAAACAATTTTAATAGGACTCTTATTCAAATTTCAATCAGAGTAGGACTCTTCTCTTCCCGATTATAAATAGAACCCGAAAACAACCCCTTGGTCGTAACATCTTTCTAAGCCGACAACTTAGAAGTCCTAGCCCCAAACTTGTCGAGCTAAACCCCTTCACCGGAATTTGACCATCGGAGAGACCGCTGACGAGCCCAGACACGATCGCCATCGCCGGAGGAGAGCCGACGATCTATTTTTCTGGAGAAAGGACCCGAAGGCTGAAAGATAGGTCTCCAATACCACCTTATGACGTCATCACGTTTTCTTTGCATCTGTTCTTCGATCCCTTTGAATAGAAGCTTTTTCGTGGACAGATCACGTGTTCATCGATCTGATCTAGGTCAAGATCATCGCCATGTCCACAATTGATCTTTACACCTTTGTTCATAGTGAAACCCCATGAAAGCCATACAAACATGTAAGAACACGTACAACCGATCTAATAAAAACTGCATCATAGGATTAGCATGCATATGCATCATCGCATCTTGGTTAAAGTTTGTGCATGATAATTGATTGCTGTGAACCTTGTATGTGCGTGATCATAATTAGAAGGACAAGCTTAGGGAGCTACCTACGAAGGATTTTAGCACTAGAACATCGAGACACAAGAGCAACAAGAGCCACAAGAATAAGGCAAGTGCCCTTTGACCATACTGATCCCATGTTTTTGAAAGACTGTTTTGTTTGTGAAAAGGTGTGTGTGCTTGAGTCAACTCGATGGGAAACCCTTTCATAGGAGTTTACTAGTTTTGTTAACCACCCTTGTCACCGGGACAGTTGATGAGTCGGGTATGGTCGTTTTTACTTTTTGCTTCACTGACTCCACGGGATTATGGGAAGCGAGATAGAAGTGTCTAGCTAACTGCACTCATATGAGTAATGATAATGAGAACTTGATGTTAATGAACATGAATCGGAGGGAGATATAGGCAAGATTGGTTTTATGGATGAGTTAGAATGAGATGGTAGTTTACTTGCCATAGATCTAAGGACTGGTTCATGCCAGCCATGCCAGAATAACAGTGTCACCACAAGGCCAAATATGGGTGCGGCTTAGCTGACTAATTAGGTATGTTGCTAGATTGTTATGGACCGTGGAAGGCGCGGGGAATGGGAGTCGAGTGAGGACTGCTTTGGGAACTGCATGGCATAAGAGAGGGCCCGTGGGTGGGAGAATTGGAGATTCTAGCCTGCTGGTGAAACTTTAGTGAGTCCATACATCTAGTAGCCCCTTTGTAAAGGCTATTTTGTGATCTCTTGGCCATACACCGACGGTTGTGTACTGGTATAATGGAGGTTCTGCAGTCACCGACGGGTGACGAAATCACAAACTTGTGGGTAAAGTGGTGCGACCTCTGCAGAGTGTAAACTATCATGATAGCCGAGCTTAAGGTCACGAGCGTCTGTACAACTCACATGATTAGATGGGATGGTTATTGGGATGGTTATTGGGATGATAATTGGTTGGTAATTGGTTTGGTTTTGGTTTGGTCTTTGAAATTGGTTTCGGGACTGTTGGGTCGTGGTAATGAAAATGGTTTCGGGACTACTGAGTCCGGGTAATGAGATTGGTTGTATGACTGTTGAGTCATGACAATGAGCATTGGTCTCGGCACGAGACAGAATGGAATATGTGATGAAATGGTAGTGAATACGAGATGGTATTCATGAGATGGTAGTGAATACGAGATGGTATTCATGAGCAAAGTTGAGAAAGCTACATGTTTGGAAGAGACATGAAAAGTGGTGAATCATGATGGAGGTATGTTAATGTTTAAATACATGTTGGGATTACATTCATTTAAAGCTGGTTGCTGTTTTTGTCCATTTTTGTGAAATAAACTTTGCTTTCTGCAATGAGCCTTTTATAACTACCTTGCTGTGAGCTACATATCATATTTTTACGCACTTGCTGAGTACATCATGTACTCAAACTTGCATTATTACTTCATCATCAGCAACAGGAGAGGAGTACTATGAAGACCACGTGGAGTATTAGGCGTATGATCTATCCTCAACCTTGCTTGTGGAGTAGGAGATGGAGCCGCTGCTGCTGCTTAGTTGCTTCCGCAACAGTTTAGAAGACTTCCGCTGCTAGAATAAAAACTTCCGCTGCTAGAATAAAGACTTTCGCTGCTAGAATAAGACTTCCACTGCTAAGATAGACTTCCGCTACAATAGAGATTGATGTAATAAAGTACTTGAATCTATTCATTCGTGATTATATATATTCTGAGTTCAGTTTGTGGATTATATGTGTATCTGTGATGAACATCCTGGGCACACATACGCATCAGTCTCAGTTCCGAGAGGTTCTCTCTCAGAACAGGGGCGTCACAGGTCCGACATCGGAGCTCGCCTCTGAGGAGAGGGAGAGGTCCGGCTTCGGAGCTTGCCTCTGAGGAGAGGCAGAGGTCCGGCTGTTCACCCCTGCGGAGGGGGTGAAGACCGGCGTCAGATGTCACCCCTACTGAGGGGGTGAGGTCTGGCATCAGAGCTCAGCCCAGCGGAGGGTTGAGGTCCGGAAGTCATCGGAGCTCGCCTCTGAGGAGAGGGCGAGGGCCGGCATCAGAGCTCAGGCCAGCGGAGGGCGTGAGGTCCGGCATCAGGGCTCGCCTTTGAGAAGAGGGCGAGGGCTGGCATCGGAGCACAGGCCAGCGGAGGGCGTGAGGTCCGGAAGTCATTGGAGCTCGCCTCTAAGGAGAGGGCGAGGGCCGGCATTGGAGCTCAGGCCAGCGGAGGGAGTGAGGTCCGGAAGTCAACGGAGCTCGCCTCTGAGGAGAGGGTGAGGGCCGGCGTCGGAGCTCAAGCCAGCGGAGGGCATGAGGTCCGGAAGTTATCGGAGCTCGCCTCTGAGGAGAGGGCGAGGGCCGACATCGGAGCTCAGGCCAACGGAGGGCGTGAGGTCCGGCATTAGGGCTCGTCTCTGAGAAGAGGGCGAGGATTGGCATCGGAGCTCAGGCCAGCGGAGGGCGTGAGGTCCGGAAGTCATCGGAGCTCGCCTCTGAGGAGAGGGCGAGGGCCAGCATCGGAGCTCAGGCCAGCGGAGGGCGTGAGGTCCGGAAGTCATCGAAGCTCGCCTCTGAGGAGAGGGCGAGGGCCGGCATCGGAGCTCCGGCCAGCGGAGGGCGTGAGGTCCAGAAGTCATCGGAGCTCGCCTCTGAGGAGAGGGCGAGGGCCGGCATCAGAGGTCACCCCTGCTGAGGGGGTGAGGTCTGGTATTGGAGCTCAGCCTTGTGGAAGGGGGAGGTCTGGAACTGCCGGCCACGTGTTAGGTCCGGGGCTAGCCTCTGAGGAGAGGGGAGGCCTGACCCTGTTGGACACGTGGCGCCTTCGGAGCTCACCTCCGCGGAGGGGGTGAGGTCCGGCTTCAAAGTTCACCCCTGCTGGAGGGGGTGAAGTCCGGCATTGGAGCTCGCCTCTGAGGAGGGGGAGACGAGGTCTGGCTTCGGAGCTCACCCCTGCTGAGGGGGTGAGGTCCGGCACTGCTCAGAGGTCCTCCTTTCCCTGCCTCTTAGTCTTATTTGGCTTGCAGTCCTGGGCCGGTATACGGGGCTTGGGCAATCCAGTGCACTTGGTCCCGGAGGTCCGACTCCTGCCATAGTCAGGGTGTAACCGTCTGGCCCCTAGTTCTCAGACCTTAGCGCTAGGGAGGCAGGGTGCACATGCTTTAGGTGCAGGACCGGGCAAAGCAAGGCTCCTGGTCCTCCCGATCTGGCGTAGGTCTTTTCCTGGAGGACACCAACTGGTGTCACAGTAACCTAACAGGGGGAGGTCTGAGAGGCCCTCGGGCCTTTGGCAGGTACCCCAAGCACTACCGCCTTCGGCAGGATGGCAAATATCGACTAGGCATGAGAGTAGGAAAGGAGAGTCGAGCGTACGATGGGCGTACACTATCTAGAGCGCAGGGAGGTGATCACATAAATTAATGCGTAATTTAAATGAACACCTAGGTAAGTGTGGTAGGACAGGGTTCTTTCATTCATGTAAGTCCATAGGAGGAAGACAGGCCGTACATGGAGGCAACGACCCGCCCCATTATGAAGGAGGGCAGAGCCTATGCACTTAGGGTACAGGACCAGGCTAAGCCGGACGTAGTCCTAGACCACCCCCTGGGGCTTAGCTGCTCCGAGCGCGGCTCCTAGACTCTATGGGAGCTGTTACAGAAAGAATAATCATGTCCTACACCTGTTCTACGGGTAGGACTTACAGGTGTAGCGCCGGAGCGCATGCCTTGAGCTCCCATGCACGGACCTGCGGTGGTAGCGCCGGAGCTCCTGCCGGTACCGTGCGATCCGGAGCGTTGCTTGCCATCTTGCCTCGACGACGAGGTAGATGTCCTCAAGCAGGAGCTGGTCTTGCGTGGCTTCGTTGTACGCTCGGACATGGGGGGACCCCCATGGTGATCTCGGGGGGAAGCATGGCTTTCGCCCCACATACCATGTAGAAGGGTTGTTCCCGTGACCCGGCTCGGGGATGTCCGGCTGGCCCCCGACATAGAGGAGCTGGTACCCCACGACGGCTCCTAGGCTTGCCTCTGAGGAGAGGGCCCCAGCACGTCCGACCTCCATGCCGCGAACGACCTGGAGGGTGGGATCATTTGCAGGGTCTGCACCGGTTGTGTGGGTCCGCTCGGCAAGGATCTCCTAACCGCCAGTAGAAGCCATGCCGGATGGCTTTACCGACTAGCGTGCGGGACGATGAGTGTTCCCAGCACTCGCCTCCGTGGATTGCTGCGAGTAGGTCGCAGCCTTCCTCCTGGGTTATGCACCGCAGTAGGATGTCGTTAGCACCACGCTGGCGTGTAGCTCTTAGCCATCTGCACAATCCGTTCAGCAGATGCACGTTCATCAGGAAGAATGTTGTCTTTCAAGAAGTCCTGGACCTCCGTGGTCCATGCATCGGGGCTACTTGAGCTTCTAGATCTTGGGCGCTGGGTAGCACGGAGTCCCTAAGGAGCATACGATCCTTGGCGGGGCACCATGGCTGCAGGGCCGCTGGGACTGCCAGCTTCAAGGTGCTGGTCTCGCCCCCTTCGCCCGGTTCGGCAGTCCGGGGTGTGAGTCGCGGCAACGTCCCTCCAAAGGCTCCTTCGGGCTCCGAGGCTCCGATGGAGGCCTCCATTGACAGGTTGTTGGCGACGGTGTCATCGGCGCACGGTACATGGCACAGGTCCAAGGACACATAGTTGGTTGTCTTGAAGTTGAGGCGCACCATGTACCCGAACTGCTCCCCCGTTGGCATGAGGAGCAGTACGCCGGCTCCGGCCCCCAGCTTCCACGAGGGGCCGTCGAGGTAGAACATCTAGTGGGGTTCGGTGAAGGCCGGTGCTCGGAGCTCTGGTTCTCCACCTTCAAGGCCCCCTGGGATGCTTGGTGGTGGCGTCCACCCGACCACGAAGTCAGTCGGTGCTTGGCTCTTGACTGCTCGATGTGGAAAGAAGTTCAGCTTGAACTCCGCCATCTTTGGTTTGATCTCCTGCTTCGGAGGTTGGCCATGAGTGTCAGCTACGCCCTTCTGCTGCTCTGGCGCACTTGTCCGCGAGGCTGAAGAGCTCCAAGACGTCTTGCACCTCCTTGGTGGCCAACTTCTCGAGCATCTTCTTGTCCCTCACACCCTGTTGGAATGCGACCACGATTGATACGTCTTGGATGTAAGGGATGGTGTTTTGTACTTGGGAGAATTGCTGTATGAAGGAGCGCATGATTCTCCCGGTTGCTGTCGTATGGCGTGGAGGTCCAACTCTATGCCGGGACATGTGTAGGAGCTGCTGAAGTTTGCCATGAACTGTCGGCACAGCTCCGCCCAGGAGGTTATGGAACCCTAGGGCAGGTTCATGAACCACGACCGCGCCGAGCCCGTCAAGGCGACGCGGAAGTAGTTGGCCATGACGGCTTCATCCCCTCCTACCGCGAGGACGGCGGTGGAGTAGATCTGCAGGAACTCCGCTGGGTTGACGCTTCTGTCATACTTCTCCGGCAGGTGTGGCCTGAACTTGTGTGGCCACACTGTGAAGCGGAGGTGTGGCGCCAGGGCCGCACACCCCGTCCCTGCTGCTGCATATCCTGGTGCCGCGAACCCTCGGACGGCTGCTGGCACGATGTACTTTAGTATGGGCAATGGTGCGCCATACACCGGGGCGCCGACTGCAAGATATATGGTTGCTGCATATGCTGCATGGCGTATACCTGGGGCAGAGGTCGCATGGCGAATGTCTGAGGCCCAGGCTGAGTCGAGGCGGACGATATGCTGTAGTCGGCCTCTTGGATGCGACGCCTTTGCCACTGTTGCTCGATGGTTACGCGAGCGTCTTCTCCCAAGAGACGTCGCTCCAGCTCCATCCTCAGGTCTGCCGTTGAGAGCCTGGTAGAACTGGAGTCTGCCGTCTGCCTGTCAACCGTTGGTGTGCACGACAGCGACACCCCTGGTTGAGCAGGGTGTCGTCCCCGCCGCAGCGGAGGGTTGACGGCAGTAGCGACGAGGTAGTTGACGTCGCGGATCCACTGCTGGGCGGCCCCCTAGAGAGCGTTTGTAGCGGGTGGATTGTCCACGAGCGCTTCCGCGGCGGCTAGTGCACTTGCTTGAGTGGCACTCTGCGCCGCTGCACATCTTGAGGTTGTTGTTCGCCTAGAACGATGGCGCGAAGAGCCACCCGTTGAAGGAAGCTTGGACATCTTCGTTGGTGCAGACCCGTCGCGAGAGCGAAAAGCCCCCTACCTGGCGCGCCAAATGTTGAAGCGTCTGCGGTCGACACTTCCCTCGGGCCTGCTCGGAGCAGCCCGCGGAGGTTCTTTTTCGGAGGGGCTAGTCCTCTCGCGAGGTTTCGAGCGTTGGATGTAGGAGAAGATGAAGGTGGATTGACACACGGGTTTTTACGTGGTTCGGGCCGCCGGAGCATAAAACCCTACGTCCATGGGAGTGCTTGGAGAACTTGTTTCCTTGAGTATGAGGATGGGTGGCGAACTACCGAACCCAGGCGTTAGAGGAGTTGAGCAAAATGCCGAACCCCTTGTAACGTTGCCTACCCGAGCCTTTTATAGCTCAAGGCTCGGGCGGCTTACATGGTGGGCCCTGGGGCCCGACAGGTAGCCCCGGTGTGATTTCCTACCATCTACCTAGTCTTGGCGATGGCTTTGAGGTCGTCGTCCTGCCGCCCTGCCCATGCCGCAGGCTAGACGTAGTGGCTGATGATGGCAGGGGCGGCAGGGCATGTCTTGTCGCAACATTTATTGGTCTACTGCTCCTGACACTGTCCGCCTATCTTGACTGTGACTGGTCATAGTGCCTCCTGACAGGCGTGCACCACGCCTCTTCATCTTGGGAAGGTGCGGGTCTTAAATGCCTTGTACGGTAAAGGCATGGCGTGCCTTTACTCCTGCTGCCTACCGCGCTGGGGCTAGCAGCACTGCACGTGGCCACATGGCAGGCCCGGAGCTCTCCTCTGAGGAGAGGGGAGCCCCGACCCTACTGGACACGTGGCGTCTTTTAAGCTCACCCCTGCGGAGGGGGCGAGGTCCGGCTCTCCTGGCCACGTGGCAGGACCGGAGCTATCCTCTGAGGAGAGGGGAGCTCCGACCCCACTGGACACGTGGCGCCTTCAGAGCTGGCCCCTGCGGAGGGGACGAGGTCCGGCCTTCTGGGCCACGTGGCAGGCTCGGAGCTATCCTCTGAGGAGAGGGGAGCTCCGGACCTACTGGACACGTGGTGCCTTCGGAGTTCGCCCTTGTGGAGGGGGCGAGGTTCGACCTTCTGGGCCACGTGGCAGGCCCGGAGCTATCCTGTGAGGAGAGGGGAGCTCCGGTCCTACTGGACACGTGGCGCCTTTGGAGCTCGCCCCTGCGGAGGGGGCGAGGTCCGACCTTCTGGGCCACGTGGTAGGCTCGGAGCTATCCTCTGAGGAGAGGGGAGCTCCGGCCCTACTAGACACGTGGCGCCTTCGGAGCTCGCCCCTGCGGAGGGGGCGAGGTCCAGCCTTCTGGGCCACGTGGTAGGCCCGGAGCTATCCTCTGAGGAGAGGGGAGCTCCGGCCCTATTAGACACGTGGCGCCTTCGAAGCTCGCTCCTGCGGAGGGGGCGAGGTACGACCTTCTGGGCCACGTGGCAGGCCCAGAGCTATCCTCTTTGGAGAGGGGAGCTCCGGCCCTACTGGACACGTGGCGCCTTCGGAGCTCGCCCCTGCGGAGGGGGCGAGGTCTGGCCTTCTGGGCCACGTGGCAGACCCGGAGCTATCCTCTGAGGAGAGGGGAGCTCCATCCCTATTGGACACGTGGCGCATTCGGAGCTCGCCCCTGCGGAGGGGTCGAGGTCCTTAGGCGGTTTCTCCCTGTGCGCGAGGGTACCCGGTATTGAGGGTACCGACATATACCCATTTAGAATCAATGATATTGTTTATACCTGTTCTTGGAACTAATTTACAAGTCTTGTTTTTCTCCAAAGCTCGAAGCTCCACATCCATTGCCTGTTTCCAATTGCTATCTTCCAATGCGTCCTGCAAATTTTCAGGTTCTCCAACTTCGGTTAGTAAACAAATAAAATCCTTCCCAAAATCTTTGGGTTTTGTAATTTTATTCTGAAGTCGGGTCCTGGGGCGATCTGAAATCATTTCTGTTATATGCTGATATTTGGAGCTTGTGGCCACAGGCGATCCTTCAGCCACAGAAAATCGCCCGTCGCTTTCTCCAATGTTTGATGATTGGTCCAGGCCTCCCAGTTCGCCAGTCTCACGTGCGTGCGCCAGGGTAGTTGTCGGTGCAGAATTCAGCTCAGGTATAGACACATGATCCGATGCCAATTCCTCTGTACCTCGCGTCTGTCGGACATCAGGCGGGAAAATTAATTCTTGCACTGACTCCGACGTGGAATCCTGACTGTCTGCACGCACAGCAGAGCGATCTTCTCCGGGATCAGTACCCGGATTTTCTGCGCTGATCTGATCTTCTTCCTGCATATCACAACTTTCTTCACTTTGATTAGATAAATCAACTGAACTAGCTGGATTTTGAGAATTATTTTGTTGGTTTTCCAAATCAAACCCGGACAAAGGAATCAACGTTGGATGAAGGAGAAGATTTCGGAACGAAGACGAACACCCGCATTCGGATTAAGATTTTGAAAGGGGAAGACGGTCTCATCAAAGATTACATCTCTTGAGATGTATACTCTTTCATTTGCCACATCTAAGCATTTGTACCCTTTGTGTAAGGAACTATAACCGAGAAAAACACACTGCTTAGACCTAAAGGAAAGTTTATGTGTATTATATGGGCGCAAATTGGGCCAACATGCACAACAAAAAATTTTAAGTTGTGCATAATTTGGTGCTGTTCCAAATAACTTTCCTAGTGGTGTCTCGAAACCTATGACTCGAGAAGGAGTTCGATTTATCAGGTATGATGCTGTGGCAAATGCTTCGTCCCAATATTTGAGAGGCATGTGTGCTCTTGCTAGAATTGAGAGACCAACCTCGACAATGTGTCGATGTTTCCATTCTGCTGCCCCATTTTTCTGGTGTGTATGTGGACAAGAAACGTGATGCAATATACCAATGCGATCAAAGAAGGTGTTCAACTTTTGATACTCTCCTCCCAGACAGTTTGTAGGGCAATGATCTTCTTGTTGAACATGCGCTCTACCTGTTTTTGAAACATCAGAAAATTTTCAAGTACTTCTGATTTGTGGCGAATGAAATAAATCCATACAAATTTGCTAAAGTCGTCAATAAAACTCACATAGTAAAGGTTTCACCCAATAGAAACGGGGGCAGGTCCCCATACATCTGAAAACACAAGTTCTAGTGGTTTTTGCGACACACTAACTGACTTGGGAAAAGGTAATTGATGACTTTTGCCTTGTTGACACGCATCACAAACTTGAGAAGAGTTAGACTCTTGAGAGTAAGGAAGATTATTTTGGATCACAACCTTATTAACTATGGTCATGGATAGATGACCTAATCTATCATGCCACCTTTCCAACGACGGCTTAGTGGTCATGAGAACACATTTTGACGATGAATTCTTCAAGGACGGCCAATGATAAAGGCCTCCTTCACATTTGCCTCGCAGCAGGACCTTCTTCGTAGCTTGATCCTTTACCAAGAAAAATTGTGGGTGAAATTCAAGAAAAACATAATTATCGGAGGTTAGTTTGTGGACTGAAACAAGATTTTTCTTGGCTGAGGGGACATGAAGAATTCAGTTCATATGTAAAGATTTGGATGTGGTTTGTAAAGTGGAATCACCAACAAAATTAATTCCCATACCTGAGCCATTCGCTGCATGAACTTTTTCTTGTCCTCCATACTTCTCTTTGACTGACAATTTGTCTAGTTCTCCTGTGATGTGGTTAGTGGCTCCAGTGTCGGTGTACCAATTAGTGTCCACTCCATAGGATGCCATGGCACTGTTGACCGATTTTTCTTCTGGTTTTAAATCTCTATCAAACCGTTTCCAGCATCTTACCACGGTATGACCGACTTTATCACAGAGCTGACACGCTGGCCACCCTTCACGGCCTCTTCCCTACCATCGACCTCCTCTATTGTTCCTTCCACCATCTCGTCCCGCTCTTCCTCATCCGCCTCCTCGCGCAGCCATTTTGCATTCATTTGATACTGTCTAGAGACTTGCCTTTCTAGCCTGGCCTCGGTTGCCACCATCTGTGCAAACAAATCAGACAAAGAAATCTGATATGTCCTTGTGCCGACATTTTCTATCAGCGAGTTATAGTCAGCATCAAGGCCAACAAGTATATAAGAAATAACATCATCATCTTCCAACTTTTTTCCAGCGGCAGCCATCACATCTACGTATTCTTTTATTTTTGCAAAATACGTAGCAATGGACATGTCACCCTTGCGTGTACTTGAAAGTTTTGTGCGCAAGTACATTATACCGTCTCTTGACTGAGATGCATAACTCTCATGGATAGCTTGTCATACCTCAGCCGATGATGAAAACATCGTGGCTTGAGCAAGTACCTCCTTGGATAAGGTCGAGTTAATATAACTCAACAGCTGCTGATCCTGAACTAGCCATGTCGCATAGTCCGGATTAGCAATCTTCTCCAAACTCTTGTCTGGCTTTTCCACGGTGATCTCTTCTTCTGGCTTCTTGCGAGATCCATCGATGAAGCCATACAACTGGGCTCCTCGAATTGCCGGCAAAACTTGCGCTTTCCACAGCAAATAGTTGTCTCTTGTCAACTTCTCGATATAGTGTGTGAGGGTGTTGAACCCTGATGAAGGCACAGCCGAGCTATCATGCAATATTCAATTATATCTTTCAACATAAAATATATCACAACATAATACAAGAACAAAATCGATAATCGAGTCATCGCTTTAAGACGATACATTTTGAAACAGAGAGGTTTTGCCCTGAATGGAATGCCAGAATCGACCAAACCCGGAAGAGAACTCACAGGCTGGTTGGTCCTCGAGGCCCTCCTGACGAGCACAGCCCAACACACGACCCTGAACAACAGGAAGAACCCTATCATGACCCCAACGTTGATCCACTTCATGCCTCGTCGTCGATGCCTTTGCCCCTGAGCGCGTCGGCTCCGGTTCTCAAGCACACGCCGCCGCCTCGATCCCATCCACGCCATGCATCTGTCCCGGGCGCTGCCCCCGTACCCGTTGACGAGCAGCAGGTCAAGCGGGTACCTGCGTGTACATGGACACGTAGTACATGGACGCCCAGTACCTTGGGATGCTGCCTCGGGGGATAAAGTAGCCGGAGAAGAGGAAGAAGACGCCGAGGAAGACGCAGATGAGGGTGTTGTCCAGCACGAAGTCCGGCTACGTGGTGCCGAGGAAGACGACGAGGGAGCTGGCCATGAGCATGATCAGCCAGACGGCGAGGACGAAGAGTGCGAAGGCGGCCAGCGGCGCGCGGCTGTTAGCTCAGGATCACAACGTCGACAAGTCTTGGTCGTGAGCTAGATCGGCAAGAGCAGTAAGAAGAAGAACGAGGACTGTTTCTTTTTTCGAAAAGTTGCACATAAGTGCGTTTGATTGATTTTGTTGAGCACACGTTGGAGGGTAACCGCTGGCCCGTTTTTCCCGCAACAACTTCAGAAGCTGTGAGCTAGTCTCACGCCCTCGACTGTGAACTGAACGCACACCACGTTCGAATCACGTCCACGATGCATACACCACGCACACACCCATGCACACGTACGTTCCGGCGTCCATGCACCCACATACGTGCTTCCTAGCCCCTAGACGCGCTCCACTACAAAAAACATAGCAATTAACGAGGGTGAAAAAAACTGTTGTAAATAAGCACATTACCCTCGTAAATAAGCTATTTGCGATGGTATATACTTATTTACGAGGGTTTTTAGCCGTCAAAAATAAGTCGACGTAAATAAGTATATTTACGACGGTTACCAACGTAAATAAGCTTATTTATTAGCCGTCGTGAATAAGTTCACACGCCACATGGAACAGCGGGAAACTTATTTACGACGGGATGGCTGTACCGTCGTAAATAATGCCCCGTCGTAAATAACAGGGGCATTATTTACGACGGTGGTTGTACCGTCGTAAATAACAGGGACATATTTACGACGATACAGCCACCCCGTCGTAAATAACAGGGGCATTATTTACGACGGGTGGCTATTCCGTCGTAAATAACAGAAACATTATTTACGACGGTACTGTATAAACCGTCATAAATAAATTTTTTGTTTTTTTTAAAAAATAGAAAATGTTGACCGCTGGCTCTATGGCCAGTCCACTGGCTCAATGTCCAGCAACACAAACAGTCAGAAATCCATATATAAAGTATAATATCGCACGATCACAATCATAGAAAGTATGTTACAAGTCCATCATAAGCAATCAAATGACACGATACAAACGAAGCTACACATTACTACCACGTCCGCTACCTTCGGAGCCCGCAAAATCATCCTCAAGCCGTCTGCTCACTCCTGGCACGTGCGGCGATGGAGTGCGAGCCTCCGTCCCTGATGCCTGTCATGTTTTAGCACATATTATTAGAATTTAGCAAGTTGAACTAGTTTTGACTTTATTTTAGCAAGTTTAACTATATAAGACTATATTTGAGCAAGTTCAAAGTGTTTTGGTTATATTTGATAAAGTTCAACTATGTTTGTCTATAATAGAGCAATGTTAACTTAGTTTAGTTATATTTGAGTAAGTTTAGTTATAATTAACCAAGTATGTCTAAATAAACTCAAGAAAGGTTTGTTTTTATCTGAGCTCCTGTAGTTGGCACCTGTGGCTGCTCTGGCTCGATCACCGGTGGTGGCTCCCACCGTGGAAGCTCAACCTGCTGTCCAGCCGTCATAGCCTACGAATACAACTATTAGCACATTTTTGCATTCATAATTTTGAAACATATACATATTTGAACGACAATTACTTACCGCCATTGCCGCCTGAAACTGTAGCATGTACGAGTTGAGATACTCGTCTCTGGCCCTAGTGGTTGCGGCCTATCGCTCTCGTTCTAGTCGGAGCTCCTCCTGAGTCCCCTCTCTCTCTCTCTCTCTCTCTTCGGAGCTCCTCCTGTGTCTGGCGGAGCTCGTCCTGGACACTCTGGAGCTCCAGCAAGCTAGACCGACTGGAAGAGCTAGCCTGCTGAGAGGAAGAGGACCTGGAGGGTCGTGCCTACCTGGAGTCGACCACTCCTTGGAAGATGCCGAACCTACATAAAGAAGAAAGTTTATTAGATTTTCATCGACCATTCCAACAAAGTCGTACATAGTAATTGTAGAAGATGAAAACTCACCGTCCGTGAGGATTTCCGCATCCACTTGCGTAAGCTGCTTCTGGGATGATTGTTGGCGCATTTTGCCAATCATACTCCTCACCGAAAAGCCTCCGTGCCTCCTGCCCATACCTGATCTATAAATAAGAAAAAAAAAGAATATTAGCTAGTTTGATTAATAGAATTCAATACATGTGATGAGACAACTCACCAGTTCCTCCGTCGCCGACTGAGAGCAGAGCTGGTCGGGCTGTGACGGATCACTTCCTCTGTGATCTCTCTTCCACACCTCAATCGGTGGGGGCTCCTGACCAGTTGCGCGCTCCTATGGATGCACGTGTCAGCACAATGAAAATATGAAATATAAACAAATATTATACTTGGTAAGTTACACTTACAAGACGTTTTTTGGACCGCAAATACCCGCCAGCACCAAAAAAGTGAGACGGGTTCGTCCCTCTACTTTCTCGATGACTGCGGGAGAGAGCATGGAAATCCTCACTCCCCCGGCGTAAGCAAAGGGCCTCGTACGCCTCCGGCCTGCCTTCTAGCCACTGGACTCCTCCACGACCCTACACAAATGTCTTACTTTAAATTGAATGAGATAATTGAACAAATAAAATTCACAATTTACCTCCATGAATTCAATTAACAAAAAGGAAGATAATAGAAAAGAAGATTATAGAATTCAACCGTGACTGATTTTTATTTTCATTTTCGTGTCTCACGAGTCTCTATATCTTGAACATCTCCAACTAACTCATCAAGTTCTAGACCTGGCTCAATGATAAATTGATCCGGTAACTCATGTTCTTGGTAAACCTCATCAATCTCACCGTTCAACGACAATAAAGTATCATTATACCCATCACCGTTTGGTGTAGATAACTGTTCACGAGGATTGACACTTTGTACAACCCACCAAGCAGGTAGCTTTTCGCAAGGATAATTTAAATAATATACTTGCTCGACTTGGTTTGCAAGGACGAATGTGTCACATCCTCGTAGTCGTTCATTGTGTTTCACTTCTACCATGCCAAATTGGTTTTGTTGAGTGCCTGTATTATTATCAAACCAATTACAGTCAAAAAAGACTACATTTAGCTCTTTATTTCCAGCAAAAATGAATTCAAGAATTCTTTTAATAATCCCATAGTAATCCATTTCCCGTCCTTCGGTATCCAAAGCCGTATTCACAACTCCAGTGTTACATGTTGCCATTAGAGGACGATGATCTTCAAAATCAGTTGTATGAAAGCGGAACCCATTGACATCGTATCGACCGTAGCTTCTCACTTTAGTAGATCCGTATGACAATTGACGCAAGTCCTCATGGACACCTGCGTCATTTTTGCACTGTTCGAAATATAGAAGTTAGAAGGTTTTTTGGCCCCAAAATCGTTATTCATAGAAGGAGAGAAAGAAAAGAAATCGTTACATGTTCTCTAAACCAAGATTGGAAGTTAGACCCTCCATTTACTCCAATACGTCGCATGGTTAGTACTTGCTTGCTCATAGGTTGATGCTTAGACTTCCAATTTTCTCGGTCAAACAGACTAAATAAAGAAAAAACAGGGTCATTATAAGTAATTCAGACATGCATGCTATTTAGTATACATGGTGAACAAGCACTTACTGAAAATATTTATCCATCCCATCTATATTTGCGTACATGTAAAGCAATGCCGTTGTCTTTCTTCAGTTGTAGCATCGTAGCTCGTGCTACTACCAACTGTGGTGCCTCTTGTTTAAAATATTGAGAGGTCGCTACAAGGAAGTGCTTCATTCACATTGTACCGTAACGTTGGAGCATTAACATTGTTTTCTTCTACAAAGTAAACACTTGAAAAGTATCCTATCTCCTGAAGTGTAAAAGCTTCGGCGATGCATCCTTCTACCCTTGACCTATTGCGAACCATTGCTTTTAGCATTCTGAGTGCTCTTTCAATGTGATACATCCACCGATATTGAACAGGGCCACCCACTTTAGCTTCATATGGAAGATGTATTAGAAAATGTTGCATTGGGTTGAAGAAGCTTGGAGGGAAAAATTTTTCCATCTTACATAACAGCACAGGTACCTCTATTTCCAATTTTTCCATCATCTCCTTTGTGATTTCTTTAGCACAAAGCTGTCTATAAAAATAACTAAGATCAGCTAACACCTTCCACACTGCATCATCAAGATAGCCCCGAAACATTACCGGCAAAAGTCATTCTATGATTATGTGATAATCATGACTTTTCAACCCAGTGAGTTTTCAGTCTTCACATTCACAGCTCATCTCAGGCTAGCAGCATAACCATCTGGAAATTTCAACTTTTTCAACCAATTATTGACTTCTTTCTTATCTTTAACTTTAAGACAGAAAGATGTGCGAGGTTTGCCACCGGCTTCAGTGAGTTCAAGACTTGGACGATTACAAACTACTGTCAAATCCTTTCGAGCCTTTAGATTGTCTTTTGTTTTGCCCATCATATCCAAGCATGTACTTACAATGCACTCGCAAATATTACGCTCCTGATGCATGACATCAATGTTGTGCTTTAGAATTAAGGACTTCACATACGGTAGCTCCTATAATGCACAAACATGAGTCCAATTGTGGTCCTCTCCGTAACCAACAAAATATCCTGGACGATTTTCATCTGGCACAAGTTTGTCCAACAATTCAGAAATCTTTGACCCGTTCAAACGTTGCGGTGGTCCTTTTATGATAATAGTGTCATTTTGAAGGCATTCCTCTGTTGTCTAAAAATACGATTCTTAGGTAACCAACGTCTATGACAATCAAAGTAAGATATCTTGCCACCATGTTCAGCCGAAAATATTTTGTGTCTGCAGCACATATCGGACATGTCAAACGACCATGAGTGCCCCAGCCAGAAAACATGCCGTATGCTGGAAAGTCATGAACGGACCATAAGTACGCAACTCAAAGGTTGAATTCCTGTTTTCTATAACATACGTACGCTTTGATTCCTGTCCATAACATTTTCAACTCCTCAATCAACAGGTTCAACATCACGTTGAGTCGTGAACCAGGATGATCTGATCCAGGTACAATGAGACAAAGAAATATAAACTCATACTTCATACACAAAGATGGTGGCAAATTATACAGAATAACGAACACCGGCCAATATGAGTATGGGGTGGTGTTAGTACTGAACAGTGAGAAACCATCCATCGCTAACCCGATGCGGATGTTTCTTGCATCGTTGGCAAAATCTGGATCGAAGCGGTCCAACGCCTTCCATGCCTCACCGTCAGACGGATGCAGCATAACTCCACTGTTCTCACGTACACCTTCTTTGTGCCATCGCATATGTCTGACAGTTCTTTTCGAAAGAAACAAACGCTTCACCCGAGGTGTAATAGGCAAGTAACGAAGCTGCTTATGTGCTATTTCAGTCTGTACACGCTCGCCTTCGTCATTATCAACTTCAACGAACCTAGACTTACCACATTGTAAGCACTTCTTATCGTCAGCATACTCTTTCCAAAAAAGCATGCAGTTGTCTGGCACACATCAATCTTCTCATATTTCATACTAAGACCAGATAGCAATTTCTTAGATTGGTACATATCTTTCGACACTTTATGAGGTTGTGGCAGGATATCGCAGATCAATTTGATGAGATCGTTGTAACAGTTATTGGAGCATGAATATTTAGACTTAATTGGCATAAGTCGGGTCAAGAAACTAAGAAGAGTCACTTTTGTGTGTTCATGCAGAGGCTCTTCTGATGCTTTGAGGAGCTTGAAGAACGTTTCAACTTCCGTTGTAGGAGCATCCTCCGTCAACTTAGGATCTATGGCTTCAAGCATCTCATCCATCATATCAACCCCCGTGTTATCAGACACCACTTCTTCTTCAGCAGCTCGAGAACGTGTCTCACCGTGAAAGTACCAGACCGCATAATTTTGCATGAAACCGTTTCGACACATGTGAAACGTCAAAGTCACTTTGTCGAAAAACTTTGCATTCTGACATTTCATACATGGGCACCGCACCTTACTGTTGTTGGACAACGAAAAAGCTTGTTGTATAAAAGCATTAGTCTTGGTGAACCACTCATTTGAGTGTTGCCCATTCTTTTTCCAACCCGAGTACATCCATGTGCAGTCTTCAGCCATGATTCAGGTTATACCTTCAAAGCAGACACATCATTATAAGTTCATTTTTTATTTAATGTCACAATCCCTATACCTAGGCTGATAGGTCCTAAACCCACGGAAGAGTGATCGAGGCAACGTGCTTATGACGAGACACGGAGGCTGAATCCGAACGAAATTTCGGCAGCATAACCCCATTGTTCTCCACTGCACGCACAAAAATGGTGCAGCAGAGAACAACAGGGTTATGCTGTCAAAATCTCATCCGGACCCACACCCCGTACCTAGCTCGTCATAAGAACGTTCTCGATCACTCTTAGGCTGTCTAAAAAGGGACAATTTCGAACCTGCACGCTTCACATGCCTATCGTATGTGAAACGTGCATATTCGAAACGGGTAATCAATCACTATAGGTTACGTTAAACATTTCCATCTCCCAATCATTTAAGATAGAGGAAAGAACGAGAAAGAGAAGAAAAGTTGGTCAGAGTTGAAAGTTCAAAGGGCCTATGCCGGGCTGGACCGTGCTGTGTCGTGCCGGGTCAGGCCGGGTCTTGCCGGGTCGGGCCGCGGGTGGGGCCGTGCCGGGTCGGGGCGTGTCGTGCCGTGCCGGGTTGGGTCATGAAGGGTCGAGCCGTGTCGGGTCGTCGGGCCATGCCGTGCTAGGGGTTGGGCTGTGTGCCGCGTCGGGCCGTGCCGTGCTGCCGGATTGGGCCGTGCCGGGTTGGGCCGTGCAGGGTCGAACCGTGCCATGCATGGTTAGGCCGTGCCGGGTTGGGCTGTGACGGGTCAGGCCGTGCCATGGTGGGGGTTGGGCCATGTGCCTGGTCGGGCCCTGCCGTGCTGCCGGGTTTGGCCGTGCCGGGTCGGGCCGTGTCGTGCCGAGTTGGACCGTGCTATGGCGGGTCGGGCCGTGCCGGGTCGGCGTGAAACCCGTTAATATAAGTATAATAAGTAAACACTCACAATAAATTAATTAACTAATTTAAAACTAATTGAACACTTTAAAACTAAACCAACAATTAAATACTTTAAACTAATAAACTTATGAGACTAATTGAACAATAAAAAATAATTAAACAAACTAATTACAAACTAAACTAAATAACTAATTAAACAATTTAAACTAATCAAATAACCTAATCAAACAATTACAATCTAAGTAAACAATTACAAACTTTTTAAAAAAATCTTATCTAATTCAACAAACTAATTACAATCTAATTATAATCTAATTCCTACATAATTACAAACTAGAATAAACTATTAAATTTAAACTTTTTACAAACAAAACTAAATACCTAATTAAACCAAAACTAATGACAAACTAACCTTACTATATTGGCAGGGGCCGGGCGGCGGGAGAGGGCAGCCAGTGGCGGCCGGGGGGTGGCCGGCGGCGGCCGGTGGCGGCAGGGGGCGGCCGGGGCCGGCCTGGAGCGGCCGGCGGCGGGCGGGGGCGGCCGGCGGCGCGGCGTCGGGGTCGGCGGCGCGGCGTCGGGGGCGGCGGCGCGGCGTCGGGGGCGGAGGCGGCGGTCGGCGGCTGCGCGGCGTCAGGGGCGGAGGCGGCGGTCGGCGGCTGCGCGGGAGGGGAGCGGCTGTATATTTATAAGCTTATTTATGATGGTTCCCGGTACCGTCATAAATAAGTAGCTTATTTACGACGGTTAGGTCAACCGTCGTTAATAAGGCCGTTATTAACGACGGTGCCTAGTAACCGTCGTAAATAAGTATCTTATTTACGTCGGTAGGTTCAACCGTCGTAAATAATGACCTTATTAACGACGGTGTCTTTTCACCGTCGTTAATAAGTATATTAACGACGGCACCGTCATAAATAATTACACCCTAGTTAATTTACTAGTTTCCTGTAGTGCTCTCGCAGACATGCAAGTCCGTGCGAGCTCAACTGATACAAGAAACCCGGGATTACACAGAGCAAGGATTACATTTCACCCCCTAATTACGACGTTTCTTCATAATCCTCACGATCCCAAGCTTCTCACGAAGTTCATAGAAGCGCTCGCGTACGAGTGGCTTCGTCAGAACATCTACAATCTGTTCATCAGTGCGGACAAGCTCAATGTCCAGTTTACCATCTCCTATGCACTCCCGAATAAAATGGAACCTGAATTCAATATGCTTACTACGACCATGGAAGACAGGATTCTTACTGAGTGCAATCGCTGATTGGCTGTCCATCTTGAGTGTAAAGCTCATGCAACCTTTACCCTTCAACTCCGCAAGCAGACATGACAACCATATTACTTGACACGCTGCCGTCATCCCGGCAATGTACTCAGCTTCACATGACGAAAGTGCAACACCTTTCTGCTTCTGTGATTGCCATGTAACTAGATTGGTCCCCAGATAGAACACCACTCCCATAGTGCTCTTCCTAGTGTCAACATCTCTGCCCATATCAGCATTGCTATAACCAAGCAAGTGCTGTTCCACTTTGTCTCGCCGGTAATAGCAGCTGTAGTCTATGGTCCCCGCAACATACCGTAGTATACGCTTCACCGCGTTGAGGTGCTCAACAGTAGGGGACTCCATGAATCGGCTTGCATACCCGACGGCAAATGCTATATCTGGCCGAGTGTGCACCAAATACCTCAGGCAACCAACAAGTCCTCGATACTCCATGGCGTCCACGGTAGCAGCGGTGCTTGTCTTCGACAGCTTCAGTCGATGTTCCATCGGGGTATGGCTGGGATTGCACCCGAGTAGGCCTGCACGTTCAAGATTTTTTTGCGCATATGCTTCCTGAGACAAGCTGATGCCATCCTTTCCATGCTTGACCTCAATTCCAAGATAGAAACTTAATAAACCCAAATCAGTCATATTAAAGCGAGTACTCATCTGTTGCTTGAAGACTTTGATCTCGGCTTCGTTACTGCCGGTGATGACGAGGTCATCGATGTAGAAACCCACTAACAAGCGTGTAGCTCCTTCACCTCTTGTGTAGACAGAGTGCTCCGACTCGAAGTTGCTGAAACCAAAAAACGATAGTGTCTTGTCTAGCTTCACGTTCCAGGCTCGGGGTGCCTGTCGAAGCCCATACAACGCCTTGTCAAGACGTAACACCTTGTCTTCTTGCCCTGCCACGACAAAGCCGGGGGGTTGACGAACATAAACTTCTTCAAACAGCTCTCCATTTAAGAATGCGGACTTTACGTCCATATGGTGGACATGCCACCCTTCTTGAGTAGCCAAAGCGATCAACACTCGCACATATTCAATTCTGGCAACAGGGACGAAAACCTCATCGAAATCCACCCCCTGCTGCTGAATGTACCCCTTGGCAACCAGACGAGCTTTATGTTTGATCACTTCCACGGCTGCGTTCTTCTTCACTTTGTATACCCACTTTAAACCGATCGGACGATGACCAGGTGGAAGTGAAACCAACCTCCACGTCTTGTTGCTTACTATAGAGCCAATCTCCTCCAACATGGCCCTGCGCCAAGACTGACATTTTTCAGCTTCAGCGAAGTTTTGTGGTTCAGCATCTATCTGCAGGTGCAACGCCTCCACCACTTGATGTGAGACAAGTTCCGGTGTGCGGGCTTCACCCAGAATATTGCTTATGGTGCGGTAACGTGGCTTGACATCATCAGCATCAACATCCAGAAAATTATCTGCATTTGATGGTGGGGAAACAAATTCTGTCTGGGGAGGTGATGCAGCACTCTTAGGAGTTACCGATGATGAGATTGGAGTAGTATGTGTCGGGGCTGGCATATCCAACACATGTTCTGGCACGTCCAGATTTTCTCCCACACCCGGTATAGTGTGGTATTCCACCACAAACTCTTCATTGATGTTCATATCCTTCGGTTCCCACTTCCAGGAAACTCGTTCGTCAAACACAGCATCACGTGAGACAACGACACGCCGGGATTCTGGAACATAAAAACGCCACGCCTTTGCACCTTGCTCATAGCCAACAAAGATCACTGGAACAACACGGTCCTCAAGTTTCCTCACATGTGGCTTCATTTTCTTGATGTAGGCCACACAGCCAAACGTCCGGAGGTGATGAACATTCGGCTTCCGCCCGTGCCAGGCTTCATACAGTGTCATGCCTTTCACTGACTTCTGGGTGCCCTATTCAGCAGATACACAGCAGTGGTAACGGCTTCACCTCAGAACCATGCAGGCACACCACGCCCTTTGAGCAAGCTTCTTGCCATGGAGACAACTGACTGATTTCGTCTTTCAACCACGCCATTTTGTTGTGGAGTATATGGCGCGGTGTGTTGTGTTTCGACACCTTTCTCAGTGCAGTAAGTCTTAAACTCGATCGATGTAAACTCCCCTCCATTGTCTGTCCTTAGCACACGCAAGCGCCGCCCAGTTCCTGCCTCCACCTTTGTCTGGAACCTCTTCAGTGCGGCAAGTATGTCACTCTTGGCTGCTAAGAGTAGAATCCACATGTATCTACTCATGTCATCAACCAATAGAAGGAAGTACTTATTACCGCTCGGTGTCTCCGGCGTTATCGGCCCACATAGATCACCATGAACAACATCAAGTGCACCTTCTGCCCTCCAGGTTGTCTGCGATGGAAACGGACTTCGCTTCATCTTGGTCATCACACAATCTGCGCAGAGTTGACGAACATGCTTAATGCGCGCCATCTCCCGTGCCATTCCTTGCTGCTACAGCTTCTTTAGGACATCAAAATGCAAGTGACCATAGCGTTCATGCCACAGCCATGCATCATCCATCACATGCACACCGAGACAAATGGGTCTTCCAATCCTTACCCGAAGCAGATACAAGCGATTTACAGAACGCTGCACCTTCGCGATCAACCTAGCTTTGTTGTCACGGATTTGGAGGACTCCACACTTTGCATGTATGTCACACCCGCCTTCATCGAGTTGGCCAAGACTGATGATATTGGCTGTGAGCCTCGGGATATAGTACACTCCCATGAGTGGAAGATGCTCACCATTCTTTCCCTCAAATAGCACTATACCCGAGCCTTCGATGGCTACTTCCGACCCATCACCAAACTTCACTGAGCCTCCAATTGAGGTGTCAAGATCAGCAAACACTCGGCGGCAACCCGTCATGTGATTCGTTGCACCACTGTCAAGGTACCAAATCGTGTCTTCTTGCTTAGTCTCTTCATCAAGTTGCACATGAACCTTCTCCTCAACAGGGTGAGTCCCTGCAAGTGTCTTGAACTTGACCACACTCAGCATCCGGTGACACTGATTGAACGGGAGCGAAAGAAACATGAGCCATCAGTAGTGTACGCTCATTTTCCTCCTCAGTCTGCGCTACATAAGATTCCTGCTTCACTTCACTTCGGCAATCCCTGGCCCAATGACCCATCTTGCCACAGCGCCTGCATTGATCTCGCTTGACAGCTGATCCTCCACCTGAGGTTGACTTGGCACCGGTACGTGATCCGACGTTCGCGGTGTCGCTCCTCCCACGTCCACGACTCCTACCACGGCCTCCGCGCTTCCTGCCACCGGATCCGCTGGAGTTTCCAGCGTCGCCTCTTGCATCATTGTCTTGAAACTTCAGTTTGGCCCTCCACTCCTCTTCACAAAGAAGCAGACGCCCTTGGCTGTCATGGATAGCAGCCGGCTTACGTCTCTGCTCGACAGCACGAAGCATGCCCGTCACCTCCTCAACAGGGATGGCTTTGATGTCGAGCAGATTCTCGATGGAGATGGCCACTTGCAGGAGATTATCTGGCACCACCTGGAGCATTTTTCTTACCACCTCAACTTCAGTGATGTTGTCGCCGAGTAGCCGTAACTCAGCAGCGAGCCCGGTGATGCGGTTCGCGAAATCTTCCGTGTTCTCCGCCTCCTTCACACCAGCGCACTGAACTCACGTCGGAGCTGCTGCGCGTTTGCCTCGCGCACACGCACGTCCGTGATCCGAATTTTCTTGATCGCCTCCCATGCAGCTACTGCGGACGACCTCCTCTCCCGGAGACTTGACAGCATGTCAGGTGGCACCGATCGCAAGATCACCGCAAGTGCCAGCCGATCATGGCGATAGTTGATCTCCTCTCCTTCCTCCGGTTCCACGACGTACCACCACCCGACCGCCTCAAAGTTTACCTGCATCGACATCGCCCATTCCTGATAATTGGTGTGTGTGAACATAGGAAACTGAGTGTCTGCTGCAGTGTTCTCTGTGACGGTGCGATGGACAACGATCTCCCGCCACCCCCTCCTGGCCACCGGCGATGGCGAGGTCTGGCGTCCTCGTGGCGCATCGCTGCTGCTTGGCGGAGCCGACATGTCGGATGACCTGGCTCTGATGCCAAATGTTAGCTCAGGATCACAACGTCAACAAGTCTTGGTCATAAGCTAGATCGGCGAGAGCAGGGAGAAGAAGAACGAGGACTGTTTCTTTTTGCGGCAAGTTGCACACAAGTGCGTTTGATTGATTTTGTTGAGCACACGTTGGAGGGCAACCGCTGGCTCGTTTTTCCTGCAACAACTTGAGAAGTTGTGAGCTATTCTTACGTCCTCGACTGCGAACTGAACGCACATCACGTTCGGATCACGTCCACAACGCATACACCACGCACAGTATGTTCCAGCGTCCATGCACCCACATACGTGCTTCCTAGCCCCTGGACGCGCTCTCGCAGACATGCAAGTCCGTGCGAGCTCATCTGATATAAGAAACTCCGAATTACACAGAGCAAGGATTATAGCGGCGCGGAGCCCAGCGAGCCAGTAGAGCGGCGCCGAGAAGAGGAGCGACAATGCTAGGAGGAACGGCGTGAAGACGAGCGCGTTGGCGACCATGTACGAGGCGAGGCGTTAGCGTTACGAGCGGCGGGAGGCCTCGCGCATGAGCACGCGGGGCTCGTGGAGGAGGATGGGCATGCCTCCACGGTGGACAGAAGGAAGCTAAGAGTGAAGGCGAAAAGGCCCAGCCGGGGCACCATGCCGTCCGGCCCGTCAGGTCTGGTGCGAAAGTAGACGCTGCCGAGTCCGGGGCCCGCCACCACGGCCTGCACAGCCCGCGCGCAAAGAGCTCGCGCGTTGTGGTGCATGCTGGAGCTCTTTTTTTTTCAAAAATACTAATAGTTCATTCTAAATTTACAGAATGGGCTGTGGGTTTAAAAAATTATAGAAGTAGGTACCGGTCGTCCGGTGGCTGCGTAAGTATTGCTCGAATGAGTGTCCCGGTTGTCCATTTGGCATCTTGCAGTCAGCCCCCTAAGGATTGATCGTCTAACCACCGGGCGACCCAACCATTTCTTTAAATTAGTCGCTCGGTGGCTGGACGATCCATCCCTATTTCATTTTTATTTTTTTTTAATTTTCAAATAATAGAAAGTAATTAAAATTATATTATTAGAGATCGTGTAGAATTGAAATTGCATGGTATATTACAAATCGTGTAACCACACCAAAGTGCTATGATCGTCAAGTGGGAGGGTTTAAATATAAAAATACAGTAACTTTATACTGTAAATCATGTGGTTATTAAAGATTTTTACATAATTAGAATAATGAGTTGTTTGCATTCTACTCGTTCCAAAAAAAAGAATCACAATTTCTATCACTAGATTTCACTATTGCTCCATTCCCTACAAGCGTGCACAAAGAAAGAACCTATTTTTTCTCATAATTTTTGCCATCCCTCATTCCCCTATCGATGTGCAAGTGTGTCTAAAGAACGTGTGAAAATATCAAAAGGAAGCAATAACATCTTGGGAGGTGATCCTTTAGAAGTAGCCACCTTCAGTGCCAAAAAGAGGAACACCCACTTACACCCATAGAGATAAAGATAAAAGGTATACTGTCACACCCGGTTTTCCATAAGGAACACCGAGCGTATTCTCACATGTATGCCAGGATCAGTTGAGTCATACATGTGCCGACAAGAGTGAAATATCATTGTATTCAAGCCAAGTTTATCATACAACGTAATATACATCATAAGACATAAAGTATCAATTATGAGTACAAGCACACTAATAATATAACAGCGGAAGACTCTAGCGTGGTGCTCCAGTTCCACAGGCGTTGCCCGGGGGTTACGCCAACCTAGAATAACTCTTCGGGATCGAAGTCCTCCTCATCAAAGTCTAAATCTTCATTTGCACCTGAGCCAACATATGATATCCAACAAAAGCAAGTTTGAGTACCGAAGGTACTCAGCAAGTGTAGGAAAGAATGTTATGAAGGCTAATAGCAAGGGAAAGCTGACATGGTTAAGCACTATGCATTAATCCTAAGCCTTAGCTTTGAATAGCAACCTATATTACTAAGTGATAATCCCACCATCATCATAATTAAGTCATTAATGTTAGGTTACACCACCCAACAACCTCTTTCAACTCACATCCATGTTTCTCTAATCATGGACAAGTCCAAGCCGCTCTTGACCGTGAGCACGGCTGTCATGACAGTTTGGTTCTCTGCAGAGATTGTACCACTTTACCCACAAGTAGTGATTTCATCCCTTGTTGCCAGGTGGACTAAGAACCTCCCTGATATCCGTGGTTGCAAGCCACATTACACACTTCCTTTGGTGTGCGATCAGGAGATCACTACATGGCCTTTACAAAGGATCTACCGGCAAGTACAAGCCCACTGAGGTTTCACCGCTGTAGTTCCTGGGAGTAACCCTCCCCTACAGAAGCCCCGTCTTGAGCCTTGCAGTTCCCAGGGCAGTCAAAAATGGACTTCCATTCCCCGCACCATCCAAACACTCATACTATACCGGCAAACTCCTAATTAATTGGCCAAGCTACCCCATCTCAGTCTTGTGGTGACACTGTAAAGCCGGGTTAACTGTTCCATGAACCGGTCCTTAGAACCTAAGACAGGCACTAACTCATTCCCGAGTCTCGTGCACGAAGCACCAACCAAAACAACCAGCCTGTCTAGATTCATAACAACATGACACACACTTGTGTCTTTCATATATTCCACAAGACTAGTATCAATTAGGTGTCATTCCTTTCTAAAGTTCTAAGCATGGCTAAGCACATAAAATGATAACCATCAAGTCCTATCTAATTCCCTCCATGGTTTTGCAAGGAAAGATAAAAGCAATAAAACTATGGAAACATCCTACACCGGGTTTCATATTAAAGACATCATGCAAATAATCTAACTAGTCATCCTAGAATAGGAGCAAAGTGGTCAAGGAACACTTGCCTTTAAATGAAGAGTGATTCACTTCAAACTCTTGATCTTGAAGGTTATGGAATAGTTCTTGGTTTGGTTCTATCCATACACATGCACACAAAACAATGCCAAACATGTCATAAGAATCCTAGCAATGTATTACAATCATATATGTTTGAATACACACATGCACCTATTGTTTTTATATCATTTCATGTGGGTTAGAATGAAACTAAATTTCAATTGGGGTACCTATATCCTTCTACTTTACTATTGCCACAACCAAACACTCATTTTCAGTTTGTGAGATAATTTGAATAAATTTTAGAATTTTATAGGTATATATGTTAATTTTTATAATTAATTAAATCCTAAAAATCATTTAAATTATTACTATAATGATTTTCAGAACTCATATTTTTATTTTCTACATTTCAGAACCCATTTAAGTATTTAGAACAGTTTCCAAAATTTTTCTTTAATATATACTATTTTAATCTATATTTCAGTATTTATTTAATACCTAAAAATGCATTTTTAGTCATTTAAATAATTATTCTGGACTACAGAAACTTCAAATGCATAAAAGTATAAAAACAGAATAGTCTTATGCTTTTTAATGAATTTCTACAATTTTCTAATACTTATATTGTTTTTATTTTGATTTTTCAGAATTAATTTAACACCAAATAAATATTTTCAGTTTCTGAAAGTTATTATTTTTAATTTCAGAATTTGTTTTCTGTTCAGAATATTTCAACAGTGCTTTTAATAAATTTCCCACATTTTTCAGAGATCATTTAGTCTATTTTGATTAATTACAGAATTAAAAACAAACTTTTAAATTGATTTGGGCTAATTTGTAATAAATTCAAACTTTCTGGGGTTCGAATTGAAAATACAGAACTATTTGATTAATTTGCAAATCACACAGGGGCTATTTGGTTATTTTAAACTGAATTCCTAATTTCTAATAAGCCTAGGGTTAATCTTGCAAGAAACAGGGGCTATTTCCTAGTTGTTTAAATCTCCAGGGGCCTAACCAGAAGATTCCTAACGTTTATAACTGTTTTGAATGTGGGCCGTTGGATCTGAGATCAACGGCCCAGATTTAATTTAACCGAACCGGTACGCTCCTTCTAATCTTAACCGTTCCCGTGAAATGGACGCTCTCGATTGCGCCACGTCGCCCTAACCCCTTCTCCCCCGCGTCCGGCGGCCGCGCGATCGCCGGCGAGCGGCGGCAGTGGCCGGAATCTCTCGGGTTTTGCCGTTTCTTCACCATTTCTTAATCTACTTGCACCAGAAGAGAGAGGAGAGTGTGGGGAACTCACCTAGGGGAGTTTTGGAGAACGAATTTGGCCGGAGAAGAGTGATCGACGGCGGTCGTGGGAAAACTCCGGCGATCTTCGTCGGCAGCGCTTAGCAGTCATTTTTCTTCAAATATTTTCGTCGGAATTGGGTTCTGGTGATCAAGGGAGGGCTCAGAGGGTGTTAGATCCGAAGGTTAATGTGTTTTTCTCGGGAAATTGGGAATTGGCGGTTTTCTCTTCGGGAGAGGATAGCGTGCGGTTTTCGTGGGTGAAAATGGCCGGCTATGGGTTGATTTTATAGAGGACGGAGGGGTGGCGGTTGGGGAGGCACCGGTTGCTGGAGGGACGCCGCAAATTGGCACATGACCGGTTGTTTTCTCACATGTGATAATAAGAATTCGGGATAAGAGAGAGGGAGGGGTTTGCGTCGGTTTTGGGGAAGGAAGCAACTGCCTCCGGGCTTCATTAGGCGGGGAGAGGTGAGTGCTACAATTCTACCCCCTTAAGAGAAATCTCGTCCTCGAGATTGGGGTTTTCAAGGGAATAGATTAGGAAATTGTGACTTTAACTCATCTTCCCTTTCCCATGTAGCTTCTGCCTCGGAATGATGTTTCCATTGAACCTTATGCATGCGAATTATTTTGTTTCTTGTAACCTTTTCCTTTGTGTCAAGAATTTTGACGGGGTACTCGGTATATGAAAGATCTTCCTGTATATCCAACTCATCCATTGGTAGTTGTTCTTCTGGTGTTCTCAAACACTTCTTGAGTTGTGATATGTGGAACACATCGTGTACATCCGACAACCAAGAGGGTAACTCCAACTGATATGCTACCTCTTCTTTGCGTTCCAGTATCTTGAATGGTCCGATATACCGAGGTGCTAGCTTCCCTCTTACTTTAAATCTCTTTAGTCCACACATGGGTGATACTTTGAGGTACACATAGTCTCCCACTTCGAAGACTAGTTCTCTTCGCCTTGTGTCCGCATAACTCTTTTGTCTTGTTTGGGCTATCTTTAAATTATTGCGAATTTCTCTTACTTTTTTCTGCATCTTTTAGTACCTCAGGTCCAAACACCTTATTCTCACCTATTTGATCCCAAAATAGTGGAGTTCTACATCTTCTTCCATATAGAGCCTCAAATGGGGACATCTTCATACTTGTTTGGTAGCTATTATTGTAGGAGAATTCTGCATATGACAAATTCTTATCTCAACTCCTATTATTTTTTAGTGCACAAGCCCTAAGCATATCTTCAAGAATTTGGTTGGTTCTTTCTGTCTGCCCATCAGTTTGTGGATGATATGCAGAACTGAAATTCAATCGAGTTCCCATAGACTCATGTAATTTCTGCCAAAACCTTGAAGTGAACTGTGTACCTCTATCTGATACTATCTTTTTGGGTACACCATGTAGGCAGACTATTCTCGACATATACAGTTCTGCTAGTTTGGAACCATTATAATTTTCTTTCACTGGTACAAAGTGAGCAACTTTTGTCAATCTATCCACTATCACCCATATTGAGTCATACCCTGTTTGTGTCCTAGGCAAACCTACTATGAAGTCCATCCCAATTTCTTCCCATTTCCATTCAGGTATCTTTAGGGGTTGTAATAGCCCTGCAGGCCTTTGGTGTTCTGCTTTGACTAGTTGACATGTGTCACACAATGCCACATCCTCTGCAACATCTCTTTTCATTCCATACCACCAATACCTTGTTTTAAGATCATGATACATCTTTGTGCTTCCAGGATGGATAGAATAATCTGAATCATGAGCTTCTCTCAAAATTAACTTCTTTATTTCCTTTATATCTGGCACACATATTCTTTTACCATGCCACACGATACCCTGCTCATCTTCTCTAAATCCCGGGGCCTTGTTTTCTTTGATCAACTCCTTGATTTCTTTGATCTTTTCATCGCTCTTTTGACCTTTTCGTATATCTTGTTCTAGAGTTGAGTCAACTTCCATTGCTATGGCTTCTGTATGATTCACCAAGCATAAGTTGAGCTTTGCGAACTCTTCACAAAGTTGGGGTTGTAGATCTCTTATGGTTAACATGTTAACATATGTCTTTCTGCTCAAGGCATCAGCAACTACATTAGCTTTTCCAGGATGGTAATTGATTCCCACATCAAAATCGTTAATGAACTCCAACCATCTCCTTTGCCGAAGGTTGAGATCTGGCTGAGTGAAGATATACTTCAAACTCTTATGATCGGTATAGATCTCAGTTCTTTTACCCATTAGGTAATGTCTCCATAACTTCAATGCATGTACAACTGCTGCCAACTCTAGATCATGGGTAGGATAGTTCTTCTCATGCTTCCGAAGTTGTCGGGAGGCATAGGCAATAACATGCCCTTCTTGCATAAGCACACATCCTAACCCTTGCCCTGAAGCATCACAATATACAGAGAATGATTTCTCCATATCGGGCATAACTAAGACTGGGGTAGTTGTTAACTTCTTCTTTAATTCTTGGAAGCTTGATTCGCACTCTTGAGACCATACAAAAGCAACTCCTTTTTCCAACATCTTTGTGAGTGGCTTGGCTATTTTTGAAAATCCTTCAATGAACCTTCGGTAATAGCCTGCCAATCCTAAGAAGCTTCGGATTTCACCGACATTCTCTGGTGTCTTCCACTTCTGCACACTAGATATCTTTTCTGGGTCTACTGAGATTCCTCCTTCGGAGATAATATGTTCCAGAAAAGCAACTTTCTTAAGCCAAAATTCACACTTACTAAATTTGGCATAAAGTTGGTTTTCTCTTAGCTTTTGTAATACTATTCTCAGGTGCTCTTCATGTTCTTTCTCATTCTTTGAGTATATGAGGATATCATCAATGAACACTACCACAAACTTGTCCAAGTATTTCATGAACACCTTATTCATAAGGTACATGAAATATGCCAGAGCATTTGTTAGTCCAAAAGGCATAACTGTATATTCATACAGTCCATACCTAGAAACAAATGTCGTCTTCGGGATATCCGATTCTCTTATCTTTAGTTGATGATATCCGGAACGGAGGTCAATCTTGGAGAATACACATGCACCTCTTAATTGATTAAACAAGTCCTCAATACGGGGTAAAGGGTACTTGTTTTTTATTGTCACTTCATTGAGAGCACGGTAATCTACACATAACCTCTTGGTTCCATCCTTCTTCGGTACAAATATGACCGGAGCTCCCCATGGTGAGGAACTAGGACGGATATACCCTTTCTCCGATAACTCTCGGATATGATCCTTGAGTTCTGCTAGTTGTTGGGTATCCATCCGGTATGGTCTTTTATATATAGGAGCAGTACCAGGTATTAATTCTATAATGAATTCTACTTCTCGATCCGGTGGCATACCTGGTAACTCCTCGGGAAACACATCTGGAAATTCATTGACCACCTTTATGTCCTCAATAACTACTTCGGCCTTGTTGAGTTGAACATTTCCAGAGGGTACTTGAATAGATGTGAACACAACCTTTGTTCCATCTGTATGTGTTAGTTCCACTGTTCTCGTTGAACAATGTATAACTCCTTTATACTTGGTTAACCAGTCCATTCCCAAGATGATATCTATCCCTTGTGATTCTATCACAATGAGGTTTGCAAGGAATTCTACTCCATTAACTCCTAGCTTTATCTTGGGACATACTTGTTTTGTCTTTATTTCTCCTCCAGGAGAATTTACTAATAACACTCGATTCATAGATGTAATTGGTAAGTTGTGCTTGGTTATGAATTCCTTGGCTATGAATGAGTGTGTTGCACCAGAGTCAAACAGAATTGTTGCAGGATAAGTATTGGCAGAGAACATACCAATCACCACATCTGGTGCCTCTTGTGCTTCTTCCATAGTCACATGATTCACCTTGCCACGCACAAGATTCTGTGGTTGAGGTGGCTTCTTGTTGGGGCACCGGTTGGCATAGTGTCCCGTTTCTCCACAGTTGAAGCATTGCCCTGTGATCTTGGTCATTGGTGCTTTATTGCCTTGTTGTGCATTTGGAGGATTTGACCCTGCAGGACGAGCTTGAAAGGCAGAACGTTGTTGTTGCATTTGTTGTCGCTGTTGTCGTGGTTGAAAAGTTGGATTCCTAGCAGCAGGGTTGCAGCTCCTTTGAAACTGATTAGGATCTATAGGTCGATTCATTGCTCCCGTCGGCGGTGATGAGAAACGGGGCCGACTGTTGCTGCTAGAAGACTGTCCTTGCCAATTCATTTTTCTCTTTCTCTCCTCAACTAACTTCTGTCTTTTTCTTTCTACTATGAAAGCCTTGTTGATGAGCTTTTGAAAACTTTCATAGTCACTTGAAGACATGGCATACTGTATTTCTGAGTTCAAGCCTTCAATGAAACAGTCTTGTTTCTTTTCATCCGTGTCTATGTCTCCCGGAGCATAGCGAGATAACTGTGTGAACTTGGTAAGGTACTCTCGCACGGACATGCTACCTTGCTTCAGGTTGAGGAACTCCTTCCGCTTGTTCTTGATTTCTCCTGTTGTAACATAGTGATTGCGGAAGGCAAGTTTGAACTCATTCCATGAGATACTTTCTGGATCCTCATGAGCTTCTTTGTATGCCGTCCACCAGTTCGCTGCAGATCCATATAGTTGGTGAGAAGCAAAGAGCACTCTCTCACGTCCTGGGCACTGTATGGTCTGCAACTTGTTCTCAATATTCTTGAGCCAATCATCAGCTTCCAATGGCTCTATAGCGTAGTCGAACCTTGGTGGTTGAGTGCTTAGAAACTCATTCAACTTAGGTTGACGTGGTGCATTCTGAATTTGTGGTTGAGATTGTTGCAGGTTGGCCACCACTTGTGTCAAGTTCTGAATGAGTTGGTTTTGCAGGTTTATCATCTGCTGTATTACCTCCCCATCAGCTCTACGTGCAACACGTGGTTGCCATCCAGGCAAAGGAAACTCTGCAGCCTCATTGTTGTTGTTTCCTTCGTTGCGTCTCCTTCTTCCTGCCATCTATTATGAAAGACTATGTTTAAAATTAATGTATAGATGTTCTCTTAAGTGTATTACGTTGTGCATAGACTTCATAAATCTTACACAACAGTTACAAAAGTTTCTACTTGTTTATTAAATGATCATGGTTGAAACAAACTAAGCATTTATATTCCTTAATAGATATTTACATACACTAACGAGGTTGTGAACATAAGCCTACGGCTTTCACAACTCACGTTCATATACTAACACACATTACATCATCAATCTAAACAAGTACACTAATCAACCATTACACATTAGTCAATACAATACCATACACACGTACTACACGAGTTACTACATAAGCAAGGACACCTATCCTAGTTATCCCCTGGGTTCTGTGCATCCTCCTGTGGGTTCCCGCCATCACCATCAGGAGTGCTAGCCTCTGACTCAGTTGTGGAGGCCTCAGGTGCTGGAGAAGTATGAGGGCGTTTGGCTGCCCTACGGTCTGGAGAGTCCGGAGTCCAAGTGTCTCCATCCGAAGCATAGAGATCACTCACTTCTCCATCCCTCATCCTCATCAGTCCACGCATTATGGCCTCCGTCTTCTTCAGAAGGTCACAGACGTCTTGAAGCTCTTATTGGCAGTTCTGTAGCCTCGTACTGACGTCCACTCCTACCTGGAGGCTCATATCCATCTGCACTATGTCACAACCTTCATGGATGGGCTCATAGTTGAATACCGCACTTCCACTTTGTCGTCGAGGGGTGTACATGTATTGGGTCCCCTCAAGGCGGCCACGGTTGGTGTAGCTCTGGCAAGTGATTGCCTCCCAAGTGGCGTCCTTCTCAGCCTCTGCCATGGTAGACCTCCATGCTGGCGAATTATGGATCTTGAGCAGCTTGTTCTCATAGTAGATCCTTGCCTGCGACTTCCACTCATCGCGTTCTACGCGAGAGACTCGAGTGGTGTCGTACTGCACCTCTAGCTTGCCGATATAACCAGCACAGCGAAGGAGGTGTCTAAGGCGATCCACCATGCCTCTAGTGGACTCCCCGTGGGTCTGGTAGGTGGCGGAGTTGTCCACCTCCTCAGTAGTGCGTTCCGCCAGCTGGTGTCGAGGAACTCGTCCTCTGGTGGACTTACGGGCCGTAAGACGTGTACGTGCCATCTGTTTCAAGAAAAATTTAAAAATGTGTTAGAAAATAAACAATAATATAATTTTGAGTATAGATGAGGTTAGACAACATATATATAACTTAAATAATCCTCCTTCTAACAAAATAGTTTTTAATAAAATAGTGATGTCTATCCCGTCCATTTCTAACTAGGTTTGCGTCCTACGGGCAACCTTGGCTCTGATACCACTTTGTCACACCCGGTTTTCCATAAGGAACACCGAGCGTATTCTCACATGTATGCCAGGATCAATTGAGTCATACATGTGCTGACAAGAGTGAAATATCATTGTATTCAAGCCAAGTTTATCATACAACGTAA
The DNA here is from genome assembly GCA_030760725.1 of Neostapfia colusana. Taxonomy (NCBI): domain Eukaryota; kingdom Viridiplantae; phylum Streptophyta; class Magnoliopsida; order Poales; family Poaceae; genus Neostapfia; species Neostapfia colusana. The sequence continues at coordinate 100,497,022 of JASWHV010000005.1, read as the reverse complement.
TATACATCATAAGACATAAAGTATCAATTATGAGTACAAGCACACTAATAATATAACAGCGGAACACTCTAGCGTGGTGCTCCAGTTCCACAGGCGTTGCCCGGGGGTTACGCCAACCTAGAATAACTCTTCGGGATCGAAGTCCTCCTCATCAAAGTCTAAATCTTTATTTGCACCTGAGCCAACATATGATGTCCAACAAAAGCAAGTTTGAGTACCGAAGGTACTCAGCAAGTGTAGAAAAGAATGTTATGAAGGCTAATAGCAAGGGACAGCTGACATGGTTAAGCACTATGCATTAATCCTAAGCCTTAGCTTTGAATAGCAACCTATATTACTAAGTGATAATCCCACCATCATCGTAATTAAGTCATTAATGTTAGGTTACACCACCCAACAACCTCTTTCAACTCACATCCATGTTTCTCTAATCATGGAGAAGTCCAAGCCGCTCTTGACCGTGAGCACGGTTGTCATGATAGTTTGGTTCTCTCAGAGATTGTACCACTTTACCCATAAGTAGTGATTTCATCCCTTGTTGCCAGGTGGACTAAGAACCTCCCTGATATCCGTGGTTGCAAGCCACATTACACACTTCCTTTGGTGTGCGATCAGGAGATCACTACATGGCCTTTACAAAGGATCTACCGGCAAGTACAAGCCCACTGAGGTTTCACCGCTGTAGTTCCTGGGAGTAACCCTCCCCTACAGAAGCCCCCTCTTGAGCCTTGCAGTTCCCAGGGCAGTCAAAAATGGACTCCCATTCCCGCACCATCCAAACACTCATACTATACCGGCAAACTCCTAATTAATTGGCCAAGCTACCCCATCTCAGTCTTGTGGTGACACTGTAAAGCCGGGTTAACTGTTCCATGAACCGGTCCTTAGAACCTAAGACAGGCACTAACTCATTCCCGAGTCTCGTGCACGAAGCACCAACCAAAACAACCAGCCTGTCTAGATTCATAACAACATGACACACACTTGTGTCTTTCATATATTCCACAAGACTAGTATCAATTAGGTTTCATTCCTTTCTAAAGTTCTAAGCATGGCTAAGCACATAAAATGATAACCATCAAGTCCTATCTAATTCCCTCCATGGTTTTGCAAGGAAAGATAAAGCAATAAAACTATGGAAACATCCTACACCGGGTTTCATATTAAAGACATCATGCAAATAATCTAACTAGCCATCCTAGAATAGGAGCAAAGTGGTCAAGGAACACTTGCCTTTAAATGAAGAGTGATTCACTTCAAACTCTTGATCTTGAAGGTTATGGAATAGTTCTTGGTTTGGTTCTATCCATACACATGCACACAAAACAATGCCAAACATGTCATAAGAATCCTAGCAATGTATTACAATCATATATGTTTGAATACACACATGCACCTATTGTTTTTATATCATTTCATGTGGGTTAGAATGAAAATAAATTTCAATTGGGGTACCTATATCCTTCTACTTTACTATTGCCACAGCCAAACACTCATTTTCAGTTTGTGAGATGATTTGAATAAAATTTAGAATTTTATAGGTATATATGTTAATTTTTATAATTAATTAAATCCTAAAAATCATTTAAATTATTACTATAATGATTTTCAGAACTCATATTTCTATTTTCTACATTTCAGAACCCATTTAAGTCTTTAGAACAGTTTCCAAAATTTTTCTTTAATATATACTATTTTAATCTATATTTCAGTATTTATTTAATACCTAAAAATGCATTTTTAGTCATTTAAATAATTATTCTGGACTACAGAAACTTCAAATGCATAAAAGTATAAAAACAGAATAGGATTATGCTTTTTAATGAATTTCTACAATTTTCTAATACTTATATTGTTTTTATTTTGATTTTTCAGAATTAATTTAACACCAAATAAATATTTTCAGTTTCTGAAAGTTATTATTTTTAATTTCAGAATTTGTTTTCTGTTCAGAATATTTCAACAGTGCTTTTAATAAATTTCCCATATTTTTCAGAGATCATTTAGTCTATTTTGATTAATTACAGAATTAAAAACAAACTTTTAAATTGATTTGGGCTAATTTGTAATAAATTCAAACTTTCTGGGGTTCGAATTGAAAATACAGAACTATTTGATTAATTTGCAAATCACACAGGGGCTATTTGGTTATTTTAAACTGAATTCCTAATTTCTAATAAGCCTAGGGTTAATCTTGCAAGAAACAGGGGCTATTTCCTAGTTGTTTAAATCTCCAGGGGCCTAACCAGAAGATTCCTAACGTTTATAACTGTTTTGAATGTGGGCCGTTGGATCTGAGATCAACGGCCCAGATTTAATTTAACCGAACCGGTACGCTCCTTCTAATCTTAATCATTCCCGTGAAATGGACGCTCTCGATTGCGCCACGTCGCCCTAACCCCTTCTCCCCCGCGTCCGGCGGCCGCGCGATCGCTGGCGAGCGGCGGCGGTGGCCGGAATCTCTCGGGTTTTACCGTTTCTTCACCATTTCTTAATCTACTTGCACCAGAAGAGAGAGGAGAGTGTGGGGAACTCACCTAGGGGAGTTTTGGAGAACGAATTTGGCCGGAGAAGAGTGATCGACGGCGGCCGTGGGAAAACTCCGGCGATCTTCGTCGGCAGCGCTTCCCAGTCATTTTTCTTCAATTATTTTCGTCGGAATTGGGTTCTGGTGATCAAGGGAGGGCTCAGAGGGTGTTAGATCCGAAGGTTAATGTGTTTTTCTCGGGAAATTGGGAATTGGCGGTTTTCTCTTCGGGAGAGGATAGCGTGCGGTTTTCTCTTTGGGAGAGGATAGCGTGCGGTTTTCTCTTCGGGAGAGGATAGCGTGCAGTTTTCGTGGGTGAAAATGGCCGGCTATGGGTTGATTTTATAGAGGACGGAGGGGTGGCGGTTGGGGAGGCGCCGGTTGCTGGAGGGACGCCGCAAATTGGCACATGGCCGGTTGTTTTTCTCACATGTGATAATAAGAATTCGGGAGAAGAGAGAGGGAGGGGTTTGCGGCGGTTTTGGGGAAGGAAGCAACTGCCTCCGGGCTTCATTAGGCGGGGAGAGGTGAGTGTTACATATACAAAAAGAGATACTAACTCATAAAGAAGAATCACAATTTTTATCATTGTATTAATATTGTTCCTTTCCTTACAGATGTGCAAAAAGAGGCAAATAATTTTCTCAATATTTTCACCAACTCTTAACATAGAATGTGGGTAAAATTTGAAAGGAAGCAACAACACTTGGAAGCTGCTCCATTCAATGTAGCCACCTTCAGTGTCAAAGAGAGCACGCTTGGGTTTATGGGAGTATTGGCCCATATGACAGCAAAAGATCCCCATTTTTTAGGGGGCTCTATTTTTATTCTCTGCTCCAGGTCCAACTCAACAGGCAACAGCAGCAGTCTAAAACGGTTTTTTTCAAGAATAGTAATATTTTATTTGAAATTTACAAAAGATGCTGGTTTAAAAAATTACAAAAATGAGTATTCACTGTAGCAATGACTCTTTCCTGGTGGTTGGGCGACTCATTCACCAGGAGAGTTCAAAAATGTCATTCAGTAATCTTGTATGCGCCCCCTGGACAGGTCGCCCAGCCACCGGGCGACCCATCCTTTTTATGAATGAGCCCCTCGGTGGCAGGGCGACCCATCCCAATTTTATTTTTATTTTTATCTCTAAGTAAGAAATTAAAATTATAATATTGTTGACAACAGCTAAGCTACACCAATAAATTAGCTCGACAACAACGTCAGAGATGTTTGGTGACAACAGCTAAGCTACACAATTAATTACCCCCGACAACAGCGACAAAAATGCTTGTTGACAACGGCTAACCTACACCAATAAATTATCCCTGGCAAAGATGTCAAAAATTCTTATTGATGTACCTTTGTGTTAATACAGGGTAAAATCCTCAACCACACGTATTATAGCATTATAACATCTCACACGAAAGTATTCAAGGTATCATATTTGTTTATCCAATGAGAAAGTAGTAAAATAAGATAGTTACCATGTTTGTGATTAATGTATATAATGCTACTTTGATTATCATGATGGTGAGGTTAACACTGATAATATGGGATAGTGCGACACACAGAAGAGAGTAGTCCTAAATAATAATCTAAATCTAGTGGGAGATAGACAAGAAAGAAGATAGTTCCTAATGTGTTTTCCAAACAATATGTATAGTTTACTAATATACACACATACATGCAATGACTTAGTTTTATTGACCCAATCACTTCGGACACAAGCTTATCCCTCGTCTGCTAGACGACTCGTGGATTATACAGTACGGACAAGTTTGTCACCACCCGTCACCTACTTTTACAACTCGTGGATTACGTGATAATCAATGCTACCTAAATCAGACAAACACCATGCTTGCATAACTAAATAGTACCCTAGGTTCATCAAGGAGCCCTAACCGTACGGATCAACATGGTACTAACTAGAGTAATCTTACAAACAATTAACACGTGATGTAGAATAAAGCCGACTAGCCTACACATACATATTATATCATACAAATGTAACCGATAGGTGGTGTTACGTTATGAACATGATAGTATAATAACAATACTAAACTATCATAATCACATATAAACATACCACATATATGGAACATATAATAAAAAGAAACACATATAACATAAACAACTATAAGAAAAGATAAATTTATTAAATTGAATAAAGTAAAAAAAGATACAAAGAGCCAAACTAAATTGTCAAAGAGGACTTAGAAAACGGATATACTCCTTCCTAGGCCTATTCTCCAGTACAACATGACAGAATTCTAAAACAAGAGTGATTTGTTTTTAAATGTCAAGTGTGTGTGAGAGTGAGACACCCCACTATTTATACCCTATCTAAGGAAGTTTCGCGTGTGAATCTTCAAGGTAGTTATTTGTCTAAGGAAGTTTTGCGTGTGAATATTCAAGGTAATTATTTGTTGCCGTCGTGAGGAGTGAACCAAGAGCCAATGAGTGGAGGCATACCGAGTTTAGCGTCAGGAATGGTCGAAGGACCCCCTAGTGGCCCACCTCAGGAATGGTCGAAGGACCCCCTAGTGGCCCACCTCATGCCAAGCCAGCTCCAGGTCTCTGATTTGTGGGCTCGAGAAAAGTCGTTACACACCTGTTTGTGGGCCCATCTAACCCATAAGGAGTCCATGTGGCAATTCATCATTGGTTGGAGTTGTGTTTTTCTACCACATGGACTTTTTTCACCTCATTTTTGTTAAAAATCATCTGCATGCGCAATTCTTTCAAGTACAAGTGAGATTATGTTATTTGTAAGTGTCATGCATGTAATAAAAATATCAAGTCCTCTATGATTTTGAGTATAACTGACGTTCAAAATGTGTATTTAACGGTAGACAATAAATATGAAAACAAAACATGAAACATTTTATTATAACAAACTAGTAGATGGTTATACAAGTACATAAATAGTACATCACAACTCTATATCTAATCCTGTGTGGCTTCACGACATGTAAGTGGTTCATTGAGATTAGGCGCTCGTTGAAGCTGTAAGTCATTTACTATTGTACTATAAGTACTTATGATAAGTTCAAACTGGCTAACAAAATTTTCATTGTACATTATGAGGTCATCTATCAGATTCGGTTCAACGCCGCATCTATGCTAGCGTGGATGGACCAGAGAAACTGCCTGATAGATCAGAAACAGAGTTGCATATGAGAGTGATCCCTTTGGTGTTGGTAAGTTTTACTCTCTCGTTTTAGTTTCTTCGAATTACAAGATGCAATTATTTTTCATCATTGTTTATGTGCTCGGGCTTTGACGTTGATGTATGACTTCGACTTTGATGTCGATGACCTCGTGGGCAACTAAGACTTTCAGTACCCGAGCGACGTCATCGCTGCTTCGCAGATCTCTGATGTAGCACCTGTAGAGACTTAGGACCCCCCCCCCCCCCCCGGGTTTAGTGCACTAAAACCGTTTCCTCGGCCACATCTTCAAACGGAATATGTGTCTCGATTCACCTACTTAGGGTCCGTTTGGTTAAGCTGCACCAACCAAATTCTCTATCAAAAATCAGAAATCTGAACCAAATAGGTACACATGAGAATCAGATTCTCTAAAATCTACATATTTTCGAAGTGCAAATAGAAATTTACTAGAACCCCAGATTTTCCAGATTCTTGTTCTAACTTTTCACGGAAATTATCCACCATGTCACTGATTACACAACCAAACATTATTTTCTTTGTAACACACATTTATTACAGAATCCACAGTTGATAGTTGTTTCCACCCAAACAGATTTTACCTTTACCGCAGCTCTCAGCTCACAGCATTTTTCTCACAGCTCACAGCTAGAATAAGATTTTCAAGAATCCACAGCCGAACCGAACACACCCTTAGAGACATACGTGCATGGGTTGGGGCAAGAGAACACGCCAAGGCGGACCGGATTAGATGTAGAGCCATAATGTACTATCTATGTACTTGTACAACTATCTATTATTTCTATCTAATATAATGTTTCATGATTTGTTTTAATATTACAATATAATTGCTTTCTATTACTTAGAGATTCGAGTTTTTTTAAAAAAACAAAATGGGTATATGGGTCGACCAACCACAAGATGACTCATTTAAAAATTGAATGGGCCATTCAATGGCTGGACGACCCATTCGCCAAGGGGCCACCTGCAAGATTGACAAACGACAATTTCTGCCCCGCCCCCAAATGAATGGTTGGGTGACTCATTGATACAGTGAATGAATGGCTCGGTTACTGGGCCAGCCCAACTCAACTCCGATCCGCTAGTGCCGCTGTGTGAGGGCCACTGGACTGTTTCTTTGTAGATTTCTTTTCTTTTTTGAGGCTTGAAGTTTATGGGTGCTGCAGGCAGCCTCACTTGACTTTGAGAGATGTCACAGGGGTGAAAGTAAAAGGGAGGTGAGATAGAAAAACAGGAGAGATTTAATTAGTGCCTTTCTTGCTATAGTACAGTGTATCTTTTAGTATATTTATAACCATACTCAATAGTTAATGTTTTAGCAAAATTTCAAGAGATAATTTTTGTGGCTCTGAAAATCCTTGTTGTAATTATAGTGAGCTTTGTACTGTGTTAACTTTTCACTTACTAGGTCCTGCTACCGTCAAATGCTAGCATTGCAGATAGAGTTGTGTTGAAATTTCGGTGAATATTACATTAGCAATGAAGATTTTCTAAATTGAAGTTACTGAAATCCTATTTGAGTTCTACGATGACACAACAAAAATTTACTGATTTTGCTACAATATCATTTGAGAGTGAAGTTTTGGAGAAGATTAAATATGAGCATATAACTGAAGATTGCATTTCAAGAAGTATTAAAAAAATAATGTTATTCAGATAAACATTATGCATACAAGAGACAGGAGTTTAACAACGGGAATGCTACTTCATATATCCTATTGCTATGTAAGGTATTATTACAATCTATATATTATTATAGATTTATAGTTCTATTTTTCTATAAAGATAGAACCCATTCTAGTATTTCGTATGGGGCCTCAGATTTCACTAGCCCGCCCTTAAAGAGAGGAACATACTTGCTTCTATAGAGATCGCGATAGATATAGAAGCATACAAAGAGATATACTACCTTAATGTGCACTAGGATCTTAATGGAAGGTTTAATTTTATTGTTACTAAGAGTGTCATATCATGTACAGTGTTTTGAAATCATAAATGAGAAACAACCCTCCAATACATAATTTAATTTTGGTGGTTTATTTTATTCCATCTTTGTTTCATTGGTTGGCTTTATAATAAATGAAACTCCTGTCTTCCAATGTCAAGGAATCAGATGTATACCCAATTTCTTCAAAATGAAACCCTCACCTCTTTCTCTAGTTAAACTCTAATGACATATCATCATAGTTTTCTATGTGAGACCTTATTTATCGAGAATGAAACATTTACCGAGACTAGACTAATCAATAAAACACTAGTTACAAGATAAATGACTTAACATCACCTCTTTCCATTTTTCAAAATATTTAGTTAGGGCTAGGAAGTGTGAATGTACCAATAGCTACAGTTACATTCCTTCATGTACCAATATTTTGAAAAGATCACATAATCAAACATTAAGAACTAACTATACATATTTGGTGCCATTAGTTCAAGTTTCACAAAAGAAGTGCACTAAAAGAACAAGGAGCAAATTGTGTGGCAAGTACAACAATTTGCATGGTGGGTGCAAGTATTCACACTTCATGCAAATTACTCAAATGAATCGCATATTATGTTTAAGTGGTATGCATGAGGTCAAAACTGAACTTAGCAGCTGAATGAAATGATGTGGCATCCATATCATCATCCATCGTGGACGACGACTCTTTATAAAACCCACTGCCACTTAAACACAATACATGATTTGTATGAGCAATTTACAAAAAATGTGACCGACTTGCACCCACCACACAATTTGTCGTACCTGTCATACAATTCACTAGAAAAAGAGAAAAATCATAGACATTACCATAATTTTATTGAAAGAATTAGGGATGAAAACGGATCAGATATTTTCCGATCCGTCCGCAACTGTTTTCGAAGATATCCGATCCATATCCATTTTGATCGGATTTTTTTCGGATACGGATACGGATATGGATTCGGATATTTTAAATCGGATATCGGATCGAATATGGTTTTCGTTAGAATCCATCTGTTTTGTCGGATATCCATATTGGGTCGGATATATCCGAACAATATCCGAGATATATCCGACCCAACAAATTCAATTGGGCCCGCAGCCAGCCACAGCCCACAGGCCAGAGGCCACATCCACCTTCGCTATGGCCCTACCCGGCTACCCCGAGACCCGAGCCCGAGCGGAGTCCTCCTCCACCTCCAATCTTGCCTCCGACCTAGGGTTTACCAGTTTACCATTGCCACAGGCCACAGCGCCGCCGCCGGCCAAGCGCCCCAGCCGCCATCCCTGACCTCTGCGGCTCCGCCCCGGTTGTCGCCGGCTCGCCGGCGCCGCCCCTGACGCCCTGGCACTGGGTCCACCGCCGCCCGACCTCCGCCCCCGACTCCCGAGCCATCGGCACCCAGCAGCGGCGCCGCCCCGACGTGCCGCCGGCCACCGGCCCCGACGCCCAACAGGCCCCTGAGCGGCTGAGCCCCCGAAGGCCCCGACGCCCAACAGGCCCCCGAGCCCCCGACGGTCGCCGCCCCTGAACCATGTATGAATTTGATGTGGATGTACTTTAAATTAAATGTATTAACTATGAATTATATGTTACTTATGAATTATTTTTCGAAATAAATATCTGAATTTTGTCCGATATCCATATTTTTCCGATCCGATGAATCCGTTTCCGAAACATCCGACAAATCCGATACCATATCGTTTCCGACAACATCCGATCCAATACGTTTCCAAAATTTTTAATATGTATATAGATATGGAAAAGCATTATTTTATCCGTTCATTTTCATCCCTAGAAAGAATCTATACTTCCGTTTTGATGTTCACATGAAGAGGAACAATCAATACATGATTTTATAATTTCCTCTAAGGTTTTCTCACAATTCGTTGATTACTTCTAGCCTAATTAATTAGATTGGATATTTTTGCGGGTGAAAATAAATTTGGCAACAAACAATCACGAACGTCCAGTAAATGCCTAACTGGATTATGACACTCTTGTCCATTAAAAAAAACTTTCCGTATGAGTATAATGACCGTCGGCTATCGTGCAAAGGCATTAGGCAAAACTTGAGATTTTGTAGTGGATTTGTAGACAAAGACCTAAGAGCGACCAAGTTTTCCATTGGTTTGGACTCAGCTAAAAGGCATCGGTCGTACTGATGAAAAATTAAACGAGCTGTAACGTTTGAATCAGTTTGCGGTGCTCGTTCTTCTTTTTTGAAACCGACGTACTATGTCAACGGAGCCAGTAGCTAGCTAGGCAGCACTTGCAGGACCAGTCGTTTGTTCTGTTGCCCGTCAAGCACGAGCTGCTGGCCATATGAAGCACGTGCTCGATCGAGTCGGCGCGCGTGCTGAATGTTGACCAGTGACCTCGTTCGGCCACTACGTTGCACTACTAATAGTACGACACCTACCAACCTACCAGAAGCACGTGCTGGTTACAAGAACCAGGGGTTCGAAGGGGGCACGCTCCGAGCCGAAGTGCACGTACGACGGTACAGCGACATCTCTACGTAGGTGTACACGTAAGTTAAATTGACAGCGCCGTAGCTGGTTTGACTGAAAACTGTGTCGCCTCGGTCAGGGCTTGGTCAGCAGGGCAAGCACAAACTCTCAGTCCATGGTTTCAGATGGATGGGTTTTGCAAACCTACACACTCCCCCGTTTAGATTTATTTGAAATATGTTTTTAGACAAATTTAAGTCTTAAGTGTACCTATCGTATATTATCTGTATTCAGGTTTATTTGACGTTTGAATCAGATACACATGAACATATGATAGGTACATTTATGACTTCAATTTGTCTAAAAACATATTTGGATCACTCTATGGTTTAGTTTTGGAGCTGTCTGGTTCAATTTTAAACTAAGAAGCGTCAAATAATTCAAAATAAAAAGAGTAATAGTTCTTAGATGTTATTGTAAAAATCACACAATGATATCTATGCAGTATCGCATAAACCCTATGCATACCTTATCTAAAAGAGAAGAGTTGGAGGAACTTCATTCCTGCCCTCGGCAGACTTTTGGCTAACGTAGAGACGTCGCAACTGTTGGACCGTCCACCTCCGAGGTCAGCGTTCTTAGTTTCTTACCCTTCAAAAAAAAATCGATTTCCTTTTCTTTTTCCAAAAGATAGCAGGACAGCGTCCCGTTGACCCGCTGAATGTGATAGTCAACACCGACATCTGTAGACTGTGCAGCATATATATGTGTGTTAATTATTTTTCCTGTGACATAAAAAATTATGTCACGAGAAAATTCGTTATTTCTATACTACGTGAGGAGGAACATGACACTCTTGATTCCAAAGCATGTCGGCGTAAGCCAAGCTGTGTGCAGATGGATACCCGCGTAAGAAAGCTGTTGACAGTTGACCTCATCCATGTATATATACAGTACTACAGGAGAAAGTTTTTCTCCTTTCCAATATTAAAAAAGTGCCAGCTCGTTATTATAAGCCTGGCATCAAGACTTTGAAAAGTCCAGCTGTGCAATGACCTGTTTTCGGTTCATTTTACATACAAAAGAGTGTGTCAAACTTATGAGATTGCCTCCTTCTCTTCCTTGACTTTGCATAGCCCAGCCTTCTTCTAAGTCCCTAGTTTTGACTCATTTGGGAATTTAAATTTTTGGTTGAATACTTAATCATTGATTTGTGCAATTCTAATATTTGTGAGGCAGAAATAGAAAAATCGAAATTTTATCCATGTTTTCAGCACGTATCCAGCAAGGTGGCCATTGACAACCGTGTCCGGCCGGTCTGTCATCATCGTGACACATTGATCATGCCACAACACGTATTCAGCTCGTCCACGTCGCTCGCCGTAGCAGCAAAGCTGCCCTCGTTGTAGATCCGGCGATCACCGAGAAAACGTTAGTTTATCTTCAAGCACGTCGCAACAAGGCCGTCCCGGAGGGGAGGCTTGTTCTATGGCTACTGGCATGCATCACCGGAGTAGAGGGAAGGATGAGAAGATCCCGATGATATCTGCTCAAAGTCAAAGCGAAGTGGTGTGTGCATGGCCGCGATAGAGAATGACAATCTCTTGTAATTTCATCAAAATTTCTATCCAGTAAGTTGAACGATGGTTTAATCCATTACTTCAAAGTCTGCTCCATAGTATGAAACACTTGTAATCATTTTTATACATACCTAATAATAAATTTGGTGATAAGTACTCTCAGCTAAAGTAATACTCCCTCCGTTTCAAATTATTTGACTTTGATTAGTTTAAAATTGAACTAGTTAACGTCAAATAATTCGAAATGGAGGGAGTAACAGAATAAAAAACTAGAAGCTTCCACTCTTGATCGAGTGAATTGGGCATTGACATTACAAGCTTCCCACTAACAAAAATTAATAAAGCTGGAACACTAATATTTACTGGATAGAAATTTAAAGTTTTTTACTCAATGTGCTATATATTTTAAGATTTGTACATTTATTGTTCTTTATTCCCTTTAATATTATGTATTGACTACAGAAAAACTTATTCATTTATTTACTATAGAAAAGAATGTAAGTTGTATATATTATATCTTAGTATTTGAACTTGAGTGGAAAAAATCTCTTTTTTAGCCCATAAAAAATTAGATTCCCCCTTACCAAAAGGCTGGCTGTTTTGATTTTAAACCCAAATACCTGGTCAATCCTCTAGCTAACGCAAAAAAATCATACACTAACCTCTGACCATTCCAAAGTCAAACCCTGATATGGTCAACCCTTCTCTATATATACATCTCCGCACCACAATTCCTCCGGGCTTGTAATACTTCGCATCCAACTTCTTCTGCAGTCTTCACCTTTGCAGCTTCTAGAAGCTTCGAAGCTTCCGCTCACGCCATGGGTAACGGCCTCTCTCCGTGCCTGTGCCCCGGGGCCGCGAAAGGCAAAGCCGCGGCGGCGCGGCTGGTGTTCTGGGGCGGGTCGACGAGGATGATGGACGAGGTGAGGCGGTTCACCACCGCCGGGGACGTCACAGCGGAGCTCTCCGGCGATCACCTCGTCTGCGCTGCGGACTCCTTCTTCATCGGCCTGCCGGTCCCAGTGCTCCCGGCCGCCGAGCAACTCTTGCCGGGGCGGAGCTACTTCGTTCTCCCCGCGGCGCGGCTCTCCTCAGACAAGGCGCTCACGGCCGCGACGCTAGCATCGCTCTCGCCGACCCCGGCCAAGGTTTCCCTCGCCGGTGGCGCGTCCCCTTTCGAGTACATCACCGGCGACGATGGCGCGGCGCTCATCAGGGTCTTGCCCGAGTTCATCGAGAAGGTGATCACGTCGTGCGGCGGCGGCAGCAAGTGCGGCGCAGCGGCGGCCGCGCCGGAGCAGCTGTGCAGCACACCGGAGTTGAGGAAACACTACATGCAGCTCGTAGGGGCGAGAGCAGAGAGGCCGTGGTCGCCGGGGCTCGAAACAATATCGGAGGGTGGGAAGAGGAGGAGGATGTCGCCGGTGAGGCTGGTGGGGCTGGCAAAGGCTTCTTCACCATGTTTTCATTCACGGATGAACAAATGAGGACTGGGCTTAGCCTATGATTCGAGAAGAGATAGAACAATGTGCATAGATTCAGATATAGAAGATGATTAATTCCGGTTTAGTTTTACATCTGATATTGTTTTAGCTCCTTCATTTTTCTCTCCTGCCAATTGATGACAGCTTCCCCTCAAAAGAAAAAAAATGACAACTGGAAGCAAATGAATGAAAAAATGCATGTCTGAATTTTTCAATCAGGATGCAGAATTTGAATTTTATTCACTTTCTAATTCTTAAATTCCTAAATCTCTTGCTAGTGTCATTCAAGAAGTTAATTCTTTTCTAATTCGGTTGAGATGATAAATCAAACTATCAATAATTACAAATATTTTTTTGTTGTAGTAATTAAATAACGGATCTGGTGTATCTAGCTAGGCTTTTGTACACTAATTGATTCGTTTGAAAAATAGTGTGCCTTAAATTCAAGACAAATCTGCACATGATATTTAACATCGTTAGTGGTGGTAAACTTAAGCCAAATAGGTTAGGGCACTACATAAAACCACAACCCTCGTTCAGTCAGGATCTGTGAAAGTTAATGCTCTACTAGATCTCATATACTCAAATATTTATCCTGATATTTGTTAAAAGAGAACTGGTTTGTTGTGGAGGATATTTCAATGTGTTGTGGTACTTCTTTCGACCTGGTGGTAGTCTTTCAATTTGTTGTGGCAGGCCTTTCAATTTGCTATGATGTATCTTTCAGTTAGTTGCAATAATCTTTTCACTACTGACGTCGCAGGAGTTCTGCCCCTTTGTGGTAGGTCTATTTATTGTTTCATTAGCTGTTATAGCCCCTTGTGACAGGTTTGATTGTTTCATTAGCTGTTATCCTTGCTTTTGAAGTTTCCTTACACAAATGATCTACAAATTCCAAGTCAATTTAGGTTCAAATATGATGCCTTTTTTACCTCTCTTTAATGTTCATATCACATTCTATTGCAGCTGTTGATTCTCTTTGTGGCAGATGGAAACCTTTTGTTGCACTGTTGAGAACTAATAATGTAATGGATTTTTTTTGTTGGGGCTCCCTAAGTGGAATTGCACGCTGACACTCTACCAAGTTCAAACGTGATCCAGGAGGAAGAAGGGAATACAACAGAAGTTGCGGGGAAGAGATCTGTTGTAGTAAAAAGTTTTAGCGCTTGATTGAATGAGGGCGATATTTCAAGCGTCTAACGTTAGACACCAACTGAGTGTAAGTGGGCTAGAATCTGGATGGAAACCATTTCTTTCAGTTGTTGTCAATATATGATAATTGACTCCAAACTAATGAACATACAGGTGCAATAATTTTTTTACTCCCGACAATATATAATTATTGGCCACAAATAGTGAGATAAGTTACGACAGTTTTATCATGCCAGAATCACGACATCGTTTTGGCCAACATTGATCGGTCGTATGAAATGAAATGTCAAAACTACTTGGCGTTATCAAAGTTTGAGTGTAATATAATCAACCTTCCATTGCTGTCAATGTATGACAATTTGCTAGAGGCCCCAAGCTTGTGTCATTTCTTGCGGAAAAATCTTGTAAACCAAATGTCGCACCCGGTTTTCACCGAAGATCAACCGAGTGAATAAACACATGTATGCTAGAATCTGTTTGCTCATACATGTGATGACAAGAGTAAAACATTATTTAAATACAAGCCAAATACATCGTATCATTAAAGTCTTAAAATAATATCTCAAAGGACTATTAAAATATCAGATACATTTAAGACAACGCAGCGGAAATAAGATCTTGTGGAGCTCCATTCTTAGGCGTTGCCCGGGGGATTTCCGCAAGCCTAGAACACATCTTCAGGATCAAAGTCGTCGTCGTTGTACTCCACAACTTCACCATGGCCTGAGATGCAAATAAATTCAACAAAAAGCAAGCTTGAGTACCTAAGTTACTCAGCCAGTGTGGGAAAGAGATGATATGCAGGCTAAAACAAGAAAAGACTTAAGTCATGGTTATTGCACTACGCATTAATTCCTATCACCTTAGCTTATTAACCACCTATATTACTATATATGTGAAATAGTCCCATTCCCATAATCTTATCATCGGCGTTAAGCTTCCCGCTTAACATTCCCATGCTCTCACTTCATAATCCACTAATCATGAAGAAGTCCAAACCGCTCTTGACCATGAGCACGGCTGTCATGATAGTTTTTCAACTCTGCAGAGTGTGTACCTATTTACCCACAAGTAGTGATTTCATCCCCCATTTCCAGGTGGACTAAAGAACCTCCATTTTGCCTGTGACCGCGTACCACATTCACACTTCCCAGGTGTAGCCAGGAGATCACTACGAGGCCTTTACAAAGGGATTCCCGACGAGTACAAGCCCACCGAGGTTTCACCTCTAACAGCATCCAGGAGGCTCCAACCTCCACTGTAGTGGCCCCCTCTTGATCCTTGCGGTTCCCAAGGTAGTCCAGATGACTCCTATTCCCCACACTTTCCGAACACCCACACTATATCGGAAATACACCTAATTAATTGGCTAGGCTGCCCCATCTCAGCATGTGGTGGCACGGTAAAGCCAGATTAAATGCTCCATGAACCGGTTCTTAGAACCCACACAAGCATTAAACACTAACCCAAATTCTCGTGCACGCAACACCAACCAAAAACATCTAGCTTTCCTAGATTTCTATATCTACACATATCATCCAGATTCCATTCAAGGATCATCTCATATCCCAAGTATCCCAATTCTAAGCATGGTTAAGCATAAAGAGTGTAAATCCTAAACATACTAAGTAATTCCCACTGTGGTTACAAGGAATAAGTCATGAAAAGCTAGGGGCAACATCCTAACATGGGCTTCATAATTCATAACACAATGCAAATAACTCTAACTAAATATCCTAGCTTAGGTACAATGTGGTCAAGGACACTTGCCTTCTCCTTGCTGCTCGAGAAGTGGAAAGTCTTGCTCTTGAAAGTTTAGAACCAGCTCTGGGGCTGGTTCTACTCGTGCAATCATACATATAACAAAAGCAAGCAACATTCCATAAGAACTCATCCATATAAATAACTCATGCAAGTCAACATACATAATAACATAGTTTCTTTTTAAGTTTTAGCCTAAAAGCTCTAAAGTTTTCATATATGTTTTCATTTTGAGTTTCTTATAAGTAATTCCTCACTTCCAACATCATAGAATACCTATGCTAAAATTTGATGTGCATATGTGCATATATATTGTATTTTAACTTTACTTTGAGCCAAATTATGAAATATATGAATTGTAGATAGGCATACATACACACTTGGAACATGACTATTATTCCTCAGTTTGAATTCAGTTTTTAAAAACTACACTTAAACTGAATTCTCTATTTAATTCAATTCCTATGGTGTATACTATAATTTTTGCTACAAGATTTTGTATGAAAATTGTATTTCTAACCTAAAACAGAATTTTATACCTTCTTACTAAACTTTCAACTTAAATTTCATATTCAAAACTATATATGAACATTTCCTAAAGTATTCATTATTTTTTACATGAATTCAGATTTATTTTTATGCTTAAAATGTGATTTTAACAGTTAAACAGATATTAAATTGTGTTTTCAGCATTTATTTATCATCTAAAATGCAAATACAGATTATTCTATTGGTTTCCTAAAAGTTAATTTGATTTAGAGTCAATTTTCAGGATTATTTGCTTTGTAATGAATTTAAATGAATTTCAAACCTCCACATACAAGAATTTAGTTTTCCACAGGGGTTAAATCATAAATATTTATTACTGCAGGGTCAAAATTACATTTCCCACAAATTTCAGGGACCTAGCCAAACTTTAAAATGCAATTATCCTAATTTACAATTTTTTGACGGGCTAAAACAAGTATTTAAACGTGTTTTCATAGTTTCTAGAAAGTCCAGGGGGCAGAAATTCCCAGGGCTAGATCCCGTTTTCCTAATACGCTAGGGGGTAGCTGTAAAGTTCCTGGCGAGAATCAGTGTTTTGAATCTGACTCGTCGAATCTAAAGAGTGCGGCCTAGAATAGAATCGGGAAGGGGTATGCCATGTTCTATTTTTCAACTGTGCGATTTAAAATGGACGGGCCACAGAGGGCCACGTCGACCTGGCCGGAGCCTGCTGGAGCTTCGCGCAAACACGTCTAACCACCCCAAAACTTCACTTTCTATGCATGATTCGATGGAGGAGAGTCAGGGGGTCTCACCTAGGGGGTTTTCTTGAACACGAAGAGGTCGGAAGGTGCTCAACTACGGTGATCGGCGGCGGTTGTCGGTGAGCTTCGTCGTCAGTGTGTTCGGATCCAGCTTCTTCCCAAATTTTCGGTCATCAAGCTTCACTGTGATCCGGTGAAGGTGTTTTGAGGGTCAGAGAAGATTCAAACAGAAAAATTATGTGCTTTCAACGGCGAGCGGCAGCGATGCTTACCGGCGTGCATCGGCGTCAAGTTTCCCGACGTGTTCTCGCTACAAGATGGATGCCTATGGTTGACGCAAGTTGCTGCAGAGGAGGGAGGCGTGTTAGGCAGAAGAAATCGACAACAGGGAAGGAGAATTGCAGCGTTCGATGGCGGAAACTCACTGGGTTCGAAGATCGTCCGAGCGGGGAGGAAAAATGGGCGTGTGTCATGGGTTTATATCGAGGCGGAAGTTGGGTGGGAGGTTTGGGCATGCGAGACGGGCGCGTAGAGTCCGGGATCGTGGGTGAGGGTGTCAAATTCGGACGTGGGGCGGCGGATAGCACGCGGGAGATCCGGTGGCGGTTGGGGGAGGAAGAAAGAGCTGACGGGTGGGGCCGGGTGGCAATGAGAAGAGAGAGGGGGGAAGGGTGCGGGCTGGCTGGGCTGAGCGTGAGAAATACGTCCCAAGTGTCGTTTTTCTTTTCCTTTCTCTTTTCTATTTCTTTTTCTTCTTTCAAACTTCAAATCCGTTTTAAATATTCAAAATTTGACACATGTACGACGTCCATTCTGCTTCAATTTTGGATGTTACACCAAATTACTCCCATCTAGAACCCTCGCGTTGCCCTCCCGTGGGCGACTAGGGGGAGGGGAGCGAAAACCTAGCCGCCGCCCGCTCGCCACCAGCTCGCCACGCCGCGCCGCCGCTAGAGCGTAGTGGGCCAGACCAGCGCACTCAGCGAGGATGGTGGTGGTGGGGCTGTTTCTTCCCCGGTGGAGGAGCTGTTAAGCGAAGTAGAAGGGATGGCTAGATTTGGACTGGAGATGACGAAGACTGGCCAGCAAATGCGGCTGTGTGAGGCTCAAGCGTGCGCTGGTGGCCAGTGAGCACGTGACACTAGTTCTGAGTTGTACTCGACGTTGGCAGCTGCGGGTATGACGCCAGGCGGTGGATGGCCCTGCTCGGTGGTGCGGTGATGGTAGGTCGCATCTTGGTGCCTTGTGCTCCGATCTGCGAGGGTGGTTCCCGGCAAGTTGATAACACAGATGCGGGTGGGATTTTTCACCCCGCGAGTCTAACCTGCACCCGACCCGAGTTCTCGCGGGTGCGGGTACGGGTCTTATTTTGCACCACGGGTACCCGACAGGTACCCGAAATACTTTTAAGTTTGTAATTTTGTAGTTAAATTTGATTGTTTTATATAGCTTAATTGTTTCATTTGACTTACCGCAATCTATATTTACAATCTTTATAAGCAATTTAATAGTTTTTGCTGCATTGCCATTTAAAATAGATTATTTTTTAGACTTATTTATTAAATGGTTGTAGTATGTTTATAAAAAAGTCAAACCCGACGGGCACCCGAAACCGCCCGAAACCCAACGCGTGCGGATGCGGGTGCGAATTCTCACCTGCGGGTGTGGGTGCGGGTCTCAGATTTCACCCGCAACCTCTTGTTTTTCGGGCGGATTTTTGCTCCACCCGACCTGAACCCGACCCATTGAAATCCCTACACAGGCACTTGACGCGCTTGGGGACGACATTCAAGGCGATTGGTGGCCAGATCTGTCGGCCTAATGCCCTGATCTAGTGACCTGACCATCGAATCCGACATCTCTCTGGTTGTCGGGTCACGCGGTGACCGGCGGTACAAGGCGGCAGAGACCTGAGATGGCACGCCGTCAAGACCTGGTCGGGCTGGTCCCAGCCGATGTCGAACTAAGATGGTGCAGCAAAGACGAGGAGGGGTGTCGAGCGACATCCTGGTGCATCCAACGGCTTCGCAGTGGCGACAGTCTGGATGGGCTGCCCTGCGCGTGATCCTTGAGAAGGGATGATGCACCGTGTGTGTAGAGGGTGGCGACGACGAATGGTTGCGGATAGGATGCCCTATGCGTGATGGCTGAGGAGGGATGGTGCGCTCACGGCTTGGCGTGCCATTGGCACATGGCAGACGCCGACAACAAGCTGAAAAGGTATCACGTGCATGCCATAGGCATGTAGAGGACACCAACGACGAAGATGGCTGTAAAGGGGTCGTCTTGCGACAGTCGTGTTAGTGTCCAAACAACGACGTTGGGCCCTTCCCTCTCACCATGATGTCGGGATATCGGCTGAAGCGTGAGGAGGTGCTTGCGCTTGCGACAAGGAGTAGGGCGCGAGCCATGGGAGAAGGTACGACCATTCATGGTTGAAAAGTTGAGGATGGCGCTGACGGATGTGGTGGAGGCACGAGTTGCAGAGGCTACTTGGTGTTGCTGGAACATCATGGCGCAAGCAGGTTGCTGAAGGCCGTGCAACATTGATCTGGTGTTGGGCTGTGCATGGTGGTGGTTGTGGGTGAGTCGCAGATGGCTCAGAACGGGCACCGTTATGTAAGTGTCCACCGGGTAGTGGTGTTTGTGTCTTCGACAGGTGGATGTGATGATGTCTGTGCCTTATGGTTTTCGGGCCCTATTTTCCGTATAAATTGGGTCATTCTTTCTTTTTATATAATATAACACGGGAGCTACTTCTCCTGAGCTTTCGAAAGAAACAATTAGCTAGAAATTAATGAACAAGATTGTGGAAGAATTTCAACATGCCAAAATATTTGGGGCTAACTTGACTTGTAATATTCCCTCTTTAATTCAAAAATAAATAAATTATTTTTTATTTGA
This sequence comes from Neostapfia colusana, assembly GCA_030760725.1. Taxonomy (NCBI): domain Eukaryota; kingdom Viridiplantae; phylum Streptophyta; class Magnoliopsida; order Poales; family Poaceae; genus Neostapfia; species Neostapfia colusana. The sequence continues at coordinate 100,476,756 of JASWHV010000005.1, read as the reverse complement.
CTCTTGTTAGTTCAAAAATAAACTGATCAGCCTGCAGACGAGGAGTACCAAATAGTAAGACTGTCGGTACCCTGTAGACTGGGTATCCTTGCGTAGAGGGTTAAAGCCAGCCCAGACCCCGCCTCCCTGCTGAGTCGGGCACTAGTGTGGCCACGTGTCCTTGGCTCAAGGGTCAACCCCGGAGCTGCCACGTGCGCCTAGGCTCTGGAGCCAACACGTGCCCTTGGCTCAGGACTGAACCTCCCCGCTGAGGTGAGGTCCGTAGCTGCCTCATGTATGTGGCCTCTGAACCTCCTCCCCGTTGAGGAGGGCTCCGGACCCAACATGTGTCCTTGGCCCCGGACCAAGCCTCCCTGCTGAAGTGAGGTCCAGAGCTGCCACATGTACCCGGGCTCTGAACCTCCTTCCTGCTGAGGAGGACTCCGGAGTAGACACGTGCCCTTGGCCCCGGACCAAGCCACCCCGCTGAGGTGAGGTCCGGAGCTTCCACGTGTATCGGGCTCCGAACCTACTCCCTGCTGAGGAGGAATCTGTAGCAGACACGTGCCCGTAGCCCTAGTCCAAGCCTCCCCGCTGAGGTGAGGTCTGGAGCTTCCACGTGTATCCAGGCTCTGAACCTCCTCCCTCTTGAGGAGGGCTCCGGAGCCGGCACGTGCCCTTGGCCCAGTCTCCCCGTTGAGGTGAGGTCTACAGCTGCCACGTGTATCCGGGCTCAAAACTTCCTCGCTGCTGAGGAGGGCTCCGAAGCCGACACGTGCCCTCGGCCCCAGAACAAGCCTCCTCGCTGAGCTGAGGTCCGGAGCTGCCACGTGTGCCCGAGCTCTGGAGCCGCCATGTGTCCCACGATCCGTCGTTTGGGCCATGGGTCGACGGAGTCAAGAAGGAAGTGCGCTGTCAGACCATGCACTCATGGCTCGCGCCTTTCCCATGAGCATGGCGCTCAGCGCACGCCTCCATCCTCTGCCCGTTCGCCATTACGGTGACAAGACAGGGCGGCGAGGCGTGACAACGAAACGGTACTTCCCAACGGCACAGTGCCGCCCTGTAGAGCGAGAAGACACAGCGACAAGATGACACCTTCATCATCGCCTGTAGTGTGGTCAGAGGTGCTCAGCGCGCCTTAACTGCCCCGCCAACCACTCCACCCAGGGATGTAAAAACCCTAGATCATGTATAAGGTTCAGGCAGCTTCGGAGCCACCTGTCGAGCCGTAGGCCGTACTGTAACCACCCCGGCCTAGAACTATAAAAGGACCGGGGTGTCCACCCGACAAATGATTCGCATCTATTCGCAACCCACAAACTCATACGCACAAGCAATACTACAATCACCACCGTGGATGTAGGGTATTATGCTCCAACGGCCCGAACCACGTAAATCTCAGTGTTCACCCGCTCGCTCGAGTTGGATCGCCCTAGAGGCGCCAAGCCCCTCCAATCAAATAAACTCCACGGGCTGCTTCCGTAGCAGACTGGGGGAAGTGTTGTAGCTGCTTTTTGACATTTGGCGCGCCGGAAAGGGGGGCATTTCGCACTCTCTACGCGACCATGGTGAACATCACCTCTCTCAGCGAGACTTCTCGCCCTACTCACTGCCGTCTTCAGGCGGGAGACGACGAGGCCACCTCCCGCTCCAGGGTGGATAGGTCTGGCCGGGTCGGAAACCAGACGGTCGGCAATGCCTGCGGCGCTCACAACACCCAGGTCTGGCCGGGCCAGTGACCGTACAGTCAGCGTGCCTTCAGCGCCCACGGCGCCAGCAGCCGCTACCTCGTGACGGCCCTCTACCTGACGGTGGTGACAGTGCGCCACATCCAAGACCGGAGAGCGTGCTGGCAGCAGCGCGCACACTTCTCCACAACCCTCCGTGCGAGGGCGCCACCCACGACGCTGCAGAGAAGTTGCGTCATGACTTTGATCACCTCGTTGTCGCTTCCATGAACACGCCCGCCTAGAGAAGGCAGCGGGCCGAGCCCTCGCTGTTCCAGTCACGTACATTGACAATGGCCCGCGGGACGGCTGCCACGCGCGCAACGGCCACGGCCAACCTCAGGGTCAAGCTCAACAGTCGCCACGCAAAGCAAAGCTGGGAGCGTAACCATCGAGCGGTGTCGCTAGAGGCGTCGCAACCTCAAAGGAGAATACGGCTCCCCGAATGCCGTAGCGGTGGGACGCTCCCCGCAGACCCCTACTTCTACAGGAGCAGTCAGGGCTTCATGGCGCTGGCCCCGCACCTTCGCATGGTGGTCTGGCCACCCAAGTGCCGGCACCACTTGCCGGAGAAGTACAACAGGACAGTCAACCACGTCGAGTTCCTGCAAATATGCTCCACCTCCATCATAAACCTTCCACCTGGCTCCATCTCATCCTGGGAAGAGTTGTGTTGGAGATTCACAGTCAACTTCGGGAGTTCCTACACGCGCCTCGGCACCGAATTCGACCTCCACGCCGTGTGTCAGCGTGATGGGGAGTCGCTACGATCCTTCATCTAGCGGTTCTCACAGGTCAGGAACACCATCTCCCGCATCTCCAATGCATCCGTCGTCATCGCCTTCCGGCAGGGCGTCCGCGACAAGAAGATGCTCGATACATCAACAAAGCCACCACGGGCTCATCCCGTGACCAAGCATACGATGAAGCCACGCAAGACCAGCTCCGACCTGAAGACATCAACCTTGTCGATAAGGAAACGTGGCTACCAGCTTCTCGAAATGCGAGGTACCGCCAAGCGCTCTGGCGCTATCGGCAGTGGTTCGTGCGGAGTAGACAACTCGAGGTGGGCGACCTGGTGCTTCGGCGAACACGTTCTTGAGAAGGGGTGAACAAACTCTCCCCCACCTGGGAGGGTCCCTTTTGAGTGACACAAGTATGCTGCCCCGGGTGCGTCTGCCTAGCCACGGAGGACGGGGCACCTCTACCCAAGCCATGGAACATAGAACACCTTCGTAAGTTCTACCCTTAGTGCAACGGTAAGGTTCTTTTTTCTGTGGAAGGGTGTCATAGTGTCTAGGAACATCGCTTAGAACAGCTAAGCTCTGGAGGAGTCCTGCTACTCTTGTCATCCGGAGTGGGTCGCTGCCTTCTTGTACGGTCTGTTTCCTCCTATGAAGGATGCCTAAAATGAGAAAAAATTGTCTTACCATGCTTACTATTTACAGTTTATGCTCGCTCACGCATATCAACTGTAAATGGCATGCCCGTAGCTTGTCCTACATACTTGTCCTAGGTTGCGTAACGCTAGAAGGTCCCCTTGCTGAAAGGTTAATGCCCGCGGGAGGTCCAGGACGCGCAGCCTGCTTAGCCTGGTTCCATACCCTAAGCCTGTTGCACTGCCTCCTCTGAGCTACAACTGAGTACTTGGAGTCCGGAAGGTACACGCCTACAGACAAAAAAGTAATCGGACCCCGGACGTTGCCCCCTTTCTTTTTCGTGCTTTCTTTCCATACTGTTCCGGCTGTGTGGCCAGCCGCTTTTTCCTGTGCTATCCTTTGTAGGAGTTGTGCTATCCATCTGCAGGCGGGTCTGCTTGAGGTACCTATGGCGTACTCGGTCTCTTGTGGTTGACTCATTGCTCGGGGCCCTACGGCGTCGAATGGCCCCTCCCCCAAAAGTCTTACGCCAGCGGGAGGTCCAGAGTGTGTAGCCTTCTTAGCGTGGTTCCGTACCCTAAGCGTGCACACTTTGCCTCTCCAACGCTACAGCTCAGTACTGGGGAACCAGACGGTCCGTACTCCTGAGTAAAGTTTTAACCATAACTTGGGATCCTTTTGTTGTCTCATCGCCTAGGCGCCCTATGGCATCCAATGGTTCCTCCCCTGAAAGGCTTACGCCAGCAGGATGTCCAGGGTGTGTAGCCTACTTAGCCTGGTTTCGTACCCTAAGCGTGCACACTCTGCCTCTCCATCGCTACGGCTCAGTAACGGGGAACCGGACGACTCATACCCCTGGGCAAGGCCTTAACCATATCCCAGATGACCCACATCGAATTACCCAAGCCTCGTAGCTCACCTGAGGACCGTAAGACGTAGCAAAACTTACAACAGGAAAGAGTGGCTAGAGAGCACGATTACTCCTTTTCTCTTCCATGCTTGCTGGTCCAATTAGGTCCTTGGTGTCCCGGTCCACCCAGGAGGTCTGATGTTGACGTCCTGCCTCAGCGAGGCTACTTGGTAGGTGCGCCCCAACTCAAGGGTCACACATACCAGGGGGCCATCACGGTGAACCACGCGGGCAGGACGTCGGACAAGCTGAAGACACTGGCCGAGGTTCCCTCAGGTCCTTGCGCTGCCAAGGACCCAAGAGGAGTGTTAGCCACACTACCGGAGCTCTCTAGGTCCTTACGCTGCTAAGTACCCTAAGGAACAAGCTCGGGATATCGGCAAAGTGCTGCCCACCTCAGCTAAGTCATTCCGGACCTTTGGGCTGCCAAGGGTCCGAAGTCCACACCAACAACTCAGGACACACAAGACTTGAAGCAAAAAAGTCTTTATTCATGGAAGAGTTATGGCATACAGAGGAGGATACAAGGCAAATGGGAGACCTAGAAGCTACCCGCGCTGGAACCTATCAGCTACAAGTCGGGCAACCTCCTCCATAGCCGACTTGGCCGCCCCCGACAGCTCTGCACTGTGGCCCTGCACCACAGGTTCCAAGGAGATGCTGGAGTCGCAGCTCCAGAGGCAATAGAGCACATGCTCTACTACCTGCTGGGCGAGAGCTTTGCCTTCGCCCTGTGGCTGCTCCCGCACGACGTTCTCCAGCGCCAAGAGCTTCTATCCGACCGAGTCCACAGAAGGGAGCAATTGGCTCACCTTCTTGGCCGAATCACTAGAGCGCAAGGGGCCGAGGCAGAAGGGTTCTAGCGTCGCCTCTGAACGGCCGAGGAAGTCCTAGACCTTCTCTGCCTCAACGAAACGAGAAGCCCTAAGGCCTTTGACCACCTTAGCGAAGAAGCCAGCTCCTTCGCCAAGTCCCTCCTCGCCAGCTCCTGCTCCCAGGTGGCCAGCTCCTGCTCCAGAGCAGCCAGGGCCTGCTCCTTGGTTGCTAGCCACGTGGTCTGCTTGTCCAGGTTAGACTCCCTAGTCGCAGCTGCGAGCTCCCGGTCGTAGACGCCCTGAAGCCGCTTCCTCAGGCGCTCCCGCTCCTCCTCGTGAGTGGCAAGGCGATCGGCAAGCTCCCCCTCCTTTGCCTCCGCCTCCTTCTCCCGTTGAAGGAGCGTCTCCCGGACCTCTGCTAGGCCTACGAGACGTGCGTCAGCGGAGGCATGGAGATCCTTGGCCTCAGCCAGGAGGCTCACTGCCTTCTTGTGGAGGTCGGCGACGATGGGCTCCTTCTCCTCAAGGTTCTCCTCTCGCGCCTCCAACTTCTCCTCCCACGCATGCGCCTTTGCCCTAGCGGACTGGACCGCGCCTCCAACAGGTCGTTCCAGTCTCGGAGACGCTCCCGCTCGGACCTCAGCTCGGCCCATTCCTGCTCGAGCATGTCCTACATCTGGTCCAGGCTCGAGCGAACTGCTCTCACAACCCTGGGGAGCGGGACAGCCTTCGGCACCACCAGGCGAGGAACCGCCTCAATCTCCTCTAGCTCTTCATTTTTAGGTGAGGCTAGCACCATGGCAGCCTGCAAAAGAGAAGGAGGAGGGCTGGCAACGGGCACAGCAGCAGCCGCGCCACTACCAGAGGAGTCCGCGCCTGCCGGTTGGCTGGCCTCAGAGTCCCAGGTGCCGACATTCGGAGCCGCCTCAGGCATAGGCTCAAGCACTGCCACCAGTGTTGGAGCTTCGACGGAGAAGGAGCTATGGCTCCCGGACTGCTGAGGAGGAGGAGGAGGAGGAGGAGGAGGAGGAGGAGGAGGAGGAGGAGGAGGAGGAGGAGGAGGAGGAGGAGGAGGAGGAGGAGGAGGAGGAGGAGGAGGAGGAGGAGGAGGAGGAGGAGGAGGAGGAGGAGGAGGAGGAGGAGGAGGAGGAGGAGGAGGAGGAGGAGGAGGAGGAGGAGGAGGAGGAGGAGGAGGAGGAGGAGGATGAGGGGCGCTCTGTTGAGGAGCCTTGAAAGAAGTACCAAAAGTCAACCACACTATCCAGCGGCTCAGTACACAACCTAAATCAGAAGGTTGAGCCGTACCTCGAGGTCCAGAAGCTCCACCCCGCGCAGAGCTTATTACACGGAGAGCTATAACCACTCGCCCCCGCCAGACTCTGGGATTGAGGCGTGTCCGCCGTCGGCACCTCTAAAGCCCTCGCCATAGCAGGCGGTGCAACGACTGTCTCCCCTGCCGCTGGCGCCTCGGTTGGAGGTGTGCCTGCCGTCGGCGCCTCCGAAGCCTTCGCCGTAGCAAGTAGCGCAACGATAGTCTTCCCTGTCGCTGGCCTCGACGTTGGAGACGGGCCCTATGCTTAGACCGACGATGTTGCAGGAGCCTTCGTCGCCGCCGACGCCGCTTCAAGAGTCTTCCCCGACAACGGCTGCCGAGCCAATGACACGTCTAAGGACTTTTTTCTGCATCGTGGGCGCGTCTCAGGCTCTCCTTGAAGCTCCAGCAGAGCCAGGCGTCCTCCCTGCCCCCACCGGGGCTCCTTCGGCAGTAGCAGCTCCAGAGCTGCCACCGACGCCAGTCGTTGAGCCCGGTGTGGTACCGCGAGAAGCCAGGGAACCCCCCGCCTAGGGGCTAGAGACGAAGCTTCCGTCAGGACGGACCAACATCCTATTCCGCGCCCTGCTGGACTTCGGGGCGTCCTTGGACGGTGAATGAGGGCGCGCCGCAGATGCAGGTCTACCGGCTGACTCCTTCCCTCTGTTTGGGAGTGATTTCGGTGTAGGTAGCGCCTGGCCACCAGCGCCATCCATTCCGGAGATCTCCATGCCCTGCGAGGTGTCGTCGACCTGCCGCACTGCAACATCGATGTCATTTTGTGTCGGCAGATCCTTCAACAACCTCAACCACGCCTGAGGGTTGAGGTAGACATGCTGGCATCTCGCCGACAGGGTGATACAGTTGTCCGTCATTGGGTCGTAGGAGAGCTTCTGCTGCATGATGCCCAGAATCTCTCAATTCGGCGATGACCCAACTTCGTGCACCAACCGGGTCATGTCGCCCTCCCCGGTGTACTGCCAGGCGGGCCGGATGCGCTGCTAGAGAGGGGTGATCCGGCAGGACAGGAAGTCAGCCAGGACCATCAGTGAGGTCAGGTCTTCCTCCGCCAATTACCTGATCCTCTCCATCACCGGTTCATAGGCGTCCTGCAGGTCGGGGATCTCGTCCCTGACGGTTTCCTCGGCGATCGGCGGGCCACCCGGCAGCTCCAAGCAGTCGTGGACGTCGGTCTGGGCGATCACCCAGTCCTCCCTCCAGTGCTCCCACTTCCTGGGAGAGAAGGGCACGATGTATGGCATGGAGTTCCTCCCTCGGTGTTGGAAGTAGTAAGCCCCTAGGTGGCTTTTGCTTCTTCCTGAGGCCCTCAAGGAGAAGAACACCCTGAAGAGCTGCACCGAAGGCCGCACAAACACGAACATCTCGCAAAAGTGGACGAAGACGACCACTAGTGCGAGGGAGTGCAGTGTGAGGTGCTGAAGCTGGACCCCATACACCTCCAGCAGGGTGAGGAGGAAGGACGACGCCGGAAGCGCGAACCTGGACAACACGTAAAAGGTGAAGAGAACCACCTCGCTGAGCTGCATGTCGGTCAGCGGGACCCTCCTGCGACGGATCTTTCCGTCGAATGTTGACGACTGCTGCCCGAGCAGGCGCCTCATGAGCCCGATGTCGCCATCGGTGCGAAGCCGAGAGGAACGGAGGCCAGAAGCCATGGCGGTGAGAAAAAACTAAGAGCGCTGGAGAGTGGAGGCTTCGAGCGTGGAAGAGGAAGACGAAGATCACAAGAGGCAGAATGGAACAGCCCTTCTCTGGAAGGCTTCCTTTTCTACCAACGCAATCTTTGGTAGGGCAACGGGCGCGACGTTTGGGTTTCCACCACCGCGCGCTGACACCCCCCCCCCCTGATGACGGATGGGACCCAGGTCCACCCTTCAGACACTGGGGGCCAGCCGGGTGACTCCTCGGGAACGTCCGGCGGTTCCCGATAAAAGCGGCGCGGTGAAACTGCAGCGGTCAACCCGAGGGTTGCTACAGTAAATACCCCGGGGCAACCCCTCCAGCACGTCGCCGTGGCCCACCAGTCAAAGGCGGGCACACGTCCACTACGCCGACGACGTGCTGCCGTTTCGACTATCGAGTACGCCCATTATGCCAGGGACGTGCAACCTTTTCATCTCCCAGGTACAACTGCACACCCACAATGCTAGAATCTCGCTGCCACATCGGCTTCCAAAGTGCAGGTTCAAGGCTACCACTTGGGAAAGATGGAGGCCCGACCAGCGGGATCGTTGTCTCCCCCGAGATGGGCCATGGGGCCACTGTTGGTACCCTAAAGATCAGGTATCCCCGCGTGGAGGGTTAAAGGCAGCCCATACCCCGCCTTCGTGCTGAGGCGGGCGCTAGTGTGGCCACGTGTCCTTGGCCCTGGGTCGACCCCAGAGCTGCCACGTGTGCCTAGGCCCTGGAGCCAACACGTGCCCTTGCTTAGGACCGAACCTTCCCGCTGAGGTGAGTCCGTAGCTGCCACGTGTATGTGGGCTCTGAATCTCCTCCCCGTTGAGGAGGGCTCCAGACCCAACACGTGTCCTTGGCCCCGGACCAAGCCTCTCCGCTGAGGTGAGGTCCTGAGATGCCACGTGTACCCGGGCTCCGAACCTCCTTCCTACTTAGGAGGACTCCGGAGCAGACACGTGCCATTGGCCCTGGACCAAGCCTCACCGTTGAGGTGAGTCCGTAGCTGCCAGGTGTACCCGGGCTCCGAACCTCCTCCCTGCTAAGGAGGGCTCGGAGCAGACCCATGCCCTTGGATCCGCACCAAGCCTCCCCGCTGAGGTGAGGTACGGAGCTGCCACGTGTATCCGGGCTCCGAACCTCCTCCCTTCTGAGGAGGGTCCTAGAGCTGGCACGTTCCCTTGGCCCTGGACCAAGCCTCCCTGCTAAGGTGAGGTCCGGAGCTGCCACGTGTATCCGGGCTCTGAACCTCCTCCCTGCTGAGGAGGGCCCCGGAGCCGACACGTGCCCTTGGCCTCGGACCGAACCTCCCCGCTAAGGTGAGGTCCGGAGCTGCCACGTGTATCTGGGCTTTGAACCTCCTCTCTCCTGAGGAGGGCTCCGAAGCCGACACGCCCCTTGGCCTCGAAACAAGCCTCTCCGCTGAGGTGAGGTCCGAAGCTTCCACGTGTGCTCGAGCTACGAAGCCACCACGTGTCTCATGATCCGTCGTGGGCCGTGGGTCGACGGAGTCTAGAACGAAGTGTGCCGTCAGACCATTCATTCAAGGCTCGTGCCTTCCCCAGAAGCATGGTGCTCGGTGCACGCCTCCGTCCTCCGTCCGTTCGCCATTACGGTGACAAGACAGGGCGAGGCGTGACAGCGGCATGGTACCACCCAATGGCACAGTTCTGCCCTACAGAGCGAGAAGACGCGGCGACAAGACGGCGCATTCATCATCACCTGCAGTGTGGCTAGAGACGCTCAGCACGCCAGGCGGCGCCTTAACTCCCCCATCAACCACTCCACCCAGTGATGTAAAAACCCTAGGGACCTGTTTGGCACGGCTTAAGCTTGTTGAAAAAGCAGCTTGTCTGAAAAGCTGGTGAACAGCAGCTTAAACTTATATCCTGCTTTTAGTTCATTCTGAGAAGCAGCTGAACTAATAAGCTGCTGGAGAAGCTGACTGTTTGGTACACCCGCAGCTTATTTTTATAAAAAAGTTGGTTCAGAAGCTGTGCCAAACAGGGCCTAAATCATGTATAGGGTTCAGGCAGCTTCCCGGGCCCTATTGTAACCACTCCGGCCTTGAACTATAAAAGGACCGGGGTGTCCACCTAACAAAGGGTTCACATCCATTCGCAACCCACACACTCATACACGAAAGCAATACAACAATCACCACCCTGGACGTAGGGTATTGCGCGCTGGTGGCCCAAACCACGTAAATCTCGATGTTCACCCGCTCGCCCGAGTTGGATCACCCTAGAGGCGCCAAGCCCCTCCAATCAAAAAACCTCCGCGGGCTGCTTCCGTAGCAGAACGGAAGAAGTGTCGTAGCTGCACTTCGACAAAGACTTTTCAAGTTTCAGCTTCACATGTTTTTTCCTTTTTCAGAAAACTCAAGTTTTTTTCCTTTTTTATATGTTATCGATGTATATACATGATAATTGGCTGTGATTAGTGAATAAAAATTCTGCAGAAATGTCGCATATCCAAATCATAACGAAATTTTGGCTAAGTCTAACTAACAAAATGAAAGTACGAAAACATACTCGCCTTTCAACAGTTATAAAGCGTAAATAATAAAACAGCAGTCAAATCTAACCAACTAAATTGTCAAATTTTGGGATGGAACAGGTGCAGGAGGCTTATCTCATGACCGAGCAATCAAACACAAACGCCTAGAAAAAAGTTTCTCAATCCGAACGTAGCAGTAGTCTACATTCATCCCATCAATGGTTAACTAGCTGTTAATCTGCAAGCAGGCTCGTCTTACCCAAGCAGTGCCACGGGTTCGACCGATCCAGATCACAAGTCAACAACAGTACCTAGCTAATCTCTTCAACTCAATCATGTACTCTTGCTGCTACTAATCAGGGGCGACCAGTTGGCCTTCCAGGTAGGTGTGTATTACACCGTGCCACTCGCGAGCTCTACGAGCTTCGCGGATGAAGATTGCTTGCGGTCCGTGGCCACGCGCATTTCTTCCAGAAGGAGCAGCATCTCGAGTGGATCTCGCTCTCCTGGCGTGTGTCCGAGTCGTCGCCAAATCACCAGGCGGAGGGGTTGACCGGGAGTGCGCGAGGGCGGCGGGAGCCCAGGTCGTTGCTGAAATTAAAGCCACCGACCTTTACTTGGAAAAGCTCCGCGCAGTTGACCAAATCTTGGACGCATGCATGTACCTGCGCTGGCGAATTTGTGGTTATCTATCCATCGCAAAAGGAAAAAGAAATTGTGGTTATTGGTGAACTGCTTGCTACTGGTAGAACAGCTCTCCTTTTGCTCTGTCATTATTAGCGTGAATCCTATTAGAAACTTGAGGGAGGAAGAAGAAGTGGCTTGTTAATTTTGTTAATTATAAGGATTATCGTAGTTATAAAATAATCAATCATATGAACCTTATCAATGCATATATCATAAAAATAGTTATCAGTTTTATTAATTATAAAGATTAACTATTAATTACCATCATCCGAAATTAAATCTAATGTTGAATGCATGTAATCTAGATAGACCTTATCATTGATCTACACAGAAAGGCAAGCTCTTATTTGTATGTAATCGATAATTACTGGTATTGGTAGTATACTTATGGTTTTACCTCCGTCTCAACCCAATGTCATTTTGCTATTTTCCCCAACAGGGCACTGCTTCCTTACTTCCATGGGAGGAGGCGAGGTTGACCTAAGCGACAATGGCGGCTGCATTTTGCCTGGAGCGTGGAAGGTGATAGAATTAAGAGGAAAAAATAATTGGATCGATTTAAACCCCTGGGTTGACTACATATTTATAGCGTCACAGGACCCCTTGGCATAATAGGCGAGGTGATATTTTTATTGTCTAACACTCTTCCCCGGTCTGAACGTTTACTCGATCGAAACTCCATAAACACCAAAGATGAGAGCCTTTGGTGAAGATATCCGCGTACTGCGAACTAGTAGGAACGTGAAGAACCCGAACTGCTCCAGCAACCACCTTGTCCCTAACGAAGTGTAAATCAATCTCAATATGCTTGGTGCGTTGATACTGCACTGGGTTGGCCGAGAGATAAACTGCATTTATGTTATCACAATAAACCAAGGTGGCCTTCTCTAATGGACAATGAAGTTTCTCTAGTAGTTGACGCAACCAAGAAGCCTCAACAATGATGTTAGCGACGGCACGATATTCCGCTTCACTGCTGGAGCGGAACACCGTGTGCTGGCGCTTCAAAGACCAGGAGACCAGATTATCACCGAGGAAGACACTGTATCCGTAGGTAGAACGGCGTGTGTCGGGACATCTAGCCCAATCGACATCATAATACACGATCAACTCGCTCACGGAGGATCGTTGAAGGTGTAGACCAAGATCCAAAGTGCCTAGAATGTACCTTAGAATGCGTTTCACCGATGCAAGATGAGGCTCACGAGTATCATGCATGTAGAGGCACACCTGTTGAACAGCATATGCAATGTCTGGTCGAGTAAAAGTGAGATACTGAAGCGCTCCGACAAGGCCTTGATAGTGAGTGGCGTACAAGACAGGAGCGCCATCGGATGACAGCTTCGCACACGTGTCGACCGGAGTATAACATGGCTTGCAATTTAGCCATGCCAGGTCTCTCAAGAATATCAACCATATACTACCGTTGTGAGAGAAACAAGTCTGAGCTGTTCTGAGTAACAGAAATATACAAAAAATGATGGAGGCTGCCCAAATTCTTCATCGAAAATTCTGTAGCAAGAGCATCAATAATGCGACGAAGCAGTGGCACTGGGGAGGCAGTCAGAACAATATCATCCATATAAAGCAATAGATAAGACATGCTTGCACCGTGTTGGTAGACAAAAAGAGAAGTGTATGACTGGGCGTCAATAAATCCAAGTGTGATAATATGAGAAGCAAACCGGCTGTACCCGACACGAGTAGCTTGCTTCAAACCAAACAAAGATTTGTTCAGATGACAGACGAAGTCCGGGTAAACTGAGTCAATAAAACCAGAAGGCTGCACACAATAAAGTGTCTCCAATAAAGTGCCATGCGGAAACACATTCTTCACATCAAGCTGATAAACAAGTCAATCATGAGAGAGCGAGAGCAATGGACAAAACAGTACGGACTGTAGCAGGCTTCACCACAGGGCTGAAAGTCTCACCAAAATCAATATCGGGCAGTTGAGTAAAACCGCGAAGCACCCAACGAACCTTGTAGCGATCAAGAGAGCCATATGGATGAAACTTGTGGCGAAAAACCCATTTGCCAGTCACGACGTTCGTACCTGAAGGACGAGACACGAGGTCCCAAGTGTTATTGGCCTGTAGTGCGGTGAACTCCTCGGTCATAGCCTCACGCCAATTAGGATCAGCAAGAGCGCCACGGTTAGTCTTCGGTATCGGTGACAGCCTGAAGATTAAGACGTTGTACCCAAAGACGAAGGCTGATCTTCCCACGGGTCCGCATGGTGTGCTCGTTGTTCACAGGAGGAACCTCGAGCATGGATCGTGGGACATGAGCGAAGCTCGGTTGCTGATGAAGGGTAGTCAGAGGAGCCACGAGAGAACTGAAGGCTGGTGGAGCGCCGCACGAGGAAGCCAAGCTCGCGACTGGGGCGATCTGACTGCCTAATGTGGCGGTTGGACCGTCACTGGAACAGATACATCTAGAGTCTCTGGACGGCGTCGCAGTCGGACAACGTGGGCTCGCGGTAAGACCGCGAGGGCCGGCGGTTGGACCGCGCGGCATCGCAGTTGGACCGCGAGGGAACGGAGGCCCGCTTGGCCTCTATTGGGTGTGGCAGTCGAACTTCCACGGTGTGAGATCGGACCGCGAGGGGAACAGAGGCCCGCCTGGCCTTTTTTGGGTGTGGCGGTCGAACCGCCACAGGGTGCGGTCAGACTGCAAGGCGAATAGAGGCCCTCCTGGCCTCTATTGGATGTGGCAGTCGAACCGCCACGGGGCGCGGTCGGACCGCCAAGGGGTTGACAGGGGCCAAGGAGGCCTTTGTACGTGTCCACGGTTGGAGCGCGGCGGTCGGACCGCTGTAGGGTGCGCGGTCTGACCGCCGGGCACGCAAAAGCCCAGTGGAGGGCTGCATCAACGAGTACCTTCAAAACAATCAGTGCTAAAGGGAACCGCTAAATCATCAGTATCGGAAAGAAAATCAAAGTGGGATGAAGGAGGGCTAGATATTTCGACAAAGGGAAAGGAGGACTCATCAAATGTTACATGACGAGAGATGATGAGAAGATGTGTGGCTAAGTCTAGGCATCAATATCCTTTGTGATTGGATCGGTAGCCAATAAAGACACAAACGGTTAAGCGGGGAGCTAGCTTGTGTTCAGCAGTGGCGGAGAGGTTTGGGTAGCACTTGCAACAAAAAATGTGAAGATAGGAAATATCGGGGTGGGTTCCAATGAGAGCAAAATATGGGGTGGCAAAAGAGAGTGTTTTGGATGGTAGAAGTTTATTAAGTGTGTAGCGGTGTGAAGCGCTTCTACCCACTAGCCAGCTGGAACGCTATCTTGGAACATGATCGAGCCATTGTGTCATTGGTGGTATGAATAATACACTCAGCACATCCATTTTGAGGAGACGTGTGAGGGCAAGAAAGGCGCAACACAACACCAAGACAAAGAAAGAATGTGCGCAATACAGAATTGTCGAATTCACGACCGTTGTCACATTGAATTGCATTTATGGTGCGGCCAAACTGAGTGGAGATGTAGGCAAAAAATTGTGACAAGGTTGAGGAAACATCGGATTTGAGGAGAAGAGGAAAAGTCCACAAATAGTGCGAACAGTCGTCAAGAACAACAAGATAATACTTGTGACCAGAAACACTTTGCACGGGAGATGTCCACAAATCCCAATGTATTAAATCAAAATTGTTCGAAGCATGAGAATTCGACAAAGCAAATGGAAGACGTGTATGACGACCAAGCTGACAGGCATGACAAAGGTTGTCAAGTTCTTGCTTATTACATTGTGGAAATAATCTAGACAATGTCTCAAAATCTAGATGACCAAGACGACGATGCCAAAGCATAGTCGGTGTGGTGACTGTAGCTAAGGCATGTGAAGGCAAAGGTGGCTGCAAAGAAATAGGATAAAGCTGCCAGGAGCTGTTGCACCTAGCGATTATGTTCTTGATGTCCAAATCCTTCACAGAAAGACCAAAAGGATCAAATTCAATGGAAACGTTATTGTCAGTGGTAAACTGACAAACAAAAACCAAATTTTGGATGATATGAGGAGAAACAAGAACACAGTGCAAATGTAAAGGACGAGCACGGGTAGAAAAAGAAGTATGACCGGTGGAGGTGACGGGCAGCAGTGACCCATTACCTACAACAATAGATGAAGGGGTCGAAAAGAAGGGAGGTTGGGAGGACGAGAGGTTACCGGAGGAGGAGGAGGAGATCATGTGGCTATTGGCGTCGGAGTTCATGTACCGCTCAGAGGATGGCGGCGGTGTCAAGGACATGGTGTTGAACGAGTTGGCCAGCTCGTTCTCATTCCATGTGGTAGAAGCGTTCCCATAGGTAGATGCTCCCCTGTACAGAGAGCTAGCGGTCTGACTGCTGTAGGAGGCGGTCTGACCGCTGGAGTAGGAGGTGGTCAGAGCAGTGCCGGGGGTGGTCAGACCGCCGTAGGGTGTGTTCGGACCGCCATAAGGCACGGTCAGACCGCCAAACGGCCAGAATGCGCCGCAGGACCCCCCGTGCGTCAGGAAGGCCCACTGCAGAGGAGTAGGCATGCAGGAGCATGCTGGAAAGCCTAGTGGAGGACAGTGCGCAACACCTCTCCATAGCTGCAAGGTCCTGTTCTATGGATTCCCCAGAGTATGAAATCCGTTGTCGCTCCGCGTGTAGTTACGCTGGTTCCGGTTAAGCCAGTTTCAGCCTCGATTAGAAGACGGGGCATCGGAGGTCAAGGCACCAGAAGGCGGGGCGCCGAAAGCTAGGGTGCGTGGAGGAGGGCCTTCCACCGATTGTTGTTCGGTGAAAGGTTATCGAGGACGACGGGGATCATTGTCTTGATGTTGAGCACGACAATTGCTTAATTGTGGAGTGAAGCAACGTCGTCAGATGCCAGAGGAGGAGGGTCGTGGCTGGCCAAGTCACGACGAACCTCGTCAGCTGTGGCAAGCAAGGCACGATGTGCCTCGTTGGCCGTCGCACGTGCACGTGCTGTCGATAGTGAGACGATCGGCCTCCACGGTTAACCGAGTTAACTCTTTCACGAGGGCAACATCCTGTGCTGCTGCTTGGGCGTCGTTGGCGCCGTCAACATCGGGGGCACCTGTGAATGCCATCAGATTGCAATTTGAATGGCTGGTGGTCGGTCCGTGGGTTGCAACAGTCGGAACGCGAGAAGGTGGCAGCTAGGCTTAGGTGGACGACGCGGGCGGGCACCACACATCGGGGCTGGTGGTCGGACCGGTACAGGGGGTGGTCGAACCGCGAGCAGTCACCGCCTCGGGATGGCGACGACTAGGGTTAGGTCGATGACACAGGTGAGCGCCACGGGTAGGCGGCCGTCGGACCGCGAGCAGGCGCCACCTCAAGGCGGAGGCGGCTCGCCGGGAGGACGGCGGAGCGACCATAGGAGGGAGGGGTTGCACGGCCGTGGGGCACGGTGACGGCTAGGGCAGCGTAAGAGAGGTCCTCGAGATGAAACCTCTGAGATACCATGATACAATTAAGAGGGTAAAATAATTGGATTAATTTAAACCCCCTAGAGGTGAGTACAAATTTATAGGGGGTCAGGGGACCTCCCTTGGTATATAGGCGAGGTGATATTATTATTGTCTAACACAAGGAGATGGAGCAACATACAACTTACAGGCGGGCCTGCTATAGTTTCGTAACATAATTGCTACTTGTACATCGTGAAAAACAAATAAATGGTATGTGTACACTTAAGGCTAAACATAGGAATATTTAGGTTGGTGTTGAAGTGTTCGCTATGACACTTCCCCCGGTACCGCTACTGGAGCAGTCCACGGAGGTTTGTTGTTTGGAGGGGCTAACGTCCCTAGATCGATCGAGCTTTGAGTACAATAGCGAACACAGATATTAACGTGGTTCGGGCCGCCGGAGCGTAAAACCCTACATCCACGGGAGTGAGTGTTGTATTGCTTTGCGCGTGTGTGTCGGGGGGTCGAAGGTCGAACCCCTTTCCCGGAGGCTGCCCCGGTCCTTTTATAGCTCAAGGTTGGGGCAGTTACAACGTGGCCCGGGGCCCGACAGGTGGTCCCGTGGCTGTCCGTACCCTATACACGATCTAGGGTATTTATAGCTACATGTAGTGTCACTGTCGATGTAGTTAAGGTGCATTGCCTAATAGTCGGACGCATATGACCAAGTAGCAGTTGATGATGGCGGGTGAAGGCCCCGTCTTGTCGCCGCTTCCTACTTGGTTAGTTGTACAGCACTGTGCCGTTTTCACGTCATGCAGGATTGTGCCGTTGTCACATCGTGCCGTCCTGTCCTGTCATGGTAATGACGGCCAGGAGTGGGCGGAGGCGTACGCGGCACGCCATGCTTCTGGGAAAGGTGTGAGTCCTGAATGCATGACTGGAAAGCGCACGTCTTCCTTGACTTCTGAGGCCCACGGCCCATGACGGATCGTGGGACACATGGCGACTCCGGAGCCCTCCTCGTCGAGGGGGTCAGGCCCAGAGTGCGGGGACACGTGGCAGCGTCGGACCTTGCCTCAGCGGGGAGGCTAGGTCCGGGGCCAAGGACACGTGGTGCTCCGGAGCCCTCCTCAGTGGGGAGGTCCGGCCCGGAGCGCGGGGACACGTGGCAGCGCCGGACCTTCCCTTATGGAGAGGCCAGGTCCGGGGCCAAGGACACGTGGCAGCTCTGGGGCCCTACCCAGTAGGGAGGTCCGGCCCGGAGCCCGGACACATGTGGCAGCGCCGGACCTTGCCTCACGGGGAGGCTAGGTCGAGAGCCAAAGACACGTCGCGGCTCCGGAGACCTACCCAGTAGGGAGGTCCGGCCTGGAGCCCGGAGACACGTGGCAGCGCCGGACCTTGCCTCACGGGGAGGCCAGGTCCGGAGCCAAGAACATGTGGCGGCTCCGGAGCCCTCCTCAGCAAGGAGGTCCGGCCCGAAGCCCAAAGACACGTGGCAGCGCCGAACCTCGCCTCAGCGGAGAGGCCAAGTCCGGGGCCAAGGACACGTGTCGGCGCTAGAGCCCGCCCCAGCAGGGAGGCGGGGTCTGGTGCCTCTTGAAGCCTCCACGCGGTGGTACCCGGTCTGCAGGGTAGCGACAGTAGGTTTCCCAATGGCTGTAGATTTCTAGAAAAACGTGTGATTTACTAGGGACACTTAAGTTATGCATATTGGTATATTGGTAATTTCTACAACCATCATATATTTTAATAATTGATCCTTATATACGACCAAACGATTCCACAAAGTGATTTTGATTCATCATAAGAACTTTTCACGGGAAACTGAATCTGAAACGTTTGTCTAAGAACTTGAAACCGTACCAACCACACTCTTAAATAAAATAGCCCAAAATTAGTGGACAAAGTCTGATGTATGGTTGTAATGTTATTCCTGTTGTGTTGTATCAAACATTGGCCGGACGGGCGGCTTCTATTCTCGTAGAAGAAACGAAGGTGTGTCACTATTAGGAACAAGACTTGCAATGCACTGCCATCTATCTGGGGGCTTCTATTCTCGTAGAAGAAACGAAGGTGTGTCACTATTAGGAACAAGACTTGCAATCCACTGCCATCTATCTGGGGGCTTCTCGACCCCACTCAAAAATTATACAAAGCTACTATTCAAGACAGAATGGTTTAGTTTTTCTGCAATGAAATATTATAATGAATGTTCACTCCAAGTCAATTTGAATATTGAGTCAAACAAGGAATATGCTAGAGAATTGTTGTCCCTCTTTTGTAAGTGTATTCGTCCTAAAATTATCTGCTTATTGTCCTTAACAGACCTAAGAATTCATTTAGCACAAGGATATTTTTAGAAACTCCCATTTAGACAATATTTAAAAAGAACATCTAAACAAATTATCTAAAACTTACAGTTTCCTCATGTTGTATGCGATACCACAGATGCAGAGTTTATGTCCTCCAAGGATCATAACATTAATGTCATTACATATTTGAATGATGATATCCATATAACAAATAATTCAACATTTCTTATAAAAAATATTATATTAATATTCTAACCTCTGCATCGATAAATAGTGATTCAACATTTATTAAACTGTAAAGATTATCACATCATATCTGTCTTAAACGTGGCAGATTCTGAATTATTTTCATTGTTGTGAACAATGCAAACTAGTTCCATCAACGTATAAGAATTCTTCCATTTTATTCTCAACTAAGTACCAAACTTCATGTTCTTGGGGTGTGCAACTTGCACAACCCTTGTCCCACCCCTAAATTTTCACTGTAAAGAAAAATCGTGACATCGCATGTGGCGAGGAACATGGGTTTAGGGGATGTTTGTACGTCGCCTAAGCGTGCCACAACTTGTCATGCCACAAATGCGGTGTCGTTTGGTTGCGTTCAAACTTAGGCTGCCGCAATATCCCACAAAGCTGGCTACTTTAACTTTTGCGTCACAACTCAGCACAAGGGTGGCGGTCGATTTGTTCACCGTAACTGTGGTGTCGCTGCAGCTGCGGTGCAGCGCGAGATACCGTCCAAACTTAGCCTGCGCATCCGGTTAACCGAAACCGTACGGTTCGGTTTTCTGGTTTTTTTTAAGTCTGGTTATTGGAAAATGAAAACCGAAGTCTTTCTGAGAAAGGAAAAACTGGCGACCCAGTCAACCAAAAACTTCGGTTCAGTTTTCAGTTAAACCGAAAAAAATCATACTTCTATGAGCAGAGGCGGCCGAGTGCCGGGGTATGGGGCGCGCCGGGGTCGGGGCGCGCAGCCGCGGTGGGGAGTGGAGCTCGCACGGCAAGGGGTGTGGTTCCCGGGATCGCCGAGGTCTGCGTCGGGTGCTGCCGGTGGGGGGCGCGACACCCGGGCTCGCTGAGGTGGGGGTCGGGGTGTCGACGGTTGAGGGCGCGACACCGGCAACGGGGACTGTGGTGGGGTGCGGCGGCCAACCTATCCTGGGGTCAAGACAGATTGGTGGGGGATGCGGCCTGTGGCGGTGGAAAGGTTGGGGATTGGGGCGGCGGGGTGGCAGGGCGGCAGCACGGTAGGGCTCGGCGGCTCGGGGCGGCGATGCGGACGACGGGGCGGCGATCGGGACTCGGTGCAGGGCGCGCCGGTGTGGGGGTCGCTCGGACCTTGGGGGTGGCCAGGAGGGGTGAGAGCTGAGGTTAGGGTTAGTAGGTTCCTTTGCATATATGGGTTGGGCTGCTATGAATTGACATGGGCTCTGTCGGAGTGTGAGCTGTGACACTCCTCCCGGCCTGCTCGGAAGCAGCCCATGAGATTCTTTTTTTCCAGAGAGGGCTTGGTGCCCTTCGCGACCTGGGCTCTAGGGAGCGGATGAACACAGAGATTTACGTGGTTCGGGCCGCCGGAGCGTAATACCCTACATCCACGGGTGTGCTTGTTCTATTGCTTGAGCGTAAGCGCTTGTGCGTTGTGTGATCTCGAGAGCGAGGAATCGGAACCCTTTACAGGGTGGTAACCCCAGTCCTTTTATAGTTCAAGGCCAGGGTGGTTACAATGAGGCTTGGGGCCCGACAGGTGGCCCCAGACATATGTGAATCCTATACACGATCTTGGGCTTCATCCTCTGAGTAGAGTGGACGGCGGGAGAGTTAAGTCTCTCCATCCAGCGTGTTGAGCGCCCCTGGCCAGGTGTCAGGTGATTATGAAGATGTCGTCTTGTCGCCGCGTCTTCTCGTCCTGCTTGGGCGGCTTCGTGCCGTTGGGCGGCACTGTACTGCTGTCACACCTTTACCCTGTCCTGTCACCATAATAGCAAACGGGCAGAGGACGGAGGCGTGTGCAGCGCACCATGCTTCTGGGGAAGGCGCGGGACTTTAATGCGAAGCCTCACAGTGCACTTTCTTCTTGACTTCATCAACCCTCGGCCCATGACTGGTCGTGGGGCACGTGGCGGCTCTGGAGCCCTTGTCGATGGGCTTGGTACCTGGAGACACGTGGCAGCCCCGGACCTCACCTCAGTGGGTAGGTTCAGGCCGGAGCCCTGGGCATGTGTCTGCTCTAGAGCTGTCCTCAACGGGTAGGCGGCTCGGAGCCGGGGGACATGTGGCAGCTCCGGACCTCACCTCAGCGGGGAGGCTCGGACCAGAGCCCGGGGTACGTGTTAGCTCCGGAGCTGTCCTGAGCGGGGATGCGGCTCGGAGCTGGGGGACACGTGGCAACTTCCGACCTCACCTCAATGGGGAGGCTCGAACCGAAGCCCGGGGCACGTGTCAGCACCGGAGCTCTCCTCAGCGGGGAGGTGGCTCGGAGACACGTGTTGGCTCCAGAGTTTAAGTGCACGCGCCAGCCCCAAGGCTGACCATGGGCCAAGGGCACGCGGCTTACACTAAGGCCTACCCCAGCAAGGAGGCAGGGCCTAGGCTGTCTTTTTTACCCACTACGCGGGGGTATCCGGTCTGCAGAGTACCGACAATGGCCCCCGGGCCCATCTCGGGGGAGGCATCGAGCCCGTAGATGGGGCCCCCATCTCTCCCGCGTGGTGGTTTTGAACCCGTGCTTTGGAAACCGATGCGGTGGCGAGATTTCTGTGTAGTGGGCGAGTGGTTGTACATGGGAGACGACAAGGCTGCATGTCCTTGGCATAGTGGGCGCATTCAATCAAAGCAGCAGCGCATCATCGTGTTTACTCCTGATTTGATGGGTCACGACGATGCACTCGAGGGGTTGCCTCGGGGTAATTACTGCGACAGCCCATGGGCCGCAGGAATACTGCGCTGCTTCCCTCGGTGAAAGTGCATCTAGGTAATCCCCGTGAGTTTTGGTTGATTGATGATGACAATTAAGATACTAATAAGTTTTCACTGAGTATGAGCACAGGTGTTTATCAAAGAAATGGATATGGAGTCTCTCAAAAAGCAAAAGGAAAAGAAGAAGACTTGAAGGAGTAGAAAATATAATTTTCTATTAATTTTCACATTTTCTAGTTGTGTACAGGGTCTTCTCTTTTGGAGTGCTTGAGAATCATTAGAGAGCTCAAACGAAGGGTAGAAAGTTAGAATCATAAGACAAAGTAGTCATAGGTATGAAAAAAGGGAAGACCAGACTTGTCCGCACCATGGGCTGGACTAGTCCGTTCTGACCCGGACTAATCCGTTTTGGACCGGATAAAGAGTCTCTGAGTGAGTTCGAACTTGTCCGTTCAAGGTCGGACTAGTCCGTTGTCGTGTGAGTCTGAGCTGTTATGAGACTAAGTCTCAGAGGGCCGGACTAGTCCGCCCGAGAGGCCGGACTAGTCCGCTAAGCAGACTAAGCCGCTTAGGTCCAGAGAAGAAGTCTCTGAGTGCCATCGGACTAGTCCGCTCCACAGGCCGGACTAGTCTGATCCCTTCAGACTAGTCTGAATTAGGACGGAACAAAGGTTCCTGTGTGAGCTCGGACTAGTTCGAAGTTGGCTGGACTAGTCCGCAGCCCTAGATTAGAGAGTTTTTAGACTAAGTCTAGTAAGACCGGACTAGTCCGTTCTCATACGGAACAAAGGTTCCTGACTGAGATTGGACTAGTCCGCTCTTGGCCGGACTAGTCTGGGATTTTATGATCGTTTGAGTCCAACGGTCACTAAACTTTGTTTGGTAGCCTCTGACGTGAGTGGTCCCTCAAGAATGGACTAGTCCGGGGTGAGGACCGGACTAGTCCGGACTTTATTTGGTCACGGCTAAATGCCGGGATTTCTATAAAAGGAGACCCCCCCCCCCCGGCTAAGAATTAGAAGAACAACAACCCAAGCGCTGAAAACTCATTCCTAGAGCTCTTCTAAGCCTCTTTCCTCACCGTCTAAACTCCTAAAAGTGGATCTTAAGTAGATTGTGGTTTTTGTGAGAGGAAAGACGTGGTGATCGACGTTTGAGCTCTCGTTTTGATTCTCTTGCACTCTAACTGTTAATTTGAGTTCTTAGCAGTTGTACTTTGATTTCTAGAACTGCTTGGTTGGTGTAGGGAGCCTCAAGTTGTGAGTAGCCCCTAAGAGCATTGTATTCACATTTGATTGATAGTGAAAGAGCCCGGGCTTGATCTTGGTGATCGCTCGGTGAGGGAAGGGTTGGAAAAGACCCGGTCCTTGGTGGACTCCTCAACGAGGACGTAGATTCCTGTGTGGAATCGAACCTCGGGATAAATTGTGTCTCTTGGTTCCTTTACTATCTCACTCGCTCACTAGAATTATTTGTTAAGCTCTCATTTTGTTAATACCTGTGAATTATTCTACTATCTCGCAATCTAATCATTCACAACTAATTAGTGATATTATTTGACTACCATATATCTTCCGCTCAAACAAACTTAAAAGGGAACCTAAAACGCAATTTTATACTTAGACCGGACTAGTCCGCCCTCTGACCGTACTAGTCTGGCCTCCTTCAAGTTTTATTCGCTGTTTGCAATAGTTTCAGGTTTTATTAACCTATTCACCCCCCCTCTAGGCAACCTTCAATTGGTATCAGAGCCTAACTCTCCACAAAAGCTTAACCGCTTGGAGAGGAGATCGGGGACAAGGTCGGTAGCTAAATTGATCTCAACAAGGGAAAAGGAGCAAGTACGAGCAACTTTGAAGAACAAAGTTCTAACCCGCCTCCAGCGGTTACTCCTCCACAAGACATTTCAAGCTCAGAAGAAGATGAAGAAGTTCTTCGTCTCATGGCACTCCTCAAAAAGAAGAAGGAGGAGGCTAAAAAGAAAAAGAAGGAGAAGTTGGAGAAGAAGCTCAAGAGTAGTCAACAAGACTACTCGCGATATCCTTTTAATTATGAACGTCTAAATTCCCATTCTAGTTATTTATCAATTCCTCTAGGCAAACCACCTCACTTTGATGGAACTAACTACACAATGTGGAAACACAACATGAAGTTGCATATAATTTCCTTGAACCCAAGTCTTTGGCATGTGGTATGTACAGGTATAGATATTCCCAAAGACGAGGATGAACTCACCCTAGAACAAGAACAACAAATCCATCGCAATGCACGAGTGACAACCGTGCTCAACTCATCTCTAATCATTGAAGAGTTTAACAAGGTAGATGGGTTGGAGCTCGCCAAAGATATTTGGGACACCCTCAAGATCGCACATGAAGGAAACCGATACGTAAGGGAAGCCAAGATTGAGATGATAGAAGGAGAGTGTGGAATGTTCACCATGGAAGAAGGCGAAACACCTCAAGAAATGTACAACCGACTCAAAACTCTTATCAACAAGAGTCGAGCGTACGGAATAAAAAAATGGAATGACCATAAGGTGGTCAAGAGGATGATAAGAGCATTTATGCCTCGCAATGTGACCCTATGCACCTTAATCCGGGAAAGTCCAAACTTTCACTTGATGACTCCAGATGAAGTGCTAGGGAAGATCATTAACCACGAGATGATGGAAAAGGAAGCCCAACACGTCAACGACCTAGCAAAGATCACTTCATCCAAGAAGAAGGGCATTGCTCTCAAGGCCGCATCCAAGTCCAAGGCAAAAGAAACAGAACTCACAAGTGAAGATGAAGAAAGTGACGATTAGAGCACGGACATGGATGATGAAGAAATGGCATTCTTCATCAAAAGATTCAAAAGGTTGATGAGGAGAAGGAGAAGCCATCATTATGAGAACAAGAGCAAAGACAAGGGTAAGTCAAGAACAAAGAAGACTTGCTACAACTGTGGAGAACATGGGCATTTCATTGTGAACTGCCCCCATAGCAAGGAAGATGACAAGAGAAAGAAGAAGGATGGGAAGCCTCAAGATAAGAAATTCTTCACAAAGAAGAAGATTTATGGCAAGCCCACATCGGAGAAGAATGGGACTCAAACGAAGAATCCTCCTCTGAAGATGAAGAAAAAGTGGCAACCATAGCCATCAAGAGGCCACCATGAAGAAATCACTCTTGCCAAACGAGGGTGATTGGAAGAGTCGAAGTCACACATGCCTCATGGCAAAGGAAGGAAAGCGCAAGGTAATGTCTAAACCTTCTAAGTTACATATTGAAGATGATAGTGACTTTGATAGTAGTAGTGAAAACGAATTCATGTTTAAAGGATTAAACGAAAAGGCTATAGCTAAAATGAAAATGTTATCAGATGAAATATTTGAACAAGAAGAGCTTCTCAATCAACAAGAAGAATTGCTTATCCTTGAAAAGAAAAGAAACCTTGAGATTGAGAAACTCCTTGAACTCGAGAGAGAAAAGAGTAGAGCACTTGAAAGCGAACTTGCCATGAGCAAGGAGACGTGTGTTCAACTTAAAAGTGAGAATGTAGTACTTCAAGATGAACTTGTAAGTTTAACCAAAGCTCACAAGAATCTTGAAGCACAACTTGACTCACTTAAGTCAAGTGTCTCAACTAATTCATCCTCCAAAAACTCCTTCTAAACAAGTAAAGAGTCGAACTCTAAAACTTGCAAATGTGCCAGCATTGTCTTAAACTTGAAAAATGAGCTCAAAGAAGCACGAAGCAAGAATACACACAAAAGTGGCATCTTTGATAAGGAGAAGATCAAATATGCACGTAGTGCATATTCAATCACAAGATCTCCCTTCATCAAAGATGAACTTGGTTATACTAGGGGAGGAAAGCAAAACGCTAGAATCCTTAAAAACAATAACAAATGCGTAGCCTTTGTCAAAGAAAACTCAAGTCAAGTCAAGAGTGACAACCTTGCATCTACCTCACATGAAATTGCCAAAAATCTAAAATCTATCGTATTTCATAATTTTGATGCATCTTATGTTCTTATGAAAAGTAAGTTTGGTAAAGTATATGCAAAATATGTTGGGCCACTCCACAGGAGCCCAAAAACTTGTGTGTGGGTGCCCAAATGTCTAGTAACTAACCTCAAAGGACCCAACCAAGTTTGGATACCTAAGAGCAAAGTTTAAATTGTTTTGCAGGCCTACTCCTCCGGTGGCACTAAATGGGTGCTAGATAGTGGGTGCACTAACCATATGACCGGAGAGAGAAAAATGTTTGTCGAGTATGAAGAAAATGATGATCCAAGTGAAGGCATCTATTTCGGTGACAACAACCAAGGAAGGGTACTCAGTATTGGTAAAATTGCAATCTCTTCTCCACACTTTCTTTCACATGTTCTACACGTTGAATCACTAGATTATAACCTATTGTTCATATCTCAACTATGTGAGAAAGGTTATAATTGCTTGTTTACTAATGATGATGTGACCATCTCTAGAAGAAGTGATAACTCAATTGCCTTTAAGGGTGTGTTAAAGGGAAAGCTTTACTTAGTGGATTTTTCCACAGATAAAGCTCAACTTGACACATGCTTAATAGCAAAAACCAACATGGGATGGTTGTGGCATAGAAGACTGGCCCATGTTGGAATGAGGAACTTACAAAAACTTCTAAAGGGGGATCACATCCGTGGACTAAAAGATGTTGTTTTTAAAAAAGATAGACCATGTAGTGCGTGCCAAGCAGGAAAACAAATTGGAACAGCTCATCCCGCCAAGAATGTGATGACGACAACAAGACCAGTGGAGATGCTTCACATGGACCTCTTCGGCCCTGTCACCTATATAAGTATTGGCCTTAACAAGTATGGTCTTGTAATTGTTGATGATTATTCTCGTTTCACTTGGGTATTTTTCTTGCATGATAAGGGAGAAACTCAAGGTATCCTCAAGAAGTTCTTGAGGAGAGCTCAAAACGAGTTTTCTTCAAAAATCAAGAAGATAAGGAGTGACAACGGTTCTGAATTCAAGAACACTCAAGTAGAAGAATATTTGGATGAAGAGGGCATCAAACATGAGTTTTCGGCCCCCTATACTCCAGAACAAAATGGGGTGGCTGAAAGGAAGAACCGAACACTCATAGAGATGGCAAGAACCATGCTCGATGAATATAAGACCTCGGATCGATTTTGGGTGGAGGCAGTCAACACCGCTTGTCATGCCACAAACCGCCTCTACCTCCATCCACTTTTGAAGAAAACCTCATATGAGCTCCTAACCGGTAACAAACCCAATATCTCCTACTTTCGAGTTTTTGGAAGTAAATGCTACATTCTCAATAAGAAGCCTAGGACTTTGAAGTTTGTTTCGAAATCCGATGAAGGTTTCCTACTTGGTTATGACTCAAACACCTACGCTTCTCGTGTCTTCAACAAGACCTCCGGGTGTGTTGAAATTGCACGTGACGTGGTGTTTGATGAAACTAATGGCTCCCAAGTGGAGCAAGTTGATCAATGTGTACTAGATGAAGAAGAAGCACCATGTGAAGCACTAAGAAGAATGGGGCTTGGAGAACTCCGTCCCCAAGAAAATGTAGGACAAGATGCTACAAGCTCATCACAATTGGCACCTCTCACTCAAGCACCCCAAGATCAAGACGGTCAATTTGAAGAAGGAGGAAATTTAAACCATGATGTTGATCAATGGGGAGAAGAAGAAGAAGAAGAAGAAGAAGAAGAAGAAGAAGAAGAAGACCACTCAAGAAATCAAGTGCCTCACCCAAGGGTTCATCAAAGCATTCAACGAGATCACCCCGTTGACAACATCCTTGGAGATATCACAAAAGGGGTAACAACACGTTCTCGAATGGCTAACTTTTGTGCACATTACTCTTTTGTGTCGTCCTTGGAACCATTTAGGGTGAAAGATGCACTCAAGAATCCGGATTGGGTGGTAGCTATGCAAGAAAAGTTAAACAACTTTACAAGAAATCAAGTATGGGAGCTAGTGAAAAGACCAAATGCAAATGTGGTAGGCACCAAGTGGGTGTTCCGCAACAAGCAAGACGAACACGGAGTGGTGACGAGAAATAAGGCCAGACTTGTGGCAAAGGGATATGCTCAAGTCAAAGGTTTGGATTTCGATGAAACCTTTGCTCCCGTAGCTAGGCTTGAGTCCATTTGTATTCTATTAGCCTATGCTACTCACCATGATTTTAAACTCTATCAAATGGATGTGAAAAGTGTCTTCCTAAATGGTCCAATCAAGTAGGAGGTATACGTGGAGCAACCACCCAGCTTTGAAGACCAAGAATATCCTAATCATGTGTTTAAGGTGCATAAATCTCTCTATGGCCTCAAACAATCTCCTAGAGCTTGGTATGAGTGTCTTAGAGACTTTCTCATTGATAATGATTTTAAGATAGGCAAAGCAGATTATACACTCTTCACAAAGAATGTAGACAACAATCTCTTTGTGTGACAAATATATGTCGATGACATTATATTTGGTTCTACTAACAAATCTTTTTGTAATGAGTTTAGTAAGATAATGACAGATAGGTTTGAGATGTCCATGATGGGACAGTTGAAGTTCTTCCTAGGATTTCAAGTCAAGCAACTCAAGGAAGGCACGTTCATTAGTCAAACCAAGTACACACAAGACATATTCAAGAAGTTCGACATGGACAAAACAAAACCCATCAAGACACCAATGGCAACAAATGGGCACCTTGACCTCAATGAAGATGGACCAAGCGTGGATCAAAAGGTATATCGCTCTATGATTGGTTCATTGCTTTATCTTTGTGCATCTAGGCCCGATATCATGCTTAGTGTATGTTTGTGTGCAAGATTTCAAACATTACCTAAAGAATGTCATCAATGAGCCGTTAAAAGGATCCTAAGATATCTAGTTCACACACCTAACCTAGGATTATGGTATCCAAAGGAATCTAAGTTTAATCTCATCGGATACTCCGATGCAGATTATGCCGGATGTAAAATAGATAGAAAAAGCACCTCAGGGACGTGTCAATTTTTGGGCAGGTCCCTAGTATCATGGTCATCCAAGAAACAAAACTCCATTGCTCTCTCCACAGCTGAGGCGGAGTATGTCGCAGCCGGGAGTTGTTGTGCTCAACTTCTTTGGATGCGACAAACTCTAAGGGATTATGGTCACAATATGAACCACATTCCACTCCTATGTGACAATGAGAGTGTCATTAAGATAGCCCATAATCCCGTTGAGCACTCTAGGACCAAACATATAGACATCCGACATCACTTTTTGAGAGATCATTCTATAAAGGGGGACATAGCTATCTCACATGTAAGAACTGAAAAACATCTAGCCGATATTTTCACCAAACCACTAGATAAAAAATGATTTTGTGAACTTCGAAATAAGCTGAATATCCTAGACTCTAGGAATGTGAGTTGAAAAGTTATGCATATGAATGCTAACAATTGAAAGTCTTCATTTTCTTTGCGTATTTCAAAAATGTGCACAATTGTGAAAAGCTTGTTCCCTTTCTAATTCTTCTCTAATATTACTTTTGGCTATATTTTAGTCATCATGTAATTGTGTGTATATATATATGGACCATAGCTACCTAATAGAAGGTACAAGTAAATTCACCACAATCACGGGCAAAATCCTAATATATAAGAATTTCTCAGCCTCTAAGAGCCGGACTAGTCCGCCCTGGAGGACGGACAAGTCCGGGTATCTTGAATAGTCCGGGATGCAGCAGACAAGTCCACACGGACTAGTCCGGACTGCATCTGGACAAGTCCGGACAGCAGACTAGTCCGGACCTAGTCCGACAGACCGGACTAGCCCAGACTGAAGACCGGACTAGTCCGGCCCCTAGAGACTTAACCTCCAAGGGTCGGGCTGACCCCTTCCCTCTCTCTCTCATTCACTTCCACTCCACTCCTCTCCTCCAAAACTCACCCCCATTGGCAATTTTGGAATTCTCTCTCAAATCCCTCGAAGGAATTCTCGACTCAAGGCTTGTGGAGTGCGGGGAATCCGTCTCCAACCATCTCCACTCCTTTGATCCGCGAATTTTATCAAATTTCATCACTCCAGGGTACTTTTTGACCTAGCCTTGACTTTTCACGAAAATATCATTTCTAGGTCACACCTCTAGTACATTAGGCCTTCCCTGATGTTCTTACTCCATATTGTTGCAATCCCCATAGTATTGCGTCAACTTTGCTGAATTAGTGATAAAATCACCTAAGTTAGGGTTTAAGACTGTAGAGTCCGGACTAGTCCGGACTCCAGCCAAACAAGTCCGGCAAGGTGGACTAGTCCGCTCGTTGCCCGGACAAGTCCGGCTGATACAGTTTTAGCGCCTAACTTAAGGGTGTAAACTAGTTCAAACGCAATACTCTAGCATCTAAGTCCTTCTTTTCTCACCAGATCTTGTCAGGACCCGGCGACAGTCCTCTTCCAAACCCCGAGGCCGAAGCAGTTCGCCAAGCCGCTTATCGTGCGGCAGCCGAGGCAGAGGCAGGAGAGGCCGCTGCAAGGGAGGCTCGGACAAAGAAACGGGCTAACAGGGAAGAAAAAGCCTCTCAGTCCGTTGATCCTCCAAGTAGAAAGAGGCTAGTGACCCTGAAAGACAAACAACATGCCGAGCCCCAAAAATCAACTCAAGACAAAGGAAAAGGCAAAGCAGTTGATCCTCCCAGAAAAAAGGCATTGGCTAACAGGGGATTCGTCATTCATGACAACCCTAGATGGGGAAGGGAAAATCCCCCACTGGGACCTATTGGGCCTCTTGAGAGGGCACATCCTATGCACAACCCAAACCGCCAACCCAATTTGGCAAGTGCAACCTTCAAGGGGAAAGGAGCTGACAAAGACAGAAGGTTCCGAGAAGAGGAGGTTTATAAGTACGAGAAGTCCACACTAGACCCTCGTTTCTGGTGCGACTTCCATTGTGACTACTACCAGCTTGTCTATCTCCCAATGAAGACACCGGTAGTTGATGCTCAGTGGGTGGACTGGCCATACATGGCAAACAAGAAGCATCAAGCTTTTGATGCAGTAATTGAAGCAACAGAACACCATAGGATCAAGGACTTAATGACCTTTCAGTATGATTGGAACTTCGAGGTTATAATCTAATTTTACACCACCTGCTACTTCCACACCTATGGAAACAGGAAAATCACTTGGATGACAAATGGTGTGGTTTACTCTGTACTATATGATGAATTTGCTCGAATCCTTGGACTTGGGAGGCACTTGAACATTGAGATCATAGTTCACAATGAGAGAACCTTGGGAAAGGATGACTTGGACTTCATGTACCCTTCATATCTCTCCTATGAGGCATCCTCAACCCACAACATCAAACCCTTTTTTGGAGTGTTGAACAGGATTCTAAGAAAGACTCTAGCTCCAAAAGATGGAGATGCGGGGATGATACAGGGGTATCTCAGAAACTTGTTGAAGCTGCTCAATGAAGAAGAAAGATTCAATGTCTTTGACTACATATACAACGATATCTTCAACATCTCCCACACCCCGAACAGGTCCTGTGGCTATGCACCATACATCATGTGCATGATAGAAAGAGTCACAGGACTAGAATTTGCAAAGGATGTGAAGCACAGGAAACTACATCCTCAGATGCCGACTCCTCTTCCTCGCCCTCCTGCGTCCTTGGGCAGGAGCTCCTTTGCAGCTCCATCCTCCTCAGCTGGACCATCCGTCCCTCCATCATCGAGTGGCTCCTCTAGTGGGCTGCTCAAAATTTTCAAGGCTATATTCTCCTCGTGCCGGAAGGTGGAAGTTCGCACGCAAAAAATAAAGCAACGCCAAGAGAAGTATCTCAAGGCCATGTGTGACAAGATGGAGATACTCATGTCGCCACCGTCATCTGATGATGACGAAGTGACAGAATTTCCCACTCTCACAGAGGACGAGCTTGCCTACTTTGGATCCTCCTCAGCTGCTCCTCCTACCTCCCACACTCATCAAGAGGATGACAATGAAGATGAAGATGAGGACGAGGAGACTGAAAGTAACCAAGACAAAGATCAAGATGATAGTGATTAGGTTTTTCTCTTTCTTCTTTCCCTCTTTGGTGCCTTCATGCCAAAGGGGGAGAGAATAAGGGGGAGTAGGGGGAGTAGTCTAGTCGTAGTCTCTAGTCTTGCTCTTTAAACACTCACTTTATGTTGGTTTGTAATAACTATGCCACATTATGCCACGTTATGTTATTTTGTAATGACTATGCTATTTTATGTCTTCATATTATGCCATATTGAAATATGTTTGCTCGTAAATGTTATATCCTTCTTAATGCGGTTAATGCTCACATCACACTTAGCCACCCCACCATAACACATGTATGTATGAAATTCCCAAAGAACTCACTCTTGTGCATATTTTTCCTTGACAATCCTTTGTGCACACATTTAGGGGGAGTGAATCATATACACATGTGTTATGAAAACAATCTACTATATCTATTTATCAAAAATCTTAATGAGTTGTCATCAATCACCAAAAAGGGGGAGATTGAAAGTGCATCTAGGTAATCCCCGTGGGTTTTGGTTGATTGATGACGACAATTAAGATACTAATAAGTTTTTACTGAGTATGACACAGGTGTTTATCAAAGAAATGGATATGGAGTCTCTCAAGAAGCAAAAGGAAAAGAAGAAGACTTGAAAGAGTAGAAAATAGAATTTTCTATTAATTTTCACATTTTCTAGTTGTGTACAGGGTCTTCTCTTTTATAGTGCTTAAGAATCATTAGAGAGCTCAAACGAAGGGTAGAAAGTTAGAATCATAAGACGAAGTAGTCATAGGTATGAAAAAAAGGGAAGACCGGACTTGTCCTCACCATGGGCCGGACTAGTCCATTTTGACCCGGACTAATCCGTTTTGGACAGGACAAAGAGTCTCTAAGTGAGTTCGGACTTGTCCGTTCAAGGCCGGACTAGTCCGTTGTCGTGTGAGTCTGAGCCGTTGTGAGACTAAGTCTCAGAGGGCCGGACTAGTCCGCCTGAGAGGGCGGACTAGTCCGCTAAGCGGACTAAGACACTTAGGTCCGGAGAAGAAGTCTCTGAGTGCCATTGGACTAGTCCGCTCCACAGGCCGGACTAGTCCGATCCCTTCAGACTAGTCCGAATTAGGACAAAACAAAGGTTCCTGTGTGAGCTCAGACTAGTCCGCAGCCCTAGATTAGAGAGTTTTTAGACTAAGTCTGGTAAGACCGGACTAGTCCGCCCTTACCAGACTAGTCCGTTCTCATACGGAACAAAGGTTCCTGACTGAGATCGGACTAGTCCGCTCTTGGCCGGACTAGTCCGGGATTTTATGACTGTTTGAGTCCAACGGTCACTAAACTTTATTTGGTAACCTGTGACGTGAGTGGTCCCTCAAGAACGGACTAGTCCAGGGTGAGGACCGGACTAGTCCGGACTTTGGTAACGGCTAAATGCCGGGATTTCTATAAAAGGAGACCCCCCCGGCTAAGAATTAGAAGAACAACAACCCAAGCGCTGAAAACTCATTCCTAGAGCTCTTCTAAGCCTCTTTCCTCACCGTCTAGACTCCTAAAAGTGGATCTTAAGGAGATTGTGGTTTTTATGAGAGGAAAGACGTGGTGATCGACGTTTGAGCTCTCGGTTTGATTCTCTTGCACTCTAATTGTTAATTTGAGTTCTCAACAGTTGTACTTTGATTTCTAGAACTGCTTGGTTGGTGTAGGGAGCCTCAAGTTGTGAGTAGCCCCTAACAGCATTGTATTCACATTTGATTGATAGTGAAAGAGCCCAGGCTTGATCTTGGTGATCGCTCAGTGAGGGAAGGGTTGGAAAGACCCGGTCCTTGGTGGACTCCTCAACGAGGATGTAGATTCCTGTGTGGAATCGAACCTCGGGATAAATCGTGTCTCTTGGTTCCTTTACTATCTCACTCACTCACTCACTAGAATTATTTGTTAAGCTCTCATTTTGTTAATACCCGTGAATTGTTATACTATCTCACAATCTAATCATTCACAACTAATTAGTGATATTATTTGACTACCATATATCTTCCGCTTAAACAAATATAAAAGGGAACCTAAAACGCAATTTTATACTTAGACTGGACTAGTCCACCCTCAGACCGGACTAGTCCGGCCTCCTTCAAGTTTTATCCGCTGTTTGCAATAGTTTCAGGTTTTATTAGCCTATTCACCCCCCTCCCTCTAGGCAACTTTCACTCGGGAACCGCCAAATGTTCCCAAGTTTTTGCTCGCCTGTCCCGCTAGTGTCTGACCGGTGGACTTGGGTCCTACCTGTCATTGGTGGTGGCGAGCACTAAGGCGATGTGCTCGAGGGGTCACCTCGGGGCATTTACTGCGGCAACCAACTGGTTAGTTGCTGCTGCTCCACCACGCCTCTTCTCTTGGGGACCGTCGGACGTCCCCAAGATGCTACTCACCTGGCCCCCCGTGTCTGACGGGTGGACCTGGACCCTACCCATCAACAAGGGAAGTGAGTGTCGAGGCGTCGTGCCCAAGGGGTTTCCTCGGGTCATTTACTGCGGCAACCGACGAACTGGTCGCACCGCTCTTCTCGAGAACCGCCGGACGTCCCCGAGAGGTTATCCTCCCAGCCCCCCAGTGTTTGACGGATAGACCCGGATCCTACCCATCGTTGAGGGAGGCGAATAACCCGCGACGTGCAGATGTGGAAACCCAATCGCTGCGCCTGTTGCCCTGCCAAAGGTCGTGGTTGAGTATAAAAGGAGGCCTTCCGATTCCTTGGTGGCGCAAGGATTTGAAGGAAGTTCGACCCTTGTCTTTAGCTCTTTCCGGGGAGACACATGGCAGCTTCGTATTTTTCCTCAGAGGGGAGACTCTGCCCGGAGCCCGGGGCACATTTCAGCACCAGAGCTGTCCCTAGCGAGGAGGTAGCTCGGAGCCTGGGGACATGTGGTAGCTCCGGACTTCACCCAACGGGGACGGCCGGACCGGAGCCCAGGGCACGGTTCAGCACCGGAGCTGTCCTCAGTGGGGAGGCGGCTTAGATCCTGGGGACACGTGGTAGCTCCGGACCTCACCCAGTGGGGAGGACCGGACCAGATCTCGGGGCACGTGTCAGCTCCAGAGCTCAATCGCATGTGGCAGCCCCAGGGCTGACCTTAGGGCCAAGGGCATGTGGCTTTGCCCGTTTACAGTTGATATGCTTGAGGAAGTACAAACTGTAAAGTGAGAATGCACAGGACAAGGCAAAATTTCCTCACTTTAGGCTCTTCTTTATAAGAGGAAACAGGTTGTTTTAACAAGGCAGCGACCCGCCCCAGATGACAAGGGTATCAGGACTCCTCCAGGGTGAAAGTTGCCTAGAGGGGGGTGAATAGGCTAATAAAACCTGAAATTATAATAAACAGCGGATAAAACCAGAGCAGGCCGGACTAGTCCGGTCTGAGGTCGGACTAGTCCGGTCTAAGCCTAATTTGTGTTTTAGGTTTCCTTTTAAGTTTGTTTGAGCGGAAAATATGTGGTAGTCAAATGATATCACTAATTAGTTGAGAATGATTATATTGCAAAATAATAGAACAATTTGCGGGAAATAACACAATGAAAGCTTGACAAGTAATTCTAGTGAGCAATTGAAATAGTAGAAAGACCAAGAGACATGATTTATCCCGAGGTTCGATTCCACACAGGAATCTACGTCCTCGTTGAGGAGTCCACCAAGGACCGGGTCTTTCCTAACCCTTCCCTCACCGAGCGATCACCAAGATCAAGCACGGGCTTTCTCACTATCAATCGAATGTGAATACAATGATCTTAGGGGCTATTCACACTTTGAGGCTCCCTACACCAACCAAGTAGTTCTAGAATTCAAAGTACAACTGTTAAAAACTCAAAATAACAGTTAGAGTGCAAGGGAATCAAACCGAGAGCTCAAACGTCGATCACCTCGTCTTTCCTCTCACAAAAACCACTAACTCCTTAAGATCCAATCTTAGGGGTCTAGAAGGTGAGGAAAAAGGCTTAGAAGAGCTCTAGGAATGAGTTTTCAGCGCTTAGGTTTGTGTCTCACAAATTCTCAGCCGGGGGGTCTCCTTTTATAGAAATCCCAACATTTAGTCGTTACCAACTAAAGTCCGGACTAGTCCGGTCCCAACCCCGGACTAGTCCGTTCTTGAGGGACCACTCACGTCACAGCTTACCAAATAAAGTTTTAGTGACCGTTGGATTCAAACGGTCATGAAACACCGGACTAGTCCGGCCAAGAGCGGACTAGTCCGATCTCAATCAGGAACCTTTGTTCCGTATGAGAACAGACTAGTCTGGTTGGGGCGGATTAGTCCGACCCAAAGGGCGGACTAGTCCGGTCTTACCGGACTTAGTCTAAAACTCTCTCAACTGGAGCTGCGGACTAGTCCAGCCAACCTCGGACTAGTCCGAGCTCACACAGGAACCTTTGTTCCGTCCTAATTTGGACTAGTCTGAAAAGATCGGACTAGTCCGGCCTGTGGAGCGGACTAGTCCGATGGCACTCAGATACTTCTTCTCCAGACCTCAGCGGCTTAGTCCGCTTAGCGGACTAGTCCGGCCTCTTGGGCGGACTAGTCCGGCCTTCTGAGACTTAGTCTCATAACGGCTCAGACTCACACAACAACGGACTAGTCCGGCCTTTAACGGACAAGTCCGAACTGACTCAGAGACTCTTTATCCGGTCTAAAATGGATTAGTCCGGGTATGAACGGACTAGTCCGGCCCATGGTCCGAACAAGTCCGGTCTCCCCTTTTTCTTCATATCTATGACTACTTCGTCTCATGATTCTAACTTTCTACCCTTCGTTTGAGCTCTCTAGTGATTCTCAAGCACTCTAAAAGAGAAGACCCTATACACAACTAGAAAATGTGAAGATTAATAGAAAATGCTATTTTCTACTCTTTCAAGTCTTCTTCTTTTCCTTTTGCTTCTTGAGAGACTCCATATCCATTTCTTTGATAAACACCTGTGCTCATACTCAGTAGAAACTTATTAATATCTTAATTGTCATCATCAATCAACCAAAACCCACGGGAATTACCTGGATGCACTTTCAATCTCCCCCTTTTGGTGATTGATGACAACTCATTAAGATTTTTGAAAAGTAGATATAGTAGATTGTTTTCATAATGATTTACTCCCCCTAGATGTGTGCATAATGGATTATCAAGAAAAAATATGCACAAGAGTGAGTTCTTGGGGAATTTCATTCTTACATGTGTTATGGTGGTGTGACTAAGTGTGATGTAAGAGTAACCACATTAAGAAAGATATAACATTTACAAGCAAGCATATTTCAATATGGCATAATATGAAGAGATAAAATAGCATAGTCATTACAAAAATAACATAACGTGGCATAATGTAGCATAGTTATTACAAACCAGCATGAAATGAGTTTAAAGAGCAAGACTATGACTATGACTAGACTACTCCCCCTTATTCTCTCCCACTTTGGCATCAAGGCACCAAAAAGGGAAAGAAAAAGGAGAAAACCTAATCACTATCATCTTGATCTTCGTCGTGGTCACT
The DNA here is from genome assembly GCA_030760725.1 of Neostapfia colusana. Classification (NCBI taxonomy): domain Eukaryota; kingdom Viridiplantae; phylum Streptophyta; class Magnoliopsida; order Poales; family Poaceae; genus Neostapfia; species Neostapfia colusana. The sequence goes on along the minus strand of JASWHV010000005.1, from coordinate 100,439,559 downwards.
CTGAGTCTCCTCGTCCTCATCCTCATCTTCATCTTCATTGTCATCCTTGTGATGAGTGTGGGAGGTAGGAGGAGCAGCTGAGGAGGATCCAAAATAGGCAAGCTCATCCTCCGTGAGAGTGGGAAACTCTGTCACATCGTCATTATCTGATGACCTTGGAGACATAGGTATCTCCATCTTGTCGCACATGGCCTTGAGATACTTCTCTTGGCGTTGCTTCATCTTCAGTGTGCGAACTTCCACCTTGCGGCACGAGGAGAATATGGCCTTGAAGATCTTGAGAAGTCCACTAGAGGAGCCACTCGATGATGGAGGGACGGATGGTCCAACTGAGGAGGATGGAGCTGCAAAGGAGCTCCTGCCCAAGGACGCAGGAGGGCGAGGAAGAGGAGTCGGCATCTGAGGATGTAGCTTCTTGTGCTTCACATACTTTGCAAACTCTAGTCCTGTGACTTTTTCAATCATGCACATGATGTATGGTGCATAGCCACAAGATCTGTTCGGTGTGCAAGAGATGTTGAAGATGTCGTTGTAGATGTAGTCAAATACATTGAATCTCTCTTCTTCATTGAGCAACTTCAACAGGTTTCTGAGGTACCCTTGTATCATCCCCGCATCTCCATCTTTTGGAGCTAGAGTCTTCCTTAGAATTCTGTTCATCACTCCAAAGAAGGGTTTGATGTTGTGGGTTGAGGATGCCTCATAAGAGAGATAAGAAGGATACTTGAAGTCCAAGTCATCCTTTCCCAGGGTTCTCTCATTGTGAACTATGATCTCATAGTTCAAGTGCTCCCCAAGTCCAAGGATGTGAGCAAACTCATCATATAGAACAGAGTATACCACACCATTTGTCATCCACGTGATTTTCCTGTTTCCATAGCTGTGGAAGTAACAGGTGGTGTAGAACTGGACTATGACCTCAATGTTCCAATCATATTGAAAAGCCATCAAGTCTTTGATCCCATGGCGTTCTGTTGCTTCAATTACTGCATCAAAGGCTTGATGTTTCTTGTTGGCCATGTATGGCCAGTCCACCCACTGAGCATCAACTACCGGTGTCTTCATTGGGAGATAGACATGCCGGTAGTAGTCACAATGGAAGTCACACCAGAAGCGAGGGTCTGGTGTGGACTTCTCGTACTTGTAAACTTCCTCTTCCCGGAACCTTCTGGCTTTGTCGGCTCCTTTCCCCTTGAAGGTTGCACTTGCCAAATTGGGTTGGCGGTTTAGGTTGTGCATGGGAGGTGCCCTTTCAAGGGGCCCAACAGGTCCCTGTAGGGGATTTTCTCTTCTCCGTCTAGGGTTGTCACGAATGACGAGTCCCCTGTTGGCTAGAGCCTTTTTCCTGGAAGGATCAGCTGCTTTGCCTTTTCCTTTGTCTTGCGTCGATTTTTGTGGCTCGGCAGGCTGTTTGTCCTTCAGGGTGACTAGTCTCTTCCTCCTTGGAGGATCAACGGACTCGGAGGCTTGTGCTTCCCTGTCAGCCGGTTTCTTTGTCCGAGCCTCCCTTGCAGCAGCCTCTGCCTCGGCTGCCGCACGATAAGCGGCTTGACGAGCTGCTTCGGCCTCGGGGTTTGGAAGAGGACTGTCGTTGGGTCCTGACATGATCTGGTGAGAAAAGAAGTATTTAGCTGATGGAGTATTGCGTTTAAATTAGTTTACAAACCCAAAGTTAGGGGCTAAGACTGTATCAGCCGGATTTGTCCGGGCAGGAGGCGGACTAGTCCGCTCCGGCCGGACTTGTCCGGTTGGAATTCGGACTAGTCCGGACCCTACAGTTTTAAAGCCTAACTAATGTTATTTGATTACTAATTCAGCAAAGTAGTCGCAATACTATGGGGTTTCAAAATAATATGGTATAGGAGTCTCAGAGAAGCCCTAAGGTACTAAAGATATGTCCTAGAGATAAGATTTTTGTGAAAAGTCAAAGCTAGGTTAAAAAGTACCTTGGAGTGAAGGAATGTGATGAAATCTGCGGTTAGAAGGAGCAGAGATGGTCGGAGAAGGGTTCCCCGCACTCCACAAGCCTTGAATCGAGAATGTCTTTGAGGGATTTGAGGGAGGACTCCAAAATCGCCAATGGGGGCGAGTTTTGGAGGAGAGAAGTGGAGTGGAGGTGAATGAGGGAGAGGGAGGGATGTCAGCCCGACCCTTGGAGGTTAAGTCTCCAGGGGTCAGACTAGTCCGGTCCGTCGGACTAGGTACGGACTAGTCCCTAGTCCGGACTTGTCCGGGTGCTGGGCGGACTAGTCTATTGTGGACTTGTCCGCTGCATCTCAGACTTTTTAGGATGCCCAGACTTGTCCGGCCTCTAGGTCGGACTAGTCCGGCTCTTAAAGTCTAAAAATTCTTATATATATTATAATTTTTCCTTTGTTTGCGGTGGATTTACTTGCACCTGCTATATGGTCCATATATATATAAATCGAACACATGGTTTCATGATGACCACAATATAGCCAAAAGTAATATGAGAGAGGAAAAATAGAGGAGGAACAAGTTTTTCACAATCGTGATCATTTCTGAAGGTTGTGGAAGAATTCTGGAGAACTTCTATTTGCACAACTTTTTAACTCACATTCCTAGAGTCTAGTATGTTCAGCTCATTTCGAAGTTCACAAAATCGTTTTTCATCTAGTGGTTTGGTAAAAATATCCGCTAGTTGTTTTTCAGTTCTTACGTGTGAGATAGCTATGTCCCCCTTTATAGAATGATCTCTCAAAAAGTGATGCCGGATGTCTATATGTTTGGTCCTAGAGTGCTCAACGGGATTGTGGGCTATCTTAATGGCACTCTCATTGTCACAAAGGAGTGGAATGTTGTTCATATTGTGACCATAACCCCTTAGAGTTTGTCGCATCCAAAGAAGTTGAGCACAACAACTCCCGACTGCAACGTACTCCGCCTCAGCTATGGAGAGAGCAATGGAATTTTGTTTCTTTGATGACCATGATACTAGGACCTACCCAAAAATTGACAAGTCCCTGAGGTGCTTTTTCTATCTATTTTACATCCGGCGTAATCCGCATCAGAGTATCCGATGAGATTAAACTTAGACCCCTTTGGATACCATAATCCTAGGTTAGGTGTGTGAACTAGATATTTTAGGATCCTTTTAACGACTGTTAAATGACATTCTTTAGGTGATGCTTGAAATCTTGCGCACAAACATACACTAAGCATGATATTGGGTCTAGATGCACAAAGATAAAGTAATGAGTCAATCATGGAGCGATATACTTTTTGATCCACGCTTGGTCCATCTTCATTGAGGTCAAGGTGCCCATTTGTTGCCATTGGTGTCTTGATAGGTTTTGCTTTGTCCATGTCGAACTTCTTGAGTATGTCTTGTGTGTACTTGGTTTGACTAATAGATGTGCCTTCCTTGAGTTCCTTGACTTGAAATCCGAGGAAGAACTTCAACTCTCCCATCATGGACATCTCAAACCTATCTGTCATTATCTTACTAAACTCATTACAAAAAGGCTTGTTAGTAGAGCCAAATATAATGTCATCGACATATATTTGGCACACAAAGAGATCGTTGTCTACATTCTTTATGAATAGTGTATAATCTGCTTTGCCTATCTTAAAATCATTATCAATGAGAAAGTCTCTAATACATTCATACCAAGCTCTAGGAGTTTGTTTGAGACCATAGAGAGCTTTATGCAATTTAAACACATGGTCAGGATATTCTTGGTCTTCAAAGCCGGGTGGTTGCTCCACGTACACCTCCTCCTTGATTGGACCGTTTAGAAAGGCACTTTTCACATCCATTTGATAGAGTTTAAAATCATGATGAGTAGCATAGGCTAATAGAATACGAATAGATTCAAGCCTAGCTACGGGAGCAAAAGTTTCATCGAAATCGAAACCTTCAACTTGAGCATATCCCTTTGCTACAAGTCTGGCCTTATTTCTCGTCACCACTCCGTGTTCGTCTTGCTTGTTGCGGAACAGCCATTTGGTGCCTACCACGTTTGCATTTGGTCTTTTCACTAGCTCCCATACTTGATTTCTTGTAAAGTTGTTTAATTCTTCTTGCATAGCTACCACCCAATCCGGATCCTTGAGTGCATCTTCCACCCTAAATGGTTCAAAGGACAACATAAAAGAGTAATGTGCACAAAAGTTAGCTGTTCGAGAACGTGTTGTTACCCCTTTTGTGATATAAAACAAGGATATTATCAACGGGGTGATCTCGTTGAATGCTTTGATGAACCCTTGGGTGAGGCACTTGATTTCTTGAGTGGTTTTCTTCTTCTTCTTCTTCTTCTTCTTCTTCTTCTTCTTCTTCTTCTTCTTCTTCTTCTTCTTCTTCTTCTTCTTCTTCTACCCCTTGATCAACACTATGGTTTCGATTTTCTTCTTCCTCAAACTGACCGTCTTGATCTTGGGGTGTTTGATTTTGATCTTGAGTGAGAGGTGACAATTGTGATGGGCTTGTTGCATCTTGTCCTACATTTTCTTGGGGACGGATTTCTCCAAGCCCCATTCTTCTTAGTGCTTCACTTGGTGCTTCTTCTTCATCTAATACACATTGATCAACTTGCTCCGCGGTTAGGAGCTCGTATGAGGTTTTCTTCAAAAGTCGATGGAGGTAGAGACGGTTTGTAGCATGACAAGCGGTGTTGACTGCCTCCGCCCAAAATTGATCTAAGGTCTTGTATTCATCGAGCATGGTTCTTGCCATCTCTATGAGTGTTCGGTTCTTCCTTTCAGCCACCCCATTTTGTTCGGGAGTATAAGGAGCTGAAAACTCATGTTTGATGCCCTCTTCATCCAAAAACTCTTCTACTTGAGTGTTCTTGAATTTAGAACCATTGTCACTCCTTATCTTCTTGGTTTTTGAGGAAAACTCGTTTTGAGCTCTCCTCAAGAATTTCTTGAGGATACCTTGAGTTTCTCCTTTATCATTCAACAAAAATACCCAAGTGAAACGAGAATAATCATCAACAATTACAAGACCATACTTGTTACCGCCAATGCTTATATAGGTGACAGGGCCGAAGAGGTCCATGTGAAGCATCTACAATGGTCTTGTTGTCGTCATCACGTTCTTGGCGGGGTGAGATGTTCCAATTTGCTTTCCTGCTTGGCACTCACTACATGGTCTATCCTTTTCAAAAACAACACCTTTTAGTCCACGGATGTGATCCCCCTTTAGAAGTTTTTGTAAGTTCCTCATTCCAATATGGGCTAGTCTTCTATGCCACAACCATCCCATGTTGGTTTTTGCTATTAAGCATGTGTCAAGTTGAGCTTTATCTATGAAAAAATACACCAAGTAAATCTTTTCCTTTAACACACCCTTAAAGGCAATTGAGTTATCACTTCTTCTAGATACGGTCACATCCTCGTTAGTAAACAAGCAATTACAACCTTTCTCACATAGTTGAGATATGGACAATGGGTTATAATCCAATGATTCAACGTGTAGAATATGTGAAAGAAAGTGTTGAGAGAAGATTACAATTTTACCAATACCCAGTACCCTTCCTTGGCTGTTGTCTCCAAAATAGATGCCTTCATTTGGATCATCATTTTCTTCATACTCAACAAACATTTTCCTCTCTCCGGTCATATGGTTAGTGCACACACTATCTAGTACCCATTTAGTGCCACCGGAAGAGTAGGCCTGTAAAACAATTTAAACATTGCTCTTAGGTACTCAAACTTGGTTGGGTCCTTTGAGGTTAGTTACTAGGCATTTGGGCACCCACACACAAGTTTTTGGACTCTTGTGGAGTGGCCCAACATATTTTGCATAAACTTTACCATACTTGCTTTTCATAAGAACATAAGATGCATCGAAATTATGAAATACTATAGATTTTACATTTTTGGTAATCTTATGTGAGGTAGATGCAAGGTTGTTACTCTTGTCTTGACTTGAGTTTTCTTTCACGAAGGCTACGCATTTGCTATTGTTTTTAAGGATTCTAGCATTTTGCTTTTCTCCCCTAGTATAACCAAGTCCATCTTTGATGAAGGGAGATCTTGTGATTGTGTATGCACTACGTGCATATTTGATTTTTTCTTTATCAAAGATCCCACTCTTGTGTGTATTCCTGCTTTGTGCCTCTTTGAGCTCATTTTTTAAGTTTAAGACAATGCTAGCACATTTACAAGTTTTAGTGTTGAATTTTATATTTGTTGAGAGAGAGCTTTTGGAGGATGAATTAGTTGGGACACTTGACTTAAGTGAGTCAAGTTGTGCTTCAAGATTCTTGTGGGCTTTGGTTAAGCTTACAAGTTCATCTTGAAGTGCCACATTCTCACTTTTAAGCTGAACACATGTCTCCTTGCTCATGGCAAGTTCTCTTTCAAGTGTCCTACTCTTTTCTCTCTCAAGTTCAAGAAGTTTCTCAATTTCAAGGTTTCTTTCCTTTTCAAGGATAAGCAATTCTTCTTGTTGATTGAGAAGCTCTTCTTGTTCAAATATTTCATACGATAACATTTTCATTTTAGCTATAGCCTTTTTGTTTAATTCTCTAAACATGAATTCGTTTTCACTACTACTATCAAAGTCACTATCATCTTCAATATGTAACTTAGAGGGTTTAGTCATTACCTTCCACTTTCCTTCCTTTGCCATGAGGCATGTGTGACTTCGGCTCTTCCAATCACCCTTTTTTGGCAAGAGTGATTTCTTCATGGTTGGCCTCTTGATGGCTACGGTTGCCACTTTTTCTTCATCTCCGGAGAAGGATTCTTCATTTGAGTCCCATTCTTCTCCGATATGTGCTTGTCCATACGTCTTCTTCTTTGTGAAGAATTTCTTATCTTGAGGCTTCCCATACTTCTTCTTTCTCTTGTCATCTTCCTTGCTATGGGGGCAGTTCACAATGAAATGCCCATGTTCTCCACAGTTGTAGCAAGTCTTCTTTGTTCTTGACTTGCCCTTGTCTTTGCTCTTGTTCTCATAGTGATGGCTTCTCCTTCTTCTCATCAACCTTTTGAATCTTTTGATGAAGAACGCCATTTCTTCATCATGCATGTCCGTGCTCTCATCATCACTTTCTTCATCTTCACTTGTGAGTTGAGTTTCTTTTGCCTTGGACTTGGATGTGGCCTTGAGAGCAATGCCCTTCTTTTTGGATGAAGTGATCTTGGCTAGGTCATTGACGTGTTGAGCTTCCTTTTCCATCATCTCATGGTTAATGATTTTCCCTAGCACTTCATCCGGAGTCATCAAGTGAAAGTTTGGACTTTCCCGGATTAAGGTGCATAGGGTCACATTGCGAGGCATAAATGCTCTTATCATTCTTTTAACCATCTCATGGTCATTCCATTTCTTGCATTCGTACGCCCGACTCTTGTTGATAAGAGTTTTGAGTCGGTTGTACATTTCTTGAGGTGTTTCGCCTTCTTCCATGGCGAACCTTCCAAGTTCTCCTTCTATCATCTCAATCTTAGCTTCCATCACGGATCGATTTCCTTCATGTGCAATCTTGAGGGTGTCCCAAATATCTTTGGCGAGCTCCAACCCATCTACCTTGTTAAATTCTTCAATGCTCAGAGATGAGTTGAGCACGGCAGCTGCTTGTGCATTGCGATGGATTTCTTGTTCTTGTTCTAGGGTAAGTTCATCCTCGTCTTCGGGGATATCTATACCTGTACACACCACATGCCAAAGACTTGGGTTCAAGGAAATTAGATGCAACTTCATGTTGTGTTTCCACATTGTATAGTTAGTTCCATCAAAGTGAGGTGGTTTGTCTAGACGAATTGATAAATAACTGGAATGAGAATTTAGTCGTTCATAGTTAAAAGGATATCGCGAGTAGTCTTGTTGACTACTCTTGAGTTTCTTCTCCAACTTCTCCTTCTTTTTCTTTTTAGCCTCCTCCTTCTTCTTTTTGAGGAGTGCCATGAGACGAAGAACTTCTTCATCTTCTTCTGAGCTTGTAACGTCTTGTGGAGGAGCAACTACGGGAGGTGGGTTAGAATCTTGTTCTTCAAAGTTGCTCGGACTTGCTCCTTTTCCCTTGTTGAGATCAATTTGGCTACCGACCTTGTCCCCCATCTCCTCTCCAAGCGGTTAAGCTTTTGTGGAGAGTTAGGCTCTGATACCAATTGAAAGTTGCCTAGAGGGGGGTGAATAGGCTAATAAAACCTGAAATTATAATAAACAGAGGATAAAACCAGAGCAGGCCGGACTAGTCCGGTCTGAGGTCGGACTAGTCCGGTCTAAGCCTAGTTTGTGTTTTAGGTTTCCTTTTAAGTTTGTTTGAGCGGAAAATATATGGTAGTCAAATGATATCACTAATTAGTTGAGAATGATTATATTGCAAAATAATAGAACAATTTGCGGGAAATAACACAATTAAAGCTTGACAAGTAATTCTAGTGAGCAATTGAAATAGTAGAGAGACCAAGAGACACGATTTATCCCAAGGTTCGATTCCACACAGAAATCTACGTCCTCGCTGAGGAGTCCACCAAGGACCGGGTCTTTTCCAACCCTTCCCTCACCGAGCGATCACCAAGATCAAGCCCGGGCTTTCTCACTATCAATCGAATGTGAATACAATGATCTTAGGGGCTACTCACACTTTGAGGCTCCCTACACCAACCAAGTAGTTCTGGAATTCAAAGTACAACTGTTAAAAACTCAAAATAACAGTTAGAGTGCAAGGGAATCAAACCGAGAGCTCAAACGTCGATCACCTCATCTTTCCTCTCACAAAAACCACTAACTCCTTAAGATCCAATCTTAGGGGTCTAGAAGGTGAGGAAAAAGGCTTAGAAGAGCTCTAGGAATGAGTTTTCAGCGCTTAGGTTCGCGTCTCACAAATTCTCAGCCGGGGGGTCTCCTTTTATAGAAATCCCAGCATTTAGCCGTTACCAATTAAAGTCCGGACTAGTCCGGTCCCAACCCCGGACTAGTCCGTTCTTGAGGGACCACTCACGTCACAGCTTACCAAATAAAGTTTTAGTGACCGTTGGATTCAAACGGTCATGAAACCCCGGACTAGTCCGGCCAAGAGCGGACTAGTCCGATCTCAATCAGGAACCTTTGTTCCGTATGAGAACGGACTAGTCTGGTAGGGGCGGACTAGTCCGGTCTTACCGAACTTAGTCTAAAAACTCTCTCAACTGGAGCTACGGACTAGTCCAGCCAACCTCGGACTAGTCCGAGCTCACACAGGAACCTTTGTTTCGTCCTAATTCGGACTAGTCTGGAAAGATCGGACTAGTCCGGCCTGTGGAGCGGACTAGTCCGATGGCACTCAGATACTTCTTCTCCGGACCTCAGCGGCTTAGTCCGCTTAGCGGACTAGTCCGGCCTCTTGGGTGGACTAGTCCGGCCTTCTGAGACTTAGTCTCATAAAGGCTCAGACTCACACAACAACGGACTAGTCCGGCTGTCGGTACCTGAGATATGGGGTACCCCCGCGCACAGGGTAAAATGCCTAAGGAACTCGCCCTTCTCCGCAGGGAGAGCTCCGAAGGCACCACGCGTCCGGCGGGGCCGGACCTCCCTCTCCTCAGAGGAGAGCTCCGGGCCCGCCACGTGGCATACAGAAGCCGGACCTCCCCCTCCGCGGGAGAGAGGCCCGAAGGCGCCGCGTGTCCAGCGGGGCTGACCCTCCTCTCCTCTGAGAAGGGCTCCGGGCCCACCACGTGGCAGCAGAACGACGCTACCTGCCCCGAGCGGTAGGCAGCGGGCGTAAATACGCCCCATACCTTGCCTGTATAGGGTATTCAAGGCCCGCGTCTTCCCAAGACGCGGAGACGCGAAGCACGCTTCTGTCAGGTGCCGTTGCGCCCAGTCGCATCACACACTGGCGCGCGGTGTCAGAACCTGTCAGCCAATAAACACCGCGACAAGACATCCCATGTCGCCTGCGCCGTCATCAACCACTACGACTAGCATGCGGCATGGGCAGGGCGGCAAGATGAAGACTCAGAAGCCTTCGGCCAGAGACAACTACCGGCATAACTGCAGATACGGTAGATAATAGACAATCTTCCCGGGACCACCTGTCGGGTCCCGGCTCCCCTTGTAAGCCGCCCGAGTCTTGGACTATAAAAGGCTCGGGTAGGCGACGATAGCAAGGGTTCGCATTTTGCAACTCATACGCTAGCCATACACTCTCAAGATGTAACTCACCCCCAAGCTCAGGCCTCCGGCCCTAAGCAGCAAGCAATACAGCGAGCTCCATAGCTCGCCGTGGACGTAGGGTTTTACGCTCCGGCGGCCTGAACCACGTAAAACTCGCCGTGTCAAGCTCTTACTAACTCGTTCCATCTGCGCAAGCTCTCCGCTAGGGACTAGCCCCTCCGAAAAAAGAACCTCCGCGGGCTGCCCAGTGCAGGCCCGGGGGAAGTGTCGACCTCACACTTCGACATTTGGCGCGCCAGGTAGGGGGCTTTTCCCCTAGCTGCTGTATGCGGTGCTCGTGGCCTCCAGGAAGCTCCGCCACTACTTCCAAGCCCACCGGGTCTCGGGTAGTCACCTCGTATCCGCTGAAGACAATTCTTCACAGCCCCCATGCGACTGGCAACGTTGCTAAATGGGCGGCGGAGCTGGCGGAGTTTGAGCTGGACTTCCTCCCACGTCATGCAGTTAAGAGCCAAGCACTGGCTGACTTTGTGGCAGAGTGGACACCAACGAAGACTGACCCAGGGGGCCATGAAGGCGGAGAGCTAGAGCCTAAAGCACCGGTCTTCACCAAACCCCACTGGACACTCTTCTTCGACGGCTCCTCGCGAAAGCAGGGGGCCGGTGCCGGCGTACTGCTCCTCATGCCATCGGGGGAACAGTTTGGGTATATGGTGCGTCTCAATTTCAAGGCAACCAACAACATGGCGGAGTATGAGGCACTCATCTTTGGCCTACAGACAGCCCTGTCTTTAGGCGCTCGCCAGTTGTTGGCACAGGGCGACTCCCAGCTGGTCATTAAGCAAGTCAAGGGCGAATGCTCCTGCAACGACCCACAGCTAGCTGCGTATCTGCTTCACGTGCAGATGTTGGAGAAAGAATTCCTCGCCTTGGACCTGCACCACGTACCGCGCGCTGGTAATGCCGCAGCCGACAACCTTTCAGCGAAAGCTTCCACCGGAGCCCCTGCGCCTGAGGGAGTTTTCGAGAGGTCGTTGCTGCGGCCCACAGCCCGGCCCGCCGAGCCGGGCGAAGGGGGCTTGACCAGTACCTCGAAGCTGGCGGTCCCGGCGGCCCTACAGCCATGGATGCCGCCAAGGATCGTAAGCGTCACTGGGGACTCCGTGCAACCCAGCGCTCAAGATCCAGAAGCTCAAGTCAGACCCGATGCATGGATCACAGAGATCCGGGACTACTTGAAGGATAATATCCTCCCTGATGAACATGCAACCGCTGAACGGATTGTGCGTATGGCTAAGAGGTACGCGCTGGTAGAGGGGGATCTCTACCGGCGTGGCGCCAACCACATCCTATTGCGGTGCATAACCCAGGGGGAAGGCTACGACTTGCTCGCTGAGATCCATGGAGGCGAATGTGGAAGTCATTCTTCCTCACGCACGCTTGTCGGTAAAGCCTTCCGGCATGGCTTCTACTGGCCGACAGCACTCCAGGATGCCGTGAAGCTGGTCGAGAGCTGCAAGGCGTGCCAGTTCCACGCCAAGCAGATCCATACACCGGCTCAGGCGGTACAGATGATCCCGCCCTCGTGGCTGTTTGCCGTATGGGGGCTGGACATCCTGGGACCATTCCCCAGAACCGTCGGGGGATTCCGGTACCTCTATGTCGCTATCGACAAGTTCACCAAGTGGCCGGAAGCTACACCAGTTGTCACCATCAACAAACAATCCGCAGTAAAATTCATCAAGTCCATTGTCTGCCGGTTCGGGGTCCCAAACAGGATCATCACCGACAACGGGACCCAGTTCACCAGCGCAGCGTTCTAAGACTACTGCGAGGACCTTGGTATTCAGGTATGCTATGCCTCTGTCGCCCACCCGAGGAGCAATGGGCAAGTTGAGAGGGCCAACGCGGAGATTCTCCGGGGCCTTAAGACTCGCACCTTTGCCAGCCTGAAGAAACATGGTGCCAATTGGGTAGATGAGCTTCCGAGCACACTATGGGCTAACCGGACATCCCAGAGCTGGGCCACCGGGGAGACACCCTTCTTCATGGTGTACGGGGCTGAAGCTGTACTTCCCCCAGAAATCACCATGAAGTCTCACCGTGTCCGGGCTTACGACGAAGCCACGCAGGACAACCTCCGGCGTGGAGAAATCGACCTCGTCGACGAGGTCCGATTACATGCGGCACTCCGTAATGTGCGGTACAGACAAGCGCTTCGGTGCTACCACCAAAGGTCTGTGCGTGCCCAGGAGCTGCAGGAAGGTGACCTGGTGTTGCGGCGCATACTTTCTCGCGAAGGGGCCCACAAACTCTCCCCTAGTTGGGAAGACCCCTTCCAAGTAGCAAAAGTATGCCGTCCCGGGTGTGTGCGCCTTTCCACCGAGGATGGGGACCTGCTCCCGAACCCTTGGAACATAGAGCACCTCCATAAGTTCTACCCCTAGAGCAAAAATAGGACAACACTTTCTTTTCGTAATAAACTCCATAGTGTCCAGGAGCAGCGCTCGGAGCAGCTAAACCCCAGGGGACGGTCCAGAACTACGTTCAGCTTTGCCTGATTCCGACTCCAAGCGCGTAGAGTCTTGCTTCCCCTCTTAATGGGGTGGGTCGTGGCCTCCATGTTTAGCCTGCCTTCCTCCTATGGAAAGTTGTACGAAAAGAAATCTGCTCTACTTTGCTCTTTCCTTGTACTCATTTAAATTGTGAATTGAGTTTTTTAATCACCCTTGCAGTGCATGGTTGCCATGTGCTCAGCTCCCCCTCTCTACAAGTCCCCAAACACCAAACATATGGTTAGGGGCTGTAAGTCAAATAAGACTATGAGATAAGGGAGGGGGAGCCCCCAAGGAGAATTACGTTTCCTCTACCTATGTGCAGGACCTCCAGGTTGCGGCAACAGGGACTGCATGAAGCAGGGGGAAAGGAGCTACCAACTACACCGACCTAGGACTGGAAGGACCGGGACCTGCCCCTCCAAAAGGGGCGGGACCCGGGGGCCCCAAGTAGCCAGCACGTCCGGAACTCTCTCCTCCCTTGAGGAGGGCTCCGGGCTCGCCACGTGGCAGGCGGAAACCAGACCTCCCCCCTCGGTAGGGGGGCTCTGAAAGTCCTACGTGTCCAACATGGCCGGAGCTCCTGCCTCTTAAGGAGGAGCTCCGGACCCGCCACGTGGCAGGCAGATTTGGAGCTCCCCATAGGGCGAGATCCGGAGACCTCCGGGGGCTCCTAACACGGTTAGGGCCCGGGGAGGGTGTTTGTGCAAAGCTCCGAGATTGGAGATGGCCTCTGAGTACCTTGCGGAGCTAAGGACTCAGTCAGGCAAAGCCAAGAAGGAGAGGAAAAGCATCACAGGCACAAATATCCAAGAGAGTCAAATTAAGCAAGGCTCCATGAGCTGAACTACAGACTCGATAAGAAGAAAGAAACAAGCCCCAAGGGTCTCCCGACGCGACCAGAATCCAGAAGTTGCAACAACGGCCATGTCGCCAGGCTTCAGCCCTAGCGGGACTCTCTCGCTCTATGACCAGAGCGCAGGAATCGTCTCCCTCATCACCGGCGCAAAAACCAGTGACACCACGGGAGCTCCTGAGGCCCCCTCCGCAGTATTCAGCGGTCTTCTTGGAGACTCTACCGCCTGGGATTCTCCACGGTGCATCGGCGGTTTCCTTCTCCTGAAGTTCCCTCATCACCTGCGCAAAGGCCGGTGTCGTCAAGGGTGCTCCTGGAGCCCCCAACCCTCATCACCTGCGCAAAAGCTGGAGTCGTCAAGGGTGCTCCTGAGGCCCTCTCCGCAGCATTCAGCGGTGTTCTTGGAGACCCTGCCGCCTGGGATTCTCTTCGATGCTTCAGCGGTTCCTTTGAAGACTCCACCACCCTCAGGGGCAGGGCAGGCAGGCTCCCTGAGTCCCAAGCTTGGTGCAGACGCAACCGCTGGAGGGAGCTGAGAGCAATTCTTCCTCCAATAAGGCGGGTTAAGAGCCATGGAAGAAGACAAGACTGCAGGACCTGAGGGAAGCACAGGGGCAGGAAGCCTTATAAGAGGAATGTACCCACATGGAGGTTTCATTTAGCACCTTCCCGGGTGCAATCCCAAGCGATTCGGAACCCTTCGAATATCCCGCACCGGCAACCGCTTCGGTTCCTAGACCGAATGCCGATGACGGGTGGGCCCAAGCCGCCCAACTGAAGCGGTGGGGTCAAGGAGCCAGTCTCCTAAGAAGATGAGCCGGCAAGGCACTTCGGCGGTTCCCGAAGAAAGCGCCGCAACGTGCAGAAGTGGCAGTCTTGGGAACCGCCGCGGTAAAAGCAACCATCAAGTGAGCGCACGCTCCCACGATCCCGTGGCTGTTCGTGCTCCGGCAGCGGTCAATTCGGGACTTAGAGAAAGTGCGCGGATCGGAAGAGACGGAGGTCCCACCTCGGGCTCGCTATCTCCTCCGAGATGGGCCCGGGGCCACTGTCGGTACCTGAGATATGGGGTACCCCCGCGCACAGGGTAAAATGCCTAAGGAACTCGCCCTTCTCCGCAGGGAGAGCTCCGAAGGCGCCACGCGTCCGGCGGGGCCGGACCTCCCTCTCCTCAGAGGAGAGCTCCGGGCCCGCCACGTGGCATACAGAAGCCGGACCTCCCCCTCTGCGGGAGAGAGGCCCGAAGGCGCCGCGTGTCCAGCGGGGCTGACCCTCCTCTCCTCTGAGAAGGGTTCCGCGCCCGCCACGTGGTAGCAGAACGACGCTGTCTGCCCCGAGCGGTAGGCAGCGGGCGTAAATACGCCCCATACCTTGCCCGTACAGGGTATTCAAGGCCCACATCTTCCCAAGACGCGGAGACGCAGAGCACGCTTCTGTCAGGTGCCGTTGTGCCCAGTCGCATCACAGACTGGCGCGCGGTGTCAGAACCTGTCAGCCAATAAACACCGCGACAAGACATCCCATGCCGCCTGCGCCGTCATCAACCACTACGACTAGCATGCGGCATGGGCAGGGCAGCAAGATGAAGACTCAGAAGCCTTCGGCCAGAGACAACTACCGGCATAACTGCAGATACGGTAGATAATAGACAATCTTCCTGGGACCACCTGTCGGGTCCCGGCTCCCCTTGTAAGCCGCCCGAGTCTTGGACTATAAAAGGCTCGGGTAGGCGACGATAGCAAGGGTTCGCATTTTGCAACTCATACGCTAGCCATACACTCTCAAGCTGTAACTCACCCCCAAGCTCAGGCCTCCGGCCCTGAGCAGCAAGCAATACAGCGAGCTCCATAGCTCGCCGTGGACGTAGGGTTTTACGCTCCGGCGGCCTGAACCACGTAAAACTCGCCGTGTCAAACTCTTACTAACTCGTTCCATCTGCGCAAGCTCTCCGCTAGGGACTAGCCCCTCCGAAAAAAGAACCTCTGCGGGCTGCCCAGTGCAGGCCCGGGGGAAGTGTCGACCGCACACTTCGACACCGGCCTTTAACGGACAAGTCCGAACTGACTCAGAGACTCTTTATCCGGTCTAAAACGGATTAGTCCGGGTATGAACGGACTAGTCTGGCCCATGGTCCGGACAAGTCCGGTCTCCTCTTTTTCTTCATATCTATGACTACTTCGTCTCATGATTCTAACTTCCTACCCTTCGTTTGAGCTCTCTAGTGATTCTCAAGCACTCTAAAAGAGAAGACCCTATACACAACTAGAAAATGTGAAGATTAATAGAAAATGCTATTTTCTACTCTTTCAAGTCTTCTTCTTTTCCTTTTGCTTCTTGAGAGACTCCATATCCATTTCTTTGATAAACACCTGTGCTCATACTCAGTAGAGACTTATTAGTATCTTAATTGTCATCATCAATCAACCAAAACCCACGGGAATTACCTGGATGCACTTTCACAAGGCTTAGCTGTTTTAAGCATTGTTCGTGGATGCTATGACGCCCTTTTAGAGAAAACTAAACCCTACCACTGTGCTATGGATAGAACTTATGGAGGTGTTCTATGTTCCATGGATTGGGTAGAGGTACCCCATCCTCTATGGCTAGGCGCACGCACCCGGGGCGGCATACTTGTGTCACTCGGAAGGGTCCATCCTAGTTGGGGGAGAGTTTGTTCCCTCCTTCTCGAGAAAGTATCCGTCGTAGCACCAGGTCGCCCATCTCGAGCAGTCTACTCCGCACGAACCGCTGCTGATACGCCGGAACGATTGACGGTATAGAGCGTTTTGGACAGCTGCTTGCCACCTTCGCTCATCAACAAGTTCGATATCTTCTTGCCGGAGCTGGTCCTGCGTGGCTTCGCCGTATAATTAGACACGGGATGAGCCCATGGTGATTTCCGAGGGGGTGGACGGCCTCAGCCCCATACACCAGTAAGAAGTGTGTTTCCCCTGTCGAGCAATTGAGGGATGTCCGAATAGCCCACAGTGTACACGGAAGCTCTTCAACCACATTGGCACCATGCTTCTTCAATCTGTTGTAGGTGCGCGTCTTGAGTCCATTGAGAATCTCGGGGTTGGATCTTTCGGCTTGACCGGTACTCTCTGAGTAAGCAACAAAAGCATAGAAAACTTGGATGCCGAGGTCCACAACAGTCTTAGAATACTGCACTGGTGAACTGGGTCCCGTTATCGGTGATAATTCTGTTCGGGACCCCGAATCAGCAGACGATTGACTTGATAAACTTGACTGTTGACTGCTTGTTGATGGTTACCACAGGGGTAGCTTCCAGCCACTTGGTGAACTTTTCTACGATGACATAGAGGTACAGGTACACTTCGACGGATCTGGGGAATGGTCCTAGGATGTCCAGTCCCAACACAGGGCCACGAGGGCGGGATCATCTGCAGCGTATGCGCTGATCTATGGATCTGCTTAGTGTGGAACTGGCACGCCTTGCATCTCATGACAAGGTCGACGGCATTATGGAGAGCTGTTGGCCAGTAAAATCCATGTCGTAAGGCTTTACTGACCAGCGTGCGGAAACATGCATGCTTCCCACACTCGCCTCCATGGATCTCTGCGAGCAGGTCGCAGCCCTCCTTCCGGGTTATGCACCGTAGTAGGACGCCATTAGCGCCACGCCGGTAGAGATCCCCTTCTACTAGCATGTATCTATTAGCCAACCTGTAGGATCAAAGAGCACGTGAAAAGCTACAAGAGGGGGTGAATGGTAGATTTAATTTTTTAAGCCGAAGCAACGAAAAAACCCCTCGGCAGAAAATTGATCTATTAAAGAAATCATGTATGCGACTGATCTAAATGTGTTCAACCATAACAAAAGTGATATATATTATAGAGAATCAAGTCACAAAGACACGACAACAAGAATCATGGAAATCCGTCAAGAAAAACTCAAGTTACGATCGAAAGATCAAATGAGGGTCAATCTGTTCTACTCGAGTAAAAACCAGATCTGCAACACTGCAAAGAAACTCGTTTAGATCCGAAACTACAAATCAAATGACCGTGAAAGTTTCACAGACGATAGATAATAAAGTTGTGAAGACAACCCAAAAAGAATCACGTCAATTGGATCTATAAAACTCGAGTTATGATCAAAACACCGAAGCACTATCGTGCTGTCCAGAAACTCGACGAGAAAGACTTGACAAAAACAAGTCGGACGAACAAGTCACAAAAGCTCCTCTAAATTACAAATTTTATTGATCAAAACATAAGAGGAACAGTCCAAGGTCGTCTTCTCACGAGCTCTGGCCTCCCTTGCTTATATAACCAGCCCTGAGTCCAACCCAATTCAAACTAGGAATCTAATCCTACTCAGTTTCTGAATCGAAACTTTTCATAACTGCTCAAGACTCTTCTATACGCAGATAGAAGCAATCTTAAGACTTCCAAACACCTTATTAATGTATCCCACATTCCTAAACACAACTCAACTTCGTGTGCCACACGAAACCCTATCATAACCAACTCAAATCTTTCCATTTGAGCCATAACCGACTCAGCCGCAACCTGAGTCCATAATCCAGCCGGTTGGACCTTTCCTACCAATTCTTTACGTCCATATCTCTTCATAACGCCTTGGAACCATGTTGCCACGTCCATGCACTCCTTGCACACGTGCAAACACCTTCCAACGATGTCCACGATACCTTCATATGTATTGTTCTTGATCCAAACATGTTGCGCGACCTCCCGATCAACTCAACCACAATTTCTCCCGAACTTGGTTGTTGAACATCATCTTCTCCCTAAGACTAGTTCAATGGATCCCGTCACCAGCCATATCTTGAACTCAAGCAACACCTGCACATGAATAAACAACTAATACTTTCGGGTACAAGTCCGTGACTTGACTCACGTTAGTTCCGAAAACCACAACACCTTACGTGAACACCTCACATAAGCATGTTCAAACCATAGCAAAATGTTAACCACTGTAAACAGCCATAACACTTCAAAAACTTAGTAAAAGAATACTAAGAAAATATTCCATAGATGTAAAACAAGTTCGAAACATTTGCATGGTAAAAACAAAAGTATTGTGATTTAGCTCCGGACCTTGCCAAACCTAACCGTAGCAGAACCTTGCACCGGAACTTACTAAAGCTAGTCGGACCTACCGCCGGAGCTAACCAAACACATGTCGGACTTAGCCATAACAAGTCGGACCTTACGTCGGATCTTGTCGGAGCTCGGACCTAGAGTCGGACCTTGACAAAAAGAGTGTTTTGGCATAATTCAAAACTTTTATCGTCATAGCCAATGTATTCAACACACATAGGTTTCACACAACCGAGCGACCCATTCAGCGGATACACGTTCATCGGGAAGGAAAATATCTTTCAAGTAGTCCCGGATCTCCGTGATCCATACGTCGAGACCTACTTGAGCACTTGGATCTTAAGCGTCGGGTCGCACGGAGCCCTCGGAGACGCTTACGATCCTTGATGGGCGCCATGGTAACATGGCCGCTAGGACCGCCAACTTCGAGGTGCTGGTCCCACCCCCTTCACCCGGTTCGGTCGGCCAGGCGGTAGGTCGCAACAACTTCCTTTCAAAGACCCCCTTAGGCACCGGAGCCAAATGGAATCCTTCATTGACAAGTCCAAGGATAAGAAGTCCTTCTCCAACTTCTGTACTTGGAGGAGATAAACTGCAAGCTGTGGGTCGTTGCAGCTACACTCTCCCTTGACTTGCTTGATGCTCAGCTGAGAATCACCATTGACCAACAATTGCTGGACATCGAGGGATAGCGCGGTTTTTAACCCAAAGATGAGAGCCTCATACTCCGCCATGTTGTTGGTCGCCTTGAAGTCAAGTCGCACCATGTATTTTAACTGCTCTCCGATTGGTGTAATGAGCAGAACCCCGACTCCGGCACCTTGCTTCCGCGAGGAGCCGTCGAATAAGAGAGTCCATTAGGGCCCAGTGAAGACCGGAGCTTTGGGCTCTGGTTCACCGATGTCCTGGCCCCCTAGCTGGCATGGTGGTGGAGTCCACTCTGCCACGAAGTCAGCTAACGCCTGGCTTTTCACCGCATAGCGCGGTAAGAAGTCCAGCTCGAACTCTGCCAACTCCGCAACCCATTTAGCCACGTTTCCAGTGGCGTTGGGACTATGGAGAACAGTTCTCAACGGGCATGAGGTAACCACCGAGATCTTGTGAGCATGGAAGTAATGGCGTAGCTTCCTTGATGCAACGAGGATTGCATAGAGCAGTTTGTGCACCTCCAGATATCTTGTTTTGACATCGTGGAGGACCTCGCTGATGAAGTAGACCGGGCGATGGATGGTTCGGACCCTCCCGGAGGGGTCCGAAGCGTCTTCTTGTGGAGGACCGGGACTCGAGGGAACGTGGCGGCTCTGGAGCCCTTGTCGATGGGCTTGGTACCTGGAGACACGTGGCATCCTCGGGCCTCACCTTAGCAAGGAGGTTCAGGCCGGATCCTTGGGCACGTGTCTGCTCCGGAGCTGTCCTCAGCGTGGAGGCGGCTCGGAGCCGGGGGACACGTGGCAGCTCCGGACCTCACCTCGGCGGGGAGGCTCGGACCGGAGCCTGGGGCACGTGTTAGCTCCAGAGATGTCCTCAGCAGGGAGGCGACTCAGAGCCGAGGGACACGTGGCAGCTTCAGACCTCACCTCAATGGGGAGGCTCGGACCGAAGTCGGGGGCACGTGTTAGCACCGGAGCTCTCCTCAGCGGGGAGGTGGCTCGGAGACATGTGTTGGCTCCGGAGTTTAAGCGCACGCGCCAACCCCAAGCCTGACCATGGGGCCAAGGGCAAGCGGCTTACGCTGAGGCCCGCTTCAGCAGGGAGGCGGGACCCAGTCTATCTTTTACCCACTACGCGGAGTACCCGGTCTGTAGAGTACCGACAGGCTCTATTGAAGTACTTGGCCAGATTGATTAACCCGGTTAACCGGGATTAAAAACCAAAATAAAAAATTGATTTTCAGGTTTTGCTAACCAAAATACACTCCGGTTTGGATCGTTTCAATTTTTTCAGTTTCAGTTTCGGTTTCGGTCTTCCGTTTCGGTCTGTTTTGCACATCCTAATTCCAAACTGGCCCTTAGTAACTCACTTAGCATCAACATGGCAAAAACACCGCCATGCACTATAGATGACGAAAAAAGCAGATTCAGAATTTGCATCCTAGATGCAGTGCTATTTATCAATTTATTTTACACAGTGTATGAGATACAATTACTATTTTTGATAAACAACTCCTCAAGTCCACATGATCTCTATTTTATTAGCATTATCTCTTTATCTGAAAATAGTGTACACACTTCATATTTTTTATTTTTATTTTATGTGATAATAGAGTGATAATAAAATAAAGTTTGTGTGGATTTGAGAAACTGCTTGTACCATTATAATAATCCAAACGCTCTCTATTTATACACTCATAAATGCTAAAGTGCAGTGCAGTGAGGCCAGCACGGCAAGAAGGGCCGGTTAACGATATGATCTGTTCAAGAATAACAAAACTAACAAAAAAATGACCTTACTCATTGACTCTGTGCTTAACCCCTTCATACTCTTTGCGAAGGCCAAAGGTTTGTGTTTGTCTTCCTTTCCTTCCCTGCTTCCACCGCAATCACCGGAGGCGGAGCCGACCACCGGCGAGCACTCAGCCCCCTCCTCCGGTCACCACTGGCGTCGGCGTCTTGAGTATCCCCTCGCCTCCGGCCTTCGTCTTCTTTCCGATCGCGCAGCTTCCTCCACCGAGTTCGATCCCAATCTCAGATCCGACTAGCCTCTCACTTGGTCCTGTCTCCAAGCAGGCTTCTCGGTGACTCCATAAATCGGTGCCCCGTTGGCGTCGTAGAGCGCAGCTTTGTAGAAGGGAGTCTCGAGGGAGCAGGAGGAGCGGTGCCCCTGGTTTGCTGGTCGGGAGGTGTCAAGGATGAGCGGGAGGAAGAATGCCGGCAAGGCCTCCCCCTGCCTGCTCGTCCTCATATCCATCGGCTGCTTCTTCGCGACTTACAACTTCCTCACGATGGTGGGGCACGGCCGGGGCCGGGACGGGCCGCGCAAGTTCCTCGGCAGCGGCGATCGGGACTCCGTCATCTCGCTCGGGTCTGGCTCGGACCCGGAGAAGCGATTCCACGTCGCCCTGACGGCTACCGATGCGCTGTACAGCCAGTGGCAGTCGCGGATAATGCACTACTGGTACAGGGAGATGAGGGACCGCCCCGGGTCGGACATGGGCGGCTTCACGAGGATCCTTCACTCTGGAAAGCCGGATGGGTTGATGGATCAGATACCAACCGTAGTGGTTGATCCCCTTCCTGAAGGCCAGGATCGGGTGGGAACTTTTCTTCTATTGGCAACGTTTTGTTTGTTGCTGTTAATGCTACCACATTGTTCTCTTTGCTAATGTGATGTTTTATGCAGGGTTACATTGTCTTAAATAGGCCATGGGCATTTGTCCAATGGCTGCGGAAAGCAAAGATCGCAGAGGAGTATGCAGATTTCATTTTTGTTCATGGTTGAAATACTATTTTACGTTTGCCTAATGCAAACATTTGCTTTGCAGCTATATACTTATGGCAGAGCCAGATCACATCTTTGTGAGGCCATTACCAAACTTAGCCCATGGTGATGAACCTGCAGCATTTCCATTTTTCTACATCAAACCAACTGAGAATGAAAAGATATTAAGAAAATTCTTTCCAGAAGAAAAAGGTCCTGTTTCAAAAATTGATCCAATTGGCAACTCTCCAGTGATCATCAAGAAGGTATTACATGATTGATTGAATACTTGGATTTAGCTATTGTAGTTGCCAACAAGGGTAGATCCAGAGGGAGGGGGGCTCAAGCCCCCCCTACCCACTGGGGCTCCATGGAGATAGTGATAGAGGATGAAAACTATGGAAAAGAAGAAGAGAGATGAGCCCCTCTTGGCAGCCACCCTGCATCTGCCACCAGTTGTCAAGATAGCATATGAGCCCATGAATTGTTGTTTCAGTTCTTAGGTCTGCACAACAAATGTTACTGATTTTGTGCTAATGATATCGTTCAGTGCTATTTCAATCTGTTTACCTGTCATTACAAATCTTGATTGACATGCTATGTATACCTTCATAAACATTTCTAGGTCCAACTTGAGAAGATTGCTCCAACCTGGATGAATGTTTCGTTAAAAATGAAAGAGGATCAAGAGACAGACAAAGCTTTTGGATGGGTCTTGGAAATGTCAGTACCATTCAGTCTGCTATCAATTATTTGCTTCAACATATTCACTCATGCTTTCCTGTTCATATTCATAGGTATGCATATGCTGTTGCTAGTGCATTGCATGGTGTTCACCACAGTCTCCGTAAAGATTTTATGATTCAGGTGCTGAGAAATATTGTCTCTAGATAGATCTCATAGTTCATTAGTGTCAGTTCATATCATGACAGATGTGCTTAATTGCGATTGCAGCCTCCTTGGGACCTGAAAACAGACAATACATTCATCATCCATTATACATATGGATGTGACTACACAATGAAGGTCACTATGCTGCATCCTTGAGCATTATGAAGCATTCAATCATGTTAATGCACTCTTTTGCTCTTTAAATCTGTTGCACATGAAAAAAGTCATTGATTTCTCATGATTGTCTTGTACCTTTATGCTAATTCAGGGTCAGCTAACTTATGGCAAAATTGGTGAATGGCGTTTTGACAAAAGATCTTATCTTGGATCACCACCACCAAGAAATCTGTCATTGCCTCCTCCAGGAGTCCCAGAAAGTGTGGTATGTACAAAACTTTCAATGTAATTGAGTATGGCTAACATCGTTATGCTCTTTCTAATGATTTGATTTTCATATTTATAATGAAATTTCTGAATTGTTTGTTGAATGTATAAATTTGCTTTGACATTAATTCTAATTTTTTATTTTTGTTTTTGTCTGCTAGTAACATAAAAAGCTCTAATGCACCAGAGTCTATTGCTTAACATGTGAATGTGCCAAGCATTTGGTTTGCATTAATATTCTAACATTATTGGTTATTAAGATTACAACTCCAAGGTTTGTTAGCTTAAGCTTTCTGAGCATATTGATATCCACATTATTAACAATGCTTCCATCAGTGAACCCTATAACAATCATCTAGCAAATAGCAAAGTTATGGTTTCTAAAATAAACAGTTCCAAGCCCCTAAATAACTTAGGTCTAGATGTTGAGGACAATCACAAATGCTAAAACATAAATAAGTGACTAATTCCTAATGCATGTTTGAGAAACAGTGAATTTTTTATAATGGTGCCTCCATAGTTCTGCTAGACTTATTTTCAAAAATTTATCATTAATCATGGCTGCAGGTGTGCATGATTTTTATATCTATATGCCTTGTTATCTAAGTTTCTAGGTGTTGCCAGATGTGTAGGAAGTGATCTGTTAACAGTCATACATTTTTGAATTTTAGCTTGTTCATCTGGCGTCGAGTTGTTAGATGGATTAGGCTGAGTTGTTAGATCAGGTAATGTTGTTACTTGTTAGGCAGCCAGCTGCATAAAAATGGTGTGTACCCCTCAATCAAGCAAGCATGATGAATTATCCTCCCAATTCCCATCTGTCTCAAGCTTCTGGGCGAGCATAAGTCTTAGTTATCTAGTGCCCTCATAACACTTGAAGTTTTATTTTAAAGACCACTATTCAATCTTCATTTAGCTTTACAAGGCATCAGAGCACTCAGAGTGTAATCAAGCTAGAAATGGACATAATACCACATCATACAGGCATTAGATTTTGTCATTCCCTGTAATTGTTAGCAACTTAGCATGATTATCATTGCTCTAAACAAGGACCCATAGCTAAATAAAAATATCAGTCTTCCAACATTTTCTCCCTTGTTCATTCCACTTACAAACGGGCCTGTAA
This sequence comes from Neostapfia colusana, assembly GCA_030760725.1. Lineage (NCBI taxonomy): Eukaryota > Viridiplantae > Streptophyta > Magnoliopsida > Poales > Poaceae > Neostapfia > Neostapfia colusana. The sequence continues at coordinate 100,415,167 of JASWHV010000005.1, read as the reverse complement.
CATCATTTTCACACCCCCACACCAATGCCTCTTACATGCTTCGACTCCAGGAATGAGGTGTTTACGAGAAACACTTCCATTCGTGTGTTCTGATTTGATATCCTGCTGCCTTCACCTTGGAAGCATCCTTCTATAAGGCACTAACAGTCTTTAATCTGAGCAATGATGAAGAAACAAAACTAATACACACATTCACTAGAATGTTTTCTAATGATTTTACTTCCGTGTCTAGATTCCATAATCCCGTTTATACCAGCCCATGGCCTGATAAATTTGGCATCACAGTCAAATAATGTTATATTGTTCAATTACCACATGAAAGTGTACTCTGTTTTCGAGAACTATGCATGCCTTAAGATGCACACTGAAACATGCACTTGACCATATGGCCAATGACATAGCCCCATGTGGGAGTTAAGAGTAGTTGGATTCGCTTCATGCTATACGTGAGGAATTTTTCGTTGACATTCCTTTTTAAATTAGTTGCTTCATAATCAAGGGTTTCCCAGAATTCCTAATACTCCTAGCTTTGTACGCTGATTTTAATTGCCTTTTTCAGGCCACCCTTGTGAAGTTGGTCAATGAGGCGACTGCAAACATTCCAGGGTGGGAAGAAGATAGATAATTGATTGTTCTGCTGAGTTGGAGCATATTTCAGCTGGAATAGTTTTGTTGGAAAACATAGAAGAATACTTTGGTCAATAAAAAAAGAATTCATATCTGGAGTACTGTGGCCAATTTTTAGAGCGTAACTTAGATTAGGATTTGGGAAGAAAGCTATCATAGGCGCTTTGATATAGCGACCTGGTTCATCCTTGTATTTTAGAACATGAATATAGGCTTTTGGTAGTTTAGAGCCCTCCATTGCAAATCATGAGATATTTATAGTAGCCATCTTGGCCAAAGAGTTCTGCTGTGCCCCTTCCTCAGTTCGACTCCTCTTGGTAGCCCTTGCACTCTCGTCGGGGACAACAGGGTCGACCGGTTGCACGCGCGCGACGCCGTGGTAGTCATATAGGGCCCAGAGCTCGGTGGAGTCGGCTAAGGTGTCCATGAGCCATGCCATGTCCGTCGTGTTGGTGGCGGAGGCGTGCACAGAGCACCCGCAGTAGGAGCAGCGGCGGAGACGATTTCGGCAAGCTTCACGGCGCTGCTAGCGGTGACGCACACGTCGCACGAGCACGGCGACCACGGAACGGCGCTCTCGTCGAGCACGTCGGAGGAAAGGACGTTGCAGGTGGTGGAGGAGGAGGAGCCCGTAGCGTCGCCTTCGCACAAGCATCACTGAACCGGAGGGTGGGCGGCAACCGCCTCATGGCCGCCGCCGCCGAGAGGATGGCAATCGATTCGCTAGTATTTTTGCATTACAGGTGCGTGGGTGTTGGAATTTAGGGCTAGGCCCAATAGAAATTCTGAATAATTCCAATAAATCTCAAAGTCCCATTAGTGTCAAAGTGAGTGGTGTTGTGTGTTTAGTCCCACATGGGAAGTTGGAGGGGAGCAACTCCTACATATAAGGGAGTTTGTTCTACCACTACTTGAGTGAGTGAGAACATGAGATGAGAGGGGTGGCCCACGCGCGCTCCTCCTCCTCCTCGCCACGCCCCGCCCCGCCCACGCGCGTGAATTCGTGTGCATTCGAGCCTCGAGCCGAACCCAACTTTTATTTTTGTTGTCGAAGAAATACGAGTTGGACGCTGTTGTAATGACATAGCCGGTCCCAAGCCCGAGTAAAGGAGGAGGGGGTTGTGATAGGCTTGGCGAGCCAACAACTACACTTAGCCACTCTCATGGAAATGAAACCCAATAGAAATTCGTTGGGGCGTAACCCTCTTAGCGACGCGCCATATCGGAACCCGGGTATGGTGTTAAGTGGGCAAGGGCCGGGTCGCCATCGCCTTAGTGGCGCGCCATATCGGAACCCGGATATGGTGTTAAATGAGGAAGGGCCGGATCGCCATCACCTTAGTGGCGCGCTACATCATCGCCCGGATGTAGTGATAAGTGAGCAAGGGTCTTTGCATCTTACTCGACGGGTGCAAAGCGTAAGGAAGCTAGCCGAGGAACATAGATTTCGGGTGGGTAGTTGGAATGTAGGATCCTTGACGGGGAAGCTACGTGAGTTAGTAGATGTTGCCATTAGGAGACGAGTAAATATCCTTTGTGTACAAGAGACTAGATGGGCGGGTCAAAAGGCGAGAGAAGTCGAGAATACCGGTTTCAAGCTTTGGTATTCTGGTTCGGCTGGGACTAGGAATGGCGTAGGTGTTCTAATAGATAAGAGTCTTAAGGATGGAGTAGTGGATGTTCGAAGACGAGGGGATAGGATCATCTTAATCAAGATAGTAATTGGGGACATTGTCTTGAACGTCATTAGTGCTTATGCCCCACAAGTTGGGCTCAACATGAGTGCTAAGAGGCAATTTTGGGAGGACTTGGAGGATATGGTTAGTAGTGTACCGATAACCGAGAAACTCCTCATAGGGGGAGATCTCAATGGTCATGTGGGTGCAACTAACCTAGGATTTGAAGGAGTACATGGAGGTTTTGGATGCGGCGATAGAAATCAAGAGGGTAAGGACATCCTAGACTTTGCCGTAGCCTATGATCTGTTGATAGCTAACACCCTCTTTAGGAAGAGGCAATCTCACCTAGTGACCTTTAGTAGTGCCCAACACTCTAGCCAGATTGACTTTGTCCTCACTAGGAGAAAGGATAGACGGGAGTGTCTAGATTGTAAGGTGATCCCGAGGGAGTGTGTTGTGACACAACATAAGCTTGTGGTAGCTGACTTTCGCTTCCATACATGTTCTTTGCGGGACAAAGGTGTCAAAATCACAAGAACAAAGTGGTGGAAGTTGAAGGGAGAATCACAACAATCCTTTAAAAATAGGGTGATCACAGAAGGACCCTGGGCAGAAAATGGAGATGCAGATAGTATGTGGATGAAGATGGCAACTTGCATTAGGAAGGTAGCTAGTGAGGTGCTCGGTGTGACAAAGGGAAAGAAACTTATAGATAAAGACACTTGGTGGTGGAATGAGGATGTACAAAAGGCCATTAAGTTGAAGAAGGAGTGTTACAAGAGTTGGCATAATGATAGAAACGCAAGCAACATGCTTAAGTACAAAGAGGCTATGAAGAATGCAAGGCGGGTTGTGAGTAAGGCAAGAGGACAAACCTATGATAAGTTATATGAGAGACTAGGGACAAAAGAAGGTGAAAAAGACATATACAAGGTAGCAAAAATCCGCGAGAGAAAGATGAGGGATCTCAATCAAGTTAAATGCATCAAAGATGAGTCTGACCGCATTCTAGTGAAGGATGAAGAGATTAAGAATAGATGGCGTGATTACTTTAATGGGCTATTCAATGATGGGAATGAGAGCACTATGGTTGAGTTGGATGACTCCTTTGATGACTCCAACAGGCGGTTCGTGCGGAGGATACAAGAGTTTGAGGTTAAGAAGGCCTTAAAAAGGATGAAAGGAGGAAAGGCCCTCGGCCCTGACGATGTCCCTATTGAGGTGTGGAGATGTCTTGGGGACGTCGCAATAGTATGGCTCACAAAGCTATTCAACCACATTTTTCGGTCAAACAAGATGCCTGAAGAATGGAGAAAAAGTATATTAGTACCTATCTTCAAAAATAAAGGAGATATTCAAAGTTGTACTAATTATCGAGGTATTAAGCTTATGAGTCATACTATGAAGCTTTGGGAGAGAGTGATTGAACACCGCCTGAGGAAAGTGACCAATGTCACTAAAAACCAGTTTGGTTTTATGCCTGGGAGGTCTACAATGGAGGCGATTTTCTTGCTTCGTCAGCTTATGGAGAGATATAGGGAGCAGAAGAAGGACTTGCATATGGTGTTCATCGACTTGGAGAAGGCGTACGACAAGATACCAAGGTCAGTCATGTGGTGGGCACTAGAGAAACATAAAGTGCCAACAAAGTACATTACCCTTATCAAGGATATGTACAATAATGTTAGGACAAGTGTGCGCGTAAGTGATAGTGAGACTGATGCATTTCCTATCACGGTAGGATTACATCAAGAATCAGCTTTGAGCCCATACATCTTTTCCTTGGTCATGGATGAGGTGTCGAAGGATATACAAGGGGATATCCCTTGGTGCATGCTCTTTGCTGATGATGTAGTGCAGGTAGATGAAACTAGAGATGGTGTTGATAAGAAATTAGAGTTATGGAGACAAACCTTAGAGTCCAAGGGGTTTAGACTTAGTAGGACCAAAACCGAGTATATGAGGTGCGACTTTAGTGGTGTTGGTCGTGAAGAGGGAAATGTTAGTCTACAAGGACAAATAGTACCTAGAAGGGACTTTTTCCGATACTTAGGATCAATGTTACAAAGCAATGGCGATATTGATGAGGATGTTTGCCACAGGATCAAGGTAGGGTGGATGAAATGGCGACAAGCCTCTGGAATCCTATGTGATAGGAAAGTCCCACAAAAGCTAAAACAGAAGTTCTATAGGACGGTGATCAGACCCGCGATGCTCTATGGGGCGGAATGTTGGCCAACTAAACGGCAACATGTCCAACAAATGAGTGTCGCAGAGATGCGCATGCTACGGTGGATGTGTGGGCACACGAGAAGAGACCGAATAAGGAATGAGGCGATTCGTGATAAGGTAGGGGTGGCGCCGATTGAAGAGAAGTTAGTCCAACATCGGCTTAGGTGGTTTGGACATATCCAACGGAGACCTCCAGAAGCACCGGTTAACAGTGGGATTTTAAGAGGTAGAGAAAATATTAGGAGGGGTAGAGGACGACCAAGGTTGACCTGGGAGGAGGCGGTAAAACGAGATTTGAGAGATTGGAATGTATCCAGAGACTTAGCTCATGATAGGACCGCATGGAAAGTAGCAATTCATGTGCCAGAATCGTAGTCTTGTTTTTTTCTTTTCTCTTTTTATTTTCCTTTTTTCTTATTTCTTTTCTCTTTTCTCTTTTTCCTTTTTCTTTTTTCCTTTTTTTCTTTTTTTTCCTTTTTTTCCCCTTGTTCTCATATCTCTTCCTCTGTTTTACTTCATTGATATTGGGTTTCATGTCTAGCCGACCCCAACAGGCTTGGGATAAAGGCTTGGTTGTTGTTGTTGTACTCTGGGCTTCGAATTGGGCCGGGTCTATTAGAGACGGACGCGTCTACAACAACCGAGTCGGTTCAGATGTGGATCCTCCGAATCTGAACCGAATTGCCTCTCCAGGACTCTATAAATAGCGGGCGTGCGCGGCGGGGAGAGGCGTCCACGTCCACGATCCCACGTTCGAGTTCCTTGCGCCGCTTTTGTAGTCTACTCCATCCCGAGCGCCGGCGTGCACCGACGATCGGGAGAGCAGGTCTCCGAAACCTCTCGCCCTTACGATCCTGCACCGGGAAAGGGCGAATAAGGTTTTTGGGAAGCGCTTCGCGCGACTGCTCGCGTTTTTCATCACGGGTCGTCTACCGCCGAGATCGGGCACTGCTGCCCAACGACGCCACCAACGCCTGCAGCGACAAGTCGTCGTCAGAGTTACTGCGATTTCTCCAGCTTCCAATCGGTACGCAAATATTCTCGTTCCGATTATCGAGCAGTGTTTCTCGCTGTTGGATTTTCATGTTTTTTTTTCCGGAATTGTTCAGTAAATTGCCTTCTACATCTAACGATCCAAAAACCTTATTTAGGCAATTTCCTGAGTTGAACATGATGACTTTAGCCGATGCACTGAGGCCGGAGAAGTTCTCTGGTGTGCACTTTAAGAGGTGGCAAGTTAAAGTCACGCTCTGGCTCTAGGCGCTTAAGATCTTCTGGGCAACCGAGGGCAGACCTCAAGGTCCTTTGACTGTTGAAGAATAGACAAAGTTCGAGGAAGCCAATTCTGCCCTGAGAGGATGCATCTTAAGCGTTCTTGACAATAAACTCTGTGATGTCTATCTGACAGTCACAGATGGGAAAGAGCTCTGGGATGCACTAAACGCTAAGTATGGTGTAGCCGATGCAGGCGGTGAACTGTACATCATGGAGAATTTTCATGACTACAAGATGGTTAACAACCGTCCCGTAGTGGAACAGGCTCATGAGATACAGTGCATCGCGAGAGAGCTCCACCTTCTTAAGTGTCCTTTACCCGATAAGTTTGTGGCTGGTTGCATTATTGTAAAGTTGCCTCCTTCATAGAGGAACTTCGCCACAACTCTCAAACACAAGAGACAGGAAATATCAGTTGAAAATCTGATAGCATCTTTTGATGTTGAGGAGAAGGCTCGGGCTAAGGACGCTACTGAAAAAGGAGGTGACGGTCAATCTAGCGCCAATATGGTGCAGAAACCTATTGTCAAGAATAAAGGGAATAACAAGCCAAACAAAACCACTGCTTTCAAGAAAAGGAAGAAGTCAAACAAAGCCAATGAGGGCTGCTATACCTGTGGCGAGCACGGGCATTTTTCCAAGGACTGTCCTGAGAGGGCAGACCGTAGAGGGAAAAAGAATGTCAACGTCGTGACATCTAGCAATGCAGATGGGTACGGTAATTCTTTTACAGTTCTTTCTGTTTCTCAAACACCATCTTGGTGGTTTGATACGGGTGCTAATGTTCATATATGTTCTGACATGTCGATGTTTACTTCTTACCAGTTCGTCCGGGATTCCTCCGTGCTGATGGGGAATGGGTCACATGCTTCTGTTCGTGGTGTTGGCACGGTCGATCTGAAGTTCACTTCGGGAAAGATTGTCCAACTGAAGAACGTGCAGCATGTCCCTACTATGAACAAGAATCTTGTTAGCGGGACCCTTCTGTGTAGAGATGGGTTTAAAGTAGTGTTAGAGTCCAATAAAATTGTTTTGTCTAGGCATGGACAATTTATTGGTAAAGGCTATGAGTGCGGAGGCTTGTTCCGCTTCTCTATTTTGGAGTTTAATAATAAGTCAGTAAATCATATTTGTGGCAATGTTGATGATGATGCAAGTCTTTGGCATTCTCGTTTATGTCACGTTAATTTTGGTTTATTGAATCGGCTATCTAGTCTCAAACTAATTCCGGAATTCACTATTGTCAAAGGTTCTAAATGTCATAGTTGTGTGCAATCAAAGCAACCTCGAAAGCCTCACAAGGCAGCCGAGGAGAGAAACTTGGCACCACTAGAACTCATACATTCCGACCTTTGCGAGATGAACGGTGTGTTGACAAAAGGTGGAAAGAAATATTTCATAACATTAATAGATGATTCTACCAGATTCTGCTATGTTTACTTGTTGCAAACTAAAGATGAAGCGTTAGACTATTTTAAAATCTATAAAGCTGAAGTAGAAAATCAGTTGGAGAGAAATATCAAACGTCTTAGGTCAGATCGTGGTGGAGAGTATTTTCCCAAAATATTTGATGAATTTTGTGAGGAACACGGTATTATACATGAGAGGACGCCTCCCTATTCACCCCAATCAAACGGGGTAGCCGAGAGGAAAAACCAAACACTGTGTGACTTGGTGAATGCCATGTTAGACACTTACGGTTTATCTAAGGCATGGTGGGGGAGGCTCTATTGACTTCATGTCATGTCCTAAATCGTGTTCCAAACAAGAATAAAGAGAAAACCCCTTATGAGGAGTGGGTTGGGAGCAAACCATCACTTTCATACTTGCGTACTTGGGGATGTTTGGCAAAGATCAATATTCCATTTACCAAGAAACGCAAGCTTGGACCAAAGACAGTGGATTGTATCTTTCTAGACTATGCTCAGCGGAGCATCGCATATAGATTTTTAGTAGTTAAATCTGAGATACCTGATATGCATGTTGATACTATTATCGAATCTCGTGATGCAACATTTTTTGAGAATATATTTCCTATGAAAGATATGCATAGCATTGTTAGGATTTCATCTGAAATTTGTTCTGATTCTACCGCAACTAGTGAGTTTCTTGAAACATTTGAGAATGTCCTGGAGGAGGAACACAATGAAACAACTCAGTTGAGTAAGACATCAAGGATTGCAAAATCCTTTGGTGATGATTTCATTGTGTACCTTGTGGACGATACTCCCAAATCCATAACAGAGGCATATGCATCACGTGATGCAGATGACTGGAAAGAAGCAGTTCATAGTGAGATGGACTCAATTCTTTCTAATGGAACTTGGGAGCTAACTGAACGACCGTACGGGTGCAAACCAGTAGGTTGTAAGTGGGTGTTCAAGAAGAAGCTTAGGCCTGATGGTACTATCAAAAAGTACAAGGGGAGACTAGTTGCAAAAGGTTATACTCAAAAGGAAGGTGAAGACTATTTTGACACCTATTCACCTGTCGCCAGAATGACGATAATTCGTGTACTACTTTCCTTGGCTGCCTCTTATGGTCTGATCATCCATCAAATGGATGTGAAGACAACTTTTCTTAACGGTGAGTTGGAAGAGGAAATCTATATGGAACAGCCTGAGGGGTTCGTAGTAAAGGGTGAAGAGAGAAAGGTGTGCAAATTGTTGAAATCCTTGTATGGTCTGAAACAAGCACCTAAGCAATGGCATGAGAAGTTTGACAGTACTTTAACGTCTGCAGGCTTTGTCATTAATGAGGCTGATCGGTGCGTGTATTATCGCCATGGTGGGGGCGATAGTGTTATATTATGCTTGTATGTGGATGATATACTCATTTTTGATACGAGCATTAATATAATTTCTGAGGTCAAGTCGTTTCTATCAAAGTGTTTTGATATGAAAGATCTGGGAGAAGCTAATGTTATTTTAAACATTAAGCTAAATAAGGATGAGAGTGGAATTACTTTAACGCAATCCCACTATGTTGAGAAAATCTTGAGTCGCTTCGGCTTTTTGGATAGCAAGATTTCTCCAACACCTTATGATCCCAGCGTGATACTCAGAAAGAACAAGAGAGAGCCAAGAGATCAACTTAAATATTCTCAGATGATCGGTTCACTCATGTACTTAGCAAGCGCAACGCGTCCCGATATCTCATTTGCTGTGAGCAAATTGAGCAAGTTCATGTCAAACCCGGGTATAGATCATTGACATGGACTTGAAAGGGTTATGCGCTACTTGAAAGGTACGATGAGTTATGGAATTCACTATACGGGGCATCCGGCCGTGCCTGAGGGTTATAGTGATTCGAACTGGATCTCTGATGTTGATGAGCTCTATGCCACGAGTGGATATGTGTTCACTCTAGCTGGTGGCGCTGTATCATGGAGGTCTTGTAAACAGACCATATTGACGAGGTCAACCATGGAACCAGAACTCACTGCTTTAGAGACAGCAACTGCGGAGGCAGAATGGTTGCGAGAGCTCTTGATGGATTTGCCTGTGGTTGAGAAACCATTGCCGCCAATCCTTATGAACTGTGATAATCAGACTGTCATTGTCAAAGTGAGCAGTTCTAAGGATAATGCAAAATCATCAAGACATGTCAAGAGACGACTAAAATCTGTCAGGAAAATGAGGAACTCCGGAGTTATTACTGTTTCGTACATACAAACAGATAAAAACCTGGCAGATCCCTTTACGAAGGGACTATCACGTAATGTGATAGAAAGTGCATCGAGGAAGATGGGTTTGAGACCCATGGATATGACACCATAGTGGTAACCCAGCCTATGTGATCGGAGATCCCGTGAATTAGGATATGGGATAAACAAACTAGTGGTTCACTGAGGAGAGTACTTCGTTGAGACCCTCTCTATGTGAAGATGCACAAATGTACTCTCAAACTGTAAGGCGGGTTGGTACTAAGCCTTAATGTGTTTCTGTTGGCTATGTGTAGCAAAGATGCCGTCCTACAGGGCAATTTTGAAAGAAACACACCTATATGAGTTCCGACTGTCTAACGTCGCAGTCTGTGAGATTTGGGTGATCTCTAGAAAAACTCATGAAGAGACCAGGGAGTACGACGCATATGCTCCACCCGCGGGGTAGACTACTGGTAGTCAAGTACTAGTAATGGTCTTTGAGTGAAATTGGTTCGCACAAAACTTGCAATTCAAGGCGTAGTCCATTGTTCAAGTTGTGAATTGATGTAACTTGAAGATCTAGGCAGAAGTTCAACTTGACAGTCTCTGCTGAAACACTAGTATATCAAACAAGGAACGAGAATGATGTCTCTCCTAATGGCTTTGAGATCTGGTGGGGGATTGTTGGAATTTAGGGCTAGGCCCAATAGAAATTCTGAATAATTCCAAATAAATCTCAAAGGCCCATTAGTGCCAAAGTGAGTGGTGTTGTGTGTTTAGTCCCACATGGGAAGTTGGAGGGGAGCAACTCCTACATATAAGGGAGGTTGTTCTACCACTACTTGAGTGAGTGAGAACATGAGATGAGAGGGGTGGCCCACGAACGCACATCCTCCTCCTCGCTCGCTCGCCTCGCCACGCCCCGCCCCGCCCCGCACACGCACGCGCGTGTGTTCGTGTGAATTCGAGCCTCGAGCCGAACCCAACTTTTATTTTTGCTGTCGAAGAAATACGAGTTGGACTCTGGGCTTCGAATTGGGCCGGGTCTATTGGAGACGGACGCGTCTACAACAACCGAGTCAGTTCAGATGCGGATCCTCCGAATCTGAACCGAATTGCCTCTCCAGGACTCTATAAATAGCGGGCGTGCGCGGCGGGGAGAGGCGTCCACGTCCACGATCCCACGTTCGAGTTCCTTGCGCCGCTTTTGTAGTCTACTCCATCCCGAGCGCCGGCGTGCACTGACGATCGGGAGAGCAGGTCTCCGAAACCTCTCGCCCTTGCGATCCTGCACCGGGAGGGGCGAATAAGGTTTTTGGGAAGCGCTTCGCGCGACTGCTCGCGTTTTTCATCACGGGTCGTCTACCGCCGAGATTGGGCACTGCTGCCCAACGACGCCACCAACGCCTGCAGCGACAAGTCGTCATCAGAGTTACAGCGATTTCTCCAGCTTCCAATCGGTACGCAAATATTCTCGTTCCGATTATCGAGCAGTGTTTCTCGCTGTTGGATTTTCATGTTTTTTTTCTGGAATTGTTCAGTAAATTGCCTTCTACATCTAACAGTCAGCCCCAACACGATCGTGTTACCTTCCGAGCGTGGGCCGCAAAGGTCTATAAAGATACATGTTACCAACTTCATGATTTGAAGTAGAAAAACGGAAGCTTTTATGCCATGCTGAGATTTCCCCCTCAGAATAGGGCTTTAAAATGATATTAAAAGAAATTTAGGATAGGACATTAAAATGATCTTGACAGGATTGAAATCCTTTCAAGATCCTCCAGTCACCGTGTCACTAGGGGTGAAAACAGTTGGAAACGGTCAAAAAAATAGTTAAATCGTTTTTAATTTCATATATAATTTTCAAAAACGGTATCTTCGAAAACGGATATGATATCGAAAATTTCAAAATATCGGAACGGAAACGTATCGATATCGAAATAGTTTCAATTTTTTTCTTCAAAAACAACACCCCAATGGCTAAATATTGTCATCATATTTGAAATGACATAAGCAAACTATGGTAACAACTTCACACCGATAACCTGACACGACCCCATTGGTCCTGTCGAGCCAGGATCACGCTGAGGGGTGCTGCGTTGCACAGCACCGTATAACACACGTTAAAGGTACAAAGCGGAAGCGAAATTTTATTACATAAACAAGTTATGAACATGTTTACATCAAAATAAGTTCACTCTACACTCGCGGGCGTAGACTAAGCATCAAGTGCACGTTCAGCCCTTGAACGTGTCCTTGCTAGCACGCACGCACACTAACTCTGCGGCGTGCACGACTCCCACTCGACGGGGTTCCCCTCCTGGGGTTCCGTCTCCTCTTCGGGAGTCCCTTCCTCATAGAACTCTGCAAAAGCTTCAAACACAAGCAGTGAGCACGAAGGCTCAGCAAGTCTGACCCGTCTCACCTAAACATGGAACTTCTACATGAGGGGTGATCGGTACATGAGGTAAAATCATTTGCAAAGGACTCGCCTAATTAGTAGAACCTTACTTTCAAGTTTTAGCAGCGGGTTGTGGAGAACCTTACGCTAAGGCACATGAGAGAGCCGCAATCAAACAAGAAACGCATTTCTCTCATGTACTTTGCCCAAAGTTGAAAAGAACTTTAGTTAGCTCTAAACTACAACAAACCATTAACAAGCAAAGTCCATCTTTCAATCAGCAGCATTTTAACATGTAACTATCCTGTTCTTTCTACGTCACGGTACAGTGAACAAGTGGTACTCACTGACCGCGAGGGATGGCGATTATAATCGACTTACACCTGCAGGGTTACCCGAACAACCCGCCACATACGCCCGTACTCGATGTTGCCTACAACAACCATCACGGACGCCGTACGCAACCACCTTTCACCCGTCAGCCAAATATTGAACCGGTCCCATCGTCCCGAGCAAGAGGTCCCTGCACGCGCATCTCTGTGCCGCCAGCCGATTTACACCTCGAGCTCTCAACCTACACTCTGAACGGCGGACAATGCCTCAATACCCAGCTACCCGAGTTACATCAGTTTCCCGGTTCTCATATAGCCGGTAGGTCTTCGGTACTGTTCTAGCTTATTCAACAGGCCCGCACACGGCTCGGTCCTCAATCGACACAAGCGGAGCTACAGCACACAGACCCCAAAGTCCTGCTGCCCTTACCCTCCGCTTGGTCTCATTTTCTTGCCATGTGTTTCATGTGCTATCACTACCCGAGTCGAGTGCCTCTAGCCTATGCTCGCGAGTAGTTCCAACTACTCGACTTGTACCGAATCCTACTCTATCCTAGCAATGCAGTATCTAACGGGGTTTGCAATTCTAAACCCAACCCATGGTTCTCTTGGCTATGCAGTGGGGCTTCCAAACAAAACTCTAATGCACTGAATAAAGGAAACAAGTATGTGCTCAAAACAATAAAAATTTGTAAAAAGGTTAAATGCAAACCGGAGCTTGCCTTGCTGCTCTTGGTCGTAGGCTAGCTGTTCCTCCGGGCGAAGTCTAGGACTTCGGGTTCCTCCTCGACCTTAGCGACTACATGATGGAAGGAATACATGTGTCAATTTAAATGCATTTGTATTAAGTTTTGAAGTTGTGAAGTCTATAATCCTTGCTAGACAGACCCAATGACTGTGAAACTTTTACTGGGGCTTGGCTACAACCTAAACAGAGATTTGGTCAAGTTTTAGTTGCAGCAAAGCTCATTTGAGCCCTCCACAATTAATTATGTACTTGACCTTAATTAAAGTCTTTTAAGGTGTTCTAAAGATTTTCATGAAACAAACTATGACTTTCTGAACACTAGGTTTTCAGAGGGTTCTAATGGAGTTGGTCTCACTTAATTTGAAGGTTCCTAGCTTACGATATGAGCTAAACAATTTCAGAGAAAATTCTGAAAATGTTTCTGAACATTTTCTATTTTCTCTGGAACAGTTTCACTAATCACACCATTAGGTGGATTAAATGAGCCCCAATGGGTCTGAAATTTTTATGGTAGTTCAGTGATATTTTGGTGAACCTCTCAGCAAAATTCCAGGATTTTTCTCCAAAGGATTCTCCAGTTAAAATTTCAAACAGTTTAAACTTTGAGGAATTAATTCTGGAAAAATAAGGAATTTCATGAAGTGAAACTTGATTTGCTGGAAAGTGCTCAGAGAGCTGAATCCAACAAAATTTGGTTCACTCAATTTGGAGCTTTCTAGCCAAAGTTATAAGGATTTGAAGTTTGAACTGAAACTGAAATTCGGGGAAAAGTTTAAATTCCTGCTCGTGGGCCCCGCACACAGTGCATCGTCTCCCTCCTCGCGCCAACTGCGCGGTGGCGGCGATCTCCGGCGACCCTCGCCGGAACTGAGTTCTCGGCCACCCCCCCCCCCCCCCCGGCCCGAAACTCGCCGCCTGCCTCTTTACCGACCCTCTGGACTCGATGGTGGGGTCGCCGGCCGCCGGCGATGACCGGAAACCCGTGCGCACCGGTGACAGCACCTGCTAGGGTTCCGGTGAGGTCGGTCCCACTCTCGCGTGCGCCAAATCGACCGGGAATCGGTCGGAGAGCATCAGTAGAGCGTGGGAAACACGAACCCGGGCTGGGTGGGAGCTAGGAATACCGCCAACTATGCTCTCGACGGTGAGCCGAGGTGTTCAGCCATGGCGGCGGGGAAAACAGCCATATCATGGCTGATTCTCGATGGTTTTCTCTAATCCCAGTTCGAGCGTGGGCGCTATCGTGCGCAGAAGCTACTAGGTAACGAGCTTGTCCAACCCTCGTGTATAGAGCACTAATCTCACCCGAAGGTGAGCTCGGTCCTTATGAACTGATCACGAGTAAACTTGGAAATTCTCGGCCGAGGTTTGATCAATCGCCAAACGGCTTTCGGCTACTCCATCTACATACAATCACGCACCTTTCTTGTGTAGAGAAGAGGACGTGACAGCGGCTGTGTTGTGCTGTCCACGAGAGCCCGATCGGTGGCGATGCTCGGCTCGCCGGAGAAACGGCTCGTACAGCTCGAGGACGCTTGCTCACTGGACAGCACGGGGTCTAGGAGGTTGCTCACGATCTCTTGGTGTCGTTTTGCTGTGGAGGAGGCTGTGCTCGCGAGTGATCGGGCTTGATCAAGCGTGAGCTCGGGCGGTGGCGATGGCAGTGGACGAAAAGGTCGCGCACGTCGGCAGCTCAGGGAATGGGTGATCGAAGCACGCCGGGGAGGGGATAAGTAGCCCGGCGACTGGTCTCCGGCTTGGGGCGCGCAGCAGGAGCTGGCGCCGGCTGCCCCCCGGTGGCGCGCGCACACTGCACCCGGGAACCGATCGAGCTGTGTTTCAGTCGGTTTGTGTTGAAGTAGAGGCTGACATGTGGGTCCCACTCCCCATTTTAACCTCTGAAATTTACTCCTAATCACTGTTGTAAACAGTGAACCCCATACTACCCCTGGCAATTCAAATTATTCACCCATGAGCCATTTGAATTGATCAAAGTTCAAATGAGGTTTGATTTGAATGAATTTCAGCACAAGTTCAGTTTGAAATTCAAATAAAGTTTGAATTTCTCCCACTTAGCTCATGTCAAGATCAACTCCAAATGGAGTGAAAATTGGTGTGTGAGCTCACAAAAATGTGCTGAGTAAGAATATGCCTCCCACTTTTAAATTCATGGGATAAAAACAGTTTGAATTTGAATATGGTTTCAAACTGCCCCCTTTCTAACTATACCCAAAATGACCTCAAAAAGGTTTGGAATTTGGGTGAAACTTGGCATGGACATCCTTAGCAAAATGTAGGAGTTTTCATATGTCCAGCCCCCCTTATATCACATGTGTGAAATACCACTTTGGCAATGTGTGAGTTTGTTCTCTAATGAGCATGTTGGTAATTGTTACATGCTATTCATTTGTGTTCATCATCCTTCCTCAAATGAGGTGTGTGGTGTGGTGATGAACACTGCAAATGTGTGTCAAAACTGAGGCACTTACATTCCTCCCCCCTTAAAAGAATCTCGTCCCGAGATTATAAGGTGAAAATGTGAGAGAGGACGGTGGAAAATTACCGGATATGCGACGTGAAAAATTCGGGGTAGTTAGTGCGAAGGAATTCTTCGCTCTCCCATGTCGCTTTGTCCATGGAGTGATTACTCCATAGAACCTTGTAGAACCACAACGTACGGTTGCGTGTGGTTCGGGCCTTTTCATCAATAATCTGCACCGGTCCCTCCCGATAGGTGAGATCCGGTTGCAGTTCTTCAATATCCTCCAGTTGAACGGTAGTTGATAGCTTAAGACACTTCCTCAGCTGGGAAATGTGAAAGACGTCGTGCACACCGGAAAGTGCTTCTGGTAATTTCAGCCGGTATGCCACTGATCCACATCTTTCGGTAATCTGAAATGGACCAATGAATCGGGGTGCCAACTTTCCTCTCACCCCAAATCTGTTTACGCCCTTCATTGGAGACACCCGTAGATATACGTGATCTCCAACTTCGAATTGTAATGGGCGCCTTCTCTGGTCCGCATATTGTTTCTGACGGGATTGAGCGGCTTTTAGGTTCGCTTGAATCAGTCAAACCTTTTCTTCCGCGTTGTTGACAAGGTCAATCCCGAAGGTAACCCTTTCGCCAGATTCACACCAATTCAGTGGTGTGCGGCATTTCCGCCCGTATAGCGCCTCGTAAGGTGCCATCTTGATGCGGGCTTGGTACCCATTATTGTACGAGAACTCGGCTAACGGCAAGTGATCATCCCAATTCTTGTCGTGGTTGATAGCGCAAGCTCGTAGCATGTCTTCTAAAATTTGATTTACCCGCTTGGTTTGTCCATCCGTCTGCGGGTGGTATGCTGAACTAAGGATTAGCTTCGTCCCCAAGGCAGCGTGTAGCTGCTCCCAAAAACGGGACACAAATAAAGTGCCCCGATCCGATATGATAGTACGGGGTACGCCGTATAAGCATAGGATCCGTGAGATGTACAGTTCAGCGTACTTCTTGGCGTTGTAGTTGGTGTTGACCGGGATGAAATGGGCAACTTTGGTGAGCCGATCGACGATCACCCACACAGAATCATGTTTCTGCAAGGTGGTGGGTAAACCGACGATGAAATCCATGCTCACGTCCTCCCACTTCCAGGCAGGAACGCCCAGTGGTTGTAGCAGTCCCGGTTTCCGCATGTGGTCTGCCTTCACCCTTCGACATGTATCACACTCGGACACGTATTTTGCAGTCTCTCGCTTCATCCGTGTCCACCAAAACTTGCTTCTGAGTTCTTGATACATTTTGTTGCTGCCGGGGTGAATAGAAAACTTTGATAAGTGAGCCTCATCAAAGATTTTCTTCCGTAATTCTGGGTTACGGGGTACGACGATCCGGTCCTTGAACCATAGGACGCCGTCTCCGTCTTTCCGGAAACATTTCAGCTCCCCACTATCTACACGTCTCCACAAATGTGACATGCCCTTGTCATTCTTCTGGGCTGCCGCTATCTCTTCACGGATGGTGGGGATCAAAGCTAGGTTGTAGAGAGCTCCGTATGGAATCACATGTAGTGGTGGTTCGCTCTCTTCCAACGGTGTGATGGTCAGATTGTTGGCGTGTGACTTGCGGCTCAGCGCATCTGCCACTACGTTTGCTTTGCCCGGATGACAATGCATCTCTATTTCGTAATCCTTTATCAGTTCTAACCATCTTCGTTGCCTCATGTTCAGCTCCTTCTGAGTGAATATGTACTTGAGGCTTTTGTGGTCGGTATATAAATGTACGAGGTTACCGAGTAGGTAGTGCCTCCACATTTTTAGTGCAAGTACCACGGCAGCGAGCTCCAAGTCGTGAGTTGGATAATTCTGCCCATGGTTCCTAAGCTGCCGTGATCCATACGTGACCACTCTTCGGTCTTGCATCAGCACACATCCGAGCCCAATGCCGGATGCATCGCAGTACACATCGAACGGTTTTGTTGTGTCTGGCTGCGCCAAAACCGGTGCTGATGTCAGGTGCTTGACTAAAGCCTTGAATGCTGCTTCACATGCTGGACTCCAAACATATTTGGTAGCCTTCTTCAGCAGCTCCGTCATTGGCTTGGCAATCTTCGAGAAGTTCGGAATGAACCTCCGATAATATCCCACGAGTCCGAGGAAACTTCGTACCTCGTGAACAGTTCTCGGGGATTTCCAATTCAGCACTGGAGTGATCTTGCTCGGGTCCACAGCGATACCCTCCGCTGAGATGATATGCCCGAGGAAAGGCACTTGCGATATCCAAAACTCGCATTTGCTGAATTTTGCGTATAACTTGTGATCCCGCAGCCGTTGCAAGACTATACGCAGATGTTTCTTGTGATCTTCCTCCGACTTGGAATATACCAGGATGTCGTCGATGAAGACCACGACAAACTTGTCCAGCTCCGGCATAAATACCGAGTTCATTAAGTACATGAAGTGAGCTGGAGCATTGGTGAGGCCAAAGGACATGACCAGGTACTCATAAAGTCCGTACCTCGTCGAGAAAGCCGTCTTCGGAATGTCCTCAGCCCTTATCTTAATCTGATGGTACCCGGAAATTAAATCCATCTTGGAAAAGATCTTTGCTTCGACCAACTTATCAAACAACATGTCGATCCGTGGCAACGGGTACTTGTTCTTGATGGTTACGGCATTCAATGGACGATAGTCCACGCAAAGCCGCAACGTCTCATCCTTCTTCTTGACAAATAATGCCGAACAGCCCCATGGCGAGGAGCTCGGCCTAATAAAACCCTTCTCCAGAAGGTCCGTCGTGTGCTGAGTCTTCAGTTCAGCCAACTCCTTGGGCGCCATCTTGTACGGCCTTCGAGATATTGGCATGGTTCCCGGTGCAAGTTCAATCTTGAACTCCACCTCTCTATCGGGCGGCATCCCCGGCAATTCGTCCGGGAATACGTCAGGGAACTCTCGGACCACTGGAATATCTTCCAATCTGATGGTTGTGGCTCGATAGACACTTGGAAGTTTTATTTCTGGACTGTCCAGAAATAATGAGTGAGAACCGTACACCTCTGAGTTTAAGTGCACGACTCGAAGGACGGTGTCTAAAACAGCGCCGTGGCGGGTTAACCACGACATCCCTAGGATGACATCAACCTTCTGTCCCTCTAAGATAATGAGAGACGTGAGGTACACTCTACCCGCTAAGCATAATGGTGCTTTGGAGACCATTACGCTTGCTGAAATCTTCCCACCCGGTGAACAAATTAAATATGGACTATCGGTGGGTAGTATTGGCAAACTGTGTTTAGCAATGAAAGTTTGGCTAATAAAATTATGCGTGGCGCCTGAATCAAACAGTACTATAGCGGGATGCTGGTGGAGTTGGAACATACCCGCAAGGATTGGCTCGCCCTCCGGCACGTCCTCAATGGCAAGTTGGTGGACAGTGTCGGGCCTAGGGTTTGCCCGCCGCGCATTAGTAGGGTTCCGGGGTTGATTCCTCCCCGGAAACTGCGGTGCCACTCCGCCGCCTTGCCGCTCCGGGCAACTGCTCGCGAAGTGTCCTGGACAACCACACTTGTAACATGTGGCCGCTGCTGGTGGAGTGCTCGGTGGACGAAAGCCCGGCATGCGTTGCTGAGGTGCAAACGCACGCGGCATCGCCCGCTGCTGCTGTTGTGGTTGCGGTGGTGCTGGCAGTGCCGGCCGGAATGCCGGTGAAGAGTACGGCCGACTGCGGAACGGCATCGACCGCTGTGGTGGTTGCCAGCGTGGACCTGATGGTGGGCGATTCATCATCCGAAACTTCTGAGAAGGACCGCCTCCTTCTCCACTGCTCTGCGGCGCGCTTCGCTTTCTCTCCGCCGCCGCTAACTCCTTGCCGGAGTCCTCCTGAACAATTGCAGCATCAATGATGTCGTTGAGGCTGCCGCGATTGAACATCGCCAACTTGTCTTCAGGAGCAGGTTAAGGCCCTGGTAAAAGTGGTCCCGCCGCTTCTCGTCGGTATCTGCGTGATACGACGCGTAGAGCGCGAGATCGTTGAACGCTCTGGAGTATTCCAGCGTGTTCCGGCTTCCTTGCTGCAGGTGTAAGAACTCCTGCATCTTCCTCTTCATGAAACCTGGCGGTATATGATAGGCCCTGAAGGCCGTCCGGAACTCCGTCCAGGTCATCACTCGGTCGGTGGGCTGTGAAGCACAGAAGTTGGCCCACCACGCGCTCGCGGATCCTTGGAGCTGCTGGACCGCAAACTGAGTCTTGCGCTGCTCGCTGAGCTGGAGCAGCCCGAACTTCATCTCTATGGCGCGGAGCCAGTTATCCGCGTCAAGTGGTTCATCCGCCCTTGAGAATACCGGGGGATGAGTTGCCAGGAAGTCGGAGTAGGAGCTCTGTTGACGCTCCTCACGCTCTTGACGTCTCTCTGGGCGAGACATATTCGCAATAAGAGTCTGCAGCAACTCTGTGTGTTGCTGATGCGAGCCCGCCATTGCCGCGACGATGTCGGCCAATGTAACCGTTGGCAGTGGCGGTGGCGGTGTTTGCTGTTGCTGTTGCTGCTGTTGCTGTTGTTGTCCCGAGGAGTCCTCGGGAGGTGGTTGGGAGGCCTCTCCCCCTTGACTGGTACCCCCAACGTCAGGGTTGGCACGAGTACGCGTCATTCTGAAATTCAAAACAGCAGCAATTAGCACATGTCTTACTTAAAATTCCATACGCAACAGTAGGTATTAAAGTGACACATGATTAATTTGCACAACATTCACATATATTGATAAAGCAGAAACTTTATACAAGATACATTATTCTCGGATCTCCGATAAGTCGTGCTCATGTCGTCACTACCTATACATACGCTATTGTCTACACGACATGCCACCGATTACAAAAGTTGGGTTACGCTACCCTGGCTGCCCTACTTGGCAACCGTAACCCCCTACTCGGAGTAGAACTCGACCTCCTGTGGGTCGTCCTCCTCCGGTACCTCTGCTGGTGGCTCTGGATCTACCACCTCTTCTCCCATTCCGGGTTCTCCCATTGCTGGAAGACCCAAGACCACCGGTACGCCTAACACCGGAGGTACGAGGTCCTGCAATGCATGCACCTCGTCCATGGCTTGGTTATAATATTCTTCCCAGCCTTGCCCTTCCTCAATAGCGTCGTCCCGCTCTTGAGTAAGTTCCTCATTCTGCTGGGTTAGGGTCTGCACCAGTTCTTGTAACGCCGCGATGTCGACACGGCTTTTTCTCTTCGCCTTCTTCAGACGATGCAACTGATTGTGTTGTTCATTCAGTCGCTTGATCGTCGGAAGGAGCACATTGCGGAGTGCGCTGTGAGCACTCTCGAAATGATCTCCACGGCTTGTGCTCTCCTTGAGCTTTGTGGCGAGATGCTCCGTATGAACAGCTTGGCTGTCCATCACGGCGTTTCCCGCCCTCATCTGGAGGCTGAGATTTGCCTCCGCGGGGTTGTACCTTGGGCAACTCGGGTCCGTTGCCACCAGGTACCTCTCTTTCCACACATGCTGAGCCCGTCCATCCACCGGAACGAGCGCGTATGGAGTGCCCTCCATGCCTTGCACGTGTAGTTGGCAGAAACGTGACATGGTGTCACGGGCTGCCACTTGCCACATCCCTTCTGGTTGTCTTCCTCTCACCGTGACGGTGAATGGCACCCAACCGGGTGGCGTAGGTCCTGTAGGAACCTTGACATGGATCGTCCACGTCTTGTTCCCCTCTTCGCCTTCTTCCTTGGCGAAGTGTTGCGGCATCTGGTTGTACCCGAAATATTGGAGCATTTGCCACAATGCTTCCGGGTAGCCGTTACGGCGAGAACAGTGGGACATCACCCACCCGTTCTCCAGTTGCTTATCTGCTGTCATCTGTAAAAATATATTTGAGAAATGTCAAATATTTATTTAAACAGTAAATCGCTGAGTTATAACATAAAACATGTCATTGAACACATAAAATTTGGAAACATAGTTCAAATTTTAAACAAATTTGACTGCTGATCTGCTGTTCCCATGACAGCCCTGACCAGTTTCCATTTCAACCTGATTTAGGCCATGTTAAAGGCAAAACCAGTTCTGGAGCTCAACATCAAAGTTAAGGCTAACTTCAATAGCTGTCCATAAAGTATCTGCTTGGCCTAAGATCTATCCTGGTTCAAAAGTTATGAGATGTCAAAGTTAAACAGAATTCCTGGAGAAAATTGGACAGCACCTCCCTGCTTTAGGTACTGATTTGATCCAAGAATCCCAGTTAATTCTGTTCCTAATCTGACAAAACTTTCTGTTACAAAGTTGTAACCCATCTCATAAGCTTTCCAGAACTACCTCATTTCCTATTTTTGGATTTTTAAGCAGGAAGTTATGCTTAATTTACAGAGAGTTTACAGAGAGTCTTTGCTCTGCCCTGTTTTCTGTACAGTTTCAACTCTACTGCATTTTTCGATTGGTTAAGGGATGAAACACCTCTGGACCTCAACAGAAGAGTTGTAAAGCTCTTCCAACGCTTTCCAGAAATGTATCATACGACCCCAACCTCGAAAGAACTCAACCTCTAACCTCTGATTAGCTTCAGCCTTGATTCAGCTGAAAACAGAGTGCTCTGTCCTTAACAACCTATAAGTCGAAAACTTGTTAACTTTGAATATCCTGTTCAAGGGAAGGAGTTACATCAAGTTTTACTACTTTGGATCAAAACCTTCAAGTTTTTAAATGAAGTTGTTCATTTAATGGGGTGTGACGTCGATGCGTCACCAGATTATGTCGGAACTACGTCCTCACAAAGGAAAAACCTATACCGGACTTAGCCGGCTTCGTTAGTTCAGTGGCACTACTCGTCACTCGCACACGGATGCTACACGTCTACCGTTTTGTGGTCAGGCTATCTGCAGAAACTCAAACAATCATCAGACTCGGCTGCACACCGAGCCCGGAGTCCATACAGTTCGTACACCCGGCCGCCATCACTCGCCCGGATGTTCTCAAGCCAAACACACCTTGAGTTACGTGTTCACGTTTCAGACCACGTGACCGGGTCTCCCAAGTTGCACCACGCACGCCAGGGACAGACGTTGCTCGAATACCCCAAACGACATGAAGAGTCGTAGAGGATATCAAAGCGAGTCGGGTTACCTGCCACCCGTGGGGCTCCACCCTTCAGCTTGTGCGCACTGGTGGACAGCGCTTACGTGTACCCCCCAAGACATAAACGTCCCGAGATACACGATTTTCCGACATAACAAATAGGTTAATATGCCACTTTCTATATGCTAATAACATCCTTATACGGGCTACTAACTCGTTCCTCACTGGATTTTTGAAAAAGAAGACATTTGTACTGTGTTAAACCTCAAGCGAGCTCTGATACCACGCTGACACGACCCCATTGGTCCTGTCGAGCCAGGATCACGCTGAGGGGTGTTGCGTTGCACAACACCGTATAACACACGTCAAAGGTACAAAGCGGAAGCGAAATTTTATTACATAAACAAGTTATGAACATGTTTACATCAAAATAAGTTCAGTCTACACTCGCGGGCGTAGACTAAGCATCAAGTGCACGTTCAGCCCTTGAACGTGTCCTTGCTAGCACGCACGCACACTAACTCTGCGGCGTGCACGACTCCCACTCGAGGGGGTTCCCCTCCTGGGGTTCCGTCTCCTCTTCGGGAGCCCCTTCCTCATAGAACCCTGCAAAAGCTTCAAACACAAGCAGTGAGCACGAAGGCTCAGCAAGTCTGACCCGTCTCACCTAAACATAGAACTTCTACATGAGGGGTGATGGGTACATGAGGTAAAATCATTTGCAAAGGACTCGCCTAATTAGTAGAACCTTACTTTCAAGTTTTAGCAGCGGGTTGTGGAGAACCTTACGCTAAGGCACATGAGAGAGCCGCAATCAAACAAGAAACGCATTTCTCTCATGTACTTTGCCCAAAGTTAAAAAGAACTTTAGTTAGCTCTAAACTACAACAAACCATTAACAAGCAAAGTCCATCTTTCAATCAGCAGCATTTTAACATGTAACTATCATGTTCTTTCTACGTCACGGTACAGTGAACAAGTGGTACTCACTGACCGTGAGGGACGGCGATTATAATCGATTTACACCTGCAGGGTTACCCGAACAACCCGTCACGTACGCCCGTACTCGATGTTGCCTACAACAACCATCACGGACGCCGTACGCAACCACCTTTCACCCGTCAGCCAAATATTGAACCGGTCCCATCGTCCCGAGCAAGAGGTCCCTGCACGCGCATCTCTGTGCCGCCAGCCGATTTACACCTCGAGCTCTCAACCTACCCTCTGAACGACGGGCAATGCCTCAATACCCAGCTACCCGAGTTACATCAGTTTCCCGGTTCCCATATAGCCGGTAGGTCTTCGGTACTGTTCTAGCTTGTTCAACAGGCCCGCACACGGCTCGGTCCTCAATCGACACAAGCGGAGCTACAGCACCCAGGCCCCAAAGTCCTGCTGCCCTTACCCTCCGCTTGGTCTCATTTTCTTGCCATGTGTTTCATGTGCTATCACTACCCGAGTTGAGTGCCTCTAGCCTATGCTCGCGAGTAGTTCCAACGACTCGACTTGTACCGAATCCTACTCTATTCTAGCAATGCAGTAGCTAACGGAGTTTGCAATCCTAAACCCAATCCATGGTTCTCTTGGCTATGCAGTGGGGCTTCCAAACAAAACTCTAATGCACAGAATAAAGGAAACAAGTATGTGCTCAAAACAATAAAAATTTGTAAAAAGGTTAATGCAAACCGGAGCTTGCCTTGTTGCTCTTGGTCGTAGGCTAGCTGTTCCTCCGGAGTAACGAAGTCTAGGACTTCGGGTTCCTCCTCGACCTTAGCGACTACATGATGGAAGGAATACATGTGTCAATTTAAATGTATTTGTATTAAGTTTTGAAGTTGTGAAGTCTATAATCCTTGCTAGACAGACCCAATGACTGTGAAACTTTTACTGGGGCTTGGCTACAACCTAAACAGAGATTTGGTCAAGTTTTAGTTGCAGCAAAGCTCATTTGAGCCCTCCATAATTAATTATGTACTTGACCTTAATTAAAGGCTTTTAAGGTGTTCTAAAGATTTTCATGAAACAAACTATGACTTTCTGAAAACTAGATTTTCAGAGGGTTCTAATGGAGGTGGTCTCACTTAATTTGAAGGTTCCTAGCTAAAGATATGAGCTAAACAATTTCAGAGAAAATTCTGAAAATGTTTCTGAACATTTTCTATTTTCTCTGGAACAGTTTCACTAATCACACCATTAGGTGGATCAAATGA
Organism: Neostapfia colusana; assembly: GCA_030760725.1. Classification (NCBI taxonomy): domain Eukaryota; kingdom Viridiplantae; phylum Streptophyta; class Magnoliopsida; order Poales; family Poaceae; genus Neostapfia; species Neostapfia colusana. The sequence continues at coordinate 100,390,461 of JASWHV010000005.1, read as the reverse complement.
GCCCCAATGGGTCTGAAATTTTTATGGTAGTTCAGGGATATTTTGGTGAACCTCTCAGCAAAATTACAGGATTTTTCTCCAAAGGATTCTCCAGTTAAAATTCCAAACAGTTTAAACTTTGAGGAATTAATTCTGAAAAAATAAGGAATTTCATGAAGTGAAACTTGATTTGCTGGAAAGTGCTCAGAGAGCTGAATCCAACAAAATTTGGTTCACTCAATTTGGAGCTTTCTAGCCAAAGTTATAAGGATTTGAAGTTTGAACTAAAACTGAAATTCGGGGAAAAGTTTAAATTCCTGCTCGTGGGCCCCGCACACAGTGCGTCGTCTCCCTCCTCGCGCCAACTGCGCGGTGGCGGCGATCTCCGGCGACCCTCGCCGGAACTGAGTTCTCGGCCACCCCCCGGCCCGAAACTCGCCGCCTGCCCCTTTACCGACCCTCTGGACTCGATGGTGGGGTCGCCGGCCGCCGGCGATGACCAGAAACCTGTGTGCACCGGTGACAGCACCTGCTAGGGTTCCAGTGAGGTCGGTCTCGCTCTCCCGTGCGCCAAATCGACCGGGAATCGGCCGGAGAGCATCAGTAGAGCGTGGGAAACACGAACTCGGGCTGGGTGGGAGCTAGGAATACCGGCAACTATGCTCTCGACGGTGAGCCGAGGTGTTCAGCCATGGCGGCGGGGAAAACAGCCATATCATGGCCGATTCTCGATGGTTTTCTCTAATCCCAGTTCGAGCGTGGGCGCTATCGTGCGCAGAAGCTACTAGGTAACGAGCTTGTCCAACCCTCGTGTATAGAGCATGAATTTCACCCGAAGGTGAGCTCGGTCCTTATGAACTGATCACGAGTAAACTTGGAAATTCTCGGCCGAGGTTTGATCAATCGCCAAACGGCTTTCGGCTACTCCATCTACATACAATCACGCACCTTTCTTGTTTAGAGAAGAGGACGTGACAGCGGCTGTGTTGTGCTGTCCACGAGAGCCCGATCGGCGGCGATGCTCGGCTCACCGGAGAAACGGCTCGTACAGCTCGAGGACGCTTGCTCACTGGACAACACGGGGTCTAGGAGGTTGCTCACGATCTCTTGGTGCCGTTTTGCTGTGGAGGAGGCTGTGCTCGCGAGTGATCGGGCTTGATCAAGCGTGAGCTCAGGCGGTGGCGATGGCAGTGGAAGAAAAGGTCGCGCACGTCGGCAGCTCGGGGAATGGGTGATCGAAGCACGCCGGGGAGGGGATAAGTAGCCCGGCGACTGGTCTCCGGCTTGGGGCGCGCAGCAGGAGCTGACGCCGACTGCCCCCCGGTGGCGCGCGCACACTGCACCCGGGAACCGATCGAGCTGTGTTTCAGTCGGTTTGTGTTGAAGTAGAGGCTGACATGTGGGTCCCACTCCCCATTTTAACCTCTGAAATTTACTTCTAATCACTGTTGTAAATAGTGAACCCCATACTACCCCTGGCAATTCAAATTATTCACCCATGAGCCATTTGAATTGATCAAAGTTCAAATGAGGTTTGGTTTGAATGAATTTCAGCACAAGTTCAGTTTGAAATTCAAATAAAGTTTGAATTTCTCCCACTTAGCTCATGTCAAGATCAACTCCAAATGGAGTGAAAATTGGTGTGTGAGCTCACAAAAATGTGCTGAGTAAGAATATGCCTCCCACTTTTAAATTCATGGGATAAAAACAGTTTGAATTTGAATATGGTTTCAAACTGCCCCCTTTCTAACTATACCCAAAATGACCTCAAAAAGGTTTGGAATTTGGGTGAAACTTGGCATGGACATCCTTAGCAAAATATAGGAGTTTTCATATGTCCAGCCCCCTTTATATCACATGTGTGAAATACCGCTTTGGCAATGTGTGAGTTTGTTCTCTAATGAGCATGTTGATAATTGTTACTTGCTCTTCATTTGTGTTCATCATCCTTCCTCAAATGAGGTGTGTGGTGTGGTGATGAACACTGTAAATGTGTGTCAAAACTGAGGCCCTTACATAACCATAACAAATTAATGACAAACAATGCAAATTAAATATAACCATTCGTGTCATGCACCCTAATCCACATATAGTCCATACATCAAACTTAACTAAAAATAAAACATTTATACCATATGTTTATACGTCTACAACAAATTGGGCTCTCGGCCTATTGGACTATTAATGTATTGGGTCAAGTACTCTTGCTGATTTCGGAAATGAAAGCAGAAAATTGTTTGTAAATTTCTGAATAAATACGCGATTCTAAGTATTCGGTCGAAAATCTAGCCAAATCATTTTCTTTCTGATTTCTAAATTTTCATTTCTGATTTCTGACCAATTTCTGAACAATTCCAATTAAAACGGACATTCAAAATTTTTCAAAATCGATATCAATTGATCCGTTTAAATTTCCATCACCCCTACGTCTCACCGACTGTATCCATATGCTCCCGGAACCTCAGCACAGCTGCATGGACAACACACAAGCTTAGCCCTCATCAGGACGTATATTCAATAATGGTTAACATTGGCTCTGACCATAACAAGTGACAGGATAGCAAATCAAGCAGAGAAGAAATCTACAATTTTCCATGCTTCCCAAGACTACCAAACTCCCCATGCCACTGGTCCACCGCCACGTTGTGAACACTCATTCGACAAGACACAATTAGGTGACAAACATCCAACCTAAAAATGGAGACTCAAACGCCCTTGAAGGCTTGAACAAACCCGTTCCTGTATGCAAACAGTCCGGCTCTGCATCAACACGGACTTTCGATCTTCTCACATCTTTTCACTCCTACAGTATGGGATCCGGTGTAGATATTTTATGGGCCTTTCACAATGATTAGAAGTCCAAAACAAGATACAGAGTAGTATAAACGGTGAGGCTGGTAATTTCCTTTATTGTATGTTTGTATGTAACTATTTAGATTTACCCTATGCGATACATAAGGCATGAGACCGTATGAATACATAAGGCATGAGAAGTGAATTCGTCCAAATCCAGCCAGCATTGACTAATACTAGTGACATGTTCTAGCGATTCCAGTCAGATGCATTGCATATTGGTCTCCAGGCTACAAGTTCCGATGCATGGATAAGATGCGTAACAGCACACACACAGACGCCATGCCGTCAACCGAAACACGCAAGATAGGACTGGAAAGGGAACTGGAGCTGAATAAGGTAAATGAGATGGACGCTTGGTGCTTGGAAGAAGCCAAGGCACGCAATCTTTAACGCACGCAAGCTAGGGACGGTGAGCGAGTGAAGACACGGCATGGGGACTAGGGAGCATCGAGGAGTCGAACATTTCCACTGGCGAACCAAGCAACCAATTATCCATGCCGTCCGCGGTAATCCCGCTCCCTCACCTCGAGCCCCGTCCACGACGCGGTAATTTTCAAAACGGTCTTTGTACTACTAGCGATCTGTTTAAGTAAACTAAACTCTTTTCATGTGAATTCTGTTAATGATTTCTATGAAATCCACATTTCCTTTCATTTTCAAACATTCCACAGGTATTCCAAGAAATTCAAATTGTACCAAAAGGCAGCAGCCCCTGTGGCATTAGTGAGATCCTATGCAAAGTACAGATGAACTTGGGGATCACATGAACAGTAGCAAGTCAGCCGAACTATTCCATTAGCGATTCCGGTAGCAAACACTCCCATGGACGCCACGACAGCATCAGAGGAACACGTGAAAACTGAACTATAGTACTGAGCTGGAAGAAACAAGAGAGAGGACTCGACGGAGCGTTGCTACGTACTGGATGATACTACCATTGCATGACACTGCACTATGTTGCTTTCTCGTCAGTTCATGGTGTGTTACCGTAGCCCAGCCCGCCGAGGATGAGCGGGCCGCTACCGCCGGTGTAGAGGTCCGGGGCCGCTGCGGTCGAGGCGCTGCCGAGGTGGAGGTCGGAGGAGCCGAGCTGCGCGGCCGCGGCGCTAGTGGCGCGGCCGTCCTCGGCGCCGAGGTCGTAGAGGAGGCCCCTGAACAGGTGGCCGTTGATGGTCACCGACGCCTGGTACGCGACCTCGCGCTGGCAGTCGTCGACGGACGTCACCTGCACGCAGCGGAACACCGCCGGCCCGCGCACATGCCGCGGGAGGCTCTCCCTGAACGACGCGTCTGCATGCCGAGGATTGGGGATGAGAATCAATGGTCGCGATGTGCATGCCTGCGGCAGTTGTGGCAGATGATTGGTTACCTTGGTGGTGACTTGACGAGGTTTCGAAGCTGCGCGGGGTGGTGACGTTGGAGGTGGAGGCACGCGAGTTGGTGCCCGTGGTGGTCTGGCACGAGAGGCGGGGTTTCTTGCCGGCGGTGGCGAGGGGAGGAGGTGATGCGCCGGCGCCGGCGAGCTGCTGGCGCTCGCGGCGGCGCGCGGCCGGCACCCAGGTGCTCTTGACGTGGGTGTCGCACTCGAAGCCGCGGCTGTTGCAGCAGGTGCGGCAGCGGTTATGCGAGCAGCCCTTCTTGGCCTGGTTGCCGCAGTCGTAGCACGACGTCCCGCCGGACCCGGACCCGGAGTCGGCCCTGCCGCGGCCGGAGTCCATCGTGGCGAGGGGCTTCTTGCCGGTGGAGCCGTCCGCGCCCGCTGCCGCCGGCTGCGCCTGCTGCCAGAACTGGATCACGGGCCCGGGCGCGGCCGTCTTGCTGGCGGCGGCGGCGTTGGCCTCGATCGCGCGCTGCGCCGCCGCGACGAGCGGGAACATAGGGTTCTCAGGCGACGCAGCCGCCGCCCTCTGGTGGTGGAACGACCCCCCTCCTGGCGCGACGAGGACCATCCCCACGTCACCGTCCACGGCGGCGTTTAGCGCCCCGTAACCGAGCGCCGCGGCGGCGGCCTGGCGCGACGCCGCGGATCCCGCCCAGAACTCGGCCGCAAGCGAGGAGGCGCCGCCGCGTCCAGCGTCGGCATTGAACCCCAACGAGAGGTCTCCCCCGCGCCCGCCGCCGGCGAGCGATGGCAGCCAGTCCGCGACCGCGTGGGAGTCCGGCCCCGACGCGAAGCGCCGCCCTGACGACGCCACGCTTGCTCGCAGAGCAGAGCAGAGGACAGGATCGCAGGAGCAGCTGGGTGGGCGAGCTTCTTGAGTTCCTAGAGCTAGAAAGCGCAGGAGTACAAGATGCTCTACAAGAGGCTAGTACTACTACCCTCTCTCTCTCCTCCTCCTCCTCCTCCCTCTCTAAAGGAATCTCTTCGCTTTCTCTCTGGTGTAGAGCACTCAATAAACCTAGCACCTAGGTCTACGCCCTAGCTAGGTAGCCTCACCACCCCCACACTCAGCTGCTTAACTGTACTACTTTCTCAATTCTTTTTCTCCCTCACTTTTCCACAAAGAAGAGGACGAGAGAGAGAGTAGCGACTAGGGAAGCGACGAGAAGGAAGAAGGATTAGAAGGGCAGGAAGGGACCGAGATCGATCGCCACCGGGCCCCCGCTGTTTGGCCACAGGAGGAGCTCTGCGCTCTGCCACTGTCTGGCTTATCTGCCACGGCCGCCCGCCGCCCGCAGCGCAGCGCCGCGCGGCCTTTGGGACGGGCCGGGCGTAGGTAGGGAGCAGCCTAGTTGCCGTCTAGATCGGCGGCAGCGCGCACAGCCCAGGCGGGGCAAGCCAAGCTCGTCGCACTCGTGTCCTCCTCTGGACAACGGGCAACGCCTCTCTGGTTCGGCCCGCCCGCCCGCACTCGTATCCGCTGGGCAACAGGCGGGGCATGCCAAGCTTGCCTACGCCCTCAATATTCCATTGATTTATTGCGCACATTTCCACGTTTGCCCCCAACAATTCGACGTCGAAGTTTACCTCCCTCTTCTTTAAAGAATTGTGAAGAGTTATTGTGAGTAGAGGGGGTTCATAAGAGAAAAGTGATAAAGATATGGATGTTGCATAGCAAAGGAGAAGTAGAGAGAGAAAGATATATCATAAAGAAATAAAAATGTATTAGAAATTGGTAATGATAATAATTTGGAAAATTAGAAACGAGAATTTGAAAGGAGAACAAATGAAACCCGAGTTAGGGCCTATTTGGTACCGATTCTGAGCCGGCTTCTCCCTAAACAAAGCGCTTCTCCTCCCAAACACGTAGCTTTTGGACCTGCGTCTGCAAGAAGCGCTTATCGATTTGAACTAGAAACCGGCGGACAAAATAATCGGGTTAGAGGCAGCTTATTCGAGCCGTCGTTGTTTCTTGTGTGTCTCTCCTAGTGGATGTGGACACACGGCGACCATGTCCAACGACGTCCTGCAGGTGATTCCAGCCTCCATGGGCGCGCTTGTGATGGTCTCCACCGCCACTTTTTTCTGCTTGTGCCAACGGCAGCAGCCGGCATCGCAATGGGGCGAAAGCACTGGGCCACAACATCGAGTCCAGTCAGGGTGTCGCCAGGCTCGACGAGGCCATCCCGACCGCGAACCCGACCCTTGGGTTCTCGCCACCACCACCTCCTACGCATGGCGAGGAGAAGGAAACGGAAGAGGACGAGGAATTGGTAACTAACAAATTCATTTTTGAATCGATTCTATCCCGGTTAGGTTTGCCTTTCTGATACTTGCTACTTGCTGCCATGGCCAGGGCGCTGAGCAGCGTGAAACGCTCGGGGCAGTGTGGTAAGGTGGAGTACCTTGAGTATAGGAGAGATGATTGAGCTGCCCAGAGGCCGTCAGCGTCATGATCGTCCAAACATGAAGGCGGAGTACAGAGAGGGTGGAGAGGCTAGAGCAGTTTGCCAAACATATTGTTTATTTTACTAGCCGCTTCTCTAGGAAGTTGCTTCTAAAGACAACTAAAAATAAGCTAGCTTCTTCATAAGTTTCAGCTATACCAAACAAGGCCTTAGTCCATCAAGTAATTGGTTGATGCTGAAGACTTATCGAAGGTAACTAAATCGTTCGGGCCCACTTTCTGAGAGTATGGAGTCTATGGTTCATTGTCAATAGAAGGTTTTGGTTCCTTAGATGGTTCTCTTGTTGCCCCTCCCTACTGAATGGAAAAGTGGTCGAGCTACTTGACAACATACTTTAGTTGCACAGACCGCTTCGCAAGGACGACGTTAAGTAGCAGCCTCACCTCGTCCACGGTGCACTCCATGGTGTGCGTCATGCTCAAACAAGGCATGTTGGAGTCGATCAACTTCAGATGTCATGGTGGCTGCATAAAATAAAATTCAAAATGTTTTGAAATTGTAGTACAGATGGTAGTAGCAATCAAATGAACTGAGATAAGAAACTAATTGAACAAGACTAATCGAAAACTTCATGTAATCAAAATCTTGGTCTATGTATTTAACTATAAAGGTCTAAATTATCTAAGTTTCCTACGTTACATAACTACGTATACATAAGTATGAAATTCTAAAATATCTAAATGCCCATACACACACATTCATATATATATATATATATATATATATGAAAATAGTGCTCAAGTTGACAGCTCTTCGTTTCACTCTTTCTCCCTCTCCTCCCCTCCTCTATTTTTTTCTTTCCTGTATGTTATTTTTCAAATGATTAAAAGAAGCCCCACCCGCGGGCTTGCGCCATATATAGGGCCCTCGTGGATGGGCGGATAACTCATTAATTAAAGGGCCGTCTGTAAAAGTGGCAAATGGTATGTTTATTCTAGCAATGGTTTATCCAGGCATGTGACTAAAATGGTTCGTCCCCGACATCTATTTCTGCAGATGTTTTGAACGGACCCCTCATTTTGTAAAATTCGAATAAGATAATATTATTTTATAGAAATAAATCCTGAGAACTCGCAGTTGGCCTGTAATTGGAAAATGGCGGGCCGGAAACCTTGGTCTGCAAATTAGTCGGTCAGGCGTGTTTAAAGGGCACCGGTGTGGGTAGTCTGATGTGTTGATCATTTCGTTGAGCCTGTAATAGTGACCAGTGAGCCTGTATAGTGAGCCTGTTCGTATAATAAACCAGGCCTCACTATCTCGTGGGCCCCGCCCGGCCGTCCTCTCAGCTGCGCTGCGGTCCACTCGACTCGATCGATGGCTTCTCCTGCCTTCCATTTCTGTCGCCCTGCCTCTCTGTGCGCGCGTCACGTTCGTCTCCATCCCCTTCTCTCTGTGCCGCCCAACCCAATCCAATCCTGAAGCTGCTGCTGCTGCTGCTGCTGCGGATTCCGTTGGCTGCATGCGCAGCGCGCTGCCTGCTGCTCCCGCGCCCGCGCGGCTCCTGCCTGGACCGCCGCGCCCAGCAACCCAATCCAATCTCTGCGCGTGCGTTCGTGTCAACGGCTGGCGACCATGACAGTGCGAGCCGTTCTAGTAGCATCTTTCCTTCGCTACTCCGCTCGGGAGCGCCGGTCGGCCGGCGGCGGACGCGATGGACGGGACGGCTGCACCAGCACGGTCAAAGCTGCAGGAAGGCGGACGCCGGGCAGCAGGGGCTGTGATGTGTCCCCGCTTCGCGTCCATCGCCACCAGACGTACTACATCGTGCAAGTTGAATGTCTGGGTTTGCTTCGCGGCTCGTTTTATTAAAAAAAATTCACTAATTTCGCAGAATATTCTAAATTATTTGACGCTAGTTATTTCAATTTTAAACTAAATAGAGTTAAATAATTTGAAATAGATATAGTACCCGCGTGATGACTGAGGTTCGAGTATTCGCACTTGTACTGCTCTAAGTTTCCACTAAAACAGGATATTAACTCACCTATTAATCAATGCAAAAAAACATTTAAAAGTATAAATAATAATAATATAATTTTAGAGTACATTGCTGCAGCTCTTCACGCCGCGCGCTATTGTTTACCGTGCCCCACTGAAATCAGTTTACAAATACAGCTTGTAATCGTGAACCTCTAAAATAATATTCTTAACTGTAAAAGATTCTCTACACTCATTCACCTCTAAATCAGACCTATATATCAACTACCATCTAGTTTTTATTATATAATCTAACTATCTCATATTTTATTATTGCATATAACTACTTTTATATTAATAATATTATATTCATAACTTATAAAAAATCACCAATTTTTTTCTTCCTTTTCTCTCCTTTCTTTATATTCTTTCCTTTTTCTTTCTTTTCTCCCTTTTCCATCCTTCTTTCATTTTTTCCCTTTCCCTTTTTCCTTCTCCTCTTTCCTTTCTTCCTCTTCTTTTTCTTTTTTTTCTCTTTCTTTCTCTTCTGCTAGCGCAGTGAACCTCCACTATTAGCGCTGCACTATAGCAACATGAGATTTAGAGATTCTTTTACAGGTCCCTCTACGGCGACGCTAGTGTCCGCACCGCTACATTCGGTGCGCTCAGCATAAGGTGCAACGTCCAATTTCTTTTATAGAGTTCCAACTTTTGATGGGGAGAGAGAAATGGTGTGCCATGCTAACAACGAAATAGCTATAGTTGAAATCCACGTGGAATCACGCAGCCTGCGGTGCCTCATGGAAGCTATGACACAATTGAAAATGATTCCCTCTTTTGTACTACGATAAGTATTTTTTATTCACGCCCGGGCCCGGAGAATAAGTTGTATATAAGTTGTATCGTCGTAAATAAGTTGTATATATCTGTAGGCCCGGTGACAACCGGACATTCACGCCCGGGCCGACCCCGAGCCCAACCGTGCTCGAGCCGCACCACCACTGCCCTCGCCGCCCCGGGCGCCACCACCGCCCGGCCGCTCGAGGCCACCCCCGGCCTCCCCGCGCCGCCTCCGGCCTCGCCGCCGTTTTGCCGCCACTTCGAGATAAGTTTAATTGAATTTTTGGATTAGTTGTATAAATTAGTTAATTTGTTACCTAATTTAGTTACTTTATTATTTATTTTAGTTAATGAGTTAATTTGTTATTTAATTTAGTTACATAATTTTGATTTAGATGATTATTAAGTTAGTTTAGTATTCATTTTGAAATTTGGTTACTTGATTAATCTTGGTGATTGTTTAGTTATTTAATTAGTTAGTTATTTGGTTAGTTATATTACTCAGTTCATTAATTAGTTTTATTATTAGATTATTTAGTTGCAAATTGTCTTAATTTATTAATTAGTGTGTTTATTTGTTAATTATTTATTTTATTTGATTAATTTGTTAAAAAAATGTTAGAAATTTGATATTAATTATTTATTTCACGACGGTTAATTAGCTATATACACCGTCGTGAGAGAATGTATATTATGTTATTTAGGACGACAGTAGGACAATGATTAGTAGGACAACCGTCGAGGCGTGCACGGAGGTGAACAATGTCGGTGAGGACACCAAGCACTCGTTGAAACATCGAAACATTATTTACGACCAATCACTTGAGACGGTCGGTTGTCGTTGTAAATAACTTAATTATGACATTTAATAATTTAATTACAACAGTTTTGGCCATTGTAAATGTTTAGATTTCTTGTATTGATGATATGTTCATTGTCAACATTTTACGGCCATCTCCTAACCTTTTCCTCTCTTTCTCTATACCACTGCTCGACGTTGACGATTCGAGTCACTCGAGCAGACCCGAATACCTCTGCAATCACTACACCACTGCTCCGTTGGTTATCAACCGTGCTTCACACGCTTGACCTCGCCAAGAAGGCTATCCCTGCAGGAGCAACCGAGAACACAAGCAAGAACGATGAAGATGCAATCTGAAATTGCGAAATTGGGGTCTCACAAACCGTAGAACGGCAAAAGTGTTTAATATAAGCAAAACCCACGGAATATGGCCGGCAGCTGCAATATTTAAAGGCTAGGATTTGTCCATAAAACCCTTAGACGCGTCCCTAATGGACTCATTCGGGATATAAGGCCCAAAAGCCCAATACAGTGGTGCAACACCGGACAGAACTCCGAATTTGACTTGTTCCGACAATTCCCAATGACTCCTAGCTAATTTTAATGTGGGACCAGAACCATTAGAAAGTTTATCTTCTCATATTTCCATGCATATGTAGAACGTCAAAAACGGAGTCCGTATGCATCCTTGGCGTCCGTTTTAAGATGGACTGCTTCTGGACTCCGAGTTGAACTCGAGTCAGAGTTGGCGACTGTTTCCATCAACTTGTGGACGTCCCATCTGGTTCTCCACGTCCCCAAATCCTCCTACCTTTACTTGTTGATCATGTCCATGGTTCCTAATAACAATTAAATCATTAAATAGCAATCCATTCTCAAACTCACATGGTAGGAAGTTAGGAACGAGTTCACCTGCTGATTTAGTATCCGTGCTCGTGCTCTTGTGATTGGTCCTTGTATATCTATGTGAGTATCCACTATTGTGATGTCCTCATCTGGCAGAGCTTTATAACCGTCAAACTCTTGAGCTTTTCGAAAACGGTGGTAAGTCACGTGTTTCTTTCTATCTTGGATCTAAAGAAAAGAAAGAAGTCATGAAATCGTTAAAAACTTTGAAATTTCAAAATGGTTGCAGGGCTAGTCTAAAACGAGCCGTGAATGTGAAAATGAGAAAGCTCACTAGATTGAAAAGTTATGATTATCACATATTAATGGAAAGACTCCTACTTGTTATGTTTCGCGGCTATTTTGATGATGCGATGTGGAATGTGTTAGCCGAGCTTAGCTACTTCTATAGACAGCTCTGTGCTAAAGAAATCACGGTAGAGATGATAAATAAATTGGAGGAGAAGATATCTGTACTATTATGTGAGATGAAAAAATTTACTCCAGATTTCTTCAATCCAATGCAACATCTCCTAATACATCTTTCATTTGCGACTAAAGTGGGCGGTCCTGTGCAATATAGATGGATGTGTCACATTGAAAGAGCACTTAGATATCTGAAGCCAATAGTTGGCAACCGAGCTAGGATGGAAGGGTGCATCGCCGAAGTATTTACTCTTAAGAAAGTGGGATACTTTTTAAGTGTTTACTTTGCAGATCAACACGATGTAAATACTTCGGTGATGTGATACAATATGGATGAACATCTACCTTGCAGCGATCTCTCTATTTTTGCAACGAAGGGCACTACTGTTGGCGGTAGTCGGAGCTATAATTGTACCGCAGATAAAAGAACAGTCTCTTTCCTCTACATGTATGCTAATAAAGATGGGATGGACAAATATTTAAATTAAGTTTTTGTCCTCACATTGATGCTTATCGGCATATTATGCAGTATTTATATTCATAGAAGCTTTTTTTCGTCCGGTGAGTTCCGCAAACAAAATTGGACACATAGGCATCAACCTACGAGCAAACAAGTACAAACGATGTGACGGAAAGGAATAAATGGACGACCTAATTTTCTTTCTTGGTTCTGAGAATATGTAACATTTTCTTGTTAACTTATGAGTTCTTATAAATTATTCTTATAACTTATAAATATTATAAACTATTCTTATAACTTCCTAATTTGGACAGTGCATGAAAGAGCCCGACGTCCATGAAGATTTGTGACAACTGTCCTATGGACTAGTTAAAGTTAGAAGCTATGACCCATATGACGTCAACGGGTTTCGATTTCGTACAACTCAATTTGAAGCTCTTCGTCCTCTCACGACAACATGTAATACTGGAGTTGTGACGAGGACAATCGACTCTTAAGGCCGCAAAACTAATTACTATGGGATCATTAAAAAAATCCTTGAATTTAGTTTTGTTGGAAATAAGGAACTTCAAGTTGTCTTCTTTGATTGTGATTGGTTTGACAACAATAATGGAACACGACAAACCGAATTTGGCATGGTGGAAGTCAAACACAATGAACGACTACGAGGCTACGATACATTTATTCTTGCAGACCAAGTGGAGCATGTGTATTATTTAACTTATCCATGTCAAAAACTTAATGCTTGGTGAGTGGTACATAAGGTGAATCCTCGTGAGCGTTTATATACTCTAAGAGATGATGACTACCATAATATCATTGATGTTGACGAGGTTTATCCAGAACAAGAGTTGCCAGACTCGTTATCCGTCAAGCTTGGTGTCGAACTCGATCACTTGGTCAGAGACGCTGACGATATAGAGACTTCTGATATGCGCAAACGAAAACGGAAACAAATTACGAAACAAGATCGATGGTCTGGTTTAAGAAGTAGGGTTCGTGATGTCGATGAATTCTGAAACTGACTTCAAGTAACTTTTTTTCACTAAATTATCATAACATTGTATATATTTTTAGTATATTTATCAATTACTCCTTATAACATGATGTCGTTAGAGAAGGGAAAAGGGAAGGGGGCTACGGGCTTCCTTAGGGAGGCACGGGAAACCCTTTTTAGGGGTAGTTCGTCAGGTGAGAGCAGACACTCTAAGCTGTTGAGACAAGTCCCGAACCCAGCAGGCAGACCTGTGGTCTTACAGCGCACAGGGGTACATCTCCATTGGAAATTACGTTATCTTATATATCACTTAGCAATTAACTATTCTTATCAAGACTTCAATTTTACAGTCTGACTCAGAGTCATCTGAGTTAGAGTTAGAGGCTAGGGCGCCGCCACAACCTTCGAGGTCGCCTAGGGCTGCCACAGAGGCGCGTAGCGTGGAGCCGCCTAGCATGGAGCCTTTGGGCTCCTGTGGTGAGCAGCATTCCGGGTCACCAAACGTGGTCATAGAGCAGAGGCGGCGGACAAGGAGGATGCACTTTGTGTCTCCTTCTCGAGTTCATACGGAACAGGTCATTATTCGCCCGGTCGGAGACACGTAAGCAAACTATCACATAATATTCAACTTTTAGGTTCTTTTGTTTGTAGGTACATTAATAAGTTCACAAAATCCTTGCAGCTCCTGGTACGACTGCTCGTTCACGGGTCAAGGGCACCACAGATAGGTGTCCGGTTGCATCGGGTCTTTAGTGCGTCTGCACTATCCCGGTGTGATCGACGGGGTCCCTACGACGTCGTGGGACGACTACGCTCGTGTATCTCACGAGGCGCACACCAACCTTCAGGGGGTTATGTGGGCGAATTTTATGTTAAGTCTGCTTAATAAAATTTTGTAAATTATCATTCTTCAACTTGATTAAATTGTTAATGCATATCTCTTCAATATTTCTTTTCTTATAGCTAAGGTACAGTTTAGAGGACACGAGCGAGAGCATGTTGGACCATGCTAGAGTCGTGTTCAGCAGGAACGCACGGAAGCTTGTAAAGCAAGCAATATCGTACGCTCGTATTCAAGCCGTGAACGAGTACCTCAAGCGGCACCAGGAGTACCAGTCGGGGCCGTTTAGGAGGGCCTGAGACAGGTACTTGACTCAGGAGCAGTACGCGGAGGTAAGTTGTTTGTATTCAATTATTTTAATACTTAGTTATGTAAATAGTATTTCAATGACATAATAAATATGTGCAGATCTGTATTTTCTAACTAGAGGGTCGGTCCAAAGCATACCGAGCTCTCTGCTAGATGTGGGTTAGCGATGCTTTCATCGCTAAGTCCAGGAGAGCTCGTGGATGTAGAGGTTCGGACTCAAGCATTCCTAAGGCCCCGATGGCCATGTGCGTTTGTCTAAACACATGGTAAGAATAATAATCATTCTTTGTATGTATTCATAATATAATTAGCATACTAACACATATCTACAGGAGCGCGAGACTGGTCAGGTACCGACCGCCACTCAAGTCTGGTAGCGGGGTCATAAGGACCCATCCCAGCCTGGGGAGTGCAGTCAGATCGCGGCCGATCGACTGGTAAGTTATCAAAACTTATCAATTCAATTGTTACTAATTTGTTGTTACTAATACACAATTTTACTCCTTTTAGAAAAATGTATGGTTACTAGTTCGTGAGAATACACGACGAAGGGTATAATTGGGAAAACGCGCCAATCGACCCTCAAGCTGTTTACGCTAGCGGAGGCGGGAAGACACATGGACGGTTAGTTGGTCATTTTCTTTATTTCTTTAAAATCTTGCTTCTTCTAATTATTATTCTTTTAATGTTTTGTAGGCTTGCCACTTTCGATGGAGTTGTGGACTCGAGGGTAGTGTGACCTTCGATCGTCACTCCATCGACCGAGGGTTCCTTCATCAGGCAGACAAGTTGTCGTCTCTCCAAAGCGAGATAGAGGAGCTCCATAGGGAGAGAGACGAGATCCGGAGAGAGAGGGAGGAGCTCCAGAGGGAGAGGGATCTATCGTGGGCCGCACAAGAGCAGCAGGCCGCCTACATGGCAAACTACATGGCTCAGATGCAGGCGATGATGGAGGTAAGTAATTGAATATAAATTAATTTAAAATTATAACGTTGCATTAGTATTATTTATTTTAATATTTTACAATTACAGGCCTACGACAGAGTGGGCTGCAGGTCCCGATACCTACGTGGCAGTCGTCATAGTTGGCCCCACCACAAGTGCCCCCACCACATGGACATTCAGATATATCCAGATAATGTGGTTTTTATTTGCTATTTTCTAATCTAAGAAAAACTTAGTATAGTTGAGCGGAGAGAATGAGAGTGATAGGGGGGAGAGGGAGGGAGTGAGAGTAAGAGATAGTGGTAGAGAGGAGGAGGGAGAGGGAGAGAGAGACGAAGTGGTAGAGAGAGGGGGGTGAGAGAGAGGGAGTCTTAGAGAGAGGGGGAGGGAGAGAGCGAGGGAGAAAGTGAGAGTGTGGGGGAGGGAAAGAGAGGGAGTGAGAGTAAGAGATAGTGGTAGAGAGGGGGGAGAGGGGGAAAGTGAGAGTGAAAATGGAAACGGGGAGGGAGAGAGAGACAGAGTGGTAGAGAGAGGGGGGTGAGGGACAGAGGGAGTCGTAGAGAGAAGGGGGAGAGGGTGAGGGAGAAAGTGAGAGTGTGGGGGAGGGAGAGAGAGAGTGGGTGATAGTAGGGGGAGAGTCGTAGAAGCTCAAACTCACTTTATCTATTTATATGCATTGCAGAGTTCGACAACGGAGGCTCAAACTCCACCGCCACAGCTACCGGCACCGAGAGGAGGTCGCGGAGACGGATTCTTCGGCTCCTTAGCGAGTGGATCCACGAGTGGAAGGGGTAGTGTTTAGCGAGCGGATTTTTTTGTTTAATATTTGGACGTTTTATATTTTAGATGTGTATATAAATTGTTCTGTGAGTTGACCATCGTGTCAGGTTATCTGTATTCTATTTTTTTAAATAAAAACCTTATTTACGACGGTCAGCCATACACGGCTGTCGTAAGTTAACTTAAGTAACTTACGATGGTCCGGGTCCAATCCGTCGTAAGTTAACCTACTTAATTTACGACGGCTAAGGTCCAGGCCGTCTTAAGTAAGATGTTGAACCCACCACGTGGCACGACCATGGGCGACAACCCTTTGTTTATGACGGCTAGAAAACACCGTCGTAAGTTAGTTATTTATGATGGTGACCATCGTAAATAATATTATCTACGACAATAATTGGAAACGGTCAAAAATTGTCATAAATAACCAAAAACCATCGTAAATAATCTATTTATGACGATTTTACCTAATTTAAGATGGTCATCATAAATTTTCTGGATTCCTGTAGTGTAGCACATATTATGGTGAGTGCTAGTATACACACTCTATTTGATTTCCTGTTTCGGCTCATCAAATTAATCGATTGTGTCGGTACCCTGCAGACCGGATACCTCCACATACAGGCATGAAGTGGCTCCGGACCCGCCTCCCTGCTGAGGAGAGCTCCGGATCAGCCATGTGTCCTCTTGCTCCGGACCTGGCCTCCCCATTCAGGTGGGCTCCAGAGCTGCCACGTGTCCTCTGGCTCCGTACCCGGCCTCCCCACAAAGGTGGGCTACGGTGCCGCCACATGTCCTTCGGCTCCGGACCCAGCCTCCCCACTGAGATAGGCTCCGGTGCCGCCACATGTCCTTCGGCTCCAGACCTGGCTTCTCTGCTGAGGCGAGCTCTGGAGCTGCCACGTGTCCTTTGGCTCCGAGCCTGACCTTCCCGCTGAGGCGGGCTCCGGAGCTGCCATGTGTCCCACGACCTGCCATGACCAGTGGGCGAGTTAAGGAAGACGTGATCAGTCCAATAAGGCATTCAAGACTCGCGCGTTCCCCAGGAGCACGGCGCGAGCGCATGCTTCCGCCCACACCTTTGAGGCATTACAATGATATGATAGGATGGTGTGGTGTGTCAATGGCAACAACAGTACAGCGCTGCGCAACTGACTAAGTAGGCTGCAACGACAAGACGGAGCCTTCTCCCGCCATCATCAACCGCTACTTTACTGGGGACGCTCAGCGTGTCAGGCGGCGCGCCTTAACTCCATCAATAGTATATACTACAAGTAGTCATTAATACCCTAGATTGTGTATAGGGTACGGACCACCGCGGGGCCATCTGTCGGGCCTTGGGTCTTAGTGTAACTGCTCGGCCTTGGGCTATAAAAGGATCGGGCTGCCTACGAGAGAAGGAACAGGCAACCTAAGCCTCAAGGATCCATCTAGACAAGCTCATGCTTGAAAACACACACGCATATGCACACGCACAAGGCAAGCCTCACGGCGATCAAATGCAACACACTCTCCCGTGGACGTAGGGTATTACGCTCCGGCGGCCCGAACCATGTAAATCCTTGTGTTCACCTCGTGTTCTTCAGGCTCGACTGGTCCAGAGACTTAGCCCCTCCAAACAACGAACCTCCGCGGGCTGCTCTAATAGCGGTGCTGGGAGAAGTGCCCTAAGACTACTTCGACAGATTGTTATGTTATTTTTCCAACAATTATATCATTGACACCAGATGAAATTTCAACACCACTCCATATTATTTATTGAAGTTTTGAAACTGCCCATGTCTTAGTGGCTGGGAGGTATTCAACCGCATTCGCTTCCTCCATTAGTGTTCTGAAGATGAAGGGTAAATTTTTATTGGACTTTTCTTTTGAAAAAATTAGGGGACCATCCCCTACTTAATATATTTTAAAAAAAGCTATCTCATGCTCGAGCAAATAATAAAAACAATAAATACATATACGACTCGTTCTAACCTTAACCGAGATAGTATTCTTTTAGTGATGAAGTTAATAACTACGCGCAGATAATCGGTTAAGAAATGAAGTGAGAGGCATGAATGTCATTTCCTAACGTTTTATGTGCTTGGATAAAGTATATTTTTAAGATATATTTCCACATTAGTCCGCATTCTTCATATTTATAAATAATCCCATGTCGAATTAGATTGAAACATATCACAAAAGGATACCCAGCACCAAAAATAGTTTAGGATGTTACAATTCAACTAGGGGCGTTCATTGTCCGTTCATTAAACCAGCAGATTACCAAAGAACTACTCCCTCCGGTATCACAAAGGTTGTTTTAGCCTTATACTCCCTCCGTTCTGGAATAAATGACGTTTAGGACAATAAATTTAGTTCCAAATAAACTAGATTTCTTGTCTTCAATATCATTTATTTCAGAACGGAGGGAGTATTCAATGTGACTTAAAGCAAGTCGTTTTTTTTATTTTTACGGTGCGTTTCAGTCAAATATGCACTTCATTTCACGCTATTTACTTCTTTCACCAAGGTTTGCCAAAAAAAGATATATCTTGCAATGCTTAGCTTGTTCGTATGAGCACGTAAATATTTAATATGAGCAAAGAAGATAAAATATAGTAAAATATATCCTAATTAATTACTCAGTATCTTAAATCTCGTCTAAAATGAGCTCCTTTTTAAAACTGGGAGGAGTACGTTTTAATGTACATTACGCTTAGCTACTAACCGTCCACAGCTTTGTGGATGGTCGCCCGTTTGCTCCGTGGTTTCGTAGAACCGCGCCAGTAACATTCTACTATACGTGAACTGCTTTTTATATCCAGCCCGGCACTCCAGATTGGTAAACAGGTCACAACTTATTTTTCTCCTGCTTATCATCACATTCTACAATACGTGAACTGCTTTTTATATGATTTATTAATCTAAAGCTATCAGGCCTTAACCACGCTAGGCCCCTACTGGATCATGTCCCATTGCAGAAACATTTGATGAGACAGCACGCGAAAAACTCGAGGCAGTACGATCTTCATCAAGTGACGCTTCGGCTTCACGCTCGAGTCAAAGCTGGAAACTAAACGCAACGACTCCAAGGACGCGTCGCTCACAATACTTCTTCAGGAGACCAGCATCGCCGCGCCCATGCCGGCGACGCCGCGAAAGCGGAAGGCACCTCCGTCCTCGGCGCCACGGCGGCGGCGCCCGCCGCCTCGCATGGAGTACCGCGCGTCGTCGGACGGCGCGTGGTACTCAGCGCGCGTGGCGGTGCAGTGCGGCGCGTTGCGCGTCATGTACGAGGAGTTCCTCGAGGAGGAGGACGACTGGTACGAGCCGGCGAAATTCGCCGCTGCCTCCGCTCTCGACGTGGCCGCGTTCCGAGCCAGGTTCCGCGCGGCGTCCCCGGCCCTGGACGACTCGCAGTGCCGCGACCTCCGACCTGGCGCGCCGCTCTGTGTCTCCTGCCCCCTCGACGGCGGCGAAGTCAAGTTCTACGACGCCGTCCTCGAGTCCGTACGTCCCGTTTGATCCCTCGCCCATTACCCATGCATGGAACCCGGTCGTTTGGTGTTAGTCGCGCTGGCCAAATCGATGCAGGTCTCGCGGGCGGCTCACGGGACCGTGAACGGCGAGGAGCGGTGCGCGTGCCGTTTCACGGTGCGGTGGACGGAGGGGCCGCGCGCCGGGAGCAGGGAGGAGGTCGGCGTCGATCGGGTCTGCTGCGTGCAGTCCTCGCCGGTGCAGGACCCGGTGCTCAACGAGTTCTTCGACGGCGTGACCAAGCTCCTCTGCAGTGACAGCAGCAGCGCGATGGCGTCGCAGGCGATGGGCTTCGAGGCGGTGGATGGTGGGGCTCGGGACGCACCACCGTCCGGATTCTGCCAGAAATATGGAACAAGGAAGTAGGCGAACAGCAGGTGTCTTCGCGCGCATGGTTTTGTGCCTCTGGCCTCCATGTCTGGTTGCTTCATCAGACAACAAATCATATGCATGTTTTGTCTTTGATTTGATCTTCTCTCCGAAATATTTGTTTTCTCTTGATGCGACTTCTGTTGCTTACGGTGGAAGATCTTGTTATCTGACCAACACAAATCAGAAGACGCCTAAAACGCACGCGCAAAAGAATGGTCGTGTATGTAGCACTAGAGCAAACAGCCCAAAACACACGACTGAAACTACCTCACGGGGCAAACGCAATCTCAAAATTTGCTTTCTCGCTTCGCCTGACTTTGTCCTCACCACATAAAACTGCACAATGTGTACATTAACAAAGGCATGTGTGTGAACTAGCAAGAGTGTCCTATCAAAGAGTTTTCTATGAATCGAAGAGCTGCACAGAGAGCATGCAATGAGAAGCTTCATCCGGGACTTCTCTTATGTAGAACAAAAAACATAGCATCCTATATGAAGCATAGTCTAACAAAATCCTAGTTTAAGGATGATGATGAAGAATGGTGTTAGAGATTCATTCCAAGAAACACAACGTCACCACATGAGGGTACCTAGTATAGCCGCTTTCGGCAGTCAGGAGCGCCACAGTGGCAAGCCAGCTTCACAACAGTCCCGTCTGCCCCTCGACGCTTTCCAGATGATACCCGTAGTCATACGAGAGCTCCTGCAACAATAGGATCATCGTTGTTCAAAATAATAATAATAAAAATACTGGACCGTGAAGTCAGCAAAACCATTTTGATTTTACAAAGGGCAAGCGAATTACAAGTGGTATATGAGCACATGTTTTACTTTTATTTATTTACTGTTGTTTAAGAAACACGTTGATGCTGCATCAAGCAAATATTGTAGCGTTTCTTGCATATTATAACATTTGCTAAAGAACACTAATATAATGGATTACAAATCTTGTTTTTAGATTTACTTAACACATAAGTATATACCCTAGGTGCTGTTCTAGGCTAAATTGCTAACCTGACCTAGATGCCTAGGCGTCATGCCAGGCTCATCGATCTGAAGCATCATGCCTAGTTGGCTAGGGCATCATGAAACCATGGTTATGAAAACTCATCTGAAGCGGGGGCATGGTATCAGCTACAGAAAGCATAATTTTTGCTAGCTTGATATCACAGTGTGAGCTGAATACGCACTGGATAAAAAGATTAGGCTGTCAACTGTGATTTATGTACCTTGCAATGTTGCCAATAGAACCAGCGTCAATGCAGTATTCATGGGCTATAAATAATCCCTCCGAGTCTTGCTCTGACCGAGGTGATACCAATTGCAGTTCTGAGCCAGCAAGTGATGCCAATGGATTTGAAGGATCACCTCAGGCATGATGTTGTGATGGCCCATCATGAGATCATCCCATGAATTCTGATGGCACGGCTCCATTCATCATCTTTACATTGATCACGTGTTTATGAGAAATGGGGTGATGATGGATCGGCTGTGAGAAATGAGGTGCCCATCATAAGGAGGGTTTGAAATTACATGTACATTAGAGAAGGGTCGGCTGTGAAGCCAACCAAGAAGACTGGGAACTGAAGACTACTACAGATTCCTATTGGGGAGCAGGACAACATCTAGATGGTTAGATCCCACTGAGCACCACAGATTGGCTTCGTCTTTGATCCCGGCAATAATGTTGTTGATGGTATATTCTTCACCTCGAAAGACCCTTGCGAAATGTTAATATTTATATATTTTGTGCAAACATATTTTTTGGAAGAGATAGTGGTCCACAACCCTGCCCCACTTTTTCTGAGTTCTGCACCATAGGCCATAGCTGAAATACACAACCTAATTTTAGAAAAACAATTACTACCTCTATCCCAACCGAAGTTCATTTCTAGATATGGTCAAAGTCAAACTTATCTAATTTTGACCAAGTTTATAGAAAAAACGTCTACCACATAAAATAAATTTGTTATGAAAATAGACTTTGAATCTAATGGTACTAATATAGTGTTATAAAAATTAATATTTTTTTAAAATTTAATCAAAGTTAGGTTGGTTTGACTTTACCAACTCTAGAAATAGACTTTGAATGAGACGGAGGGAGTACAATATAAGCCGAACACTCGTTTGGGGATTTCAAAAAAAATGTAGGAAACAATCAGAATCCAAAGCTATCTCTACCATTAGAATTCACGGTCTGGGCTGGAGATGCTTGTGCTTCAGTGGATTGAGAGACGATGTTCTGATGTTACCTCTAGGGTAGTACAGACATTACTATCTTGCTCCGCTCAAAATCAATCCAAAATTTAGACTGTAAAAAATCTACAGTTTTTTTAGTGTTATTGAAAGCCACACGCCGGAGCATATATATTAAGATCAGAAGAAGAACATCAGTTAATTTTTACACATGGGACCCAGAAGTTTCACCACTCACACATCACCTTCCTAGCATGATTTCGCTCTACGTAAGTGCTTTAGTCGGCATGCATAATCGGTAGCAGCCGAGAGAGATGTTTTGCCCCTGCCATCGCACAAAGTTTTGCTGTGTCTGTGATATTTTTGATGAGTTCGGCCACTGACTGTTCCTTTCCCTCAAAAATTCGAGCATTGCGCTCCTTCCAAACTGACCAAATTACCAAGATTACCAATGTTTGTAGTCCTTTGGTTGTTGCTCCAGTAGCAGCAGGAGTCAGGTCGTAAAACCATGAGGCAACGTCCGCTGAACCTCTCCATGTAGCAGGGTGCAGGCCCGGCTTGCCAATCCAATTTGCAACCATGACCTATAAGGTGCACACAACTGGACACTCACTAAAGAGGTGAGTTACAGTTTCAAGACTTCGTTTGCATATGCCACAAAAGTAATTATTAGGTCAACTCCGAAGCTGCAGTCGGGATGTTGTCCACACTCTATCTTGAAGTAGCAGTCATAGGAAAAATTTACATCTTGTCGGTGCCCACACCCGCCATACCTTGTTTGGAAGCCATGAATATTCTCCACCCTCAAATTGCATCAAGTACGCGGACCGGGCAGAGTATTCTCCATCTACAGTTCTTGTCCAGATTATCTGGTCATCCGCATCGTCTGCAGAGTCGAAACATACCTCCTGAACCTGCTCCCAAAGTGAGACATAATCATTTAGCAGGTTGAGGGTTAGCCCATGAAGTATATCTCTGATCCAAGCATTGTTGCATAAAGCCTCTGCAACTGTTCTTCTCTTTCTCTTGGTATGCCTGAATAGATGTGGGAACATGGCTGCCGGCGATTTCGCCTGCAACCAGCTTGACTCCTAGAAGGAAGATGTACGCCCGTTGTGTACAATTACTTTTGTTGACGCTCCAAATAACGCTTTATCTCCTTCATCCACTGACAGGTTTGTTCCCAACCACGGTTTTGCTAGTCTATGCCACTGAAGCCAAAGCCAACATAGACGAAGAGCCCGACTGAGACGATGGAAATCAGTGATTCCTAGTCCTCTTTGTATTGGTCGACATACTCTCGCCCAACTCACCTTGCACTTTCCACCTTAAATATCTTGTGTTCCTGTCCATAAGAAACGTCTCTGAATCTTATCCACCTCAGCTATGAATCGTTTTGGTGTCTTGAGTGAAGTCAATGCGTAGACAGGTAGCGACGTGAGCACCGATCGTACTAGCTCTCTTCGGCCACCGATAGATAATAACTTTCCTTGCCAGCCAGCCAGCTTCGCTTGGAACTTTCTTTTATGTGCTGTAGATCTGCTATGCGCAGCCTGCCCAGTGTTAGCGGTAGGCCAAGGTATTAAGTTGGGAATTGATCGCGCGGGCCAATAAAGGACTACAGGGCATCCTCTATAACCTGTTCTGAGCACCGGATGGGCATGACAGAGCTCTTCGCTTGATTGATCCGCAATCCTGTTGCACTTCCAAAATGCTCCATAATCTCCATCACTAGTGTAACATAACTCAACACTGGGTTAATAAATAGTACCGCATCATCTGCGTACATGGACGTTCTCAGAGTTGCAGCCCGATCATTAAGCTCCGTCAAGAAACCTTCTGTTGTTGCTAGATTAAACAACCTCTGGATCACGTAAAAAGCTAAGATGAATAAATACGGTGACAGGGGGTCACCCTGACGCAGGCTTCGCCGGTGATATATACGTGCCCCCATGAATGTATTAAGCTGAATGGAAGATGAAGAGGATGCTAGGAGGAGGGTGATCCAGTTCCTCCAGCGTTGCGGAAAACCTCGGTGTTGTAGCATTTCTAGCAGATATTCCCATGACACTGAGTCAAACGCCTTTGAAATGTCCAACTTCATCATTAGCAACGGCTTCATTTTCTGGTGATACGTTCTGGCAAGATTACGGACGTAAATGAAGTTGTCTTGAATGCATCTTCTTCGAATAAAAGCACTTTGGGCAGGAGAAATTAGGTACTCCATGTGGCGAGAGAGCCTGGATGCTAACACCTTCGAAACCAACTTAGCAAATGAATGAATCAAGCTGATGGGCCTATAGTCTGAAACCATTCTTGCATCTTTCTTCTTAGGGACCAATGTGATGAGCGCTTGATTCAAGGAAGTGAGAGGCCCGGTGGTCAGGTTGAAAAAACACTGGAATGCAGTCACAATGTCTTCTTTTATTATGTGCCAGCAAGCTTTATAGAAGGTCCCAGTGAATCCGTCTGGGTCGGGTGCTTTCTCACAAGGCATATCAAGGATGGCCCTGTGAATTTCCTCTTATGTGAACTCTGCATCAAGGAGGTGATCACGCAGTCTAGGGAGGTCCAAGTATTGCCAATTCAAGGTAGCAGTCTGAGTTACCTTGGTGCCAATAGTTTGTGAGAAATGCTGGTATATGATATTCTCCTTCTCCTCCTAAGACGTAGCACAATGCCCAGCTGCAGTATATATTTGGTGGACGAACAACTTCCTAGTACGGGAGTTCGCGTGGAGATGAAAAAACTTTGTACATGCATCACCTTCTTTAAGCCATAGTAGCCGGGAGGCCTGCCTTCGTCGTGCTCGCTCTATCGCCGCCAGGCCAAGGACTCGCTCTTTAAGGTCTCGACGCAATGCCTTTTCATCATCCGATAACGGTCGCTCATTCTGTGCCGCATCAAGTCTTTGTATCACCTCGTTTACCATGTGCAGCTATAGGCAAGCTCCACCTATCATGCTCTTGCTCCAACAACGGAGCGCCTTTGCAGTGTGTTTCAACTTCACGGGGTAGGCGTGGCCCATGCCCACGCCACAGCTTCATGGAAACCTGGCAGCCTCGGCCAAAAGGATTCAAAACGGAATCGTTGCATCTTCTTCGGCCGTGCTTGTGGTCGTAACAGGAGCGGGCAGTGGTCTGAGACCGATGAAGACAACGGCACGAGGTAGTAGTCCGGGTAAGCCAAGTCCCAATCACTATTGCAAAATACACGGTCAAGACGTACTAGGGTCGGGTTCCGCCGTTCATTGCTCCAAGTGTACCTGCGACCTTGTAGCGGGAACTCAATCAATTCGCTTCTGTCCAGGGCCTGCCGGAATGATCCCATTAGCCGAAAGTTCAGGTTGTTGTTGCTTTTGTCACTAGCCTCATAGATTTGATTAAAATCTCCAAGACAAAGCCATTATGTGGATGGTGGAGGTTTCAAGGTTTTAAGTTCTTCCAGGAAAAGATGTTTGTCAGCATCTGCCGTCGGCCCGTACACTACCATTAGGAGGAAAGGAGCCTGTGTCACACCCACGTGAAAAAAAAAACACAACCGCTCACGCGCTACTCGCTCGCGCCTCTCCCTATGCCCACATGCGCGCCGTTCGGACACAACCGCTTGCTTCTTCGTCCTCCTATTTAAACGAATAGGAGACCCCCAATTCCTTCTCCTCACTCACGCCTTGATCTTCACGGGTAAGTGTTGTCGCCGCCCGTCGTTGCTCCGACAGGAAATCCACGAAGATCTTTGGCGCAAGCACTCTCCCGACGAACCCGACGAACATAAGCGCCACCCTCTGCCGTCACCAACATATTTTTGGCCTGTTTCGATCAAAGAAATCGTGAGTTGCTCATGTTTTCCTTCTCCGGATTTGTTAAAAAAATTTGAGAATTAGTGAGTTTTTCCGTGTGTTTGCGTTTCTCTCGCGAGAAAGTTGTCGCCGCCGCCGAGCGACACCACGCACCTCTATCGATCACGGCCGGGACGATGCGGCTCTCTCGGAATTGTTGGATTAAAAACCATCCCCAAAATCAGTTGTCGATCTTCAACGACAATTTATAACATTTCTGAGCAGCAAGAAGAAGGCAAGTGTTTCTTGACCACTTTGTTCCTATTCTAGGATGAATAGTTAGATTATTTGCATGATGTCTTCAATATGAAACCCAGTGTAGAATGTTTACTTAGTTTTATTCCTTATTCATTCCATGCAAAACCATGGAGGGAATTTAGTTAGGATTTGTTGGTTACCATTTTATGTGCTTAGCCATGCTCAAGATATAGAAAATGAATGAAACATAGTTGATGTAAGTCTTGTAGACTATATGAAAGACACCAGTGTGTGTCAAGTGTTATGAATCTAGACAGGCTGGTTGTTTGGTTGGTGCTTCGTGCACGAGACTCGGGAATGAGTTAGTGTTTGTCTTAGATTCTAAAGACCGGTTCATGGAACAGATAACCCGGCTTTACAGTGCCACCACAAGACTGAGATGGGGCAGCTTGGCCAATTAATTAGGAGTTTGCCGGTATAGTATGAGTGTTTAGATGGTGCGTGGAATGGGAGTCCATTTTTGACTGCACTGGGAACTGCAAGGCTCAAGAGGGGGCTACTGCAAGGGAGGGTTTACTCCCAGGAACTGCAGCGGTGAAACCTCAGTGGGTTTGTACTTGCCGGTAGACCCTTTGTAAAGGCCATGTAGTGATCTCCTGATCGCACCAAAGGAAGTGTGTAACGTGGGTTGCAACCACGGATATCAGGGAGGTTTCTTAGTCCACCTGGCAACAGGGGATGAAATCACTACTTGTGGGTAAAGTGGTATAATCTCTGCAGAGAACCAAACTGTCATGACAGCCGTGCTCACGGTCAAGAGCGGTTTGGACTTGTCCATGATTAGAGAAACATGGATGTGAGTTGAAAGAGGTTGTTGGGTGGTGTAACCTAACACTAATGACTTAATTATGAAGTTGGTGGGATTATCACTTAGTAAGATAGGTTGCTAATCAAAGCTAAGACTTAGGATTAATGCATAGTGATTAAACATGTTAGCCTTTCCTTGCTATTAGCCTTCATAACATTCTTTCCTACACTTGTTGAGTACCTTTGGTACTCAAACTTGCTTTTTGTTGGATATCATATGTTGGTCAGGTGCAAATGAAGATATAGACTTTGATGAGGAGGACTTCGATCCCGAGGAGTTGTTCTAGGTTGGCGAAACCCCCGGGCAACGCCTGTGGAACTGGAGCATCCACGCTATAGTCTTCCGCTGTTATGTTATAGTGTAGTGGTACTCTTATTTGGTACTTCATGTCTTATGATGTAATATTATGTTGTACGTTGAACTTAGATTGTAATATAATGATATTACACTCTTGTCGGCACATGTATGAGTCAACTGATCCTGACATACATGCGAGAATACGCTCGGGTGTTCCTTATGAAAAATCGGGTGTGACGGCCTGTGCCCATTTGAATTTGATTGGTGTGGAGAGTGAGAACTGCTTCAGCATCGGCACACCAGCTTCAACCTCGTCACTGTCCCATGCAATCAGAATACCTCCTCGAGTGCCAGCAGCTGGCAGAATCTGAAATCCGTCATACCTCGGTCCTAGGGTGTCGCGGCATGTCTGAGCCGAGACAGTTTGGAGCTTTGTCTCTTGTAAGCACACAATAGTCGGGTTGACTGCCTGCACCATCGCCAGCACTGCCTCACGACGTGCTGCAGAATTAAGTCCACGAACATTCCAATTCAACACTGTAAATTGCTGATTTAACATTGCAAATAACATTGCCACCTGTGACCATCTGGAGGTCCAGCATCATGAGCAGGCTACGCTGCAACTTGTGCAGCAAGCTCTCCTGCCGCCATGCTAGCAGCAGCTGTTGGGGCAGGACCGCTATCCAGGCACGTTGCTGCACGAATGGCAGCGATAGCCTGTTTGGAAAGCGGGCTCTTGTATATGGCCAAATATTTTTCTATAGTCTTGTCATCCACCCGTTCTCCATCACTTGCTAAATCCATCTGCTTCATCAGGCGAAGTGTTGCCACAACTAGAACTAACTTCGGATAAAGCATCCTATGTCTGGCCACATAGAGACTAGCCTAAGCAATTATTTTTAATAATGTCTTAATATATTATATATAAAAAGGAATAGTTGTTTCTATGAAATTTATCGCCTAGAAATGATCCATCTATTTTGGCAACAGTCTTGCTGCATCCTGTTCCTAAAAGTATATTTATGGGGATCCTTCAGATACTAAAGCAAATTTATAAGACACAAATAGCATTTTAAAAATGAACAACAATCTCTTAGAATTGAGCTCAAAAAATTCAAAGAAGAGGCACTTCTACCAAAGCTGATGTTTCCCTTCTCTTTGGCTTTTTCTCCTCCTTTTAGTTCTGCTTTCTCAGCAGACGGGTCTGTAACATTTTTCCTTCTTCTCTCCCCATTCTTTCACCCCTCCTTTTGTACAGTCTGTAAAGCTGCTTTTGTTTTTATAATTATTAATTTTTTGGATGGATACAATTTTGTGGTTATTTGTTGCCAATATAATAATGTCCTTGGTAGGATAATTAACGGAAGCTATACTACAGGTTGATGTGTATTTGCTGCCTCAGCCTGCATTTCCAACAGGAGGTCTATGTTTCAAGAATAGAAATGAATCAAGGATACAAAGGGTAAGCATGTCATTATACATAATAACTACTCTCCGTTTTGAAATAAATGTCGTTTAGGATAAAAAATCTAATTTAATTTGAACTAAATTAGCCGTCCTAAACGTTATTCATTTCAGAAAGATGAAGTACATCAGAGGGTTTGAGAAGAAGATAAAACGGTTTCATGATCACGGACTGTGGTTGGTAGATGAACACAACGACGAATCCCCGCTTGGTAGAGTACGAGCACGGTATCAAGGGTAAAGAGGATATCTCTTTGCTGCAGCATCAAGATTTTGTAGCTGGTATTGGACTCGCAGGCTGCAAGTTTGTGCCGAACCAGATGTTGGGTAGTTTTCAATCCACCGCCTCAAAATGCAGAAGCCGAAGACTAAACCCATCTGCAGAAGGTTTATGGAGTACCATTTTGTTCATCTGTATGCAAAGTGCTCGTAGAGGTTCCCGTGATTACTTTTTGATTATGTTCGTTCTTTACTAAAAACTGCTTGATTGAGGAGAGGAGCCAGATCTTACAGCGTGGCTGAAGGGATCGGTTGATTAGTTCAGTTTCTGTATAGTATGATTACTTTGTTAGCCTGTATTATATGTACTGAAAGTCATTCTCTTTTGCCGTAGGGATTGAATGAATGCTATTGTAGTATAAAAATCTAGGAATGAATCTTCACCGACAAGGCTATCAACAAATGGATGATATGTTCTTATAAACAAGTATATCATAATGCCACTCTTTTTAGCCGATCATTTTCGCATATTTTATATGTGGAATGAAGTGTCTCTGTATTCTTTACTTTGCCTCACAAGAAAGGCTTGTTTGAGTGGGGGAGAAGCAGGGCCAATCCAAGGCGATTCGGAAGGAAAACTAGTTTCCTTGTGACAACTCAGAATTGTCTGTTGATGTAAGCATGGCATGCACGAGAGAATCCAAGCTTGCGTGGGACCTGCGTCATTTGCCATTGTTCGGCCCTTCCCTTCGTTGATGCCTCCCAACCTTGCTTTCAGCGGGAGCGATGCCATTGCCCTTTTGCCTCACACAAGCAACAAACCGCTGCTGCTTCATCACACATATATACTTGCGCCCGTCCGTGCCTGCATGTGAAAACACAAAGCAACCTGTTTCTTCTCCCTTGTGAATTGTCGTCACAAGAAGTTAGACCTCCATGGGCCAAGGGGCTGCGAAGGCAAATCCAGGTATGGCAACTGCAAATTGGGTAGTTTTCTGTCGATGCCTATGTGCACCAGTTGGTGCCGGCCGGTGCACTCTGAGATTTCACCATGCATGTCGTAGTGGCGGCTCTTCTTCTTTCACGACGAACTTCAACCAGGCATGGAAACTGAAACCTGTGGTTTTGGGTGACAGGAGGAGAGAACGATGCGCAGACGACTGACAATGACGGCAAGAAGAGCACCAACAAATCCGGCGCTGCACGCGACGAACTCATCAAGTTCATGAGGGAACAGTACAAGGACAAAGTGCAGCCCGCACAAAGCTTTGACGAGTTTTACCATGCCATTTACGAGATCATCGAGTAAGCCGCTGTTTACCACAGTTCCAGCTCACAGAAACTACTACCGGACATTGAGTTTATAAATAAGAACAAGATGACTCAACCAATGACCGGGACCCATTCCCTTCAAAAAGACCCCTGATCCATCCACAACTTTAGATCCAGTCTAATTTCGGATGTGCCCAGATTCGTATTTGGCAGCTGTAGTGTGATTGTTTTCCTTGGTTGTGCACGTAATACAGGTTTCCTTTTGTCTACACGTTTATACAGATTAACCATTTCAAATGCAGAAATCCTCGTAAGTATGCTTGCCTAATATTGTTACCAAACGAGTACAAGAAGTTCGGTCATCGATCCTTGGATATGAGATATTAGAAATGATGGTTTGGAACATCGTTCTTAAGCAGTGTTCCTATTGCTTGCAATCTTATTCAGAATGTTTTGTGAGAGACGTGGGCAGCTGCAGTACAGGATACCATCAAAAGCAGAACTCTGGGATCAGTACAAGGTGAGGTAGATTTTCACCAATCTTGTTAGCTTTCTTCAGTTTCACTATACTTTTTTCAGACACTTCAGAACAACTAACGACTCAATCGCCCTAATCATCTTAACTAGTTCGTCTGAAGTATTTCTAGCAATTAAGTACAATCATTTCATAGTGTAATACACAGAGACCTGTTAAAAAAATGGGCAGCACTCATCTGTTCTCTCTTTTCCTCCTAGCACAGAAGGTTCAGCCCAAGAGAGGGGAGAACCTGTCCCAGAAGGACTTCGAGAAGATCGCCAGGGGCGTCTTGAAGGTGGACAGCTTCACCTTCGGCAAGGCCGCCCTCGACATGCTCGTCGTCCTCTTCGGCGTGCCGGTGTGCGCGGTCCTCACGAAGCGGTTCATCCCGGGCCTCAAGTCCGTATCCGACGACGTCGTCATTCCGGCGGCCACCTCCGGCGCAGTCGTGTACCTCGCCAAGACGAACAAGCTGTGATCAGCAGCAGACGTGTCAGTAAACGAGCTTGAGCGTGCTTCCCGCGGAATCGAAGCGGCAGGGCGATACATGTATCCAAATAATTATCGCGTATTCTGATCCGCTTGTTGAATGCGTTAGAATTGTAAGGAAGAAAAAATGTGCCGAATACTAAGGTAAACTCTCCTTTTGCATGTTTTCAGTTCGAATTTAGAAACTGAACGAAACGAGGGGGCCAGGCTTACCGTCGAACTTTGGCAAGTTAAGGTATTTGATTCGTTGAAGGTGAAGTAGTGAACAATAAGGGGAGGTATTGAGGTATCGGGTCTGGAATGACCTTTTAAAACTACCAAAACATGACGTATAGTATGAGTCCATCTTTCCGGAACCGTCATGTAAAAGGAGTTACATGTGTACATCTCGCAAGGCTCTGATTATATGCAGGCATCAATTCTTCAGAACTCGATTCTTCAGCATGTTAGCAACTTAGACTTGTCCCCTCTCAAGGAACAAGCAGAAACGAGAACAAGGACATGAGAAGAGAAAGATGCAAATTAGATACAGAAGGGGACTCGAAATGCCATGCGGCTTACATTAGAACCCCAGCTGCATTATCAAGTGCCTTCTTGGCAATCTTGAATTTGCTGGCCAAGTCCTTGTTGGTGTCACTAGCAACGACATGCTGCTTGATGAACAGCACAATACCATCTCTGAATAGCTCTAGCTCTGGAAGACCAGCAATACGGGCCCTTCGTTTCTCTTTATTAAGATCTCAAAACAGCGTTTGGAAATGTGCGATCCTTTGTGAGTCATCTCCACGGGGTTCGCCAGGTTGACAACCTTTAAGTTGCAAGGGAGAGCGTGAAGTTTTAAAACGTTGTCTACACGATTACGTAAAACTCAGCTGGTTGCATCCTATTCGTCGCCTTCCCGGCTATGGCTCTGCGGGATTTAAGCTGCGGACGAGACAACAAAGTCCCACTCTTCACCGGCTCGTCTCTTTCTGCCCCGTTAGCAAATGGTGCGATCATTTCCGTTCATCAGTCATCTGACGGCGGCGATGCCGCCAGATTGCGCTGCCTGAGCGCTAGTGTCGCGCGGGTGATCCGAATCGCTCCGCTGAATATCCCACACCCCGCGCTCCGCTCTTGTTGGCCTTGGGCTACTCGCCCGGTCGCTGCTCCCCTCCTCCCACCGCTATCCATCCAATCTCTCGTCCTCACGCAAGGGCGCGGGGACGGGGACTCATCCGAGCGCGGGCTCATCTCTTCCCTTGCTGGTAAGGAACTCGTTCTGTTCTGCGTGTTCTTCGTTTCTTTGCTGGGTGCCCCCAAAGCCGAATCTTTGTTCCTTGAGCGGTGCCGGTCATCCCTTGCCCCCGCCAGGAGCGCCGCGGGTCGGCGAGGATGGGTAGAGCGTTGTGTGTGCACGATGCGAGCACTGGAGCTCGTTTCGTTCGTAAGAAAGCAGGGAGGCCGTGAGCATTAGCATGTTCGGAGTGAGCTCACGGCAGGCCGTCACCTGTGTGCATTTGAAATGTTCAGCAATAGATCAGGCTGCTGAATACAGGCCTGGAAACCTGCATATGGGAAAACACTAGCGTAGATGTTATGGGCCTCCCCAGCTAGCTAGGACGGGTGGCGGCGCTAGGGCACCAGGCGGCTGCAGCGGCGGTGGCGCTAGGGCAAAGGGGGCAGCGGCTCATATGAGAGAGAGAGAGAATTGTGGGACTAAACACTTTTATTTTCTTGTTCAATCAGATTACAATGCCTTCATTATATAGGAGGGAATTACTTGACTCTTACTCCAACCCTAGATAGAATCCTAACTGAGAAAATCTTACTGTTCCTAATTTAAATCAAACTTTCAAATATTTACTTCCTAACCGATTTGGACTCGATCATAGCCACTTTGGAAGGTGGAGGCCGGTCCCATCCCTGGCCACGCCCGTGGCGGCCTGCCTGGACTCTATCTCCATTGGGCCCATAACATAGATTGGCTTACTTTTAATTTTGTTTGTCCTAACTCTCCTTTCTACTTTTGATGAAGATATAATTATAAAGCAGCACTTGATACCATTTTATTTTAGTGCAGAAAACAGATGCATCTTTGTGATTGTACACATTGAGTTATTTTAGCTTTACCGTATGAATTAACAAGCGAGACAACATGAACTTGATGCTCTTCATTTATTCCTGGCTTTACCAACTGTAGTGTTTTGTTCACCAGCATCATGACTCAAATAATTTTCTGATGTCCATGAGAATTAATTAACTCCGCCTATGTTGTAATGACATAGCCGGTCCCAAGCCCGGGTAAAGGAGGAGGGGGTTGTGATAGGCTTGGCGAGCCAACAACTTACACTTAGCCATTCTCATGGAAATGAAACCCAATAGGAATTCGTTGGGGCGTAACCCTCTTAGCGACGCGCCATATCGGAACCCGGGTATGGTGTTAAGTGGGCAAGGGCCGGGTCGCCACCGCCTTAGTGGCGCGCCATATCGGAACCCGGATATGGTGTTAAATGAGATGGGGCCGGATCGCCACCACCTTAGTGGCGCGCTACATCATCGCCCGGATGTAGTGATAAGTGAGCAAGGGTCTTTGCATCTTACTCGACGGATGCAAAGCGTAAGGAAGCTAGCCGAGGAACATAGATTTCGGGTGGGTAGTTGGAATGTAGGATCCTTGACGGGGAAGCTACGTGAGTTAGTAGATGTTGCCATTAGGAGACGAGTAAATATTCTTTGTGTACAAGAGACTAGATGGGCGGGTCAAAAGGCGAGAGAAGTTGATAATATCGGTTTCAAGGTTTGGTATTCTGGTTCGGCTGGGACTAGGAATGGCGTAGGTGTTCTAATAGATAAGAGTCTTAAGGATGGAGTAGTGGATGTTCGAAGACGAGGGGATAGGATCATCTTAATCAAGATAGTAATTGGGGACATTGTCTTGAACGTCATTAGTGGTTATGCCCCACAAGTTGGGCTCAACATGAGTGCCAAGAGGCAATTTTGGGAGGACTTGGAGGATATGGTTAGTAGTGTACCGATAACCGAGAAACTCCTCATAGGGGGAGATCTCAATGGTCATGTGGGTGCAACTAATCTAGGATTTGAGGGAGTACATGGAGGTTTTGGATGCGGCGATAGAAATCAAGAGGATAAGGACATCCTAGACTTTGCCGTAGCCTATGATCTGTTGATAGCTAACACCCTCTTTAGAAAGAGGCAATCTCACCTAGTGACCTTTAGTAGTGCCCAACACTCTAGCCAGATTGACTTTGTCCTCACTAGAAAAAGGATAGACGGAGTGTCTTGATTGTAACGTGATCCCGGGGGAGTGTGTTGTGACACAACATAAGCTTGTGGTAGCTGACTTTCGATTCCATACATGCTCTTTGCGGGACAAAGGTGTCAAAATCACAAGAACAAAGTGGTGGAAGTT
This sequence comes from Neostapfia colusana, assembly GCA_030760725.1. NCBI lineage: Eukaryota > Viridiplantae > Streptophyta > Magnoliopsida > Poales > Poaceae > Neostapfia > Neostapfia colusana. The sequence continues at coordinate 100,355,914 of JASWHV010000005.1, read as the reverse complement.
GAAGAGAGAATCACAAGAATCCTTTAAAAATAGGGTGATCACAGAAGGACCCTGGGCAGAAAATGGAGATGCAGATAGTATGTGGATGAAGATGGCAACTTGCATTAGGAAGATAGCTAGTGAGGTGTTCGGTGTGACAAAAGGAAAGAAACTTGTAGATAAAGACACTTGGTGGTGGAATGAGGATGTACATAAGTCCATTAAGGAGAAGAAGGAGTGTTACAAGAGTTGGCATAATGATAGAAGCGCAAGCAACATGCTTAAGTACAAAGAGGCGAAGAAGAATGCAAAGCGGGCTGTGAGTAAGGCAAGAGGACAGGCCTATGATAAGTTATATGAGAGACTAGAGACAAAAGAAGGTGAAAAGGACATATACAAGGTAGCAAAAATCCGCGAGAGAAAGATGAGGGATCTCAATCAAGTTAAATGCATCAAAGATGAGACTGACCGCATTCTAGTGAAAGAGATTAAGAATAGATGGCGTGATTACTTTAATGGGATATTCAATGATGGGAATGGGAGCACTATGGTTGAGTTGGATGACTCCTTTGATGACTCCAACGGGCGGTTCGTGCGGAGGATACAAGAGTTTGAGGTTAAGGAGGCCTTAAAAAGGATGAAAAGGAGGAAAGGCCCTCGGCCCTGACGATGTCCCTATTGAGGTGTGGAGATGTCTTGGGGACGTGGCAATAGTATGGCTCACAAAGCTATTCAACCACATTTTTCGGTCAAACAAGATACCTGAAGAATGGAGGAAAAGTATATTAGTACCTATCTTCAAAAATAAAGGAGATATTCAAAGTTGTACTAATTATTGAGGCATTAAGCTTATGAGTCATACTATGAAGCTTTGGGAGAGAGTGATTGAACACCGACTGAGGAAAGTGACCAATGTTACTAAAAAACAGTTTGGTTTTATGCCTGGGAGGTCTACAATGGAGGCGATTTTCTTGTTTCGTCAGCTTATGGAGAGATATAGGGAGCAGAAGAAGGACTTGCATATAGTGTTCATCGACTTGGAGAAGGCGTACGATAAGATACCAAGGTCAGTCATGTGGTGGGCACTAGAGAAACATAAAGTGCCAACAAAGTACATTACCCTTATCAAGGATATGTACAATAATGTTAGGACAAGTGTGCGCGTAAGTGATAGTGAGACTGATGCATTTCCTATCACGGTAGGACTACATCAAGGATCAGCTTTGAGCCCATACATCTTTTCCTTGGTGATGGATGAGGTGTCGAAGGATATACAAGGGGATATCCTTTGGTGCATGCTCTTTGCTGATGATGTAGTGTTGGTAGATGGAACTAGAGATGGTGTTGATAAGAAATTAGAGTTATGGAGACAAACCTTAGAGTCCAAGGGGTTTAGACTTAGTAGGACCAAAACCGAGTATATGAGGTGTGACTTTAGTGGTGTTGGTCGTGAAGAGGGAAATGTTAGTCTACAAGGACAAATAGTATCTAGAAGGGACTCTTTCCGATACTTAGGATCAATGTTACAAAGCAATGGCGATATTGATGAGGATGTTTGCCACAGGATCAAGGTAGGGTGGATGAAATGGCGACAAGCCTCTGGAATCCTATGTGATAGGAAAGTCTCACAAAAGCTAAAAGGGAAGTTCTATAGGACGGTGATCAGACCCGCGATGCTCTATGGGGCGGAATGTTGGCCAACTAAACGGCAACATGTCCAACAAATGAGTGTCGCAGAGATGCGCATGCTACGGTGGATGTGTGGGCACACGAGAAGAGACCGAATAAAGAATGAGGTGATTCGAGATAAAGTAGGGGTGGCGCCGATTGAAGAGAAGTTAGTCCAACATCGACTTAGGTGGTTTGGACATATCCAACGGAGACCTCCAGAAGCACCGGTTAACAGTGGGATTTTAAGAGGTAGAGAAAATATTAGGAGGGGTAGAGGACGACCAAGATTGACCTGGGAGGAGGCGGTAAAACGAGATTTGAGAGATTGGAATGTATCCAGAGACTTAGCTCATGATAGGACCGCATGGAAAGTAGCAATCCATGTGCCAGAATCGTAGTCTTGTTTTTTTTCTTTTTTCTTTTCTCTTTTCTTTTTTCTTTTTTTTCTTTTTTTCTCTTTTTTTTCTTTTTTCCTTTTTTTTTCTTTTTTCCTTGTTCTTATAACTCTTCCTCTCTTTTACTTCATTGATATTGGGTTTCATGTCTAGCCGACCCCAACAGACTTGGGATAAAGGCTTGGTTGTTGTTGTTGTTGATGTCCATGAGAATTAACAAGTGAGACATCATGAACGTAGTTCCTTAATCTATTCAGAAACTCCAACTGTAGTGTTTTGTTCACAAAAAAAAGAGAGAGAAAAAAAACTGATGCCCATATCATGTTGTAGTGATATTCTATTTTGTATTTGCCTTTTCTTCTACGGTTACTGATTCCTAATTTGTGTTTAACTGCTTTGTAGGACCTATATGTTTTTGAACCAGAAGAGATAAGATTAGAGAATGGCACGTTTGATCACTAACTGTATTTTCAGCCCGTCTCCTGCTGTCAAGGCACCCTTAGGGTCAACTAGTTGTTGCCGTAATTTTGTTCAGTTACAAAACTCAAAATCTTTGAAACTGTTCAGTAAATCTTGTTCCATGAAACAAAGGAACTCATATGTTATCCGTGCTAGTGCTGCTGTACAAGGGAAGACACAAACACCTCTTACTGGCAGTCAGGAAGCATCTGGGCATTCATCCTCCAAATCAAAAAAAGTAATGGTTATTGGTGGAGATGGATACTGTGGGTGGGCAACTGCTCTTCATCTCTCCAACAAAGGTTACGAGGTTGCTATTGTCGACAATCTTGTTCGGCGCCTTTACGATCACCAGCTTGGTCTTGATTCTCTTGCTCCCATAACTTCCATCCAAAATCGTGTCCATAGATGGAAGGATCTCACAGGCAAGACAATTCAACTCTACATTGGTGACATTTGTGATTTCGAATTTCTCTCAGAAGCCTTCAAATCTTTTGAGCCAGATGCTGCAGTCCACTTTGGTGAGCAAAGATCGGCACCATACTCTATGATTGATCGCTCACGAGCAGTGTACACACAGCACAACAACGTTATTGGAACACTTAATGTCCTTTTTGCCATTAAGGAGTACAGTGAAGAATGCCATCTGGTTAAGCTAGGAACTATGGGTGAGTATGGAACACCAAATATTGACATTGAAGAAGGGTTTATTACTATTACTCACAATGGAAGAACTGACACCTTACCTTACCCAAAGCAAGCCAGCTCCTTCTACCATCTAAGCAAAGTGCACGACTCCCACAACATTGCATTTACATGCAAGGCTTGGGGTATAAGGGCTACAGATCTTAATCAAGGTGTAGTCTATGGACTCAGAACAGATGAAACTGCAATGCATGAAGAGCTATCAAACAGATTTGACTATGATGCCATTTTCGGAACTGCACTTAATAGGTTCTGTGTTCAGGCTGCCATAGGACATCCACTTACAGTGTACGGAAAAGGTGGTCAGGTATGTGAATTGCACATCTGGAAGTTTGTTCCTCATAAAATCTGTTCTTTATTTTCCTTCCCCTGTTCACAAATACTGCCTGTGATTAAAATTTTTAGGATCCATTACCGTCAGTGTACTTTCAAGAGAATACTAGCCACCTTTTGTTAACTTAGGTTTAGGATGTGAAATCAGACATTGCAGTTTCTCTTTCTCATAAATTTTGAGGACTTCAAACTGGATAGTGATTTGTTAACAATATTGGGTGTATCTCATCTCAGCAAGTACGAAGTAATTAGGTCATATGATTCTTTATCCTGATAGCTGCTCCAACCCAGATTCATTTGACGACCTGTATTTAAGTTATTTATGAGTGTGCCACCCTGAAGATCATACAGATGCAGATACTGTCTTGTTAAATGCCACATGCAGAAGCAACAGTCAAGCCCTATAGAATAGCAAGTTTTTGCTTTCAGTTACTACTTCAACTAGCTTTATCAAAAACTCCTGTCCTAAATCTACTGATCAAGCTTCTGGCCTGTACCATCCAGACCCGTGGGTATCTGGACATCAGGGATACTGTGCAGTGTGTTGAGTTAGCAATAGCCAACCCTGCCAAACCCGGTGAGTTCAGAGTCTTCAACCAGTTCACTGAGCAATTCTCTGTGAACGAGCTAGCCAAGCTGGTCACCGCAGCCGGAGCAAAGCTCGGACTGGATGTGCAGACTAAGTCAGTGCCCAATCCACGTGTAGAAGCTGAGGAGCACTACTACAATGCCAAGCACACAAAGCTCATCGAGCTGGGCCTGGTGCCTCACCTGCTCTCGGACTCACTACTCGATTCGGTGCTCAACTTCGCCATCCAGTACAAGGACAGGGTCGACACAACACAGATCATGCCGAGCGTTTCATGGAAGAAGATGGGCGCCAAGCCGCTGACCGCCGCTGTTTAGAGGGACTGAGGGAGCCTTCCCCTGGCATATAATGTCAATGGCATTGACATTATTGATATATGTAATGTAATAAGTATGTCAGTATAATGCACTAGCTAGTGAGGTATTTTGCGGTGTTAGATTTCAATTTTGTTCCCCCATGACTGTTCATTTGGTTGAAGAGCTTATGTGAATTTTGGTGATACTCGCTACTCTACACCTTTTGATCTGCAAATGAGGTAATGGTTTAGATGTCACATGCTGACTCCGTTGGTTTCTTTTTTTTTCTAAAAAAAAGAACAAACAATCAAAACCCCTGGTGAGACAGGTAGGTACTCATTTTGTAAGTGTATGCTGCCAAGTTGACGGTCCATGATCTGGAAGACATCCCATTTAATTCTTAGTGTTTTTTTTCTTTTGAGACGATGCGGAGAGTGCTCGGTCGGTCACAGAGATTGCGACTTGGCCTGCGGCAAATTGCCGGTTTGGTGCACGGTCCCTCGGGGCATGCCAGTGCTGCCCCTGGTGCTGCCCCTGCCCCTGCCCGAAGTGAGACTGACTGTACTCATGTACTTAGAAACCTAAACCTATTTTAAAAGAATATTTTTATCTTTTTTTTAACACACTCTAAAAGATTCTGTAATTTAGAGCACACGTCTCTGCACTCGTCATATTTTAAAAACGTACTCTATATCAACTAACATCCATTCTTTACAATATATTTTTATTCTTTTTGTTTCTACTTATAAATACTATCATTATTTAGAAATACTTGGATTAATTATATGCGTGGTTAAAAATATGCTCACAAGTAGTTTATTAAGCAAGAGAAACTTTAATCAACTGAAATTTAACAAATTATTTTTTTTACATGAAGTGTTGTCTAGTCAAGCTTCTACTCTAGAGCAGAAATCAAGTTAACCTACTCGATAATAACTGTATGGCAGCCCTCACTGTAGAGGCGGATATTACTTATGTTTTTGTTTAACCATGACTGGTCATCGCCTATCCCGCATGGAATACGTACGCCTTCCAAGGAGTACTCCTGTGGTGTGCGGACATATCTGGTAGCCCATCCAGTAGCCAACCGCATAAACTCTGTTTTGAATGCCCACAGAGCTACAGGAGGGAGAACCATTCAACGAGAAATGACGATTCTTGTGCTTGAGTACTAATGAGGGAAAGGGATACATAACCTTTAATGACAAAGATAGAGAAGTTCCACAGCAAGTTCAAAAAGAGATGGCTGAGCCATACATAGATTCTATATTTCCATCGCCTAGGAGTTAAGTTCTTAGCGGCCAAACCACCACTTTTGTTTAGCATTTCCCTCCTTGTTCGCTCAGTAAGCCGGTGCGGGCAGAAAAAACGGGCATAACTCCATCTACCCAGGAGCGCACCTCATACCTTAAACCGGTGGGACTAGTCTGAGTGAGAGACTTGCACAATGACCTCGCCAGATGTCACTGAATCTGCGATAAGATGGTCCCGCTCGTCATATTTTAGAACGTTCATTTAAAATAATATTTTCACTTTTTACAGATATATTTTTAAAAAATCACTATGTATAATACAGTATACCACGCTCATTATATTATATATACTACTAAAACGGAAAATGAAATCAGCTGTCAATCAGCGAGAACGTATAAAAATAATGTAAAAAATTTAGAGCAACATTGTTATAATGTATTTTAGAAATAATGTATAAATACGCCGATACAAGCGTACTTTACTTTAAATTTAGAATAGAACGACCGTAGAGTGCCAGATGTCACCATCGGTCCGTCAGTACACTGTACATACGCACAGTAATAACGTTCCTGACGGTAATGTTACTGCAACACGTTGAGCACCGATGATTCGTGCAAAAATCGGGCGGTCGTTCCCTACGAGCTGTATTGCGATCACAATGAAATTCAAGCCGTCTTGCATCACCACGGTATCAACTAATCACTCACCGAGAGAACAAATGGAAAGAGGGGATCGAACTGACCTGCGAACACATCAATGTAATTAAGCACAGCTAATTCTGACTTTTGAATCAGCCAACAGCCAACTAGTCACTCCCGATGATCTCAAGCTAACTACAGATTACGGCTACCAAGTCAAACCAAGCCTGTTAAACCCTGTATATTTACTCCGGCTGTCCGGCAGTACTCTTGACTACTCCATGGCGGCATGTACGAAATCGAAATCACAAGCCGTCGCCGCCGCGCGGCTGCTGCTCATCAGCACCGGTTTCGCGGCGGGGATCCGGCGGCACTACCAGCCCCGAACGCCTCTTGGTCCAACGCAACGGCGGCCTTGCCGGTGGGGCAGAACGCGAGGGACGCCACCAGGAGCAGCATCACCACGGGGACGAGCAGCAGCTGCGCCGGCGGCGGCGGAAGCGGGGGCAGGACCAGCGGTAGCAGGAGCAGCAGCGCAGCCGCCGTCACCAGCAGCGCCGCCATTTTGCCGCCGTCCATCGCCGTCGACACCGCCACGGGCTCCTGTGCCATCGTCCGCGCGACGTTTGACGCTCGCGCGAGCTGCTCCTGTGGGGGGTGGTTGCAGATGTGTAGCGGCTGCGGCGCTGCTAGTTGCCACATAAACTACTTCCTTCCGGTGGGCCGGCCCCGCGTGTGAGCAAGGTGGCGTGACGGCGTCCTGGATTTGGTCAGGCTAGCGCCAGCCCGGGCAGGCGAGCTGGCGGAGGCGGTGTGCGGCCGTGAGCCCGCGGTTTCGCGCGTACGACGTTTGTTGCGACGAAACCGGGAAAGTTCTAGGTTCAGTGTACCTGAGGAAACGCCTTGCCGCCGGATGTCGCTTTTTTTCTAATGCATTTTGTTGGGTACCAGGAAATCAAACCGCGCGCGGATAATCGGTGGGTACCTGCGGAGTTGAGGGGGTGTGCGCGCTGCATACTGTTGATGCATGTCGACCGGACAGCTAGATGCTAGTAGGGGTTTGACGCCTCGGTGGCACCAATTCTAATTTTAATTTGAAGTACAATTTTTATTTTAACAACTACAATTTAAAAAAGAGTGACTATTAGCATGCCCCATTTATTATTTCTTATCATCTTTATTTATTTCATGTGACAATTGTTATTGAAATCGCATAATATAGCCCAACGGTACTCTTTTATGTGAATTGTTGTGGTACTGGTTCCGTAAAAAAAGAGTACATGACAAGATATGTCGAATGGCAACCTAGTTAACATGTGGAGGGGATATATTTACAGAAATTTTGATCTAGATGACACATTTAGCAAGCTTAAGTGCCGAAATATACACTTTTGAAAGGTTAGAACCTTTAGGATATTTAGAGACACAAGTCTAGATATCATCAAATATTATACTCTTAGTCTAACAAAGTGTACAATATAAAACTTTGAAAACCACATATTCTGGTTTCTGTACTAGAAAACATTAAGAGCTGTGGACAACTACCGTAGCAACCTTTGCAACATGAAAGAAAAAATAGGAAAAAACTGCAATAAACATTGTTACTTACACTTGGACAGATATTTAACTAAAACTTTAGTAAGCTTATGCTTAACTCAAAAGAATTGAGCAATTATATGTCGAATAATCTCACCTATCAAAGGTCAGCCACAGCTTGAGCTCATCATGGAAGTCTGAAAAGGATATATGTGTGTGCATGTGTGCAGAATTAAGAATAAATAGTTTGAGTAAAAATCATATTTTTCAATTTTGAGGTGCTTAGGTTTGTCATCACCAAACTCTATCGAACCAATCATCATGAGTCATGCAAAACAGTGAATACCATATTTTTTGTTTAAAGATAAATTAATGTTAATAAAATAAAAGCCTTTCTATAAACAAATGTCATCAAGATGTCACAATAGTAAGCGGGAAGTGTAGTTCAAAACATAAAGACTACAAGTTGGATGCATCATCATAAAGTACTATGGTTTTCATTTGATTTCTTTTGGAAAGAAGCAAAACCCAACCTTTTTATTATATTGCAAATTATTATATATTCATCTAAAGATGCTACGGCACTTGATCTCAGTTTTAGGTCCAGTTATTTTTGTTTAGTTCCTCGCCTTGTGTGATATGTCTCATCGTGTAACTCTAGTACCACGGAGAGACACAGAGATTACAAGATGTCGAGCAGAGCAGGGGACTGCGACGGCCAGCGTTGCACGTGTCAATGGGGAGGGGTTGAAGCATCATTAGGGAGGAGGCAGAGGGCAGGGGCGTCGATGAGAAAGTGTCGACAAGTGTCGTGTCACGAAGGTTGTTGCATTGTCCGAGTGCCACAACCCATGGGAGACTGGGAAGATAAGACGGACTAGCTCCCCAAGCTCTCAGGAAACGTTGTTTCCTACCCCATGCAAACCAGTCAAATCTAGGCCTAATTTGCCATGTGCAACGTCTTCTTAACCCTACGCAACCAACCTGTGGCCTATTCCCGCATGGGTCACCTTCCCCAAGTAAAGACCGGGATCACCCTGTGGAAGCAAGTTTCCAAACAAACCCACACACATATTTAGTTAACTAGGTTCATTGTCCGTTTCAAAATAAATAACGTGAATTAGTTTAATTTTAAACTAATCATCGTCATTTATTTCGAAACAGAGAGAGTAGTATGCATTGACTTGTTGTAAATATCTTCAATACTTATTGTGTATATATGCATCACAAATGTTAATATGACACTTATTTGCAAGTACAAAAAATGCAAAATATCAAATTCATTCTATGCCAAAAAAGAATTTGACAATAATCATTTTCTTTGGTAGATTTTTAAATACAAAACTACACGGAATTTTCTACAATAGCAATGTCATATATACCACTACAGGAATTGCGACAATATACGTCGGCTAGAATCCACCGTCATCAATTAGTCATTAATTGACAGACGGTTAAGCTGGTACCGTCGTCTATAAGGTCTCGGCCTTATAGACAACGGCCCACCATCGATAATAAAGGTGAGTTTTGATATTTTTGGTTTACTATCACGAACTTTGAGATATAAAAATTTAATAATCTTTCTCCGTTGTTTAAGTTAGCCATCTTCGATAGAGTCGTCGACTCGAGGCAGGCGCGGTCTTCCTCAAGAGCCTCTTCATCGCAGCAGGATGGGTCCAGCAGCAGCCGTATGACCCAAGAGCCGGAGCTACGGAATGTCCAGGAGGAGATCTAGAGGACGCAAGAAGCGTTGAGGGCTCGGGACGAGATGCAGGCAGCGGCGCTCAGTGCTAGGGACGAGATGCAGGCAGCGGTGCTTAGGGCTAGGGACGAGTATCAAACCTCGTACATGCTTGAGTTGCAAGCTGTCATGCAGGTAAATTCTGACTGTTGTATTTGAAATTTCTAATATATAAATGCTATGTGAAATGATTTGGTTCATATTTGCAGGCTATGGCCGCGAGACAGCAGATTGTCTTTACGCAGTGGGCGCCGCCACCATTGGAGCTACCGCAGGTGCCGACGACATGTGCACAGGTACAAAATGACTTAAAATAGCTAATAATGGCTAAACCTGTTCAAATTCTATAAAATTTGATTAAACTTACTCAAATATAGCTAAAACTAGTTAAACTTGCTCAAACTTAGTAAAATATGATGAGTATATAGCCAAAACTAGCCAGAACTAGTTAAACTTGCTCAGACTAGTCAAATTTGTTCAAACTTACTCAAATATAGCCAAAACTAGTTAAACTTTCTCAAACTTAGTCGATCTTGCTCAAACTTACTAAAATATGAGCAGGCTTACTCAAACATAGCTGTCGGTACCCTGCGAACCGTGTACCCCCGCGTAGTGGACAAAAAAACCTGGGCCCCGCCTTCCCGGCATAGGCGGGCCCCAGCATAAGGCACGAGCCCTGGGCGCAGTCCTGGGGTTGTCGCGTGCCTTCAGACCTTGAGCCTGACTAACGGCCGAGGGTGGCTCAAGGGATGCAGGTGTCTGGTGATGCCGGACTCGATCTTCCGCCACAGAGGGATCCGGCGTTGCCATGTGCCCAGGAACCTCCGAGCCACACCCTCCGCCAGAAAGAGCTCCGAGGTGCCACGTGTCCTGCGGCTCCGGGTTCGACCTCCAGCATGGGAGGGCTCTAGAGGTGGCGCGTGGGAAACAACTCCGGGTATACCTTCCTTGTGAGGAAGGCCCCGGATGTGCCACGTGTCCTGCGTCCCCGGACCCGATATTCCGCCAGGGAGAGCTCTGGCGCTGCCACGTGCCCAACAACTCCGGACCACCCACTACTCTGGTGGGCCTCCTTGGCTTCTGCCCAGGCGAACATCTCGCAAATGTGGACGAAGATCGACACCAACACGAGGGAGTGTGGCGTCAAGTGCTGAAGTTGTAGCCTGTAGGACTCTAGCAGGGTCAAGAAGAAGGAAGAAGCGGGGAAGGCGAGCCCCGCCAGTATGTACCCAAGGAAGACGGCGACTTCGCCGGGCTCAAGGTCTACGAGCGAGAGGTATCCGCAGCGAACCCTCCCATCATACAGGCGCTTGCCATCCAATCAGGCGCCTCACGCACCTCGCGTCGCTAGCGCTTTGGAGATGAGACTCTTGGTGGTTCGACGCCATTGGAGCAGGAAGCGAGAAGACGAAGCGCAAGGGAACAAACGAAGGAGCTCCTGCCAGCAGCAGGGGTCTCTTTATTTGCCCCTGACCTTTCGAGAACCGCCAATCGCGACGTGCCCGAAATAATCATGCCTGCAGCGGCTGAACCGTCAAGAGTGGAAGCGCCAGGCCCACTCGGCAGACAGTGTGGGCAAAGGGCATTGCGGTTATGATGGGAAAAAGTGGTTCCTCGATAAAGCCTGACAAGAGGAAGAGCAGGGGTCGTGCAGGGAACCGATGCAAGTAATGTAGCAGTTGCACGAAACCGGCGCGTCCCATGACCCTCCGGAAATGAAGAGGCGCCTGTCCGTTACGGCAGAGAAGTCTCTTTGACCGAGGGCAAGCAACCTCTTCGTCTACCAGGTACGGCCACTCGCCCACTACGTGGAAATCTCACCATCACTTCGGTTCCCAAAAATGCAAGTCCAAAACCACCACGCGGGAGAGATAGAGGCCCCACCTACGGGCTCAATACTTCCCACGAGATGGGTCGGGGGGCCATTTTCGGTACCCTGCGAACCGGGTACCCCCGCGTAGTGGACAAAAAACAACCTGGGCCCTGCCTTCCCGGCTTAGGCGGGCCCCAGCGTAAGACACGAGCCCTGGACCCGATGGGCAGTCCTGGGGTTCCCGCGTGTCTTAAGGCCCTGAGCCTGACTAATGGTTGAGGGTGGCTCAGGGGCCGCCATGTGTCTGGTGATGCCGGACCCGATCTTCCGCCACGGAGGGCTCCAGCGCTGCCATGTGCCCGGAACCTCCGAGCCACACCCTCCGCCAGAGTGAGCTCCGGAGGTGCCACGTGTCCTGCGGCTCCGGGTCCGACCTCCAGCATGGGAGGGCTACGGAGCTGTTGCGTGGACAACAACTCCGGGTATACCTTCCCCCCCAGGAAGGCCCCGGATGTGCCACGTGTCCTGCGGCCCCGGACCCGATCTTCCGCCAGGGAGAGCTCCGGCGCTGCCACGTGCCCAACAACTCCGGACCACCCGCTACTCCGCAAGACAGCTCCGGTGGAGACACGTGTCCCGGGGGCCAGCCGCCCGGACGTCACATCGACGAGCAACGGGCAGATGGCCAAGGAGTAAATAGGAAGGAACGATGTCAGGCATAGCATTCAAAGCTTGCGCCTTCCCTAGAAGCATGGCGCAAGGCACACGCCTCCGTCCCCAGTCTGCGTACCATTACGGTGAAAGACAGGGCGGCGAGCATGACGGCACAACAGTGTCGCCAGACGGCGCAGAGCCGCCTAGCGGAGCGGGGAGATGAGGCGACAAGACGCGGACTTCATCATCACCAGCCACCCGGTCAGGGGCGCTCGGTGTGTCAGGCGGTGCGCCTTAACTCTACCGACAGTGACAATGCATATAGTTGTAGATGCCTATAGCTCATGTATAGGAGACAGATAGCCGTGGGGCCACCTGTCGGGCCCCGGGTCACCTTGTAACTGCCCCGACCTTGGGCTATAAAAGGACCGGGGCAGCCTCCGGGCAAGGGGTTCACAACCTAGCCGAATCACACACTCATACACGCGAGCAATACAACAAACACACCCGTGGACGTTGGGTATTATGCTCTGGCGGCCCGAACCACGTAAATCCTCGTGTATTTCTTCTCCATTGTGCTCCGACCTTCGAGATCCACTAGCCCCTTTGAAAAAAGAACCTCTGAGGGTTGCTCAAGCGGACCGGGGGAAGTGTCATAGTTAAATACTTCGACAATAGCTAAATCTAGTTAACTTGTTCAATTTTGCATTTAATAAGCAAATTTAGTCAAATATGCATGTTTATACTTGTAACTTGTCTAACCACACTTGCAAATCACAGGGATCAGGGACAGAGGCTCGCACACCATCACCCCAGCTTGCGCCGCTTGGACGACCGCATGAGGACGACTTTCCAAACTCCGGTAGTGGACGGGGTAGCGTGTAATGTGGCGTGTTTTCACGTGTATGGTTTCTAAACTGTTTTGCAATGTTTCTTGTGATATATATGCTTGTGCTTGTGTATATTGTTTTCTGCATGTGTGAGCTGGCCATCGAGCCAGGGCTGGCCTCGAAGCCATGGCAGCATTTTCTTTAAAAAAAAATGGGAGCCTTATAGACGACGGTTTCTGGTGCTTAGTTGTCGTCTATAAGCCATTTACAGACGATGGTGGAGCAGTAGCCATCGTATATAAGCCATAATTATAGACGACTGTCAGAAAAAAACCTCCGTCTATAAGAGCCCTTATAGACGACAGCTACGGTACCACCGTCGTCTATAAGCTCCACTAGGTATCACGTGGCAGGAGTACCTAATTGACGACGAGGAGGAGTGGTCGTCGTCAATTGTCTTATAGACGACTAATAATCGTAGACGGTTGGAAACCGTCGTCAATAAGTGTTTACCGTCGTCTATAACCTATAAACGACGGTTTTAGCATTATACACGACGGTTTCTGGCAGTCGTCTATTATCGCGATTCATGTAGTGTACCACATCTAATATTTTCTGGATATTCTTTCAGAACTTTTTCCTAGCTAGGTATATGTCGATTTTCCATCCTTGAACAACATTTCTCATTACTTGCTTTTATGTCCGTTATGTCCTGTGAATTGAATAGCTTTTTATATGTTGTGCAAGATTCTAGAATGAGATATGGTTATGGAATGAAATGAAGATTCAATATTCATTATATGATAACAAAAAATACTATGATATTTGCGTTAGAAGAAGCACAATTGAAATAACTATTGGGTTTTGCCCATGGTAGAGCCTATCAAATACCTTGTGGGATTTTCATGTTTCACTTACTTACTCACCTTTATTGTTAGTCGTGGTTAGTCGTTGCTTTGTTGCCGCATAGCATTATCTGAATCTATATCTCTCGTAGTTAAAGTACCGGCCTTGATTAATTCTATTTTAGCATCTTTTAGTATATTTAATATTATTCATATCTAGGGCAACTAGACACACCTATACCCATAGTCCTGCACCTAATTTACAATGGGGGTCGGCTCTTGTTTTTCTTGTAGCCCAACACAAGTGAATACTAACAACACATACCATGGTCCTAGCATGCATGGTAATATACATTCGAACCAGAAGAAATCACTATTTTTGAAAATAAAAATTGTAGTTCGTTGAAATGCTAGGCCAAAACTTCTACATTGCATTTTCATCATATCATCAATACCAGCCCAATATCTGTCCATCTCATAGCACCGCAATTTCTTGTTTATCATAACTTCACAATTCCTATATAGCACAGAGGAGAAATGACAAAGGAAAAAATAACCCATCTCTAATAGGCCTCATTTGAGACCTACTATAGGTTTATTGGGCCTGTAATGAGCTGTGTGCTTTCAAGTTAGAGAGCAGCCGAGATGAGGTCCCAACATAACTCGCAGGTAGTACTGCAGGCTATAAACTATGAGGGGGCCATCCAGCGCACTGCAGATTGGCTGTGCGGAAGATAGTTCACGACAGGAATGACGATCACCAGCACAGACTTGATTCTATTTCGCTGAAGCTTTGAGTCTTTGCTCTACAAACGCACGATCGAGGAGGAACAGCTGCTCGTCACAGCTGAGCCGCGTAATGAAGAGAACACGGTCACTTGAACGAGTTCATGCCAGCCCTGTTATCCATACTTCAATTTTGGTGCGAACATGGGTAGTACGTGTTTAGATTGAGTACCACGTACAAAGAAGTAGGCCTTCGCTGCCAAACAATAGGAGTACCTTGTTATGTGCGGCATGCAAATAAGCAGCAGCTGAACTGGGCAGCTGAACTGGTCTCGAACCTAAACCATACCCAAACCCAATTGATCTAGCTGGCGGCGCACGCTCCTTCAGAAGATTTGGCCGCGGCAACAAACGATGGCCAGAGACGGGTCACGCCCATGATCAGCAGCTCTCGTCTGTAACTGTAAGCTGCAGCTAACTCGATCGTAGACAACGGAAACGCGACATTAACCTTCCAAGCGTACGCGCGCGCCAGCTGATCCGTCGACCACCGTACGCGCGGCGAGAGTGAGCCGGGCGACCACACCCGCGTGTTCCCTCGGTCGCAACGGCCGTCGCGCGCAAAGTTCGCCGAACGCACGGGCCGCGCCCCACGCGCTCTTGCCGGCCGCTGGCACGCGCCCGACACCACCCGAACCGCGCTCTCGCTTCGGCCTCGGCAACCGGAGCTTTCTTTTACACTATCCGCACTTATATACTCTAAAAATCCACTCTAAATAAATATTCTTACCTCTTCACAGTATACTATAAAAAATTATTTCATACTCTATGAACATACTCTATATCAACTCACTTATTTTTTAATATTTTTTCATTCTTTTTCTTTCCGTTTAGAAACACTAACAACAATGCAATATAAATCATGATATCTGAAACTGACAATAAAGTTATCTGTTGCACGAACATGCTTGAAATTTTTTGTTAGATCATGCATATATAACAAATAAATGCAACAATCAAGATGATAATGCTGCATTACATAAATGTATTACAGAAGAAGTTCCTACTTATTTATATTAGTCAGATGTATTACAGAAAAATGATCCACGTTACAGAACTCAGAATCAAGTAGTCCAGACATAAAATGATTCATATAGATTGTAAATTCAGAATCAAGTAGTCCTCCTTTGTTCTGCTCTTTCTCTTTGGTATTTGAGCAAGCAAGCTGGAAAAATGAATGTAATTGATTTCTAACAAGTCTTAAGCATCATAGAACCTTCTTCAGTGATCTCTCATTAATCTCTAGCCCTGATAAAACACATAAAAATTGATCTCAAAATCCCTACTTTTTTGTTTTGAAGTACAAATTCAAGGAGGAAGGGGGTGAAGCAAACAGAAATGAAGGGGAGCTCACAAAAAGCTTCTGGCCGAGCCTGGGAAGGCTCGCTTCACTGGACGATGATAGGCTTCCCCCTCATCACGGAGAAGGATTCGGCAGCAGCACTTGGACCCGGGCATTCGACGGCAGCCACAGATCCGACGACGGTGAGCTTGATAGGAACGGTGAGGACTCGGGAGAAGGGCTGGCGGTAGAACTGCGACGCGCTTGACGGAGCAAAGGACGCCGGTCGCTGCTTCATTGGGCGTGGAGAACCAGGGGCGCGCGCTCTCCTCCAAGTTAGCCCAGTGGCAGCGGCGTCCTCGCACGACACAGGGGTGATTGCGGCTATGGTGTCGTGGCGTCCGTCGGAGGAGAACTCCGCCCTCCGCGCAAGAGCTAACAACTCAGATGACATGCTGTCGAAGTGTGTAGTCTATAATTTTTCTGAACCTGCTCTAGTCAGTCCGCGGAGGTTCTTTTTCGGAGGGGCTAGATGCTTGCGGAGAGCTTCAACATTAGGAACGAGTGAGGGAGAAGCATGACACGGCAAGTTTTACGTGGTTCGGGCCGCCGGAGCGTAAAACCCTACGTCCACGGTGAACAGAGGTGCTCGCTGTATTGTTTGTTGCTCAGAACCGGAGTCCTGAGCTTGAGGGTGAGTGATGTCTAGGATGCGAGTTCTCACGGTTCGAACCCTTGCTAACTTTGCCTACCCGAGCCTTTTATAGTCCAAGTCTCGAGTGGCTTACAAGTGGGGCCCGGGACCCGACAGGTGGCCACGGGGAGATTGTCTGCCGACTATCGTATCTGCAGTTATGTCGGCAGTTGTGTCTGGCGAAGGCTTCCGAGTCTTCGTTCTGCCGCCCTGCCCATGCCGCAAGCTAGTCGTAGTGGTTGATGACGGCAGGGGCGGCAGGGGATGTCTTGTCGCTGTGTTTATTACCGGGCAGGCTCTGACACGGCGCGCCAGTCTGTGATGCGACTGGGCGCAACGGCACCTGACAGAGGCTTGCTCCGCATCTCCGCGTCTTGGGAAGGCGCGGGCCTTGAATACCTTGTACGGGCAAGGTATGGTGCGTCTTTACGTCCGCTACCTACCGCGCGGTGGCAGGCAGTGTCGTCCCGCAGGCCACGTGGCGGGCCCGGAGCTCTCATCTGAGGAGAGGGAGATCCGGCCCCGCGGCACACGTGAAGCCTTCGGAGCTCTCCCCGCGGAGGAGGAGTTCCGACTTCTGCTAGCCACGTGGCGGGCCCGAAGCTCTCCTCTGAGGAGAGGGAGGTCCGGCCCCGCGGGACACGTGAAGCCTTCGAAGCTCTCCCCGCGGAGGGAGGAGGTCCAGCTCAGTTGGCCACGTGGAGAGTCCGGAGCTCTCCTCTGAGAAGAGGAAGGTCCGGCCCCGCTGGACACGTGGTGCCTTCGGAGCTCTCCCTGCGGAGAAGGGCGAGGTCCTTAGGCACTTCCCCCTGTGCGCAAGGGTACCCCGTATCGAGGGTACCGACAGTGGCCCCCGGGCCCATCTTGGGGGAGATAGCGAGCCCGAGGTGGGGATTCCATCTCTTCCGTTCCGCGCACTTTCTCTAAGTCCCGTGTTGACCGTTGTCGGAGCACGAACAGTCGAGGGATCGTGGGAGCGTGCGCCCACTTGATGGTTGCTTTCACTGCGGCGGTTCCCAAGGCCGCCACTTCTACACGTTGCGGCGCTTTTTTCGGGAACAGCCGAAGCGCCTTGCCGGCTCGTCTTCTTGGGAGACTGAATTCTTGACCCACCGCTTCAGCTAGACGACTTGGGTCCACCTGTCATCGGCGCTCGGTCTTGGTGCCGAAGCGGTTGCCCATGCGGTGTATTCGAAGAGTTTTGAATCGCTTCGAATCGCACCTGGGAAGTTTTAAAAGGGGATCTTACCCGCATCGCGGCTTCCCTTCGCACTTCCCAGCGCTTTTCCTTGGGCTCTTGCGCCTTTGTCTTCCCTATCCTTGAGCTCTCCCCTATCATAGCTTCCAACCCGCCCCGAGAGAAGAACGCGCTCGATCTCCTCCGGTGGCGGCATCTGTGCCAAGTTGGGGAACCAGGGTGCCTGCACCTCCTGCTTCTGTAGATGGCGCTCCGTCCGGTGGCGACCCCAAGAGGTCCTGGGCTCATCATCCCGACGGGACTCCTCTTAAGCGACAACAGGCCAAAGGTTCCCGGACGTCGCGTCCTCCCTCCTCAAGCGGTGGAGTCTCCAGGGAACCTGCTGATGCGTCGAGGGGAGCTTCTGGAGCATCCCCTGCTCCGTAAGTCCAGGCGACTGCGGAGCGGCCGTCGGCGGCGATGGCGGGCTCTCGTGGTCCTACCCTGGCTCGAAAGTCGGGGTTCAGGGCCCGTTGGAGTGCTCGCGTTTCTCGGCCGTCCCCGACTGATGGGGAGTCTGCGCCGTTGCGCTCGGAAACCGGGACAGCTGCCACGGCCCCCAAGCCAGCGCGAGTTCCTCCAGTTCCGGTCTACCCGGATTCTATGTCAGCGTCAACTCCTCCTGCCGAGACAGTTGCCATGGCCCCCAAGCCAGCGCAGGTCTGCCCTGTACCAGGTGGCCCGACTTCTATTTCAGCGTAGACTCCCTCCACTCGTCCCTCTCCATCGGCTGAGGAGCCAGCTGTCAGTGAGGGTTTGGTGGGTCTGGCTATCGAAGTCCCGGTGCCGGCTTCTCCTGACCGGCGTCTTATCCCGGTCCCCGGTGCGTCGTCTTTTCTTGAGGATGATGCGATGGAGGAGGTCGGGGGCGCCGCTCCGGCCTCTGCTGCCCCTGGCGGATGCCTTCGTGCTCGCCAAAGCGAGCGTCCGGCAGGTCTTGGCCGCGCTTGGTCGTGAGCGAGAGGAGCAGGCAGTTGAGAGGGATCGCCTCCTCACCTGGGGGAACTTTTTGCGGGAGCGACCGCGAAGGTCAAGGGCGAGCTCGACTCCAGGCGGGAGTCGCTTGACATCATGGGAGCGCTCCTCGACCGGTAGCAGTGGGTTGTCGACCGTCTGGACTCCGAGATGCGGCGGCTCCACAGGGAGGCCCTTGAGGCACATTCCCAGGCCGAGGAGAGCCTCTCTTCCGTGGAGGAGATACGGCAGAGGCTGGAGCGCCGTAAGCGCGCCGTTGAGGACCAGGAGCGCTTCGTGGCAGCCGAGGCAGAGAGGGTCGCTACGCGGCTGGCGGCAGGCGAGGGCGACCTGCGCGCTCGGGCCAGGGAGCTAGAGGCCCGGAAGGCAGACCTCGCCATGAGGGAAGAGCAGGTCTCCCGGGAACGCCAGGCGATCCTGGATCGGGAGTTGGCTGTCGACTTCCGGGCTTCAGAGTTGGAGCGGCTTGCCCAGACTCTCCGCCTTCGGGAAAGCTCCCTGGCGGGCAAGGAGAAGGAATTCTCCGAGGGAAGCCGTGACGCCCTGCGGGCAGCCCGCCACGAGGTAGAGGAGCTCTTGGCCTCGCGGTCCTCCGAGGCCCGTGCGGTCTCGAGCTTCGTCGATCAGGCGGGGTCCGCCTTGGTCCCTCTTGGCTTCAGCCCGGTGAAGGCGGCGGCTCCTGCGCTGAAGATGGCCGAAGTGATCCCCGCGCTGGAATCAATCGGCGCCAAGCTGAACAGGCTAGATGCGGTGGTCGCCAGCGAGCTTGAGGCAGAGGGACGGGGCCTAGCCTTGGAGGTTGCCACGCATGTGTTGGCATGCTTCAGGAGCCGGGACCCTTCTTTCTCACTGGAGCCAGCGAGAGAGGGCCCTGCCGCGGAGCGGGAGAAGACCGCAAGGGCTGAAGTCGGGGATGTGGCCGCCCTTGTAGCCTCTAGGTTCCGGCGCGAGCGCGAGCCAGGGGGACCCTAGGGCTTGTTTCTTTCTTTTTATCGAGTTTGTAGCCCAGCTCATGGAGCCATGAATAAATAGACTCTTGTGACCCTTTGTGCGTGTGATGCTTTTGTCTTCTTCTTGGTTTCGTCTGGCCGAGCCCTTAGCTCCGCAAGGTACTCAGAGGCCTTCACCAATCTCGAAGCTCTGCACAGAGACCTTCCCCGGGTCCTTATTGTATTAAGTGACCCGGAGGCCTCCGGAGCTTGCCCCATGAGGATGGGGAGGCCCGGATCTGCCAGTCACGTGGCGGGCCTGGAGCTCCCCTTTAAGGAGAGGGAGGTCCGGCCCCGTGGGACACGTGGGGCCTTCGGAGCTCTCCTCTCGGAGGGGGGAGGTCCAGCTTCTGCCGGCCACGTGGCGGGTCCAGAGCTCCTCCTGAGGGGGCGGGAGCTCCGGCCCCGCTGGACACGTGGGGCCTTTGGGCCTCGTCCCTGTTGCAGGGGCGAAACCCGGATCCTTCGGTTCTGCGCTGGAGTCGCTGATTGCTCCTTGCCCCCCACCTCATGCAGCTCCCGTAGCTATAACCTGGAGGTCCTGCACACAGGTAGAGGAAACATAATTCTCCTCGGGGGGTCCTCCTCTCCCCGTCTCTTAGTCTTATTCTGCTTACGGTCCTAGTCCGGTATACGGGGCTTGGGCAATTCTGTGCGCAAGGCACTGGGGCTCCAGCTCCCTCCGAGGTCCGGGTACGACCGTCCGGCCCCTAGTACCGGACCGTACGCCGGGGAAGCAGAGTGCACAGGCTTTGGGTACGGAACCAGGCAAAGCGGTTGTACTCTCGTGGACCTCCGGAGGGCAGGGTGTGCACGCTTTGGGTACAGAGCCGGCTAAGCGGGATACGCACCCTGGACCCCCCATGCACGGCGTAGGCCTTTCCTGGAGGTGACCAACTGGCACCGTAACACCTGACTGGGGGAGGCCCGAGAGGCCCCTTGGCCATCGGCAGGTGCCTCAAGCGCAACCGTCTTCGGAAGGATAGCAAATGCTGACTATGGGTGAGAGCGGAAAGAGGGGAGCTAAATGTACGGTGAGCATACATAGAAAGTGCGGTCATAAAAATTAATGCGTAATTTAAATGAGCACATGAGAGAGAGCGAAGTATAACAGGTTTCTGTATAAATGCCCATAGGAGGAAGGTAGGTTGTACATGGAGGCAACGACCTGCCCCGTTAAGAAGGGAAGCAAGACTCTACGCGCTTAGGGTCGGAACCAGGCCAAGCTGGACGTAGTCCTGGACCATCCCCTGGGACTTAGCTGCTCCGAGCGCTATTCCTAGACTCTATGGCATTTATTACAGAAGGATGTGGCCCTGTTCTACTAATGCTCAAGAGGTAGAACTTACTGTGTTGTTCCATGCTAAGGGTTTGGAAACGGATCCCCTCCTTGATTGAAAGGCATGTGTACCTAGGACGGCAACTTTCGTGATTTGGAAGGGACCTTTTCGGCTGGGGGAACGCTTATAAGTCCTTCGTGGGAAAGTGCGTGCCGCAGCAACAGGTCGCCTTCTTGCAGGCCCCTGACGCGCTTGGCCCTTTGGCAGTAGTGCTAGAGCACCAGCCGAGGTTGTGCGTTGTGGGGTGTCACTTGCAGCCGTGTCCCGTCGACGAGGTCGTCATGTTCACGCTGGAGCGGGTCCTGCGTGGCTTCTCCCGGGAGCCCCGGGGTACCCTCCCCTTCTGGCTAAGGCCTTCAAGGGGTAGGAGGACCGGATTCTTCTTGGGAGACCCAACGCGTCTTTCCCCTTCTGGCTAAGGCCGTCAAGAGGTTGACACACCCTGGGCGGCCCCGAGGAGGTAAGTCTGAGGCACAAAGACATGCGCTCGGGTGTGCTCGTTATCTTCACGCTGGAGCGGGTCCTGCGCGGCTTCTCCCGGGAGCTCCGGGGTACCCTCCCCTTTTGGCTAAGGCCTTCAAGGGGCAGGGGGACCCGGTCTCTTTTTGGGAGACCCAAGGCGTCTTTCCCCATCTGGCTAAGGCCGTCAAGAGGTTGACAGACCCTGGGAGGCCCCCAGGAGGTAAGGCCAAGGCACAGAGACATGCACTCGGGTGGAGCTGGCCCGGTTCTGCACCATCGGGGCTGGTGCTTGGGCTGCTGCAACTACTTGGAGCTTCTCCAAGGTTGATACCGCAGCAGTGCAGTCTCCACTGACTTTCCGGGGCAGCCGTAGTCGGCTACTGCCCCGGCTCGTCATCACCGGAGCTGGAGTCCTCACCGTTGTGCACCGTCTTTATGACGCGCTGAGGCTCCTAAAACCCCACCTGGTGGCTGGCGCTGACTGAGGCGTCGACCTTCTGCTTGCCTTCCCTTTGAGGGAAGGGCGGAGCATCAGCTCTCAGTTGCCTCCCTTTGCAGAAGCGCTCCGCGAGCCTCTGGATGTCCCAGCACTCGGCAGCAGTATGATTGCTGGTGCCATGCACGGGGCATAGCTCGCCTTGGTCACCATCTGGAGCCGGTGACTGTCGCTGCCTTTTGTCGGGGCGTGGCCCCCGAGCTCCACTAGGTGTCGATGCTGCGGCGACGGGAGTCGCGGCCGGTGGCTTCATCTTGCCACCCCCCGGTTCTTGATCTTTTTGATGCTTCCATAGGAAGCAGCGCCAGATCCGGGCTGTCCTCCTGACTCGGAGGCTGGCAGAGAGTGTCAGTTCCGTCCTTCTGCTGCTCTGGCGCACTTGTCCGCCAGGCTGAAGAGCTCTGAGACGTCGCGGACCTCTCTGGTCGCAAGCTTCTCAAGCATCTTCTTGTCCCGGACACCTTGCCGGAACGCCACCACCACAGAAGCATTTTGGATATGTGGGATGGTGTTCCGTACCTGGGAGAACCGCTGGATGATGGAGCGTAGCGATTCTCCAGGTTGTTGTTGGACGGCGTGGAGGTCGAGCTCCGTGCCAGGCCGGGTATAGGAACTGCCGAAGTTGGCGATGAACTGCCGGCAGAGCTCTCCCTAGGAGGTTATGGAACCCTGGGGGAGGTTCATGATCCAAGACCGGGTTGGGCCGGTCAAGGCGACGGGGAAGTAGTTGGCTATGACGGCCTCGTCCCCTCCTGCAACAAGGACGGCGGTGGAGTAGATCTGGAGGAACTCCGCTGGGTTAACGCTGCCGTCGTACTTCTCGGGCAGGTGCGGCCGAAACTTGCGCAGCCACCTCGCGAAGCGAAGGTGGGGCGTCAGGGCCGCACATTCTGCTTCAGTTGCTGCAGGGGTTGGTGCCGCGAACGCTTGGTTCGCTGCTGGCACTGTGTACCCCGGTATGGGCAAGGCTACGCCATAGACCGGGGGCGCCGTTTGCAGGGCATATGGCTGTGGCATATGCTGCACGGCGTATGCCCGGGCAGAGATCGCGTGGCGAAAGTCTGCGCCTCAGGCTGGGTCGAGGCAGACGTCATGCTGTCGCCGGCCTCTTGGCTGCGATGCCTTTCTCGTTGTCGCTCAAGGAACACTCGGGCATTTTGGCCCAAGTGGCATCGATCCAGCTCTGTCCTCAGGTCCGTCGATGGGAGCCTGGTGGAGCTGGAATCCGCCGTCTGCCCGTCAACTGTTGGCGTGCGCGTCAGCGACACAGCCGGTTGGCCGGGGCGTCGTCCCCGCCGAAGTCGAGGGTTTGCGGCGGCGACGACGAGACGATCTACTTCGCGAATCCACTGCTGGGTCGCTGACTGAGGCGCGTCCCCAGCAGGTGGATTGCGCAGTAGCGCTCTTGCTGTAGCTAGCGCGCCCCCGTGGGGGACTCTCATCGCTGCAGGGGATCTCACGCTAGCTGGAGCCTGCATTGCCGGAGTCGGCGCTGCCGGAGTCGGCTGCTGGCTTCCAGCTTGTGCCGACACACTCCGTCCCGAGTGTGTCGACACGTATTCCCCGCTAGTCACGGTCCGTCGTGAACGCGGGGAGGAGAGCTTGCCGCTGAAGGAAGCTTTGTCATCTTCGTCGGCAGAAGCTCGTCGCGCAAGGGAAAAGCCCCCTACCTGGCGCGCCAAATGTCGAAGTGTGTGGTCGACACTTCCCCCGGACCCGCTCTGGGCAGCCCACGGAGGTTCTTTTTCGGAGGGGCTAGACGCCTGCGGAGAGCTTCAACGTTAGGGACGAGTGAGGGAGAAGCTTGACACGGCGAGTTTTACGTGGTTCGGGCGTCCGGAGCGTAAAACCCTACGTCCACGGTGAGCAGAGGTGCTCGCTGTATTGCTTGTTGCTCAGAACCGGAGTCCTGAGCTTGAGGGTGAGTGATGTCTAGGATGCGAGTTATCAGGGTTCGAACCCTTGCTAACGTTGCCTACCCGAGCCTTTTATAGTCCAAGGCTCGAATGGCTTACAAGGAGGGCCCGGGACCCGACAGGTGGCCTTGGGGAGATCGTCTGCCGACTATCGTATCTGCAGTTATGTCGGCAGTTGTATCTGGCGAAGGCTTCCGAGTCTTCGTTCTGCCGCCCTGCCCATGCCGCAAGCTAGTCGTAGTGGTTGATGACGGCAGGGGCGGCAGGGGATGTCTTGTCGTTGTGTTTATTGGCGGGCAGGCTCTGACACAGCGCGCCAGTCTGTGATGCGACTAGGCGCAACGGCACCTGACAGAGGCGTGCTCCGTGTCTTCGCGTCTTGGGAAGGCGCAGACCTTGAATACCTTGTACGGGCAAGGCATGGTGCGTCTTTACGCCCGCTGCCTACCGCGCGGGGGCAGGCAGTGTCGTCCGGCAGGCCACGTGGCGGGCCCGGAGCTCTCCTCTGAGGAGAGGGAGGTTCGGCCCCACGGGACACGTGGAGCCTTTGGAGCTCTCCCCGCGGAGGAGTAGGTCCGGTTTCTGCTAGCCACGTGGCGGGCCCGGAGCTCTGCTCTGAGGAGAGAGAGGTCCGGCCCCGCGGGACACGTGGATCCTTCGGAGCTCTCCCCGCGGAGGGGGAGGTCCGGCTCAGTTGGCCACGTGGCGAGTCCGGAGCTCTCCTTTGAGGAGAGGGAGGTCCGATCCCGCTGGACACGTGACGTCTTCGGAGCTCTCCCTGCGGAGAAGGGCGAGGTCTTTAGGCATTTCCCCCTGTGCACGAGAGTACCCCGTATGGAGGGTAACCACACATGCCTCCGGTCTCTTTGCGCGAGTAGCAACGGCAACGAGCTTCCGACTCCATCCCGCTCGCCTTTCGTTCGGGGAAGATGGCGAAACGTTGTAGCATACGGGTGGATGGCGTAGTGCTTTCAGTACTCCGCTGCAGCTCCTCATCGCATTGGCCAAGCTAGACTTCCGGTTTCCTAGCTTGTCCAGTACACCGGTGCGGCTGGTGGTCTTATGGCTGCTGCTTTCTAGTACGAGGAGCGAGACGTGCCTAGCGTCTCCCTCGAAAGGCGCGCGCGCGACATAGCAGGGCGCCGCTTTATGTATAGGCCGAAAAGCCTGCGGTGTGAGTTTGAATTGAAATCTGAACGAGGCATAGCGCGGTTTCTGTCGAAAAGAGCATGGAACTCGAGTACTGTAATCACGAGGGCGTAGAGCGTAGTAGACAGGGAGGACGTAATCAACAGGTGTGGGAGTTTGTCAAGCCTGCACAGTCAGGGTTCTGACTTTTGGCAACCATCGAGCGAGCAGATATTATAGCATGCCGGCGAGCAATGAGGACATCGTTGTAATCTGTACTCGCGTTTGCTCACCTACGGACCGTGGAGAGTTTACAGCAGCACTAACTTTTCTGGTTGGATGGTAATCTTTTCATCTCATATTAGCCTATCTCCGACAGATTTTAGGTTCTGAGTAGTAACTCATTTTAGGTTCTGTGTCCTAACTTAAACTTCTTTAAGAGGTGACCTACTTTCGAAGTTCATTTTAGGTTGCATCTTTTTGGTACACTAAAAATAAAGATTCTACATATGGAGACCCAAATAGATTAGCATTGGAGAATATTCTATATGAGTCATAATAAAGACATCATATAAAGATCCAGATGGACAAATATGACCCTATTTTTGGTCTGCTTGTTGGAGGTAGCCTTCTGGTCATTCTTGTTTTTTTTAGTTTTTTTTTCAAATTACTTATCATTTTTGTTCCTAATGCGCCTTTTTATATTCTCAATACATCTCTATCTCAATCTATTTCCTCCTTGTTTCGTGTGCACCACACCATTTTCACCTTTCCTTAATTCCCGTGCCGATAGCTAAAATGACAAGTAAATTGAGTGGAGAGGGAGTGCTCGTCCATGTGTTAATCGGCGGTGAGTCAGCCCGGCATCTCTAGGCTAAGGACAACGTGGATGGCCAGACGCACTTGTGGTTCAAGCAACTTCGTACCTGTACATATGGGATCAAAATATCTTTGGAGAAAGACGAATCTTTGGGGCTATTAACTAGAACTAGTCTCTTCTTCGGTATCTGAGGAGCTGGAGCGCACTTGTGTTGATGTTTATTCCCAATTTTTTTTCCCTTGGGTGATTTCTCTCTTCTATCCATCTTGAGAAAACTTTTCAATAAAAAAATCAAGGAAAACGGAAATAAATTTCAAATATACAGTTTGAACAACTTAGAACGACTATTGCACCATTGTCACCTCCCTCTCCGCATAGAAACTTTCAGGAGTCCGAAACCATAATGTAGCTAAGTACGGGTGGAGCCAGAAAGTGTGGAAAGAGGGGTGCTATCTTATCTTGTAAGACTAAACCAAATTCAACATGGATCAAGGTAGTCTGGAGTTATTAGGTTATAAAACGTTGGAGATCAACACAGATTGAGATATGCCTTTCCAAGCTGCAGGGGGGCTGCTGCAGCACACACAGCACCCCTTTGGCTCCACCCCTTAAGCTAAGTATGAACCTTTGCGCAAGGTGAATAATCTCATTACCAAGAGAACTATTTCAATGATAAGAAAATGGTTCGGGCCCAAGACAGCAGAACAAAGGTGAAGAGTGCCCACTGCCAAACAAGGCCATGCTATTCACACTTCAATTTCGTACATGCTAATGCTAATGTAGTATCATGTGAGTTTTGTAAAGGAACGAGAGGACCGGAGTATGTAAAGGAACCGAGGTTCTTATTATCTGTAATTGTGACCGGTGAACTTACGGCATATATGATGAGTAGCCACAACGCAGCTGAACAGTTGGGCTTCCTAAAGAAAGGGAGAAAGTTTGTTGCGCCATTGACGGTTGCAAGAGTGCCACGACGTCATGCATTTCTTTTCTTTTATCGAAGCACGGTGCACTCTCCGTTCAGCCAATGCATCAACGGAGAACCGTCGGCCGGGGAGTTTGCAATAAGCCGGCCGCACGCGCCCATCACCGGCGGTGAGCTGCTCACGCGCGCGCTCGCTTCGACGGGTGTTCTCCTCTCCTGCGACTGCACCCCGGGCCCGTGCTTTTCGGCTAGTGCTGCTTTCGAGGAACGAGATGCCCCGTCTCAAAATCAGGGCCACGCGACAAGGCAGGAGCCCCGCTTTCTGAAAGGCCGAACGAAAGGCGTCTGAGCTGACGAGCTGATGAAGCGAGAGATTCACCAGCTGAAAGCTCAGGCACGAGACTGTTTTATGCTTCCATTAGCAGGGTCTGTTTATGTCCGAAATGGCCTTACGGGACGAGTGTAATGACGGGGCAGGCAGGTACGAGAAGTTTGTCAAGCTTGTCCGGCCAGGGATCCTGACTTCCGGCGACCGGGCACGGGAGCGTGCCTGTAGTGTACACGCGCTTGCTCGCCTACGGCGACGGATTTTGTAGACAACAGCACGAACATTTCTGGTGAAGCCGTTAAGAGCAACTCGTGATAGATCCACAATTTTGCCGCTGTTTCTTATACATACTATTCTAGATTATTATGATGTGTACACCACCCGATTCGTGCGTTTCGCGACAGGTTTATTCAAAACATTTTTTATTTGTTCAAGGTGCACATCCAGAAACATGTGTCCATGGGTGCCCAACGAACAACAACACTCAGTAATGGACCTGGCGTCCTCGTGGAAAACACGTGCACAACACAGCTGCGACAGGGCTTGCAGTTGCTGCAGGGCCACTGCACTGCCGCACCAAGACTATCGGCGGCAGCAGCCTTGTAAGGTTACCTTCAACGGGATATGCATTTAGGAGACTCAAAACTAGAAAGGTAAAATAAATAGAGACGTCCAGTCCAACAACTGAACGTCCTGTCACGGCACCGGCCGGAACAACTGGATAACGAGACGGAGCTCACTGAAACAAATGTAAAAAGAAATGGCTGCATCCGATGAGGTTAGATCGATCCGTTGTAAGTTGTGTCCTCCCGTTGAACTCGTAATGAGTAAACTAAGCAACAGTTTGACCGGCCGGCTACTGTCGAAGCAAAATATCTCCCTCGGTTTTGCACGGCGTGTCCGAGCTCTGAAGTCAACTCGCCTTTGGGAGTCCGCAGGACGTCATCACCGCTTACCGGTTCCCGCTGCAGGCGCACGCCACCGACTCGAGCGGAGACTCTCGATACCACAGCCGAAGCTTTTCTCCGCCGTGTCATCGCGTGGAAGCACGAGTACCACGAGTAATTTAAGAGCACTCGTACGTAATCCGGACTGCAAACAAAACAGATGGGATTAGCTGTGTGACGTGGTGGATCACGTGAAACGGAAGCCACCCCCCCTCCGATCGAACACGAAGCACAGAGATTCCTTTCGTGCCGGCTAACCCCATCCCCGCTTGAAAAGAAGCAGGCTTAAAACAACTCCCTTTTTGACGTTCCACTGGCCTTGCAGCAAGTTCGGTGGCTGTCACATGCTGCGCAATGCCGGCACTAAGATTACGATCGGATTAACTAGTGTTGTCATAAGTCTTCAAAAATGCGATGCAGGGAGCGGGGAACAAGAAGAGCAGCGCCTGAGACGAGACGAGGAACGGGAAGTATGCCGACGCTTGCGTAGCAACCTGTTCGCGAATGCTGCGTAGTGCGTAGGACCGGAGACACCGAGCCGGCGAACGCGCACGGCCACGTAAAGACACTTTCCTCCGCGGAGTGACGCCTCGCGAAAAGCGACGTGGAATTATCCACTCAACCACCGTGTCATCGTACACCCCGTGCCCGTGGCCAGCGACGACTCACGAAATCGATTTCGCTCGACGCAACGCCAACGCACTCGCCCCACCTCGCTCGCGAACACGATGGGATCCGTCCCGAATTTTCCCTTTTTACCGCCGCTCGCGCGGCAGAGGTCCCGAACTCGCCCCGCCCCGCGCCCGCACGCACGCACAAAACCAGGCGCCCTGCTCGAACAGCACCGAAAAAACGCAGCCCAGGCAAGGCAAGGCCCCTCCCCGCTCTCCCGTTTCGGATCCCCTTTTCCTCGTCTCCGCAACTCCTCCGCTCACCTGGCCTCAACCGCAGCCGCCGAATGGGGTACCTCTCCTGCCGGGCGGACTCGTCCGTGGCGACCTGCCGCTCCATCACGGCCATCTCGCCGCTCCCCATCTCGCGCCGCTCGGACTCCGGCTCCCGGTCCAGGCCCCCCGCGCCGCCGCCCGTCGAGCGGTTCGCGTACGCGGACCTGGAGGCGGCCACCTCCCACTTCGCCGACGCCGCGCTGCTGGGCCGCGGCAGCCACGGGGCTGTCTACAAGGCCGTGCTCCCCTCGGGCCGCGCCGTCGCCGTCAAGCGCCCCTCCCCGCGCCGCGCCGAGGTGGACAACGAGATCCGCGTTCTCTCCTCCGTGCGCGGCCCGCGCCTCGTCAACCTCCTCGGCTTCTCCGACCCCGGCCCCGCCGCCGCCGCGCGCCTCCTCGTCGTCGAGTACATGCCCAACGGCACGCTCTACGACCTGATCCACTCCAGCCCGCGCCCGCCCGGGTGGCCGCGCCGCCTGCGCCTCGCGCTCCAGACCGCCAGGGCGCTCCGCGCGCTCCACGACGCCGACCCGCCCGTCGTCCACCGCGACGTCAAGTCCGCAAACGTCCTCCTCGACGCCAACCTCGACGCGCGCCTCGGCGACTTCGGCCTCGCGCTCCGCGTGCCCAACCGCCTGCCCGGGGACGCCGCCGCCACGACGCAGCCGCCGGCGGGCACGCTCGGCTACCTCGACCCAGCGTACGTCACGCCCGACAGCCTCAGCACCAAGACCGACGTCTTCAGCTTCGGCATCCTCCTGCTCGAGATCATGAGCGGCCGCAAGGCTATCGATGTCCAACACTCGCCGCCGTCCGTGGTCGACTGGGCCGTCCCCCTATTACGGAAGGGGAAGGTGGCTGCGCTCTTCGACCCGCGGGTGCCTCCGCCGCGCGACCAAGCCACTCGCAAGGACCTGGCCGCGCTGGCGGCGAGCTGCGTGCGCTCCTGCAGGGAGCGGCGACCATCCATGGCTGACATCGTCGACCGGCTCGTAGTTCTCAGCAAAGCTGTGTCTGCCAAGGTGTGGAACGGACTTGCTGACGGGCTTGCGGTGGTCGGGAACCCTTGTGCGGTTGTTGATGTCCACAAGACCATCTCAAAGCGAGCTGCTGCCAGCAGTAGAGCTGAATCAACTTCGGCAATTGCATTTGATGACGATGATAAGGAGGAAGAAGAAGAAGAAGAGGCAGTTGAACAGGCCCTGAAGGATCAGGTGCCGTTGGTGGGTGCCAAGAAACCGCCCAGGCCATTGAAGAACGGAATAGTGCTATCTGAGGCAGGGGCTCGGGAGAGGAGAAACCTCTTAGAGCTGATGGCTCGAATTGATGGTGTTGGTGGCCAAAGATTCAGCATTGGTAGAGCAAGAACAGTGCGTGCTACAAGGGAGCTTATTGAAAAGGATGCAGTGTTGCTACTGAGGAGGAACCAAACGGTAGAAGTTGTTGGATCAGAGGTGCTGCCAAAATCTGAAAGGCTTTCTCGTCTTGAAGTGAAGATCAAACACAAAGCGGGGAAACAGCAAGAGAGAGCAGGGAAACTCCAAGACGATCAGGGGGAACTCCAAGAGAAAGCGGAGGAAATCCAAGAGAGTGCAAGTCAAATCCAAGAAAAGTCAGCGGAAACACTAGGCAAAGAGGATCAATTGCCAGAAGAGACAGAGCAAAACCTAGGGAAAGACAAGAGAATTCAAGAAACGGCAGAGCAAAATCTTGAAAAAGTGGAGAATTCTCAGGAGAATGAAGCGAAAATCCAAGGTACAGTAGAGAAGGTCCAAGAAAATGCAGGGAAAATCCAAGATAAAGTAGATAAAATCTATTTCAAGAGTGGGTAGAGTTAAGAGTTACACAATTGTTCTTGAGGCCAACTTAATCTATTACTCCCTGGCAGTTGATCTCAAGTACAAAGGTTATGAGATACCAAACTCATTCCCCTGGCACAGAAATGGTAATGGGAGTCAACCGAAAGATTTTTCTGGCCATGGTGATTCATGATAGGGCCTTGAAGTCAGATCCAGGAAATGTGATCCACAGATTCGAAGACCAGCAGTGGCATCAACACCACTGTAATTGGGTCTCCAGTAATAAGCAACGCAATGAATGGCTGCACCCTGAAATCTGGACAACAAAGGGCAGTAGACATTTACTAGATGGTAGAGAATTCATATTCCAATTAGGTAACTGGTAGTCATTTCGTTGCTTCAAACAAAATCTGGTGGAGCTTCAAAATGATCGCTAGTTGAAATGTTGCATTCCTTAGTAGTTTATTCTTTTCCCTGCCTGCGTACAGGAATCAAGTGTTGAAACTAATCTGTATGTATGCATGATGGTAGCTAGCTTCATTGACTTTTAGGAGAAGGTACATAAAGAGGCCATGTTCCCCTACGATGCTCTTATATTCCTATGTAGTGGTATTTTCTAGTCCAGCTATTAGTACCGCTTCATTTTTTTTTGCCGAAACAACACCTTCATAAAACGAGCAGCTGCCTTCTAGTTTGTTTATTTTGACTGCGAGTGGTTAATCGGTTGTTATGCAATTCATATATCCGCTCTTCAATGTTTGAGTGAAGTGCACCAGAGGTTTCTAAATTGGTCTCAGGATATCATCAAGTTATTCAAACTCTTAAAATGCATATCCGAGTCTCTGAACTTGTTAAACTATGCCATCTAGGATCAAAGAACTGAAAATATTCCTAGTCTGATGACATGGTTGTTACTTGAGCTTGGTTTCCACATTATTTCTCTTCCCAAATTAGTCTTATCATCATAGCTCATCTAGAGGATGTTATTTAACAAAATCATGACACAATCATAGATAAAGAGATGTCAAACCATGCTTAGAAGAAGACATGTCAGCAGGTTTAGGGGTATTTTGGAACTTTAACAACTTCAGAGATCTAAATATGTATTTTTAGAATTCAAGAACATAGATAGCACTTGAGACAAGTTTAGAGACGGCATGTGTATTTTACTCTTAAAGTTCCGTATGAAAGTTCCACTAAAACTTCTGATGGTATTTGGAGAACGTTTTCAGTGTGGCTTTAACTCTCCCTGATGCCCTAGTAACTACCCAAAAAGTTTCCATTTTTTTTAAAAATAGTAGATATGGTTTATACTTTAGCGCTGTTACTTTGCTAAAATTAGGTACAACGTTTTATTCTGAAAAGGGCATCAATATGTCAGACAGTGATCTGCAGTTGCGGAGTCTTATCCGGTTCTCCCATTACATTTTCATTGGCGCCTGCAATATTAGTAAACAATTCCCGTCTACTTAAATGGTGCATTCATTACTAACATATTCATCACATGAACTTTGTGGAGTAACTGAGCAAATGGGTATTTCCGTCCAACTCATTGGATCGCCCAATCGTCACAGCTTTTATCATGTGAGTTTAATTTCATTCTTCAATACGTTGCAAGTACATATTAAAGGTCTACCTTACAGGCGACTATGATGCAAACAATTTTTAATATAATCATGTAAAAAACTCTTTTATACCACATGATTTTCATCTTATTATGATAACTGTTTTTTTTCGCTTAGACAGTTACATCTAACAACAGTGTACACACTTTATTTTTTTTTTTCAATTTACATAGCTAGGTAGAGGTTTAAGTGATAAAAAACAGTAACTGTAGGATGAAGATGGTATAACTTAATAGAGTTTTTTGCATGATTACAACGAAATGTTTACATTCTAGTCGTCCGGTCTAACTTATTAGAGAAATATGTTCTTCAGAAATCATGTTTTGATGCCGATGAAAAGAGGTGTATCACCTTATCGGCATGATCTTGGAGAGAAAAATGAAGTCGAGTGTTGATTTGCTACGGCACATGCTGGCAGTATGATTTGTTATCACACATCTACATCACATTGCTGTCAAATCCTTGGTGTATTTTGCTGCGAACCGTACGTGCATGTAGGAATCAAAGTTAGGAGTATGGTCCAATAGTAGGTGAGACTGAACATGTGAGGTGGGAACAGGATGCTGCCTTGAAGATGGACAAAACTTCACTCGTGATATCATACTAGGTTGAGAAATACGTTCTGAATCCAGCAAGAAGGATTGGTTTCAGAAGCGCCCTGCAACTTTGTCATATGGGCAATTAGTAGAACTGAAGTATAGTAAGATTAGGAAAGAAATCAACCTCCATTTTGGAACACAGGAGCGTTGTTGGAAATTATGAAAGTTCCCATGTTCAAAAGAAACCAAAATCAGGTTATCTATAGAGCCAAATCGATCTGCATCAACATGGAGCTTCTATACGAGCTAACCAGTTTAACAGGCATTTGCTGGACCCAAGAGTCGGTATCATGCGTGAACTGGCTCACTAGTGTCAACGACATTTGCTGGACCAGACCTTGTATAATAGAGCGAACAGTATACCTGAAAGCTACTGATATAATCAAATGCACTTGACGAAACAAGAGTTATTTTCTGTAACAACTAGGACTTGTTACCTAGCTTTTCAGGATTTGATGAGGCAAAGTCAAGTGTTTGCCGGGGATTTGAAAAAAAAGAAACTGCCAACAGTCTAGGCGAAGTTACTGTCACCATTTGCAGAACCGAATCACAAGACACAACCCAATCTGATGCACCATACACAGACATAATAAAAAGGTAAAACAAAAAAGCGAAACGCTTATATACCCTTCAATTCTCCTACCACTTGAGTCCATCAACTAGCCAACAAGCATAAAAACGCTAGCTTTTTACGCTCTCTTGTTCTCTTGTGCCCTGGGATTCATGTAAGTCTACTTTCTTCTCCACTTACTAGGTACAGCTTCAATAGTTCTAGATAAATTTCACGGTGCTCTCACCTGTTCTTTTGGTTGCTCAGCTGCGACGAGTCCCGATAAAAAAAGGTGGTTTCCCAAACCCTCCAACGAAATGGCTTGTAATCTTCACCTGCAGCCCGCGACAGGATAAACGGACACCCCCCGTAATATTGGCCGTGGGACTTGGCAGCAATCTGTTGCTTTCCTCTTGGCAGGCCAGGACTCTGTACTCTTGCTGATGGTCGTGTCCGAGGACGCTTAGCATCGTTGCATTTGGTTCTAGTCTATGGCTATCTGGAGCCGTGAGTGACCAGTGGCGGCATTGGGCAAAGCAGCATGAGCCATGGGCCTGGCCCCGTCGTGTGCCGTGTGGCATTATCTTCGCCGAGCAGCATCAATGAGACAATGAGTGATTGATCTAGTACATTGTTAGTTGTGTCGGCAGTTTCTTGATTAAAAAATTTAGAATTGTATCACGGGTCTGTCGCATTTTTTCTCAACTGTCTTCACTCAGAAAGTAGGATTCAGATAGTTTACCCGATTGGAATGTGCCATGAGGCAAGACTAGTGATGTTTCCCTTCGTCTCTGCCATTGATTTGAGTTCATGTATTGCTCTAGTAGCTTGGACCTTTGGCTGTCTGAACAGTTGCGACTATTGAGGCGCAAGTTTCTCACATTCAGTATCTAATTACCACAGCACAAGTGGCTGCTAGGTTTTATATTATCATCTCATTTATGTAAATAAATGGTTTGTTACAAGAGATAAAGATCCAGGACGTTGTGGTGAAACTTCCCCCCCCCCCGCAAAATCAAAATTAGGTTAGCACGTAAATCTGTCATTTTCAACGTATCCAGGGTTCTAACTGCCCAGCCTAAAAAGCTTTTGTGGAATAGTCAATATAATAGCTCCATTTCAACTTCTGATGGGATAGAGGTGTTACCATCTTACAGGTTAGCTGAAAATAATATCAATTCAGAAATAAAGTTGGGGGTCTGTTTGTGCGGCAGGTTGTCTTTTTGCTGTCCCGAGGAAACTGAAGTAACGACTGATCTGGTGGTTTGGAACCTTTAGCGATCCAAATCGTTGAGATGATTAAGAATTTCAGATATACGTTTCTCACAGTTTCCTATTGCAATTTTGTCGCGGTGCATTTGTCATCCTATTTCAAGCAGGGTCCAGATCTGGAAAAATGATTCTGTTGGAAGAGTTACATCTCCAGCATGATTAAGCTTTACATAAAGGTTTAAAAGATTACGCAAAGCTAAATACGTTGATTCCACCTAACTGACCTAGCTATTTGCGTGGAATAGGGAACATAGCTCCCGTAATAAAACTTCAGGTGAGCACAACCTGTCAGTTCAGAATTTTGGTTTCTATTGTGAGGCAGGAAGTCCTTTTGCTCCAAAACAAAGTAAATCTTTAATAGCAACGGATGGTACAAATTTTGTGGAGCCAATAATCACATGAAAACTAACATGCATTAGTAGTTGTTACGATAAATGTGATTGCTTACTGAATCAATCCGATATAATGTTCTTTTTAGAGTGAAGGTTTATATATAACAATCACCTATTACAGTGTATCAGACTTTAATTATTATTGTTGATAATTGATGATTTTTCTCACTTTTCATGAACTTTTCCATTACGATTGAAGTCTGAGACTTTGTTACTCTTTCTCACTTCTTCGTTTGGATATCCACTCAGTTTGGGCGCACCATCCGAGCTGTCCAGTGCTATAACGGACGCAAGTTCGATAACTCGGGATTTTGTAATTTTCTCTCCGCACATGGAGTACACCTGCACATGTCTTGTCCATATACCTCTCCGCAGAACGGCAAGACTGAGCACATGATTCGTACCACCAACGACATCATGCGCTCCCTAATGTTTCAGGCATCTATTCCTGTCCAATACTAGGTGGAGGCTCTTCACACTGCCACTCTTCTGATTAATCGCCTTCTCCACCCCCTATTTCGCTTTATATGGCACCGCTCCTCTTTACGACCACCTTCGAGTTTTCAGGTGCGCTTGCTACCCAAATCTTTCCGCCACCGCCCCACACAAGCTTGCGCCCCGCTCGACACGATGTGTTTTCCTCGGGTATTACCGGTGCTTAGATCTCACCACTCACCGCCCCTTGATCTCTCGACACGTTATCTTCGATGAGTCTTCCTTTCCCTTCTTCACCACCTCTTCTGGTTCCACCACAGAGCTGGACTCTCTTTTTCCCACTAACTCTGAGGCTGCTCCCCAGCTGCATTGGCCTCTTTCTTCTGCAGGTTCGACACGCGCTACGCCATGCGTGGCACAAGAGCCCCCGACGTCACCTGCTGCACCATGTGCGGCATCGACGCCTCTAGCGTCACCTGCTGCACCTCGGATGGTCCCGATGACACCAGCTGCGCCACGTGCGGCATCGACGTCTCCGATGTCGTCCGCTGCACCTCGGGTGGCCCCTATGTCACTAGCTGCGCCACACACGGCCTCGACCTCCCTGACGTCACCTGTAGCGAGCTCGACGTCCCCGACGTCACCAGCTGCACCAGACGCGGCCCCGACTACGACCCCGACTTCTCGCTTCACCAATCCTGCACTTGTCTTCCAGCGACGAGCGCGGGATGGTGCCCCAGCTCCAGCTGCGCCACACACGGCACCGAAGCCCTCCACTCCAGTCGCCACGCACAGCCACAAGACCCACTCTCATCTATCAACGACGGGAGCGGGGTGGTGCTCCGGCTCCCGCTCGCTCCGAGCGCCCGGTGTACAATCCTCCTCTGCTCCACAGGGACCCTGGTCACGTTCACCCGATGGTGAGTCGACATGCGTCCGGAACTCTCCGTCCAGTTGAGCGCTTGTCCGGAGCTGTCTTCTCATCGACGACATCTCCACCGCCTGACTCTTCTTCGATCTCACCATACCGACTTCCGTTCGTAGCTCCCTCGCCGACCCTCACCATCGTTGCGCTATGGAGGAAGAGTATGCGACCCTGCTAGCCAACCGGGCCTGGGAACTGGTTTCCTGCTTCGGTCGTGGCAATGTTATTATGGACAAGTGGGTATTCACACATAAGAAGAAGGCGGACGGTACCTTAGAGAGGTACAAGGCTCGGTGGGTACTTCGGGGTTTCATCCAGCGCCTTGGAGTCGACTACGATGAGACCTTCAGTCCGGTGGTGAAGCCGGCAACGATTCGTACCGTTTTGTCGCTGACTCTCTCGCTTTCTTGGCCCGTCCACCAGTTGGACGTCAAGAATGCCTTCCTCCACGACACACTGACAGAGACGGTGTACTGCAGTCAACTGACAGGGTTTGTTGACTCAGCTCATCCATACATGGTTTGTAAGCTGAACAAATCCCTATACGGTCTGAAGCAGGCACCGCGAGCCTGGTATAGCCAGTTCGCCTCTTTCTTGGTCTCACTAGGCTTCGTCGAAGCCAAGTTGGACACTTCCCTGTTTGTTTATCGATGTGACAGTGACACCGCTTACCTTCTACTGTACATTGATGATATTGTACTGACAGAGTCTAGTCTAGCTCTCCTTCGGCGCACTATCTCTGCTTTACAACAGGAGTTCACTATAAAGGACTTGGGTCGCCTCCACTTCTTGGATATTGTGGTCGAGGACTGATCAGGCGGCTTGTTCCTTCACCAACTACAATACTGTCTAGACATCCTCCAGCGAGCGGGCATGGCTGAGTGCAAGCCGTACTCCACTCCAGTGGATACCCAGGCGAAGCTCTCCACTACCGACGGGACACCCGTCACTGACCCTACTACTTAGAGGAGTCTTGCAGATGCCCTTCAGTACCTCACCTTCACTAGGCCAGATATCTCCTACGCGGCTCAATAGGTGTGCCTCCACATGCATGACCCGAGGGGGCCACACCTCACCGCTGTGAAGCGGATTCTTCGTACCTACGTGGCACCATCGACTACGACCTCCTCCTTTGGCGTGGCTCGACCTCCGATCTGGTCGTGTACACCGTTGATGACTGGCCTGGCTGCCCGGACACTCGTCGATCTACCTCTGGTTACACCGTCTTCCTGGGCGGTAACCTCGTCTCCTGGTCATCGAAGCGACAACACATGGTGTCACACTCGAGTGCTGAGGCGGAGTACCGCACCGTGGCTAACGGCGTGGCTGAGGCTTCCTGGCTTCAGCAGCTACTTCAGGAGCTCCACACTCCCGTCGCCAGGAGCACTCTAATCTACTGCGACAACATCAACGCCGTGTACCTCTCCACCAACCCGGTTCAACATCAGCACATGAAGCATGTGGAGATTGACCTCCACTTTTTTCGTGAGCGGGTCGCACGTGGCGAGGTTCAAGTACATCATGTCCCGACGACATTACAGTTCGCCGACATCTTCACAAAGGGCCTCCCGTCGTCGCTGTTCTATGAGTTTCGGTCCAGTCTCAACATCTTCTATGGCGAGATGTTGGGATTGTGGGGAGGTGTTAGACTGTGTAATTAGTGAGATAATCAGGTGCGGTTTAGTCCTTTGGATGTGATTAGGGTTAGGGGATTAATAGTATTTTTCCCTCCCATAATCCCTCTATATATTGTAACCTTAACCCCTCTGATTAATCATCCTATTGACTCTCCTCTAATAAGAAGGAAGCATAAAAAAGGATGATTTATGTCTGTTAGAGTCCTAGTAGGGCACGGCTCCTGTGTCATCCCCCTATATATGTAACTCCATTCTGTGCAATACATCCATCTAATTCTTATTCTATCAATGTTATATAGTGAACAATAAGAACGAGCCATGTGTCATGGATAATCTATAAAAAAAGAAACAAGTTGAACTTTCCAGAGGCCTTTTTGTACTTAATAGTACCTACATCCAATTGCACAAATTCATGTGCTTGATCTCAACTTATCTTTCAGTCTTTCACGCAACTGGTCTAAGTGCATGTAATTTGTTTTCAAAACAAAAAGAAACAAAGATATTGTAATGAAGATTGTCTAAAACGGTATTATGACATAAATCTGATACCTTTTGCCACGATTGATTCATATTTTGAGGGTAACTGGATCCAATTCCCCATGGTGTCCTTGATGTGGCTTCGATCAGATGCAAATGATAAAAAAATATAAACATGAATTACACGGAAAGCCTGTTAACAATATGGGGTACGTTAGAAAGCACATGAGAACAACATGGAAAAAACACAGGTTCACAGAAATAAGGGAGGGGGGAGTAAACATGTTTAACAATATATGGAGGGACATTAGAAACCTTATCAGAACAAAAAGAAAAAACAGCTTCACAAAAAAAGGTAGGGGGTAGACATTTTTTAGAAGGTAGCACCAAAAGTAAATAAACATTTTTATTTGTAAATCATCCCTTGTAAGGGTGTGTTTTGTTCAGCTCTGTATTCCTGAAAATCTGATTTTAGCTATGAGTTGTTGAAATAAGAAGGGGTGAAGAGCCTCTGCCCAGTATCGAGCAGGGGTGGAAGCCTGGAACATCAAATGGCGCAAGACATCGTTGGTGGTGCAAATTATGGTCTCAGCCTTGCCGTTCTGAGGAGAGGTGTATGGGCAAGACATTCGTAACTGAAAACCGTGAGAAAGAAGAAAGTCACGGAACACAGAGTTGTCAAACTCACGCCCGTTATCAAACTGGACATCCCTGATAGTGTGCCCGAACTAAGTGGACACCCAAGCGAAGAAGTGAGAAAGAGTGACAAATGTATCAGACTTCATACGCAAGGGAAAAGTTTAAGAATAATAGAAAAAATCGTCAAGTACCACTAAATAGTGTTTATATCCCGAAACACTAAGGATAGGTGATGTCCAAAGATCACAGTGATTGAGATAAAAATCTGCTCCACATGAGTTACAGAGCACAGAAATGGAAGTCGAACATGGCTACCAAACTAAACAAGCATGACACAAAGACTCATGTGTGCCCCTAGTGCACGAAATCATTGAACTACTAGACAACTTAGACATGACATCTACACCAGGATGGCCAAGCCGGCAATGCCATGTAGTCGACGAAGCAGTCATAGTCAGAGAAAAAGGCATGGACGAAGTAGAAGCAGGAAGGTGAAGAGTGTACAGGGGCCCCCGAGTTATCACATCGGAAAAAAGATGCTGGGTAGTAAGATCCTTCACAGATAAACCAAAAGGATCAAACTCGATAGAAACATGGTTATTAGTGATAAAACAACGAACAAAAAGGAGGTTCTGAATAATGCCAGGGGCAACAAGAACATCCTTAAGCTGGAAAGAACCCAGAGAACCCGAGTCACCTACTGAGGTGAAAGGAAGAACAGACCCATTCCCGAAAACAATAGATGAAGGATAAGAAGGGTGAGGAGGGTGGGTGGAAGAAAGTATACCAGTATCGGGAGTGGTGTGGTACGAGCCCAAGAGTCACCTACCAATCAGGACCAGGTGGGGTGAGGTGCAGTGTGTTGAAGGAGGTAGGAAGTCCCTCTCGATCCCATGTCAGGGGTGACCCGTGGTGTTGCGCCGAGGAGTCGGAGAGTCCTACTGGAGTCAGCGGCCAGCTACCAGGGTAGATGGGCCTGCCATAGGTCGGAGTCGACTGTCCACCAGAGGGGTAGATGAACGCGTCGTACGCTGGGGTGGCAACGTACGCCGGCTGAGGGCGTGGCGAGCGTGGTGGCGAGAGACCCGAAGACAGCCTAGGCCACATGGAGATATGGCCAGTCCACGGGTTGTAGGGCGTGAGCCAGGGAGCGCTGCCCCGACCGGTGCCACTACCCCCACCACTAGAACCACCTCCACTGGTACCACCGCGGCCACCACGTCTACGGTGACGACGATTACCATCACTAGGGTCGGCAGGTGTCCCTAGGGTGGTAGGCGGACTAGGTGGCCGTGGCGGTGGTCCTCCTGAAGCAGCAGCGGATGTAGCAGGACGCAAGGACTGTCGAGAGTTGTAGAAGGCCGTGGCAGTCGAGGAGCCGGCGGAGCCTCCAATAGTGATCTCCTCAAGCTCGAGGCCAGACTAGACCATCTTGAAGGTCGGGAACGGCTCCGTAGGGAGAAGCCACGACCGGAGGTGAGAGTAGCGCTCGTTCAGGCCCTGAAGGACCTAAAGAACGAGTGAACTGTCGGGGACGGGATCACCAAGGTCGTGCAGGGCATCAGCCATACCCTTAATCTGCCGACAGTAGGCTGAGACAGAAAGGTCACCCTGTACGATGGTCCCGAACTGTGCCTGGATGTGAAGGGCACGATTTGTATGGTTCCCCTAGAAGCGCTGCTTGAGGATCAGCTAGGCCTGACGTGCGATACCACCACCACGCCGCCCGATGATGTTTTGCAGCTCCTCGGAGAGAGACCCAAGGATCCAGGTAAGAACCGAGCTGTCCATGCTGATCTAGGAGTCGTCCAGTGGTGAATCGTTCCAGAGGGCGTGGTCGTCGAGCCGGAAGCGTCATAGGGTGAGGATGAGCAGCTGACGCCACCTGGTGTACGGAGTAGAGTCGGTGCCGAGGACAACCGGGATGATTGCCCGGATGTTCTGGACACCAGCAGCCTGGGCGTGGAGACCGACGATGAGGGAAGCCGTGTAGGTGGTGTATGATGCTCCATCACCTGGGGACGACTCGTAGGTTCCACTCCACTGCTGGTGCGTGGCCTCCTCGAGCTGGTGAGTAAGAGCCTCCATGGACGCACGCTCCTGCTCCAAGGCAAGGGTGAGAGCCTGCTATCGCTCACGAGAGGCAGCTAGAGCAGCGGCGATGCCGGAGGTGGTCGCAAAAGGCTGTGGAACACCACTAGCGGGGTCCACCGGATCGTCGAGAACAGCGAAGATGGAAGCCGATGGCGAGGAGAACCCACGCGGGACAGTGCCTGGCGGCGGCGGCGCATGCAGGATGGGACCCGACGGTGGCGCTGTCTGGAGGATCCGTGATGACGGCGTCTGTCGAAGTGTTTGCTA
Organism: Neostapfia colusana; assembly: GCA_030760725.1. Lineage (NCBI taxonomy): Eukaryota > Viridiplantae > Streptophyta > Magnoliopsida > Poales > Poaceae > Neostapfia > Neostapfia colusana. The sequence goes on along the minus strand of JASWHV010000005.1, from coordinate 100,314,193 downwards.
CGACACTTCTCCTGGTCTACCGAAACAGCCCACGGAGGTTTTTTTTAGGAGGGGCTTAGTTGTTTCGAGCGTCGGGGCACGATGGCGAAGATGAACATGAGGATTTACATGGTTTGGGCTGCTGGAGTGTAATACCCTACGTCCATGGTGTGAGTGTTGTATTGCTTGCGCGTATGAGTGTGTGAGAGAGTGAGTTGGTTATGTTGCGAACCGGGGTGCAGGGTCGTGAATGCCGAACCCTTTGCCCGGAGGCTGCCCGGTCCTTTTAGAGCCCAAGGCTAGGGCAGTTACAATGTGACCCGAAGCCCGACAGGTGGCCCCGCGGCTATCTGCACCCTATACATGAGCTAAGATATTTACGCCTATGTGTGTTGTTGCTGTCGGAGGATTTAAGGCGCGCCACCTGACATGCCATGCGCCTCTGACCGGGTAGCCGGTGATGATGAAGCCCCCATCTTGTCGCCGCGTCTCCTTGCTCTGCCGGACGGCTCTGTGCCGTTGGGCGGCACTGTTCAGTCGTCACGCCTCACCGCCCTGTCTCATCACCATAATGGTTAACAGGCGGAGGACGGAGGCGTGCACTGTGTACCATGCTTCTGGGGAAGGTGCGAACCTTAAATGCACGGCCTGACAGCGCTCCTTCCTCTTTACTCCTTGGCTACCTGCTCGTTGCTCGTCGATGCGGCGTCCGGGTGGCTGGCCCCCGGGACACGCGTTGCCACCGGAGCTATCTTGCTATGGAGGGAGAGGTCCGGAGTCGTTAGAAATATGGAAGCATCGGATCTCTCCCACGCTGGTGGTCGAGCCTAGGGCCGTCTTACTCGTGGCTCCTACGGAGCTCTCCTTGGCGGGAAGGAACGCTGGGAGTTGTTGTCCATGTGGCAGCTCCAGAGCCCTCCTACGCTGGAGGTCGGACCAGGAGTCGTAGGACACGTGGTACCTCCGGAGCTATCCTTGACGAGAGGCGTGGTTCGGAGGTTCCGTACACGTGACAGCGCCGGAGTCCTCCCTGGCAGGAGGTCGGGCTTGGCACCATTGGACACGTGGCGGCTCCGGAGCCCAAGCGCACGTGGAGGCCCCGAAACAGTCTTTTACCCACTACGCGGGATTACCCGGTTTGTAGGATACCGACAGTGGCCCCCAGGCCCATATCGGGGGAGGTATTAAGCCTGTAGGTGGGGCCCCTATTTCTCCTGTGTGGTGGATTTGAACCTGCGATTTTGAGAACTGCAGTGGTGGCGAGATTTTCACGTAGTGGACGAGTGGTTGTACCTGGGAGACGAAAAGGTCGTTTGTCTTCGTCACAGTGGACACACTCAGTCAAAGCACGACGCGTCGTGGTGTCCACTCCTAATTTGACCGGTCACGACGGTGCACTCGAGGGGTTGGCTTGGAGTAATTACCGCACCAGCCCGTGGACCGCTGGAGTACCACGCCATTTTCCTCGGGAACCGCCGGACGTTCCCGAGCATTTACTCGCCTGTCCCATCCGTGTCTGACCAGGGGACCTGGGACATACTTGTCATTGGTGGGGGCGAGTGTTAAGGCGGCGTGCTCGAGGGGTCGCCTTGGGTTATTTACTGCGGCAACCGATGAGTTGGTCGCACCCCTCTCCTCGGGAACCGTCGGACGTTCCCGAGAGGCTATCCTCCCGACCCCTAGTGTCTGACGGGTAGACCTGGATCCAACCTATCGTTAGGGGAGGCGAATAGCCCACGGCGTGCAGTGGTGGAAACCCAATCGCCACGCCTATTGCCCTGCCAGAGGACGCGGTTGACTATAAAAGGAGGCCATGCGGTGTGGGATGGCACCCTCCCCTCACCATGTGGCCTTTGTTCTCCTCCTGCACGTTGGAAGTCTCTACTTCCAAGCACCTTCGCCCACCAGATGCTTTCTCCCTGGTAGCTGTCTTCGTCCACTTCTATGAGATGCTCGTGTCTGTGCGGCCTTCGGTGAGGTTCTCTGGTGCATCCCTCTCCTTGACGGCCTCGGATAGAAGCACAGGCCATCCTTATGGTGTGCCAGTGGCCGTGGAGGCCGTCGGGGACAGGGTCCCTGACTCGCGGTGAGCCCCTACGCCAGTGTCGAGAGGGGCCTGCCCTCTGGGCGCCTTGCCGAAGGAGAGCCGCCTACCGGTACCGGAGGAAGTCTAAGTCTAGAGTGATCAAGCTTTCCTCAAGGTACTGTTGTAGACAACAAAACCTGTCATAGATGGCGTTTGGCCCACGTGACACTGGATGTCACTGTTGCCTTGGTCCAGCGTGCATTGCTGCCGTTCTCGGTCTAATACCAGGTGACCGTCTCACTGCGCAGAGATCGGTTCTGGGTAGAACCAAGCAGGCCATAGAGCAGAAGACTACTCGACTTGTAGCTGCTGAGTTCCTTAGTTGTCTTGTATCCCCTTTTGTATGCTAGTACTCCGTTATTAATGAAAGTATCCTTGTTTGAAGTATTTCATCCCCTTTGTTGTCGATGTAGACTTCAGACCCTTAGCAACGCAAGGGTCCAGGATAACTCAGCCGACGTGAGTACTTTTTACCGATGCCTCGAGCTTGTCCCTTTGGGTCTTTAGGGGCGTAAGGCCCTAGGGTGCCCCGACAATGTAGCTACCATTCTCCTGGATCCTCAACAGCAGAAGGATTTGAAGGAAATTTGGCCCTTTTCTCTAGCTCCATCCAGTGGGATACATGGCAGCTCCAGACTTTTCCTGAGAAGGGAGACTCGGCCCGGAGCCCAGGGCATGCGTCAACTCCGGAGTCGTCCTGAGCGGGGAGGTGGCTCAGAACTCAGGGACGCGTGGTAGCTCCGGGCTTCACCCCCTAGGAAGGCCCGGACCGGAGCTCGGGGCACGTGTCAGAACCGCACCGTTCTCGGTGGGGAGGCGGCTCGGAGCCTAGGGACACGCGGTAGCTCCGGACTTCATCCGACAGGGAGGTTCGGACCGGAGCCCTGTGGCCTGAGCAAACACTAGAAGAAAAGGGGTAATTGTGCCATGTAGTTGTATTTTCCCTGTTCGCTGGCCCCATTATGGCTTATGGTCCTCTGCTAAGCTACAGGACCTGGGCAATTCAGTGTAGTAGTGCCGGGACCCTGGTTACCATCCTTCACGGGGTGGTGTGCCATCAGGGTCCGCAACACTTGGGTGCTGCGGTGAAGAGGCAAAGTGTGCATACTTAGGGCACATGACCAGGCTAAGCAGGCTACACACCCTGGACCCCTCGATGGCCAGGCACTCCGAAAGGGGGGGCATCCTTCTGGCACCACCGGACCCGAGCAGGAAGGTAACCAAGGGGGTCCGGAGACAACACAGGTGCCTCAGGTGTTTCCGCCTTGTAGCATGACAGCATAACTCCGCCCAAGAGCAAGACAGTGAAACACAAATATGTACACGTCGAGAGGCATGCAAAGATATAGGCAAGCTTGAAAGTAATGCTGCAAAAATGTAGATGAGCATAAGTCAAGAGGGCGCAAAGGTCCAGAATGACTTAGCTGACGTGGGTAGCTCTTTGCCAATGTCCTAAGCTTGCCCCTTCGGGCCCTTAGCAGCGTAAGGAACAACGGCGCTCTGGCAGTATGAGTACCACTCCTCCCGGGTCCCTGGCAACGAAAGAACTCGAGGGTAGTTCAGATCTTGTCTTCAGCTTGTCGTAGTTGGCGCTCCGAGTCTTCTGCTCGCTGCCGCAGTGATCCGACGCCGTGCCCGCGTGGTTCATCGTGACGGCCCCCTGGTAGGTGTGACACCTGTGTTGGGGTGCACCTACCACTGGATGGGGCAGGACGTCAGCATCTGGCCCCCTGGGAGGTCCGAGCCGCCAAGGACCTGTTGGGACGTGCCGGCATGACACAAAGAGGGAGTAGACGTGCTCCCTGGTCACTTTTCCTTGTTTGGTAGCATCGCCATGGCTTACGATCCTCAACCGAGCTATGGGGCTTGGGTAATTCAGTGTGGGTCATCCAGGATATGGTTGAATCCTTGCTCAAGGGTATGGGCCATCCGGTTCCCCAGTACCGGGCTGTATCGCTAGAGAGGCAGTATGCGCACACTTAGGGTACGGTACCCGGCCTCGCAGGCTACACACCTTCGCCTGGTTCGTGAGCCATGACCGGGCTGACCCGGTCAGGGCCACGGGGAAATAGTTGGCCATGATGGCCTCATCCCCTCTTGTAGCCAGGATGGCCGTGGAGTAGAACTACAGAAACTCGACGGGGTTGACTGTCCCGTCGAACTTCTCCGGAAAATGCGGCCAGAACTTACGTGGCCACACTGCCATGCGAAGGTGTGGCCCCAGAGCCATGCAACCTCCCACTGAGCCTGAGGAGATGGGGTTCTGGCCCGCGTAGATGGCACGCATGGCACCCAGGGTTCTATACTCCTCCTTGATCTTGTGACGCCGCTCGCGCTGTCGCTCGATGGTGACGCGACCATCTTCTTTCCGACGGTGGCGGTCCAGCTCGGCTCTGAGACCTGCGGTGGAGAGCCTGGACGTCGTCGTCGAGTGGGTTGTTGTCGTCCTGGACGGCAGCTATACCGTATCTAGTCGCCGCCTCCTGTGGCACGGCGAGTTGAGCGCGGCGACGACCAAGTGGTCAACGTCATTGTGCCACTGTTCCACAGCGGACGGGGAAGCTCCTGCACTCGGGGGGTTGTGAAGGAGCGCGCGAGCTGCTAGCTGTGCACTCTCCGGCCTGGCTTCGGTCGGAGCTTGCGACGCCGTCGCAACCGAAGGCTGCTGGGTGGCAGCGGGCACCGTCGCTGTAGGGGCTGCCACCAGCGTAGTCATCCCCGCTCTAGAGCAGGATGAGGCTTCCTGCTCCCTCTGCTGCTGGCGGCACAAGGGGCGGGAAGAGCCTCCGAGAGACTGGATGTTCACCATCATGAGCTTCACGAACAACTTCTAAACTAGGAGCCCCCTACCTGGCGCGCCAAATGTCGAAGTGTTTGCTACGACCCTACCCCATGTCTGTCGGAACAGCCCTCGGAGGTTCTATTTTAGGAGGGGCTTAGTGGTTTCGAGCGTCGAAGCACGATGGCGAAGATGAACATGAGGATTTACGTGGTTCGGGCCGCTGGAGCGTAATACCCTACGTCCACGGTGTGAGTGTTGTATTGCTTGCGCGTATGAGTGTGGGAGAGAGTGAGTTGGTTGGGTTGCGAACCGGGGTGCAAGGTCATGAATGTCGAACCCTTTGCCCGGAGGCTGCCCCGGTCCTTTTATAGCCCAAGGCCGGGGCAGTTACAATGTGGCCCGGAGCCCGACAGGTGGCCCCGCGGCTATCTGCACCCTATACATGAGCTAAGATCTTTACGGCTATGTGTCCTGTCGCTGTCGAAGGAGTTAAGGCGCGTCGCCTGGCACGCCGGACGCCTCTGACCGGATAGCCGGTGATGATGAAGCCCCCGTCTTATCGCCGCGTCTCCTCGCTCTGCTTGGTGGCTCTGTGCCAATGGGCAACACTGTTCTGTTGTGACGCCTTGCCGCCCTGTCTCATCACCGTAATGGTGAATAGGCGGAGGACGGAGGGGTGCACTGCGTACCATGCTTCTGGGAAGGTGCGAACGTTGAATGCACGGCCTGAAAGCGCTCCTTCCTCTTTACTCCTTGGCTACCTGCTCGTTGCTCATCGACGCGGCATCCGGGTGGCTGGCCCCTGGGACACGCGTTGCCACCGGAGCTGTCTTGTTGAGGAGGGAGATGTCCGGAGTCGTTGGATACGTGGTAGCAGCGGAGCTCTCCCACGCTGGTGGTCGAGCCCAGGGCCGTACGACTCGTGGCTCCTCCGGAGCTCTCCTTGGCAGGAAGGAACGCCAGGAGTTGTTGTCCACGTGGCAGCTCCGGAGCCTCCTATGTTGGAGGTCGGAGCCAGAGCCGTAGGACACGTGGTACCTCCGGAGCTATCCTTGATGAGAGGCGTAGCTCGGAGGTTCCAAACACGTGACAGCGCCGGAGTCCTCCCTGGCGGGAGGTCGGACCCGGCACCATTGGACACGTGACGGCTCCGGAGCCCAAGCGCACGTAGCAGCCCCGGGATTGTCCATGGGGCCCAGGGCACGTGTCTTATGCTGGCCCCCCCCTAGGCTGGAAGGCGGGGCCCATACCGTCTTCTACCCACTACGCTGGGGTACCCGGTCTGCAGGGTATCGACAACGTCCATGGTCTAGATGTTGGCGACGCTAGACCTGACGGTGCAACACGTCCAGAGGGCGGCCAAGTCGGCGGCACCCCCGGCGGTGTGGTCAGCAGTAGCGGCGCACGAGGTAGTGGCACAGGACACCTAGGTGGCGACGGCACTGCGCACCACAGCGGTGGCACGACCTCAGTGGTGGCACAAGCGGCGATGCGCAGGTCAACGCCGGTGGTGGCGGCAGGACTAGTGGAGATGGGATCCAGTCCGGCAATGTACGGGGCCATGGCGAGATCTGGGTGCAGAGGGGAAGGTGGTGGAGGCGCACGCAGAGGGTCGACGGCGGCGGCAACCGGCGGTCGTGCAATCCTTGTGGTGGCGGCGAGCTGTGGGTGGATGGTGCCAAAACCTAGGCTGGATGTGGTGGCGACCGACGGCTGTGAGGTAGGTGGTGGCGCGTGTGCCGATCCGGCAGCCGCCCGCTCGAAATTAGCGGCGGCGGTTCCCGTCCCAGCGGCGGTGACGGCTTGCTTCGATGGAGAGCAGAGCAGAGCAGAGAGAAAACCCTAATATGATACCAAATTAGAAGGGGAAATCACATTAACCCTAATGGGTTGTCAAGGGGATACGTATATAGTCTCACAAAAAAGATGAAAATGCCCTTGGTACATAGAATATTCTAACAATTCTAACAATTGAAAAGTTATTGTGAGCTAGGAGAAAAATATGATTCGGTTTTATAACCAGTGGCAACTGGGTATTTTTTCTAATAATTGGATGAGAAATCTGGAAAATTTGGGGTGAAAGGAGATTTCAATTTTTACTCGGAAAACTACAGGTTTTCAAAAATCTGCTTTGCAAGGAAACCCCTTTGGTTGAGATTTCAAATTCTTTACAGTGCATCTGCTCTAATAAGTGCATCATATTTTTATAAAAACAAATAAAGAATTTTGCCAGTAGCACCAAAAGAAATAGAGTCACCAAATGATAATGGCCGAATTGCATTAGAAACATATTGGACAAATGTGGAAGGAAATGGAAGATCAGAGTCCAAGTCCCAAACGATAAAAAAATCCTCCTTTGCATCACCTAGACTTCATCTCCATGAGAATGACTAAATGTAGTTATTGGCTCACCAAAACTATCACAACTCCTCCTTCTTTATACGTTCTTGGGACCGGCTATGTTATTGGGTTTCATGTGTAGCCTACCCAACATGTTTGAGACAAAGGCTTTGTTGTTGTTGTTGCTTCGCCTAGACTTCCATATGCACATAAAAGAAGTAGGTGAGATGCTAAATGATACATAATGCAGATGCACTGCTTTTTTGTCAGTGGTACACACTAACACTAAAACGTTTCAAAATACCACACTAATTTAATTTGGCTTTACCTGGATGCATATCACATGATAATCTCAACAGATAAATCTATCAGCAGAATTACTTGCTTTCTGATGCCAGAGAGGAACCTAATACATGAAATGGAATGTTACATGTACTCCACGAGATAGATTTGTAGACATGGACGCAAGGAAGACCTTAACTAAGAGAAAGGTCTACAGCAATAGAAAACATGTACAACAAAATCACCTGTTTTCTCTCATTTGATATGAAAACAACATAAAGGCCATTGCCCGCAGGACCCGCTACTCCAGTTCTAATCAACTCCATACATAGCAAGTAAACATTTTCTTCACTACATCATGGAATAAAACCCAGCTGTGTTTGTAAATACAAACAACAAAATACTCTGTATATCGACAGCATTATTCATGATAACAGGAGAGAAACAATGTAAAATACAAAAGAGCAAACAAAAACATAGTTTAAATATGTTATACTCCACATGTGACAGATTGGTGTAGGTGCATTGTGCAACATGCCAAAATTAATAATCGCGGTTGAGGAATCCTCCCACATATCATGTGTACATGCTAAGTGACGGACCAAAATCCGTACATTCCAGGATCACAAAGGCTGATGCCGCGCGGTGCGACACCTGACAGCACACACGATAAGGAAAACATGTATTGCATTCAAACTTACTGAATATGTACAAAAGTAGTACACACATTCAGTTTACATCTACTCTACAGAGTTAAATGCAGCGGAAAATAATTATACAACTCAGGCCTAACCCTAACTAGCAAAAGTCGGTTGTCTAGGTCTACAGACAACCCACACTAGCTACACTTCACCTTCAGGGCGGCGTGCACGGCTCCAACACAGCCATAGTTCCCGATGAAAGATAACCTTCACCGGTGAACCCGTACTCCGAGTCAGTGGGGTACTCCTCACCTACAAACACTCATACCAGCAACCGTGAGCACGATGGCTCAGCAAGTCTTAACCGACTCTCCTACACAAGAAACTCTACATGCATGTTATACCAAAAGTAGGATGAAAAGTTGCAGCAAAGGACATGCCTACAAGTTCATCCTTACTTCATCTTTTAGTCACAAGTTAAAGGTTCATAAATTTAGTGAGCAATATTTGGTGGCACATGTGTTGCAATACAATTTATTCATAACAGCAGTAATGCATCACAATTATTCCACATATTTACTACGTCACGAATCAGTGAACAAGCGGTACTCATTAACGCGAGGGACGGTGAATCGACTCGATATACACCTGCAAAGATACCTGAATAGCACGTCACGTACGCTCATCCTAGGAGGTGCAACGGCACGCTCAACCGATGTCGTACGGGACAACCTTTCACTAAACAGCCCAAACGTCGAACCGGTCGCACCCAAACGAGCAGGATGTTCCCTACACGGAGCATCTCTCTATGTTCGTTAGCGGATTTCTACCTTTCTGCCCTCATCCTACACCTATAAATCGGTGTGTTATTCCTCGACGCCCGGAGGTATAGGTTACAACAATTTATCGGACCCCATATATTAGATATGCCTTTGGTACATTCAAACTTGTTCAGCGGGTCCGCACACGGATCTGTCCTCAATCAACATGGGCAGGGCTACGCGCACAAGACTTACTCTTGCTGCGTCCTACGCCCCTGCCTAGTCTTATTTTTCTTACTAAACTTATCTCACATCTCGAACCAATCCCATATGTGGCGAATCCTATACTCGCGAGTAGATTCCAACTACTCGACTTGTATCGAAGCCTATAAGACATTAAGCGCGACATATTATACTCTAGTACTTATACATTACCCTCACTATCTTTTAGGATCATCTGGTTATGCAAGTAGGCTTTCAATCATTCTAAACATAATGCACATACATACATCAATTTAAGTGGAGGTAAAACAAAACTTGATAACAACTGATAATGGCAAATCGGAACTTGCCTTGTTGCTGCTGGTCAGTGGTTAGAGTCTCCTCCAGAGGTATAAAGTCCAAGATCTCCGGGGCTTCCTCGCCTTCAACGACTACATGCAATCAAATTAATGACATGTGTCAAATTCAGTACAAATGTGTTGATTTAAACATATGAAGACCCTAACTATAGCTATACCTCTCTTTTGGCTCTGAAATTTTTACTGTGGCTTTGTGAGAACCTAACCAGCAAGTTGGCCAAATTTCATTTGAAACAAAGCTCATTTGAGCCCTGCATAAATAAATGTTTAAATGGCCATTACTAGAGCTTCTAGGGATTTTCAATGATTTTAATGGATCAAACCATTAATTTCTGGGAACTAGAGTTTGAGATTGTTCTAATAGAGTTGGTTTCATGTAATTTGGAGAATTGTAGGCAAACTTATGCTCTAATCAAGTTTGAGAAAATTCTGAAAAATGTTTCTGTACATTTTTCTATTTTCTCAGGGCAGTTCACTTAATCACACAATTAAGTGGACTTAATGAACTCGGATGGATCTAAAATTTGGCACAAGACTCAAGGATATTACAATGAACATATTGGCCAAATTTGAGATTTTTTTCATAAAGTAGACCTCCTGCGAAAATTCCCAACACTTTAAATTTTAGGGAATTAATTCTGGAAAACTAAGACTTTGAAAGGATGAAACCTGTTTTTTTCTGGAAAGTGCTCAGATATTTAAATCCAACAAAATTTGGTTCACTAAATTTGGACAATTCTACACAAAGTTATGAATTTCTAAAGTTTGGGCTGATTCCTGATTTATTTTCCTGCAGGAAAACCTTCCCGCGCTTAAAAATTCGCTGACAGCGGGCCCCGCATGCTTAGTTTAAATTAAACCATCGCACGCGCTTTGCTGGGTCGCTGACACGTGGGGCCGCGTCTTCGTCCACCTCGCGACACCGCCACCCCGAGCCGCCGGAGCTCCGACGAGGTCGGCGTTCCCGGAGACCTAGCTCGCCGGCGACGGTGAAACTCGCCGCCCCCACCTAGTTTTGGACGCTGAACACGATGGACACATCGCTGCTGACGGCTAACCACTGTAGCTCGCCGCGACGAGCGCCATGCCACTGCACCTCATCGGCACCGTGTTCACGTCGCTCCGGCCACCCTCTTCGTGCGCTAATCGCGTCACCACGTTCAGGGAAGCCTCGGGAAGCTTGGCATGGCCTCGATTTGAACACAAAAGGTTGGCAAATCGGACCTCACCGGCGACCCCCTTTTCCGCCGAACTGCTCCTCGGTGAAACTAGGGTTCCGGTGGGTCTTTCTCGCCGCTTTTTATCGAGGAGATGTGCAAGGACCTCTAGAACGTGTGTGGTGTTCAGCTCGAGAGGCGGTTGCCTCTGTGAAACAATTTGGCCATCGACTGATTGCTAACCCTAATACACACCGTGGAAAGAAGTGAGCAATACTCGCTCTACACCGCCGGAAACGGCAAACAGTTTTCTTCTACAACTCCAGCATGATCAGGCGCACCTTTCTCTTCTACGGTGGCGGTGCGTGAAACAGCCGGGATCGGTCGGTCGCCAGTTGACAGAGAGAGGCGACGAAGAGTTCGGTTGCGGGAGCAAGGACAGTTTGCGTGCGGCTCGGTTCAACTCAGAAACGGGGAGAACAGCGTGAGCTGGGCGTCGTGCTGGACTTTGCAGCGACGAATTCAACCTGAGGTGGAGGGGTTGGAACGTGCGTCGGCGGTACGTGGCTGCTCGGCGGTCACTCCCGAGAAATGAACCTCAGTGATTCTTCAGTCACTGTCAGGTGGGTCCCCCCTTCCCCTCTAATTCTTTCCTTTTTGTTTTTACTGATAATATCTCAGCTACTCATAATTAAATTGTAGACTTATACACAAAGTCATGAGCTGAATTTGAATTCCTTAAATTGGAGTTGGTTTGGCTAATGTAAGGGCCTAAGTTTTTGACACATATTCAAAGTGTTCATCACCACACACACACCTCATTTGAGGAAACTTTGTGAACACATTTGAAGAGCAAGTAAACACCATCAACATGGTTATTAGAGAATAAACTCATAAAATGCAAAAGTGGCTTTTCCCACATGCATCATATAGGGGTTGGGCATATGAAAAACTCCTACACCTTGCTAGGAATGCTCATGCCAAATTTCACACAAATCCAAAACCTTTTTGAGGTCTTTTTGGGTATAACTAGAAAGGGGGTAGTTTGAACTCAAATTCAAATTCAAACTACTTCCATCCCATAAGTTCAAAAGTGGGAGGCATATTCTTACTCAGCACATTTTTGTGAGCTCACACACCAATCTTTACTCCATTTGGAGTTGATCTTGACATGAGATAAGTTTAGCAAATTCAACCTCAATTTGAATTTCAAACTGCATATGTGCTGAAAATACATTCAAATACTCCACAATTTGAATTCTATCCAATTCAAATGGCCAGTGGGTAGATAATTCAAATAACCAGGGGTATTAGTGGGATTACTGTTTGTAGCAGTGGGAGGAAGTTAATTTCAGAGGTTAAAAGGGGGTGGGACCCACATGTCAGCCTCACTAGCAAAATCAACCGACTGAGAGGCAGAACACTCGTTTCTCGGGTTGCAGCCGAGCGCGCCATCGAGAGGATGACTGGAGCCAGCTCCTGCTGCATTTCCCGCGCTGGAGACCAGCTGCCCGGCCTCTTACCTCTCCCCGACGTGCGCCGTTTGCTCATCACCCGAGTCCACAGCGAGATCGCTCTCCTTCACACCGAGCTCCACCGAAAGCAAGCCGCTCTCTCGGTTCCACTCGTGAGCAGGTCGATCACCCACGAACAAAACCTTCCCAGTAGCAAAACGGCGTCGTGAGTTTGTGAGCAACCTCCTCGACGTCGTGTTGTCCAGTGATCAGAAGCCCTCGAGCTAAGCCGAGCGTTTTCCCGGCGAACTGCACGTTGCCGCCATTCAGGGCTCTCGCGGACAGCTCGGTACAGCCGTCATAGCACCCACTTCTCTACACAAGAAAGGTGTGTCACTGCGTGTAGAAGGTGTAGCCGAAAGCCATTTGGCATATCATCAACCATCGGTTGAGAGTTTCCAAGTTTACCGAAAGATAGCTCATATGAGCCGAGCTAACCTTTAATTGAAATTCGGACTCCACACACTCTTGTTAGTCAACCCGGTTGGCCAGTAGGTTCTACACAGGCTAGCGCTCACGCTCGAGGAAGAAGCAAGGAAAACCGTTGAGGATCGGTCGTGATATGGCCGTTTTCCTCGCCGCCGTTGCAAAGTACCTCGGCTCACCGTCGAGGGCATGGTTGCCGGCGTTTCTAGCTTCCACAAGGCCTTGTTTCATGTTCCTCGTGCTCCACTGATGCTCTTTGAGCAATTTATGATCAATTTGGTGCACTGTGGTGCGAGACCGACCTCGCCAAAACCCTAACGGGTGCTGTCGCCGGTGCGCGCAGGTTTCCGGCCATCGCCGGTGGCCGGCGAGCTCACAGCTGAGTTCAGGAGGTCGGAAAATAGGGAGGCGACGAGTTTCGGACCGAAGGGTGGCCGAGAACTCAATTCCGGCGAGTCTCGCCAGAGACCGCCGCCGCCGGGTGTTTGGCGCGAGGAGGAAGATGAAGCACTGTGTGTGGGACCCACCGGCAGAAGTTTAAACTTTTCTTTGATTTTTAGATTTAGTTCAAACTTCAAGCCGACATAACTTTGGCTAGAAAACTCCAAATTGAGTGAACCAAAATTTGTTAGATTCAGCTCTCTGAGTACTTTCCAACAAATCAAGTTCCACTCTATGAAAATCCTTATTTCTCCAGAATTAATTCTTTAAAGTTTAAACTGTTTAGAATTTTAACTGGAGAACCCTTTGGAGGAAAATTTCTGAAATTTTCTAGGATGTTCACCAAAATATCCCTGAGATACCATAAAAATTTCAGATCCATTTGAGCTCATTTGATCCACCTAATGGTGTGATTAATAAAACTGTTCCAAAGAAAATGAAACATGTCCAGAAACATTTTTCAGAAATTTTCTAAAATTGTTTAGCTTATATCTTTAGCTATGAACCTTCAAATTAAGTGAGACCAACTCTATTAGAACCCTATGAAAATCTAGTTTTCAAAAAGTCATGGCTTGCTCCATGAAAATCCTTAGAACAACCTAGGAGCTCCAACTAAGGCCAAGTACATAATTATTTGTGGAGAGCTCAAATGAGCATTGCTACAAATGAAACTTGGCCAAGTACCTGTTTAGGTTGTACCCAAACCACAGAAAAAATTTCAGAGTCATTGGGTCTGTCTAGGTAGACTTATAACTCTCACAAGTTTAACGTCAATATAAATACATTTAAATTGATACATATTTGTATTTATCATAGGTAGTCGCTAAGGTTGAGGAGGAACTCGAAGTCTTAGACTTCGTCACTCTAGAGGAACAGCTAGCCTACGATCAAGAGCAGCAAGGCAAGCTCCGGTTTGCATTAACCTTTTTTTTACAAATTTTTACTATTTTGAGAACTTACTTTGAGCACCCACTAAATTCTTGCATTAGATTCTTATTTGAAACCCAATTGCATAGCCAAGAAAATCCTGGGTTGGGATTAGATTTGAAAACCTTGTTAGCTACTGCAATGCTAAGATAGTGTCGGATTTGGTACAAGTCGAGTAGTCTAAACTACTCACGGGAATAGGCTAGAGGCACATTTCTCGGGTAAAGATAGCAAATGGAACACATGGAAAGAAAAATGAGACCGAGCGGAGAGTAAGGGCAGCAGGACTTTGGGGCCTGGGTGCCATAGCTCCGCTTGTGTCGATTGAGGACCAAGCCGTGTACGGGCCTATTGAACAAGCTAGAACAGTACCGAAGACCTACCGGCTATATGGGAACCGGGAAACCGATGTAACTCGGGTAGTTGGGTATTGAGGCATTGTCTGTCGTTCAGAGGGTAGGTTAAGAGCTTGAGGTGTAAATCGGCTGGCAGCACTGCGGATGCGCGCGTAGAGACCTCTTGCTCGGGACAATAGGACCGGTTCAATATTTGGCTGACGGGTGAAAGGTGGTTGCGTACGACGTCCGTGATGGTTGCTGTAGGCAACATCGAGTACGGGCGTACGTGACGGGTTATTTGGGTAACCCTGCAGGTGTAAATCGATTATAATCGTCGTCCCTCGCGGTAAGTGAGTCCCACTTGTTCACTGTACCGTGACGTAGAAAGAATAGGCTAGATACATGTTAAAAGTTTGCTGATTTGAAAGATATACTTTGCTTAGTAATGTCTTATGGTAGTTTAGAGCTAATTAAAGTTTTTTTCAACTTTAGGCAAAGTACATGAGCGAAATGTGTTTCTTGTTTGATTGCGGCTCTCTCATGTGCCTTAGCGTAAGGTTCTCCACAACCTGCTGCTAAAATTTGAAAGTAAGGTTCAAATAAATAGGCGAGTCCTTTGCAACTTATTTTACCTCATGTACCCTAAAACCATTCATGTAGAAGTTTCATGTATAGGAGAGACGGGTCAGACTTGCTGAGCCATCGTGCTCACTGCTTGTGTTTGAAGCTTTTGCAGGGGTTTATGAGGAAGGGACTCCCGAGGAGGAGACGGAACCCCAAGAGGGAAATCCCGTGGAATGGGAGTCGTGCACGCCGCCATGTTAGTGTGCGTGTGTGCTAGCGGGGACACGTTCACGGGCTGAACGTGAACTTGATGCGTAGTCTATGCCCGTGAGTGTAGACTGAACTTATTTTGTTGTAAAAATGTTCATAAACTGGTTTATGTAATAAAATTTTGCTTCCGCTTTGTATCTTTGATGTGCATTATCCGGTGCTCTGCAACGCAGCACCCCTCATCGTGATCCTGGCTCGACAAGGCCGTGTGGCCGCGTCAGCTAAATTTGATTCACACTAGAATTTGAATTTCAAATTCAGTTTTGAATTAATTCAAACATAGCTCCTGACAAGATCAACTCCAATGGAGGTGAAAATTGGTGGAGTTACTTAGAAAATGTGCTGAGTTTGAATATGACTCCACCCTTTGAATTTATATGATGAAAGAAGATGGAATTTGAATTTACATTCAAACTAGCCCTCTTTATAATTATATCCAAAAGTGACAAAAAAAGGTTTGGATTTGCATGAAATTTGGCATGAGCATTTCTAAGAATGTTTAAGACCTAATTTTGATCTCAGCCTCTCATGTTTAAATGTAGGAAATCCTACTTTTCGATTTGTGAGTTTTTCCTTTAATCCTCTTTTTAACGATGGTTACTTGCTCTTCACAGGTGTTCATGAGATCTCCATAAAATGAGGTGTGGTGTGAGTTATGTGATGAATACTTTAGCAAGTGAAACCTTGTGCCTTTACATCAGTGTCTACTGCATTAATCTCAGAAATATTTACTAAAGAAAAAAAAGGACAGCTCAATGCATGTAGCTCCCGCTTGCGTAGGGTCCGACCCACTTGGGTCTTTTGTACGCAGCCTTTCCCTACATTTCTGCAAAAGGCTATTTTGAGAATTTGAATGCATGGCCTCATGGTCACAAGGCGACAGCTTTACCGCTGCACCAGGGCCCCGCTTCAGATATTACTAAAGAAATTAGATCAGATTATAAGAGTGAAAGAACAACTCGATTGAAATAACAATTAAACAATAATTGTTTTTAAAAAAAAGGAAGCCGGTGCATGTAGCTCCCACATGTGCAGGATCCAAAGAAGGGTCCGACCCACTTGGGTCTTTTGTACACATGCTTTTCTTGCATTTTTGCAAGAGGCTGTTTTCAGGACTTGAACTCGTGACCTCATGGTCACCAGACAAGTTTACTTCATAAAAACTTCTAACTAGATGACAAATGTTGTAAGTATTAAAAACAAATATGGAATTATTAACTTCCAATCTCAGGATGTGGAATGTTTCGGTAGCTTCTACAATTTTTTCCTTTTCTCTGAACTTGGAAACAAGTGATACACATTAAACCTGTAACGGCCCTAACTTTTGTAAAGTTTGATTTCAATTTATAAATCAAAGTTAAGGCAAAGAAAGGCTATAGTTGTGTCACATGAAATGATGAACACAAATATGGACATGTGAGGGAGTTAAAAAAATTCTCGAGCCCATGCTCAACACATGTTAACCTAGGGGAAAGAATTACACTCCTAAAAACTCTAACTCATGTACACCCTTTTCTATGAGGAGAGTGGAGAAAATTTAAACACCATTTTGAATCTTTTGTAAGGATTCCTATTCATATTGTCCAACGGCCTATATGTGAGATCATAGATGCATTTCTCATGTATTCAAGAGCCTAAGTTTCGAATTTGGAGAATTTTAGGTTTCATATACTATTTATTCCGAGGATTAAATGAGGGAACGTTCAAATTCAAACTTGAATTTGAATTTTGAACCAAATAAACTCAATTTTGAAATTTGATTCCAGATTCGTGTTCCTCATAATTCTTTTGACCTATCCTCCAAGTTTGATCAAATTTGAAGCTCATTTGCTATTTTAAATAGAATTGAGGGATAAGAAGCAAAATTGTGGCTGTGGACCTCACCGGTCAGTCTCACAAAAATGCAACCGACTCCAGCGACAGCAGCAGCTCGGTGCCAGCCACCCCCGACGCCACCTCCTGCTGGCTCGTCATTTTACCCGTTCTGATCACCACAGCGAGTGCCACAACACGAGTTTGCCTCTCCCAGCTCGATCTCAGCCTCGGTGGTCTGCTCCTGTGTGTTTCTCCCCCGAGCAGAACAGAACCACCGTTCTCTGTTTCTCCTGATCGCCAGCCATCAACCAAGCAACCTTTGCTCGAGCTCCCGACAGCAAAGAGCTGTGCCCACGAGTGCTCTATCCGGCTAGCACCTTTCCTCCGCCATCCCGAGCTCACTGGCGCCTACAAACAGCAAAGTTTCCACTGCTCCCAAGTTGAAACTGAAGAAACCAAACTGGTCACCGTGGGCAGCGCAAACCAGGAGTGATCACGCCCAAGCAAGTCACCCCATCGGTGCACCTACAAGTCTAGTTGCTCACCTCCGAAGCTCAGCCCTAGCCATTGATCACAGAGGGAGAATTTTAAGATTTTCTCCCGGGCGGCAGAAACTGACCTTGAGGTAAGGAATTGCAAAATTCGTCCTCAAATCGTGTTTGTTGTGTTTCAAACTTCACACACAGGATCTTAACTGCCTAGCACACCTCCTCCATTGATTTTAGACCAAGAAATTGAGTCTAGAGCGAGGAATCCGAGTTCTTTTTGAGGGTATACCGCTGGACCATATCAGGCGCACGGTGCCAATAGGTTTGGAGCGCTCCCCGGCTTGTTTAGACCTCATGTCTGTCTTCTAAACGATCCCCTGGTGCTTTAGAGCCCAAGAACCAACCATTTGGTGGAGAATTCACCGTGCACGACCTCGCCGGAGCCCTAGGGTTTGCTATTGCCGGTGCGCCCTGTTTTCCGGCGAGTTTCAGCCGCCGGCGACCTCACCAACAGGTTCAGCGTGGGGGAAAATGGGGGGGGGGGGGGGGGGGGGGCGGCCAGCAGGGGGACTGGAGGTGGCCGGGAAGGTCCTTTCTATCGACCCTCGCCGGAGGGAGCCGCCACTGCCCTGTTTGGCACGAGGCTGAAGTTTAGGTATGACAGGTGGGACCCACGAGCAGGTTTTAAACATTTCCAGATTTTCCCACTTTAGTTCAAACTTTGGAGAGCCATAACTTTGTGTAGGAATGTCCAAAAATTGTGAAACAAATTTTGTTGGATTCCTCTCAGAGAGAACTATCCAGGGGCGCAGCCAAATATTTATGAAAATCCCTGGATTTGGCTCATTAATTCATTTAAGGAAAATCTTGTAGGAATTTTTACAGGAGTTCTGTTTATTGGAAAATTCCAAAATTTGGACAGGCATTCTTCCAAAATTCCTTGAACTCCAGTAAAAGTTTCGTAGGCATTGGACCCCATTTGCTTGGTCAAATGGTGTGTTCATTCCTTATGTCTCTGAAAAATGGGAAAAATGAACAGAGACAATTTCAGCTTTTCCCCGTTCTTTGTAAAATTCATGGCTCCATGTAGGCAACTCCAAAAATGATAAGCCAATTCCTATGGACTCAGGACATTTTGTACTTCACAAAAAGTCTACTTTGCAGCATAGGAAAGCTCAATATACAGGGTGTAAAGGCAGATTAGTGAAAACCATATAAGGATTTGTTGTGCTCACATGACGCCATTTCATGAGCTTAATTTTTGCACACTGCCTAAATACCTTCCACAGAAGCCGTGGTTAAATTTTCAGCTTCATTGGACCTCTCGAACTTGAGCTACCATCTTTTAGGTTTAAGAATTCATATAATGGACTTAATCACATGGTGATTACTAGTATCCCTTGTCACCTAGCATTCTTCTTCTCTATGGTTGAGATCCAACAACAGAAACATTGCTGTTGTTTATCTCTTTTAGGTGTGAGTTAACTGGTACAACAGTTTTGAATCATTTTCTAAATCGCTTTTGAATACATGTGCATAAATCATCTTAATAGCACGTGACGTCGACGTTCGACGAGGACTCGACTCTGCAGCTAGGATCTCCATCTTGTGACGAGTTTGGCGGATTCTCCGGAGGAAGACTAACTCCTAGCTTCTAACAAAACCGTTGAGCAAGGCAAGCCCCGGTTTGCATATCGTTACTGTTTTAAATTTTGCTTTACTTCACCTCATGGTTATTAGACTTGATATTGTGTATTATGTCTATGATGATTTAAACCCACTTGCATGGCTATTACTTCCCTCAGTAGAAGGTTTAGTGTAGTCTTTGACTCATCGTAGATGCTAGGCTAATGTTGTAGCTAGCCTGGTAGAAGTCGAGTAGTAAAAAGCCACTAGCGAGAAAGGTCGAGTAATGGAGTTACTCGCGAGAGGTTGATGATAAGAGCACCCTCATAAAAATGAGATGGGGACGAGGATGTTCCTGTAGGATGGAGCGCTCAAGGTTGGTCTCGACCTGCGATGGGTGTGATAATGCTTGAGACCACATTTGGCCTGGACCGGGATGGTAAGGCAAATGTGGAGGTTGGTTGTAGCCCCGTCCGTGTCGGTTAAGGACCGTATGCATGCGGCCCTGCTGGACAAGACTGAGTTGTACCGGATATATAGTGGGGTATGGGACCCATGAAACCGATATAACTCGGTGGACCGTGACATAGAAACTCATCCTTCACGTGGGAATGACGTTGAGAAGGCGGGAGATGTAAATTCTTTAGCGGGCAACTTCGACGTGTCCGCGTAGAGGACCATCCTGCTCGGCGCGAAACGTTTTTCTATGTCGTGGTGTCGTGTGAAAGGGTTACTGCATACAACGTAAGGAAGATCTCTTGAGAGAGTCTTCCGAGGCAGGTGTATGTGTCGTGTATTTCGGGTTGTTATTCATTCGAATCACCGTCGCTCGCGGAAGAGGATTGAGCATACTTGCCCACTGCGCCGTGACGTAGTAAGAAGAGGAACTAAGTCTCTTAACATGCTGTTTATGGATTAATCATTGTATTGGAACCTTGATTGAAGTAGATATAGAGCCAACTAAATTTCTATTCCACCTTAGGCTAGCAACATCGGGATAAGCGTTTCTTGTTTGATTGTGGACTTATGGTGTTGTGAGGCGTGAGGACCACTAAAAGAAGGCTATAAGAATCTGAATATAAGAATCAAGTTTAGTCAAGCTTCATTTTGCAAATACATGTTCCTATTGTCTTACTACCCTTGCATGTAGAGTTACATGTTTAGGATTGACGGTTAAGTATTGCTGAGCCTTAGTGCTCACGGTTGCTTCTGAGTTGTTTTTGCAGGTAGCAGGATGTCTGCTATGAAGAGGGTTGTTCGGTGAGACGATGAACCTCACGGTTCGTTCAACTCATTGGAAACCTAGTCGCTGCCCTTCTTTGGTGAATCTAGTAGGAAGCGTTCACGGGCTGAACGACTTTTCTTCGGCGTAGTTAGGGTCGAGAGTGATTAGATTGTCCAGCTAGTTTTAATTTCCGCTGCGTGTGTACAATATGTTTTAAAAAAACTTATGTTGAGTAACAAAATGGTGTCGTTATGTTCTTGAGCCTCTTTTCGTGCATGCTGTTGGGTGCCGCATCACACGAAACCACCCACTGCGATCCCCGGGCCGGGCTCTTCACAAAACCAAGGTAGAAGCTAATGGTATTTTCTACCACACAACATCATAGAGCTATTTCGTCAATGACTTGAATCCCAGAAATGGACAAAGAACCATAGTTTATAAGTTACCAGATTTTGTTATGGTAGGGCTGTCGGCTGTAAGGTGTTAAAATACTAGTTATCTCAAATCCTTTATGGGAATGGCCATAGGGCGTACCACATCTAATACTAATCATCTCGAACCTCAATCTTTCCATCTGTGGTAGATGAAAACATAAGTTATTTCCTCAAAAAAAACATAAATTACTTCCTATATTACTAACCAAACTCTACTAAACACCACCACAAAATTGATAGGGGTCTGTTTTTTATGATTGCTTCTATCATATCCAAATAATTCTACAGACACTGCTGGTAAGTCTCACAACTGTAACTAGCATACCACTTGGAGGATTGACTATCCTAATCCGATTCGCACGAGGCTGCACTAAATCTTGTGTATCATCACTACTAACCCATAGCATGAAAGTGCAACCTTATCCAACATTAACTCTTTGCAGAATATTCAGCAAAAAAGCACCTTATCAAGGTGCATGATGAGATAATTCAACTGAATTTCTAGAATCATCTTTTGCAAACTTGTGCCCAATTTATTGTCACCGTACTAAAACCACAGACTATAATGAACATTCTAATCTCCACAGCAACAGAAACATATGATGTGCAAAATTGAAGTTTTCATATACATGTATGCATAATTCTCTGACAGGCCAAGGGACAGGGGTTGCATTATAATTTCAATTCTCTAACGTACTCCCTCCGTTCTGAATTAATTGATGTTTAGAACAGCTAATTTAGTTCAAATTAAACTAAAATTTTTGTCCTAAACGTCAATTAATTCAGAACGGAGGGAGTATCATGGTACAGTCCCCAGTTTCAGATGCCATCGCTTCTACTCGGTACAATTCTAATAGGCAAACAAGTGGGCAGGAAAGAGTAGCTCTTCCAGGTTCTACCAAACAACTCTAAGGACAACAAACTCTCACCTCCTATTCATAATGATTCTATAACTGGGTCCCGCACGGAGAAATGAATTCATGACGGGAACCATACTTGCCTGAAATGAGAGGGTGAGGGCAACAACTGATCAAGATTGAGAGCAAATGGACCGGTTACCACTTATCAGTAGCACAGCGTGTGGGTGAACGAGGATGCATCGACGGGTGGATTGCTTGGCGCCGCGGGATGGAGAGTAGTTGCAAAGGGGAGAAGGGTCTCCGCCGGCAGCTGCTGCGTCGTCGGCCATGTGGAGATACGGGTGGTGTGGAGGAGAGACCTGTGTGGAAAGCTTTGCGGAGTTGATGGCCAAGTTGGGCTGGAATTATTTCGCTTTGGCCCATAAGTACTGAAATTGCCTAGGGGGGTGAATAGGCTAAAATATCTGAAATGACTTAATTAAACGAGATTAGAACTCAGGAGCCAGACTAGTCTGACTCAGGGACGGACTAGTCCGATCAACTGCTGGAAAGACCTAAAAGGCCGGACTAGTCTTCCTTGGAGGCGAACTAGTCTGGTCAAACTCTCGGAAAGATCTAAAACTTGATTTTTAAGCGTTTTTCTCCAAATTTTAGTTTAACAAAATGTGGATGAGACAATTAGCACTTCTATACGACAAGTATGATAGAATATTAAAATGAATCACAAGAGTGTGACGATGTATAGCAAAATAATTAAAACAAACCCTAAGCAATCTTGATCTTCAAATAAATGTACATGCAAGAGAGACACTGAGGATTTTTTTCCCGAGGTTCGATTCCACTCAGGAATCTACGTCCCCGTTGAGGAGTCCACAAAGGACCGGGTCTAACAACCCTTTCCTCACCAAGTCGCCACTAAGGCCAACCCGGTTCTTCACTATCTCAATGGTGAACTTACAAAGTTTTTGGGCTTCTCACAATCCGAGGCTCCCACTTGATCACTTCCACAAACTTCATAGATCTCACAAGCCACAAATCACACCAAGTGCACGAGATCACTCCAAGAGCCTAAACGCGAAGTTCTTCCTTCTCCTCTTCTCACACACCCAAATTCACTTGAGAACTGGCTCTAGAGGGTGAGTAGGCAAGAGAGAAGGATTAAGGGGGCTCTTGGATCACTGTTGCGGCGCTAGGGTTCTAGGTTTTTTTAAATGACATCGGGGCATCTCATTTTATAGAAGTCCCGAAGCCAACTGTTGCCACCTACCAAAAGTCCGCACTAGTCCGCCTCACACCGGACTAGTCCGATCTCACACGGGAACTCTTTGTCCGGGTGAGAACGGACAAGTCTGGAGGACCCGGACTAGTCCGACCACTAAGGCGGACAAGTCCGGTCCACCAAGACAGTCGTGGGAGCTCTCATCTCACACCCATAAGGATTAGTCCGCCTTAGAATGGACTAGTCCGAACTCACACAGGAACTCTTAGTCCATGTGAAAACGACAAGTCTGGCTAGCCCGAACTAGTCCGACCAGTCAGGCGGATAAGTCCGGTCTACCAGGACTTAGCCCCAAAAACACTCTCACCTAGAGAGAAACGGACTAGTCCGTCCAAAACGGACAGGTCCGATCTCAGTCAGGAACTCTTAGTCCGCCCTAAAACGGACTAAGCCGTAGGAATTCCAGATTAGTCCGGCCTATTCCCCCAACAAGTCCGGCCTGCCCAACTTTACCTCTCTACCTCTCTTCACTAAGGATTTGACACTTCTAACGCTTTGAGCTCTCTTCTATGATCTCAATACACTTGACACACACACTATTTCTTTTACACGGCTATCCTACTAAATACTCAAGTGAAACCCTAATTTTTACTCTTCGAGTCTTCGACGTCGTTCTTCATCTTTTTCCTTTTTTTGAGAGTTTAGGTGCCCGCCTTGGAAATATCCTATGCTTATGATCATCTCAGCTCATTAGTCTTCTAATTTGTCGTCATCAATCATCCAAAACCGACGGGGATGCCTTGATGCAATTACAATCTCCCTCTTTTTGGTGATTGATGACAACACATTAAGTTTCAACATAAGAGGTAAAAATTTTATTTTTATAACAAGTGTACATATGCAAAACTCCCCCTGAATGTATACAAGAGTAAAAGAGGGGAGTTGGCATACATTCACATGTTATGGTGGGTGCCTACGTGTTGTGCTCAAAATTAATAATGTGATAAGACAATAAGCATAAAAAAGCCATAGAATCCAACACGTAGTGTTACACAAAAGATAGGCATGCATAAAATATAAAACATAGATAGCCATGTCCAAAAGAGTCATGTCCAAAAGATCTATTACGAGACTAGAAGATGATAAAAAAATAGGACATCCATTTCACATTTCTCCCCCTTTGGCATCAAGGCACCAAAAAGGAAAGGAGGGAGGAAGATACGCCTAAGTCTACTAGTCATCTTCTTCGTCTTCTTATTCATCGCCATTTTCATCGCTCTCCGTAGCCTCCGTATCCTCTTCTTCTTTGTCGGTGGTGGTGGATGGAGCCACGGCCTTGGAAGAGCTTCCATCTTCCCTGAACTAGGCGAGCTCATCAGCAGTGAACTCTGGATATGGAGTGAGTTCCCCATCACTCTCCTCAGGGGGAGACATGGGTACCTCAAGCTTGTCACACACAACCTTGAGGTACTTCTCCTGACGCCTCTCCATGCGTCGAGTCTGGACCTCCACACACCGACAGGAGGCAAAGTGCATTGAAGCACTTGAAGAATCCGCTCATGGACTACAGAGGAGGAGATGATGGGGGAGCCGCTGAGCTAGAAGGGGCCACTGAGCTAGGCGAAGGTTGAGCATTTTTTCTCCTTGAGGTTTCTGGCAGAATGGGGGGTAGCTGAGGATGGAGAGGTCGATGAATGACATCCTTGACAAAGGTTATCCCCGACACCTTCTCAATTAGGCACATGATGTACGGTGCATAACCACATGAGCGGTTTGGAGTGTGAGAGATGTTGAAGATGTCATCATAAATATGCTCAACAAGGTTGAACTTCTCTTCACCATCTATCAAGAGGAGGAGATGCTTTAAGTTTCCTTGAATTACCCCTGCATCTCCATCCTTGGGGGCAATGGTCCTCCTCAGAATCCGGTTGAGGATGCTATAGAACGACTTGATGTTAGTAGCAAGCCCGACCTCATAGGGAACATGACTAGGATACATATAGTCAAGTTGATCCCTGTCCACTGCCTTGAGATTGGAAATGATAATATCATGATCCAAGTTCTCCTCAAGGCCAAGTATCTGTGCAAACCTCTCATAGATGACTGAGTACTACTCTCCATGAGTCATCCAGGTGATTTTCCGGTCACCGTAGGTGGAGAAGTACACAGTGGTGTAGAACTGTACAATTACCTCAATGTTCCAGTCATACTTGAAGCTCATGATTTCCTTGATTCCATGGCGCTCTGCGGCTTCAATCACTGCATCAAAAGATTTGTGCTACCTTTTGGTCATGTAGTCCCAATCTACCCATTGAGCTTGAGTGACTGGGGTCTTCATTTTTAGGTACACCAAGCGGTAGTAATCGCAGTGAAAGTCACACCGAAACCTAGGGTCGGCTGTGTGCTTCTCATAGTCATAGACTTTATCCATCCTCAGCCTTCTCGCCTTTTCAGCCCCCTTTCCTTTGAATACAAATGCCTGATTGTTGGGCTGCTGGTTTGGGTCTCTAGCAGGGGCAGCCATCTTTAAGGGGCCGATGGGCTTCGGTTGCCCTTTCTCTCTGATTTTTATTCCTCCTGCTCTGTTTGTCGTTGCTTTGGCAGTTTCCTTTTTGTTCTTGGGCTGCTCAGGAAGTGGAGCCTTTCCCTTCTTTGGATCACTAGGAACTCTACCCTCGGATTCCTTTTCCTTCTCTTTATCTCCCAAGGTGACCAACCTCTTTCTCTTGGGATCTGAGGCACTAGCACCTTAAGAGCTCTCAGCTTCACGTTTGGCCCTTTTCTTTCTCAGTTGATCCTTCAAGGATTCTTCAACGGCTTGGGCAATTTGTGCCTCCTCGTCGAGATCATGCTTCTTCTTTGTTCTTGCCTCTCGACGGACGGCTTCTTTAACCGCTTGGGCCTCCTTTGCTGCTCTTTCTTCGGCAATGCGCCGATGAAGGGCTTGTCGAGCTTCCTTGGTCGTGGGACTAGGAAGGGGAGAGCTTTGGTCGGAGTTCGACATATTTCCTGAGAGACAGGATATTAGAGGTCAAGGAAGTGGAATATTGCAAGAGAATTCATGAAAAATGGCTAAAGTTGGAGTTTGTTCTGTGTAAACCGGACTTGTCCGTTAAAGGACCGGACTAGTCTGCTCGAGAACGGATTTGTCCGTCCAAAACCGGACTAGTCCAGGTTATACAGAGAGAACCCTAACCCTAACAATTTTTCGCAAGAACTTAGAATTAAGTTGCAATACTTCTAGGCTATGATCGCATCGACACTAGGAACAACATTTGTGAAGAGGTTTTTATCAAAAGACCTAAGAGTGAAGAAAAGGAAGGATTTTTTAGTTAGGTCAAGAATACCTCTTGAAATCTTCAAAAGTGATGAATTTTGGAGTTGAAACTTGAGTAACGAAGCCCGAGGAAGGGTTTCTGCACTCCTTAGGTCTCCAATCCGTGGATTGGACAAGATTTTTAGTGGAGGAAAGCGAAAATCGCCAATTTGTAGGCGATTCCAGCTTGAGAGAGGATGTGAGCGGGCTAGTCTGTAAGAGAGAAGTTTGGCTGCCCCTGGGAGGTTAAGTCCCCAAGGGCCAGATTAGTCCGGGTTAAGAGTCCGGACAAGTCCGGCTGGCGGACCAGAGACGGACTTCTCCGGGGCCAGACTTGTCCGGCCTACCCAGGCGGACTAGTCTGGTTTGGACTTGTCAGCTGCGAAGTCTGACCTTGCCACGTGGCCACTGCTAGGGTGAGCTCCGAAGGCACCACGTGTCTAGCGAGGCCGGGCCTCCCCTCTCCACAGAGGTGAGCTCCGAGGGCGCCACGTCTCCGGCAGGGCCGGACCTCCCCTCTCCTCAGAGGCGAGCTCCGAGGGCGCCACATGTCCGGCGGGGCCGGATGTGACGCCCTCAATTCTATGGAAAACCACGGAACCGAGAACTAATGCATATGTGTGCCCAGGATGTTCATCACACATACACATATGTTCCACAAACTGAATTCAGAATATATATATCTACGAATAACAGAGTTTATTACAATATTTCATGAGTCTTGGACCCATGCTCACAGCGGAAGTCTTATTTCTATGCAGCGGAAGTCTTTATTCTAATGCGGAAGCAATTTAACTAATGTGGAAGCAATTCTAGGCAGCAATGGCTCCATTTCTACTCCATTCCCAGAGGCAAGGTTGAGAACAGATCACACGCCTAATGCTCCACTTGGTCTTCATAGAAATCTTCTCCTGTTGCTGATGATGAAATAATAATGCAAGTTTGAGTACAATGATGTACTCAGCAAGTGCGGGAAAAACTATGATATGAAGCTTATAACAAGGTAGGTATAAAAAGGCTCATTTGCAGAAAAGCAAAGTTATTTATCAAAAGCACGATAAAACAGTGACTTATCTTTAAGTGAATGTAATTCCAACATGTATTAAAATACCAATCATACCTCTATTATGTTCATAACCAGTCATCAATCAACCTCATTCTCGCTCACGAATACCTCCTCGTATTCGCTACCATCTCACGAATATCATCCTGTATTCGCTACCATTTCATCTCATAAATAACTTCGTCTTCCACCGAGACCAACCTTGTGGCCATGACTCAACAGTCATGCAACCCATCTTATCACCCGGACTCAACAGTCCCAAAACCAAACCATAACCAAACCAATAATCATCCCAATAACCATATCCAATAACCACATCCAATAACCATCCCAACTAATCATGGCAGTTGGCCAGGCGCTCGTGACCGTAAGCTTGGGCTATCATGATAGTTTTAAGAACTCTGCAGAGTTTGCACCTCTTTACCCACAAGTTTGTGATTTCGTCACCCGTCGGAGACTACAGAGCCTCCATTATACCAGTACACAACCGTCGGTGTATGGCCAAGAGATCACAAAATAGCCTTGACAAAGGGGCTACTAGATGTATGGACTCAAGGTTTCACCGGCGGGCTAGAATCTCCAATTCTCCCACCCACGGGCCCCCTCTTGTGCCATGCAGTTCCCAGGGCAGTCCTCACTCGACTCCCATTCCCCGCGCCTTCCACAGTCCATAACACTCTAGCAATTTACCTAATTTCTCAGCTAAGCCGCACACATACTTGGCCTTGTGGTGGCACTGTTATCCTGACATGTGCATTCATGAACCGGTCCTTAGATCTACGACAAGTAAACCACCATCTCATGCTACCTCATTCACAAACCCAGTCTTGCCTAGATCTCCCTTCGATCCATGTCCATTATTAATATCAGTTTCTCATTATCATTACGAGTGCAGTTAGCTAGACACATCTATCTCGCTTCCAATCCCATGGACTCAGCGAAGCATAAAAGTAAAAACCATACCCGACTCATAAACATCCCTCGCGACAAGGGTGGTTTAACAAAAACTAGTAAACTCCTATAAAAGGGTTTCTCATCAAGTTTGACTCAGCACACACACCTTTTCACAAAAGAAAACAGTTTTACCCAAAACATAGGATCAATATGGTCAAGGAGCACTTGCCTTGTTCTTGCGGTTCCGGTGGCTCTTGGATCTCGAAACCTTGTTGTTGCAGCTCGTCGTAGACAGCTCCCTGAGCTTGTCCTTCTATACACAATCACACACATACAAGATTCATAACAATCAATACGATGAACAAACTTTGAACTAGATGCGTGATACGTATGCATGCTATCCTATAATCAGTTTTTATTAGATCGGTTTGTACGTATTATTGCATATTTTTATGATGAGCAGAGGTGTTCGGATCAGATGTGGACGTGGCGATGACTTTGTCTTTAGATCAACCCGATCAACAAGTGATCTGTCCACGAGAAAGCATCTGTTCGAAAGGAATCAAAGAACAGATGCAAAGAAAACACGATGATGTCGCAAAGTGGTATTGGAGACCTACCTTACGTTCTTCTCGGTCTTCGGGGTCCTTTTTAGATCAGACAGATCGTTGGGGCTCTCTTCTGACGATCTTCCTCGCTGATCTCCGGCGATGGCTTACTCGGCGAGTTAGGGCTAGGGCTCTAAGTCGTCGGCTTAGGAGTTGGAAAAGAAGTTTGTGGTTTCGGCCAAAAGTTCTGGGTTCTATTTATAATCGTGAAGAGAAGAGTCATAATCTGATTGGACTTTGAACAAGAGTCCTATTCAGATCGTCGTTGAATCCTAACATCTTATCTTTAGTTGATTTGGTGCGGTAACATTGTGGAATTTAGGTCGATTTCTCCTCCGTACCGGTATTTCTACGCGTACAGAATCCAAAAACTGTTCCAGAACTTGTTACCCCTGCGGTGATGAGATCCGGAAGCTCCACGTGTCCACCGAGCCTGGTCTCTCCCTTTCCGCAGAGACGAGCTCCAGTTGTGCCGCGCGTCAAGCGAGCGAGACCTCCCTTCTCCTTCGGAGGCGAGCTCCGCGTGCGCCACGTATCCTGGCGGCCAGGACCTCCTCTCTATTCGGAGGTGGCTCCGCGCACGCCACGTGTTAGTGCCGGACCTTCCCTCTCTCCGGAGGTGGCTCCAGCGCCAGACTTCCTTTTTTCTCAGAGACGAGCTCCGAGGTTAACACGTGTCCAACAATGACGGACCTCCCGGCGATAAGCTCCGGTGGCGACATGTGTTCAATAGAACCGGACCTTCTCGGAGGTGAGCTCCGAGATCGACACGTATCCCCGCGGTGACTAGCTCCGAAGGTGACATGTGTCCTGCAGAAATGCCTTTGCTTCTTTCGCAGAGGCTAGCTCCGGGGCAACACGTGTCCCACAAGGTCGGACCTTCCCCCCCTTGCGGAGATGAGCCCCGAGCCTGCCACGTAGCCAGTTCAGCGGCGGACCTCTTCCCACTTCGCAGGAATGAGCTCCAAACACGCCACGTGGACGGCGGGCCGTAGAAATTGTCTTCGGCGCTCTCTGGAAACTGGATTCGGCTCTTACTGGCTATCTCTTTCTTTTTTGATATTTTCTCTGTTCCCACTTCTTTTAAAAATGATTTTTCTACATGAATTATGAATACACGTAGAAAACAGAGATGAGGGTGTCACACCGGACCTCCCCTCTCCTCAGAGGCGAGCTCCGAGGACGCCACGTGTCCGGCGGGGCCGGACCTTCCCTCTCCTCAGAGGCGAGCTCCGAGGACGCCACGTGTCTGGCGGGGCCGGACCTCTCCTCTCCTCAAAGGATAGCTCCCGTGGCGACACGTGTCCAGCGGGCCGATGCCTCTCCTCCCCTCGGAGGCGAGCTCCGTGGCGACACGTGTCCAGCGGATCGGGGCCTTTCCTCTCCTCGGAGGCGAACTCCAGTGGCGACACGTGTCCAGCGGGCCGGGGCCTTTCCTCTCCTCAGAGGTTAGCTCCGGTGGTGACACGTGTCCTGCGGGACCGGACCTCATCCATTCCACTGGGGTGAGCTCCGGTGGCGATACGTGTCCCGCGGAGCCGGACCTCATCCCTTCCATAGGGGTGAGCTCCGGTGGTGACACGTGTCCCGCGGGGTCGGACCTCATCCCTTCCACAGAGGTGAGCTCCGGTGGTGACACGTATCCTGTGGGGCCGGACCTCATCCCTTCCATAGAGGTGAGCTCCGGTGGCGACATGTGTCCCGCGGGGCCGGACTAGTCCAGGTTCAGTGTCTGAACAAGTCTGTTTGACGGACCAGAGCCGGACTTCTCCGGGGCCATACTTGTCCGGCCTCTTAGGCGGACTAGTCTTGCTACAAGCTGAATTCATATAATTTGAGTTTTAGTTCAAGAATATGATCCGTTTGGACAAGTTTTTGCAAATATCTTTGGCAAACATGGTCAATAAGCATACATCAAACAAACAATGACCATATTTGACAAAGGGTCCTTTTGAACTTAGTTTTCATAGAGTAAGAGAGATTAGGGTAGTATGTTGGAAACATGCGGTTTTCGAAGTTTATAAGCAAGCAACAAACAGATGTGCACACTTCAAGCAACATTTCGAGAATCTAGGATATTCAGTTCACTCCTTAGGTCACAAAAGTGTTTCTCATCAAGGGGTTTTGTGAAGATGTCCGCCAATTGCTTTTCACTCCTAACATGAGAGATAACGATATCTCCCTTGATAAGTGATCTCTTAGGAAATGGTGACGGATATCAATATGTTTGATTCTAGAATGCTCCACGGGATTGTGAGCAATCTTGATGGCACTCTCATTGTCACATAGGAGTGGAATATGGCTCAAATTGTAACCATAGTCCCTACGAGTTTGTCGCATCCATAGGAGTTGTGCACAACAACTCCCGGCTGCGACGTACTCCGCTTTAGATGTGGATAGGGCAATGGAGTTTTGTTTCTTTGAAGACCACGAAACCAAGGACCTAGCAAGAAATTGACAAGTCCCTGACGTGCTCTTCCTATCTACCTTACAACCGACATAATCGGCATCGGAGTATCCAATGAGATTGAACTTGGATCCCTTGGGATACCAAAGTCCTAGGTTAGGAGTGTGAACCAAATATCTAAGAATTCCCTTAACGGCCGTCAAGTGGCACTCCTTAGGAGCTGCTTGGAACCATGCACAAATACACACACTGAGCATTATGTCGGGCCTAGATGCACAAAGGTAAAGTAAAGAGCCTATCATGGAACGAAATACCTTTTGGTCCACTCTTGGACCATCTTCATTAAGGTCAAGATGTCCGTTGGTTCCCATGGGAGTCTTGATGGGTTTGGCTTTGTCCATGTCGAACGTCTTAAGTATGTCTTGAGTATACTTGGTTTGACTTATAAATGTTCCTTTCTTGATTTGTTTGACTTGGAATCCTAGGAAGAACTTCAGTTCCCCCATCATTGACATCTCGAACCTTTCAGTCATTATCTTTGAAAACTCATCACAAAAAGCTTTGTTAGTAGAACCAAATATAATGTCATTGACATATATTTGGCACACAAATAAATCATTGTTAAAATGCTTAGTGAAGAGTGTATTGTCTGCTTTTCCTATCCTAAAACCATTTTTAATAAGAAAATCTCTAAGACACTCATACCAAGCTCTAGGAGCTTGTTTGAGGCCATAGAGGGCTTTCCAAAGTTTAAAGACATGATTAGGATACTTATCATCCTTAAATCCGGGTGGTTGCTCCACGTACACTTCCTCCTTGATTGGACCATTGAGGAAAGCGTTTTTCACATGCATTTGGTATATCTTGAAATCATGGTGAGTTGCAAAAGCAAGCAAGATACGAATTGATTCAAGCCTAGCTACGGGAGCAAAAGTTTCATCATAATCCAAACCTTCTACTTGTGCATATCCCTTTGCAACAAGTCTTGCCTTGTTTCTTGTTACAACACCATACTCGTCTTGGTTGTTGTGGAATACCCACTTGGTTCCCACAACATTTGCGTTGGGTCGCTTTATAAGTTCCCACACTTGATTTCTTTCAAAATTATTGAGTTCCTCTTGCATGGCCACCACCCAATCTGGATCTTGTAGTAGTTCTTCTACCTTGCGGGGCTCCAAAGAGGAAACAAAAGAGTAACGTTTACAAAAATTAGCCATTCGAGAGCGAGTGGTCACCCCTTTGGAGATATCTCCTAGTATGTTGTCGACGGGATGATCCCGTTGAACACTTTGGTGCACTCTTGGATGAGGTGGTTGAACTCTTTGATCTTCATATTCATTGTCACTCTTTTCTTCATCTCCCCCTTGATCCAATCCTCTATCTTGACTTTGATCGTTTTGATCTTATTGAGGTTGGCCTTGCTCATCTTGAGCTTGATCATGGGAGGGAGACATATTTTCGTTTGTTGGATGATCATTTGAGTCTTGAGGATGTTCTTGAGGAAAATTTTCTCCAAGTGTCATCCTTTTAAGTGCTTCTTGTGGAGCCTCTTCTTTATCTAGCACACTTTGATCAACTTGCTCCACTTGGGAGTCATTAGTCTCATCAAACACTACGTCTCTCGCTATTTCAATAATTTCGGAAGTTTTGTTGAAAACACGATAGGCGTAGGTGTTTGAGTCATAACCAAACAAGAAACCTTCATTGGACTTTGAAGCAAACTTTGAAGTCCTATGCTTCTTGTTGAGAATATAACACTTGCTCCCAAAGACACGAAAATACGAGATGTTTGGTTTGTTACCGATTAGAAGTTCGTAAGACGTCTTCTTCAAAAATTGATGAAGATACAATCGGTTTATGGCATGGCAAGCGGTGTTAACCGCTTCCGCCCAAAACCGGTCCGACGTCTTGTACACATCATGCATGGTTCTTGCTATTTCAATGAGAGTTCTATTCTTCCTCTCAGCAACCCCATTTTGTTGAGGGGAGTAAGGGGCTGAAAACTCATGCTTGATGCCTTCTTCATCCAAGTATTCTTCCACTTGAGTGTTCTTAAACTCGGTGCCGTTATCGCCCCTTATGTTCTTAATTCTTAAGGAGAACTCGTTTTGAGCTCTTCTCAAGAATTTCTTGAGCACACCTTGAGTTTCTCCTTTGTCATGCAAAAAGAACAACCAACTGAAACAAGAATAATCATCTACAACAACAAGACCATATTTGTTACCGTCGATGCTTATGTAGGCGATTGGGCCAAAAAGGTCCATGTGAAGTAGCTCTAAGGGTCTTGTGGTGGTCATGACATTTTTGAATGGATGTTGAGCTCCAACTTGCTTTCCGGCTTGACAAGCACTACATGGCCTGTCCTTATCAAAAGCAACATTTTTCAAGCCTCGAATGTGTTCTCCCTTGAGAAGTTTTTGCAAGTTCCTCATCTCAACATGGGCTAGCCTTCTATGCCAAAGCCATCCCATGTTAGTCTTTGCCATTAAGCACGTGTCAAGTTGAGCTTTATCCGTGGTAAAATTCACAAGGTAAAGTTTTCCCTTGAGCACGCCCTTAAATGCGATTGAGTCATTGCTTCTTCTTAAGACACTCACACCCTCGTTAGTGAAAATGCAATTATAACCTTTATCGCATAGTTGGGATATGGATAGAAGGTTATAATCAAGGGAGTCAACATGCAAAACATTTGAGAGAGTATGATGGGGAGAGATAGCAATTTTACCGGTGCCAAGGATTTCCCCTTGGCTATTGTCCCCAAAATATATTCCTCCACTTGGATATTCATTTCCCTCATATCAACAAACATCCTTCTCTCTACGGTCATATGGTTTGTGCATCCACTGTCAAGCACCCATTTTGATCCACCGGAGGAGTATGCCTACAAAATAGAGTTATGCCTTACCTTTTGGTACCCAAGCGGGGTTGGGTCCTTTCATATTAGTCAAGAGGCACTTGGGCACCCACACACAAGGTTTTGGACTCTTGCGGAGTGGCCCAACATACCTAGCATAGATCTTTCTAAATTTGTTCCTCAATAAAACATATGAGGCATCAAAATCATGAAAAAAGGATGAGGTTTATTTTTAGGCATGTTAGATGAGTTTGCAATGTTCTTTACATTTTCTTTGTTGGATGAACCTTCCTTGACAAAAACAATCAAGTCTTTTCTCTTCTTAGGAGTTTTATCATGTTGCCTCCACTCCTGAGAATAGCCAAGACCATCTTTGACATGTGGAAGTCTTACATTGGTATATGCACTTCGTGCATCTGCCACTTTTTCCTTGTCAAAGATACCACCTTTCGGTGACTGCTTGTTTTGTGCCAACTTAAGTTCATATTTGAGTTTTAGGATTAAGTTTGAGCACTTGCAAGTTTGAGTTGCTTCGGGAGATTTCTTTGAGGAGGGTGAAATCATAGAGGAAGAAGGTGCATTGATCTTGAGAGACTCAACTTGTGTTTCAAGGATCTTGTTGACTTTTGTCAAGTTAACAATTTCATCCTTGAGCACAACAGTTGTGTCTTCAAGATTTGATCAAGTTTCCTTGCTCAAAGCGAGTTCACTCTCAAGTGCCTTGCTTCTTTCCCTTTCAATCTCAAGGAGCTCTTCAAGCTCATGACATCTCTCCTTTTCCATGATGAGCATGTCTTCTTGACGGTTGATGAGTTCATCCTTCTCAAAGATTTCTTCCGATAGCAATCTCATCTTTTGCAAGGTGCTCCTACTTAGATCCTTAAGCATGGATTCATTATCACTACTACTATCAAAGCTATCAAGTGAAGAGGTAGAGGAGAATGGTTTAGATTTAACTTTTCTTCTTCCCTCCTTAGCCATGAGACATGAGACTTGAAGTCTTCAATTGTTGAGAAGAGCTTGCTCCTTCCAATGGCAAGTGTTGCCACTTTCTCTTCATCCTCGAAGGATGAGTCCTCTTTTGAGTCCCATTCCTTCCCAAGGTGAGCATGTCCTGATGGCTTCTTCTTCTTGAAGAATTTTTTCTCTTGAGACTTGCCATCTTTCTTCTTCTTACTCTCTTCATATGGACAATCCATAATGAAGTGTCCATATTCACCACAGTTGTAGCATGCTCTTTTCGTCTTGGGCTTGGACCTTTCCTTGTTCTTATTGTCATAATGGTTGCTCCCCTTCCTTCTTCTCATCATCCTCTTGAATTTCTTGATGAAGAGCGCCTCTTCTTCATCAGTGTCGAGACCCTCGTCATCACTTGCTTCAAAGTCTTGTGATGAGGATGTTGCTTTGAAAGCAACATCTTTCTTCTTTGAGGAGGCAAGCCTTTGGAGGTCGCTGTAGAACATGGCTTCCTTCTCCATCATCTTGTTGTTGATGATTCTTCCAAGCACTTCCTTCGGGGTCATTTGAGCATATCCCGGGCTCTCACGGATCAAGGAGCAAAGAGCAATGTTTCGAGGCATGAATGCCCGAAGCATCCTCTTCACCAACTCATGATCCGCCCACCGGGTGCATCCATAAGATCGGATCTTGTTGACGAGGATCTTAAGACGGTTGTACATGTCTTTAATGGACTCACCATCCATGATGGTGAACCTCCCAAGCTCTCCTTCAATCATCTCGATCTTGGCTTCCCTAATGACTCGGTTTCCTTCATGCGCTGTCTTGAGTGTGTCCCATATGTCTTTGGCCACCTCTAATCCATCGACTCAGTTGAACTCTTCTTGAGTCAAGGATGAGGTGATCATCCCAACTGCTTGAGCATTGCGATGAAGTAGAATGGCTTGCTCCGAGGTAACGTCTTCTTCATTTCTTGGAAGATGGACACCTGTTAAGACAATTTGCCACAAGCTAGGGTTTAAGGATATTAGATGCATCTTCATATTATGCTTCCACATTGAGTAATCATTTCCATCGAATTGAGGAGATTTGCCCACAGGAATAGATAAGTAGTGATTGTTGGAAGTTAATCGTTCATAGTTGAAAGGATTATTGGGAGTAGTCCGGTTTACCACTCCTTTCTTGATCCTGCGGCTTCTTTTTCTCTTTACTTGAGTGACCTAGCTTCTCGCGAAGTCGTGCCTTGAGCTGGCGAACTTCTTCATCGTCACTCGAGTGGTCTTGTAGCACATCCGTGTCCTTTTTTTGTCATATGTGTTGTCACCTTGTGACGTCGACGGAATCTCGTATTCCTCCACTCTGGCCATTTTCTCTCCGAGTGGTTAGACTCTTGATGGAGAGACCTGCTCTGATACCAATTGAAATTGCCTAGAGAGGGGTGAATAGGCTAAAATACCTGAAATGACTTAATTAAACGAGATTAGAACTCAGGAGCCGGACTAGTCTGGCTCAGGGGCGGACTAGTCCGATCAACCTGCTGGAAAGGCCTAAAAGGCCGGCTAGTCTGCCTTGGAGGCGAACTAGTCTGGTCAAACTGCCGGAAAGATCTAAAGCTTGATTTTTAAGGGTTTTTCTCCAAATTTTAGTTTAACAAAATGTGGACGAGACAACTAGCACTTCTATACGACAAGTGTGACAGAATATTGAAATGAATTGCCAGAGTGTGACGATTATAGCAAAATAATTAAAACAAACCTTAAGCAATCTTGATCTTCAAAGAAATGTACATGCAAGAGATACACTGAGGATTTTTTCCCGAGGTTCGATTCCACTCAGGAATCTACGTCCCCGTTGAGGAGTCCACAAAGGATCAGGTCTAACAACCCTTTCCTCACCAAGTCGCCATTAAGGCCAACCCGGTTTTTCACTATCTCAAGGGTGAACTTATAAAGTTTTGGTGCTGCTCACAATCCGAGGCTCCCACTTGATCACTTCCACAAACTTCACAGATCTCACAAGCCACAGATCATGCCAAGTGCACGAGATCACTCCAAGAGCCTAAACGCAAAGTTCTTCCTTCTCCTCTTCTCACACACCCAAATTAACTTGAGAATTGGCTCTAGAGGGTGAGTAGGCAAGAGAGAAGGATTAAGGGGGCTCTTGGATCGTTGTGGCTGCACTAGGGTTCCAATTTTTTTTAAATGACGTCGGGGCATCTCCTTTTATAGAAGTGCCGAAGCCAACCGTTGCCACCTACCGAAAGTCCGGACTAGTCCGCCTCACACCGAACTAGTCCGATCTCACACAGGAACTATTTGTCCGGGTGAGAACGGACAAGTCTGGAGGACCCGGACTAGTCCGGCCACTAATGCGAACAAGTCCGGTCCACCAAGACAGTCGTGGGAGCTCTCATCTCACGCCCATACGGACTAGCCCGCCTTAGAACGGACTAGCCCAAACTCACACAGGAACTCTTAGTCCGTGTGAAAACGAACAAGTCTGGCTAGTCCGGACTAGTCCGGCCACTCAGGCGGATAAGTCCGGTCTACCAGGACTTAGCCCCAAAAACACTCTTACCTAGATAGAAACGGACTAGTCCGTCCAAAACGAACATGTCCGATCTCAGTCAAGAACTCTTAGTCCGCCCAGAAACGGACTAAGCCGTAGGACTTCCAGATTAGTCCGTCCTATTCCCCCGACAAGTCCGGCCTGCCCAACTTTACCTCTCTACCTCTCTCCACTAAGGATTTGAGACTTCTAACGCTTTGAGCTCTCTTCTATGATCTTAATGCACTTGACACACACACTCTTTCTTTTACACGACTAGCCTACTAAAGACTCAAGTGAAACCTTAATTTCTACTCTTCGAGTCTTCGACGTCGTTCTTCATCTTTTTCCTTTTTTGAGAGTTTAGATGCCGCCTTGGAAATATCCTGTGCTTATGATCATCTCAGCTCATTAGTCTCTTAATTGGTCATCATCAATCATCCAAAACTCACGGGGATGGCTAGATGCACTTACAAGTACCAATACTTTGAGACTTTTCGTGACTTGATGTGTTTTTTTCCTTGCGAGTACTAAGGGTGTGTTTGGTTTGGATACAAGTTGGGATGAGCTAGATTCATCTCAGTTTTTAGGGATGGGATGATCCTATTTTTTATTTGTCGGTCTCTGTTTTCTGTTTTATTTGAGGGATAATGTGGGATGGAATGGCCATGTCTCCTGTTTGAATGAAGGGGTAGGGACATATGATATTTTCAGTAAGCAACAACAATATAAAATGTAATATGTTACTTGATAACACAAGTTCTAGCAAGAAAATAATTTCAGTAATAAAAAAATAACTTCGCATTAATCATTTGACAATCTTTAGTTTGGAAATAAACTGCTCATATTAATTTATTCCTATCAATATAAGGAAACAAAAATGACAATATTATAATTAAACTGTAAATAAACTGCTCGTATTAATTTATTCCTATCAAACTGCAAATAAGCAGTATATAATTTGTTTAAAACTGCAAATAAGCACCTTCTAAATCTGTCATAAAACTACAAATGCGGGAGGTGGGACGGATTCATCCGCCCAGCTTTGGAGAAATGGTTCCGTCCCGGATCTGAGAGGAATATTCATCTCATGGGATGTACCCATCTCATGTCTTCAAAACAAACACTATCAAAAGTGGGCTCGCTCCGTCCCGTCCCACCATATCCCTCAAACCAAACACACACCTAATGTTGTTTATGTAGCTTTAGCTAAACGTAAAATATGTAGAGGAGCAAAAGCGTCAATACTCTCTATGTGTCATCTGAAATTTATTTCTAGAGATGGTCAAAGTCAAACTTACTTAATTCTAATCTAGAAAAAGTATTAAAATCTACCACATAAAATAAGTATGTTATTAAAAATACAACTCATAATAAATCTAATCATACTAATATGGAGCTATAAAAACAATATTTTTTCTATAAATTTAGTCAAACTTATATTGTTTTTACTTTTGCAAACTACAGAAATAAAGTTTGAATGGGAAACTATCCTTGCACCTGTACCTGTCCGACAGTCTGAGTCCGACGTCCTTTGTTTCTACGGTTCTGCGCTTATATGAGACACTGCCGCGACGTGTGGATCTCTTCATCATGAACAAAGACCACTCGTACTGGTTGAGTAACAGTGATTTAAATGGTGTTAGTGACTAAGTAGTTCATGCCATTTACTTGTAATTGGCATATGATTCGCAAATCGTCTTGTCCTTTGTCATATTCAGATGCCACTCTAAGTTTTGTTTGGATACACTTAAATACACTTTATTTAAAGTATATTGAGGGAGACTGAAGTAAAAAAATTGATTTATTTTACACTCTATTCCACTCTATTTGATTCATTTATTATTAGCAAACAAGCCCCGAACAAGCTGATGGTTTGTGACGCAAGTGCGCTAGGCTACTGTACGTACGGGATCAGATTCAGATCATCAAGATGGATGGATCTCTGCAAGAATTGGGTCAAATTTATAACAGAAAAAAAGTCCCTTGTGTTGTGTAATAAAAAATAGAATAAAATAAAATAAAAGGAGTAGGACGGTGTGTGAATCACCAGTTGTCTCCGAAGTCGGTGGTCACTGTCCGGTAGACCCACCGTCCATAAACCCCCACACGGGCCGACACGCGTCAAGAGGCATCGTGTCCGTGCTTCTACAGGAACAGGGCCGATCTGTCAGTCTCGCTGCCGCCACAGCTCGCGGCCGAACACCATTCGTGGCCAACGCATAACCGGACAGCGCGGGCTGCGGCGCTTCCTCGGCTCATCTCCCTCCCTGCCCCGCGACGGAGCGAACGCGACCGCCGGCGCTATCTTTCGGCGTGAGAGGAAGAGCACGAAACAGCGAGGCCATGTCCGCTGACGACGAGCTCGCGGCGGTGGGGGAGGTACGCGCGCTGCGAGATGCCTCACAAGTTTTCCATTTCCGTGTTTGGTTTGCGATTGGATCCGTCGAGAATTTCGGGCGTTTTCGCTTTGGGGGAAATTTGGTTGATATGAGTGATCCTTGTGCACTAATCGCGGACGGAATTGCGGTGGTTCATCTCCACTCTGGGTCGCGGCGGCGGAGGGTGGGCGTGGCGTCGCGCCGTGAATTTTGGTGGCGATCTCTGTTTAGTTTGGGAAAATGCTGCCATCTCAATTTTTTCGCTCCAATATCGCTACTGCTGGTGCACATGATTGAGCAGGTTTAAAACAGAGTAGCTTTCTAGTGAATTTTTTATCATATTATCCTAACTACTGTTAGTCAAAAGAGTTGCCAAAAAAATCATTTGTAACCAACAGTCATTTGGGCGTTTGGGGTAATAATGCGACATACAGCAATATTGGTATCACGGCCTTACCATCTTTCGCTTGTTCCCTGTAAGTAAAATTCGTACTCTATGGCTAAACATGTCCTCTTAAGTTTCTAATAATCTTCTGCTTTATCAAATCATATATTCATCCATCTTTTTTGTGGCGTCGTGGCATCCTGTGGCGACTCACCCTCTCACAGGGCCTAGGCGGCGCTTAGACGTGGCATAAATAAAACTGTGTGGCATCCCGTTCCGTGGTGACCCAAGACCCTCACAGCGTCTAGGTGACGCCATAAATTCGTCATATATTTGTGAATGGAAACTTCCAAGGCACTGAAATAACTTTTTACTGGAGAATTGAGATTAACTTATACTCAATGTCAGTTGTTGATCATAATTTTAAAGGCACGCATTGGGAATAGAGCAACTACTAGTAAAGGCTGGACTTGTGATAATAATATGTTTATTTTGAATAGCCTGTAAAGTCTATTATACTTGTCTTGTTCCCTATTGCCACAATGACGTTTATTTTATTGTAGGTTCATGATGAGAGAATAAACCTCAGTGTAGCGACCTCTCATCAAACTGAAAATGGAACCATCACCACAGTTAGTTCTGTTGAATCAGAGAGAGCGGCTTATGCTTTTATTCCTCAAACTCCGATCAGATCGACTGATGCTCACCTCTTCGAGTTCTCTGAAGCTATGAGAAGTAATAATCGAATACCTGGTGGCATAATTTGAAGTATGAGACTTTAATGTGTATATATGCTAATTTATTGATTACTTAATATGGCTGCACTTTGCAAATGGAAGCTGTTGCTAAAACATTGCGACGGGTCGCAGAAGGAAAAGCTGCTGCTAAAGCAGAAGCAGCTGAATGGAAGCGCAAGTATGAATTAGAGATGGAAGCAAAGGAACACAAACATCATGATGTAATCAAAGGTCTGATTTATATGATCAAAGCTCCGGTAACTTTATTTCTTTAAAGTAGTTATTGAACATAATTCATACTGTTAGCCTAGCAGGATATATATAAATGTGGAAACAATTGGACGTAAGGCACGTTTCAAAGTTTGAACCTGTTAGAGAGATTGTATGATATAAAGCTTAAGCTTTTCAGTGCCCCCCTTGGCCCTCACATCTAGTCTTTTATAACAGTATCATAGCAGGAGTATGATGGTGCTGAGGAACAGAGAGGGAGGAGGCCCCTTGGCTGCACCTAGGGCTGCGCAAGGGGGGAACCAGCAGCGAGGAGGCGTGGGGGCAGCTGCGCAGCACGTAACGTGGAGGAAGAGGGAGAGGATCACGACGGCTAGGGTTAGGGTTCGAAGCCACCGTGATCCAAGGAGAAGAACAGCCCCCAAAAGGGTAATTCTTATTTCCTCGATGCTGAATGCAAGAGGGAGGGGGGCTGCTTATATAGGGGGGATAGGACCCCCCCCTTGGCCGCGCGCCCCTCCTGGCCGCGCCTTCCTTCTGGTCGGTTGGGGACAATCCCCCAACCGTTCAGGACTACTTTTCTAATCCTTTATTTCCTTCTTTAATCTACCTTCTATCTAAACTAAACTGAATCTATAACTCCTTTATTCTTTTAAATTCTTCCTTATCTAATGAAATCTTCTAGAAAATCTCCTTCTGGTGCGGCTGCAGGGCCTGGCCGGCCTAGTTGTGGGCTTTGTGGGCCCCACGGCGACCATATTGGCGGCCCACAAACGCATCCACAACATTTCCCCCCTTCCCGACAAAGAGCTCGTCCTCGAGCTTGATGGAGGGGTGCTTCATCTTGAAATCTTCTAGTTGCTCCCATGATGAATCAGCTTCAGAATGTCCTGCCCACTTGACGAGTAACTCCCAGACACCTCTGTTCAAGCGCGCCCTTTGTACTTTTTTAGGCGTAGGTACAACGAGAAGCGGTGGTAGAGGCACCACCTGTATGGGAGCAGGACCTTCAAATTTCTTCAACAGGGACACATGGAAGACATCATGTATCCTTGCTTGAGGAGGCAACTGAAGTTTATATGATACAGTCCCAATACGCTGAATGATCTGATATTGTCCAAAATATTTTGGTCCAATCTTTGAAGAAGGCGTCGCCATTACTCCCACAGCTGTCCTCTGATGAAGCCGCAACCAAACCCAATTACCAATTTGAAATTCCACCTCTCGGCGGAACTTATCTTCATAGCTTTTCATAGTGACTTGTGCTTGTACAAGCCTGTTCTTGATTTCAGCTAAGAATTCATCCCTATCCCTTAGTTGTTTATCCACTGCTGCTACTCTAGATATGCCCGGTTGATAACCAACAAGAGCTGGAGGGTCCCTGCCATAGACCACTCTGAAGGGCGAACATTTGAGGGCCGTCTGGTAGGAAGTGTTGTAGCAATACTCAGCCCAAGGAAGCCACTGCAGCCAAGTCTTCGGTCAGTCGCCAGCCAAGCAGCGGAGGTACACAGTGATGATCTTGTTGACGACCTCAGATTGGCCGTCAGACTGCGGGTGGAAGGCCGAGCTGAGCTGAAGGCGGGCACCGGCTAGCCGGAACAAATCTGACCAGAAGAGGCTGGTGAAGACGGTGTCGCGATCACTGACGATAGAGCAGGGAAAGCCGTGTAGTCGTACGATGTCGTCGAAGAACGCTCGTGCCACTGATGCAACACTGTAAGGGTGGCTCAGGGAAATGAAGTGGGCATACTTGGAGAAGCGATCTACCACCGTCAAGATCACTGATTTTCCACCAATCTTCGGAAAGCCTTCAATGAAGTCCATGGAGATATCACTCCAGACTTCCGAAGGTATAGGCAGCGGTTGTAGCAGGCCGGCTGGATGAAGATGATCAATTTTGTTGCGCTGGCACGTGGCACTCTCGCGGATATACTCACGCACCCGTCGTAGCAAGGACGGGTTGTAGAAGGAGAGGTGCAGCTGATGCACTGTCTTCTGGATGCCCTCGTGGCTCCCATCATGCGCCTCAGCTAGGAGAGAGGGCCACAAGGAGGACTTGTCGGGAACGAAGAGCTTCCCCTTGTGAAGTAGAAGGCCGTCACGTTCGGCCCAGTCAGCAGGTGCAACTCCCTCCCGGAGTTGGGCACATAGCTGCTGCACCTGTTGGTCCGTAGCGATCTCCGCGCGAAGCGAGTCGAAGAGGGAAAAGACTGGCGCGGATATGGCGTGAATAGCTATGTCTTTCTCGTCGCGGCGGGACAGGGCGTCAGCTGCCCCATTCAAGCGCCCTGGTCGATACTCAACCTGCAGATCATAACCAAAAAGTTTGCTCACCCAAACATGTTGGGGAATCGTCGTGAGTCGCTGATCCAGGATGTATTTCAGGCTGAAGTGATCAGTCCGAACAGTGAAGGGGCGGCCCCACAAGTAAGGCCGCCAATGGCGTACGGCCTTCACAAGGCCGATCAGCTCACACTTGTACGCCGGTAGCTTATGATGGTGAGTCGCTACAGCGCGGCTGAAGAATGCTATGGCGCCGTCGCCCTGGTGCAGAACCGCCCCGAAGCCGGCGCCGGATGCGTCGCAGTCGACGATGAAGCGCTTGTCGAAGTCCGGCGTTTGAAGGAGAGGCGTTGTCATCAGCGTCTGCTTGAGTTGGGAGAAGGCGTCCTGCGCATCATCAGTCCAGCAAAATGCCTCCCGCTTTAGGAGGGCGGTGAGGGGTGTGGCCACCGCACCAATACCCCGCAATGAAATTGCGGTAGTAGCCGGTGAGCCCGAGGAAGCCTCGCAAGGCTCGTAAGGACCAAGGTGTAGGCCAACGTTCCACGGCCTCCACCTTGGTCGGATCCATTGCCACGCCGTGAGCAGATATGATGTGTCCTAAGTAGGACACGGTCTCCTGGCCGAAGAAGCACTTAGACTTCTTCAGGAACAGCTTGTGTGCCCGTAGTGTCTGGAACACCTGCTTGATGTGCTGAAGGTGTTCGACCCAGGACCTGCTATACACCAATATGTCA
The DNA here is from genome assembly GCA_030760725.1 of Neostapfia colusana. Classification (NCBI taxonomy): domain Eukaryota; kingdom Viridiplantae; phylum Streptophyta; class Magnoliopsida; order Poales; family Poaceae; genus Neostapfia; species Neostapfia colusana. The sequence continues at coordinate 100,270,037 of JASWHV010000005.1, read as the reverse complement.
TCAAAGAAGACAAGCACAAATTTTCTAATGTAGGGGTCGAGGACGTCATTCATCAATGATTGGAACGTGGACGGCGCATTGGTGAGGCCGAACGGCATCACCAAGAACTCATAGTGGCCTCGATGAGTTCGGAGTGCTGTCTTTTCGATGTCGTCCGGGTGCATGCGCACTTGGAAGTAGCCGCTGCGGAGGTCAAGCTTGGTGAAGAACCTCGCGCCGTGGAGCTCGTCCAGTAGCTCGTCAACCACCGGGATCGGGAACTTGTCTTTCAAAGTTCTGGCGTTGAGCTCGCGGTAGTCAATGCAGAAGCGCCACGTGCCGTCGGCTTTTCGGACCAACAGTACTAGCGAGGAAAATGCAGATGTGCATTCTCGGATGATGCCCTGGCGAAGCATCTCGGCGCACTGCTTTTCAATCTCGTCTTTGAGAAGCTGGGGGTAGTGGTACGGAAGGACAGTTACTGGAGCCGTGCCCGGCAGGAGCCTGATTTAGTGGTTGTGGCGCCGTGCAGGAGGAAGACCGCGTGTCTCGTCGAAGAGGTCCTGGAAGCCATCCAAGAGGGCGCCCATCATATCAGTAGGTGGTACTAGAGAGGCACACACTGGGGCTGAACTTCACAGCCCCGTCCAGATCACCTCACGTTCCCCGCGCCACAGTTTCATCGTGAGGTCCTCAAGGTTCCAGAGAATGGGTCCCAAAGACCGTAGCCACTGAACTCCTAGAACAAGGTCGAAGTCGTCCAGTGGAAGCGCGTAGCATGTGACGTCGAAGCGATCTCCTGCAATCATCAAGGCTCAAAGGTACACGTGGACAGATGCCCGTACAGGAGATAGAGTCGCCGTTGGCGACTCGGACGCCGACACCTGGCCGCGGCAACATCATCAGGCCGAGCTCCTTGATGAGTGACTCCGTGATGAAGGTGTGAGTGGATCCTGTGTCGACCAATGCTGTCAGCAGGTTGCTGTGGACGTAGACCTGGAGCTTCATTGTGTTGGCGAGGTCGATGCCGGTCAGGGCGTGTATGGAGATGCCCATATCAGCAATGGTCGTGTCAACTCGTCATCGTCGTCAAGCTCCAGAAGGAAGATTCCTTTGCCGGCACACTTATGGTCCGGTGTGTACCGCTCAGGGCAGTGATAGCACTCGTCGCTTGCCCGCTTAGCAGCCACCTCATCGGGCGTAAGGCGTTTGAAGCGCGGGCGAGAAGATGCCGTTGTCGATGATGTCGGGGCGGATGCTGCAGAACCGCCACTTGAAGTCGTGGTAGAGGCGCGGGACACAACAGAAGAGCGCGTAGAGCGTTGAGAGGCGGCGCCCTTCTGTATTCCGCTGTCTGTTGTTGCCGCAAGTCGACGTTCAAAGGCTCTGGCCAGACTCATGGCGGTCTGTAGATTAGTGGAAAACTGCAGCTCCACGTCCGTTCTAAGTGGCTCGCCGAGGCCAGCTGTGAAGAGGTTGATCTGCTGGCGCTGGCTGAGGTCCTCGCAATGACAAAGAAGGACCAGGAACTGACGTTGGTACTCCTCAAACGTACCAGTACGACGGAGATCTTTAATTTCCGCCAGGTCGTTGGAGCGGAGCGGATGCCCGAAGCGCATGTTGACGAAGTCCGCAAACCGCTCGCAGGACACGATGCCACAGTCGCGTTCTAGAGCAGTGTACCCACTCGGCCGCGACACCCTCCAGGTGGAGAGATGCGAGCCGCACCTTTTCTTCTGGCATCGTACGTGTCCCTCGGAAGTATGTCTCACACTTGGTGAGCCAGAGCAGAGGATCTGTTTCCCCGTCGAACTTGGGAAAATTGACCTTGTGACGGTGCAGCCCGCCGTCGTCGAAGGTCGGCCGCCCCGGGGGGCGCCTGGCACCGTAGTGGTCGTCGTCGCCGCCACCGCCGCCGCCCCTGCCGCTGCTGCCGCTGCGGGGGAGGTTGCTGCCCTGCGGTGTGTGTTGTTGCAGGTCCTCGTCACCGGAGAGCTTCCGCTCCGGTGCCTTCTCAATGTGCGCAAGGCTCATATCGTGGCGGTCCAAGCGCTTGTTGATGGTGTTGATCTGCCCCATCATCTTGCTCATCATGTTGCCGAGATCTTGGAGGGTGAAAGTCCTAGAATCGTCCACGGGGCCGGACATGGTCGCTGCCCCGGAGTCTCTGGATACCAAATGTTGAGGAACAGAGAGGGAGGAGGCCCCTTGGCTGCGCCTAGGGCTGCGCAAGGGGGAAACCAGCAGCGAGGAGGCGTGGGGGCAGCTGCGCAGCACGTAACGTGGAGGAAGAGGGAGAGGATCACGGCGGCTAGGGTTAGGGTTCGAAGCCACCGTGATCCAAGGAGAAGAACAGCCCCCAAAAGGGTAATTCTTATTTCCTCGATGCTGAATACAAGATGGAGGGGGGCTGCTTATATAGGGGGGACAGGACCCCCCCCCTTCGCCGTGCCCCCCCCTTGGCCGCGCCTTCCTTCTGGTCGGTTGGGGACAATCCCCCAACCGATCAGGACTCCTTTTCTAATCCTTTATTTTCTTCTTTAATCTATTACCTTCTATCTAAACTAAACTGAATCTATAACTCCTTTATTCTTTTAAATCCTTCCTTATCTAATGAAATCTTCTAGAAAATCTCCTTCTGGTGCAGCTGCAGGGCCTGACCGGCCTAGTTGTGGGCTTTGTGAGCCCCACGGCGACCATATTGGCGGCCCACAAACGCATCCACAACAGATGGTCATGCTATGTTACCATAAGCATCATCTTCAATAAATAAATAAAGTGAGCTGTAGTCATGTAACTTCATGCTATGTTGCCATCAATCATATGAGCTAATGGAATTATAAGTGCAACACATCTGATCTTTGGGTCTTGCCATTATTGTTATTGAGTTTTGTACTTTAAATCTTGTCGTAACTTGATTGCATTCCTGAGTGGAAGGATGGCCTAATGACAAAGGCAGTGCGTGGATCTTGTTGCAACCTGATACTAATCTGGAACTTTCCTCTAGAGATTTAAATTTGTATCATGTGATCATGGAAAGTGTTGACCATTGATTATTATTTTTCGCACAAAAACAAGTGTGGATATCTGCAGTTTTTATCCCTCTAACAGCATGTGTTCAAATAGTGATCACAAGACCACTCCAGTCTTTGGTACCGAAGTCCTACATTCTCGTGCACAGTGTTTAATAACATAGACAAAACTTCCTAACTACTTTGAGACGTGACCAGATATGTGGAGATACATTAGAAATCTCTTTCAAAATATTTGAATCTTCACCAGAAAAAGGATATATTGAACTAAAATAGCAACATGTGCAGGTAACTATGGTATGGACAAGTTAGAGCATGTGGCTAGTCAACTGATGTTGGAGACTGCCTCGGTTAGTCAAACAAGTTGTTGCGGAAACCATGGGATATGTTCACATCAAATACTCCAAGATAAATGTCCTAGACCTAACCGGGAATTGGATGAAAGTGTTGTCGGAAGAAAGGTACCCTTAGGGCACTAATGTCCTTAAGGATTTCTGTATAGCTGTAATGCTCATGACCTTACTTATATTTCACTTGTTTATTTATGTAACTAGATTAGTTGCTAAATTTAACTCATTTCCAATACTTCGTCATCTAATGCTGCTGGACTGCCTTAAGTGAATAAACAAGAATAGAGAAAGACTATACATGAATAAGCTTTGGCGTGTTAGACATATTTGCTGGTAACAATTGTCACAGTATTGCCTGTACTTTGTATCTTTATTTCATCATGTTGCACGAAAAATGACAAACTAACAGTGTCATGTAATAGAATACGTATGTTTGAAACTCAACTTACTTGGGCATGACACTTCTATCATAGAAAGAACCATGCCAGCTTCCTATATAACTGAAGTAAGACATTTCGGTCTGAAAAATGAACAGTGGGCCTTTCAATGGCTTGACTTAAACGAAATGTTGCCCACTTGTTGGATCATTGTCTCATCTGTACACATACTTCGTACGTAGAGTACAATGGAATTTTGTGAAACTTGCATTTTAACTGTAGTCATTGAGCTTGCAACCATAGTTCCATCATATGTCTTGTATTTTATTTCAAATTCTGTGTCTCTGTGCATAAGTGTTCATGCAGCTTAATTTATTAGAGAAGAATACCCATGATAAGCACAACCTGTTGTCTTTAACATTTTGTTTTACACATCTAAACAAGACTGCCATTTAAAGTTTTATGCAGTTGGAAATAAAATAATACTTTTATAGTCAAGTATTTTTGTAAACATTAAAATAATTTTATCTTTGGTTGTACAGGCACCGTTTAAACTTTCATGGGGATGTGATGGTGATAAGAATGGCAAGTACAAGCATGAGTTTGTGTCCTTCGAAAAAGGTGACATAAAAACAGCAGAGCGTAGCAAGCAGCAGGTAGTCATCTATGTTCAGTATGATCCAGATTTTCTATTTGTTCCACTACCTGAGTGATCTTTGAGATAATATAATTGTTCCTGCATTGTTTATGCCCATCAATATGGTGCTTTCAGATTTTGCTAAAATGGGAATCACCTCCGCAAACAGTTCTTTTTGTTACTAAACCCAATTCCAACTCTGTGCATGCTCTCTGTGCTGAAATAGTTAGGTATGTCCTTTCATGCCTTGCCAAAGAGGTTTTCACTTGTATCAATTATCTGGAGTCCTGCATTACATATAGCATAATTCATTTTTGCTGTAAATTATTCTCTAGTCTATTTTATGCCCTATTGTATTGCTAAAAATATTCGTACCACCTATGCTAATTGTTATTTGTATTTTCTGCAGATGGCTTAAAGAGCACAATAATATAAATGTCTTTGTAGAGCCACGAGTTAGCAAGGAATTACTGACTGAAGATCCATACTTCAACTTTATACGGACATGGGATAATGGTAGGTACCGTTTTCTGTATATTAGAAACATTTTCGGTGTTCTATCAGAATTTACATTCTAATATTAGGATATAAGATGACTAATATATGTATATTCTCCTTGGATACATGTGAAAAATCATATACATTTTGTATTAAGAAAAAAAGGCTTGAAAACTAAATACGACCCTTCTTGGCAAGACAAGGGCCTGCTCAAGCTAGAGCCACAGTTAAGCTAGATTGCACACTTACTTTATAGCGAGTGGCCCAAGGACAAAAGAAAATTGGAACTACCAAAAAAGTATTGAAGTGCTTCTTTCATCATGCCATGAAAAAGGAAATTAGGCAGAGTTCTAAAATCAACACTGGGCCTACCCCAACGTGCTTGGGACAAAGTCTTTGTTGTTGTTGTTGTCTAAAATCAACACTGGGGACCCATCTGTTTCTGCCCCTTCAAGATTTTTCAGATTTCACCATATAGACGGATTAAAATTACTATTCATTTTAGTACTGATAATGTGATATTCTGATAATATTTATGGTTATTGATTATGTTGTAATAACATAGCCGGTCCCAAGCCCGGGTAAAGGAGGAGGGGGTTGTGATAGGCTTGGCGAGCCAACAACTACACTTAGCCATTCTCATGGAAATGAAACCCAATAGAAATTCATTGGGGCGTAACCCTCTTAGCGACGCGCCATATCGGAACCCGGGTATGGTGTTAAGTGGGCAAGGGCCGGGTCGCCACCGCCTTAGTGGCGCGCCATATCGGAACCCGGATATGGTGTTAAATGAGCAAGGGCCGGATCGCCACTACCTTAGTGGCGCGCTACATCATCGCCCGGATGTAGTGATAAGTGAGCAAGGGTCTTTGCATCTTACTCGATGGGTGCAAAGCGTAAGGAAGCTAGCCGAGGAACATAGATTTCGGGTGGGTAGTTAGAATGTAGGATCCTTGACGGGGAAGCTACGTGAGTTAGTAGATGTTGCCATTAGAAGACGAGTAAATATCCTTTGTGTACAAGAGACTAGATGGGTGGGTCAGAAGGCGAGAGAAGTCGAGAATACCGGTTTCAAGCTTTGGTATTCTGGATCGGCTGGGACTAGAAATGACGTAGGTGTTCTAATAGATAAGAGTTCTTAGGGATGGAGTAGTGGATGTTCGAAGACGAGGGGGTAGGATCATCTTAATCAAGATAGTAATTGGGGACATTGTCTTGAACGTCATTAGTGCTTATGCCCCACAAGTTGGGCTCAACATGAGTGCTAAGAGGCAATTTTGGGAGGACTTGGAGGATATGGTTAGTAGTGTACCGATAACCGAGAAACTCCTCATAGGAGATCTCAATGGTCATGTGGGTGCAACTAACCTAGAATTTGAGGTAGTACATGGAGGCTTTGGATGCGGCGATAGAAATCAAGAGAGTAAAGACATCCTAGACTTTGCCGTAACCTATGATCTGTTGGTAGCTAACACCCTCTTTAGGAAGAGGCAATCTCACCTAGTGACCTTTAGTAGTGCCCAACACTCTAGCCAGATTGACTTTGTCCTCACTAGAAGGGATAGACGGGAGTGCCTAGATTGTAAGGTGATCCTCGGGGAGTGTGTTGTGACACAACATAAGCTTGTGGTAGTTGACTTTCGCTTCCATACATGTTCTTTGCGGGACAAAGGTGTCAAAATCACAAGAACAAAGTGGTGGAAGTTGAAAGGAGAACCACAAGAATCCTTTAAAAATAGAGTGATCACAGAAGGACCCTGGGCAGAAAATGGAGGTGCAGATAGTATGTGGGTGAAGATGGCAACTTGCATTAGGAAGGTAGCTAGTGAGGTGTTCGGTGTGAAAAAAGGAAGGAAGCTTGTAGATAAAGACACTTGGTGGTGGAATGAGGATGTACAAAAAACCATTAAGTAGAAGAAGGAGTGTTTCAAGAGTTGGCATAATGATAGAAGCGCAAGCAACATGCTTAAGTACAAAGAGGCCAAGGAAAATGCAAGGCGGGCTGTGAGTAAGGCAAGAGGACAGACCTATGATGAGTTATATGAGAGACTAGAGATAAAAGAAGGTGAAAAGGACATATACAAGATAGCAAAAATCCGCGAGAGAAAGATGAGAGATTTCAATCAAGTTAAATGCATCAAAGATGAGACTGACCACATTCTAGTGAAGGATGAAGAGATTAAGAATAGATGGCGGGATTACTTTAATGGGCTATTCAATGATGGGAATGGGAACACTATGGTTGAGTTGGATGACTCCTTTGATGACTCCAACAGGCAGTTCGTGCGGAGGATACAAGAGTTTGAGGTTAAGCAGGCCTTAAAAAGGATGAAAGGAGGAAAGGCTCTCGGCCCTGATGATGTCCCTATTGAGGTGTGGAGATGCCTTGGGGACGTGGCAATAGTATGGCTCACAAAGCTATTCAACCACATTTTTCAGTCAAACAAGATGTCTGAAGAATGGAGGAAAAGTATATTAGTACCTATCTTCAAAAATAAAGGTGATATTCAGAGTTGTACTAATTATCGAGGGATTAAGCTTATGAGTCATACTATGAAGCTTTGGGAGAGAGTGATTGAATACCGTCTGAGGAAAGTGACCAATGTCACTAAAAATCAGTTTGGTTTTATGCCTGGGAGGTCTGGAGGCGATTTTCTTGCTTCGGCACTTTATGGAGAGATATAGGGAGCAGAAGAAGGACTTGCATATGGTGTTCATTGACTTGGAGAAGGCGTACGACAAGATACTAAGGTCAGTCATGTGGTGGGCACTAGAGAAACATAAAGTTCCAACAAAGTACATTACCCTTATCAAGGATATGTACAATAATGTTAGGACAAGTGTGCGCGTAAGTGATAGTGAGACTGATGCATTTCCTATCACGGTAGGACTACATCAAGGATCAGCTTTGAGCCCATACATCTTTTCCTTGGTGATGGATGAGGTGTCGAAGGATATACAAGGGGATATCCCTTGGTGCATGCTCTTTGCCGATGATGTAGTGCTGGTAGATGAAACTAGGGATGGTGTTGATAAGAAATTAGAGTTATGGAGACAAATCTTTGAGCCCAAGGGGTTTAGACTTAGTAGGACCAAGACCGAGTATATGAGGTGTGACTTTAGTGGTGTTGCTCGTGAAGAGGGAAATGTTAGTCTACAAGGACAAGTAGTACCTAGAAGGGACTCTTTCTGATACTTAGGATCAATGTTACAAAGCAATGGCGATATTGATGAGGATGTTTGCCACAGGATCAAGGTAGGGTGGATAAAATAGCGACAAGCCTCTGGAATCCTATGTGATAGGAAGGTCCCACAAAAGCTAAAAGGGAAGTTCTATAGGACGGTGATCAGACCCGTGATGCTTTATGGGGCGGAATGTTGGCCAACTAAACGGCAACATGTCCAACAAATGAGTGTCGCAGAGATGCGCATGCTACGGTGGATGTGCGGGCGCACTAGAAGAGACCGAATAAGGAATGAGGCGATTCGTGATAAGTTAGGGGTGGCGCCGATTGAAGAGAAGTTAGTCTAGCATCGACTTAGGTGGTTTGGACATATCCAGCGGAGGCCTCCAGAAGCACCGGTTAACAGTGAGATTTTAAGAGGTAGAGAAAATATTAGGAGGGGTAGAGGACGACCAAGGTTGACCTGGGAGGAGGCGGTAAAACAAGATTTGAGAGATTGGAATGTATCCAGAGACTTAGCTCATGATAGGACCGCATGGAAAGTAGCAATTCATGTGCCAGAACCTTAGTCTTGTTTTTTTTCTTTTTATTTTTTTCTCTTTTCTCTTTTTTCTCTTTTTTGTCTTTTTTGTCTTTTTTTATTTTTCCCCTTTTTTCCTTTTTTCCTTTTTTTTCTATTTTTTCTTTTTCTTTTTTCTTGTTCTTATATCTCTTCCTCTCTTTTACTTCATTGATATTGGGTTTCATGCCTAGCCGACCCCAACATGCTTGGGATAAAGGCTTGGTTGTTGTCGTTTGTTGTTGTTGTTGATTATGAGCGAAAATCAGTATGTTGTAATTTTTTAGTAATTATACGTAATTTATAAAGCTGGTCCTTTCTGCTTACGAAACTCCAAAGGTTACCAAGCATTATTAAAGTGGACTTTAGTTAAGGTACCAATTCCCAGAGTGTTTGAGAAAAAAAGTGAGATGTAAGTTCCGGCTCTAGCCCTGAAGTTTGCTGGGGTATGCTGTGTCATCCCATGTCCAGTTGCCTTTCTGGTGCTTTATTTGTAAAAAGACTAAAGTGGTATCCAGTCATCTTATCTCTAGCACTATCGTTCCCATCAGCAACAGCTCGATAATGCTGTTTTAGCGTGAGATAAGGTATTCATTTTATCAATAAGATACAAGAAACAAAGTGCACTAGAGAATCAGCACCTGTCACCATGTTCTTACAATTGTTACTGACTTGCTGTTAATGATTTGATGGGTCAACTATTAAGCACTTTCTTTTCCGTTGATGGATTACATCTTACTAAGTTCCTTCCCCTTCCTTTGTACATGGTTTATGATAACTTTATTTTTGTTTGCAATGGTTTAAGATATTTTGAGGTACTTATGTATCATGTTGAACCTTTTCCTTGTGGCGTCCAACTAATCTAAATATTTTGACAGATCAAGAAATAAAGGCATTGCACACAAAAGTTGATCTAGTTGTAACTCTTGGTGGTGACGGAACTGTTTTATGGGTATGTGTTTCAATTATGTGATCAAATTACTGAATATGGATATTTTACGGTTAGTATGAGCATTCTACACAATAAGCCCATTTAGTCAGTGCAATATTCCAGTGAAACAAATTGCTATATTTTTTTATCTTGAAACAAAATAGAAGTGCATAGAAATTTACTTGGTAGGTTTTAGTTTGCACTCTTAAATTCAAGTTGGTCTATAACCTGCACAGAAGAAAAAATGAGAAATAACCTGCAATTTTCAGTACTTATACGTTGTTTTTATAATCTGCTTGGGCTAGACCTGATTAAACATCTCTTGACAGGCCGCATCGCTATTCAAAGGGCCAGTTCCCCCTGTTGTTGCGTTCTCTCTTGGATCATTGGGCTTCATGACTCCCTTCCGTATCCTCCATCATCATCTTTGAATGCTTGCTAATTGCGTTGCTCAAATATATACCCGGGACAATATGAAGTCCCTAACTTGTAGCTCTGTAGACATGTAGACAACCCACATGAACCTTACCTGTTAGCCAGGTAGACTAGCTGTAAAGGATAAGCACGGCAGCACTTGATTGTATTGAGCAGCGGCGTTAATATAGCCGTGATTACAACCGAGTAGATCGGTGGACGTTACAAGACGTGGTGCATGTCCTGCATGCAGCCTATACGTGCGACTCAAGTATGCATGGCGATGCTACAAAGATGGAGATCAATATAGATCGCTAACTGAATCCTAATAGCCCCCCTCAGCCAGAACGTTCGCCAACGTTCAGGCTGCTACGGAAATCAACAAATAGCCTTGATGGAAGCCCCTTTGTAAATATATCTGCATACTGAAGTGAGGACGGCACATGAAAAACCTTGATCTCACCCAACTGCACTTTGTCACGTACGAAATGAAGATCAATTTCCACATGTTTTGTCCTCTGGTGTTGCACCGGGTTTGCAGATAGGTACATGGCACTGATGTTGTCACAGAAAACAACCGTGGACTTTTGAAGAGGCCGTCGTAGTTCAGATAATAGTTGACGCAGCCAGGTTGATTCTGACACAGCATTAGCAATGCCTCGGTATTCAGCTTCTGCACTTGAACGCGAGACGGTGGTTTGTCTCTTCGATGACCATGTGATGAGATTGTCTCCGTAGTACACGCAGAAACCTGACGTTGAACGCCTTGTGTCTGGGCAACCCGCCCAATCTGCGTCCGAATATGCGATGAGGTCCGTTGATGAGGACTTGCTGATATGCAAGCCGTATTTCAATGTTCCCTTTAAGTACCTCAGTATTCTTTTGATCATCTGCATATGTGGCTCTCTTGGGGCATGCATAAAGAGGCAGGCTTGTTGAACGGCATACGTGAGATCGGGCCTCGTCAATGTTAAGTATTGTAGAGCTCCAGCAATTTGACGGTACTCAGATGGATTTGAAAGCAATGTACCTTGTGATGCAGAAAGTTTAGATGTTACTTCAATCGGAGTAGATACCGAGTTGCATTGAAGCATGTTGGCTCGTTGAAGAATGTCCAAGGCATATTGCTCCTGAGCAAGAAAGATGCCATTGCTTGTTTGTTGTACATGAATGCCAAGGAAGTGATTGAGGATACCGAGATCACTCATTGCAAACTCTTTGCATAATTTCCTGATAATGTGCTGTAAGAGGGTTGTAGAATTTGCTGTGAGTATTATATCGTCAACATATAATAGCAAGTAAGCCGTATCTTGCTTGTCATGCATAACAAAGAGAGAAGAATCTGCCTTGGAACTACTGAAGCCCAGCATTGTGATAAATGATTTAAATTGAAGGAACCAAGTCCTTGGGGCTTGTTTAAGGCCGTAGAGAGATTTGTTGAGCTTGCAAACATGATCAGGTCGAAGAGAGTCCACAAAACCCGCAGGTTGTACGCAATACACGGTCTCACTGAGGTTGCCATTCAAGAAAGCATTTTTGACGTCTAATTGATGAATTGGCCACGAAGATGATGTTGCAATGCTTAAAACAAGCCTGATGGTGGCTGCTTTAATGACTGGGCTAAATGTTTCTTGATAATCAACGCCGTGTTCTTGGGTGAACCCTCGGACAACCCATCGTGCCTTATGCCGAGCCACGCTGCCATCTGGATGTAATTTGTGTCGAAATATCCACTGGCCTGAAACAAGGTTAATTCCTGCAGGCTTGGGCACAAGTTGCCAAGTATTATTCATCAACAATGCATCATATTCTTCCTTCATTGCAGTGTACCAGTTAGGGTCTTGAAGTGCAGACTTGTATGTTTTGGGAATTGGAGAAACGTATTCATGTGCATGAAGGTTTAGTATGTCCTTTGGTTTGAAAATACCCTGCTTGGCTCGTGTCATCATATGATGCTGTGGAGGTGCTGGTGTTGGTTCTGGTGTAGGTGGGAAAGAGCGGCATGTGTTAACAGGATCACTGGGTGCAAGTGATGGTGAAGGTGAGTTTTGGTTAGATGAGAAGGACGGGGTTAGTTGTGGTGCATGTCTAGCGGCATGATTACGATGGGTTGTTGTGCATGGTGCATCCATCGTGGAGAAAGTTGTGGACGTGATAGGTGGTCCAGGAACGAATACTGGTGTGTTGTTCAACGTTGTAGGAGCGTTGGGTTGTGAGAGAGGCGACGAAGCCACCGAAGGAAATGAACTCTCGTCAAAGATGACATGCCTGGAGAGTATAATTTTTCCAGTGCGTAAATCCATGCACTTATATCCTTTGTGCTCCAAAGGATAGCCAAGGAAAACGCAAGCTGTAGAACGGGGGGAGAGTTTGTTTTGTGATTGAGCTGCAACGTTTGGATAACAAAGGCATCCGAACACTCGCATGTGAGAATAATCTGGTTGTTGACCGAAGAGAGCATAGTATGGAGTGTAGAAGTTTAGAGGCTGAGATGGTCGTCGATTGATGATGTAAGTGGCTGTGAGAAGTGCTTCGACCCAAAAGCGTGATGGTAGATTTGCTTGGAAGAGAAGACACCGGATAACGTTGTTGATGGTTCTAAGTGCTCGTTCGGCTTTGCCATTTTGGGCAGAAGTATATGGACAGGAGATTCGATAGTTGATGCCGTATTGCGTGAAGTGGTCTCGGAGATTTGAGTTGAGAAATTCTGTGCCATTGTCACACTGAAAGGCTTGTATACACATATGGAACTGGTTTGAAATGAGTTTGTGGAAGTTTTGGATCGTGTTGTAGGCATCAGACTTGTGACGAAGTGGTGTAGTCCAAATGTAATGGGTGTAGTCATCGAGAAGAACTAGGTAGTATTTGAAGCCGGTGATGCTCTCAATAGGTGAAGTCCAAATATCACAATGTATTAATTGGAATGGAAAATACGTTACAGTGGTAGACTGCGAAAAAGGGAGACGGACATGTCGTCCTCGTTGACAAGCATCACAAATATGTTTATTGTTGAGTGGAATGGAGAATTCAGATAAAATGGTGCCTAGGCTAGAAGAACCGGGGTGTCCAAGACGTCGATGCCACAGTGTGCTTAGCGTAGCCGAGAGAGCAGTAGGTGTGGATGATTTTCTGGCACCGAAGAAGGGATACAAGTCGCCGGAGCTACTGGACCTCATGATCTCTTGATTGCTGCGTAGGTCCTTGATGGTGAAGCCGAGAGGATCAAATGTGACAGAGCAAGAGTTGTCTGTAGTGAACTTTCTTACGGATATGAGATTTTTGATTAGGTTGGGAATGTGTAAGACTCTAGATAATTGGAAAGTGGTAGTAGGAGTAGATAAAGATACTGATCCTGTGCCCTGAACTGGTAAAGTGGATCCATTGCCTACCACAATGCGAGAAGAATTATGCAAAGGTGATGAGTAATATCTTAGCAATGTACCTGAATCAGCAGTCATGTGTCCACTTGCTCCAGTGTCCATATACCACTCTTGACTGTTGGAGCCGTTTTGTTGAGCAGCGGAGTGAAGAGCTTGAAGTAGGCCCGTGGTGTCGAACGAGGCAGGAGTCGGGGGAGCAAACTGGGTTGATGGCTGTTGAAAATGTGCATTGTATGCTTGACCCACGGGTGGTCTTGATCCGAGAACTCCTGGACCCGTGGAGCCAGTCCAGGGTGCGCGCCACGCATGTGCAGACCCGAGCCAGGCTTGAAACCATGGTGGGACGTTGTATGGCCACGAGTTTGGTTGGCCACGCCCACCACGTCCGCGGCCACGTCCACGGAAACTGCCGCGCCCACGCCCACGATTGCTTGATGAAGACTGTCCTCCATCCTTTGGAGGACGAGGGGACTGATAGTTGTTGGCGATGGCATCGGCAGGTGTTTCTGTGGAAGGAAGTGCAGTTTCTTGATTTGGAGCCATAGAGGATGACAGAGTGTTTTCCGCGACAATAAGATGATCGCGTGCCTCCATGAACGTGGGAAATGTGGGCATTGCTGGTAGGAGTTGACGAAGAACATAATATTTCGGGTTGAGACCCCGAATCAATTGGTGCACTAGGGCACGGTCTGTGACGGGTTGATCACAATCTGCCAAGGAATCCGCGAGCGTTTTTAGTTTGTGGCAATAAGCAGTAGCAGAAAGATCACCTTGAACAAGTCCATGGAGTTCTTGCTCGAGCTGAACAGCATGACTTGATTTGTTGCCGAGAAAATACTTTGCAATTTTGATCCACACGCCATGAGCCGTGATGTCGTCTTCCATCACAAAGTCCAGGAGATCGTCGGCGAGGGTTGCGTGGATCCACATGAGAACGGTAAGGTCCTCTTGTATCCAGACGGCGTCGTCGTGCAGAGGAGGAGAGCCGTCGACGTGATGTCGTAGATTGAAGCGCCCAAGGACCACCATGAAGAGCCTTTTCCAACGACGATAGGAAGTGGAGAACATATCCAGACGAACGGTAACGAGGCTAGTGATGTTTACCGATTGAGCAGCGCTTGCAATTGTTGGCATGACCGAGATGCCGTTGACAGGGATTGAGGATGATGCAGACATTGAGTTGGAGGTAGCGGAAGAAGTCACGCCGGCAGCGGAGCTTGCTGATGGATCGGCCATGGAGAGGGCGGAGGGTGGGAAAAAATGCGAGGGGATCTTAGGAGGCTCTGATTACCATGTAAAGGATAAGCACGGCAGCACTTGATTGTATTGAGCAGCGGCGTTAATATAGCCGTGATTACAACCGAGTAGATCGGTGGACGTTACAAGACGTGGTGCATGTCCTGCATGCAGCCTATACGTGCGACTCAAGTATGCATGGCGATGCTACAAAGATGGAGATCAATATAGATCGCTAACTGAATCCTAATACTAGCATCTCCAGATTTTCAGTGTCCAACTTGCACGCACGATTGCAAATTGACCCGTGATTCCTTCTATTGGTTGAGCTTAGGGTGTAAGTTTAAAGTGGTAGCATGCACCTATTGTAAATTGGGTGATATGGTTGTGATTTCATAGAACATCACGTCATCAGTTTGTGAAACACCTCTAGTCAGTAGTACTTTTGGCCAATGCTTCTCATTTGCGAGGGGAGCCCTAAAGGTTTCTTGCACTACTTATATAAACTTTGACATCAGCTAAGAAACCAAATAAGCACTAGTTGCTTAATTTTCATTTTTTTCCCAGTTGGAATCAGTCATACTTTAGACTTAGTACCTGGGCACATATATATTCTGTGCCACTGCATCTAATATTTTGAACTATAACATCTCTTTTTTACTACAAAGAGGTTCCTGTTCAGTTTCAGTGCTTGTCTATCATAACAATATTTTATCCTTAATTTGAGTTAAGCAAGCGAGCGATATCGTGAATGTTTGGGCAATGTACTAATGGGACCTTTTAGCATCGCACTGAGGAGCCGTCTGCAGTGTCATGTAATCCGTGACGCGGCTAAAGATGAAGTTGAGACTGAGGAACCAATTCTAGTACTAAATGAAGTAACAATTGACCGTGGAATGTCATCTTACCTTACCTATCTAGAATGCTATTGTGACAGTTCTTTTGTGACATGCGTACAAGGAGATGGGCTCATAATATCAACAACATCTGGAAGCACAGCATATTCATTGGCAGCTGGAGGATCAATGGTTCACCCGCAGGTAGACACGTGTTGTGCATATGTTTTTTGGATTTTTAATTATAAATTTTTGTTAAATCGCACCAAAATACGCAGATTATTCATTCCAATGTTCTACATTATGTGTTGAGGTGGACCACAAAAAGCACTTCTGGTTATTCCAGATCATTTCTGAGGGGTTTCCATTTTTACATAATGCAACATATGCATGTAATGTTGCATAAAGTCATACAAATCTGTTGCAAAGCTCATGAAATCTGATAAAATTTAATTAAAATGAATTAAACCGAGTCTTGTGAGATTGACAGAAACTAACATAAACTCAGTGCTTTCTTTTGCTTCCTGATTGATTTGAAAGCACATGACCCGTTGTTGATCTTAATTCTTAAATGAGCAAGGTTCGTTTCTTTCTATGCTTTTGAACATAAGTTGTTAGTGTTGCCATTTTAATGCTATCTTTTGCTGGTATCTGCAGGTCCCAGGAATCCTTTTTACACCAATATGTCCCCATTCACTGTCATTCAGGCCTTTGATACTACCGGAATATGTAACTTTGCGCGTGCAAGTACCATTCAACAGTAGAGGGCAGGCTTGGGCATCCTTTGATGGCAAGGGTAGGATTCAACTAGGACCGGGTGATGCGCTCATCTGCAGTATTTCCCCATGGCCTGTACCCACGGCTTGCCTAGTGGACTCCACCACTGACTTCTTGCGAAGCATCCATGAGGGTCTCCACTGGAACTTAAGGAAGAGTCAATCCTTCGATGGCCCATCTGCATGATCATTTTTAAGTTTATATGACAGTTGACAGGATTTGATATGGATGACAGTGGTAGATGTGATATTTCAAAGCATCTCCTCACAGTTCAGAAAAAAAAAAGAAGAAGAAAGAACAGATTAGTAGATGCTAGTTCTTTCCTCGCGCACTATCTGCACATGTACAAGATTGTTATACATGATCACTACATATATGTATAGTTCTTTATGCAGTAAGATACGGCGTAAGTTGCAGTTGATTGTGTCGGCTCCTGAGCAGTGTCATTCTTTTTTAAATTAGATCGATATTATTTCCATCCAAATGTGAGAGCATTAAGTGATACAGATGCCTAATTTAGTAAGATAGTTGTTGCTTAGCTTGACCCACTCTCGAACAAGCTGAAATTGCCTAAATTACATTATGTATATGAACAACCCCTGTAGCAGGCAATTACCCGTTCTGGTGCAAAGCATCATTCCGATCTGCTCACCCTTTCATCGTTTGTCCAATTACCATGCTTCTTGGGCCTCGTCGCACTCGCACCTTCCCCGACGAGCAGCTTGTTCACCAGTTGCTCCAAGTGGCTCCCGCGCCCGATGCTGTACACCACCCTCGGGCCCACTGGCGCTTGTACTCTAGGCCTCTAGCCACGCCGGCTCGACGACGGCGCCACCGCCAACCGATCGGACCGACGATGTCGAACCTCCTCCCCTTGGCGCAGTCATCCCGTTTCCCCAACCCCGGTATCGAGGCCTCCTGCAGCACCAGCCTGCCCTGGGGTAGAACGCGTGCCCGTGCAGCGACGCGTACGGCACCGGCCTGTTACCGCCGCCGTCGACGTACTCCAGCTGGGACGCGTCCACCCAGGCGCCCGCGCTGTGCTGCGGAGAAGTGTCGATTCCTACCCATGTCCAGCAACTTGGAGCACCGGGCAATCCGGTTTCTCATCAGTGTACCCAATTGATCGGATGCAAGGTGAGGCAGAACGTGGTATCTTCAGACACTCGAGCCTTCAGACTTTGGACTTTACAGTTTGGGACACAATAGTCTAAAGTTTGCTTCAGGATACTGGAGGCTAATCCAATCCGTGGCTTGATCGAGCGGCCGTGCTGTCGCGGACTCCACAGGCCACAGCAGTCGTGGACTCCTCTCCGCGTTCGGCTCGTGAGCAAAGGTTTCACGTGCTGCACGCGTCGTGTGATCATACCAGATCATCACCCACACCCGGAAGGTCGTTCTCTTGAAAGCAGAGTTAGCGACGAGCGCTTCATCAGCATCACGCGAGACGATGCCCGAGACGAGCGACAAGCAGCTCCACGACTCAGAACGGGAAGAACCGACCACGGATCCATCTGGAGACTGGAATCACCCGAATCCAACACAACAGAACCTCGCCCAGTTGTAGCAGCAGAAACCAGGCCCGGGAGATCAAATCAACGCGCGCAATCGTCGTAGCGGAAGTCGAGAAGCTGCGGTGCGCCAGCTCGCTCGACGCCATACGACGTCTCGGCTGCCACCTCGAACCGCGCGCGGCCACACACGTGTCCAGGTGCCCCGCTCCCGTCGGCCCGACGCAAATCAGGGGCGTCCTCCCAGTTCCAACGCCCCGAACACCGGAACGCGTCTCGGCGCCCGCGGAAACGAACCCCACGGCTCGATTCGTTCGAGCCAAACCACAGCGTTTCCGTGGCGCCCGAGGTCGCAGCCCGATCCGGCAAGCAAACCCCATCTCGGCTGCTTCTATAACCCGCGCCCGCGCTGCCACTTCGGCTCCCCGCTCTCTCTCTATCCCTCCGCTCCCTCTTATCTGCTCCCTCCCTCCCTCCCTCCCCGTCGCTACCCGTCAAGTGTCAACATGGCCATGGCCACAAGCGCCGCCGCGTCCACCTCCCTCGTCGCGCCGGCCTTGGGCGCGGCTGGCGCGTACAACGCGGTGCTGTTCCCGTCGTCCGTGCCGTCGCTGCGCGCCTACCCGCGGCTGCTCCTCGCGTTCCGCCGCCCCGCCGCGGCCGCCGTCGCCGACCCGCAGGGGGCCGTGCTCCTCGACGGCGACGAGGAGGTGGTCATAGACCAGGGCGGCCGGTACGACGACGACGGGTACGGGGGCGGCCGCGGCCCCGCTTTCACGCCACCCACCAGGCCGCGCACCGGCAAGGCCGCCCTACCGTTGAAGCGCGACCGCGTATGCCGCCCATTTCCCTCCCGTTTCTCCGAGTGCGATTCGTTCGACGGTTTGGGTAGTCGGTGATGCCGTGCTAGTTCTGATGGTGTGCAGACGCGGTCCAAGAGGTTCCTCGAGATACAGAAGCTGCGGGAGAGCAAGAAGGAGTACGACGTGCCCACCGCCATCTCGCTCATCAAGCAGATTGCCAGCGCCAAGTTCGTGGAGTCCGCGGAGGCGCACTTCCGAATGAACCTCGACCCCAAGTACAACGACCAGCAGCTCCGCGCCACGGTACCATTCCGTCCCTTCTGTCCTGTTCTGTTTATATTCATTTCGCTCTGTCGCGTTGATTGATTTGGATTTGTGTTGGTATTGGTGAGCGTAGGTGAATTTACCCAAGGGGACGGGTCAGTCCGTGAAGATTGCCGTCCTCACGCAAGGTGGGTGCTCCTTATCTGTATTTTTGCTTGCTTATGTTAAGGTCTAAACTGATTCATCGCATCAACCTGATTGTTCCTTGTAAGGTATCAATTTATCATACTATTCTTTGAGGGTCTAAACTAGTAACAATGAAGATTATGATCAGTGCAGCATATCCTTGAATTTATGCTGGCCGTGCAGCACATCTTTGAATCAGTGTTTAAAAAAGCGGTAGACAAAAGCGAACGGAGGAGCTCTGCCTAGCGCTCGCAAAAAGCAGAGTTAAATCCATATAATATAATATTATATATGTGTGTGTATATTTTTAAATTTAAAAATATTCAATCAATCAATAAAATGAAATGAGATAGAGTGTGACACTATCTTGTGTAGGCAGCCAGACACTAAGACAGGGCACTACCACCTTGCTAACAACAACTGCTACCGATAGTGATGAAAAAAATTAGAGTTAGTTGTTCTTTTTATATGGACACACAAAGCAGTGGAAAGCGGAATTAAGCGAAAGAAAGCAGAACAAAGCGGACTGAAGCGGAAAAAAGCGTTAAAAAAACGATCCGACAGCTTAATGCCACCGCCTAGGGAAAAGCGAAGCGGTCCGGTGCCGCTCGGCGCCTAGGCGGCGCTTAAGCGGCCTAGGCGACCACTTTTTTAAACAGAGCTTTGAATGAACATAATTTTTCTTTCACAACCGTCTGTGTTACATAGTCATGCTTTTCTTCTCTTACTCATAAAGCTAGACTACTACGCATTAGTAACTATTGCGTCACCATGCAGGTGAGAAGATAGATGAAGCAAGAGCTGCAGGGGCTGATATTGTTGGCGGAGATGATTTGATTGAACAAATAAAGGGAGGATATATGGAGTTCGATAAATTGATTGCATCACCTGATATGATGCCTAAGGTATGAACCATGACATTGAACTAGTTTTGGGGGTCATGGTCGAAATATTTGTGTGCTAAGGTTTTGTCAAATACTTATTGTGCACCTTCCACCTATAGAAAATTTTGCATTGTGTTTCATGGAACAATATGCAAAAGCATTGTTTGGTTAGACATCATCTTTTTTTAACAAAATATTTAGTTTTCTCTTCTCACCCTTAAAAGGTTTTGGTATTATTCTAGATCATTTTGGAGGCTAGCACTGAGTTGGGTAGAAATATTTGAGGCATTTCTACTGTAGTTCTTATATGAATTAGTAACAACAACAACAAACAACAAAAACTAAGCCTTTATCCCAAGCATGTTGGGGTCGGCTAGACATGAAACCCAATATCAATAAAGTAAAAGAGAGGAAGAGATATAAGAACAAGGAAAAAAGAAAAAAAGAAAAAAGAGAAAAAAAAGAGAAAAAAAAAGGAAAAAAGAAAAGAAAAAATAAGACTATGATTCTGGCACATGAATTGCTACTTTCCATGCGGTCCTATCATGAGCTAAGTCTCTGGATACATTCCACTCTCTCAAATCTTGTTTTACCGCCTCCTAGGTCAACCTTGGTCGTCCTCTACCCCTCCTAATATTTTCTCTACCTCTTAAAATCCCACTGTTAACCGGTGCTTCTGGAGGTCTCCGTTGGATATGTCCAAACCACCTAAGTCGATGTTAGTCGATGTTGGACTAACTTCTCTTCAATCGGCGCCACCCCTACCCTATCACGAATCGCCTCATTTCTTATTCGGTCTCTTCTCGTGTGCCCGCACATCCACCGTAGCATGCGCATCTCTGCGACACTCATTTGTTGGACATGTTGTCGTTTAGTTGGCCAACATTCCGCCCCATAGAGCATCGCAGGTCTGATCACCGTCCTATAGAACTTTCCTTTTAGCTTTTGTAGGACTTTCCTATCATATAGGATTCCAGAGGCTTGTCGCCATTTCATCCACCCTACTTTGATCCTGTGGCAAACATCCTCATCAATATCGTCATTGCTTTGTAACATTGATTCTAAGTATCGGAAAGAGTTCCTTCTAGGTATTATTTGTCCTTGTAGACTAACATTTCCCTCTTCACGACCAACACCACTAAAGTCACACCTCATATATTCGGTTTTGGTCATACTAAGTCTAAACCCCTTGGACTCTAAGGTTTGTCTTCATAACTCTAATTTCTTATCAACACCATCTCTAGTTTCATATGAATTAGTAACAACCAAATATTTTTTGTCTGGATAAAATGGATTAACTATAACAAAACTATCAAATATGTTTTGTTCGGATTAAATGGACCAGCTATAACAAACTAGGTTCTAAATGCAGGAGTATGTATCCGAGGTGTTGCATTCTTTAAAAACTAGGCCTAAAATAAATTTTGGAGCAATGCATTAGGTTGTCTCGCTGCTCATGGATCCTTTCAAGTTTCAACATGTGTCACGGTCAAGTTGGTTTATATTTATTTACTTTTCAGGTTGCTAGCTTGGGTAAGATTCTAGGACCAAGAGGACTTATGCCTAACCCCAAAGCTGGTACTGTTTCTCCAAACATTGCCCAGGTATTATGGAAGTGCAGCAAGTTGTTTTCGCAAGATTTCCAGCAAAATTAACTGTGTGAATTTTTTATTTAAATGCTCATGTTGTTTGGCTTGAGTATCTTGACAATAGTGAAAAGTCGACAGTATTGCAGTACCCAGGTGCACTTGTGGGATTTCCATCTTGATATCATTCTACCTTTGCCAGATGTCATTACCTTCCTGTATACAATTGTTGAAGGCACATGAGTAGAATAAATATTGTAGTGTTATCATGTGTCATGCCTAGTGAAAGGTTCGAAAAGTACAAAAAGCCGTTACCACTGACTGAATAAGAGTAAACATGGTTATCTGGATTTAAGGAGGATGTGGAGAGCTTTTGGTCTAGGATAGCAAACTGGTGGATGGTGACAATATTAGTTAACTCCTGTCTCAATAGATCACCTTGATAATAGTGGCACAGCGCTCAGTAACAACAACAGAGCAGAGTGGTGCAGTTGATAGGGTTGACTATGACTGAAAATCTAGCCTGATGTACATTCTTCCAACTAGTTGAGAAGTAAGGCTCAAAGTACCAAAACTTCCTTGAAGGACTACTGACTATGCATATCATTATTCCTTTGGACAATGGGCTGAGTGCATGGATTTTCTTACAGAGCACGTGAAAGGTTTTGTATGCATGCATCCTTGCCAACACTTTA
The DNA here is from genome assembly GCA_030760725.1 of Neostapfia colusana. Taxonomy (NCBI): domain Eukaryota; kingdom Viridiplantae; phylum Streptophyta; class Magnoliopsida; order Poales; family Poaceae; genus Neostapfia; species Neostapfia colusana. The sequence goes on along the minus strand of JASWHV010000005.1, from coordinate 100,247,917 downwards.
GGCATCATTATTTGATGCGATACCAGGCTGCAAATCTAACCTTGATACAGATTGTTGTTTTGAAAATCTATAAATTATCATGGTGAATTATCATAACTGAACCATTAGCAAATGTTGTCACTATAAAGTTACTGGTTCTATAATGTTGCTAAATCATCACCTAATTTGCATCAAGTGGTACTAGTTCTGTCTCAGTTGCATCAGGAGTAAGTTGTGGCTGAATTTGTTGTGGCGCCATCATCATTCCTTAATATGCAAAATGTCACACAATGGTCTCAAATTCTAAATATAAGTCGTGCTAGAATGTGTATTGGGTAAACATTTTCAGGTTTAACCATTAATATGTAAATATAAGTATCTTGATTGGCAAAAATGGTATTTCTATACTACCTCATGAAAATATATACTTTCATATTTTATTATTTTTATGGATTTTAACACCACATGATACAAATGGCTTAGTGGCAGTTGAAGCAGGATCTAATGACATAACATTGTTTTTGGGCATAATTTTATGGAAACTGAAAATAATGTATCAAAAGACCCAAGTGGGTCAGACCCTTCCCCAGACACTGTGCAAGCAAGAGCTACATACACCGGATTGCCCTTTTTTTTAAATAATGTATCAATGTGAATCAAACCATTTCAGTCTCATTATTGTAGCTATAAATTATCAAACGAAATGGATGAGGTATTATGTTAACTGTGCAAATGGTTCCAGGCTATTGAAGAGTTCAAGAAAGGTAAAGTCGAATTCAGAGTTGATAAAACAGGGATTGTTCATATTCCCTTTGGCAAGGTTGATTTTCCTGAGGAAGATCTTATTGCAAACTTCGTGGCTGTTGTTGTAAGATATCTGATCCTGTAAGCATCTCCGTTCATATCACTGGTAATTCAGTTGACTTATTACTTCTCAATGTTCCTTTGTAGCGCTCTGTTGAAAGGAACAAGCCATCTGGCGCAAAGGGTATATACTGGAAAACAGCTTACTTGTGCTCATCCATGGGACCTTCAATCAAGCTAAACATTAAAGAAATGCTTGACTATGGCACGGACTCATCTAACTAGATGTCATTATAAGCACCAGTTCAGGTCATCTGGCATTGTTATAACGTTCACGGACTTAACCATCTGTCATTTGCAACAAATAAGCAGAGAAACATGGTTCTGGAGTAAGGCAGAGAGGTCCATAGGTACAGGCTTTTCCCCCAGTTTAACGGACACCCATCTTCAGAGCAGTTATACTATGCCCAGATCGACAAATAGGTGATCTTGGTTGGTCATGTATTTATGAGCAAATTATGCATGGATTCATAGATTACTTCTAAGATGTTTGTTGTAATGTTCAATATTTTGTCAATAGTCATCTTTGAGCTTAAAACAGCAATCTATTCCCGATTTACATTACAACAATAATATACTGTTCATTAATGTAGGAAGGTGAATATAAGCATAATCAATTGCTAGGTAGTCTCTGGTCTCCGAAGTATAAACAATTTTAGAAGCAAAAACGAGTCACTTAAATTAATTTTCTGCTGTATACGTTGATTTGATATAGTGGGTAATTATTGTGAATCGTGGTGGGTTGCTAAAAGTCGACGGCACGTTGTTGGTCAGTAATGCGGTAATTCTATTTGTCCTGAAGTACGATACGTACGATCGGTCATTAACTACGATGTTGTATAACGTTAATCTTCTACGAAACAAATATTTGAGATTTAAAACACTGACTCAGGTAGAACATATGCATCTGGATACACTACTATTCATTTATTGGCTGGACATAGAAAAGTCAAACGAGACTTTAAGGATGGAGAAGTTCAACTGGGTAATGGCATTCAAATTAAATTTTGGAACGTACATGGTTAGGAAAGCGTGGCTTTCACTAATAATCCTGATCTTTACCGCTTTATTAGTAAGAGAAGTGCAACAGTAGCGACAGTGTTTCGTTTCAACCCTTTCGATGCATGATTAATATTTTTAGGATAACTTTATTAGTTTAAAATAAATTGAAATTTTATTATCTAATATTTTATATTTAAAATTAGATGTAATTACTTGCACACTAAGTCTGGTACGTTCACTATGTAGAATAGTAAAATCAACTAAATACAACCGACATAGTAGTCATAAAAATAATGAGATAACACTACTAAATCTTCAATTTGATCAATAAATATCACTATCAACATATGGCAATGCTTAAAAAAATTAACTCTAGATATCACAAATAATAACGAATTTGGTGCCTAAAAGTAGTCTATGTGATGGCAGGAGGGCATGCAGTAGCGGAGTTTGAACAAGTAATTGAACTCAAAACAACACTAGTATAATAAGTCGGGGAATGATTAGAATGCAAACAATTCTCTAGTTTAATTGTGTAAAAATCTCTTTTCGACCACACGGTCTTCATCGTATTGTGATTGCATTTTTATATTAAACCTTCTCACATTCACATTTTACTTTTTTTTTTAACTTATGTTGCTACGTGGAGGGGTTTAAGTGTAAAAATACAGTTATCGTAGGATGAATATATAGGTGGCCAACGGGTCGTGCCAAGCTCGGGCCACAAAAATCTCAGTCCGGCACGGCCCGGAGAAAAAATCGAGTCGTGTCGAGCCGGAGGTCCAGGCTCGGGCACGGCCCGAGTTCATTTATTTTCTTTTGAAAAAATAAAAATGGATTTCATCACAGTAATAAGACTGCGAGCCGGGTCTTGCCGGCCATAAACGCCTCGTGTCAGGCTAGGCTGGCCCGTGGCCCGTTTATTTTTAAATACATTTAAAATAGCGAAAACATATATTATTTAGGCTTAAATGGGCTGAGCCCCACGGGCTAATCGGGCCATACCACCGGACAGACCTTAAACGGGTCATACCGGGCCACCCTGATGGGCCGGAGGTTAAGGCCCGGGCACGGCCCGCACCGGGCTTCGGGCTGGACCAGGCCCGGTTTTTTTGTGCCGGGCCGTGCTCGTGCCAGGCCATTTTTACCGGGCTTCGGGCCGGCTGGATTGGCCCGGTCCATTTGGCCACCTATAGATGAATATCATGTGGTGTAATAGAGATTTTTACAATTAGAGGGTTGTTTGGATTCTACTTGTTTCCGGTAAGTAGATGATTTAATAAAGTTTTTTGTTGGCCGTCAGTACAGTCGCTCCTTCTCTCTCTCTTCTACGTCCGCGCTTTGGAATCATTTCTCTTTCAGGGGAATTGGCACGGGTATTAGATCCAATACTTCACGAGGAAACTTTTCCACCTGGTTAGTACAAGTACCAGCAGCTTACTTTCAGGGGAAAGCTTTTCCATCTTCAAAAGTTTTATAGGTGGAATTTTTAGGGAGAGTTTAATATTTGATTTGTAATCGGTTGAAATCAAGGGTTCTTTTATAAAACATCCACAATCCTTAAATTTAAATCTAATAGTTACAACTTATAATTTTTATAGTTAATATATAATGCTATAAAAACAGAAAAATAACTAAACAAATTAATCTTGGCATAGATCAGATGTCTCGCGTATTGAATAAAAAGTCCAAATTTCAGTCAATTGAAAAATTAAGGTTTCTGTTTTCTTTAAGCAGTGTGAAATGTCCGGCGTCTGAAAACACGATATTGTGTTCATGGACGAAAAAACGAGCTGTTGGCTCGACTCGTAGGCTCGTGGACTCGACGTACTGGACAAATGATATGGGTCCACGTGACGGTCGTCCCTCACCGCCGTGCCAACAAGGCGGCAGCCACCAATTTGACGGGTCAGTGTTTTCGGGTAGTCGTCGCTCGTCGGAGTCGCGGTCTCGCGCGGTTCCTCCTCACCAACTATCGCCCCCTCCCAAGACCCACCCGGCACCGGCTGCCGGCCGCCGCTCCACCTGTCACGGCGAGCGCCTCTCGCCTCCCGCGCCATGGCGTTCCCTCTCCACATCACCCTCTCATCGTCCCACCCTTCCACGCTCAACCCCTTCCACCTCCGCCTCCAACCTCTCTCCACTCATCTGCTCCGCTCGGCGCTACCCATCCCGCGCGCCCTCCCGCTCCGCTTCCCCTCCCTCCGCCTCACCCGCCCCCACCTCCCATTCGCCTCCCTTGGCAGCGGCGGCGGCAGCGGCAGTGACGGCCTCCCCCCGTCCGGTAGCGGCGGAGGAGGCGGAGGCGAGGGCGATGGCGGCAGCGCCGACGGCGACGGGGACGACGACACGTCGGTCAACAGGAAGGAGGCGCTGTTCGTGCTAGCGCAGCTCGGGCGGAAGCTCGAGAGCCTGCCTGCGGATCTCGCCGCAGCCGTGCAGGCTGGCCGCGTGCCCGGGGGGATCGTGCGGCGGTTCGCGGAGATGGAGACATCGCCCGTGTTTAGGTGGCTGCTGCAGTTCGGCGGGTTCAAGGAGCGCCTCCTCGCCGACGACCTCTTCCTCACCAAGGTCGCCATCGAGTGTGGTGTCGGAATCTTCACCAAGGTGCGAAAGAAAATTCTTAAATATACTTATTGTTTCTTTTTCGTGTGGTTGTGATTCAGATCATCAGATGTGGTTTTGGTTTGCGGGGGGTTTCACTGACTTGTAGTGTCAAGCATTTTGTGGCCCGGCCTTAGGTGCCGACCGATTAATTGGATCATATTTTTGGGACTCCGGAATCGTGCTGATGGTGACGCGTGCCCAATTATGGCATTACTTCCTCTCAGTCAAAATGTTCCGGGCTGCATGGGACGGGGCAGGAGTATTTATGCTACGGCCAAATGCTATTTGTTCACTAAATGAGAAATAATCCAGTTGGAATCTTGATGCTTTTTCGTCCAAAAAGGGGAAAATGTTGGTTATGAAAGGATCTTGTATACATCGTTAAATATTCTATTGCTGAAATAATACGCCTTTCTGCGACTAGGAATGACTGGAGTAGCATGGTTCACTCACATCATGGTTTTGTCTTATGTGGTCCACCAGCCGTCATGTGCTAGCGACCTTCTATTTGGCTTTATATGTGGTACAGTATTACCTATCAAAAAAAAATACTGGATTGAAACTCCGGGGCGCTCAAATTTGTATGGATTATGGAATGTATGGGGAATATCTCTCATCTGCTCTGAGAGCAGAAAGTACATACAATGCAGCTCGTTGTTGCATTGTAGTTAATAACATAAACATTTTGCCATTTTATGCTCATACGTTACCCCTTTTCTGTTCCTTTTATTTTATTTGACATAACCCTTTTGATTTTGCTAGACCGCAGCAGAGTATGAGAAAAGGAGGGAAAATTTCATCAAAGAGCTTGACTTTGTGATTTGCGATGTGGTATGCTTCCTGAAGTCTTTTTGCTTTTGCCATTATTATCGGCTATGCATTTTTCTTCATATGGTAAATCTGGGAATTTGTTTCTGTTGGTGTATCATACTATCAACATTGTTCCTTCAGAACTAAGATTTATTTTTATTTTCTAATGTATACTCCACAAAAGACAGGTGCGCATTTATGTTCATCTGAATAAATTTTTAAGATAATTGAACACAGACGAACAAATCAGGCTCATTTCACTCTTGATCTCTGCCATTTGAGAGCAATCCAACACACAAAAAGTTGGCATAAATGACTGTTCATTTTCTAATTTACAAAAAGATGTGACTTATAACGTTAACGTGTAACCCCTGTGGTTGGGGTGTACAATCAACTTTCACAAATGTAAAAGGGGAATACTCCTTGAAGCCTTCTACAATCATATAAAATTTAATGGTCACACACAATCTGCCCTGGTGTATACATAAAAGAGACTTTCTGTGGATAATGTTTTATGTTTGCCTTTTCTCTTTTTGTTCTATCTATAATTTGTCAGGTAATTTTCATAAGTTGAGTTTCAATGAGGAATATAATTATTTTGCACAGCTTTAAGGACTATCCAGTTAACCACAGATGTTCTGACAATTTTCATGTAGGCTAGCCTGAAATACCAAGCATGCTAGCATGAGTTAATAACTTAATATTCCCTTCCCTTACATTTGAATCTGTAACAACTTCGTTCTACCTTGTATTTGACTTATGACGTTATGTTAAGGCCTTTCAGCGTTTTTCTGCTATTTAATCTATCTACACATTATCATGTGTGCAAACCACTGTCTGCTTGGAGTCTTACCTGACACCGTCACCTGTGCTGTTACAAAAGAACTTTTGCATGCCGCATTTAGTTCAAAACTTATGAGACTTTGCTTGCTACTTCACCACGGGTAGTATGTCAAATGGTGGGCTAGTAAAAGGACTGGCACACTGTGCCCTGCTGGTGGTTGGTGTGGTGTTTCTGCCACTCCGCCATTTATGAGTAGCTGGGCTACGCCATTTCAGAATGAGCTTCAGATGACTTCTTATCTGGTATATTACTTGGAAATGTTAAAAAATTGGATTTCCTAATGTGTTCACTGTATTTTGTGCAATAAAGTTTATGCCAGGAAAGGAGGTTTGTAAAGAGATTCTGAATTTTTTTATTTGTTTTAATAAACAATAGTCAAGTGCCTTTGTTTTGCGTATTTACCACTGAAAAGCTTACCACCATGGTTTTGCCACTTCAAGTGTACAACTATTGTCAAATTTCCAGTAAATTTCCTTCACTGGTCAATTTTTGCTTACCCCTTGCCCAAACAATTTTCAAGCTCTCAAAGACTTCCCAAGTTCTGCCTCTTCAATTAAAGATTAATTGGTGCTATGAACTATATCAAATAGCAAAGAAAGGGCAGTCCGGTGCATGTAGCGCGCAGGGTCCAGAAAAGGGTCCGACCCATTTGAAATGTTTCAACATCCATCTCTGCTTATTCAGAAAGCAATTAAGTATCTTTGTTGTTAACAAATATATCTTTCATTTATTGCACCTCCTAATTATCAGGTGCCTGGCATTCGAGTAAATCTTACTCAATGAAGTTTGAAACTTAGCTGCGAGCCTCTCTTCGAATTCTAGGGTTCAGGTTCGGGGCTGCAAGGGTGTCACGGTATATCTGAGTCCGAGCTTAGAAAGGGTTCCTGGGTGGCAACTGGCATGACGGGGAAGGCATGAGATGCTTCCCAAGAGACATCGGGAGCTGCTAGGCGCAGGCGGTGCCGAACTGCTGGTGGGCAGAGCAATGGCGGGGGAGCGCCAAGGTGGTGGATTAGCGTGATGGGGCATGCAGCGGTGGCAGCGAGGATGCTGCCAGGGATGCAGTAGGCCGGCGGTAGGCGGGGGAGCGCTTGGGGAGCACGCACACTGAGAGAAAGTTGCCTTTATGTTTGGATGGGCAGAGGTAGGAGATGATGTTGTATGTCGGATTTTAATCGTGAGGTTGCCATTCATCGACTGAACCAGTTTTTGTTTTCAGGCACCTGATGTATAGAGTCAGTCCCTTTATTTTTTCATTACCTCATTACAAATTTCTTGACCTGTAGTTCCAATTTTTTCCAGGTCATGGCAATAGTTGCAGATTTCATGCTTGTATGGCTTCCTGCTCCAACTGTGTCTCTGCAGCCACCAATTGCAGGGAATGCTGGTGCCATAGCTAAATTCTTCTACAACTGCCCAGATAATGCGTTCCAGGTGTCATGATCTTAATGTCTCTCTTGATTATATCAAGTTCCTAAAGTCTACCCTTTTCCTTGTGGTACAAATGAGGATTTGCTTTTGAACTTGAATGTGGACTTATGCGAAATTTCTACTGTAGGTTGCTTTGGCTGGGTCATCATACTCACTTTTGCAGAGAGTAGGAGCTATTGTGGTAAAGTTGAACTTTCTGTTCTGTTGCTCACAATCAATAATTTAACAATGTGTAGCTTTAATGGCCTTCTCCATTATGAACTAAAAAATTGTTTTCTTTCAGAGGAATGGTGCTAAGCTTTTTGCAGTCGGAACTAGTGCCTCCCTGGTAAGTTCGTCTAAATGCTGTTGTAATGTCTTTGACAAGGATGATTAGCAGTGTGCTGACTTAATTTTAAATGGCAACAATAGATCAATCATTTTCCTTTATGAACTTATTTGTGCTGAGCAGATAGTAGTAACACAAAAAGTTATCAGAGGACATAATTTAGGAAATGTTCAGATAATTTATGTATTTTAATGTAAGCTTTTATGTTATGGATGGTCAAATTGCCTATGGAAAACATTGAGGCCTGAATCGTATGACCTTAATAATCTATCAAGTTAGTATAGGTACTCAAAAAGCATATATATTACTGTAAGAAAGAGGACTGTGTCTTCCAGAGCATCTTTGATCTTGTATTCAGATCAAGTTAGTAAATCAATTTAATTTTGCCCTAACAGAATCAGTTACCTACTCTACCATCTTTGCAATTCAAGCCACCTCTTCAAAACTATGTAAATTTATATCATTGGCCAATTTCTTTTTCAGATCGGCACTGGTGTGACCAATGCACTAATAAAAGCAAGGAAGGCTATTAGCGAGGATTCTGCTGGTGAAGTTGAAAATATTCCAATTTTGGAAACTAGTGTTGCATATGGTGTATACATGGCAGTTTCTAGTAACCTCAGGTAAGGATCTTTTCAATTTTTGTCAAATGACTATATCCCTGGTGATTTTTTCTTAGTGATTGTGTATGCTTAATTTCTCTACTTAGAGTGTCTGCTCTGATTAGCACATTAGTGGGCAATTGATACTCCTTCCGTTTCAAATTATTTGACGCTGGTTAGTTCAAAATTAAACGAGCCAGCGTCAAATAATTTGAAACGGAGGGAGTATATACCAGGAGCCTAGGACATGCACACATGCAAATTTGTGGAGACGAATATGCTAGGATGTTGAATGTACATGATAGCTAAGTGGAACCAACATACACAAACAAAAGAGAATATTGCATGAACCTTCTCCTTTTTGCCTGTCCCAATGTTGGATCTGGAAGTACATGACCTTGTTATGTCCCACACACAAAACAACTCCTTTACTAGGATGATCGGAACTTGTGTCATTCCCTGGCTGATAGTATGGGAGTATTTTCTTCCAACTGCAGAATATGTGTGTCAGAAAACATGTACCTGAGTGTCAGAAAACATGTACGTGAGGGTTTTTTCAGACTTTGGTAGAACGGACAAATGGAAATGTCTCATCTTTTTCCATTTTATATCTTGTTGAATCCTGATTCTTTTTGTTAGACCACTTCAAGTTATGGTACTATTGATGCAATAACTACAGATCTTGTGGTGATTGTATATATACACAACAAATTCATGTCCTTGTTTTGTTGTTATAGCTGAGTAGCAAATGCTTATCTGCATACTTTCACGGCCTTAAAGTTGCAACAACCATCTATAAACTTGTTGCAAGCCTAGTGCTTATCAATCTGTTCTTGAACCTCTCAAAACAGATACCAGCTTTTAGCCGGAGTGATTGAACAGCGGATGCTCGAGCCTTTGTTGCACCGTCACAAAGTGGCGTTGGGCGCAATGTGTTTTGCAGTTCGGACAGGGAATACGTTTTTGGGTTCTCTACTGTGAGTATATCTGTATCCTCAGGAGATCAAAACTGTTGCCTATGATGATCAAGTCACTGGCTGACTAAACTTCTTCCTGTGCAGGTGGGTCGACTATGCCAGGTGGGTGGGTATACAGTAGGCCCAAACATGCATACAGCTAAAATTGCACAAATCATTGGCAGCATTGGTTCTTCATGACCTGATATTACCATGCTTCCTACAATCCCGTACTTTTCTGCTTGAAGTGAGAAGCCTAGGATAGTTTTTGAATTATTTTTTATGAAAGGAAATGAAGCTCGGATTGATCTTAATTTGCTGACATTCTCGGGAACAAGTGATTGAGATTTTTGTAATGATTATGCATTCTCTGGTGTTATTTGGATAAGTTGGGATGCTTTAGGTCGTTTATGTTTAAGTTTATGTGATTTGGTAAAAATGACATTTAGGACAGCTAACAACTAACATAGCTTAATAGCTTAATTTAAGTACTCTCTCCGTTCTGAAATAAATGATGTTTAGGATAAAAAAATTAGTTTATTTTAAACTAAATTAACTGTCCTAAACGTCATTTATTTCAGAACGGAGGGAGTACTAGATTAGGTGTCGTAAATGTCATATTTAAGAACGGAAGCATACTGGTAACATAAGGTGCGTTCCTGAACACAAAATATATCGTCAACGAATATGGAATCTGATAACTTGAACATATATTTGTTTTAACCAGGCAAAATCTTGCAAGCAAATCTTAGGCCGCACGGCGCAGACAAGCCAGAATTTGGGAAAAGATGGCTCAAAACTAAGCCTAGGTACACCCATGTAAACAGGCTCGGTTCATGAACTATTTTATAATTTTTTATTAAATATTAGTTCAAAATAAATATAAATTTAGTTCAATGCTAATAAGATCGGACCCTTTACGTACACCACTATATCCCACCTCCGAACAAAAGCCCACGGATAGCGATGCTAAGAGTAAACGAGTTGGAGCGCGGGCGACCGACCATCGTGCTGTGCTGCTGCCGGCACACGACGCAAATCTGTTTCCTACACATCTTGGGACGCGAGTCACGCCTGGTATCGGCAGCTGAACTCTATCAACGTCGGCCTGCAGCTCGCGCCCCGCCCTCGAGCTTGTCATGATGACGCGCGCGTTAAAGCGCAAGCGCGACATGGTGATTACTTCGTGCATATATTCATGTTCGGTACTTTGATTGTGTCCTAACTAGCTATGAGCACTGGATCATCTGCTTCTGTTGTGTGTTGATTATTACTCGACGTACGCACCGTGCGTCCGTGCGTGCATGCGTTGTGACCGTTGGGCATGTCACGAGAAGCATGCGTAGCGCGCGTTGCCCGGCAGCAGTAACGTCTCCAATGACGACTCTGAAGCTTCACGCAGAAGTTTCACTGGAATCCTAAGAAAAATTAATAGAAAGCACTTCAGTTTTACAGGTAAAATATAAGATTCAGAAAAATCCTCCATTCTAAAGGAGGCCTGAATTCGTTTGTTCCCTCGTGCCGTGGCTCGTCTGATCCGACGCACATGCGCTGTTACTCCAAGCCACGATTTTGTCGATAAATTATCCTGAGGCTGATTTACACTATTCTCTACTTCTGTCTAGGGTCTACAGTATGGGTTATATAATGGTATTTATGTCTGTGCACACGTGGAAGGACGGAGAACCCCGTCTGCCGTGTCGTACTTCCTGTTCAGCACAGCCCGTGATAGCGTCGTGGCGACGTGGATTACCTCGTAGGACGCGGCGGTAGAAACGAACGAGCTCGGGACTCGCGTCGGCTGTCTCGGCTCCGTCCGCCGGACCTCTCTCGAGAGACGCGCCGTTGCCCGCTCCCCGGAAAACGACGACGGAGCTGGCCGATCCCCCCGCCCGTGTCATTGTCCCTTCCTGCCAAACCAGACAACCAGTGGTGTGAGTGCTGCACCTCTCCCCTGTCCCCGCCCGGCTTTCCCGTTCCCGTCGCATCGCTCGACTCATGAATGCCCGCATCCTCGGATACCCCTGCCGAACCCGGCGCCTGTCTCCCCGCGCCTCGGCCCGCCGGGCTCCACGCGTCCCTGTCGAGCCAGTGATCCTCATCCGCGGCGGAACGCGAGCCAACACCCCTCCCCCCCCCCCCCCCCCTTCCCATTTGAAATCCGACCCCCACGCCACGCCGCCCCGCCCCCAAACGGTCACCCGTTACCCACACGGCACCTCCTTCCGCTTGCGGGGCTCCGCCGCCGATCCATCGACCGATCCAGCGGAGGGCAGGGAGCGATGGCCTCCCCCAACCCCGAGCCGTCGAAGCCGGAGGCCGCGACCGCAGGCGAGAGGCCGCAGCCGTTCGGTGCGGGCGCGGCGGCGAGGCTGCAGGCGCCGAGGAGGGCCCTGGCGGCGCGGAAGGACCGTGCGTGCACGGCCAAGGACCGCATCAGCCGCATGCCCCCCTGCGCCGCGGGGAAGCGGAGCTCCATCTACCGCGGGGTCACTCGGTACGCGCCGCCCCTGCCGCCTCGTCGTCGTCGTCCCCCTTCTTCGCCGCCTCGTCGCCGTCGTCCCCCTTCTTCGCCGCCTCCGTCCTACCGACCCAGAGCTTACGCCGCTCCGTCCGCGCTTCGAGCGGCTCCCTAGTCTGATCCCCGGGGTTAGACCCGTTCTTCCGAGGCTTCGTCACGCTGTTCCCGCTGTTCCGGATCTGCAACCTGGTTTGCGGCATCGGAAAGTTCGGTGCTCTAATGATTGTGGATCGAGTGATTGCGATAGATGGTCTTAGGAAAACAAAAAAAAAAAGACGAAACAGTGGCTTTTTAACTTATGCTTTCATCCCATCCTAGACACAAGGGCTCTCCCACCATAGGTCGGATCATACCAAGTAAATAGGATGCAAGAGTGAGTTTTTTAATTCCACAAATTGTGCACACTCGGATTAGAACCCAAGTAGGAGGCCTCGCGCCTGCAGGCTCTAACCAACTGAGCTGTTCTGTTTGTTTCTTTTTTATGGAACCACTTTTAATATTGATCGGCGTGTGTGGTGGTGATTATGCTCGTGTTATGTTCTCAATAGGCATCGGTGGACTGGTCGATATGAGGCTCACCTCTGGGACAAAAGCACGTGGAATCAGAATCAGAACAAAAAGGGGAAACAAGGTATGTGTATGCCTAGTAGTAGTAACTGCACATGTTTTGGAAATTTTGAACCTAGTGGAACTGTAAGATGGGTAAACTTGGTTACTACAGTTTGATTCATGCAAAAATCAAGTTTTCACACACTAATCTTCTGTTAGCCAAATAACTACTGCCTGCTTTGGAGCTGTTGTACAGTCTACCCATTTGACACTCGAACTTGCTTGCTGCTTTTCCCACCATTGCATTAATCAGATGGGCTATTACTAAATTATGGTTACTTTCATATCATGCCATAACTACTGCCGTGACTATGTGGCTGCTAAGGTTTTCAGGATTCTATCATTCACATTATTTGTTTCATACCCTCAGAGGATCCACAAATGTATTTAGTTAATAACATGGTTTGCTTCCTGATATTTTTCCTTGTAACTATTGCTAATCTGATTTGATGGATTTATTTCTTTTGCATGGGAAACTGCATCACACAAACTACACTTGCAGTATATTTAGGTAAGTGGCATTCTGGTCTTAGCATTAGGTTGTAGAATTGCTATATATTCTTAGCCATTATTTATTGTGTGCTAAAACATAGGTGCATATGATGATGAAGAGGCTGCAGCAAGAGCCTATGACCTTGCTGCATTGAAATACTGGGGAGCTGGAACACAAATAAATTTTCCAGTGAGTAATTTACATCTACGTGCTAATGATGGTGGATCCTGTTTTTGAATCTCTATAAATTTTTTGCTTTAATTCAAGGTCAGACTTAACCATTTTGTTCAGGAATTATCTTGCCGTCAGATAAATTTTTTTGTCAAAATTGTCCTTGTTTGCTTGAAGTTATTGATACAGAGTTATCTGTTGGTAATATAGTTTATCATATTTAGATGCACAGTAATCTGTTGATACTCTATAAATTTTTTGCTTTAATTCAAGGTCAGACTTAACCATTTTGTTCAGGAATTATCTTGCCGTCAGATAATTTTTTTGGTCAAAATCGTCCTTGTTTGCTTGAAGTTATTGATACAGAGTTATCTGTTGGTAATATAGTTTATCATATTTAGATGCACAGTAATCTGTTGATACTCTAGTTGATCATAAATAACTTGTGATTCAAGGAAGCAAACAATTTTAGTCAAAAGCAAAAGTAACATAAATGGATGGGGATCCTGCCTACGATTTGATCAGTTATCAGCTTTCTGCATGTGGGCAGAGAATTCCCTTTGTGACTTGATATTTCACCCACATATAATTGCTTTATGATATTATACATGTAGTTTCAGAGTGGGCGTACCCAGTGCCGAAGGCTCCTACACATTGTGGGGTCTGGGAAAGGGTTATTTCTAGACAGCCTTATCCCTGTTTTTGCAGAGAGGCTGGTTCGAAGATGTAGTTTCACAGTAGTTATTCAAATTTTTCATTTTTTTCAGATTCATGTTCATTGTGTGTTTGCTTATTCAGGTCTCTGATTATGCAAGAGACCTTGAAGAGATGCAGGTGATCTCCAGGGAGGACTATCTTGTGTCTCTTAGGAGGTATATTTGTGCATTACTAATGTGTGTAATGCTGTTTTGTTCTTACTAAGCATTGACCTAAGATCCATGAATTGCAGAAAGAGCAGCGCTTTCTCAAGAGGTTTGCCAAAATATCAAGGGCTTCCAAGGTATGTGTTAGTAACGGAGAATACTGTTTAAAAGGCATCGCCTAGGCGACGCGTAGTCGCCGCCTAGGCGTCCAGGCGCTCTCGCCTGGACGCCATGACTGGTCGCCTAGGCGGGCTCCTTGGCGTCCAGGCACCTGACAGTCGCCTAGGCGTCCAGCGCGCCCTTTTAAAACACTGATGGAGAATTCCAACCCTACTATTGGAGAGCGCCTGGACGCCATGACTGGTCGCCTAGGCGGGCTCCTTGGCGTCCAGGCACCTGGCAGTCGCCTAGGCGTCCAGGCGCCCTTTTAAAACACTGATGGAGAATTCCAACCCTACTATTGGAAACTTCTTTTGTGATGCTAACCCGTATAGATGCATTAGTCTCTCACATGTAGTCGTGGCTACTGTTCACAATGAAATTTAGGTATGGTGTATCATAGTTGTTATATTCTGGTATATATCCACATATCATTGCGTATCAAACAACCAGAACATTCAATTCAAAAAGGATGGCCAAAACATTTGCAATAAGAGGTGCTAGTAACAAAAAGAAATAGCTAGATGCTAAATGATCTAATCTCTGCCTACAATATAACATACAAGCTACTGAATCAAACTGTGGTCCCGCCAGGTGCTGCATATGACAAGTAGTGCGAGTGCTGATTGTATGCATCCATTGGAGTGAGGTTGGATGGTTGAAGTTGAATGGCGCTAGGTAAAGTAGGCTCAATCGAGAGGCCAGCCAAATAAGAACGGCACTTGCTTAATTCATGTTTTCTTTACTAAAGACCCGATAGTTAATGAAATCGGTACTAACTGTTATGTGGGGAATGCCATATGTACTAATTTCTGCATGAGCTGTCACAACATTAAGTTTCTTGACATAAATCTTAACATAAAATTATGAAAAGCCATATGGGCAATATTTAAAGCTGTCGGTTCGTTTTCATGCAGGCAACTGCATAATTCCAGATGGGATTCTTCTTTGGGACATTTACTTGGCAGTGACTACATGAATCTTGGCTATGGTCAGTCTTTACAGATTTGAACTCTGTAGTCTGTACTCGTAAATATCAATTTCCTAAGTGACAATAGTTGCTATGAGATTCTGTAGCTGATTTGTTTACTTACAAAATTATTACAGGTAAGGATGTCACATTGGATGGAAAATTTGCAGGAAACTTTGGTTTAGAGAGGAAAATTGATCTCACAAATTACATTAGGTGGTGGTTACCCAAAAAGATGCGGCAATCAGATACATTGAAAGCAGATGAGCTTTCTGATGAAATCCGAGCTATTGAAAATTCGATGCAACGAACTGAGCCATATAAGTTGCCTTCTCTTGGCCTCTGTTCCTATTCAAAGCCCTCTTCCGTTGGCTTATCAGCATGCAGTATCTTATCTCAGTCTGATGCCTTCAGAAACTTCTTGGAGAAGTCTACAATATTATCTGAAGAGTGTACTCTTAGTAAAGAAATGGTTGAAGGAAAGGCTGTTGCCTCAGTGCCTGCTAGTGGGCATGATACAACAACAGTTAATATGAACATGGATGAGTTGCTAGTGCAAAGAGCTCCTTACACAATGGCCTCTGTTATGCCCATATCAATGAAGACTACCTGGAGCCCTGCTGATCCATCTGTGGACACTCTTTTCTGGAGCAACTTCATCTTGCCATCCAGTCAACCTGTTACAATGGCGACAATAACAACAGTTTGTTTTCCTTCCCAATAACCTAAACATACTCTTGTAATATTATTTTCTGAATCTGACTATTGATTTGCTACAGTTTGCAAAGAATGAGGTAACTTCAAGTGATCAATTCCAGAACCAATAGTGACTGTATGATGAAGCATACTGTTTTAGTTTGGTAAGCAAACACTAAAACTTGTATATTTCATCATTTTGGCCCTTTCACATGCTTTCAGTTACAGTACTTTACTGTGAACCATTTAAGATCATTGTATTCTACACTAACTTATAGGTATCATAAAAGAAACTTATGACACTTCAGAAACTAGAAGAATGGCTAATTTGGCACTTACACCGTAAAAAAATCTTCTCGCTGTTCTTCTGTATGACATTGCTGATCTGGCACTTACACCGTAAAAATATCTTTGGATGATTCAATTCATGAACAGGTCAACGACAGCATCCAGTGCTTCGGTGAAATTCCTTTTGCCCAGCTTTTGATGTCGCCGCTCATGGAAATTACTCCTCGTGTATCCATACTTCATAGGACATGAATAGAAGGTATAACAGGTGAAGCATAGTTATGTGGTATACAGTGGCTAGTTCCCAGAAAAGGATTTAGTTGTAGAGCTATCTGTACATATTGCGGTTGCTGTTCCAGATAAGGCTCGACAGATTTGAGACCCCATGCAACAAAATGATGCCGGTTTTTGTGGTAAACTAGTAATTTTGTATAAATATTTTCATTAGTAGCTTTATTTACAAAAGGACTAAGATTTTTTATCTATAGATCAAAAAAGTGCATACCTAGTGCTGAAAGTTCTCACACGTTGTGGAAGGGAATTTCTAGGCAGTCTTTTCCTTGCTTATTTTACAAGGAGGCTGATTCGAATCCAGGACCTTCAGGACACAAGTGGAGAGACTCTATAGATCATGTAAGTTTAAATAAATAATATTACTTTAGAAATATTAAGAATGCAACTGGACTCGGTTGGAAACAGAGTAGCAGTCGGCAGCGGCTCCATCGAGATCTCGCTCAAATGGTCTCATTTCATGGTTTAATCATACAAGCCTAAGCGAGAACAATGACCTTTTTTCTTTAGCCTGACAATGGTTCCTTATTCTATTGTTGTTGCTGTAATGATTCCTTATTTTGTGTGTGCGCCGAGCAAAACTGGCTGAGCAGCCACCAGACAGATCCAGTCATCGCGATTCACAGCTCTAGTGAGGAGACGAGGAAGCTCCATCGTGGATTTATTCGTAGCACCAGCGCTGTCGCTCGCTACCAGTTTAGGCTGAAGCAGCAAACCATACTCATTTTAGGTCTTAAGGTGAAAACCAAACAGTTTTTAGCAGTATATGAAAACGGGATACTCATTTTGCATATGAGAGAGGATAGCTAAAAATGAGAACCCTCTCCTCATATGCATTTCTATGTGATCCACCTGTTAGTAAGAGAAAATGTATACTCTATTAAAGATATCAAATATTACCTCCTCTTTTTGTATTGCCTCTTTAATTTTGCCTCTCTAAAATACATATCTTCCTCCCAAGTTGCCTCTTTAATTTTGGTGAGACATGTGATTGCTCATTTTTCTTCCCTCCACTGGCTCTCTCTCTCTGGGCTTGTTTGGATACAACTAAATACTCTCCATTTGAAGTGGATTGAGGGGGATTGAAGTAAAATTAGTTTATTTTTCACTCCAATCCACTCTATTTCTTATTACCCAAACAAAGCCTTATTCTTTCTTCCTCCCAAGTCCCACCGCTCCTCTGTCTCTGCACCACCATCACCAAATTTGATCCCCCATGGAGGTGGAGGCCGAAGACTGTCTCTCTCTCATGTGTGGTCGTGTCGATTGGAGTCTACCTCCACTAGAGTTTGGGTCACTGACGACGGAGGGTCGGAGGTTGTGGTGCTGCAGCGAGCTGAGGGGAAAATCTTCCGGTGGCATCACTGAGGTTTTGTTTGGATCCACTTAAATACTCTCCAATTGGAGTGTATTGAGGGGAATTGAAATAAAAATTAATTTATTTTCCACTTCAATTCACTCCATTTATTATTACCCAAACAAGGGAAGCGATCCCTTTTATGTTTTTTTTCTAGTTCACTATTTGGAATTTTGGTATGAAGTTTCAGGTGAACTTTTGGTACAACGTTAGCACAAAGTTCGTCTGATTCCAATTTTTCTTGTCTGAAAGGAGGAGAAAGTAAACTTTTGTCTTTTTCCTTCTGTCTAAAAGGAGCCGCAAGAAGGGGCTCCTCGCGCCTGCGTGGCGCGCGCGAATGAGTCCCACGCCCCAGTGAACTACTTGTTGGATCTTCGGCTTTATACCGAGCAATTTAGTTAAGTAGGAATGACTTTCTTTGATAAAAACTCCTACCAAATCTTTCAACAACAACAACAACAACAATCAAGCCTTTATCCCAAGCCTGTTGGGGTCGGCTAGACATAAAACCCAATATCAATAAAGTAAAAGAGAGGAAGAGATATAAAAACAAGGAAAAAAGAAAAAAAAGAGAAAAAAAGAAAAAAAGAAAAAAAAAAGAAAAAGGAAAAAGAGAAAAGAAATAAGAAAAAAGGAAGAGAAAAGAAAAAAGAAAAAAGAAAAAAAGAAAAAGAAAAAAAACAAGACTACGATTCTGGCACATGAATTGCTACTTTCCATGCGGTCCTATCATGAGCTAAGTCTCTGGATACATTCCAATCTCTCAAATCTCGTTTTACCGCCTCCTCCCAGGTCAACCTTGGTCGTCCTCTACCCCTCCTAATATTTTCTCTACCTCTTAAAATCCCACTGTTAACCGGTGCTTCTGGAGGTCTCCGTTGGATATGTCCAAACCACCTAAGTCGATGTTGGACTAACTTCTCTTCAATCGGCGCCACCCCTACCATATCACGAATCGCCTCATTCCTTATTCGGTCTCTTCTCGTGTGCCCGCACATCCACCGTAGCATTCGCATCTCTGCGACACTCATTTGTTAGACATGTTGCCGTTTAGTTGGCCAACATTCCGCCCCATAGAGCATCGCGGGTCTGATCACCGTCCTATAGAACTTCCCTTTTAGCTTTTGTGGGACTTTCCTATCACATAGGATTCCAGAGGCTTGCCGCCATTTCGTCCACCCTACCTTGATCCTGTGGCAAACATCCTCATCAATATCGCCATTGCTTTGTAACATTGATCCTAAGTATCGGAAAGAGTCCCTTCTAGGTACTATTTGTCCTTGTAGACTAACATTTCCTTCTTCACGACCAACACCACTAAAGTCACACCTCATATACTCGGTTTTAGTCCTACTAAGTCTAAACCCCTTGGACTCTAAGGTTTGTCTCCATAACTCTAATTTCTTATCAACATCATCTCTAGTTTCATCTACCAGCACTACATCATCAGCAAAGAGCATGCACCAAGGGATATCCCCTTGTATATATCCTTCGACACCTCATCCATCACCAAGGTAAAGATGTATGGGCTCAAAGCTGATCCTTGATGTAGTCCTACCGTGATAGGAAATGCATCAGTCTCACTATCACTTACGCGCACACTTGTCCTAACATTATTGTACATATCCTTGATAAGGGTAATGTACTTTGTTGGCACTTTATGTTTCTCTAGTGCCCACCACATGACTGACCTTGGTATCTTGTCGTACGCCTTCTCCAAGTCGATGAACACCATATGCAAGTCCTTCTTCTGCTCCCTATATCTCTCCATAAGCTGACGAAGCAAGAAAATCGCCTCCATTGTAGACCTCCCAGGCATAAAACCAAATTGGTTTTTAGTGACATTGGTCACTTTCCTTAGGCGGTGTTCAATCACTCTCTCCCAAAGCTTCATAGTATGACTCATAAGCTTAATACCTCGATAATTAGTACAACTTTGAATATCTCCTTTATTTTTGAAGATAGGTACTAATATACTTTTCCTCCATTCTTCAGACATCTTGTTTGACCGAAAAATGTGGTTGAATAGCTTTGTGAGCCATACTATTGCGACGTCCCCAAGACATCTCCACACCTCAATAGGGACATCGTCAGGGCCGAGGGCCTTTCCTCCTTTCATCCTCTTTAAGGCATCCTTAACCTCAAACTCTTGTATCCTCCGCACGAACCGCCTGTTGGAGTCATCAAAGGAGTCATCCAACTCAACCATAGTGCTCCCATTCCCATCATTGAATAGCTCATTAAAGTAATCACGCCATCTATTCTTAATCTCTTCATCCTTCACTAGAATGTGGTCAGTCTCATCTTTGATGCATTTAACTTGATTGAGATCCCTCATCTTTCTCTCACGGATTTTTGCTACCTTGTATATGTCCTTTTCACCTTCTTTTGTCCCTAGTCTCTCATATAACTTATCATAGGCCTGTCCTCTTGCCTTACTCACAACCCGCCTTGCATTCTTCTTAGCCTCTTTGTACTTAAGCATGTTGCTTGCGCTTCTATCATTATGCCAACTCTTATAACACTCCTTCTTCTCCTTAATGGCCTTTGGTACATCCTCATTCCACCACCAAGTGTCTTTATCTACAAGTTTCTTTCCCTTTGTCACACCGAACACCTCACTAGCTACCTTCCTAATGCAAGTTGCCATCTTCATCCACATACTATCTGCATCTCCATTTTCTGGCCAGGGTCCTTCTGTGATCACCCTATTTTTAAAGGATACTTGTGATTCTCCCTTCAACTTCCACCACTTTGTTCTTGTGATTTTGACACCTTTGTCCCGCAAAGAACATGTATGGAAGCGAAAATCAGCTACCACAAGCTTATGTTGTGTCACAACACACTCCCCCGGGATCACCTTACAATCTAGACACTCCCGTCTATCCTTTCTCCTAGTGAGGACAAAGTCAATCTGGCTAGAGTGTTGGGCACTACTAAAGGTCACTAGGTGAGATTGCCTCTTCCTAAAGAGGGTGTTAGCTATCAACAGATCATAGGCTACGGCAAAGTCTAGGATGTCCTTACCCTCTTGATTTCTATCGCCGCATCCAAAACCTCCATGTACTCCCTCAAATCCTAGGTTAGTTGCACCCACATGACCATTGAGATCTCCCCCTATGAGGAGTTTCTCGGTTATCGGTACACTACTAACCATATCCTCCAAGTCCTCCCAAAATTGCCTCTTAGCACTCATGTTGAGCCCAACTTGTGGGGCATAAGCACTAATGACGTTCAAGACAATGTCCCCAATTACTATCTTGATTAAGATGATCCTATCTCCTCGTCTTCGAACATCCACTACTCCATCCTTAAGAGTCTTATCTATTAGAACACCTACGCCATTTCTAGTCCCAGCCGAACCAGAATACCAAAGCTTGAAACCGGTATTCTCGACTTCTCTCGCCTTTTGACCCGCCCATCTAGTCTCTTGTGCACAAAGGATATTTACTCGTCTCCTAATGGCAACATCTACTAACTCACGTAGCTTCCCCGTCAAGGATCCTACATTCCAACTACCCACCCGAAATCTATGTTCCTCGGCTAGCTTCCTTACGCTTTGCACCCGTCGAGTAAGATGCAAAGACCCTTGCTCACTTATCACTACATCCGGGCGATGATGTAGCGCGCCACTAAGGTGATGGCGATCCGGCCCTTGCTCATTTAACACCATATCCGGGTTTCGATATGGCGCGCCACTAAGGCGGTGGCGACCCGGCCCTTGCCCACTTAACACCATACCCGGGTTCCGATATGGCGCGTCGCTAAGAGGGTTACGCCCCAACGAATTTCTATTGGGTTTCATTTCCATGAGAATGGCTAAGTGTAGTTGTTGGCTCGCCAAGCCTATCACAACCCCCTCCTCCTTTACCCGGGCTTGGGACCGGCTATGTCATTACAACATAGGCGGAGTTTCCTATCAAATCTTTCATGTGTGTGTATTCTAGGCAGCACGCTTGCTCTGCTAATAGACACTGCTAGAAAAAGCATAAGAGAACCGGACTTTCACTACAGCAATACGATACACTTACGACGGTCAAGGCCATCGTAAGTAAGGTGTAAACCGTCGTAATTATCTTAATTATGATGGTTTACGCCTAATTACGATAGTTGTCAGTCGTCGTCAGAACTTAGTCGTAAGTTACACAACTTCCGACGACGGCCCGTAGCCGTCGTATGTGAGCCCTTGGGCCACGTGATGAGTTGGGTCATACAAATTACGACGGCATGAACCTAGCCGTTGATTACTTACGACGGCCACGACTCAGGCCGTGGTAAGTTACTTGGGCTTACTTACGACAACCATTATATAAGTCGTAGTAAGTTATGGCTTTGATTTAAAAAAACAGAAACTAGCTGCGCTGACACAGTTGCCAGCCGATACAAACAACACAATACATAACAGAGACAAAGAACACAATACTTAATCGACGGTTCATTCACAAAGTCCAAAGAAATTTAAAAACTTCTAACGGCTACACTCCCCTCATGGCTACCTCTGGAGTCGTGAACGTCGTCTTCGCGCGTCCCTCCCGATGTCGGTAGTTGCGGAGATGGATTCTGCGCCTCCGTCGGTGAACCCTTCAATGTAAATAAAAGTTAGACATGTCTCTCTCCCTTCCTATTCCTCTCTTTTCCTCTCTCTCCCTCTTACCATCCCCCTCGCTCTGTCACTCTCATTGTCCCTCTCCCCATTCGCCTCTCCCTTCTCTCTCTCCCTCATTCTCTCTCTCTCTTTCATTCCCTGTACTCCTCTTTCACTCTCTCTCTCTCTCTCGCTCTCGTTGTCCCTCTCCCTTCTCTCCCTCTCTCTCCTTAATTCTCTCTCTCTTTCACTCTCACTCTCTTTCTCTCTCTCTCCCTCTCCCTCTCTTCCCCTCGCTCTCTCTCTCCCTCTCCCCATCCCCCTCTCTCTTTCACTATCTCTTCCCCCTTCTCTCTATCTCTTTGTCTCCCTCCCTTATTAACTAGTATTAAAAAGTTACACAGTGCCGGGGGTACCTGTGATGGGGGCGGCTGTGACGAGGGCGTACGAGCCAAGGTTCGCTGCTATGGGCTTCTGGATCAAAACAACGAAGAAATGGTCCCACAGGGTTCTCGACGGTGCTCTACTCTGTTTAAGCGCGACAATGGGAGAAATTGATTTTTCAATGGCCGTGCCGGGCCATAAATGGGCTGTGCCGGGCTGAACCAGCCCGAAACCCATTTATTTATGTATCGATATTATATACTCAAGCAATCAAATTAAACTCAATTTTCTAACAATTTTCAAATAAATAATAAAATAAAACAAATAATTAACAAATAAACAC
This sequence comes from Neostapfia colusana, assembly GCA_030760725.1. NCBI lineage: Eukaryota > Viridiplantae > Streptophyta > Magnoliopsida > Poales > Poaceae > Neostapfia > Neostapfia colusana. The sequence continues at coordinate 100,224,764 of JASWHV010000005.1, read as the reverse complement.
ACTAAATAATAAATAAAGACAATTTACACCTAAATATTTAAATAAGAAAACTAATTAATGACCTAAGTAATATAATTAACAAATTAAATAACTAAAAAATATTCAATATTAATCAAGTAACCAAGTTATAAAATAAATATTAAACTAACTTAATAATCCACTAAACTGAAATAAAGTAACATAATTAAGTAACAAATTAACTCATTAACTAAGCTAATTAATAAAGTAACTAAATTTATAAACAAATTAACTAAATAACTAATTTATACAATTAATGAAACTTACCTCGAAGTGGCGGCGAAGCGGGGCGGGCTCGAGGCCGAGCGGCGGCGGGTGCGAGGTCGGGTGGGCTCGGGCGGCAGCGGCGGCGGGGCTGGGCGGCGCCGAGGGCAGGCGGCAGCGGAAGGGTCGGGCGGCGCTGGCGAGCTTGGGTGGCGCGGGGCCGAGCGACACGGCGGGGCGGCGGTGGGGCCGGGCGGCGCTGGCGTGAGTTGCGGCGGCGGGGGCTCAGGCAGAATAGCCCGAGCCTGGGGCCGGGGCGACAGATATAAACCGCGATTTACAACGGCCTAATAACTTACGACGGCCCAACTGTCGGACCGTCGTTAGTTATGTGTTATTTACGACAGGTCATCAACTTACGACGGCTTAGGGTTTAGGCCGTCGTAAGTTATTTGTAATTTACAATGGGCCGCTAACTTACGACGGCCATGGATCTACGGCCGTCGTAAGTTAGTTTACTTACGACGGTCCTGATCGGCCGTTGTAAGTTACATTACTTACGACGGCTGACCGTCGCAAGGTTTCGTGTTTCCTGTAGTGTTTGTTTAGAGAGCATGTCCCAAGGTGGACACGGTGGTCATACAGTTAATCATCAACCGTGGTGGGTAGAACTTATGTTTGATGTCTCATCCAAACTACGATGGTTGATGTTTTATTTACAATTTTTCAAGCAGTGTGTTGTGACATTCTAAAATAACTGGCTAGGGTATCATATGAAGCAAAGGCCAAGATCTAAAAAAATGATCACTCTAATTCCTCATCGATCGGAATCGTGAGCCCGAGAGATCCATCCGAGTGAACCCTGATGGCCCGCACCGTCCCTTTTACCGCTGCCGGGGCTAATGGATTTCTCGACTTAGTTGTATTTAACTAAACACAGCTAACTTAGATGTGTTTGGTTCAGATGTAGATTTAAAAAAATGATTTTAGTCGTAAGTTATGTAAAAGTTGTTATGAAGTGAATAAAAGGAAAATGATTAAGTGTGTAACTAATAATAGGTGGATTTTTTACAAAGGCTGGATTAGAAAATAACAAAATCTAGGGTAAAAGAAGATTCCATATGTATCAAGAAAATCTAAAATTCTTCAAAAATCTGCTTCGCAGAAAACCCCCTTTAGTGGGGATTTCAAATCTGCTCCGTAAAACTGACCCAAAGTGACTCTTAGCCTTATGTCGCGCCGATGGTCGTGGTTGTCGAAGGCTGCCACCTGCATCACCTGTCGTCGAAGGTTAGACCCAAGCGCACATACAAGCGTTCCATCTGCCCCCAGATGACGAGGATTAGCAAGCATGCCTAGTTTGGGGAGACGTTGTGTTTGTCGAGGGCCTTCCGGAGGTACTCAGAATTAGCGTAGCAAATCATATAAGCACATCTATGCAGGCCCTCTACATAGCCCTTTACATAAGACTACTCGCACTCGTGGAGCTCTCTATTAGACCTCTAAAAGAATATTTTAGCCTTTTACAGTCATCTCTAAAAGATTCTTACCTTTACAGTTTAATTCTCTGCACTCGTTCAGCTTTAAATCATATCTCTATATCAACTATCATCTATTTTCTATTATATAATATAACTAACTCATATTTTATATTATTACATATAACTACTTTAATGTTAATAATATTATATTTACAACTTATAAAAAATCACCAAATTTTCTTGATTACTTTTTCTCTACTTTCTTCTAATTTCTTCTTTTTTTCTTTATTTCCTCCTTTTTCTTCTCTTTTTTGTTTTCTTCTTTTTCCCTTTTCCTCTTTCTTTATCATTTTCTCTCTCCCCTGTCTTATCCTCAACCGGGTTCCAGTGTCTACAACCGGCCGCCACTTTTACCGTATTATTGTAGCGCCGGTAATATACCGTGGGCGGTAAAACACGCCGGTGCAGCCAAACTCCACCGATTTGGACGCTACATTTCTAGTCCCGGCGGCTTTGCCGTCTGCCGCTGCGACCAGTCTAAGGTCTGCAAGTTCCAGGGCCAGCTCTATGTTTCGAAATGCCCTCTACATAGCCCTCTCTCTCTCTCTCTCTCTCTATATATATATATATATATATATATATATATATATATATATATTGTTAACTGATGGTGATGACAAAGCAATAATCCTAATAACGGTTGAAGAAACTAGCACCCTCTTCAACAGTAATAAAGTCAAATTTATGAACATACTATCAATTAAATATAGAATAAAATGCTCATAAAGTCAATCGCAGAAATAATTCTAACAAACCATTAAAGTTAATATGTCTACTATAGAAAAATAAATGTCGGTACCCTCAATACGGGGTACACCCGCGCACAGGGGAAAATGCCTAAGGACCTCGCCCTTCTCCGCAGGGAGAGCTCTGAAGGCGCCATGTGTCCAGCGGGGCCGGATCTCCCTCTCCTCAGAGAAGAGCTCCGGACTCGCCACGTGGCCAACTGAGCCGGACCTCCCCCCTCCGTGGGGAGAGCTTTGGAGGCTCCATGTGTCCCACGGGGCCGGACCTCCCTCTCCTCAAAGGAGAGCTCCGGGCCCGCCACGTGGCTAGCAGAAGCCGGACCTCCCCTCCGCAGGGAGAGCTCCAAAGGCTCCACGTGTCCCGCGAAGCCGGACCACCCCTCTCCTCACAGGAGAGCTCCGGGTCCGCCACGTGGCCAGCAGAGCAGCGCTGCGTGCCCCCGCGCGGTAGGCAGCAAGAGTAAAGACGCGCCATACCTTACCCGTACAAGGTATTCAAGACCCGCGCCTTCCCAAGGCGCGGAGACGCGGAGCACGCCTCTGTCAGGTGCCGTTGCACCCGGTCACATTGCAGACTGGCGCACCGCGTCAGAGCCTGCCCGCCAATAAACACACCGACAAGACATCCCCTGCCGCCCCTGCCATCATCAACCAGTACTACTAGCTTGCAGCATGGGTAGGGCGGCAGAGCGAAGACTCGAAAACCCTCGCCAGAGACAACTACCGGCGTAACTGCAGATACGGTAGATGGCAGGCGATCTCCCCGAGACCACCTGTCGGGTCCCGAGCCCACCTTGTAAGCCACTCGTGCCTTGGACTATAAAAGGATCGGGTAGGCAACGTTAGCAAGGGTTCGTCTCTTACACACTCTCACGCAGGGTTCGACTCTTGGCACACATACGCTCCAACAATTGAGCACTTAGGTCATCCTCAAGCTCGGGACTCCGGTTCTGAGCAGCAAGCAATACAGCGAGCAACTCTGCTCACCGTGGACGTAGGGTATTATGCTCCGGCGGCCTGAACCACATAAAAATCCTCGTGTCAAGCTTCTCCCTCAATCGTCCCTAACGCTGAATCTCTCCGTGAGTGACTAGCCCCACCGAAAAAGAACCTCTGCGGGCTGCCCAGAGCAGGCCCGGGGGAAGTGTCGGCTACACACTTCGACATTTGGCGTGCCAGGTAGGGGCCTTTCCCTTGCGCGACGAGCTTCTGCCGACGAAGATGACGAAGCTCCCTTCAGCGGCAAGCTCTCCCCGCCCACGTTCACGACGAACGGTGACCAGCGGGGACTACGTCTCGACACACTCAGGACGAAGTGTGTCGGCGCAAGCTGGAAGCCAGCTGCCGACTCCGGCAGCGCAGGCTCCAACAAGCGTGAGATCCTCTGCAGCGCTGAGCATCTCCCACGGGGGCGCACTAGCTGCAGCAAGAGCGCTACTGCACAATCCACCTGCTGGGGACGCGCCACAGTCAGCGACCCAACAGTGGATTCGCGACGTAGACCGTCTCGTCGTCGCCGCCGCCAACCCTCGACTTCAGCGGGGACGACGCCCGAGTCAACCGGCTGTGTCACTGACGCGCACGCCAACGGTTGACGGGCAGACGGCAGATTCCCGCTCCACCAGGCTCCCATCGGAGGACCTGAGGTCGGAGCTGGAACGATGCCACTTGGGCAAAGATGCCCGACTGCTCATTGAGCGACGGCGAGAAAGGCGTCGCAACCTGGAGGCCGGCGACAGCATGTCGACCGCCTCGACCCAGCCTGAGGCGCAGACGTTCGCCACGCGATCTCTGCCCCAGGCATACGCCACGCAGCATATGCCCCAGCCATATGCCCTGCAAACGGTGCCCCCGGTCTATGGCGCAGCCCTGCCCATACCGGGGTACACAGTGCCAGCAGCGAACCAAGCGTTCGCGGCACCAACGCATGCAGCAACAGGAGCTGGATGTGCGGCCCTGGCGCCACACCTTCGCTTCGCGAATTGGCCGCGCAAGTTCCGGCCGCACCTGCCCGAGAAGTACGATGGTAGCGTCAACCCGGCGGAGTTCCTCCAGATCTACTTCACCGCCATCCTTGCTGCAGGAGGGGACGAGGCCGTCATGGCCAACTACTTCCCCGTCGCCTTGACCGGCCCAGCCCGGTCTTAGCTCATGAATCTCCCCCAGGGTTCCATAACCTCCTGGGGAGAGCTCTGCCGGCAGTTCGCTGCTAACTTCGGCAGCTCCTACACCCGGCTTGGCACGGAGCTCGACCTCCACGCCATCTAGCAACAACCTGGAGAGACGTTGCGCTCCTTCATCCAGCGGTTCTCCCAGGTGCGGAACACCATCCCGCATATTCAAAATGCTTCTTTGGTGGTGGCGTTCCGGCAGGATGTACGGGACAAGAAGATGCTTGAGAAGCTCGCGACCAGAGAGGTTCGCGACGTCTCAGAGCTCTTCAGCCTGGCGGACAAGTGCGCCAGGGTAGCAGAAGGGCGGAACTGACACTCACTGCCAGCCTCCGATTCAGGAGGACAACCCGGATCTGGTGCTTCTTCCCATGGAAGCGGCAAGAAGATCAAGAACCGGGGCGGTGGCAAGATGAAGCCACCGACCGCAGCTCTCGTTGCTGCAGCAGGAGCACCCAGTGGAGCTCGGGGGCCACGCCCCGACAAGAGGCAGCGACAATCACCAGCTCCAGATGGTGACCAAGGCGAGCCATGCCCCGTGCACGACACCAGCAACCATACTGCTGCTGAGTGCCGGGAGATTCAGAAGCTCGCGAAGCGCTTCCGCAAGGGGAAGCAACCGCATGCTGATGCCCCTCCCTTCCGTCAAAGGGAGGGCAAGCAGAAGGTCAACACCCAAGACAACGTCGGCCATCAGGTAGGGTTCCAGGAGCCTCAGCGAGCCGTAAAGGCGGTGCACAACTATGAGGACTCCAGCTCCAGTGGCGACGAGTCAGGGCGGTCGCCGACTACGACTGCCCCAAAAGATCTGTGGAGTCTGCACTACTGCAGTATCAGCCTTGGAGAAGCTCCAAGCAGTTGCAGCAGCCCAACCACCAGCCTTCGGCGGTGCAGAACCGGGCCAGCTCCACCCAGGCGCACGTCTCAGTGCCTCGGCCTCACCTCCCGGGGGCCGCCCAGGATTCGTCAACCTCCTGTCGGCCCGAGCCAATGGGAGAAGACATCCTGGGTCCCCCAAGAAGAGTCCGGGTCCGCCTACCTCTTGTCGGCCTGAGTCAATGGAGGAAGGTACCCCGGGGCTCCCAGGAGAAGCCGCGCGGGACCAGCTCCGGGGTGAAGATATCGACCTCGTCGGCGAGACATGATTACAAGTAACACTCCACAACGCACGGTCCCGGCTGGTGCCCTAGCGCTACCGCCAAAAGACCAAGCGCGTCTGGGAGCTACAAGAAGGAGACCTGGTGCCGCGGCGCGCACTTTCCCGCGAAGGACCTATAAACTCTCCCCCAGCCGGGAAGGTTCCTTCCGAGTCGCGAAAGCTGCCGTCCCAGGTACATACGCCTCTCCACCAAGGATGGGATCCGCTCCCGAATCCTTGGAGCACGGAACATCACAGTAAGTTCTATCTCCTGAGCATTAGTAGAACATGCCTTTTCCTTTCTGTAATAGATCCCATAGGCTCCAGGAACAGCGCTCGGAGCAGCTAAGCCTCAGGGGACGGTCCAGGACTACGTCCAGCTTGGCCTGGTTCCGACCCCAAGCGCGTAGAGTCTTGCTTCCCTTCTTAATGGGGCGGGTCGTTGCCTCCATGTTCAGCCTGTCTTCCTCCTATGGGCATTTACACAGAAACCTGTTGTACCACGCTCTTACTTATGTGCTCATTTAAATTACGCATCAATTTTTATGACCGCACTTTCTATGTATGCTCACCGTACATTTAGCTCTCCTTTCCCGCTCTCATCCATAGTCAGCATTTGCTATCCTACCGAAGGCGGTTGCACTTGAGGCATCTGCCGATGGCCAGGGGGCCTTTCGGGCCTCCCCAGTCAGGTGTTGCGGCGCCAGTTGGTCACCTCCAGGAAAGGCCTGCGCTGTGCATGGGGGGTCCAGGGTGCGTAGCCTGCTTTGCCGGTTCCGACCCAAAGCGTGCGCGCCCTGCCCTTCGGAGGTCCAGGGGAGTACAACCGCTTTGCCTGGTTCCGTACCGAAAGCATGTGCACTCTGCTTCCCCGGCGTACGGTCCGGTACTAGGGGCCGGACGGTCGTACCCTGACCTCGGAGGGAGTCGGAGCCCCGGCGCCTCGCGCACAGGATTGCCCAAGCCCCGTATACCGGACTAGGACCGTAAGCCAAATAAGAATAAGAGACGGGGAGGGGAGAACCCCTCCGAGGAGAATTACGCTTCCTCTACCTGTGTGCAGGACCTCCAGGTTTTAGCTACGAGGACCGCATGAAGGGGGGGGGGGGGGGGAAGAGCCATCGACTACTCCAGCGCAAGGCCGGAGGATCCGGGTCTCGCCCCTTCCGCAGGGGCGAGCCCCGAAGGCCCCACGTGTCCAGCGGGGCCGGAGCTCCCCTTTCCTCAGAAGGAGCTCCGGGCCCGCCACGTGGCCGGCAGAGCCAAGCCTCGCCCCCTCCGCAAGGGTGAGCCCCGAAGGCCCCACATATCCAGCGGGGTCGAACTTCCATCTTCTCAAAGGAGAGCTCCGGGACCGCCACGTGGCCGTCAGATCCGGACCTCCCCGTTCTCACGGGGTGAGCTCCAAAGACCCCTGGGGCCCTTAACTCAATAAGGACCCGAGGGAGGTGTCTGTACAGGACTTCAAGGTTGGTGAAGACCTCTGAGTACCTTGCGGAGCTAAGGACTCGGCAGGCCCAACCAAGAAGAAGACAAAAGCACACAAACACAGAAAATAACAAGAGTCTATTCATTCAAGGCTCCACGAGTTGGACTACAAACTCAGTAAAAAAAAGAAAAAGATACAAGCCCTAGGATTCCCCTCGCTCTCGCCGGAACCTAAAGGCTACAAGGGCGGCCATGTCCCCGACTTCGGCCCTGGCGGCTTCCTCCTGTTCCGTGGCGGGGCCCTGACTCGCTGGCTCCAGTGAGAAGGAGGGATCCCGGCTCCGGAAGCACGCCAACACGTGCGTAGCAACCTCCATGGCCAGGCTCCGTCCCTCTGCCTCGAGCTCGACGGCGACCACCACTTCGAGCCTATTCAGCTTGGCGCTGATAGACTCGAGCGCGGGGATCACCTCGGCTACCTTCTGCACCGGGGCCGCTGCCTTCACTGGGCTAAAGCCGAGAGGGACCAGGGCGGACCCCGCCTGGTCTAAGAAGTTTGAGAACGCCTGGGCCTCGGAGGACCGCAAGGCTAGCAGCTCCTCCACCACGCGGCGGGCTGCCAGCTGGGCGTCAAGGCTCCCCTCGAAGATTTCCTTCTCCTTGGTGGCCAGTGAACTCTCCCGAAGCTGGAGGCGCTGGGAAAGCTGGTCCAACTCCGAAGCCCGGAAGTCGGCTGCCAGCTCCCGGTCCAGGGCCGCCTGGTGCTTCCGGGAGACCTGCTCCTCCCTTGCAACCAGGTCTGCCTTCTGGGTCTCGAGTTCCTTGGCACGAGCCCTCAGGTCACCTTCGCCAGCCGCCAGCCGTGCCGCGATCTTCTCCACCTCGGCCGCCGCAGAGCGCTCCTGGTCCGCGACGGCGCGCTCACGGCGCTCCAGCTTCAGACGCAGATCCTCCAAAGCGGAGAGACGCTCATCGGCCTGAGCGTGAGACTCGCGGGCCTCCTAGTGGAGCCGCCGAGTCTCGGAGTCCAGATGGTCGACGACCCTCTTCTGACGGTCAAGGAGTGCCTCCATGACGTTGAGCGATGCCCACCTCGAGTCAAGCTCCTCCCTGACCTCCTCAGTTCGCTCCCTCAAAAGGCGCCCCCAAGTGAGGAGGCGATCCCTCTCACCTACCTGCTCCTCCCGCTCGCGACCGAGCGCGGCCAAAAACTATCGGTCGTCTGGGCGAGCATGAGGGCGTCTGCCAGGGGCAGCGGGGCGGCAGAGGCCGGAGCGGCGCCCCGACCTCCTCCATCACGTCGTCTTCGGGAGAAGTCGACGCTCCGGCAACCGGGATAAGGCGCCGATCAGGAGAAGCCGGCACTGGGACAAGCTCGCTCCCGGTGCGCCCTGGTTCACTGCCCGCCGAAAGGCACGTGGCAGCTTCTCCAGCTCCGGCGACAGGGGGCGGGATATCGACAACCGGTCCCGCCGAACCCTCAGCGACAGTCGACTCCCGAGCCGGTGAAGGGGGATGAATGGGAGGAGTCGCTGCTGCCGCAGGAGCCGGGCCGACCGGCGCAGAAGGAACTTGCGCTGGTTTGGGGGCCGCTGCGACCGTTTCGGCTTCCGAGCACTGCGGCGCGGATCCCCCGTCAGTCGAGGATGGCTGGGAAACGGGAGTGTTACCGGCACTCGGGGAGTCACTGCAAACATGGGAAACTCCTGAGTTAGGAAAAGAAGAAGACAATACAGGCTCTAGAATCTGGTAGGCGTCGCTTACCAAGAGACACGAGCGCTCCAACGGGCTCTGAACCCCGGCTTCCGAGCCGAGGTAGGTCCACTAGAGCCCGCCGTCGCCGCCAACGTGGCTGCCCCGCAGTCGCCCGGACTGGCGGAGCAGGGGTTGCTTCTAAAGCCCCCCTGGACGCTGATCCGGCCCCTGAGGCCCGGGGCGCCTGAGTTCTTGGCCCGCCCCTGGGCATCGACGCACCAGCACTTCCCCTCGAGGCTCCACCGCCTGAGGAGGGAGGACGCGACGCCCGGGAACCTTCAGGCCGTCGTCGTTCAAGAGGAGTCCCGTCGGGATGATGAGCCCGAGGCCTCTTGGAGTCGCCACCGGACGGGGCGCCATCTCCAGAAGTAGGGCACGCAGGCGCCCTGGATCCCTGACTCGGCGCAAACGCCGCCGCCGGAGGAGACCGGGCGCGCTTCTTCTCCGGAGGCAGGTTGGAAGCCATGGCAGGAGGAAGCTCAAGGATAGGGAAAACAAGGGCGCAAGAACTCAAGGAAGATGCAAGCGCTGGGAAGTGTGAAGGGAAGCCGTGATGCGGGTAAGATCCCCTTTTAAACTTCCCAGGCGCGATTCGAAACTCTTCGAATACGCCGCTTGGACAACCGCTTCGGCTCCAAGACCAAGCGTTGATGACAAGTGGACCCAAGACGTCCAGCTGAAGCGGTGGGCCAAAAAGTCAGTCTCCCAAGGAGACGAGCCGGCAAGATGCTTCGGCGGTTCCCGAAAAAGCGCTGCGACGTGCAGAAGTGGCAGCCTTGGGAACGCCGCAGTAAAAGCAGCCATCAAGTGGGGCACACGCTCCCACGATCCCGCGACTGTACGTGCTCCGGCAACGGTCAATGCGGGTCTTAGAGAAGGTGCGCGGAGTGGAAGAGACGAGGGCCCCACCTCGGACTCGCTATCTCCCCCGAGATGGGCCCGGGGGCCACTGTCGGTACCCTCAATACGGGGTACTCCCGCGCACAGTGGAAAATGCCTAAGGACCTCACCCTTCTCCGCAGGGAGGGCTCCGAAGGCGCCATGTGTCCAGCGGGGCCGGACCTCCCTCTCCTCAGAGGAGAGCTCCGAACCCGCCATGTGGCCAACTGAGCCGGACCTCCCCCCTCCGCGGGGAGAGTTCCGGAGGCTCCACGTGTCCCACGGGGCCGGACCTCCCTCTCCTCAGAGGAGAGCTCCGGGCCCGCCACGTGGCTAGCAGAAGCCGGACCTCCCCCCTCCGCGGGGAGAGCTCCGAAGGCTCCACGTGTCCCGCGGGGCCGGACCCCCCCTATCCTCATAGGAGAGCTCCGGGCCCGCCACGTGGCCAGCAGAGCAGCGCTGCCTGCCCCCGCGCGGTAGGCAACAAGAGTAAAGACGCGCCATACCTTGGCCGTACAAGGTATTCAAGACTCGCGCCATCCCAAGGCGTGGAGACGCGGAGCACGCCTCTGTCAGGTGTCGTTGCGCCCAGTCACATCGCAGACTGGCGCGCCGTGTCAGAGCCTGCCCGCCAATAAACATAGCGACAAGACATCCCCTGTCGCCCCTGCCATCATCAACCACTACGATTAGCTTGCGACATGGGCAGGGCGGCAGAGCGAAGACTCGGAAGCCCTCGCCAGAGACAACTACCGGCGTAACTGCAGATACGGTAGATGACAAGCAATCTCTCCGGGACCACCTGTCGGGTCCCGAGCCCACCTTGTAAGCCACTCGAGCCTTGGACTATAAAAGGCTCGGATAGGCAACGTTAGCAAGGGTTCACCTATTACACACTCTCACGCAAGGTTCAACTCTTGGCACACATACGCTCCAGCAATCGAGCACTTAGGTCATCCTCAAGCTCAGGACTCCTGTCGAATTGTGTGGTCGACACTTCCCCCGGACTTGCTCTGGGCAGCCCGCGGAGGTTCTTTTTCGGAGGGGCTAGACACTTGCGGAGAGCTTCAGCATTAGGGACGAGTGAGGGAGAAGCTTGACACGGCGAGTTATACGTGGTTCAGGCCACCGGAGCGTAAAACCCTACGTCTACGGTGAGCAGAGGTGCTCGCTGTATTGCTTGTTGCTCAGAACCGGAGTCCTGAGCTTGAGGGTGAGTGATGCCTAGGATGCGAGTTCACAGAGTTCGAACCCTTGCTAACGTTGCCTACCCGAGCCTTTTATAGTCCAAGGCTCGAGGGACTTACAAGGGGGGGGGGGGGGGGGGGGCGGGACCCGACAGGTGGTCCCGGGGAGATTGCCTGCCGACTATCGTATCTGAAGTTATGTCGGTAGTTGTCTCTAGCGAAGGCTTCCGAGTCTTCGTTCTGCCGCCCTGCCCATGCCTCAAGCTAGTCGTAGTGGTTGATGACGGCGGGGGCGGCAGGGGTTGTCTTGTCCCTGTGTTTATTGGCTGGCAGTTTTTGACACGGCGCGCCAGTCTGCGATGCGACTAGGCGCAACGGCACCTGACAGAGGCGTGCTCCGCGTCTTCGCGTCTTGGGAAGGCGCGGGCCTTGAATACCTTGTACGGGCAAAGGTATGGTGCGTCTTTACGCCTGCTGCCTACCGCGCGGGGGCAGGTAGCGCCGTCCTGCTGGCCACGTGGCGGGCCCAGAGCTCTCCTATGAGGAGAGGGAGGTCCGGCCCCGCGGGACACGTGGAGCCTTCGGACCTCTCCCCGCGGAGGGGGGAGGTCCGGCTTCTATCAGCCACGTGGCGGGCCCGGAGCTCTCCTCAGAGGAGAGGGAGGTCTGACCCCGCGGGACACGTGGCGCCTTCGGAGCTCTCCCCGCGGAGGGGGGAGGTCTGGCTGCTGCTGGCCACGGGGCGGGCCTGGAGCTCTCCTCTAAGGAAAGGGAGGTCCGGCCCCGCTGGACACGTGGCGCCTTCGGAGCTCTCCTTGCGGAGAACGGCGAGATCCTTAGGCATTTTCCCCTGTGCGCGGGGGTACCCCATATCGAGGGTACCGACAGTGGCCCCCAGGCCCATCTCGGGGGAGATAGCGAGCCCGAGGTGGGGCCTCCGTCTCTTCTGTTCCACGCACTTTCTCAAAGTCCCGCATTGACCGCTGCCGGAGCACGAACAATCGCGGGATCGTGGGAGCATGCGCCCACTTGATGGTTGCTTTTACTGCGGCGATTCCCAAGGCTGCCACTTCTGCATGTTGCGACGCTTTCTTCGGGAACCGCCGAAGCGCATTGCCGGCTCGTCTTCTTGGGAGACTGACTCCTTGACCCACCGCTTCAGCTGGACGGCTTGGGTCCACCTGTCATCGGCGCTTGGTCTTGGAGCCACAGCGGTTGCCCATGGGGTGTATTCGAAGAGTTTCAAATCGCTTCGAATCGCACCCAGGAAGTTTTAAAAAAGGGGATCTTACCCACATCACGGCTTCCCTTCGCACTTCCCAGCGCTTTTCCTTGGATTCTTGCGCCCTTGTCTTCCCTGTCCTTGAGCTCTCCCCTGTAATGGCTTCCAACCCGCCCCCAGAGAAGAAGCGCGCTCGATCTCCTCCGGTGGCGGCATCCGTGCCAAGTCGGGGAAACAGGGTGCCTGCACCTCCTGCTTCTGGAGATGGCGCTCCGTCCGGTGGCGACCCCAAGAGGTCTTGGGCTCATCATCCCGACGGGACTCCTCTTAAGCGACAACAGGCCGAAGGTTCCCGGACGTCGTGCCCTCCCTCCTCAAGCAGTGGAGTCTCCAGGGAACTTGTTGATGCATCGAGGGGAGCTTCTGGAGCGTCCCGTGCTCCGTCAGTCCAGGCGACTGCGGAGCGGCCGTCGGTGGCGACGGCGGGCTCTGGGGGTCCTACCCCGGCTCGGAAGTCGGGGTTCAGGGCCCATTGGAGTGCTCGCGCTTCTCGGCCGTCCTCGACTGATGGGGAGTCTGCGCTGTTGCGCTCGGAAACCGAGACAGATGCCACGACCCCCAAGCCAGCGCGAGTTCCTCCTGTTCCGGTCTGCCCGGATTCTATGTCAGCGCCAATTCCTTCCACTCGTCCCTCTCCACCGGCTGAGGGGCCAGCTGTTAGTGAGGGTTCGGCGGGTCCTGCTGTCGAGGTCCCAGTGTCGGCTTCTCCTGGCCGGCGTCTCATCCTGGCCCCCGGCGCGTCGTCTTTTCTTGAGGACGATGTGATGGAGGAGATCGGGGGTGCCGCTCCGGCCTCTGCTGCCCCACTGCCCCTGGCGGATGCCTTCGTGCTCGCCCAAGCGAGCGTGCGGCAGGTCCTGGCCGCGCTTGGTCGTGAGCGAGAGGAGCAGGCGGTTGAGAGGGATCGCGTCCTCATCTGGGGGAACCTTTTGCGGGAGCGGACCGTGAAGGTCAAGGGCGAGCTCGACTCCAGGCGGGAGTCGCTTGACATCATGGGAGCGCTCCTCGACCGGCAGAAGCGGGCTGTTGACCACCTGGACTCCGAGACGCGGCGGCTCCACAGGGAGGCCCTTGAGGCGCATGCCCACGCCGAGGAGAGCCTCTCTTCCGTGAAAGAGATACGACAGAGGCTGGAGCGCCGTAAGCGCGCCGTTGAGGACCAGGAGCGCTCCGTGGCAGCCGAGGCGGAGAGGGTCGCTGCGCGGCTGGCGGCGGGCGAGGGCGACCTGCGCGCTCGGGCCAGGGCTCTAGAGGCCCGGAAGGCTGACCTCGCCACGAAGGAAGAGCAGGTCTCCCGGGAACGCCAGGCGATCCTGGATAGGGAGTTGGCTCACGACTTCCGGGCTTCTGAGTTGGAGCGGCTCGCCCAGACTCTCCGCCTTCGGGAAAGCTCCCTGGCGGTCAAGGAGAAGGAATTCTCCGAGGAAAACCGCGACGCCCTGCAAGCGGCCCGCCGCGAGGTAGAGGAGCTCTTGGCCTTGCGGTCCTCCGAGGCGCGTGCGGTCTCGAGCTTCGTCGATCAGGCGGGGTTCGCCTTGGTCCCTCTTGGCTTCAGCCCGGTGAAGGCGGCGGCTCCTGCACTGAAGGTGGCCGAGGTGATCCCCGCGCTGGAGTCAATCGGCGCCAAGCTGAACAGGCTAGACGCGGTGGTCGCCAGCGAGCTTGAGGCAGAGGGACGGGGCCTGGCCTTGGAGGTTGCCACGCATGTGTTGGCAGGCTTCAGGAGCCGGGACCCTTCTTTCTCACTGGAGCCAGCGAGAGAGGGCCCTGCCGCGGAGCGGGAGGAGACTGCCAGGGCTGAAGTCGGGGATGTGGCCGCCCTTGTAGCCTCTAGGTTCCGGCGCGAGCCAGGAGGACCCTAGGACTTGCTTCTTTCTTTTTATCGAGTCTGTAGTCCAGCTCATGGAGCCATGAATAGATAGACTCTTTTGAACCTTTGTGCTTGTGATGCTTTTGTCTTCTTGGTTTTGCCTGGCCGAGCCCTTAGCTCCGCAAGGTACTCAGAGGCCTTCACCAATCTCGATGCTCTGCACAGACATCTTCCCCGGGTCCTTACTGTATTAAGGGCCCCGGAGGTCTCCGGAGCTCACCCCCTGAGGATGGGGGTCCGGATCTGCCGGCCACATGGCGGGCCCGGAGCTCCCCTCTAAGGAGAGGGAGGTCCGGTCCCACGGGACACGTGGAGACTTCGGAGCCCCCCCCCCCACCCGGAGGGGGAGGTCCGGCTTCCGCCGGCCACGTGGCAGGTCCGGAGCCCCTCCTGAGGAGGCGGGAGCTCCGACCCCGCTGGGCACGTGGGGCCTTCGGGCCCTGTCCCTGTTGAAGGGGCGAAACCCGGACCTTCCGGTCCGACGCTGGAGTAGTCGATGGCTCCTTGCCCCCCACCTCATGTAGCCCTTGTAGCTAAAACCTGGAGGTCCTGCACACAGGTAGAGGAAACGTGATTCTCCTCGGGGGGGTCCTCCCTTTCCGGTCTCTTAGTCTTATTCGGCTTATGGTCCTAGTCCGATATACGGGACTTGGGCAATTCTGTGCACGAGGCACCAGGGCTCCGGCTCCCTACAAGGTCCGGGTACGATCGTCCGGCCCCTAGTACCGGACCGTACGTCGGGGAAGCAGAGTGCACAGGCTTTGGGTACGGAACAAGGCAAAGCGGTTGTACTCCCCTGGACCTCCAAAGGGCAGGGTGCGCACGCTTTGGGTACAAAGTCGGCTAAGCGGGATACGCACCCTGGACCCCCCATGCACGGCGCCGGCCTTTCCTGGAGGTGACCAACTGGCACCGCAACACCTGACTGGGGGAGGCCCGAGAGGCCCCCCTGGCCATCGGCAGGTGCCTCAAGTGCAACCGCCTTCGGTAGAATAGCAAATGCTGACTATGGATGAGCGCGGGAAAAGGGGAGCTAAATGTACGGTGAGCATACATAGAAAGTGCGGTCATAAAAACTAATACATAATTTAAATGAGCACATGAGAGAGAGAGCGAAGTAGAACAGGTTTCTGAGTAAATACCCATAGGGGGAAGTAAGGCTGTACATGGAGGCAACGACCCGCCTCATTAAGAAGGGAAGCAAGACTCTACGCGCTTAGGGTCGGAACCGGGCCAAGCTGGACGTAGTCCTGGACCGTCCCCTAAGACTTAGCTGCCCGGAGCGCTGTTCCTAGACTCTACGGGATTTATTACAGAAGGGTATGGCCCTGTTCTACTAACGCTCAGGAGGTAGGACTTACAGTGTTGTTCCATGCCAAGGGTTTGGGAACGGATCCCATCCTTGGTTGAAAGGCATGTGTACCTGGGACGGCAACTTTCGTGACTCGGAAGGGACCTTCCCGGCTGGGGGAGAGTTTATAGGTCCTTCGCGGGAAAGTGTGTGCCGCGGCACCAGGTCGCCTTCTTGCAGGTCCCTGACGCGCTTGGTCCTTTGGCTGTAGTGCTAGAGCACTAGCCGAGGTCGTGCGTTGTGGCGTGTCACCTGCAGCCGAGCCTCGCCAACGAGGTCGTCATCTTCACGCTGGAGCGGGTCCTGCGCGGCTTCTCCTGGGAGCCGCGGGGTACCCTCCCCTTCTGGCTAAGGCCTTCAAGGGCCTTCAAGGGGTAGGAGGACCCGGACTCTTCTTGAGAGACCTAATGCGTCTTTCCCCTTCTGGCTAAGGCCTTCAAGAGGTTGACAGACCCTGGGCAGCCCCCAGGAGGTACGGCCGAGGCACAGAGACGTGCACTCGGGTGGAGCTGGCCCGGTTCTGCACCGTCGGGGCTGGTGCTTGGGCTGCTGCAACTACTTGGAACTTCTCCAAGATTGATATCGCAACAGTGCAGTCTCCACGGACTTTCCGGGGCGACCGTAGTTGGCTACTGCCCCGGCTCGTCATCACTGGAGCTGGAGTCCTCACCGTTGTGCACCGTCTTTATGACGTGTTGAGGCTCCTGAAACCCCACCTGGTGGCCGACGCTGACTGAGGCGTCGACCTTCTGCTTGCCCTCCCTCTGAGGGAGGGGCGGAGCATCAGCTCTTAGCTGCCTCCCTTTGCAGAAGCGCTCTGCGAGCCTCTGGATGTCCCAGCACTCGGCAGCAGTATGATTGATGGTGCCATGCACGGGGCATAGCTCGCCTTGGTCACCATCTGGGGCTGGTGACTGTCGCTGCCTTTTGTCGGGGCGCGGCCCCCGAGCCCCACTGGGTGCCGCTGCTGTGGCAACGGGAGCCACGGCCGGTGGCTTCATCTTGCCACCGCCCCGGTTCTTGATCTTCTTGCTGCTTCCATAGGAAGCAGCGCCAGATCCGGGCTGTCCTCCTGACCCGGAGGCTGGGGGGAGTGTCAGTTCCGCCCTTTTGTGGCTCTGGCGCACTTGACCACCAGGCTAAAGAGCTCTGAGACGTCGCGGACCTCTCTGGTCGCGAGCTTCTCGAGCACCTTCTTGTCCCGGACGCCTTGCCGGAACGCCACCACCACAGAAGCATTTTGGATATGTGGGATGGTGTTCCGTACCTGGGAGAACCGCTGGATGAAAAAGCGCAACGATTCCCCAGGTTGTTGCTGGATGGCGTGGAGATCGAGCTCCGTGCCAGGCCAGGTGTAGGAACTGCCGAAGTTGGCGGTGAACTGCCGGCAGAGCTCCCCCCAGTAAGTTATGGAACCCTAGGGGAGGTTCATGAGCCAAGACCGGGCTGGGCCGGTCAAGGCGACGGGGAAGTAGTTGGCCATGACGGCCCCGTTCCCTCCTGCAACAAGGATGGCGGTGGAGTAGATCTGGAGGAACTCCGTCGGGTTGACGCTGTCGTCGTACTTCTCGGGCAGGTGCGGCCGAAACTTGCGTGGCCACCTCGCGAAGCGAAGGTGGGGCGCCAGGGCCATACATCCTGCTCCTGTTGCTGTAGGCGTTGGTGACGCAAACGCTTGGTTCGCTGCTGGCACTGTGTACCCCGGTATGGGCAAGGCTGCGCCATAGACCGGGGGCGCCGTTTGCAGGGCATATGGCTGTGGCATATGCTGCGTGGCGTATGCCTGGGGCAGAGATCGCGTGGCGAAGGTCTGCGCCTCAGGCTGGGTCGAGGCTGACGTCATGCTGTCACCGACCTCTTGGTTGCGACGCCTTTCTCGTCGTCGCTCGAGGAACACTCGGGCATCTTGGCCCAAGTGGCATCGTTCCAGCTCTGTCCTCAGGTCTGTTGATGGGAGTCTGGTGGAGCTGGAGTCCGCCGTCTGCCCGTCAACCGTTGGCGTGCGCGTCAGCGACACAGCCGGTTGGCCGGGGCGTCGTCCCCGCCGAAGTCGAGGGTTTGCGGCGGCGACGACAAGACGGTCTACTTCGCGAATCCACTGCTGGGTCGCTGCCTGAGGCGCGTCCCCAGCAGGTGGATTGCGCAGCAGCGCTCTTGCTGCAGCTAGCGCCCCCGTGGGGAACGCTCAGCGCTGCAGAAGATCTCACGCTAGCTGGAGCCTGCATTGCCGGAGTCGGGGTTGCCGGAGTCGGCTGCTGGCTTCCAGCTTGCACCGACACACTCCGTCCTGAGTGTGTCGGCACGTATTCCCCGCTAGTCACGGTCCGTCGTGAACGCGGGGGAGGAGAGCTTGCCGCTGAAGGAAGCTTCGTCATCTTCGTCGGTAGAAGCTCGTTGCGCAAGGGAAAAGCCCACTACCTGGCGTGCCAAATATCGAAGTGTGTGGTCGACACTTCCCCCGGACCTGCTCTGGGCAGCCCGCGGAGGTTCTTTTTCGGAGGGGCTAGACACTTGCGGAGAGCTTCAGCGTTAGGTACGAGTGAGGGAGAAGCTTGACACGGCGAGTTTTACGTGGTTCAAGCCGCCGGAGCGTAAAACCCTACGTCCACGGTGAGCAGAGGTGCTCGCTGTATTGCTTGTTGCTCAGAACCGGAGTCCTAAGCTTGAGGGTGAGTGATGCCTAGGATGCGAGTTCACAGAGTTCGAACCCTTGCTAACGTTGCCTACCCGAGCCTTTTATAGTCCAAGGCTCGAGCGGCTTACAAGGGGGGGGGGGGGGGGCGGGACCCGACAGGTGGTCCCGGGGAGATTGCCTGCCGACTATCGTATCTGAAGTTATGTCGGTAGTTGTCTCTAGCAAAGGCTTCCGAGTCTTCGTTCTGCTGCCCTGCCCATGCCGCAAGCTAGTCGTAGTGGTTGATGACGGCGGGGGCGGCAGAGGATGTCTTGTTGCTGTGTTTATTGGCTGGCAGGTTCTGACACGGCACGTCAGTCTGTGATGTGACTGGGCGCAACGGCACCTGACAGAGGCGTGCTCCGCTTCTTCGCGTCTTAGAAAGGCGCGGGCCTTGAATACCTTGTACGAGCAAGGTATGGTGCGTCTGTACGCCTGCTACCTACCGCGCGGGGGCAGGCAGCGCCGTCCTGCTGGCCACGTGGCGGGCTCGGAGCTCTCCTCTGAGGAGAGGGAGGTCCGGCCCCGCGGGACACGTGGAGTCTTCAGACCTCTCCCCGCGGAGGGGGGAGGTCCGGCTTCTATCGGCCACGTGGCGGGCCCGGAGCTCTCCTCAGAGGAGAGGGAGGTCCGTCCCCGCGGGACACGTGGCGCCTTCGGAGCTCTCCCCGCGGAGGGGGGAGGTCCGGCTGCTGCTGGCCACGGGGCGGGCCCGGAGCTCTTCTCTGAGGAGAGGAAGGTCCGGCCCCGCTAGACACGTGGCGCATTCGAAGCTCTCCCTGCGGAGAAGGGCGAGATCCTTAGGCATTTTCCCCTGTGCGCGGGGGTACCCCATATCGAGGGTACCTACAACTCCGGTTCTGAGCAGCAAGCAATACAGCGAGCAACTCTGCTCACCGTGGACATAGGGTATTACGCTCCGGCGGCCTGAACCACGTAAAAATTCCCGTGTCAAGCTTCTCACTCAATCGTCACTAACGCTGAAGCTCTCCGTGAGTGACTAGCCGCACCGAAAAAGAAACTCCGCGAGCTGCCCAGAGCAGGCTTGGGGGAAGTGTCGGCTACACACTTCGACAATAAACTTTGAAATTTTATAACTATTTTTATAGAACAGAGAAAAATGTACGAGTAAGCTATGAGAATTTAAAGAAAATCTCATACAATTTTGATATTCAACCTAAAAATTAATTTCCTACAACACTGCTAGATAAATGAACATGACAAACATGATTTATTTATAGTTATTAGAACCGCAATATCAGATCGAAACAGCCTAAACAGAGGGAAGAACAAGAATTTTAGATCTTATAAAAAAATAATGCTAAGATCTGAGCAATGATGATCTTTTTCCACTAATAGTCAATACTCTTTTACTTTCATTCTACTCTGCACTGTATGGTATTTTTGTGGTAGATTATTGTGTCCGTCTTCTTCTTGCTACCCAACAGCAGCCATGAGACATCAACAAAAGA
The DNA here is from genome assembly GCA_030760725.1 of Neostapfia colusana. Taxonomy (NCBI): domain Eukaryota; kingdom Viridiplantae; phylum Streptophyta; class Magnoliopsida; order Poales; family Poaceae; genus Neostapfia; species Neostapfia colusana. The sequence goes on along the minus strand of JASWHV010000005.1, from coordinate 100,205,048 downwards.
GAAACATGTTGGAAATACTAGGGAGAATATGTTTTTCACTATAGCTAGCAAGAAGATCCAAGACAACATGTATTGTCTTGCCCTAGGGAAGAAGACAACGGTGAGACAACACTTTTCTTTCTCTTCGTATGAGGCATGATCCATAGGAGAACGTGTGGTAGAGAAAGGGACATGGGTGTAGGGATTAAGGTTAATTGGTTTATTCCCACCCTTGAATTAGGTTCTAATTAGATCTTAATTAAACCATACTAAATCGAATAAGCTTGGCTATCTGTTTTTTTATTAATTTTCTTGATCCCGACCAAAGTAGTCTGCATAGCAGTTTATGGGCCCCCCTTCGGCCTGGACCCTTGGCGGTCGCCCCTCCCGCTTAGGCCCACAGCCGACTCTGCAAGTTTCATACAGAAAAGAGAGTTTCTATGTTTCCAAGTTGCAAATAAGCTTCAATACAATATTATAATCACAAAGGGGAGAAACACATTTGAGATGAGAAAACATCCAATGGTTGAGCTAGCTCGTTACACATCTGGAGGTGAACGACCAGGAACCAGCTGTGAGAAGACAGGAGTAGCATTTATGTCAGACATGGCAATCAGAATTAAACATTAGCAAACAACAGAAATGATGTCTGATCAAGATACTTACAATGGCTATGTTGTTGCCATTCAGGAGTATCTGGTCAAGTTTTGTAATGCGACGACCTTCAGCAGTGTATTCGCTGCAGAACAATGAGAAAACATGGAAACGAATATTATTGTGTAATAAATTTCAGGCGAATCAAATCCAATGCAAGTGGGTGAAACTATGAGTAATTGCTGCAATTTAGTTGTTTATAAATGTATAATGAGGGCCAGCATTCTGATAAACATAGAGCAACTAAACGGAAACAGCAACAAAGTCTTTGCTCCAATCAACCGAAAAACAGCATTTAGATATAAAAAGGCTCCATGCTATAGTTTTTCAACTTTAGTGTTTTTAAGAGATTTTCACTATCAACCTGATAGCTCTTACAAAATAATATTGAATGAAGGATCTAACAGTTTTTCTCTAAGGTGTAAAATAACCACCACAAACTGGAACTGGTGCTTGGGCTTGAAGAAACTGAGCATATCATCCAAGTCCATGACAAGAAGCATTTTAAGAATATATCACAGCAGGCATGGAATTTGATAAGCACGTAAATGTCTGTTTGATATGAAAGATTTGATGCTTCATACTGTGCTTTGCTAAGTCAGGTCTCAGAAGTGTTGGTTTGAGTAGGGGTTCTGGGTGCTGCGTGGATTACAGCCAACACAAGCCCTACCAAAATAAAGGTTGTTGATCTCATGCCCTCGATTTGTTTGGTTTAGTGCCAATGTTAGGTTTCATGTATAGCCTACCCACTTGCTCGGGACAAAGGTTTTGTTGTTGTTATTGTGATTGGCTGCTTACACACGCCTGCACCCAAGAAAGTAATTTTTTTCTTGCCAATCACAATCACAGGCGAGCTGACTTTAGTGGTAGTCTCTCAACCCGCGTCCTACAGGTTGTGGTACAGTTTCTCCACATGATCCCATCATGACCTTCCCTAAACCATTTTGCATCCTTTATAGGTGGAGTTTCCGGGAGAACCAGATGGCTCAAGGCATAAATGATGTGTTGCTATTTTTAAGTATTCAGATAATAGCAGCGGTAGCCTCTACGCGAATGTCTCAAGGACAATTCAATAGGTTAGACATTCACTAGATTATATTTTCTTAGAAATACTGAGCACAAGTCTTAAAAATTTAGTCCGAGCTGAGTAAAATAATAGTCTGAACTAAGCTGAAAGCCCCAACTAATAAAACAAGAGCTATACAAAGACTATAAAACAGCGTCGAACAGAAAGTAAAGTTTAGCGTTTGGTTGAATTTTCACATACTACTCGGCGACGTCCTCCAGCACCATGTTGACGTAGACGTCGAACCCGCGGAGGGTGCCAACGAGCTCCTTGTCCCCCTTCATGATCACCCAGATCTTAGACCCGATGCAGCGGTCGATCAGCTCTGCTCGTCGGCACCCACAGGAACATGCACAAACAAGCAGCCGATTCAGGAACGCAGATCCAAGATACAACACTGCAATGGTTAGTGAATGGCGGCAGTTCGCGAGGTTCTTCCGCGCGCACCTGAGGGAGGAGCTGGGAGGGGTTGTTCTGAGACATGGCGACGCCTCCGGTGGATCTAAGATGGAGGTGAGGTCGCGGCTGCGACGGCGGCAGAAGACGGAGAGACGGCGGCGCAGGGCCTTTGCTTGGGTGTTGGAACGGCTCGGGCGGGCGCGCTAGCAAAGCCAGTCAACATATTAACGCCTCATTCTTATGAAAACAACAAATTTCGATAACAGAAAAACATTTTCACGTCACAAATCACTAGATCACCAAGATTTTAAAACAGTTAAATGGTGTTACGAATTACAAAAGGTACTACTGACCGGGTAACATAGTACCCGATAGGCAACCGGCTAGCCAGTTGCGAGGGGACACGTGGTTTCGCGGATCCTAACCTAGGGCCCGAACTCAGGATGATGCTATCACAATACTCGGCTCTGAAGAGTGAGCCGACCTCCAAGGTCGAAAGAGACGTCCAACCTCTAAGCCCGGCCAACAAGGCCGGAGTAAAGAGCAATCCGGGCTAGAGCCCAGACCGGATGCCGACGAGAGGCTTAAATGTCGACGTGATGAAGCGGCGGAAGGAATTCAAGACGGAGTGGGAGGCCACGTGCGACAACACCAGCACAACGTCAGGCCATAATCACCATCCGTCCCATCCCGCTCGGCGCGGGTGTACAGAGACAAAAAGTAAACGTAGATCGTAGACTAGACGGGAACAGGTGCACTCATCGCTCCTGCACCATTTTAGGCCACCTTAGACGCTGACACACCATGTAAACCTCCTGCCTCATTTATGAGGAGCCGGTGGGTAGTTATAGTCATTCGGGCTATAAAAAGCGGAGGCTCAGAACCTCACCTCGCACGGCGAAGGTAGCTCACACACACAAGACACTTAGGCTTCCTACTCGTTCTCGCACAAGGGATAGCCTCACTTGTAACCACGGTTCCTTGAACTGCCTCAGTTAATACAAGGCCAAAAAACACCCGAGAATGGACGTAGGACATGTTGTCCGAACCAGTATAAATTATTGTCTTTATTAGCTAGCCATATAGACATAAGAAGCGTAGCATTCGATTACTAGATGGTGGTGAAAATATCGACAACTACCTCATTAAAAATCTTTAGATCAAACCTTAAGTAGGTTGGTCGAGGCAGACCGTGTGGGGCCAGCCACCGACCACCTTGGGCTAACCGGGCCACGCGTTGGGCCGGTCGGACCGATCCTTAGACGGGTCATGTCGTGCCGCCACTGTCGGTACCCTCGATATGGGGTACCCCGCGCACAGAGGAAAATGCCTAAGGACATCGCCCTTCTCCGCAGGGAGAGCTCCGAAGGCGCCACGTGTCCAGCGGAGCCGGACCTCCCTCTCCTCAGAGGAGAGCTCCGGACCCGCCACGTGGTCAACTGAGCCGGACCTCCCCCCTCCGTGGGGATAGCTCCGAAGGCTCCACGTGTCCCGTGGGGCCAGACCTCCCTCTCCTCAGAGGAGCGCTCCGGGCCCGCCACGTGGCCAGCAGAAGTCAGACCTCCCCCCTCCGTGGGGAGGGCTCCGAGGGCTCCACGTGTCCCGCGGGGCCGGACCTCCCTCTCCTCAGAGGAGAGCTCCGGGCCCACCACGTGGCCAGCAGAGCAACGCTGCCTGCCCCCGCGCGGTAGGCAACAGGAGTAAAGACGCGCCATACCTTGCCCGTACAAGGTATTCAAGGCCCGCGCCTTCCCAAGGCGCGGAGACGCGGAGCACGCCTCTGTCAGGTGCCGTTGCGCCCAGTCACATCGCAGACTGGCACGCCGTGTCAGAGCCTGCCCGCCAATAAACGCAGCGACAAGACATCCCCTGCCGCCCATGCCATCATCAACCACTACAACTAGCTTGCGGCATGGGCAGGGCGGCAGAACGAAGACTCGGAAGCCTTCGCCAGAGACAACTACCGGCATAACTGCAGATACGGTAGATGGCAGGCAATCTCCCCGGGACCACCTGTCGGGTCCCGGGCCCACCTTGTAAGCCGCTTGAGCCTTGGACTATAAAAGTCTCGGGTAGGCGACGTTAGCAAGGGTTCACACTCCAGTCAATCGCACCCTTAGGTTCGACTCACCCTCAAGCTCAGGACTCCGGTTCTGAGCAGCAAGCAATACAGCGAACATCTCTGCTCACCGTGGACGTAGGGTTTTACGCTCCGGCGGCCTGAACCACGTAAAACTCCCCGTGTCAAGCTTGTCCCTCAATCGTCCCTAACGCTGAAGCTCTCCGCGAGTGACTAGCCCCTCCGAAAAAGAACCTCCGCGGGCTGCCCAGAGCAGACCCGGGGGAAGTGTCGGCTACACACTTCGACATTTGGCGCACCAGGTAGGGGGCTTTTCCCTTGCGGGACGAGCTTTTGCCGGCGAAGATGGCGAAGCTTCCTTCAGCGGCAAGCTCTCCTCCCTCACGTTCACGACGAACGGTGACTAGCGGGGACTACGTATCGACACACTCTGGACGGAGTGTGTCGGCGCAAGCTGGAAGCCAGCAGCCGACTCCGGCAGCACCGACTCTGGCAACGCAGGCTCCAGCAAGCGTGAGATCCTCTGCAGTGCTGAGCGTCCCCCACGGGGGCGCGCTAGCTGCAGCAAGAGCGCTACTGCGTAATCCACCTGCTGGGGACGCGCCTCAGTCAGCGACCCAGCAGTGGATTCGCGAGGTAGACCGTCTCGTCATCGCCGCCGCAAACCCTCGGCTTCGGCGGGGACGACGTCCCGACCAACCGGCTGTGTCGGTGACGCGCACGCCAACGGTTGACGGACAGACGGCAGATTCCCGCTACACCAGGCTCCCATCGACAGACCTGAGGACGGAGCTGGAACGATGCCACTTGGGCAAAGATGCCCGAGTGTTCATTGAGTGACGACGATAAAGGCGTCGCAACCAGGAGGTCGCCGACAGCATGTCGACTGCCTCAACCCAACCTGAGGCGCAGACGTTCGCCACGCGATCTCTGCCCCAGACATACGCCACGCAGCATATGCCCCCGTCATATGCCCTGCAAACGGCGCCCCTGGTCTATGGCGCAGCCTTGCCCATACCGGGGTACACAGTGCCAGCAATGAATCAAGCGTTCGCGGCACCAACGCCTGCAGCAACAGGAGCAGGATGTGCGGCCCTAGCGTCACACCTCCGCTTCGCGAGATGGCCGCGCAAGTTTTGGCCGCACCTGCCCGAGAAGTACGATGGCAGTATCAACCCGGCGGAGTTCCTCCAAATCTACTCCACCGCCATCCTTGCTATAGGAGGGGACGAGGCCGTCATGGCCAACTACTTTCCCGTCGCCTTGAACGGCCCAACCCGGTCTTGGCTCATGAACCTCCCCCAGGGTTCCATAACCTCCTGGGGAGAGCTCTGCCACAGTTCACTGCTAACTTCGGCAGCTCCTACACCCGGCCTGGCACGGAGCTCGACCTCCACGCCATCCAGCAACAACCTGGAGAGACGCTCTACTCCTTCATCCAACGGTTCTCCCAGGTGCGGAACACCATCCCGCATATCCAAAATGCTTCTGTGGTGGTGGCATTCCGGCAGGGTGTACGGGACAAGAAGATGCTCGAGAAGCTCGCGACCAGAGAGGTTCGTGATGTCTCAGAGCTCTTCAACCTGGCGGACAAGTGCGCCGGGGCAGCAGAAGGGCGGAACTGGCACTCACTGCCAGCCTCCGAGTCAGGAGGACAGCCTGGATCTGGCGCTGCTTCCCATGGAAGCGGCAAGAAGATCAAGAACCGGGGCGGTGGCAAGATGAAACCACTGACCGCGGCTCCCGTTGCTGCAGCAGCAGCACCCAGTGGAGCTCGGGGGCCACGCCCCGACAAAAGGCAGCGACAGTCACCGGCTCCAGATGGTGACCAAGGGGAGCTATGCCACGTGCACAACACCAGTTACCGTAATGCTGCCGAGTGGCGGGAGATTCAGAAGCTCATGGAGCGCTTCCGCAAAGGGAAGCAGCTGCGAACTGATGCCCCACCCTTCCGTCAAAGGGAGGGCAAGCAGAAGGTCGACACCCCAGACAACGTCGACCACCAAGTGGAGTTCCAGGAGCCTCAGCGCACCGTGAAGGCGGTGCACAACCATGAGGACTCCAGCTCCAGTGATGACGAGCGTCAGAAGATGCTCTACGTCATCTACAGCGGGTTCGCTCACCCCTCGTCCCGAAGCGCAGTTAAGACTCTGCGCCGGGCGGCAGCGTCGGTGGCTCCCCTCCCAAGTGTGGCGCCGCACCTCAAGTGGATGGGAACCCCCATCAGCTTTGATGCCACCGACTGCCCCAGGAACATGGCTAGGGCCCGCCAACTACCGCTCTTGGTAGCGCCCACCATCGCCAACGTGAGGATGTACCACGTTCTGGTAGATGGCGGGGCTGGGTTGAACCTCATCAGTCGCGCAGCTTTCCAGAAGCTGCAGATCCCGATGGCCAAGCTCACCCCATCGAGCCCGTTTTCAGGGGTAGGGCCGGGACAAGTCGTTCCCTACGGCAACATCAGCCTTCCGGTGACCTTTGGGGCACCGGACAGTTATCGAACAGAGTACATTCTGTTCGACGTGTCGGAGATCGACCTCCCCTTCAACGCCATAATCGACAGGCCAACCCTGTACCGATTCATAGCAGTAGCCCACTACGGCTACCTCGTCTTGAAGATGCCTACACCAACAGGCGTCCTCAAGATTCGTGGAGACCGCACTGCCGCAGTGTCAGCCTTGGAAAAGCTCCAGGCACTTGCAACAGCTCGAGCACCAGCCCCTGGCAGTGCAGAACCGGACTGGCTCCACCCGAGTGCACGCCACCGTGCCTCTACCACAGCACCCCGTGTGCAACCCCTCGACGAGGGCGACGTCCCCCTGAAGGTCGTCCAAGTCGGTGCCGATGCTGCCCAGACCACCCGGGTAGCCGGGGGCCTGGATAGCAAATAGGAAGGCACGCTCATCACCTTCCTCCGACACAACGTCGACGTGTTTGCATGGCAGCCGTCACAGATGCCGGGGATCCCTAGGGAGGTGATCGAGCACCACTTGAAGGTCTTCCCCGACGCCCGGCCAATCCAACAAAAGCCTCGCAAGCAGTCCATCGAGCGGCAAAACTTCATCCGAGAAGAAATCAAGAAGCAGCTGGACGCTGGCTTCATACGGAAGTCCACCACCCCCGGTGGTTGGCGAACCCCGTCGTTGTCCCGAAGGCCGGCGGGAAGCTCCGGATGTGCATCGACTACACCAGTCTCAATAAGGCATGTCCCAAATATCCATTCCCTCTCCCTAGAATAGATCAAATAGTAGACTCGACATCAGGCTGTGATATGCTATGCTTCCTAGACGCCTACTCGGGTTTCCATCAGATCCCTATGTCTAGAGAAGATGAAGAACACACCTCCTTCATCACAGTAGACGGCCTGTACTGTTATGTCTCTATGCCTTATGGCCTAAAGAATGTTCTTACCACCTTTGTACGTGCAATGCACAAAACCTTTGGAGAGTTAATAAGAGACCTAGTCGAGGTGTATGTCGATGACATCATTGTCAAGGTCAGGCAGAGTTCATCCTTGTTAGATAACTTGGCCATAGTCTTTGAAAAATTGCGCTCCACGCGCACCAAGATGAACCCGACAAGTGTGTGTTCGGCGTATCCTCTGGAAAGCTCTTAGGATTCCTAGTCTCACACCAAGGAATTGAGGCCAACCCAGAGAAGATCAAGGCCATCGACGTGATGCGGCCTCCCGCCCACATCAAAGAAGTCCAGAAACTCACGGGATGCCTAGCCGCGCTGAGTCGGTTTATACCGAGGCTAGCAGAGCGAGCGCTCCCCTTCTTTAAGCTCCTGCCCAAATCCGGTCCATTTGCTTGGACCGATGAAGCAGAAGAAGCTTTCCAGGAGTTGAAGCAACTCCTGACGACCCTACCCATCATGGTAGCCCCCGAGCCCGAAGAGCATTTGTTGCTCTCCATCGCGGCAAAAACTGAAGTGGTGAGCATGGTCCTAGTCGCAGAGCGGCCGGACCTCTCATCACCACAACCTGCTTCGGTAGCAAAAGACAAGCACCAGGAGACCTCGGAGGTCCAAGACGGCCTCCCGGACCTCCACGACAACCTCCCGGAGGTCCAACGGGACCTCCCGGAGCTCCCGGAAAACCAACGGGATCTCCCGGAGGTCCAAGGCGGCCTAGGAGCCTTTGAGTCCCAGCTCCCGGTAGGCCTGAGCCAATGGATGAAGGCATCTCTGGCCCGGGAGGGAGGGTCCGGACCATCCAGAGGCATGTCTACTACATCAGTGAAGTCCTCCACGACTCCAAGACAAGGTACCTGGAGGTCCACAAGCTGCTGTATGCAGTACTCGTGGCATCCAGGAAGCTCCGCCACTACTTTCAAGCCCACCGGATCTCGGTGGTCACCTCCTATCCGCTGAAGGCGATCCTTCACAGCCCTCACGTGACCGGCAATGTCGCTAAATGGGCAGCGGAACTGGCGGAGTTTGAGTTGGACTTCCTTCCTCGCCATGCAGTCAAGAGCCAAGCACTGGCTGACTTCTTGGCTGAGTGGACGCCAACGAAGGCTGACCCAGGGGGCCACGAAGACGGTGAACCAAAGCACCGAGCTCCGGTCTTCACCGGGCCTCACTGGACGCTCTTCTTCGACGACTCCTTGCAAAAGCAGGGGGCCGGTGACGGCGTACTGCTTCTCATGCCATCGGGGGAGCAGTTTGGGTACATGGTGCGTCTCAACTTCAAGGCAACCAACAACGTGGCAGAGTATGAAGCACTCATCTTTGGCCTAAAGACAGCCCTGTCTCTCGGCGCTCGCCAGTTGTTGGCACAGGGCGACTCCCAGCTAGTCATCAAGCAAGTTAAGGGTGAATGCTCCTGCAATGACCCACAGCTAGCTGCTTATCTGCTCCACGTGCAGATGTTGGAGAAAGACTTCCTCGCCTTGGACCTACGCCATGTACCGCGCGCTGGCAATGCCGCAGCTGACGACCTCTCAACGAAGGCCTCCACCGGAGCCCCTGTGCCCGAAGGAGTCTTCGAGAGGACGTTGCTGCGGCCCACAACCCGGCCTGCCGAGCCGGGCGAAGGGGGCTGGACCAGCATCTCGAAGCTGGCGGTCCCGGCGGCCCTGCAGCCATGGACGCCGCCAAGGATTGTAAGCGTCACTGGGGACTCCGTGCAACCCAGTGCTCAAGATCCAGAAGCTCAAGTCAGACCCGATGCATGGATCACGGAGATCCGGGACTACTTGAAAGACAACATCCTCCCTGATGAACGTGTATCCGCTGAACGGGTCGTGCGCATGGCTAAGAGGTACGCGCTGGTAGAAGGGGATCTCTACCGGCGTGGCGCCAACCACGTCCTATTGTGGTGCATAACCCAAGGGGAAGGCTGTGACTTGCTCGCTGAGATCCATGGAGGCGAATGTGGGAGTCACTCTTCCTCACGCACGATTGTCGGTAAAGCCTTCCAGCATGGCTTCTACTGGCCGACAGCACTCCAGGATGTCGTCAGGCTGGTCGAGAGCTGCAAGGCGTGCCAGTTCCATGCCAAGTAGATCCATACACCGACTCAGGTGGTTCAGATGATCCCGCCCTCATGGTCGTTCGCCGTATGGGGGTTGGACATCCTGGGACCATTCCCCGGAGCCGTCGGGGGATTCCTGTACCTCTACGTCGCCATCGACAAGTTCACCAAGTGGTCGGAAGCCACACCCGTCGTCACCAACAACAAGCAATCCGCAGTAATGTTCATCAAGTCGATCTTCTGCCGGTTCGGGGTCCTGAACAGAATCATCACTGACAACGGGACCCAGTTCACCAGCGCAGCGTTCCAAGAATACTGTGAAGACCTCGGCATCCAGGTGTGCTATGCCTCCGTTGCCCACCCAAAGAGCAATGGACAAGTTGAGAGGGCCAACGTCGAGATTCTTCGGGGCCTCAAGACCCGCACCTATGCCGGCTTGAAGAAACATGGCGCCAAGTGGGTGGACGAGCTTCCGAGCACACTATGGGCTAACCGGACATCCCAGAGCCGGGCCACTAGAGAGACACCCTTCTTCATGGTATACGGGGTCGAGGTTGTGCTTCGCCCAGAGATCACCATGGGGTCCCTCCGTGTCCGAGCTTACGACGAAGCCGCGCAGGACAACCTCCGACGTGAAGACATCGACCTTGTCGACGAGGCTCGATTACATGCAACACTCCGCAATGCACGGTACCGACAAGCGCTCCGGCGCTACCACCAAAGGTTTGTGCGTGTCCGGGAGCTGCAGGAAGGTGACCTGGTGTTGCGGTGCATACTTTCTCGCGAAGGGACCGACAAACTCTCCCCCGGCTGGGAAGGTCCCTTCCGAGTCACAAAAGTATGCCGCCCCGGGTGCATACGCCTTTCCACCGAGGATGGGGACCCACTCCCGAACCCTTGGAACATAGAACACCTCCGTAAGTTCTACCCCTAGAGCAATAATAGGACAGTCCCGTCTTTTTGTAATAGATTCCACAGCGTCCAGGAACAGCGCTCGGAGCAGCTAAGTCTCAGGGGACGGTCCAGGACTACGTTCAGCTTGGCCTGGTTCCGACCCTAAGCGCGTAGAGTCTTGCTTTCCTTCTTAATGGGGCGGGTCGTTGCCTCCATGTTTACCCTGCCTTGCTCCTATGGAAATTTATATGAAAAGAAACCTGTCCTACTTTGCTCTTCCCTTGTGCTCATTTAAATTACGTATTAATTTTTATGACCGCACATCCTGTGTATGCTCACCATGCGCTCAGCTTCCTTTTCCCACTCTCACCTCTAGTCCGCATTTGCTATCCTACCGAAGGCGGTCACGTTTGAGGTACCTGCCGATGGCCAGGGGGCCCCAAGCTCCCGGCACTTCGCGCACTGAAGTTCCCAAGCACCGTACACCGGATCAGGACCGTAAGCCAAATAAGACTATGAGATAGGGAAGGGGGAGCCCCAAGGAGAATTGCGTTTCCCTTACTTGTGTGCAGGACCTCCCGGCCTTAGCTCCCCGCAGGAGTATGGTAGGAGCGCCCAAACAATTGGCCACACCTACCAGGGGGCCACTACGGGACCGCGCAAGACCGAAGCTCTAATGCAAGACCGAAGGATCCGGACCTCGCCCCCTCCGCAGGGGCGAGTCCCGAAGGCCCCACGTGTCCAGCGGGGCCGGAGCTCCCCTCTCCTCAGGAGGAGCCCCGGGCCCGACACGTGGCCTGTAGAAGCCAGACCTCCCCCCCTCCGCGGGGAGAGATCCGAAGGCTCCACGTGTCCCACGGGGCCGGACCTCCCTCTCCTCAGAGGAGAGCTCCGGGCCCGCCACGTGGTCGGCAGATCCGGACCTCCCCGTTCTCACGGGGCGAGTTCCGGAGACCTCCGGGGCCCTTAACACAATAAGGACCCGGGGAAGGTGTCTGTGTAGGGCTTCAAGATTGGTGAAGGCTTCTGAGTACCTTGCGGAGCTAAGGGCTTGGTCAGGCCAAGCCAAGAAGAAGACTAAAGCACACAGACACAGAAGATAACAAGAGTCTATTCATTCAAGGCTCCATGAGTTGGACTACAGACTCAACAAAAGTAAAGAAAAAAGGGAAAAAGATACATGGCCTTTTGGCCATGGGGGCGGCTGCCTAAGAGTCCCCGGAATCCCGCTGGAACCTAAAGGCCACAAGGGCGGCCATGTCCCCGACCTCGGCCCTGGCAGCTTCCTCCCGCTCGACGGCGGGCCCTAGTCGGACTGGCTCCAGAGAGAAGGAAGGGTCTTGGCTCCAGAAGCACGCCAGCACATGCGTAGCGACCTCCTTCGCCAGGCCTCGTCCCTCCACCTCAAGCTCGTCGGCGATCACCGCTTCGAGCCGGCCTAGCTTGGCGCCGATGGACTCAAGCGCCGGGATTGCCCCAGACACCTCCTGCGCTAGAGCCTCCGTCCGCACCGGGCTGAAACCAAGAGGAACCAAGGCGGACCCCGCCTCGGTAACAAAGCTCCAGACCGCCTGGGCCTCGACAGACCGCGAAGCCTGGAGCTTCTCTACCTCTTGGCGGGCTGCCAGCTCGCGATCCAGCACCGCCTGGCGCTCCCGGGAGGATTGCTCCTCCCTCGCGGCAGCAGCCGACTCGCGGAGCTCTCGCTCCTCGGCCCGAGCCCTCAGCTCGCCCTCTCTGGCCTTCAGCGTGCGGCAACCTTCTCCTCCTCGGCCGCCACGGCACGTTTCCGATCAGTGACGACGCACTCTCGGCGAACTACCTGCAGCCGCAACTCCTCCACGGCAGTAGAGCGCGCTTCGGCCTTGGCCTGAGCTTCGCGGAAGGTAGCGCGGAGCCGCCGGGTCTCTGAGTCCAAGCGACCAACGGCTTTCTTCTGAGCATCGAGTAGAGCACCCATGGCGTCAAGACTCGACTGCCTCGAGTCGAGCTCTGCCTTAGCCTCCTGGGTCCGCTGCTGCAGGAGATTCTCCCAGCTAAGGAGGCGCTCCCTCTCTCCAGCCAGCGCCCCCCGCTCCCGCTCAAAGGCGGCCTGGATCTGTCAGACGCCAGCCTGAGCACGCCCCAAGGCATCCCATATGGGCAACGGGGCGGCGGAGGCAGGAGTCGTGCCCCTGACCTCTCCCGTGCGTCCACGACCGGCGAAGGCGCTGGTGCCTCGGCAACTGAGGCAAGACGCTGACCCGGGGGATCCAGGGAGCTAGCATCTGCGCCTACAGCAGCCCCTCTAGCCTCAGCACCGGACTTCCGGGCTGGCGAAGGAGGACGAGCAGGTTCTGCCACAGCCACCGCAGAGGGCGAACCCGCCGGCACAGAAGAAGCCCCCGCCGACTTGGGGGCCGTCGGAACCACCGCAGTTCCCGGATGCTGCAGCGCAGATCCTCTGCCAACTAGAGATGGCAGGGGAATAGGCTCGCCCCCAGCAGCCGGTGAATCCCTGCAGGCAATGGAAGCTCTCAGGCTAAGAGAGGAGAAGGGAACACTACTCCTACAAGCCAGAAAGAGCAACACTTACTGGGCGGCGTGAGCGCTACAACGGGCTTGGAGCCCCGACCTCTGGGCCGGGGCAGAACCGCCAGGACCTGCAGACGGAATGCTCGCTGGCTGAGGAAGAGTGGCGAGACGCTTGAGGTTCCTCGGACTGCCGCTGTTCGAGAAGAGACCCGCCGGAGTGGGACACCCGGGGTCTCTTTGGGTCGCCACTCGACGGACCAGCGCCTCCGGGAGATGGGCGCAAGGGTGCCCCGGCCCCCTGGCTTGCACAAGCTATGCCCTCGAAGGAGACCAAGCACGTTTCTCCTCTGGCTGCCCGGGGGCCGGCTCCTTCCCCTTCCCCTTGTCGGCGGCCTGAGTTCCGCCGGTCCTCGGTGCAGGTTGGACAGCGACAGACGCCTCGTGCTTCGATCCGGAGCGCTCGGTCCCAGGGATCGAGATGCCCCGGAGGGCATCCCGAACCTGATGAACGGCGATCCCAATGTCGTCGAGGTTCGGCATCTTCCGCAGCAGCTCCGACCTCCTCTGCGGCTCCAAGAAGAGGGGAGTGCCAGAGGCCGGGAAGGCGAGGTCGCCACCGGTGACGTAGTCGCTGCTCACCTTGGCCACCATCTTGTACAACTCCTCATCGGAAGGATCAGAGCCGAGACCCTCTCCAACCTGGTGCAGTCGAGCTCGCCGGTGTAGTACCATGTCGGGCGGTTGCGCTGTTGCAAGGGCGCAATACGGCGCGACAAGAAATCCACTAGCACCATCAGGGACGTCAGCCCCTCGTTGACCAGGGACCGAATCCGCTCCAAGACCGGTGCGTACTCCTGCTCCAGCTCTGGGACCTCCTCCCAGAAGCGACGCTCGGTGGTTGGGCCGGCAGTTGGGAGCTGCAGGCGATCATGCTCGTCGGTCTGCACGATCACCTAGTTCTCCCTCCCGTTTTCCCACCTCGACGCACCGAAAGGTAGAAGGTACCTAGAGGCCTTCGGATCCTTGCAGCGATGCTGGAAGTAGTACGCGCCCAGCTGGGTCTTCGAGCTGCGCCCGGTCGTCTGCAACACGAAGAAGTAGCGGAAGGGCGTCGCTGAAGCGTGCACCCCCACGAACATCTCGCAGAAATAGACGAAGACGGCGGCCATCGCGAAGGAGTTGGGGGAAAGGTGGTGGAGCTGGAGACCGTACGTCTCTAGCATCGTGACGAAGAAGGAAGAAATTGGTGGGACAAACCCCGCCATGGCGTAGGCAGTGAAGAAGACCATCTCCCCCTTTTGCAGGAGCAGGGGTAGATATCCCCTGGCGGAGCCTACGTTTCTGCTCCTCCGCGTGCCAGCCCAGCAGCCTGCGCACTGGTCCGAGCTCGGCCGACCGAGCGAGACGTGATGGAAGTAGGTTGGAAGCCATGGCAGGAGAGAGCTCAAGAACAGGGAAGACAAAGGCGCAAGAACTCAAGGAAGGTGCAAGCGCTGGGAAGTGCGAAGGGAAGCCGTGATGCAGGTAAGATCCCCTTTTAGAACTTCCCAGGTGCGATTCAAAGTGATTCGAAACTCTTCGAATACGCCGCTTGGGCAACCGCTTCGGCTCCAAGACCAAGCGTCGATGACAAGTTGACCCAAGTCGCCCAGCTGAAGCGGTGGGCCCAGAAGTCAGTCTCCCAAGGAGACAAGCCGGCAAGACGCTTCGGCGGTTCCCGAAAAAAGCGCTGCGACGTGCAGAAGTGGCAGCCTTGGGAACCGCCGCAGTAAAAGCAACGATCAATTGGGCACACGCTCCCACGATCCCGCAACTGTTTGTACTCCGTCAACGGTCAATGCGGGCCTTAGAGAAGGTGCGCGGAATGGAAGAGATGGAGGCCCCACCTTGGGCTCGCTATCTCCCCCGAGATGGGCCCGGGGGCCAGTGTCGGTACCCTCGATATGGGGTACCCCCGCGCACAGGGGAAAATGCCTAAGGACCTCGCCCTTCTCCGCGGGGAGAGCTCCGAAGGCGCCACGTGTCCAGCGGAGCCGGACCTCCCTCTCCTCAGAGGAGAGCTCCGGACCCGCCACGTGGCCAACTGAGCCGGACCTCCCCCCTTCATGGGGAGAGCTCCGAAGGCTCCACGTGTCCCGCGGGGCCGGACCTCCCTCTCCTCAGAGGAGAGCTCCGGGCCTGCTACGTGGCCAGCAGAAGCCAGACCTCCCCCCTCCGTGGGGAGGGCTCCGAGGGCTCCATGTGTCCCGCGGGGCCGGACCTCCCTCTCCTCAGAGGAGAGCTCTGGGCCCGCCACGTGGCTAGCAGAGCAACGCTGCCTGCCCCCCCGCGCGGTAGGCAGCAGGAGTAAAGACGCGCCATACCTTGCCTGTACAAGGTATTCAAGGCCCGCACCTTCCCAAGGCGCGGAGACGCGGAGCACGCCTCTGTCAGGTGTCATTGCGCCCAGTCACATCGCAGACTGGCGCGCCGTGTTAGAGCCTGCTCGCCAATAAACGCAGCGACAAGACATCCCCTGCCACCCCTGCCATCATTAACCACTACGACTAGCTTGCGACATGGGCAGGGCGGCAGAACAAAGACTTGGAAGCCTTCGCCAGAGACAACTACCGGCATAACTGCAGATACGGTAGATGGCAGGCAATCTCCCCGGGACCACCTGTCGGGTCCCGGGCCCACCTTGTAAGCCGCTCGAGCCTTGGACTATAAAAGGCTCGGGTAGGCGACGTTAGCAAGGGTTCGCACTCCAGCCATTCGCACCCTTAGGTTCGACTCAGCCTCAAGCTCAGGACTCCGGTTCTGAGCAGCAAGCAATACAGCGAGCATCTCTACTCACCGTGGACGTAGGATTTTACGCTCCGTCGGCCTGAACCACGTAAAACTCCCCGTGTCAAGCTTCTCCCTCAATCATCCCTAACGCTGAAGCTCTCCGCGAGTGACTAGCCCCTCCGAAAAAGAACCTCCGCGGGATGCCCAGAGCAGGCCCGGGGGAAGTGTCGGCTACACACTTCGACAGTCACGATGGGCTCCAATCCGGATCGGGCCTGCTCCCCTCCATGTCGGGTCGTGCTCGTCTCGGGCCAATTCTAGCGGGTATCGGGCTGGCCCGTTTAGCCTGGCCCAATTGGCCACCTATAGGCCTTTTTGACTCGGATTTTGCACTAGCTTTTTTAAAAAAATAAGCTAAGGTGTGCCAAATAACCAGCTTCTTCAGCAACTTATTAGTTCAGCTGTTTCTTAGAATGAACTAAAATCAGGATATAAGTTAAACTATTGTTCACTAGCTTTTCAGACAACCTGCTTTTTAACAAGTTTAAGTTGTGCCAATCAAAGTCATAGCCTTATGTCCATATAGTTCGATTACAAACTTTTTTTGGTACCTTGAAAAGATAAGATTTTAAAAAAAGTATAATATACATTTCTTGGTATTTCTTTCAGTGGCGGAAGTCAGTATAATGAAACAAAAATGCAACATAGCTATTGTTGTTTCACTAGAGTAATGGAAATTTAACAGACATGCTCTGGCCAAACTATGCCTGGATACCAGGAATTCAGATCCAAAAAGATTTCCCGTAAAAGAAATATTTTTTTTGAAAATCTAGGGCTGGTTCTCGTTGTGTAGCAACTCCTCTATTTTTTATTATATGTGTAGTCTTACTAGTACTATTTATTCACTGTATTAGGACTCTTTAAATCTATTCTAAAACTATAATAACTATTTATATTCTTAGGACTTTTATTTCTTTTCTAAACTAGAGACCTAGAACATATAGCGAGGACTCCTGAGCTGCACCCTAGCTCCAATCCTACTAGAACTTCTGCTATTTCAAAAATAAGATTAACTCTAATAATCACTACAAAACCAACAACAAAGTCTTTGTCTCAAACACATTGAGATAGGCTAGATTTGAAAACCGGGTTTCATATCCATTGGAATGTCTGGTTTTGATGTTGGCTCGCCTATCACAACCCTCATCCTTTTGTGGACTTGGGGCCAGCTGAATGTAGTCTAGAGGGGGTGAATAGGCTTTTTGATTCTTTGTTAATCCCTAAAACACTTAATAGATTTATCAAATACAGGGAAATCGGACTAGTCCGGTAGAGTGCGGACTAGTCCGTTGTCTACTCAGAGACAAATCAGACTAGTCCGGTACTGTGCGGACTAGTCCGGTGTGCGTGGACTAGAAAGATCAAGATTGATCAATATTTTCACTTCTAGTACTGATGTGGACATCACTCCTGCAGATATACACAATACTCATATGGTAGACATGCAAGGTCCAATTACTAGAGCTCGAGCATGAAAATTGAATTTAGAGGTGAGCTCGTTCCTGAACAATTCTTTATATGTGAATTTTGAGAGTATGTTGCTACCTAATGGATTAATTATGATTAGGAACCATGGAGAGGATATGGAGATACATGGAGAGGGATTTGGAGGCGTGTAGGGCCAGAAAATACACCAACAAGAAGTTAGAGACCGAGCCCAACTCAAACTCGAGTCCAACTCAGGCCCAGGAGCAGTCCACCTTAAAATGGATGCACAGGAGGCATACAGACTCCGTTTTTGACGTTCTACATATGCACGGAAAGCTGAGAGTATAAACTTTCCAATGTAATTGGCCCCATGTCAAAATTCACTCGGAGTCGACGGGAAACTGCAAAACAATATAAAGTTTAGAGTCTATCAGGGTGTTGCATCGCCTAGTTGGGCCATTGGGCCTTGTATCGAGTCCAAGTCCGTGTCTTAGGGTTAGATCACGACCCCAGCACCCCCCTGGTCGTCCTCCACCTCCTTTATACCCTCTAGCCGCCGTCACAAACAGCTGGGTTTTGCTTAGTTACAATCTGTTATTGAACAGTTCGCCGATCATCGGTTGTGAGACCCCAAATTCGTGATCAATTCAGTTTTGATTGCAACTTCTCTGTTCTTGCTTGTGTTCTTGATTGCGTTTGCAGGGATAAGCCTTCGTGGCGAGGTCATTTGTGTGACACGGATGATAACCAACGGAGCAGTGGTGTAGTGATTGTGTGGTTTCGTTCGTTCGGAGCCTTGGATCATCAACGTCGAGATCTCCACCCAATCAAGTTTACCCTACCTCTCGGAAGATCGGGACTCATCCTCCTATCAATTGGTATCAGATTTCCATGTTCACCGTGAGGTATACTAGTGTGCCCTTTAGATTTATTTTGTTTCAGTCCTATCGTCCACAAAAAGCCACAAAAAAAATTTTAGTTTTCCTGACCTACAACCCCCGCTCAACCTTTTGCACAATTTAGTTTCGGAGTCTGTAGTTCTGAGTTCGTGTCCTAGTTTGAGTCTGGTTACTGGTTTAGATTTGTTTTGGTTCAGTTTTGTTTCTTCCATCCGCTGCCATCTACAAAAAACCAATCTAAAAAAAATTCCATCCACCGATTCGTTTCTGTTGCAGTTTCCACCACCACCAAAACCTGATTCGGGGTATCCTCCTTAAAACGGGCATAACTTTTTGCTCGTAACTCCGATTGAGGCGCATTTTTTCCCAGAAAGGTCTCGAAAAAGTCCACATACAGTGTTTTCAAAAAAAAATTACAAAAAAAATTAAGAAGGCCCTCGTTTCGAACTCCGAAGTTCCAGCACCAGTTTTTCCAATCGCTTCTGAATTTGTGCCGATCTCGTCTTTCATCGGTTTGAGCTAATACTTGGTGTTGTTTCTATTCTTGTGCCCCTGGTTGAGAAAAAATATCAAAAAAATAAAGAGAAAAAAAAAAGATTTTGATTTCTACTAGTGCTTCAAGACAAAAACAGGAGGCTAAGGGGTTTTCTAGTTGTGCTATTTCTGTGTGAGTGCTGGATACTTGCTGATATTATCCTTGTTGTTCATCATCATTCATGCTTGCCCTTGCTTGTTGCCATAACTGTTCTTATACATTCTTAGGCCAGCAACTAGGTGAAATTCTTTGGACACTTATTCAGCATTGCTATCTGTTACTAACTTGTGTGCCACATACATATACTGCATTTGAGCCTTCCAAGCTCCACCTTCTCTCGAGCAGAACAGGTAACCTTTGCAATCACACCCACTCTCTGCTTGCTTCACACTGGTCACCGTTGGCCACCTGCAGTGCTGGTAAGAAACTTGTAAGAGCGGGGTAAGACGCATCTTACTGATCAATTTTCCACCCACTTCGGAGAGCGTAGTAATAGGGTTCTTCACGATCTTTTTGTCTTCGTTTCTGTTTTGTATTAACAATGACAGGAAAGAAGCCTATAGATAAGACCTCTGGTTCTACACCTCTGGATGATGATGAGTGTGTGTCCCATATGGAACTAAAGGACATGATGCGGGCAATGACCGAAGCTTTCAACAATTACCAGACCACTACAACAGCCACCTTTCAGAGGCTCCATACAAGTGTTGCTGGTCTGACCACACGGTTGGATGAGATGGAGACTCGTCTTCCCCAACAAGCTACACCCTCTATCATCCTTGATGGTGATGCACATGCTCACTACGACACAGAGGATGACTTCAATAACGATGAGGTTGATGCACAGCAGCGCCGTCACCCTCGACGAAATCGCCAAGGTATGGGAGGTAGACCTCGTCCTCATGCTCCTGAACAAGATAATGATCCTTATGCTAAGATTAAGTTTTCTATTCCAACATTTTATGGATCTTATGATGCTGAGACTTACTTGGATTGGGAGATGACGGTAGAACAAAAATTTAGCTCTCATCTTGTTCCTGAGCGACATAGAGTTAGACAAGCCACTAGTGAGTTTAAAAATTTTGCTATAATTTGGTGGAATGAACTTGTCAATACACGTAATGCACCATAGACATGGGCTGCATTAAAAGAAGAGATGCGCGCTAGGTTTGTTCCTCCTTCATATAGACGTGATCTTCTTAAGAAAGTGCAATGCTTTGATCAGGGTGACATGACTGTCCAAGAGTACTACCAAGAGTTGCAGAAAGGTATGCTTTGTTGTGGGGTAGTTGAGGATCAGGAAGACCAAATTGTTAGGTTTTATGGGGGCTTGCGGCGTGATATCCAGGACATAGTTGACTACAAGGAATATCATTCTATTCAACGTTTATTTCAACTTGCTATGTTAGCAGAAAAAGAAGTGCAGGGTCGCCAACAGCAGCGGCGGAACAACACCTTCACGTCACGACAATTTTCGGTGCCATCCAAAGCAGCGCCCTCCTCGAGCGTACGTGCTTCTACACCACCCTCCACGGGTGTTGTACGCAGCAGCATCGCACCTTCTACATCACGGGGACAAGATAACAGCAAGTCCCAGATGCCTCTAGGTGTTGCAGCAAAGGCGGCTGCACCCAACACTTTCACAAGTCGCAGCTCCGACATCAAGTGCCACCGCTGCCAGGGACTTGGCCATATGCAACGAGATTGCCCCAGCAAACGGGCGATCATTGCCACTGCTGATGGTGGGTATGTTAGTGCTTCTGATATTGAAGATGAAAATATTATTGCAACTAACATTTCAGGTTCGGATGATGGTGCTGAGGAGGTTCTTGGTACATCTGTGACAAACAACTATAGGACTGTGATTGTGCAGCGAGCTTTGAGTGCCGCAGTTCGAGAGGACGACAACCGCCAACGTCACAACCTTTTCAACATGTTTCTCGTCGTCAAGGACTGTCGTGTACATACCATCATTGATGGTGGTAGCTGCAACAATTTGGTGAATGTTGAGGTGGTCAAGAAGCTTGGCTTGACCACACGGGAGCATCCCCTCCCTTATCACATTCAATGGTTTAACAACAATGGTAAGGTTAAGGTAACACAAAATGCAAGGATACATTTTTCCATTGGTTCTTATCATGATTTTGCTGATTTTGATGTGGTACCTATGGATGCTTGTTCTCTTTTGTTGGGACGTCCTTGGGAGTTTGATACTGATGCTATTCACCATGGTCGATCTAATAAGTATACTCTCTTGCATAAGGGCAAGAAAATTATGTTGCTTCCTATGAGTCCCACTGAAATTGTACAATTTGAGCAGGAGAAAAAGAATAATGCTAAGCAAAAGGGTGTTTTCAATTCTAAAATTCAGCAACCTATTAAGTTGAAAAATCCTATTTTGCTTGCAACTAAATCTGATCTTGATGATTTATATGCCTCTAATGGAACTTGCTATGCTTTAGTGTGCAAACATGCTTTATATTCCATTGAGGATACATCCATTGTCTTGCCACCTGTTGTTGCTAACCTTTTTCAGGAATATATGGATGTTTTTCCATCAGAGATACCCCCTGGATTACCACCTGTGCGAGGCATTGAGCACAAGATTGATTTGGTTCCAGGGGCGAGCTTGCCAAACCGTGCTGCCTACAGGACCAACCCCGACCAGACTAAGGAAATTCAGCGACAAGTCCAATATCTTCTGGACCGCAGGTACATTCGTGAGAGTCTTAGTCCTTGTTCCGTTCCAGTTCTTTAGGTTCCAAAAAAAATGGCACTTGGCGCATGTGTGTTGATTGTAGAGCCATCAATAACATTACCATTCGTTATCGCTATCCTATTCCTAGATTGGATGACATGCTTGATGAGTTGAGTGGTTCTGTTATTTTCTCCAAGATTGATTTGCGTAGTGGGTATCATCAGATTCGTATGGCTTTAGGTGATGAATGAAAAACTGCTTTTAAAACTAGATTCGGACTTTATGAATGGTTAGTCATGCCATTTGGTTTAACTAATGTGCCCAGCACTTTCATGAGGTTGATGAATGAGGTTTTACGTGCTTTTATTGGTAAATTTGTGGTGGTTTACTTTGATGATATCCTTATTTGCAGCAAGTCATATGATGAGCATCTTGAACATTTGTGTGCTGTTTTTAATGTCTTGCGCGATGCACGTTTATATGGTAACCTTGAGAAGTGCACCTTTTGCACCGATCGTGTGTCTTTTCTTGGGTATGTTGTTACTTCGCAGGGCATTGAGGTGGACGAGGCAAAGATTGTTGCCATCACGAGCTGGCCACTTCCGACTACGGTCACGCAGGTTCGGAGTTTTCTTGGTCTCGCAGGTTTCTACCGGCGTTTCGTGCGGGATTTCAGCATCATTGCGGCACCTCTCCATGAGTTGACAAAGCATGGAGAGCTGTTTCAATGGGGACCAGCACAACAACAAGCTTTTGAAGTTCTCAAGTCGAAGCTCACACAAGCACCGTTGATGCAACTTCCTGATTTTGAGAAGACCTTCGAGCTTGAATGTGACGCGAGCGACATTGGCATTGGAGGAGTGCTAATTCAAGGAGGTAAACCTGTTGCCTTCTTTAGTGAAAAATTGCATGGGCCTTCGCTGAATTATTCTACATATGACAAAGAACTTTATGCTTTAGTGCGTGTCTTGCAAACTTGGCAACATTACCTATGGTCTAAAGAATTTGTTATACATTCAGATCATGAGTCTTTGAAGTATCTTAAAGGACAAGCTAATCTGAACAAACGTCATGCTAAATGGATTGAGTTCATAGAATCATTTCCTTACATCATTAAACATAAGAAAGGGAAAGACAATGTGATTGCCGATGCTTTATCTAGACGTTATACCATACTATCCCAACTTTCTCATAAAATCTTTGGTTTGGAAACCATATAGAGGTTATATGCTACTGATTTGGACTTTAAAGATGCCTTTGAAAATTGTAGAGAGGGAAGAATGTGGCAAAAATTCCTGCTGCGTGAAGGCCTTCTCTACCGTGCTAACAAGCTGTGTGTTCCAGCTAGCTCCGTTCGTCTTTTGTTGTTGCAGGAAGCGCATAGAGGTGGTTTGATGGGACATTTTGGTGTTAAAAAGACAGAGGATGTGCTGGCCGCTCACTTCTTTTGGCCACGAATGAGGCGTGATGTGGAGCGCTATGTTTCACGTTGCACGACATGCAACAAAGCTAAGTCTCGACTTAACCCACATGGTCTTTATATGCCTCTTCCAGTTCCTAGTGCACCTTGGGAGGATATTTGTATTGACTTTGTTTTAGGATTGCCTAGAACAAAGAGGGGGACGGATAGTGTCTTTGTGGTTGTTGATCGTTTCTCTAAAATGACTCATTTTATACCCTGCCACAAGACCGATAATGCTTCACATGTTGCTGATTTGTTCTTTAATGAGGTTGTACGTTTGCATGGTGTTCCCAATACTATTGTTTCTGATAGAGATGCTAAGTTTTTTAGTCACTTTTGGAGAACTTTATGGTATAAATTGGGAACAAAGTTGCTGTTTTCTACTACTTGTCATCCACAAACTGATGGGCAAACAGAGGTAGTTAATCGTACCTTATCTACTATGTTGTGGGCTGTTTTGAAAGACAATTTGAGGTTGTGGGAGGAGTGTTTGCCACATATTGAGTTTGCCTATAACAGGTCTATTCACTCCACAACCAAGTTAAGTCCGTTTATGGTAGTGTATGGTTTCAATCCTCGTGCTCCAATTGATTTGCTACCTTTACCACATACTGAAATTGTGAACTTAGATGCTACACAACTTTCTGAATTTATTCTTAAGTTGCACGAAACTACTAAGTTACAAATTGAAAAAATGAATGAAAAGTATCGCATTGCTGCTAGTAAAGGTAGGAAGGAGGTAAAATTGGAACCCGGTGATTTGGTGTGGGTTCATTTGAGAAAAGATAGGTTCACGGATTTGAGAAAGTCCAAACTCATGCCACGTGTTGCTGAACCTTTTAAGGTTCTTAAGAAGATAAATGACAATGCATATAAACTTGAGTTGCCTCCCGAGTTTGGGGTTAGTCCCACATTTAACATTTCAGATTTGAAGCCATACTTGGGAGAAGAAGATGAGCTTGAGTTGAGGACGACTCCAATGCAAGAGGGGGAGGATGATGTGGACATCACTCCTGCAGATATACACAACACTCACATGGTAGACATGCAAGGTCCAATTACTATAGCTCGAGCACGAAAATTGAATTTAGAGGTGAGCTCGTTCCTGAACAATTCTTTATATGTGAATTTTGAGAGTATGTTGCTACCTAATGGATTAATTATGATTAGGAACCATGGAGAGGACATGGAGATACATGGAGAGGGGTTTGGAGGCGTGGAGGGTCATAAAATACACCAACAAGAAGTTAGAGACCGAGCCGAACTCAAACTCGAGTCCAACTCGGGCCTAGCAGTAGTCCACCTTAAAATGGATGCACAGGAGGCATACAGACTCCTTTTTTGACGTTGTACATATGCACGGAAAGCTGAGAGTATAAACTTTCCAATGGAACTGGCCCCACGTCAAAATTCACTCGAAGTCGACGGGAAACTTCGAAACAATATAAAGTTTAGAGTCTCTCAGGGTGTTGCATCACCTAGTTGGGCCATTGGGCCTTGTATCGAGTCCAAGTCCATTATGTACGTGTCTTAGGGTTAGGTCACGACCCCAACACCCCCCTGGTCATCCTCCACCTCCTTTATACCCCCTAGCCGCCGTCACAAACAGCTGGGTTTTGCTTAGTTACAATCTGTCATTGAACTGTTCGCCGATCATCGGTTGTGAGACCCCAAATTCGTGATCAATTCAGTTTTGATTGCAACTTCTCCGTTCTTGCTTGTGTTCTTGATTGCGCTTGCAGGGATAAGCCTTCGTGGCGAGGTCATTCGTGTGACACGGATGATAACCCACGGAGCAGTGGTGTAGTGATTGCGGGGTTTCGTTCGTTCGGAGCCTTGGATCATCAACGTCGAGATCTCCACCCAATCAAGTTTACCCTACCTCTCGGAAGATCGGGACTCATCCTCCTATCAAGTACCCTATGCAGCGGAAGTTAATTGGAAACTTAGATGTATTACAACAGTGAAACAATGAATAGCAGAGATCAACTTTAGTTTCAATGCTTCAACGTGAATTACACAAGATTAAGTAAACCCTAGAATATGATGAACAATAAAACACAAGAGCAAGAGACAATATTTTATCCCGAGGTTCGATTCCACGAAGGAAATCTACGTCCCCGTTGAGGAGTCCACGAAGGACCGGGTCTTCACCAACCCTACCCTCGTCGAATCGCCACGGAGGTCGATTCTCTTCCACTAATCACAAAGGGCAAATAAATCGTTCAAGGGGCCTTCTCATAAGTTGAGCGCTCCCCAAGAATTACAATGAATGAATACCACCAAGCACACTCAAAAGATGTAAAATAAATGAACAAGAGTGTGCGAAAGATCAAACCCAAGAGCTCAAGATGTGTAGAACAAGTCTCTCCTTTGATCAATTGCTAATCCTCAAAGATTTGATCCTTTTAGGGTTAGAATGTGTGGAGAGATGTAAATATGGGCTCTTGGAAGGTGTGACGGTGCAGGGGGTCGAGAGTAGTTGTAGTATGGTCGTACACCTCTATTTATACTAGGGTTTTCAAATGTTACCGTTAGGGTTTGTGATGTCTAGACTAGTCCGTGGTGGACTCCGGACTAGTCCGGTGTGCGGCGTGTGGAAAACCCTAAGTGTTGTGAGATACCGGACTAGTCCGTAAGAGTGCGGACTAGTCTGTTGTCTACTCAGAGACAAATCGTACTAGTCCGGTCCATATCGGACTAGTCCGTTCTCTAGTCACAGAGAAATCGGACTAGTTCGGTTGATATCGGACTAGTACACACATGCTGATTTTTGTGCAGTTAGTGTGATTTCTTTCACTTGAGCTCTTGGGGTGTGTTTCTCCAACACACTCCATACTAAGTAATCTAATCTTTTCAGCTTCTGAGCTCTTATCATTTTAGATCCTCATTCTCCTTTCTTTTTGCGCTTTCTTCCTAATTTCTTTAAAAACCTACACTCATCTCAACGATTTTGTTAGGGTCTTATTTGTTTGTCATAAGTCAACCAAAACCCACAAGGGATGCCTAGATGCACTTTCAATCTCCCCCTTTTTGGTGATTGATGACAACCAATTGAGATCACACAAATATGATAAAAAATTCAGATTTTCATAAAGTGTGCACATATGAGCTTTGAGCAAAATAGGCAATGTAGACATAAGACATATGTGCACTCTTTATGGTGGGGTGCAAAACTATGTGTGTGAGGAATAATTTTGATGTGAATATCATAATAAGCATAATCATAATATCATCAAGAGTCTCAAGCCTACATAGCAGTTTTAAACATACACTATTAATCATAAGCACAACATAGTCATCATTTCACAGCACATGTCCAAAAGCATAATGATAACATAAGTCTTACAAAAGCCCACTTCTTAAACTAGGACACAAAAAGAAGAACCTACGACCTAAGACCCCCCCTCAATCTCTCCCCCTTTGGCATCAAGGCACCAAAAATAAGGAGAGGAGGGATCTACTTGTCGTCGCCGGCTCACTCCTCGCTGTCGGTCCTTTCTTCGTCTTCATCATCAAGCTGAGGAGGAGGAGGAGGAGGAGGAGGAGGAGGAGGAGGAGGAGGAGGAGGAGGAGGAGGAGGAGGACAAGTCCGTTATGATCTAGGGTACATGTCGAAACCCTAACTTGTCGAAATTTGAGGTTATTCAATGCAAATATGATCTAGGGTACATGGAATACATCAATAGAGCATGTATTGACTGGAGGAGCTAAGCTAATTGAGCAAAAACAAGGAAAATCGAAGGTTCTAGGGTTTGGAGAGAAATTTACCAAATCCTTCGATTTGAGGGGTTGAAGGAGTTCTAGATGCGGACTAGTCCGGGGTCTTCGATCCCCTTACAGTGGAGATCGATTCCCACAGAGATTTGGGTGGATTTGATGGAGAACTCGCAAATCCGCCTTGGGAGCACTTGAGTGAGAAGAGAGAACGTGAGAGGAGTTGTGAGGTTGAAGGAGATTAGGTCTAAGCCGGCCCTAGGGTTATGGAGTCAAAATATCGGACTAGTCAGTGGTCGAACCGGACTAGTCCGGACTAGCGGACCAAGTGCGGACTAGTCTGCAATGTGCGGACTAGTCCGGGGTGACCACGGACTAGTCCCTGGTCCCTTGTACTGAAAAGTACAGAACACTTATATATATGTATTCAATGGTTCCTAATAAGGAATAGGGGATAAAGACACACAGATATTCTTGATGAATATGATCAGTAAACATACAACAATCAAGCTATGACCATAATTCATCAAGATCAAGTAACTAACATAGTTTTTAGGAGAAAATAGAGAGAGATGATTTTTCAACACAATTAACATGATTTTGAGGATGGCATACAGGTATGCAAGTTTTCAAGCCACGTTCCGAGCATCAAGGATATTTAGTTCATTTCGGAGCTCACAAAAGCGTTTTTCATCAAGTGGCTTGATAAAGATACCAGTTAGTTGTTTTTTAATGTTGACATGGGAAATGGCTATGTCTCCTTTCATTGAGTGATCTCTCAAAAAATGATGCCGGATATCTATGTGTTTGGTTCTAGAGTGCTCAATAGGGTTATGGGCAATTTTAATTGCACTCTCACTGTCACAAAGTAGTGGAATACGGATCATATTGTAACCGTAATCCCTTAGAGTTTGTCGCATCCAAATGAATTATGCACAACAACTCCCGGCTGCAACATACTTCGCTTCGGCCATGAATAAGGCAATTGAATTTTGTTTCTTGGAGGACCAAGAAACTAAGTATCTACCTAGGAATTGACAAGTATCGGAAGTACTTTTTCTATCTACCTTGCATCCGACATAATCTGCATCGGAGTATCCAATGAGATTGAATTTTGAACCTTTGGGATACCAAAGGCCTAGGTTGGGTGTATGAACTAAATATCTCAAGATTCTTTTAACGGCTGTCAATGACATTCCTTAGGATTGGCTTGAAATCTTGCACACAAACATACACTCAACATGATATCAGACTTAGATGCACATAAATAAAGTAAGGAGCCAATCATGGAACGATATACCTTTTGATACACATTTGTTCTGTATTCACTGGGATCCAAGTGTCCATTTGTCGCCATGGGAGTCTTTATGGGCTTTGCTTTGTCCATTCCAAACTTCTTGAGAATGTCTTGAGTGTACTTTGTTTGGCTTATGAACGTCCCGTCCTTTTGTTGCTTCACTTGGAATCCTAAAAAGTACCTCAACTCTCCCATCATGGACATCTCAAATCTATCTGTCATAATCTTACTAAATTCTTGACAAAAGGATTTGTTAGTTGAACCAAACATAATATTGTCAATATAGATTTGGCAAATGAAGAGATCATCATCAAAGTGTTTAGCAAACAAAGTGTAATCAGCTTTTCCAATCTTGAAGTCATTTTCAATCAAAAAATCTCTAAGGCACTCATACCAAGCTCTAGGAGCTTGTTTGAGGCCATAGAGAGCCTTAAACAGTTTGAACACATAATCAGGGTACTCTTGATCTTCAAAACCGGGTGGTTGCTCCACGTACACCTCCTCCTTGATCGGTCCGTTGAGAAAGGCACTTTTCACGTCCATTTGATAAAGCTTGAAATCATAGTGAGTAGCATATGCAAGTAATATACGAACCGATTCAAGCCTAGCTACGGGAGCAAAAGTCTCGTCGAAATCCAAACCTTCGACTTGTGAGTACCCTTTTGCCACAAGTCGTGCCTTGTTCCTTGTTACCACTCCATGTTCATCTTGTTTGTTACGGAAGACCCATTTAGTGCCAACGACGTTTGACTTGGGTCTTTCAACAAACTCCCACACTTCGTTCCTTTTGAAGTTGTTTAATTCTTCTTGCATCGCCATCACCCAATTTGTATTATTTAATGCATCCTCAACCTTGTATGGTTCCAAAGAAGATACAAAAGAATAGTGTTCATAAAAATTAGCTATGCGAGATCGAGTTATTACTCACTTTTGGATGTCACCGATTATGTTGTCGACGGGGTGATCTCTTTGGATGCTTTGGTGTACTCTTGGATGTGGCACTTGTGGTCTTGAATCTTCATTATTATCTTCTTCTCCCCCTGGATAGTTGCACTAGTTGATGTTTTGATCTTCTTGATTTTCTTGAGGTTGATCTTGTATGGAAGCTCCCCCTTGATCATTTTCCTTCCCCTATGGTTCATTTTCTTCATTCGCATTTGAAGGTGGCACTTGTGGTCGAACATCGTCCAATGCCATTCTTTTCAATGCTTGACATGGAGGTTCTTCTTGATCTAGCACACATTGATCAACTTGCTCTTCTTGAGAGCCATTAGTTTCATCGAACACTACGTCACGTGCTACTTTAACAAGTCCGGAGGTTTTATTGAAGACACGATAAGCGTAGGAGTTCGAATCATAGCCAAGTAAGAAACCTTCATCGAACTTCGAAGCAAACTTTGAAGCCCTTGGCTTATTGTTTAAAATATAACATTTTGAACCAAAAACTCGAAAATATAAAATATTTGGCTTGTTACCCGTGAGTAGTTCATATGAAGTTTTCTTGAGCAACCGATGAAGATATAGTCGGTTTATGGCGTGACAAGCGGTGTTAACCGCTTCAGCCCAAAACCTGTCCGAAGTCTTGTATTCATCGAGCATTGTCCTCGTCATCTCAATGAGAGTTCTATTCTTCCTTTCGGCTAATTCGTGCTTTATCCCTTCTTCGTCTAGATACTCCTCAACTTGGGTGTTCTTGAATTCTGTCCCATTGTCAATTCATATGTTCTTGATCTTCAATGAGAATTCATTTTGGGCACGCTTGATGAAATTCTTGAGGGTTCCTTGAGTTTCTGTCTTATCATGCAAAAAGAAAACACACGTGAAGCGTGAAAAATCATCAACAATGACTAGACCGTATTTATTACCGCCGATGCTTATGTAAGCAATTGGACCGAATAGATCCATGTGGAGGAGCTCAAGCGGTCTTGTTGTAGTCATGACATTCTTCGCGGGATGGGGTGCTCCTACTTGCTTCCCTGCTTGGCACGCTCTACAAGGCTTGTCTTTCTCAAAAACAACATCCTTTAAACCTCGGATGTGATCGCCTTTAAGGAGTTTTTGAAGATTCCTCATACCAACATATGCTAGTCATCTATGCCACAGCCAATCCATGTTGGTCTTTACAATCAAGCATGTGTCAAGTTCGGCTTTATCTTTGTTGAAGTCAACTAGATAAAGTTTTCCCTTTAACACACCCTTGAATGCAATTGAGTTATCACTCCTTCTAGAGACAGTCACACCCTCATTAGTGAATAAACAATTATAACCCTTATCACATAATTGAGATATAGACAAAAGGTTATAATCCAAGGAGTGAACGTGTAAAACATGAGAGAGAGTATGTTGTGATGAAATTGCAATTTTACCGGTACCAAGCACTCTTCCTTGACTATTATCACCAAAGTAAATGCCTTTGCTTAGATCTTCATTTTCTTCATATTCCACGAACATTCTTCTTTCTCCGGTCATGTGATTGGTGCATCCACTATCTAACACCTATTTTGCTCCACCGCATGAATAAGTCTGCAAAAGACAAATTATGCCTTGGTCTGAGGTACCTAAGCTTGCTTGGGTCCTTTGAGGTTAGTCACAAGTGATATATGCACCCACACATGAGACTTGGTGCTCCCATGGCGTGGCCCAACATATTTAGCATAAACTCTTCCAAGATTACTTTTCATAAGTACATATAAAGCATCAAAAGTTCTAAATAGAAGTTGTTGTTCATATGTATTCACAGTGTTAAATTTATCAACATTATTAAGTTTTCTAACTTGATAAGAGTTTCCCTTGACAAAGGCAATGCAACCCTTGTTATTCTTGTGGCTTCTAGCGTTTTGCTTTTCACCATAAGAATATCCAATGCCATATTTGACATTAGGAGATCTTGTGACCGAGTATGCACTGCGTGCATACTTGATCTTCTCCTTGTCAAATATGCCACTTTGAGAAGATTGCTTGTCCTTTGTCGAGTTTGGCTTTTTCTTCAAGTTAGTGTCACTTTTGGCACAAGCACAAGTAATACTAGTTTTAGATTTTATATGTTGAGAAGGTGAACTTAAAGTGGATGAAGAACCACATTGCTTGAGTGACTCAACTTGTACCTCAAGGATCTTGTTAACTTTTGTTAAGTTAGAAAGTTCATCCTTGATGGTGGCGTTTGAGTCTTTTAACTTCAAGCAAGCTTCCTTGCTTGAAGCTAACTCAAGTTCTAGTGATTTACTTCACTCCTTTTCAAGTTCAAGAAGCTTTTTAATCTCAAGATATTTCTCCTTTTGGGAGATGATCATATCTTTCTGACGATTGACTAACTTCTCCATATCAACAAGCTTATCAATCAGAAATTTCATCTTAGCAGTTGTCTTTTTTGTCTAAACCCGTAAGCATATATTTATTTTAATCACTGCTATCACCCTCACTAGAATTATCACTATCACTAGTAAAAGAATGCGAGAAGGAAGATTTAGTTGTTACCTTTCTTTTACCTTCCTTTGCCATTAGACAAGTGTTGTCGGTGTCTTTCCATGCGCCCATGATTGGGAAGAGAGTGGATTTCTTGGTAGTCTTCTTTATGGCTATGGTGGCCATCTCCTCTTCTTCTTCTTCTTCTTCTTCGGATGAGGGTCCATCATTGGAGTCCCACTCCTTCCCTAGATGCGCTTGGCCATATTGCTTCTTCTTCTTGAACATTTTCTTTGGTTGAGGCTTGTTGTCTTTAGTCTTCCTCTTATTTTCTTCATATGGACAATCTACTATGAAGTGATCATTTTCTCCGTAGTTGTAGCACGCCCGTCTCATCTTGGGTCTTTAATTGTCCCTTTGTATTCCTTTGTTTGAGCTGCTACCCTTTCTTTTTCTCATCATTTTCTTGAACTTCTTTATGAACAAGATCATATCTTCTTCATCGATATCACTACTTTCATCATCACTGTCGTCTTCTCCATGAGCTTCTCGAGCTTCTTTTGATACGGGTTTACAAGTTGACTTCAAAGCAACTCCTTTCTTCTTTGCCGAGGTGAGATCGGCAATTTCCTTGACATGCTTGGCTTGCTTCTCCATCATTTCAAAGTTGATGATCTTGCCAAGAAGTTCGTCTGGAGTCATTTTCCGATACCCG
The DNA here is from genome assembly GCA_030760725.1 of Neostapfia colusana. Taxonomy (NCBI): domain Eukaryota; kingdom Viridiplantae; phylum Streptophyta; class Magnoliopsida; order Poales; family Poaceae; genus Neostapfia; species Neostapfia colusana. Next base: position 100,173,001 of record JASWHV010000005.1, on the reverse strand, counting down.
GGGCTTTCTCTAATCATAGAGCAAAGAGTCACGTTGCGAAGCATGAATGCTATGAGAATCAACTTCACGACCTCATGATCATTCCACTTTTTGCTGCCATAAGCTCGGACTTTGTTGATAAGATTCTTCAGTCGATTGTACATATCTTATAGTGATTCATCTTCTTCTATCGCGAATCTTCCCAATTCACCTTCAAACATTTCTATCTTGGCTTCGCATACATGACGGTCACCTTCATGTACGGTTTGTAGTGTGTCTCATATCTCCTTGGCAATTTCGAGTCCATCCACCTTGATGAACTCGCTCAGTGATGACGTGATCACAACTACAGCTTGAGCATTCCGATGAACGGCTTGTTCTTGGATTGGAGTCAGCTCTTCATCATCATCTGTGATGAACTTCATGTACGGTCACCTTCATGTACGGTTTGTAGTGTGTCCCATATCTCCTTGGCAATTTCGAGTCCATCCACCTTGATGAACTCGCTCAGTGATGACGTGATCACAACTACAGCTTGAGCATTCCGATGAACGGCTTGTTCTTGGCTTGGAGTCAGCTCTTCATCATCATCTGGGGTATCTATCCCTGTACACACTATATGGCACAAACTTGGGTTAAGAGATATAAGGTGCATTTTCATATTTTGTCTCCACATTGAATTGTCATTGCCATCAAAGTAAGGTGCTTTCCCTAGAGGAATTGATAAGTAATGACTATTGTTAGAATTCAAACGTCCATAGTCAAAAGGATATCGGGAGTAGTTTGTGTGACTACCCCCTTTCTTCTTCTTTTCACCATCGATCGTCTTCTTCCCTTTTTGGGAGAGTGCCTTCTTGTGTAGAAGAGGCTTGAGTTGGAGCACCTCCTCATCATTGTCCTTACTATCTTGAATGACGTCGAGTAGCTTCTTTAGCTTTTGAGTCCTTTCATCATCACCCTTTTCATCGTTGATCTTCTTATGTACATCCTTGATGTCTGACATCGTCTCTTCGAGCGGTGAGTCTCTTTTGAAGAGTTTGGCTCTGATACCAATTGAATGTAGTCTAGAGGGGGGGTGAATAGGCTTTTCGATTCTTTGTTAATCCCTGAAACACTTAATAGATTTATCAAATACAGGTAAAACGGACTAGTCCGGTAGAGTGCGGACTAGTCCGTTGTCTACTCAGAGACAAATCGGACTAGTACGGTACTGTGCGGACTAGTCCGGTATGCGTGGACTAGAAAGATCTAGGTTGATCAATATTTTCACTTCTAGTACCCTATGCAGCGGAAATTAATTGGGAACTTAGATGTATTACAACAGTGAAACAATGAATGACAGAGGTCAACTTTAGTTTCAATGCTTCAATGTGAATTACACAAGATTAAGTAAACCATACAATATGATGAACAATAAAACACAAGAGCAAGAGACAAGATTTTATCCCGAGGTTTGATTCCACAAAGGAAATCTACGTCCCCGTTGAGGAGTCCACAAGGACTGGGTCTTCACCAACCCTACCCTCATCGAATCGCCACGGGGGCCGATTCTCTTCCACTAATCACAAAGGGCAAATAAATCGTTCAAGGGGCCTTCTCACAAGTTGAGGGTTCCCCAAGAATTACAATGAATGAATACCACCAAGCACACTCAAAAGATGTACAATAAATGAACAAGAGTGTGCGAGAGATCAAACCCAAGAGCTCAAGATGTGTAGAACAAGTCTCTCCTTTGATTAATTGCTAATCCTCAAAGATTTGATCCTTTTAGGGTTAGAATGTGTGGAGAGATGTGAATTTTGGGCTCTTGGAAGGTGTGACGGCGCAGGAGGTCGAGAGTAGTTGTAGTATGGCCGTACACCTCTATTTATACTAGGGTTTTCAAAGGTTACTGTTAGGGTTTACGATGTCCGGACTAGTCCGTGGTGGACTCCGGACTAGTCCGGTGTGCGGCGTGTGGAAAACCTTAAGTGTTGTGAGATACCGGACTAGTCCGTAAAAGTGCGGACTAGTCAGTTGTCTACTCAGAGACAAATCGGACTAGTCTAGTCCATATCGGACTAGTCCGTTTTCTAGTCAGAGAGAAATCAGACTAATTCGATTGATATCGGACTAGTCCGCACATGCTGATTTTTGTGCAGTTAGTGTGATTTCTTTCACTTGAGCTCTTGGGGTGTGTTTGTCTAACACACTCCATACTAATTAATCTAATCTTTTCAGCTCCTGAGCTCTTATCATTTTAGATCCTCATTCTCCTTTCTTTTTGCGCTTTCTTCCTAATTTCTTTAAAAACCTGCGCTCATCTCAACGATTTTGTTAGAGTCTCATTTATTTGTCATAAATTAACCAAAACTCACAAGGGGTGCCTAGATGCACTTTCACCAGCTATGATTAGAAACACATAGGTGGAGTTAAATCTAATAATCACTCTTTAATTTTATTTCCTTCATGCCCTCTAATCTAGACACATCTTAATCGGGGTGATAAACACTCATTCATTATCTCACACACTTGAACTAATTTTAGTATGGCACCACAACTATTTCACCCTAGATGACGACACACAACCCACCTTGCATTAAATTTTAGGATGGATACAACTTTATTCCTACACTCAATTTTAGGACGGATGCATCTTCATTTCTGGGATTATGATAATTTTGACTCAAATTTGGGATGGATATATCTTTATCTCTAGGATGGCATCACAAATTTTTCACTCCGCACTCAAACTCGGAATTGACACATCTTCATACCGAGCACACATTTTGTCTCGCTCACCGTGAAACAAACCACCACCAAACACGTCTCCTCTTTGACTCGTCCTCCGCAAGTAACTCTTGTTGATCCCGCATGGTTCGTGGCAATTCTTCCCCTATACGTGCTACACTGGACCACGTTCAGGACCAACATCTCCTCCGGCCCATATTCATTGGCAACCGATTTTGGATCAACCCACAATTTTGATCAATCCTCCGCTTGGTCATCTGGTACTTCCCATGGCCGCTTGTTGTGTGCGATCTAGACCAGTGCGATAATTCTGCCCGATGAACACACCTCTGTTTTACAGTGTCGGTTGATATCAAGCCAGGTCGTCGTGTCCCAATGGTCCTGCCACCGGAACCCTGCAGTGCTACTCTAGGGCCTCAACGCCGCCACCGGATCCACCCGGATTTGCAATGGAGTGCAACGCGTCATCACTTGACACTACCTACGCACCGCCTCGCCGTGGGTCGAGATCGTCGGGCCCACGTCGCCTTTGAGGAGTCCCAGACCGCCACGGGTCCCCTCGCGTCCGCATGCGCAGTCCGTAGGTGTCTTGTAGCAGCACGTCGAAGGCCGCCACAGACGCCACAACGACTCATCCTCCCATCCTCCGTGTTCCTCACCGCGAACACTCGCCCCCAACCTGGCCGCTGACTCCACCGGGTTTGCTGTTCCCTGGAGCACGTCCTCCTGGGGATAGCAGGATTGGATCTAAAAGCTAAGCTCTAATAACAAATGTTGGAGATCCGACTTTGGTTCTTATTATCCAGCAGGCCTTTATTCCTTTTATTATATTAGGGTACATGACTCATGGTCTAACTAGACTTTTTTGTTCCTATTCTATTAGGGCACTTTAAACCTATTTTAAAACCGCAACAACTATTTATATATTTAGGACTCGTCAATTCTTACCTAAACTAGAGACCTGTACAGCCTGTCCTACTATTACAAAAATAAGATTAACTAACATTTCTGAGTATCTAATTTATGACAATCTACTCGTAAAAAATAGTTCATAATTCAGGATGACACCGATTTCATACTTACAAATGGACTATCCAGGTTTTGTTGAATTGTGTTGGACCCAATAGCTGGACCAGCAGATATGGTTGAGCGCCCCAGCTAACAACTCTTACATTTCTAACTAGGGTTTCACTGTCTAGAGATGATGAAAAAAGAAACTATGAATCAAAGACGGTACCATGCTCTACCATATCCATTATAATATGGGGAAAATGATTAAAACCTGCCATGCTCATCCACACAATAAATTAAAATTGAACAAAAACTCATATATATCTTATAGGTGTCACCGCGTCTACAAGAAAATAAACAATGAAATGTCCCTTGGGATACATGTTAACTCTAAAGCCACAACTGCAGAAGACACAGCAAATTATGCAACCGCATTTGATATTGCGGCTGAAAATGCTATAGTTTTTGTACTAGCTGTTAACAACTAGAAAATCTGCACCGATTGGTAAATGATCACTAGGATGTTGAAAATTTGGCAGGCCTCCTTGCACATCCACGGAGTTCCCTCGTGGTAAACGAAGGAGGCTAGTAGGCTTTATTGAACTACCACTACCATTGGACAAGAAAATGTAGTCCAGGGTTCCAGTAAAACTAGGAGTGTAGTTTGTGAACTCAGGCTCGCCTCCATTTGCAGCATAAAGGCTGAGTAATTTGATTGGCGCACCGACTGCAGATTCTGTGTCAGCTGATACTAGGTAATTGTATACCTGAAAAATGTGGTATCCATTTAGCTGAGGCAGGACAAATTTTATTGAGCTAAAACAAGAATTAAAGAAATCAAATTGAGGTATCTTTTTTCTAATAGGAGTAATTTAGAGCAATGTACACAACATATCAGCACAGGGAAAGCAACTATTCAACCTCAAATCATCACAGTGTAACAGATTACGTTCATGACATCAATATGCCCACCTTGTCACCTGGGGTTGAGTTGAAGTCACCAGCAATAATCACTGAAGGTTTACAGTTATATTTATCTGAGACACGTTTCTCAAACTGAGAGACCCTCGAAAGAAGATACTTTGCCTGAGCTAACTTTACATCGATCCACTCTGGGTCCCTACAGAATTATGCATAAGAAAAAAGTTCAAATATATGTGCCAGAAACAGTTAGATAAAACACAAGAAAAAGATACAGTGAAATATGAAAGATACATAATAGAAAGTTGTGGCTATTTCACTTGCCAGTAAATATGTGTGTTTGCCACAATCAAAATATGATCACAAGGATCACTAAGCTTGAAAGCAGCAAGTAGACCAACACAGTCTCGCTTCAATCTTACGTGAGGATCATTTGGGTCTCCACGCTTGTTAGTATCAGACTTCACATTTGTTTCTGAAAAACAAAAAAAAATACCACACATCACTAACTTAAGAGTCAAGAGATAAAACCAAAGGACAGGAAATAACTGCAGCACATTATCCCAATTCACATCTTTAAGGGTTTACATTCCACAAACGTGCAGGAGCAGCCCACTGTGATTTGCAGGAGATTATCACTCAGCTATTTCTCCGTTACCTTTTTCTTGCGAAGAATTATTTGATGAAGCACTATTTACAAAATCAGTAGGAAAATATTGTTCAACTAAATCATTATAATGTATTGTTTCTTTCTGCATCAGCTCTGCACTGCAAAGGTAACAGATAGTTAAAAAAAGGCTAGTGAACAAAAACGTTATAGAGAATCAATAATTAAGAGAATATCAGAACCTTTTTGGTTTATAAAATATCCCACAGCCATCCTTTTTGTCCCCAGATCGCTGGATGTAAATACTTGAATATCCAGAACTTTCCATGTTTTTCTTGTAGAAGGTATCGTACTCATCCAACTCCTGTTTGGGTCATATGAATTGTATATTGCTTACAAAAATGAATTTGAAAAGAAAATTTCCAAATGAAACTGAACGGTCCATATCACATTTAAGTTGCTATGCGCATCTGTATGTAACTAATTTGAGTTAAATGGAATAGAGTTAGAACCTAAGTGTGTGTGTGTTGGAGGGGGGCAGCTTTATAGGAATAGAGAGAGGACTCAGGGACAGGAAGATAACAGCAATAGATTTCCATGTTGCTTCACAGGCCCTTTACCCCAGTTAGCATACGACTGTAGATTAGACTGGAAGCAGTATTACTCCAAAGGCCCTGTTCCTATGAAAACATGCCGGCCAAATGACCCAGAATTGCTGGGATAACAATATGTCAAACTGCAGATTCCGTCAAAATCAACATGGGATGAATGGTAACAAAAAAATGTGGTGGTACAGGGTCATGCAGTGGAATTATTCAATTGCAACAATATGGTAGTGGAATTATACACAGGCCAGGCTTTCTCCAAATGGAAAAATTGACACACACAGCGATACAAAGTGAGATAGGATATTGTCGGAGTGTGTGAGCTGCGACACTCCTCCCGGCCTGCTATGGAAGCAGCCCGCAAGCTTCTTTGATCGGAGGGGGCTTGGCGCCCTCACGCGATCGGGCTCGAGGGAGCGGATGAACACCGAGATTTATGTGGTTCGGGCCGCCGAAGCGTAATACCCTACGTTCACGGGGATGCTTATTGTATTGTTTGCTTGTATGTGCGTGAGAGTGTGTAGGGTTGCGAATGCGGAACCCCTTGTCGGGTGGTCACCCCGGTCCTTTTTATAGTCCAAGGCCGGGTTGGTTACAATGTGGCTTGGGGCCCGACAGGTGGCCCTGAAGCTATATGGACCCTATACATGATCTAGGGTTTTGTACTCTGAGTAGAGTAGTCGGAGGGGGAGTTATGTCCCACCGTCTGGCGCGCTGAGCGCCCCTGTCCATGTGTTAGGTGATGACGAAGGCGCCGTCTTGTCGCCGTGTCTTCTCGCCCTGCATGGGCGGCTTCGTGCCGTTGAACGGTACTGTACCGCTGTCAAGCCTCGTCGTCCTGTCTTGTCACCGTAATGGTGAACGGGCAGAGGGCGGAGGCGTATGTAGTGCGCCATGCTTCTGGCGAAGGCGCGAGCCTTGAATGCGCAATCTGACAGCGCACTTCCACCTAGACTTCGTCGACCCACGGCCCACGACGGATCGTGGGGCACGTGGCGGCTTCGGACCTCTCATCGACGGGTTTGGAGCCAGGAGACACGTGGCAGCTCCGGACCTCACCTCAGCGGGGAGGCTCAGACCGGAGCCCAGGGCACGCGTCAGCCCCGGAGCTGTCCTCAACAGGGAGTAGGCTCTGAGCCAGGAGACACGTGGCAGCTCTGGACCTCACCTCAGCGGAGAGGCTCGGACTGGAGCCCAGTGCACGTGTCAGCCCCGAGCTGTCCTCAGCAGGGAGGAGGCTCGAGCAAGGAGACACGTGGCAGCTCCAGACCTCACCTCAGTGGGGAGGCTCGGACCGGAGCCCAGGGCACGTGTCAGCCCCGGAGCTGTCCTCAGCAGGGAGGAGGCCATGAGCCAGGAGACACGTGGCAGCTCCGGACCTCACTCGACGGGGAGGCTCGGACCGGAGCCCAGGGCACGTGCCAACTCCGGAGCTCTCCTGAGCAGGGAGGAGGCTCTGAGCCAGGAGACGTGTGGCAGCTCCAGACCTCACCTTAGCGGGGAGGCTCGGATCGGAGCCAAGGACATGTGTCAGCTCTGGAGCTCACCTCAGCAGGGAGGAGGTTCTGAGCCTAGAGACATGTGGCACCTCCGGACCTCACCTCAGCGGGGAGGCTCGGACCGGAGCCCAGAAGCATCGGCTCTGGAACACAAGCGCACGTGGCAGCTCCAGGGCTGACCTCGGGGCCAAGGACACGTGGCTACGCCGGGGCCCACCTCAGCAGGGACGCGGGGCCCAGGCTTTCTTTTACCTTCTACGTGGAGGTACCCGGTCTGCAGGGTACCGACAGTAGCCCCCGAGCCCATCTCGGGGGAGGCAACGAGCTCGAGTTGGGGCCTCCATCTTTTCTGCGTGGTGGCTTTTGTTAGTATCTGAAGTATCACTCTCATGGAGAGGATGACACTAGGGGTTGGGAAATTTTTCCTTGGTTCATTCCACACACAATGTCATGCCCAACCTAGGGGTTGGGGTTACATATTTATAGCTGAGGCAGCCAAGCATATACCTAGATGCTAGTCTAATATGCCAAAATGCTGTCCTACCAAAGGACTAATATGTTGTCCTAACAAAGGACTAACATACTGTCCTAACAAAGGACTAATATGTTGTCCTCTTTGTCTAAGATGTTGTACTAATAAAGACTAAGATGTTATCCTAACTAGGAGTCACAAAGACCAAGAGTACAAGACTTATTCCATCATTCGTACCCTAAGTCTTGTGCGTCGTCTTGTCGCGGAGTTGGACCATCCCGATCCTGGGGCAAAGCTCAAGGAACCTGATCCTCCCAAGGAGCTTGGTGAGCAGGTCTGCAAGCTGGTCCTTGGTGTTGATGTAGCACGCCTTGATGCTCCCTTCCTCCAAGCAACCTCGGAAAAATATGGTACCTCACCCGGATGTGCTTGCTCCGTTCATGAAAGACGGGGTTCCTAGAGCCAGAGCAGACTTGTTGTCCACTATGAGTTCCACCGCTCCGGTGTCTTTGCGGAGGAGATCACCAAGCAATCGAACTAGCCAGAGCGCCTGAGTCGAAGCGGCAGAGGCCGCTATGTACTCGGCCTCGCAGCTGGACAAGGCCACCACCTGCTGCTTAACCGACTGCCAGCTAACGAGGCACTTGCCAAGGAAGAAGAGGATCCCGCTCATGCTCTTGCTAGTGTCGGTGTCGCCGGCGTGGTCGCTGTCGCTGTACCCGACAAGGTGTGCCCTCCCCAAGGCACCTCGGATAGTAGAGGTCGTGGTCGAGAGTCCACGCAACGTAGCGGATGATCCTCCTCACAGCCTGTTGGTGCTCCGTCGTCGGTCACTGCATGAACCGACTGACGTAGCCGACAGAGAATGCCAAGTCCGGCCGTGTGTGGGCGAGGTAGCGAAGGCTCCCCACAAGACGCCGATACTGCGTAGCGTCGACCTCCACCATCGTGCTGTCGCGGCTCAGCTTCAGTCTCTCCATCGGAGTGAGAGCTAGGTTGCAGTCTGTGAGCCCAGCCAGCTCAACAACGCGCTTGGCGTAGACAGTCTGTCGAAGCATGATCCCGGAGTCAGCCTGGTGCACCTCGATCCCCAGGTAGAAGGAGAGATCCCAGGTCACTCATCTGGAAGGTGGCTTTCATCGCTTCCTTGAACGCTGCCACCTCCGCATCCTTGGTGCCTGTGATCACCAAGTCGTCAACGTAGACACCTACCACTAGGGCATTTCTTCCATTGCCCCGCCGGTAGATGGTCGCCTCGTGCGGGCTTTGCTCGAAGCCCATCCCCTTGAGCGTGGAATCCAACTTGACATTCCACGCCCTTGGTGCCTGTCGCAAACCATAGAGGGCCTTGCGCAGGCGCAAAACCTTGCCCTCCTTGCCAGGAATCGCAAATCCCGACGGCTGGTGCACATAGGCCTCCTCCTTTAAATCGTCGTTAAGAAACGCCGACTTGACATCCATGTGCTGAACCCGCCATCCTCCCTGAGCAGCCAGCGCAAGGAGGAGTCGCACAGATTCCATCCGTGCCACGGGCGCGAAGGCATCGTCGAAGTCGATCCCCTCCCGTTGCACGAAACCGCATGCCACTAAGCGAGCCTTGTGCTTGACGATGGCGCCGGCTTCATCCCTCTTCAGCTTGAACACCCACTTAAGGGTGATCGCACAGTGACCACGAGGGAGGTCAGCAAGCTCCCAGGTGCGGTTGTTCTCAACCGCGTCCATCTCCGACTGCATCGCGGCACGCCATGCCGCGTGTCTCTCAGCCTCCGCGAAAAACCGAGGCTCGCCGTCGTTGCACGCAAGGTGCAACTGCGCCTCCAGATCGCGAGGGACCGGTCCCGGCACCGGCTGGTCATCGAGAAGATCCTCCATCGTACGATACCGCAACGGCTCGCCGTCGTGGTACACGTTGATGCGCTTCTCGTCGTGGGAGAGCGGAGTAGCGAACTCCACCGGGTTGTGCTCGACAGGAGCTGGTGTTGGAGTGGACATACCCGGAGGGATGGCCGTCGGTGCTGGAGTGCGTAGGGTCGCCGAATGTGGTGGTGGTGGCGGAGAACTCGTCGCAGCCGAGGTCGTGACTGGGGAGCGTGGCGCTGAAATCGGGGGAGGCTCGGGGACTGGGGTAGACATGCTCAGTGGAGAAGAGCTGCCTACTCCCCCACTTCCCTTGAAGTGGATGTACTCGACGATGAAGTTGTCGTACGTCGGAGTCAAGTCGTCATCTATTGCCTTGTCCCATGCCCATCCTCGCCCTTCGTTGAACACTACATCACATGTCGTGCGCACGCGCTGTGTTCCTGGGTCGAGAATGCGGTAGGCCTTCGAGCCCTCCGCATAGCCGATGAGCACCCACGGAGTGCTCCTGTCGTCGAGCTTGCTGATGTGGCCAAGCTCCTTGGCGAATGGGAGCAGCTGAAGACCCGTAGGTGAGAGACTGTCGGCTTGCACCCATGCCAAGCCTCGTACGGCGTCCTGCCGTTGAGAGCCTTAGTGGGCGAGCGGTTGAGGACGTAGACCACCGCCACCACCGCCTCTCCCCAGAAGACAGCCGGCATTCCCCTCTGCTTGAGGGGAGCCCGAGCCATCCCCACAACCGTCTGGTTGCGCCACTCGACGACGACGTTCTGCAGCGGGCTGTACGGCGCGGAGTAGGTACGTTGAACACCCTCATCCGCGCAGTACGAGGCAAACTCGGCCGCCGTGAATTCGCCGCCATTGTCGGTGCGCAGCACGCGCAGCTTGCGGCCGCACTCCGCCTCCGCAGTGGCCTGCGCGCGCCTGATGGCGTTCGCAACCTCTCCCTTGCTGTCGAGAACCATCACCCACATGTAGCGAGAGAGGTCGTCGACAAGCAGCAGGAAGTAATGTCGTCCTCCCGGTGTAGCCGGTGTCACCGGGCCACACAAGTCCCCGTGCACGAGCTCGAGCCACTCCTTGGGTCGGAAGCTCGAGTGCTGGGGAAAGGGGAGCCACCTCTGCTTTGTCAATATGCAGACGTCGCAGAACTGATCCACGTGGTCAAGGCACGGCAGGCCCCGTACCATCTCCTTGGCACTGAGCCGCTTCAGGGCCTCGAAGTGAACGTGCCCAAAGCGCTCGGGCCACTGCCACGCCTCGTCATCCCGACGAGTAGCAAGGCAGAGGGGTTGTGTTACCTGCACGTTAAGGACGTAGAGTCGATTGGTGCCTCTGGTTACCTTGGCAAGAAGGCGACGGTGGCGATCCCAAATCCTCATGACTCCGTCCTTGATCTCCACGTGCGGACCGTTCTCATCCAGTTGTCCAAGGTTGATGATAGAGTTCCTTAACGCGGGGATGTAGTAGACTCCGATGAGCAGCCTGTGCTCACTAGACTTGGCGGTGAGGATGACGGAGCCGACGCCCTTGATCTCCACACCAGAGGCGTCCCCAAACTTGACGGAGCCTCGAACACTGGGGTCGAACTCAGTGAAGAACTCCCGTCGACCGGTCATGTGATGGGTGGCACCGGTGTCAAGGCACCACCCGTCAGTCTTGTCGTTGCTGGAGCCGTCACCGAGGAAGGCGTGTGCTCTCGGCTCATCAAGGTGGAGGAGAGCCGCTGCGGCCGATGCCACTGGAGGTGGCTCGATGCTTGCGTGTGCCAGGAGCAGAGTCGGCTCCTCCACCTGTGCGACATGGGCCTGGCCGCGCCGTGGATGCCGACACTCCCCGGCCCAATGACCAAGCTTGCCACAGTTGTGGCAGGTGTCGTCTCGTGTTGGCTTCCGGTTGCCGGCGGCGCCACCCTGAGCACCTCCGTGGGCGCCACCCTTGGCACGTCTCTCCGCCCCGGCTTGGGCACCTCCGCGCCCCTTGCTTAGCTTGCCGCGCTTGCGGCCGCCTTTCGAGGAGGGCTCCCCCTTCTTCCCTTCACCTTGCAAGGCCTCCCACTGCTCCCGAGTGAGATGTAGCTTCCCGCCGATGGTGATAGGCCCCGACAGAGGCTGAGGTTCGTCGCCTCTTGGATCGACATCGTGGAGAGGTCCAGCAGAGACTCAATCGAGCGAGCGATCTGCTTGTACTTCTCGGGGATGCAACGGAAGAGCTTCTCGATGGCTCTCTCCTCATTGTAGGTGTCGTCGCCGAATTGCACCATCTTATGTAGTAGTGTGTTGAGACGGAGAGCAAAGTCATCAACATCCTCACCTGGTTTGAAGGCCAGGTTCTCCCACTCCTTGCGGAGTGCCTGCAGTGTGGTCTTGCAGGCGCGGGCGCTGCCGATGCGTGCCGCAGCGATGGCGTCCCAGGCCTCCTTGGCAGTCCGCTTCTTGGAAAGCGAGAACTGCATCTCGGGCGGTGCTGCAGCAATGAGAGCATCCAGCGCCCGTCGATCCTCGTAGTGGTCAACATCGCCATACCGGACTGCTTCCCACATGTGTTGCACTTGGAGCCATATCCTCATCACCGCGGCCCACTCGATGTAGTTGGTCTTGGTGAGGGTAGGCCACCCACCGCCGGGACCGTCGTCGCTGACAATGGCCTGGATCCCGTGGTGACCATGGTACCTTTTCGAGGAGGGAGAGTCGCGCCGCCTGTAAATGCCGCGATCTGCGTCGACCCAACCACCCCCGCCGGGAGCGTTGCCGATGCGTCCGCGCCCGTCTGGGCTGCAGCCGCCGCACCCATGGGGGTGCGCGGCTGCCCACTGTGGCGGCTGTGGTCATGCTACCTCCCTCGCCAGCCTGAGGTCTTCATTGGTGCCTCGTCGGTAGAAACAGAGCCTCTGTCGCTACCGCCATGCAGAGCCTCGAGCTCTGCTGCAGCCGCACGCGCTGCATCCGCAGCCGCTGCTGCTTCTACTTCCGCCCTCGCCGCTGCCAGTTCCGCCGCCACCAGCCTCGCCGCCCTCGCTGCAGCCTCTGCCGCTGCTCGCTCGTGTTCTTCTGCCACGGCCACCTCGGCCTCCTGCCGATACCACGCGCTCGAAGCGACCGAGCGCTGAGACTGTCCTTCGGACATGGCCGCTAGTGGGGGAGTGTTGTGTGTGGAAGAGGCTGCCTTAGACAAGTTGTTGCTCGTCTGTGTAGAAGAGGAGGGATGAGCTGAAACAACCGGTGTTCTTGCTGCCGGCTGAGGACGAAGAGAGGCGTGGGAAGGAGATGAGCAGGAGATGTCTAGGCTACAGGATAGAACGGCTCTAATACCACTTGTTAGTATCTAAAGTATTACTCTTATGGAGAGGATGACACAAGGAGTTAGGAAATTTTTCCTTGGTTCATTTCACAAACAATGCCATGCCCAACCTAGGGGTTGGGGTTACATATTTATGTTGGAATTCCGTTCAATTTATTCCTCTGGTAATCCCAGGTATATATAACCTATTACAGATAAGGCACACCCCTAAAACCGAATCAAACTCTTCTAATCCTAATCCAGACTCTATCCCTAACACCTCTTCCGGATTTGCACGACCCCTATTCCTTTTATCTCCTAGAAAACGTGATTAAGTCAACAATCACCCCGTTAATCATTTTTTCTAGGACACTAACACTAATGTAGGATGAAGATACACTTATTCCATCCTACACACACTTTTGGAGTGGACACTACACCCCAAGGATGGTCACTTCACCCTGCACACACTAGGGGATGGGCACTACATCCCGAACACGAATTTGGGTTGGGCACTACAACCCTGGGGCGGGCACTACACCTCGAACACCTTTTGATGTAGGATCAGAACAATTCTCCTTCACACGCAAGGAGCGCCTTCTCATCTTTGCTCCTGAAACACTCATCAGCAAAATGTCCATACTTGCGACAATTGAAGCATTGGATCTTCGACTTGTCAAATTTCTTTTTCTTTTCCTTCTCTTTTGACTCTTCAGCTTTCCACTCTTCTCTTGTCAAAAGGTTCTCTCCACCCTTCGTCTCTCTTGCTCTCCACTCCTTTCTTGTCAACATAAGTCTTTCTTCATGCTCTTGGTTGTTGAAGCCATGCACTCGTTCTTCATGTGCCTCGAGTCCGTCAACGAGTTCCTCCACAGTCATAACCTTTAAGTCCACAAATTGTTCAATAGTGGATGCAATGTGGAGAAATTTCGGAGGCACAGCACGCAGCAATTTTCTCACAATATAGCTTTCTTCAACTTTTTCACCAAGACCACGAATCTTTGTGACGATGATCATCACCTTTGTGGCAAAGTCATCAATGGAGTCTCCTCTGTTCATGCGCATTACATCAAGCTCGTTCTGTAGAGTCTGAATTCTTGCTTCCATCACATGTTCTTCACCTAAGAACTTAGTCTTAATCATCTCCCAAGCGTCTTGTCGTTTCTTTCTCGGAAATTCGCATGAAAGTGTCTTCATGAATAGCATGATAAATGGCCGCAAGAGCCAATTGATCCATCTTTGGATCAACTTCACTCTTTGTGTCCTCAACGGCTTTCCATACCCCTTGCGCCTTCAAAAAAACCTTCATCTTAATAGCCCATGCTGTGTGATTGGTCTTTGTTAACATGGGATATTGTAGTGCCATTGTTTTACCCTCCATATTGCGTACACGTGAAGCAGCAACCAAACTGAGTGTGCGTAGAACAGGCCCAAACAATATTCAGGTTCAGTCCAGCTGAACTCTTCTCAGCCCAGTTAGCCCAATTTCAGAGATTAAGATTTCCTTCAAACCCTAGCAGCAATACAGCAACCGCCTGCCTTCTATCTGGAGCCGCCGCCGCCAGGCGCTATGCAAAGCACGTCTCCGACCTCTAAGATCTGGAAGTCACACCGCCTGCTCGCCTCCCGCAGCGCCCCTGAGCTCCACCGCCGCCCTGGCCGCTCGCGCTCGCTCGCCCTTGGCCGCGCGCGACCACCCCTGGCCGCCCGCTCTCGCTCGTCCGCCCAGAAGCCTCGCTCGAGCCGCCCTGGCCGCCCGCGCTCGCTCGCCCCTGGCTGCGCGCGACCGCCCCTGGCCGCCTGCTCTCGCGCGCCGTCGCGCGCGCTCTCCCTGCTACCGGAGCGGGTGAGCCCCGTCCTCACGTGGCAACTGCAACGGTCGCGCCGGCGGCCCTCGGTCACCTCTGCCTCGAGCCCCGCGCTCACTACGCCACCGGACTTCGCCCTCCACCAAGATCCACCTCGATCTCGGTCCGAGTTGCGTCGAATCCGCACCGCAAGCCACGGTATGCTTCCCAATCTCAACCTGCTCTGACACCAATTGTTGGAATTCCGTTCAATTTATTCCTCTAGTAATCCTAGGTATATATAACCTATTACAGATAAGGCACACCCCTAAAACCGAATCAAACTCTTCTAATCCTAATCCGGACTCTATCTCTAACACCTCTTCCGGATTTGCACGACCCCTATTCCTTTTATCTCCTAAAAAATGTGATTAAGTCAACAATTTATAGCTGAGGCAGCCAAGCATATACCTAGATGCTAGTCTAAGATGCTAAGATATTGTCCTACCAAAGGACTAATATGCTGTCCTAACAAAGGACTAATATATTGTCCTAACAAAGGACTAATATGATGTCCTAATTAGGGGCCACAAAGACGGGTCACAAAGATCAAGAGTACAAGACTTATTCCATCAGCTTTGACACCGTACTTCAGGAACCGAAGCGGTGGAGAGATTTCAGCGCAGTGGATGCTTGGTTGTACCTGGAAGACGAAAATGTCGCACGTCTCTGGCATGGTGTGCGTACTCGACAGTCAAAACGGTAACACGTCATCGGCGCAATGGACGCGTGTTTGCTTTTGACTGACGGTCGTGGCGACGTGCTCGAGGGGTTGCCCCGGGGTATTTCCTGCGTCAGCCCCCGGGTCGGTCACCGCAGTTTCACCGCGCCGCTTTTCTCGGAAACCGTCAGACGTTCCTGAGAAGTTATTCGCCTGGCCCCCAGTGTCTGACGGGTGGACCTGGGTCCTACCCATCATTGGGGGAGGCGAGTAGCCCACGACGTGCAGCGGTAGAAACCTAAATGTCATGCCTGTTGCCCTGCCTGAGGTCGTGGGTGTATAAAGGGAGGCTTTCCAGAGAAGGGTGGTACCCTCCTGCCCCTTGCAATCCTCGTCTTCCTCTTGCGCATCTGAAGCCACTGCTTCTCAGTGCTCTCATCCACCTCACACCTCATGCCTCCGCATCGATGACCATCTTCATCCACTTCTGCGAGATGTTCGTGTACGCGCGGCGGTTCCAGATAGAAGCACAAGCCATCTGGATAGCTTGCTGATGGCAGAGGAAGCCGTCGGGGACAAGGTCCCTGAAGGACTTGTCGAAGGAAAGCTTGACTCCCCTTAAGGACTTGGCGGAGGAAGGCATGACCTCCTTGAAGGTCTTTAACTTCTTCTGGTCCCGCCAGATCATCCTTCTCCTACAAGGCGCCTGTAGGACATGTCTCACACGACGCTGGGCGTCCTCGTGGACAACCAAATCTGCCATAGATGGTGTCTGGCCCACACAACACTGGATGTCACCTCCGTCGCTGTGCGGCAGACCGGTGATGATTGACGATAATTGAGTCATCTGACTGATCTGTTTGCTGGCTGTCCTTGGGCTTATAGCAGGTGACCGTCTCTCTGCACAAAGATTGGCTTGGGGGACAACCAAGTCTGCCACAAAGCAGAAGGTTGCTCGACTTGTAGCTGCTTGGTTCCTCAGTTACCTTGTATCCCCCTTTGTATGCCGGAACTCTATCATTAGTGAAGACTCTTTGTTTCAAGCCTTGTGTGTTGAGTTATTGATGTAGACTATGGGCCCTTGGTAGCGCAAAGGTCCGGAATGACTTGGGCGAAGTAGATAGCTCTTTTGCCGATGTCCCGAGCTTGTTCCTCCGGTTTCTTAGCAGCATAAGGACCCAGGGCGCCCCGGCAGTGTGGCTACCACTCCTTCCGAGTTCTTGGCAGCGCAGGGACCCAAGGGAAGTTCAGCCTGTGTCTTCAGCTTGTCGTAGCTGGTGCTTCGAGTCTTCTGCTTGCTGCTGCAGTGATCCGACGTCCTGCCCGCGTGGTTCACCGTGATGGCCCCCTGGATGAGGCAGAACGTCAGCATCGGGCCCCCTGGGAAGTCCGAGACGCCAAGGACCTGTTCGGACACGGGATGAGCTCATGGTGATTTCCAAGGGGAGGACGGCCTCAGCCCCATACAACAGGAAGGGTGTTTCCCCTGTCGAGCGATTGAGGGACGTCCGGCTAACCCACAGTGCACACAGAAGCTCTTCAACCTAATTGGCATCGAGCTTCTTCAAGTTGTCGTAGGTGCGTGTCTTGAGTCCCTGAGTATCTCGGTGTTTGCTCTTTCGACTTGACCGTTACTCACTGGGTGAGCAATAAAAGCATAGCAAACTTGGATGTCGAGGTCTTCGCAGTAGTCTTGGAACACTGCACTAGTGAACTGGGTCCCGTTGTCGGTGATGATTCTGTTCGGGACCCCGAACCGGTAGGTGATCAACTTGATGAACTTGACAGTTGACTGCTTGTTGATGGTTACTATAGGTGCAGCTTCCAGCCACTTGGTGAACTTGTCTACGGCGACGTAGGGGTACCGGTACCCTTCGACGGATCAGGGAATGGTCTCAGGATGTCCAGCCCCCACACAGCGAAGGGCCATGAGGGCGGGATCATCTGCAGCGTCAGCGCTGGTGTGTGGATCTGCTTAGCGTGAAGTTGGCACGCCTTGCATCTCTTGACCAGGTCGACTGCATCATGGAGAGCTGTCGGCTAGTAAAAGTCATGCCGGAAGGCTTTACCGACCAGCGCACGGGAAGATGCATGGTTCCCACACTCGCCTCCATGGATCTCTGCGAGCAGGTCGCAGCCCTCCTCCCGGGTTATGCACCGCAATAGGACGCCATTAGCGCCACGCCGGTAGATCCTCTTCTACTAGCGTGTATCTCTTAGCCAACCGAGCGATCCGTTCAGCGGATACACGTTCATCAAAAGGAAATTGTCTTTCAAGTAGTCCCAGATCTATGTGATCCATGCGTCCGGACCTAGTTGAGCACTTGGATCTTGAGCGTCGGGTTGCACGGAGTCCCTGGTGACGCTTACGATCCTTGGCGGGCGCCATGGTAGCAGGGTCGCCGGGACCGCCAGCTTCGAGGTGCTGATCTCGCCCCCTTCGCCTGGTTCGGCCGGCCAGGCGGTAGGTCGCAGCAACTTCCTTTCAAAGACCCCCTCAGGCACCAGAGCCCAAGTGAAAGCCTTTATTGACAGGTTGTCGGCTATTGTGTTGTTGGTGCGGGGAACATGGCACAAATCCAAGGATAAGAAGTCATTCAACTTCTGTACTTGGAGGAGATAGGCTGCAAGCTATGGGTCATTGCAGCAGCACTCTCTCTTGACTTGCTTGATGATCAACTGAGAATCACCCTTGACCAACAACTGCTAGACGGCAAGGGATAGCGCGGTCTTTAACCTGAAGATGAGAGCCTCAGACTCCGCCATGTTGTTGGTTGCCTTGAAGTCAAGTCGCACCATGTACTTGAACTGCTCTCCGGTTGGTGTAAGGAGCAGAACCCCTGCTCCGGCACCTTTCTTGCGCGAGGAGCCGTCGAAGAAGAGAGTCCAGTGAGGCCCAGTGAAGACCGGAGCTCTGGGCTCTAGCCCACCGATGTCTTGGCCCCTGGCTGTCATGGTGGTGGTGTCCACTCTGCCACAAAGTCAGCTAGCGTCTGACTCTTCACCGCATGGCGCGGTAAGAAGTCCAGCTCGAACTCCGCCAGCTCCGCAGCCCATTTAGCTATGCTTTCGGTTGCGTTGGGGCTGTGGAGGACGGTTCTCAGCGGGTATGAGGTACTACCAAGATCTTGTGAGCTTGGAAGTAGTGGCGCAGCTTCCTTGAAGCAACGAGGATTGCATAGAGCAGCTTGTGCACCTCCAGATACCTTGTCTTGGTATCGTGGAGAACCTCGCTGATGAAGTAGACCGGACGCTGGATGGTTCGGACCCACCCGGAGGGGTCCGATGCGTCTTCTTGTAGAGGTCCGGAACTCAGGGGGCCCCGGCCCTCGGGTCCGGGACTGCACTCTGGGAGCTCGAACCCAGATGCGCAATGGTCGTCAGGTCTAGATGGCTGAGACCCGACTAGATCTTCTCGGGCAGGTTCGGGACTCCGGGCCCCGAGGTCCCCGGGTCCGAGACTACATTCCGGGAGCTCGGACCCGAATATGCTTTGACCATCAGGTCCGACTGTTTGGAACCTTATTATCTCCCCTTCCCTAGGGTCTCCTGCGGAGTCTGAGCCCTGAGGCTTTAGACCAACAGCAGCAGGAGCCTCATCTGGGACTTGAGGCTGATGGAGTTCTGGCCGCTCCGCAACCAGAACCATGCTCACGACCTCAGTTGTGGCAGCGACGTAGAGAATAGAGGCTCGCCTTGTTCTGGGGCCACCATGATCGGCAGCGTTGTGAGGAACTTCTTCAGCTCCTGGAACGCCTCATCCGCCTCCTCGGTCCATACGAATGGACCAGATTTGCGCAGAAGCTTGAAGAACGGAAGAGTCCGCTCAACCAATCTAGAGATAAACCGACAGAGCGCAGCCAAGCATCCGGTAAGCTTATGCACGTCCTTGATGCGGGCAGGGGGCCACACCAGTTCTATAGCCTTAATCTTCTCGGGGTTAGCTTCAATTCCTCGGTGTGAGACCAAGAAACCGAGCAGCTTCCCGGCAGAGACCCCGAAGACACATTTGTCTGGGTTCAACTTCGTGCGTGTCGAACGCAGTCTGTCGAAGATTAGGATTAGGTTGTCGAGCAGAGATTCTTGCGATTTAACCTTCACTATGATGTCATCGACATAAACCTCTACTAGGTCCCCAATGAGGTTCCCAAATGTTTTGTGCATTGCACGCACAAAAGAGGGAAGGGCATTTCTTAAGACCATAAGGCATGGACACAACAGTATAGACCATCTACTGCGATGAAGGCGGTATGCTCCTCATCTTCCCGAGACATAGGTATGTGGTGGAAACCTAAATATGTGTCTAGGAAACACAGTAGATCACAGCCGGATGTAGAATCGACTATTTGGTCTATACGGGGGAGAGGAAACGGATCCTTTGGACATGGCTTATTGAGGGTGGTGTAATCGATGCACATGCGTAGCTTTCCGTCAGCCTTGGGGACAACAACAGGGTTGGCCAACCATCGTGGATGGTGGACTTCTTAGATGAAGCCAGCGTCGAGCAGCTTCTTGATTTCTTCACGGATTAAGTCTCGCCGCTCGATGGATTGCTTCCGAGGCTTCTGCTGGACCGGCCCGACGTCGGGATGGATCTTCAGTTGGTGCTCAATCACCTCCCTAGGGATCCCGGGCATTTCTGACGGTTGCCATGCAAACACGTCGACATTCGCTCGAAGGAAGGTGACGAGAGCGTCTCCCTATTTGTGACTCAGGCCCCCGTCGATTCGGGTGGTCTGAGCGGCATCTGGACCAACTTGGACGACCTTGACTGGTACGTCTCCGCTGTCCGAGGGCTGCACACGGGGTGCAGATGTCATCCCTCGCTGACGCAAGCTTGGAGGCGGCCGGCTAGCTTCAGCGTGACCGGAAGCAGACTCCTGTGCTGCTGCCAGCGCTTGGAGCTTTTCCAGAGTTGAGACAGCCGTAGTGCGGTCACCGTGGATCTTGAGGACGCCACTCGGGGTCCGCATCTTCAGGACCAAGTAGCCGTAGTGGGCTACCGCCATGAACCGGTACAGGGCTGGCCTGCCGATTATGGCATTAAAGGGGAGGCTAACCTCCGCAACGTCGAAGACGACGCTTTCCGTACGTTAGTTCTCAGGCGTCCCGAATGTCACCGGGAGGGAGATGATACCGCATAGGAAGATTGGGTCCCGGCTTACCACCGAGAATGGTCTCGAGGGGGTAAGCTGGGACATAGGGATTTGCAGCTTCTTGAAGGCTGCAAGGCTGATATCGCTGAGAGACACCCCGCCATCGATCAGCACATGGTAGAGCTTCACGGTGGAGATGGTCGGGGCGACGAGGAGAGGCAGATGCCCGGCGCCTACCATTTCTTGAGGCAGTCGGAGGCGTCAAAGATGATCGGCGTCTCCATCCACTTAGGGTGCGGCACCGGCCCAGGGGTTGGGGCGGCTGCTGCCACTGCTCGACGGAGGGTCTTGACGGCTCGCCGGGACGAGACGTCAGAAGCATCTCCGTACATCACGCAGAGCGTGCCAGCTGTTTGACCATCAGGCACGCCGACCGTCTGGCCACACCTGCCCACTCTGGAGCGGGAGGTAGCCTCGTCGTCTTCCGCCTGGAGACGACGGCGAGTTGGGCGAGAAGGCTCGCCATGGGAGTTGATGTTCACCATGGTCACGTCGAGAGCGCGAGAAGCCCCCCTACCTGGCGCGCCAAATGTCGGTGTGTGTGAGCTGCGACACTCCTCCCGGCCTGCTACGGAAGCAGCCCGCGAGATTCTTTGATTGGAGGGGGTTTGGCGCCCTCACGCGATCGGCCTCGAGGGAGCGGATGAACACCGAGATTTACGTGGTTCGGGCCGCCGGAGCGTAATACCCTACGTCCACGGGAGTGCTTATTGTATTGTTTGCTTGTATGTGCGTGAAAGGGTGCAGGGTTGCGAATGCGGAACCCCTTGTCGGGTGGTCACCCCGGTCCTTTTATAGTCCAAGGCCGGGGTGGTTACAATGTGGCTTGGGGTTCGATAGGTGGCCCTGAAGCTATATGGAACCTATACATGATCTAGGGTTTTGTACTCTTAGTAGAGTAGTCGGAGGGGGAGTTAAGTCCCACCGCCCGGTGCGCTGAGCGCCCCTGTCCGTGTGTCAGGTGATGATGACGACGTCGTCTTGTCGCCACGTCTTCTCGCCCTGCTTGGGCGGCTTCGTGCCGTTGAGCGGTACTGTACCGTTGTCACGCCTCGTCGTCCTGTCTTGTCACCGTAATGGCGAACGGGCAGAGGACGGAGGCGTGTGTAGTGCGTCATGCTTCTGGCGAAGGCGCGAGCCTTGAATGCGCAGCCTGACAACGCACTTCCATCTTGACTTCGTCGACCCACGGCCCACGACGAATCGTGGGGCACATGGCGGCTTCGGAGCTCTCATCGATAGGTTTGAAGCCAGGAGACACGTGGCAGCTCCGGACCTCACCTCAGCGGGGAGGCTCGGACCAGAGCCCAGGGCACGCGTCAACCCCGGAACTGTCCTCAGCAGAGAGGAGGCTCTGAGCCAGGAGACACGTGGCAGCTCCGGACCTAACCTCAGCGGAGAGGCTCGGACCGGAGCCTAGGGCACGTGTCAGCCCCGAAGCTGAGACAGCCAGGACCTCGTCGGGTGGTGCCGTGTTATGCGGCACCCAACAGCACACGGGTCGATGAACACACATCATATTACATAAATAGTTTGCAGAAGCGTACAAGATTCTTTTACAAATAAATATATATTAGAGTAAACTACAGCGAAAGACTATCACTCTCACGATTCATATCTAAACTAGCAACAAAGAAACAGTCCAGCCCGCGGACGTTTCTTACTAGCAACACGAAGATCAATCTGCAGCGGCGAGGATGCTCTTTGAGTAAACACTCGGAGGTTCCCGAGTCTCATCGGCATCCCTTCTCATAAGCATCGAGTCAAATACCTGCAAAACAACTTGGATAGCATCCGTGAGCATAACGCTCAGCAAGACTTAACCGTCACCCTAAACAGGAAACTCTATGTGAGGTTATAAACCTAAAATAGGATGGCATAAGCATAATTAAACTCGCCTAAAAGTGAATCCTTACTTTCAGGTATTATTGGCAGCCTTTTAAGTAACCTTGGGCACGCCACATCGGGAGTCAACAATCAAACAAGAAACGCTTTTCCCCCGATGTAAATTGCTCATGGCATAAAAGAATCGAGTTTGCACTAGCCTAATCATCAAGATCCAATACAAGGGTAGGATAATACTTCACATCAAAATGATTAGTTCCTTTCTCATGCAAGTTCTTACTACGTCACGACTGTGAGAACAAGTATGCTCGGTCCATTCCGCGAGCGACGGTGATTCGAATCAATAACACCCGGACTACACGACACGTACGTCCGTACTCGATGTTGCCTACAACAACCATCACTGACGTCGTACGTGGCAGCCTTTCACCCGTTTCACCCCCGCTGAATCGATCAAGTCGCCCCGTACAGTAGCTACTCTCATGGTGCACCTTCCGACGTGAGATGTCATGAGAATATTCCCCACATACTGCACACCGGCCGTCCGCCTGAGGCGACCCGAAAAGTCCCAACAACAGCTTCCCGAGGTACATCGGTTTACTGGGTCCCATATAGCCAGCATGAGTCCGGTACACAACTCAAACTTGTTCAACAGGGCCGCATACGGACCGGTCCTTGACCGACACGGACAGGTCTACAGCACCCAGGCCCCTATGTCCTGCTGCCCCTACAACCTTCCGGTCTCATCTTTAACTTGCTACATCATTTATGAACCAATCCCGTATGCCCCTGTTGTTTCTGAAACTGCGAGTAGCATCTCACCACTCGACTTCTACCGAACCGTACTTAAGCATGGCAGTTCTACACGGTGAAAGACACCTACCCAATACTCCATGGGTCCTTTGGCTATGCAAGAGGAGTATCAAACACTAGACCTAATGCACAGTTCAAATCTTAACCAAAGGTGAATACAAAATAAAAACTTAATAGCTGTTAAATGCAAACCGGAGCTTGCCTGTTTTGCAGGGTAGTCGTATATAACAGTTAGTGTCCTTGTAGATCCACCCTTGACTCTCCGGAGCTTGATCCACTTCGATGAATCACTCCTTTGAGTCCCCTTCGTTGTGGTTCCTATTGAAATGCATATGTATATGTTTCATGGAATGTAATGGAAAGAAGTTATAGAATTACTTTCTTAAGAACAGAGGTTGTGTGGAAAAGCCAAGCATGGCTTGGTTTGCCTGTGTTGTGCAAAGAACAGAAATAACTAAATTGACCTTAAGGCCTTAGCTATACACTAATCATTTTCCCTAATGATCATAATAGACAAGCTGAAAAGATTTGAGTGTAACTGAAGAACAAGAACTCCAATGGCCTCAAAACTTTTACAGCAGGTTCTATACTACCTAAGGATTTAGCTTGCCAAATTGCAGCTAATGTGGAGTCATATTGTGTCCTCCCCAATTTTCACAATATCTCTATTCCCACATATACACAAGTATGGAGAATAAGAACAGGGAGTTCCAGGACTCATCTTGGGCTGATAATTTACATGAGTTCTTGATCACATGAGAGTCATCTGGTCCAAAATTCAGCCATTTTACTTGGGTAGTTCTCCCAGAACAATTCTTTAAGCATTTGTACTCAACAGAATTAATTCTGTAGTAATGTGCATTTTCATGCCCAACTAAGTAAACTACAATTCCAAATATGTCCCAGAGAGCTTGCCTAAATTTTCCTATGATTTTTGGAGCTATGGATAGCTCAGAACAGAATTTTGAAGTGGGAAACATTTTCTGAAAATGTTTCTGGTCTCTTTTGAACACAGTAGTTTGCATTTAGCAAATTCCTACTCAAATGATCTTCAAATGAGCTGAAAATTTGCTAGTAGGTCAACAATATGCTAAACAATATTCTGGCAAAATTTGGGGATTTTTGGATAATCCAAACTCCCTCAATAATTCTTTTTCAGAAAACATTCAAAGAATTTTCTAGAATATAATATTGACTTTCATACAAAGCTTAGTTCATATTTGGATAGAACTCAGAGAGATGAATCCAACCCAATTAGAATCACTCAAATTGGAGTTTTCTACAGGGAGATATGAATTTCCAAAGATTGAGCTAAGTCTGAAATTATTTCCCTACAGCAAATTCGGCTGGACCCACAGTTTTGAATTCCAGCCAATAGAAACGAAGCCACACCGGGCCACAGCACCTCAGCGCGCCAACACACGGGATCCCGGCCACACCCGATCCCGGGTTTAAAATTTGAGCTGCTGACAGGCGGGGCCCACGCTCCGTCTTCTTCCTCCGGCTTCCTCCCCGCGCCCGCGCTGCCCCTCGGCGGCCCGACGCCGGAGCTCGCCGGCTCGCCGTTTCCGGCCACCGCCTGAGCTGAAACTCGCCGCCAGGGAGTTTGTGACACCGAGGAACACGGCTGTGGGGTTGGCTAGGGCTGCCGACGACCGGAACATGGCCGGCAACGTGCGACGGCTACTGTGAAGGTCCGGCGGCGTTGCCCAAGGTATCCAGCCCGCCAAAACCTATGCCGACGAGCCCTACAGCACCAGCGTACCTCCAGGAAGATCGGTACGACCTCAAACTAGCTCGGAAAGGGCTGGAACTAGGTCGTCATCGTGTGACCGAGTGGTTCCGCCGTGAACCACCCAAGAAAAGCTCGAAATTTGTCGGCCTGAGGCGTTTTCGTGCGTTAGATCCTAAAGGAGAAATGACCGTTGACTAATCCAGCGTCTATGTGCCCAATTTGATGACTTAAGAAAGATCAGAGGGCAAGAATTTGAAAGAATCATACCGGAAGCTCGAAATGAGGTCACCGGAGCAAAACCTCAAAATTCGCCGCCGATAGCTTGTGGCACGGCCTGAGCTTGGGCTAAGAGCAGCACCGCACCCGTGCGCGTTCGTAGGTGTGATCGCTCGGCCGTGAAGCCCGCTGTGGAGGGCTGTCCACGAGCGCCCGATCACTTTCTCGGATTAGGTCGCCGCGGCGGCGGTCGTTCTCGGGCACCGGAGGCCGCAGCTCACTTGCTCGTGGGTCAGGGAGGTGGAGGTTGATCTCGTGGGAGTGTTTAGCAGCTCGGGGGAGGGAAGACACGATTGCTTCGCCGTTTCTTCGATCGGACCGAGAGAGCGGCGGGGAGAAACAGCCACTGTTCGTGCGCTCGCGAGGGAAGAAGGCAACTGCGCTTTGCTTCGGCCAGGGGGCACGTGATCACGTTGAAGACGCGGTCAGGACCGCCCTCGAGGCGCCAGCGCGTGGAGACCGGCAGCAGGAGCTGGCGCGGCAAGCTCCTCTGTGGCGCTCGCGAGCTGCTCGGGAAAATCTCACACCGAGAGCAAAACTTAGTGAGTAAGTCTCCTCCTTTAGCTCTATGACATGTGGGTCCCACTCCACATGTACCTCCCAAATATCTGTTCAAGCTGATCTCTTTAATCCCCAGAATTCTAAGTTTAAAAAGGTGGGCTAGAATTTGAATTCCTCAAATTCAGTTTGAATTTGCAAGACTAAATCTGAATTTGGTTTAGAATTTGCAATATCTTCTTTTTAGCTCTCTTTTGAGCCCACCCTACAAATGGAAAGTTGGTGAGCAAACTTTTCCCTATAATTCCAACTATAGGGCTGCATGTTTATTCAAAGTTTTTGGTCACTACATGTGTGAACTTTGAATTTCAAATCTTATTTTTAAACTTACATGCAAAGAGGTATTTAACTCCTTATTGGTTTAACACTTTTAAATAAAAAGGTGAACCTCATGTTGGATGTTCATCCATGTATTACCTTGCATGAAGAAAAGTTTTAGCAAGTCCCATTTTTCATGTCTTTGCCACACATACAAATTCAAACCTTGGTTTCTATTCATACACATTTTTGGGACTTTTACATTCCTCCCCCCTTAAAAGAATCTCGTCCCGAGATTACAAAAGAGGAACGAGACGGGAGAGGTAATTACAAACTGTACAAAGATAAAAGTTCTGGATAGTTGGTGCGGAGCTAATCTTCACTTTCCCACGTCGTCTCTTCCGCGGTGTGATTACTCCACAGCACCTTGTAAAATTTGATCGTCCGGTTCCGGGTTACCCGGGCCTTTTCATCCAAAATCTGAACCGGTCGCTCAGTGTAAGTCAGGTCCGGTTTCAATTCATCGATGTCCTCAGTGCGAACAGCAGCGGTGAATTTGAGGCACTTCCGCAGCTGTGAAACATGAAATATATCATGAACACCCGCTAGACTTGCCGGTAGTTCCAGCCGATAGGCTACGGGTCCGCACTTCTCCGTGATAGCAAAAGGACCAATAAAACGGGGAGCGAGTTTCCCCTTTACACCGAACCGGTGAATTCCCTTCATCAGAGATACACGAAGATACACGTGCTCTCCGACGTCAAAATGTAACGGCCTACGCCTTTGATCAGCGTAGCTCTTCTGTCGGGATTGTGCAGCCTTTAAGTTCTCTTGTATCAACCGAACTCGGTCTTCGGCTTCGTTGACAAGATCAATCCCAAACAGAACTATTTCGCCGGACTCACACCAATTCAGGGGTGTGCGACACTTCCGGCCGTAGAGAGCTTCATACGGTGCCATTTTAATACTCGCTTGATAACCGTTGTTGTATGAAAACTCCGCAAGCGGTAGGTGATCATCCCAATTCCTACCGTGGTGGATGGCACACGCTCTCAACATGTCCTCAAGTACTTGGTTCATCCTCTCAGTTTGTCCATCGGTTTGAGGGTGATATGCGGAGCTCCTAATCAGCTTGGTGCCCAACGAGGCATGCAGCTGCTCCCAGAAACGAGCAACAAACAGTGCACCTCGATCTGAAATGATGGTCTTCGGGACACCATGTGAGCATATAATTCTGGAGATGAATAACTCCGCATATTGCCTTGCTCGATAATGAGTGTTCACCGGTATGAAATGAGCCGACTTCGTCAACCGGTCGACGATCACCCATATCGAGTCATGCTTCCTGGATGTGAGCGGTAATCCGACGATGAAGTCCATACTCACATCCTCCCATTTCCACGCCGGTATCTTCAAAGGTTGTAGCGGTCCGGCTTTCCGCATTTGATCAGCTTTGACCCGTTTACACGTATCGCATTCGAATACGTATTTAGCAATCTCCCTCTTCATCCTCGTCCACCAAAATTTTTGTTTCAAATCTTGGTACATCTTGTTACTTCCGGGATGAATGGAAAACTTAGACAGGTGGGCCTCATCCAAGATCTTCTTCCGGAGTTTCATATTGCGCGGTACCACTATACGGTCATTAAACCATACCGTACCGTTCTCATCCTTCCGGAAACATTTCACCTCTTCGTTGTCTAGTCTTCTCCTTATGTGAGACATACCCTGTCTCTTCTTTGAGCCTCAACAATCTCTTCACAGATTGTGGGAATGAGCGCGAGATTATAAAGCACGCCATACGGAATGACACGGAGACTTGGTTCTTCAGCTTCCAACTCAGCAGCCGCTAAGTTGTGAACGTGGGCTTTCCGACTCAGCGCGTCGGTAACCACGTTTGCTTTCCCCGGATGATAGTGGATCTCAATTTCATAATCCTTGATGAGCTCCAACCATCTCCGTTGTCTCATATTCAGCTCCTTCTGCGTGAAGATATACTTCAGTCTTTTATGGTCGGTGTAGAGGTGAACAAGATTACCCAGTAGGTAATGCCTCCACATCTTTAACGCCAACACCACAGCAGCAAGCTCGAGATCGTGAGTTGGATAATGCTGCTCGTGGTTTCGCAGTTGACGAGTCCCATAGGCGACTACACGCCCTTCTTGCATCAGAACACAGCCGAGACCGATGCCGGATGCATCACAGTATACATCAAATGGCTTCGTCGTGTCTGGCTGAGCAAGAACTGGAGTCGTTGTAAGATGTTTCACCAAAGTTTTGAATGCGGCTTCACATGCTGCACTCCACATGTATTTAGTGCCCTTCTTCAGCAACTCCGTCATTGGTTTAGCAATCTTTGAGAAGCTCAGAATAAACCTCCGATAATACCCCGCTAAACCTAGGAAACTTCGGACCTCGTGGACTGATTTGGGAGATTCCCACTTCAGCACTTGTTCAATCTTGTTGGGTCCACGGCGATACCTTCTGCTGAAATAATATGGCCTAGGAAAGGCACTTGATCAATCCAAAATTCGCACTTGCTGAACTTGGCATATAATTGGTGCTCCCGCAACCGTTGTAGCACGATACGCAGATGTTCAGCGTGCTCTTCTTCAGATTTGGAGTAAACCAATATGTCGTCGATGAATACCACGACGAATTTGTCTAACTCCGGCATGAATACAGAATTCATCAAGTACATGAAGTGTGCCGGAGCGTTGGCTAACCCAAATAACATGATGAGGTACTCATAGAGTCCGTATCTCGTCAAGAAAGTTGTCTTCGGTATGTCCTCCGGTCGGATTTTGATTTGATGATATCCCGACCGAAGATCCATCTTCGAAAA
The DNA here is from genome assembly GCA_030760725.1 of Neostapfia colusana. Lineage (NCBI taxonomy): Eukaryota > Viridiplantae > Streptophyta > Magnoliopsida > Poales > Poaceae > Neostapfia > Neostapfia colusana. The sequence goes on along the minus strand of JASWHV010000005.1, from coordinate 100,144,047 downwards.
TACCTTTGCACCCACAAGTTGATCGAACAGGATGTCGATGCGGGGCAAAGGATATTTGTTCTTGATCGTGACAGCATTTAGAGGACGGTAATCAACACATAGCCGTAGTGTTTCGTCCTTCTTCTTAACGAACAGCGCAGAGCAACCCCAAGGTGAAGAACTTGGTCGTATGAAACCCTTGCTCATGAGTTCATTCAGTTGCTCTTTCAACTCCGCTAGCTCGTTAGGTGCCATCTTGTAAGGCCTTCGTGAGATAGGCATCGTTCCCGGCGCCAGTTCAATCTTGAACTCGACGTCCCGCTCGGGCGGCAATGCCCGGTAAATCATCGGGAAATACGTCGGGATAATCTCGTACCACCGGAATATCTTCAAGTTTCAGCGCTTCCGTGTGGTAGGCCTCTACCAAATCTGGATCTTCGCTGTCTAAAAACAACGTGTGTTGTCCGTGAATCGGTGAGTCAATCTGGACAGTCCGGTTACCGATATTGAGAACGGCACCGTGACGATTTAACCAAGACATCCCCAATATAATATCTATCTTCTGTCTATCCAACATAATCAGCGATGTTGGGTATATTTTTCCGCCTAAACACAAAGCTGCTCGGGACACAATCTGATTGGCAGAGATATTTCCTCCCGGTGAATGTATAAGAAAACTCGTTGTGGGAGTATTGGTGGATAATTGGTGCTGATCCACACATGTTTTGCTGATAAAATTGTGGGTTGCACCAGAATCAAAAAGTATGAGCACGGGCACGTCTTTGAGAGTGAACATGCCCGCTAACACTGGTGCTCCCTCCGCGACATCCTCAATAGCAAGATGTTGCACACTCCCGGATTGCAATGTTGTTATGTTGACTTGAGCAGGTGGCGGCATACCACCTGACGATGATGGTTGTTTGGTGTTCACCAACTTCTCCCGGCATTCCTGCCTAAAATGCCCTGAACGGTGGCAATAAGAACAAGGAGGTTTCCCCAGTTCTTCGTTGACTTGTGGTGGAGAAGTTGATGTACTCGGCTGCAGCAATGATGCCACAGGTGTCATTTGTTGCTGCGGCAAAGGTGTTGCTTCAAGACAAGATTCTTGAGCAGGAAATCTGTACGGAGTTGATCTCACTGACGCTTTCCATCTTTCATCGGATGGTGTGTGATACACCACACGGTATTTGCGAGGAACAACTGGTGTGTCTTCTTGCACATCCTCCCGGTCCCTCTTCTCTGCTTGACACTCAAGTGTCGCTTGTTCTTGTAGCAGAGCAGCACTGATCAACTCGGGGTAACTGCCTTGATTGAACAAAGCTAACTTCTCTTTTAGTATGGCACTCAAGCCATAGAAAAAGTAGTCACACCTAGCAGCTTCGCTCGTCGCATAAGCAGGAGCATATTGTGCCAGAAGGTTGAATCGTCTGACATAATCGAGGACACTCATGTCCCCCTGCTTCAGGTTCCTGAATTCTTGCTGTTGGGCCTTAATAAAACCCATAGGAATGTGACGAGCACGGAATGCTTCACGAAATTTCGTCCATTCCACTTGATGGCCTTCCGGAACGGTGGCGAGATAAGCGAACCACCAATTTCCGGAGGTTCCATGGAGCTGTTGAGCTGCAAATGATGCCTTCTGATATTCGTCGCACTCAAACACCCCAAACTTGGACTCCATAACTCAAAGCCACTGATCAGCTTCCACTGGTTCATTGGCTTCCGTGAAAATTGGCGGTTGTGTCGCCAAGAAGTCCAAATAGACGTTCCGAGGTGGAACGTTCTGTTGTGCACGTTGAAGTAAACCTTGTTGTACCAAGGCTTGGAGTAGTATGGTGTTCTCTTGACTTGATTCGACCATCTGAGCCATGACATCCGCCCATACCGTTGATGGCGGTGCCCGTGGTGGAGTCGAGTTATCCTCGTTTTGGCGAGAACCTTCAGTCCTACTCGGAGAATGTGTACGCAGCATACTGCAAAAGCATAATTTTGAGGGGAGTCAAAACTTAATCTAGCAGTATGTGAAGGTATGTAAAACATGAACATGCTAAAACTTTACGAAAGCATAACAAAATTTCATGTTTACACCTCTTTCTAAAGCCAACATATTCAGTCTCACATTCTGTACAGAACAGACCCTTCTGTACCTAACCCAGAATTGGATCCAGTTACTAGCATTTTCATAACTCAAGTGGAGTACCAAAGTTATAGTTAACTTCAGTATCTTTCCAACGAGTACTCACATGCCCCTAAATCATTTCTGGAACAGAGGTTATGATTGTTCAAAGTTGACAGAATTTCTGGGTAAATTTTGCCAGCACCTCCTTTGTATGTGGTTGTTTTCATCACAGTTTTACATACAAATGAAGTATAATTCTGAACAAACTATGAACTACAAAATCGTTGCAAATTTCCTAACCTTTCCAACTTGTATTACATGACCCTTAGAAATTTTTCTGCAGATTGTTATGGCCAATTTACAGAAACATCCAGAGAAGGTTGTAGCTGTTCTGTTTTCTGAACAGTTTGCATTCAACTGGACTTTCAACCAATTTGATGTCTGATTTGGCTCTGGAGTTCTACAGAAAAATTGTAGAGCACTTAATAACCTTTCCATAACCGTATCAAACACCTCCATTGGGTCAAGCTAATCAGAGTTACGCTCTGTTAAAGCCCAGAAAAATTTCTGTCTGAACAGAGAACTCTGTCCTTGAGATCAAAATAAGCCTAACAAGTCTCTTCTTTGAAACTTAGTTCAAATGAAGATCTCAGTAACTAATAAGTGCTTTCCAACATCCATTTTTAGTTTGAAAGTTAGTTATGAATGATTTCTTCATATGTAAGAATACTATCCAGTGTAGTACGGTGACGATGCACCATAAGACATATGACGGTACTACGTTGCCTCACCAAAGAAAAACCTAACCGGATTATACCGGCACATACGTATCCTTAGGTGGCACTAAAACGGTCACTCGCAAACGTGTTCAACACGCACTAAGGTTTTCGTGGTTAGTACCTACATAAGGTCCGGCTGCACACCGAACCCGGTATCCATACAGTTCGTACACCCGGCCGTCATCACTCGCACAGGTGTTCTCAAGCCAAACACGCCTTGAGCTACGTGTTCACATTACTGACCACGTGACGGGGTCTCCCAAATTGCACCACGCACGCCCGGGACAGACGTTGCTCGAATACTCCAAACGACATGAAGAGTCGTAGAGGATACTAAAGCGAGTCGGGTTACCTGCCACCCGTGAGGCTCCACCCTTCAGCTTGTGAGCACTGGTGGACAGCGCATACGTGCACCCCCCAAGACATAAACGTCCCGAGATGCACGATTTTCCGACATAACAATTAGGTTAGCTTGCCACCTTCATAATATGCTAATAATAGTCCATGTGTGGGCCTAGTATCGTTATCTCACCGTATCCTAAGTTTTTGACATAATATGATGCTCAATCCGTGCTATGTTCCCAACGCAGCTCTGATACCAGCTAAGACAGCCAGGACCTCGTCGGGTGGTGCCGTGTTATGCGGCACCCAACAGCACACGGGTCGATGAACACACATCATATTACATAAATAGTTTGCGGAAGCGTACAAGATTCTTTTACAAATAAATATATATCAGAGTAAACTACAGCGGAAGACTATCACTCTCACGATTCATATCTAAACTAGCAACAAAGAAACAGTTCAGCCCGCGGACGTTTCTTACTAGCAACACGAAGATCAATCTGCAGCGGCGAGGATGCTCTTTGAGTAAACACTCGGAGGTTCCCGAGTCTCATCGGCATCCCTTCTCATAAGCATCGAGTCAAATACCTGCAAAACAACTCGGATAGCATCCGTGAGCATAACGCTCAGCAAGACTTAACCGTCACACTAAACAGGAAACTCTATGTGAGGTTATAAACCTAAAATAGGATGGCATAAGCATAATTAAACTCGCCTAAAAGTGAATCCTTACTTTCAGGTATTATTGGCAGCCTTTTAAGTAACCTTGGGCGGGAGTCCACAATTAAACAAGAAACGCTTTCCCCGATGTAAATTGCTCATGGCATAAAAGAATTGAGTTTGCACTAACCTAATCATCAAGATCCAATATAAGGGTAGGATAATACTTCACATCAAAATGATTAGTTCCTTTCTCATGCAAGTTCTTACTACATCACGACTGTGAGAACAAGTATGCTCGGTCCATTCCGCGAGCGACGCTGATTCGAATCAATAACACCCGGACTACACGACACGTACGCCCGTACTCGATGTTGCCTACAACAACCATCACTGACGTCGTACGTGGCAGCCTTTCACCCGTTTCACCCCCGCTGAATCGATCAAGTCGCCCCGTACAGTAGCTACTCTCATGGTGCACCTTCCGACGTGAGATGTCATGAGAATATTCCCCACATACTGCACACCGGCCGTCCGCCTGAGGCGACCCGAAAAGTCCCAACAACAGCTTCCCGAGGTACATCGGTTTACTGGGTCCCATATAGCCAGCATGAGTCCGGTACACAACTCAAACTTGTTCAACAGGGCCGCATACGGACCGGTCCTTGACCGACACGGACAGGTCTACAGCACCCAGGCCCCTATGTCCTGCTGCCCCTACAACCTTCCGGTCTCATCTTTAACTTGCTACATCATTTATGAACCAATCCCGTATGCCCCTGTTGTTTCTGAAACTGCGAGTAGCATCTCACCACTCGACTTCTACCGAACCGTACTTAAGCATGGCAGTTCTACACGGTGAAAGACACCTACCCAATACTCCATGGGTCCTTTGGCTATGCAAGAGGAGTATCAAACACTAGACCTAATGCACAGTTCAAATCTTAACCAAAGGTGAATACAAAATAAAAACTTAATAGCTGTTAAATGCAAACCGGAGCTTGCCTGTTTTGCAGGGTAGTCGTATATAACAGTTAGTGTCCTTGCAGATCCACCCTTGACTCTCCGGAGCTTTTGATCCACTTCGATGAATCACTCCTTTGAGTCCCCTTCGTTGTGGTTCCCATTGAAATGCATATGTATATGTTTCATGGAATGTAATGGAAAGAAGTTATAGAATTACTTTCTTAAGAACAGAGGTTGTGTGGAAAAGCCAAGCATGGCTTGGTTTGCCTCTGTTGTGCAAAGAACAGAAATAACTAAATTGACCTTAAGGCCTTAGCCATACACTAATCATTTTCCCTAATGATCATAATAGACAAGCTGAAAAGATTTGAGTGCAACTGAAGAACAAGAACTCCAATGGCCTCAAAACTTTTACAGCAGGTTCTATACTACCTAAGGATTTAGCTTGCCAAATTGCAGCTAATGTGGAGTCATATTGTGTCCTCCCCAATTCTCAAAATATCTCTATTCCCACATATACACAAGTATGGAGAATAAGAACAGGGAGTTCCAGGACTCATCTTGGGCTGATAATTTACATGTGAGTTCTTGATCATATGAGAGTCATCTGGTCCAAAATTCAGCCCTTTTACTTGGGTAGTTCTCCCAGAACAATTCTTTAAGCATTTGTACTCAACAGAATTAATTCTGTAGTAATGTGCATTTTTATGCCCAACTAAGTGAACTACAATTCTAAGTATGTCCCAGAGAGCTTGCCTAAATTTTCCTATGATTTTTTGAGCTATGGATTGCTCAGAACAGAATTTTGAAGTGGGAAACATTTTCTGAAAATGTTTCTGGTCTCTTTTGAACACAGTAGTTTGCATTTAGCAAATTCCTACTCAAATGATCTTCAAATGAGCTGAAAATTTGCTAGTAGGTCAACAATATGCTAAAGAATATTCTGGCAAAATTTGGGGATTTTTGGATAATCCAAACTCCCTCAATAATTCTTTTTCAGAAAACATTTAAAGAATTTTCCAGAATATAATATTGACTTTCATACAAAGCTTAGTTCATATTTGGATAGAACTCAGAGAGATGAATCCAACCCAATTGGAATCACTCAAATTGGAGTTTTCTATAGGGAGATATGAATTTCCAAAGATTGAGCTAAGTCTGGAATTATTTCCCTACAGCAAATTCGGCTGGACCCACAGTTTTGAATTCCAACCAAGAGAAACGAAGCCACCTCGGGCCACAGCACCTCAGCGCGCCAACACACGGGATCCCGGCCACACCCGATCCCGGGTTTAAAATTTGAGCTGCTGACGGGCGGGGCCCACGCTCCGTCTTCTTCCTCCGGCTTCCTCTCCGCGCCCGCGCTGCCCCTCCGCGGCCCGACGCCGGAGCTCGCCGGCTCGCCGTTTCCGGCCACCGCCTGAGCTGAAACTCGCCGCCAGGGAGTTTGTGACACCGAAGAACACGGTTGTGGGGTTGGCTAGGGCTGGCGACGACCGGAACATGGCCGGCGACGTGCGACAGCTACTGTGAAGGTCCGACGGCGTTGCCCAAGGTATCCAGCCCGCCAAAACCTGTGCCGACGAGCCCTACAGCACCAGCGTACCTCCAGGAAGATCGGTACGACCTCAAACTAGCTCGGAAAGGGCTGGAACTAGGTCGTCATCGTGCGACCGAATGGTTCCGCCGTGACCAAGAAAAGCTCGAAATTCGTCGGCCTGAGGTGTTTTCGTGCGCTGGATCCTAAAGGAGAAATGACCGCCGACTAATCCAGCGTCTATGTGCCCAATTTGATGACTTAAGGAAGATCAGAGGGCAAGAATTTGAAAGAATCATACCGGAAGCTCGGAATGAGGTCGCCGGAGCAAAACCTCAAAATTCGCCGCCGATGGCTTGTGGCACGGCCTGAGCTTGGGCTGAGAGCAGCATCGCACCCGTGCGCGTCCGTAGGTGTGATCGCTCGGCCGTGAAACCCGCTGTGGAGGGCTGTCCACGAGCGCCCGATCACTTTCTCGGATTAGGTCGCCGCGGCGGCGGTCGTTCTCGGGCACCGGAGGCCGCAGCTCACTTGCTCGTGGGTCAGGGAGGTGGAGGTTGATCTCGTGGGAGTGTTTAGCAGCTCGGGGGAGGGAAGACACGATTGCTTCGCCGTTTCTTCGATCGGACCGAGAGAGCGGCGGGGAGAAACAGCCGTTGTTCGTGCGCTCGCGAGGGAAGAAGGCAGTTGTGCTTTGCTTCGGCCAGGGGGCACGTGATCACGTTGAAGACGCGGTCAGGACCGCCCTCGGGGCGCCAGCGCGTGGAGACCGGCAGCAGGAGCTGGCGCGGCAAGCTCCTCTGTGGCGCTCGCGAGCTGCTCGGGAAAATCACCCACCGAGAGCAAAACTTAGTGAGTAAGTCTCCTCCTTTAGCTCTATGACATGTGGGTCCCACTCCACATGTACCTCCCAAATATCTGTTCAAGCTGATCTCTTTAATCCCCAGGATTCTAAGTTTAAAAAGGTGGGCTAGAATTTGAATTCCTCAAATTCAGTTTGAATTTGCAAGACTAAATCTGAATTTGGTTTAGAATTTGCAATATCTTCTTTTTAGCTCTCTTTTGAGCCCACCCTACAAATGGAAAGTTGGTGAGCAAACTTTTCCCTATAATTCCAACTATAGGGCTGCATGTTTATTCAAAGTTTTTGGTCACTACATGTGTGAACTTTGAATTTTAAATCTTATTTTTAAACTTACATGCAAAGAGGTATTTAACTCCTTATTGGTTCAACACTTTTAAATAAAAAGGTGAACCTCATGTTGGATGTTCATCCATGTATTACCTTACAACAACAACAACAACCAAGCCTTTATCCCAAGCCTGTTGGGGTCGGCTAGACATGAAACCCAATCTCAATGAAGTAAAACAGAGGAAGAGATATGAGAACAAGGAAAAAAGAAAAAAAAAAGAAAAAAAAAGAAAAAAAAAAGAAAAAAAAAAAGAAAAAAAAAAGAAAAAGGAAAAAGAGAAAAGAAATAAGAAATAAGAAAAAAGGAAAAGAAAAAGAGAAAAGAAAAAAAGAAAAAAACAAGACTACGATTCTGGCACATGAATTGCTACTTTCCATGCGGTCCTATCATGAGCTAAGTCTCTGGATACATTCCAATCTCTCAAATCTCGTTTTACCGCCTCCTCCCAGGTCAACCTTGGTCGTCCTCTACCCCTCCTAATATTTTCTCTACCTCTTAAAATCCCACTGTTAACCGATGCTTCTGGAGGTCTCCGTTGGATATGTCCAAACCACCTAAGCCGATGTTGGACTAACTTCTCTTCAATCGGCGCCACCCCTACCTTATCACGAATCGCCTCATTCCTTATTCGGTCTCTTCTCGTGTGCCCACACATCCACCGTAGCATGCGCATCTCTGCGACACTCATTTGTTGGACATGTTACCGTTTAGTTGGCCAACATTCCGCCCCATAGAGCATCGCGGGTCTGATCACCGTCCTATAGAACTTCCCTTTTAGCTTTTGTGGGACTTTCCTATCACATAGGATTCCAGAGGCTTGTCGCCATTTCATCCACCCTACCTTGATCCTGTGGCAAACATCCTCATCAATATCGCCATTGCTTTGTAACATTGATCCTAAGTATCGGAAAGAGTCCCTTCTAGGTACTATTTGTCCTTGTAGACTAGCATTTCCCTCTTCACGACCAACACCACTAAAGTCGCACCTCATATACTCGGTTTTGGTCCTACTAAGTCTAAACCCTTTGGACTCTAAGGTTTGTCTCCATAACTCTAATTTCTTATCAACACCATCTCTAGTTTCATCTACCAGCACTACATCATCAGCAAAGAGCATGCACCAAGGGATATCCCCTTGTATATCCTTCGACACCTCATCCATGACCAAGGAAAAGATGTATGGGCTCAAAGCTGATCCTTGATGTAATCCTACCGTGATAGGAAATGCATCAGTCTCACTATCACTTACGCGCACACTTGTCCTAACATTATTGTACATATCCTTGATAAGGGTAATGTACTTTGTTGGCACTTTATGTTTCTCTAGTGCCCACCACATGACTGACCTTGGTATCTTGTCGTACGCCTTCTCCAAGTCGATGAACACCATATGCAAGTCCTTCTTCTGCTCCCTATATCTCTCCATAAGCTGACGAAGCAAGAAAATCACCTCCATTGTAGACCTCCCAGGCATAAAACCAAACTGGTTTTTAGTGACATTGGTCACTTTCCTCAGGCGGTGTTCAATCACTCTCTCCCAAAGCTTCATAGTATGACTCATAAGCTTAATACCTCGATAATTAGTACAACTTTGAATATCTCCTTTATTTTTGAAGATAGGTACTAATATACTTTTCCTCCATTCTTCAGGCATCTTGTTTGACCGAAAAATGTGGTTGAATAGCTTTGTGAGCCATACTATTGCGACGTCCCCAAGACATCTCCACACCTCAATAGGGACATCGTCGGGGCCGAGGGCCTTTCCTCCTTTCATCCTTTTTAAGGCCTCCTTAACCTCAAACTCTTGTATCCTCCGCACGAACCGCCTGTTGGAGTCATCCAACTCAACCATAGTGCTCTCATTCCCATCATTGAATAGCCCATTAAAGTAATCACGCCATCTATTCTTAATCTCTTCATCCTTCACTAGAATGCGGTCAGTCTCATCTTTGATGCATTTAACTTGATTGAGATCCCTCATCTTTCTCTCGCAGATTTTTGCTACCTTGTATATGTCTTTCTCACCTTCTTTTGTCCCTAGTCTCTCATATAACTTATCATAGGTTTGTCCTCTTGCCTTACTCACAACCCGCCTTGCATTCTTCTTAGCCTCTTTGTACTTAAGCATGTTGCTTGCGCTTCTATCATTATGCCAACTCTTGTAACACTCCTTCTTCTCCTTAATGGCCTTTTGTACATCCTCATTCCACCACCAAGTGTCTTTATCTATAAGTTTCTTTCCCTTTGTCACACCGAACACCTCACTAGCTACCTTCCTAATGCAAGTTGCCATCTTCATCCACATACTATCTGCATCTCCATTTTCTGCCCAGGGTCCTTCTATGATCACCCTATTTTTAAAGGATTCTTGTGATTCTCCCTTCAACTTCCACCACTTTGTTCTTGTGATTTTGACACCTTTGTCCCGCAAAGAACATGTATGGAAGCGAAAGTCAGCTACCACAAGCTTATGTTGTGTCACAACACACTCCCCCGGGATCACCTTACAATCTAGACACTCCCGTCTATCCTTTCTCCTAGTGAGGACAAAGTCAATCTGGCTAGAGTGTTGGGCACTACTAAAGGTCACTAGGTGAGATTGCCTCTTCCTAAAGAGGGTGTTAGCTATAAAGGCTACGGCAAAGTCTAGGATGTCCTTACCCTCTTGATTTCTATCGCCGCATCCAAAACCTCCATGTACTCCTTCAAATCCTAGGTTAGTTGCACCCACATGGCCACATGACCATTAAGATCTCCCCCTATGAGGAGTTTCTCGGTTATCGGTACACTACTAATCATATCCTCCAAGTCCTCCCAAAATTGCCTCTTAGCACTCATGTTGAGCCCAACTTGTGGGGCATACGCACTAATGACGTTCAAGACAATGTCCCCAATTACTACCTTGATTAAGATGATCCTATCCCCTCGTCTTCGAACATCCACTACTCCATCCTTAAGACTCTTATCTATTAGAACACCTACGCCATTCCTAGTCCCAGCCGAACCAGAATACCAAAGCTTGAAACCGGTATTCTCGACTTCTCTCGCCTTTTGACCCGCCCATCTAGTTTCTTGTACACAAAGGATATTTACTCGTCTCCTAATGGCAACATCTACTAACTCACGTAGCTTCCCCGTCAAGGATCCTACATTCCAACTACCCACCCGAAATCTATGTTCCTCGGCTAGCTTCCTTACGCTTTGCACCCGTCGAGTAAGATGCAAAGACTCTTGCTCACTTATCACTACATCCGGGCGATGATGTAGCGCGCCATTAAGGTGATGGCGATCCGGCCCTTGCTCATTTAACACCATATCCGGGTTCCGATATGGCGCGCCACTAAGGCGGTGGCGACCCGGCCCTTGCCCACTTAACACCATACCCGGGTTCCGATATGGCGCGTCGCTAAGAGGGTTACGCCCCAACGAATTTCTATTGGGTTTCATTTCCATGAGAGTGGCTAAGTGTAGTTGTTGGCTCGCCAAGCCTATCACAACCCCCTCCTCCTTTACCCGGGCTTGGGACCGGCTATGTCATTACAACATAGGCGGAGTTTCATCCATGTATTACCTTGCATGAAGAAAAGTTTTAGCAAGTCCCATTTTTCATGTCTTTGCCACACATACGAATTCAAACCTTGGTTTTTATTCATACACATTTTTAGGACTTTTACAGAAGTTGTCCTCAGCATGGAGGAGGCTCTGAGCCAGGAGACACGTGGCAGCTCCGGACCTCACCTCAGCAGGGAGTCTCGGACCGCAGCCCAGGGCACGTGTCAGCCCCGGAGCTGTCCTTAGCAGGGAGGAGGCTCTTAGCTAGGAGACACGTGGCAGCTCCGGATTCCACCTCGGCGGGGAGGCTCGGACCGGAGCCTAGGGCACGTGTCAGCTCCGGAGCTCTCCTCAGCAGGGAGGAGGCTCTGAGCCAGGAGACACGTGGCAGCTCCGGATCTAACCTCAGCGGGGAGGCTCGGGCCGGAGCCCAGAGCACGTGGCAGCTCCAGAGCTCACCTCAGCACGGAGGAGGTTCTGAGCCTAGAGACACGTGGTAGCTCCGTACCTCACCTCGGCGGGGAGTCTCGGACCGGAGCCTAGAGCACGTGTCGGCTCTGGAACACAAGCGCACGTGGCAGCCACAGGGCTGACCTCGGGGCCAAGGACACGTGGCTACGCCGGGGCCCGCCTCAGCAGGGAGACGGAACCCAGGCTATCTTGTACCCTCTACGCGGGGGTATCCGGTCTGCAAGGTACCGACAGATATACTGACAATCATCCCAAACCTTTTTATACTTTTTCCTATTTATTCACTAGGAAATATGGAGTGCTTTAAAATCCCATATAAAATTGAATACAACAACAAATCCTTTGTCTCAAGCACATTGAGGTAGTCTAGATATGAAATCCAAACTGGGTTTCATATCCATAGGAATGGCTGGTTTTGATGCTGGCTCGCCAAGCCTATCACAACCCTCCTCCTTTATTCGGGCTTGGGACTAGCTATAGCTAGAAAGGCACAGATGGAGTTCATGCCATATAAAACTGCATAAGAATAAAATTTAAACAATATGGCATATTCCGCAAATTGACAGTGTACAACACTTTATATGACCATTCACCACACAAGGATAACGAATGTGGATGTTGTTAAAAAAACACAAAAAAGAGCCAACCTGTATGCACATGAGGTCAGCATCAAAGCTCTTGAGTTCTGATAGAACAGCTTTGGATCGAGACTTCCATCTATATTACAAAGAAGAATATAAGTTAAAAGACTACAGTTTAATAATACTTTTTTACATTTTAATCACATGTTTTCAAACAAACATTGCTACAGATAGGATGGAAAGCCTTCATGGCATGCAACATTCATTTATAAATGTGGTACTTGTCAGATACTAGAAGTATTTAAGGACATCATGTCATCAAATTCGCATATTTCGCTATCAGCTTGTTCTAGTCATCAATCCCAGATTGAGGCCACCTGAAAATACTCAATTCCTAAATTAGAAAAGTGTGTCCATATGCTTCCCTTTTCAGACACTATGGCCATACAGCATTACAGCCGAATTATAAGTACCATCATTGTATAGGAAACTCCAATAGAACAGTATACAGACACCTGGTTCATCAAGAGCTTACTTGAGGCACGCAGATGGAGAATAAGGAAAAATTGAGCTCTTCACATAAACCTGCCACACGCCCACACCCAGCACATTGTCAGGTGCGGTTGGCAACCCACGATCATTAGAATGTTAGGCGATCCCAAAGCAAACACGGCCATACCTGGGCCAAGATGTTGTAGGAGACCAGCCGGAACTGGTGCCCTGCCGCACCTGGAAACCAAACCCGAAAGGAATGTAAACATCAATGCACCGGCACAAGCAGTAGCGTTAGCTCCTTCTGAGAGTTTAGGGTTGACGAATATACTCACCGGCATCGGTCTGGGTTTCAGATTGCTCCGTGCGGAGAGGAACGAACCTGGGCTGCGCCTGCGTGCTCATCCGCCGCTTGCAAACCCTGATCCGCAGGCACCGCTGAATCGTTACTAAGAAGAGGAGGGAAAAGGATGCGCGGAGATTTGGGGATCGGGGGCGCGCTCACGGGAGTACGGGGAGCCGGCGGCCGCTGGCCGGATAGGGGTTGGCCGCGGATCTCGAGCAGCGGCGGAGGAGGAAGAGAGGGAGCGAAGGTGCCCACGCGATCTGGGCTTTTAGCATTGGTGATGGCTCCGAACTCGGTAGGTGCCTGACGGCTGACTGCCTGGCGGCTTGTTTCCGCCGCCGCCGTAGACGAGACGGCTCCGACGACAAATAACTTGATAAGTGGGTCCCGCCTGTCGGTTAGATTTCGTTCACATGTAGGGCAGATAAAGCGCACAAAAAATAAATTAATACTCCCTTCATTTCAAATTATTTGACGATGGTTAGTTCAGCGTCAAATAATTTATAACGGGGGAGAAATATGAAGGACCGGATCGGATTATAATCATGTCAAATTTATATTTATTTTTAAACTAATATTTAATAGAGGTCAAAATAAATTGTGAGGCCACGTTTTCAAGCTTGGGCGGGCTGTGGGCAGCTCACCAAGGTCCGCTCTGTCCATTTCATTCTTTGTTGGCTTAGTGGGGCCCGTTGGTCAAGTAAATCTATCCACTTCAATATTGGTTGGCCTAGCGCGCACATCCTTGCGGGTGTTGTGGGTTCCTACAAGATGCCATAATATCATCTAAGACACACATCTTTTGCCACCGCGACTGCCATCGCAAGGCGCAATATAGCATCATATGCGGCGATATTGTGTCGTTGCCACCGTTGGCTCAGGGGTACGTTTCGTGAAACGCAACAAGGAGCAAGGCCAAGGCGTGATGGCGTTGACGAATAGCGACCCCTCCGTCTTCCCGATCTTCCGCACTGCTAGCAAGGCCGAGGTCGTCATTGCAGCCATGTTCTGCACCAACGAGTTCATCTGCTACCCCCTAAGCGTTGGCCTCCCTGCCGCTAACTGTTGTTAGACATGCGTATTTAAATAATGATTCGAATATTCATCTAGGTTATAGACACTCTAAGAGACACTATCATCTTCGCTCACTCTCTTATGTTAAGAATGGATGCTTCTGCGTCTCATGAGTTATTACATGAATTGATGGGCAGCAACCCTTGTAATATGTTCCAGAGGATGGACCGATGGAGATTATACGAGCAACAAGATTCCCGTCGCTGCCACAATATCCTCGCTGGGAGCAAGATCCCCTTGGTTGGGAGCGAGATCCCCTTCATCGGGAGCGACTGTCATGTTGAGTTTGCTCGAACAACTTTAGGGCTTGCAAGTGGGTGTATATGGAATTTTGCGTCCTAGTCGCAGGGTCCAGCGGACCAACGGATAAAGCCCACTTCACACTACTAGTAAATATGTGGGTTGTCGCTATGTCCGCAAACACATTTTGGTAAGGGGAGTATTAGCGTTGTCGGTACCCGCAAGACTGGGTACCCCCACGTAGTGGGTAAAAGACAGCTCAGGCCTCGCCTTCTAGCTTAAGCGGGCCCTAGCATAAGCCATGTGCCGTAGGGCCCATGGGAGCCCCCGGGGCAGCCACGTGCACTTGGGCTTCGAGGCTGCCACGTGTTCTTCGGGCCCTGAGCCTGACTACCGGCCGAGGGTGGCTCCGGAGTCACCATGTGTTCAGTAGTTTCGGGCCTGACCTTCCTCCAGGGAGGGCTCCGGTGTTGCCAGATGGGCGACGACTCCAGACGCCCTTTCCTCCAAGGAGAGCTCCAGAGGTTCCACGTGTCCTATGGCTCCGGGCCAGACCTCCAGCGTGGGAGGGCTCCGGTGCTGCCATGTGTCCAACAACTTCGGATCCCTCACCACTCAGCAGAACAGCTCCGGCACAGACGCGGGTCCCGGGGACCAACCACCTAGGCGCCACGCCAACAAGCAACGGGCAGATGCCCAAGCAGTAAAGAGGAAGCTACGCATTTAAGGCTCGCGCCTTCCCCGGAAGCATGGCACACGGCCCACACCTCCGTCCTCGGTGTGCACACCATTACGATGAAAGACAGGGCGGTGAGGTGTGATGGCACAACAGTGCCGCACAACGGTGCAGAGCCGCTCAACAGAGAGACGGGACCCGGCGATAAGACGAAAGCTTCATCATCACCTGCTACCCGGTGACAGGCGCCCCACGGTATAGGCGGCGCGTCTTAACTCCACCGAGAGTGACAATGCGTATAGAAGTAAAGACCTTGGCTCATGTATAGGGTACAGACGGCTACGGGGCCACTTTGTCGGGCCCCGGGCCACCATGTAACTGCCCCGACCTTGGACTTTAAACAGACCGGGGCAGCCTCCGGGCAAGGGGTTCACAACTCTGCAACTCTAGCTCCCGGTTCGCAACCCCGACTCTCTCACACGCTTATACGCGCAAGCAATACAACAGGCACACCCGTGGACGTAGGGGATTATGCTCCGGCGGCCCGAACCACGTAAATCCTCGTGTCCTTCCTCGCCATTGTGCTCTAACCTTCGAGATCCACTAGACCCTCCAAAAAAAGAACCTTCGCGGGCTGCTTCCGAGTAGACCGGGGGAAGTGTCATAGCGAACACATCGACATTTGGCGCGCCAGGTAGGGGGCTTTTTGGTTCTTGAAGCTGCTCGAGAAGCCTACAATGGTGAACATCCAATCTTTCGGAGGTTCTTCCCGCCCCTCGCACCGCCAACGGCAGAGCGAGCAGGAAGCATCCTCTGGTCCCAAAGTGGGACCATCTGCGCGGGCGCCAGTCCCTACGGTGATGATGCCTATTGCCTCCTCGCAGCCTTCGGTGGCGACGGTGTCGCAAGCACCGACTGAAGCCAGCCCGGGGAGCGCGCTGTTAGCAGCTCGCGCTCTCCTTCACAACCCCGTGAGCGTGGGAGCTTCCTCGCATGCTGCTGAGAACTGGCGCAATGATGTCGACCACCTGGTCTTCGCCGTGCTTAACTCGCCGTGCCACCGAAGACGGCGGCCATAAACAGTGCAGCTGCCTCCCCGTGCACTAACAAGGGATTACACGGCGGCGACAGCCCACTCGACGGCGATGTCCAGGCCCTCTACCACAGACCTCAGGGGCGAGCTGGACCGCCGCCGGTGTCAGAAGGAAGATGGCCGCGTCACCATCGAGCGACAGCGCGAGTGGCGCTGTAGCTTTGGGGAGGAGCATGGTACCCCGAGTACCATGCGCCCCATCTACGCGGGCCAAAACCCCGTTTCCCCAGGCTCGGTGGGAGGTTGCATGGCTCTGGCTCCACACCTTCGTATGGTGGTGTGGCCGCGCAAGTTCCGGCGGCACTTGCCGGAGAAGTTTGATGGGAAAGTCAACCCTGTCAAGTTCCTACAGATATACTCCACGCCATCCTAGCTGCAGGAGGGTATGAGGCCATCATGGCCAGCTACTTCCCCATAGCCTTGACCGGGTCAGTCCGGTCATGGCTCATGAACTTGCCCCAGGAGTCTGTAACCTCCTGGGAAGAGTTGGGCCGTCAGTTTACGGCCAACTTTGGGAGTTCCTACACCAGACCGGGCTCGGAGGCCGACCTCCACGCCCTGCAACACCAACCGGGAGAGTCGCTGCGCTCTTTCATCCAGCGTTTCTCCTAGGTTAGGAACACCATCCCCCGCATCTCCGACGCCTCCACCGTTATTGCCTTCGGACAGGGCGTCCGAGACAAGAATATGCTCGAGAAGTTGGCCACGCACGACGTGCAGGACGTCTTCGAGCTCTTCAGCTTGGCAGACAAGTTGCAGGGCCACGGAGGGCCGTAACTGGCACACATCGCCCAACAAGGGAGGTGAGTCGCCGGGGAGAGCTCTGGCGGCAAGAAGAAGAAGTCAGGTGGCAAGGACAAGCCGCTGGCCAGAGCCCACACTGCAGCAGCAGTAGCAGCTGCAGGGGGCCGGGGACCCCGCACCGACAAGCGCCCGCGACAGCCATCTAGAAGCGATGACGACGACCAGAGGTGCCCGGTCCATGACACCAACCGTCACAGCGCCAGTGAGTGCCAGAGATCCAGAGGCTGGCGGAGCGCTTCCGAGAGCTCCGGCAGCAGCGCCAGGATGGTGCACCCTTCCGCCAGCGGGAGGGCAAGCAAAAGGCTCACCCGGAGGTTAGCACCGACCAGGAGATCAAGTTCCAAGACGCCAAGTGGGCATTGAAGGTCATCTATGACCAAGGAGAGAGCTCCGACTCCGACCACAGCAAGCAACGCAAGACGCTCCACGCCTAACCAGGCATTCCCCGCTTCGTCATGCGACAAGAGTTCGCCCGACGCCCAGACATACGGCGAAAAGTTGGCAGCTCAAGGTAAGGCTACCTGGTGCCCCGGCCAATGCTCTCTCGAGGAGGGGTGACAAGCCTCCCGCCAGCTAGGAGGGTCCCTACCGTCCAGTACAAGTAAGCTGCCCCAGGTACGCCGCTTGGTTGTAGGGGATGGGTATCTGTACCCAGACCACGGGACATAGAACACCTCTGTAAGTCATATCTTAGTGTAATAGTAGGATATTTTTTCTTTTTCTCTTTCTTGTAAGGGTGTCATAGAGACCAGGAACAATGCTTAGAATAGCTAAAGTCCCGAAAGGGTCGAGCTCCTCTTGTTGTCCGGGGCAGGTCGCTGCCTTCTTACACGGCCTGTTGCCTCCTATCGCCCGAAGGAAGCTAGAAATAAGAAAAAAATTATCTTTCCATGTGCACCCTATCCACAGTTTATGCTAGCTCATGTATGCCAACTAGAAACGGGATGTATAGAGCCCGTCCTACACACTTGTCCTAGAACTCGTACCGGTGGAAGGTTCCCTCGCTGAAAAGTTGACGTCAGCGGGAGGTTTAGGGTGTGTAGTCTGCTATGACTGGTACCGCACCCATAGCGTGCACATCCTGCCTCCTTAGCGCGACAACTGAGTACTCGGTGGCCAGAAAGAGCATGATTACAGACAAGAGGAGCAACTGGACCCCAGACATCACCCCAATATCCTTCTCATGTTTTCTTCCCATACCGCCCCCGCCGTGTGGCCAGTCACTTTTTCCTACATTCCACCGTAGCAGGAGTTGTGTTATCCTCCCGTAGGCGGGACTGCTTGAGGTACCTCTGACGTACTGGGGTCCGATAGTTGTCTCAATGATCGGGGGCCCTATGGCGCCAAATGGTCCTCCCCTAAAAGGCTTACGCCAGCGGGAAGTCTAGGGTGTGGCCTGCTATGACCGGTATCACACCCATATCTTGCACATCCTGCCTCCCCAGCGTTGCGGCTCAGTACCGGGTGAAAGCATCTAGGCCCCCGTGAGGTATGGTTTCGGTGATTAATGACAACCGTTCGTTATTACTAATGAGTTTGTGGATGCGAGGTTTCACGTATATCACATCAAACGTTAATGAACTATCTATTCACACCATCTACTGCTCATTGGATACAAATGGAGACCCCTCAACGATCTATTCTAAGGGGTTATTCGATACTCATGAAGACTAAATGAAGAACTCATACAACGACTCTAGTCTATTAAAATTGGCAACACAAGAAGCTTACACTTCATCAAAATATCATTTCAAACAAATGTCAAAGAGGTCACTCAAGAAGATTCCAAAAGATCAACTCAAAACAACTCGAAGCAAACAAGTTGCACTCACCGGATCATCCGATGTCTTGAAAAATGACTACATCGGTCGAGTTTGAGTTGGCAGAAGAAGAAGACCTCAGAGCCCAGTACACACCGGATCATCCGATGTGAAGGAAGTGGCACATCGGTTGATTTCAACAGAAGGATGATTTCTGAGTTATTCTGAAGAAGTACACACCGGATCATCCGATGATGAAGTAAGTGTACATCGGTCAATTTCAACCGAGACATTATTTCTGAACCAATTCTGAAGATCAACTCACCGGATCATCCGATGATGAATTGAAGTAACATCGGTCGATTAAACAGTCAGATCCAACGGTTATATCCAACGGTCACATCTGACACATGACATCAACTAATTTGGAATTCGACCGATGCTCATATAAAGGGGTGCATCGGAGGATCCGATGTTCACTGAAAAAGTCTGCCTACTTTTCCAACGGCTATCTCGTGTGGGTTGGCTATAAATACCCCTCCAACCGGCCATTTCGTCAAGTCTTGATCACCAGAGCCTCACTACACATCCTCAAGCATTCAAGACCAAGAGCTACCACTTCCACACCTCAAAACCTCTTGTACTCCAACTATAGGCTATATCTAGCTAGAGAGAAGCTTGTGTGCGTCCATTCTTGGTGATTGGAATCTCTAGGCTAGTGAGAGAGAGTGTCTTGGTGACTTCTCTCACCTTGTAAAAGTTGGAGGAAGAAGAGATCGCTCCGGAGCTTACCAAGACGTTTGTGGAAGCCCGGAGGATCACCATTGTACAAGGCTTGAGCTCCACCTTGCCGGAGACGGCGAACGGAGAAAGATAGTGGATTCCCTTGTCTTGGTGACTTGGGAGTGGCTATACCCTTTGGTGGGTGCCACAACGTGGACGTAGGTAGATCTTTGTGATCTTACCGAACCACTGGAAAAATCGCCGTGTCTCCGAGTCTCCGAGGGAGTTTGCATCTCTCTCCTCACCCTCTTACTATTACGCATTTACTATTCCGCACTTAATACTCTTGCTTGCGTAGTTAGTTCGCATAGGGAATTGGGATTCAACCATTAAGTTTTAAATTGCTCTAAAAATTGAAAAAGCCCAATTCACCCCCCCTCTTGGGCGTTTCGATCCTTACAATTGGTATCAGAGCGAGGTTGCTCATTGGATCGTTCTAGCTTCACCGCTAGAGAGCGAAAATGGCCAAGAATGGGGGTTCGGTTCCTACCTTCGAGGGCAAGAATTTTGCTTATTGGAAAGCACGCATGCGCGCTTACCTTGAGGCAATTGCTTCCGAAGTGTGGGAAGCGACCCATGCGGGGTTTGGAAATCTTGACTATGTTGGAGACCAATTAAAATGGGATGCTAAGGCTAGAAATGCCATATATGAATGCATTAGTCAAGATGTTTTTGCTAGGATTGCTAGTAAGGAAAAAGCATGTGAAATTTGGGCATGTCTAATTGAAATACATGAGGGCTCATCTCGTGTTAAAGAACTCAAATATCACATGCTTAAATCAAAATATGATGAATTTAAGATGTTTCCTCATGAGAATGTTAACCAAATGTTTTCTCGTTTAAATGTGCTCATTGAGGAAATTAACGCACTTGACATTGCTTCTCTTGGCAAGGGACTTATCAATCGCAAGATCCTCATGCTTCTACCCAAGCCCAAGTACAACATTATCAATTCAATGCTCCAAAAAGAGTCACTAGACAACATTGAAGTTTCGGGGCTCATTGGAGAAATCCATGCTCATGAGATGAGCGTACTTGGAATGATGGAGGAGTCATCATCAAAAACCATTGCTCTCAAGGCTTCAACCAAGAAGACAACTCCCAAGAAGAAGAAAGTGGTTGAGCCTAGCTCAAGTGAAGAAGAGCAAGAAACAAGCGAAGATGATGATGATGAGCTTGCTTTGATGATGAGAAAATTCTCACGCCTCAACTCCAAGATTGCAAAGAAGGGATACTCTTATGATCCCAAGAAGAAAGCCTTCTTGCCAAGAAAAGATGAAAACAAGACGTGCTACAATTGTGGTGATCTAGGCCACATATCATATGATTGTCCAAGACTGGACAAAAGGAAGGACAATGGCAAGCATCACAAGCTAGAAGAAAGTGATGATGAAGAGGAGGTCAAGCCCAAGCGCTCTTTTGGAAAGAAGAAATTTGACAAAGGCAAGAAAACCAAGCTCTTT
The DNA here is from genome assembly GCA_030760725.1 of Neostapfia colusana. NCBI lineage: Eukaryota > Viridiplantae > Streptophyta > Magnoliopsida > Poales > Poaceae > Neostapfia > Neostapfia colusana. Next base: position 100,123,134 of record JASWHV010000005.1, on the reverse strand, counting down.
CCAAAGAAGAGAAGATGGCCTCAAAAGGTCTTCATGTGTGAAGCCAATGAGTGGATCACGGATGAAGAGTCAAGCGACGAAGATAGTGAAGATGAAGAAAACTTGGCGGGCCTCGCCATCATCAACGAGGATGACTCACCTCTTCGTCCACCTCCTATGTGCCTAATGGCAAAAGGTAACTCAAAGGTATGTGAAGATTCTAGCGATGATGATGATGAGCTTTCACCCGATGAATTAGCATCTATGATTAATGAATATCATGCCATTATAAAACGGGAAAAGGCTAAGGTTAAGGCTCTTGAGCTAGCTCGTGCTAAGCTTGAAAGTGCTAACCTCGATTTGCATGACAAGTATGTAACCATACTTAAAGAGCATGACACGCTCAAATCAAATGTCAAGCAAATCGAGGAGGAGAATGCTCAAATCAAGCTTGAGTATCATGAGCTTGACTTAGCTAACTTAGCACTCTTGGCAAAGCACAATGAGTTGGTTCAAGAACATGAAATGCTTAACCTTGCTTATGAAGCGATTGAACTTAAAGTGAAAAACACAAAGAAAGAAACCCTTGATGGCAAAATATCACCTAATTCACATGCCACTAATATTTTGGATAAGTCTTTGCCTTTGAAAGCAAGCCCTAGTGAGAAGGAGCTAATGGACGAAATTGAAAGTCTTCGCACTAGTGTGGCAAGACTTTCTAAGGGGGAGGACAAGCACAAGGAAATCCTCTACCAACAAGCTAAAGGCTTCCACAAGAGGGGACTTGGATCCTTCCCGGTGCCCAACAAAGGAAAGGTGCCCTCACCGGAGCTTAGGACAAGCTTCATCAAGGAAGTTGGTTCCTATTGCCAACATTGTGAGGTCACTGGACATCACACGAGGGAGTGTCCTCTTCCCAACCGTCCTTCTCCCAAATTGCCTCCTAACTACAAATCTACTTTCAATGATTATCACTATCTATTGAGCAAAGTAGGTGGAAAGGTGAAGGCAAGGTTCATCGGCAAAGACATCAAGGGCATGAAGGGGAAGCTCCCCAAGCAACTTTGGGTCCCAAAATCACTTGTATCACACATACAAGGACCTAAGTTGGCTTGGGTTCCTAAACTCAAAAACTAACTTCATGTGTGTAGGTGAACTACAAAGCCGGAGGAAAGCATTTGGTACTTGATAGTGGGTGCACTCAACATATGACCGACAATGATGGTATGTTCACCTCCATAGAGAACCCCGGCAATCATGAACAAGTCACCTTTGGTGATAACTCAAAGGGGAAGGTAATTGGTTTGGGTAAAATTGCTATTTCTCATGATTTGTCTATCTCTAATGTGCTTTACGTTAAGTCTCTTAGTTTCAATTTACTTTCTATTGCACAATTATGTGATCTTGGACTAACGTGCACATTTGACAAGAATGGTGTTGTGGTGACTAGTGAATCAAGCAAAGAACTAATATTCAAAGGTTTTCGGCATGGACATCTTTACTTGGTGGACTTCTCCAACAAGGATGCTAGCTTGACCACTTGTCTTTTCACTAAGACAAGTTTGGGATGGCTATGGCATCGGCGCATTGCTCACATTGGGATGAGCAAGCTCAAGAAGTCATTCAATCTTGGGATGGTGACCGGCGTGAAGGATGTCACATTTGAGAAGAACAAGCTTTGTAGCGCGTGTCAAGCCGGGAAGCAAGTTGCCTCACACCATCCGATAAAGACAATGGTGTCAACCTCCAAGCCACTTGAACTACTTCACATGGACCTCTTCGGACCGTCCACATACCAAAGCCTTGGCGGTAACCTCTATTGTCTTGTCATTGTTGATGACTACTCTCGCTATGCTTGGACATTGTTTCTAGGTGACAAGGGTGAAACTCCGGAAATCTTCAAGACCTTTGCTAAACGAGCGCAAAGGGAATTTCAACTTCCCATCATCAAGGTCTGGAGTGACAACGGCACCGAGTTCAAGAACTACAACATTGGGGAGTGGTGTGATCGTGAAGGCGTGAAGCACGAGTTTTCGGCCACATACACCCCTCAACAAAATGGTGTCGTTGAAAGGAAGAACAAGACTCTCATCACCCTTGCAAGAGCAATGCTTGATGACTATGGCACGTCGGAGAAGTTTTAGGCCGAAGCAATCAACACGGCGTGCCATGCCGCAAATAGGGTCTATCTTCATCGACTACTTCAAAAGACCCCATATGAGCTCCTCATTGGGAGAAAGCCCAACATCTCCTACTTCCGAGTCTTCGGGTGCAAGTGCTACATCTACCGCAAGAAAAGGCTCGGTAAGTTTGAAAGAAGGTGTGATGTTGGTATCTTTCTTGGTTATGCGTCAAACTCAAAAGCATATCGAGTATTCAACCAAACCTCTGGGTTAGTTGAAGAAAGTTGTGATGTTGAGTTTGATGAGACTAATGGCTCCCAAGAGGAGAGTTTTGGTCATGATGATATAGATGATGAGCCACTACGAGAAGCTATGAAGAACATGACCATAGGAGACATCAAGCCCGAAGTTGAGGAGAGCCATGATCAAGGGGGAGCCTCAAGTTCCAACATCAACACCTCCATGGCGCCTCAAATTGATGAAGAAGAAGAGAAAGATGATCCATTACCAATGCAAGATTCACATGCCACACAACACCAAGAAGAAGAAGAAGTCCAAGGTCAAGTCCAACCACAAGACGAGCGAGATGCCTCACCACCGCCAAGTGCCTCACAACCTCTTATGAGGCATGGGCGCATCTCCAAGGCACATCCGATGGATCAAATCATCGGAAGTCCGTCACGGGGAGTAAGTACTCGTTCTCGCCATGTTGCTTCATTTTGTGAGCACTACTCTTTTGTTTCGTGTGTAGAACCCACAAATATTGAGGAAGCACTCCAAGATCCCAATTGGGTGATGGCTATGCAAGAAGAACTCAATAACTTCACCCGCAATGAAGTTTGGGTATTGGAGGAGCGACCTAAGGACAAGAACATCATCGGAACGAAGTGGGTGTACCGCAACAAGCAAGACGAGAATGGCGTGGTGGTCCGCAACAAGGCAAGGCTTGTGGCCAAGGGTTTTTCACAAGTAGAAGGACTAGATTTTGGAGAGACATTCGCCCCGGTCGCACGGTTAGAAGCTATTCGCATACTCCTTGCTTTTGCTTCGCATCACAATATTATGCTTTATCAAATGGATGTGAAAAGTGCCTTCCTCAACGGTTATATTAACGAACTTGTTTTCGTTGAGCAACCTCCCGGGTTTGAAGATCCGAGGAATCCTAACCATGTGTATAGGTTACACAAGGCGCTCTACGGGCTCAAGCAAGCACCTAGGGCATGGTATGAACGTCTAAGGAATTTCCTAGTCATGCAAGGATTCAAGATCGGGAGGGTGGATACCACACTTTTCACCAAGGACATCAACGGGGATTTATTTCTTTGTCAAATTTACGTTGATGACATTATTTTTGGCTCAACTAACAAATCTCTTAGCCTTGAGTTTGGCACCATGATGTCTAGGGAGTTCGAGATGTCAATGATTGGAGAACTCAATTTCTTCCTAGGATTTCAAATCAAGCAATTTCAAGAGGGGACTTTCATCTACCAAGAGAAGTACACCAAGGACCTCTTGAAGAAGTTTGAAATGGAAGATTGTAGCTCAAGAAGTACTCCAATGGCGACAAATTGTCATCTCGACGCGGACATGGACGGTAAACCTATTGATCAATCTCATTACCGTTCCATGATTGGTTCATTGTTATATCTTACCGCATCTAGGCCCGATATCATGTTTAGTGTGTGCTTGTGTGCTCGCTTTCAAGCGGCACCTAAAGAATCGCATCGTAAGGCGGTCTTTAGGATACTTAGGTATCTCAAGCATACCCCAAGTGTAGGTTTGTGGTACCCCAAGAACGCTAGTTTCCATCTCTTGGGTTACTCGGATTCGGACTTTGCCGGATGCCGTGTGGATCGCAAGAGTACCTCCGGTGGGTGCCACTTACTTCGGCGTTCCCTAGTATCTTGGTCGAGCAAAAAGCAAGACTCCGTGGCTTTGTCCACCGCGGAGGCAGAGTATATAGCGGCCGGTGCATGTTGTGCCCAAATTCTATATATGAAGCAAACCCTTTTGGACTTTGGAATTAAATTTGATTGTGTGCCTCTCCTTTGTGACAATGAAAGTGCAGTTAAGATAGCTAGAAACCCCGTTCAACACTCCCGCACTAAGCACATTGATATTCGCCATCACTTCTTGCGGGACCATGAGGCTAAAGGAGACATCTCTTTGCAAGGTGTTAGGTCCGAAGAACAATTGGCGGATATCTTCACTAAACCACTTGATGAGAAAACTTTTTCTAGACTTAGAAGTGAATTAAATGTGCTGGATGCATCTAACGTCATGTAAGTTGCCATGTTCATGTAAGGTTGCATATCAAATAGGTCTTGTCTAACTCCCAAAGGATAGGGGCGAGCTAGAAACAGTTTTCCCTGAGGAAGCCTTTGGAAGGTTTAAACTTGGCAAGATAGATTTACATTATGCTTTGCATGATTCCTGCCATATAGACTTGCACTCATTTAATATCTTGCATTATTTTGTTTGGCATTGCATACGGTAGATTGTCACAAAGGGGAACCCACATCATGAGAAGGAGACTTGTTCAAAATGCAATATCTCAACTCATATGATGTGGATAGAGCAAAATTCTAAAGGTATATGCTTTAAAGAGATAGAAGTTTTCCATACTCTACCTCACAAAGCATGGGCCTTACACTTTTGTGGTTTCCCTCCTAACCTTGTGTGTTCTCTTTGCTTAAGGGCTTAGCCAATATGTGGCACTATATTTGAAGCCTTCTATTAGAGGTTAGGAGTTGCCCAAAAAGTCCTAGGACCCATCCTTATCTTTGTGTGTTTAAGTCCAAGGACACATATGGGTAGTCTTAGGTTTTCTGTAGTCATCGGATTATCCGATGCTAGGGACAGCAGATCATCGGATCAATTGGTGCTTCAGCTCAGTGCTCAGATCAAGTCAGATGTCACAAATCAACCGATGAGTTCATTTCAGAAGACATCGGAGCATCCGGTGTTCAGTTTTCTGGTGCCCTGCAGAAATCGACCGATGATCGACACCTCAACGTCGGATCATCCGGTGTTCAAAGAGAGTTTTTGGAACAACTCTCTGTTGAACTCGACCGATGCATCCTCCGATGATCATCGGTCCATCCGGTGTTTTGTGCGCGTCTAGGGTTTGCCCGTACGGTTTAAATAGCGGTTCGGCCGCCGGTGTTTTTCCTTCCCCGCCTCTCCGCCGCCGCCCGCTTCTCCCACGCGCCGTCGCCTCTCCCGCGCCAGGCACAACCGTCGTCGCCGCCTCTCCCGCACGCGCCGCCTCCCAGGCGCCGCCGCCGCCTCCCAGGCACCGCCGCCGCCGCCTCTCCCGCGCGCGTCGCTGCCTCCTAGGCGCCGCCCGTACCCGCGCCGCCGCCGCCGTTCCACCGCGCCTCCCTCGCCGTCTCCCCTCCACCACTCGCCATCGGCTCGCATCACCCTCTCCGCTAGGGTTTCGCCGCGCTTCGTCGTTCGTCGCTAAGGTTTGCTCCGTGCCGCGCAACGTCCCTTCGTTGTTTTTCGTCGTTCATCTTCATCGTCGCTAACCCTAGCTCTCAATTGCATCAAGATGGGTCGCGATCGCAAAGGAAAGGGCAAGGCTATTGAGGAGCCCGCTGCGAAGAAGCGCAAGATGTCCAAGGACGCTCGTCGTGCGGAGTTGGCCGCTCGCGCCGCCGAGGAGCGTGAGCGCGGCCATCGCGGTTCCTTACGGATCCGCGAGTCCCGGCAGAGGCAGGAGCAGCCTCCGGTCCAGCCGGTGCCTCCCAAGGGCTTCGACGAGGAGGAGACCGAGGTGCCGCCTCTCATCCGCCGGCGCACCCCGAGGACTCGTGGGGGTGGACAGACTCCTACGGTGAGTCGGCGCCCCTCTGCGGCTGACCGCGCCGAGGACAGAGAGGCCGAAAGGGCTATCCACCTGATGGACACAGCAGTCCGTGTTGCCGAGGATGTCAGACTCACCGACTACAGGAAGATGAAGGCAAGGCAACTGAAGAAGCTCAGATGGTCAGCGTTGCTTGAGGAGTGGTTCCCGCGGCCTAGGGACGCTCGAGTTGACTCCCGCTTCTGGACCCTGACACAGGCGTCCCTGTACGAGACTTACAGGCGTCGGGGCCACAAGCTCTTCCAGCATAACAGCATCGACTGGGATCAGCTTGCAGTGGCAGCAGGACACGGGATCAGGCCACTTTTTGAGAGATACAGAGGACTTGTGGACTTGCTCTCGCACCAGAGGAGTGCCTACGTCGAGGAGTGGGTCAGGGTGTTCTACGCGACACTCTACGTCTCTGAGGGCCGTCGCTCGATTCACTTCATGTTCATGGGGCGGATCCACGACGTGTCTCGAGACTTGTTGGGCAGACTGCTTGGTGTGGAGCTCTCTACTACGTGCCTGCACCAGATAGTCTACGGAGACGCAGACCCGCTGAGGAGGCCACTGACTGGAGGAGTGGCACCGCCTTTCGAGGAGATCAGAGGTCTGTTCACTCAGCCGTTCACTCCTGACCAGCCAAGGGTGCCAGCGCTTCTCACCCCAGCAGCTTGGACAGTTCACCATGTCCTCAGGCGTACCCTACTACCGAGGTCTGGCTACTTGGAGGGCTTCACGAGTCTTCAGCAGACCATCCTGTTCTATGTGATGAACGGGATGGAGTTCGACATCATAGATATTCTGATCTGCGAGATGGAGGACGTGATCACCGACGGAGTTGGGATGCTTCGACAGTTGGTCTTTGGTCACTGGATCTGTCACCTTCTCCACCAGTTGGTTCCAGAGGACACTCCAGGAGTTTCTCAGCTGACGGAGATGCACGTGACCCGGTTCAGCCACTACCGAGTCCCCACTCCGGGAGACCGCCGCCTTGGCCGTCCCGTCGAGCGTGAGGTTCGAGCCAGACTGTCAGAGGAGGACTGGGCAGAGCTGACTCAGGAGGACGCAGAGCTGGCACAGGCAGAGGCTTAGGGAGGAGACCTACAACACATATGGTCGGACAACGACACCAGCGACAGTGTCGAGGAGTACTTCCCTCCTGCTCCTCCTTCACCGAGGCAGCACGACGCAGAGGCAGGAGGCTCAGCAGCTCCACCACCTACACCTCCTCCAGTGTCAGAGGCTCAGGTGACTCAGTCGTCAGAGCTCACTGCTTTACTTCAGCGGATGGCTCAGCAGCTGGAGCAGCTCGCAGCTCGACAGGAGCAGCTTCAGAGGCAGCAGCAGGAGATGCAGCTGGAGATCGCCCGTCAGAGGCGAGAGGACACCGACAGGTACACCAACCTTGTCGACCAGATGACGAGACGCACTCTGGACCAGCAGCAGCAGACTCAGCAGATGTTGTTGGGCATCCTGGGGTTGGTCACCAACCTCTACCAGCAGACGGGAGTCGCCCTTCCACCTCAGCACTCGGGACTCAGTCAGGCTCTAGGAGCACCCTCACTGGCACCAGCTACAGCACCGTCCTCGTCGATCCCCAGCTTCAGTATACCACCTCTGCTCGCCTCGACAGCGCCCGTTCACTCGACAGTACTGTCGCCGACGTCGTTCCAGTCCTCACCTCTTCCGGCAGTACCTTCTCCACCGGCGCCAGCAGTCTCAGCGGATCCCCCAGCAGCTCCAGCTCTAGCTCAAGCTCCCCCCGCTCCAGCTCCAGCACCAGCGACCTCCACCTCTAGCAGCTCCGGCGACAGCACCATCGACGCTGACCGCTTCACCATCGCCAGGAGCGCGCCTGAGTCGTAGGCACTCGACTTCCCTTTTTGGTGTCTTGATGCCAAAGGGGGAGAAGAGTTAGAGTCAGGGGGAGGGTTAGCTCAGTTCTAGGAGGAGTGTCTATCCTTTTGCTACTTATTGTTATCTATTTGAGATTGTCTGTTATTATTATTTGCTATCATTGTACGAGATTGCCTGTTATTATTGTACTCCGGGTGCTACTTTGTGCTCTTGCGCTTTATTGTTTATTATTTAAGCCTTCGAGCCACTTGTGTTGCAATTTGTACTTGTTATATTTCTTTTTTGAGCATTGCGTTTTAATTCCATTTATTCTATGCTCTACTCGTTGTGTTGTCATCAATCACCAAAAAGGGGGAGATTGAAAGCATCTAGGCCCCCGTGAGGTATGGTTTCGGTGATTAATGACAACCGTTCATTATTACTAATGAGTTTGTGGATGCGAGGTTTCACGTATATCACATCAAACGTTAATGAACTATCTATTCACACCATCTACTGCTCATTGGATACAAATGGAGACCCCTCAACGATCTATTCTAAGGGGTTATTCGATACTCATGAAGACTAAATGAAGAACTCATACAACGACTCTAGTCTATCAAAATTGGCAACACAAGAAGCTTACACTTCATCAAAATATCATTTCAAACAAATGTCAAAGAGGTCACTCAAGAAGATTCCAAAAGATCAACTCAAAACAACTCGAAGCAAACAAGTTGCACTCACCGGATCATCCGATGTCTTGAAAAATGACTACATCGGTCGAGTTTGAGTTGGCAGAAGAAGAAGACCTCAGAGCCCAGTACACACCGGATCATCCGATGTGAAGGAAGTGGCACATCGGTTGATTTCAACAGAAGGATGATTTCTGAGTTATTCTGAAGAAGTACACACCGGATCATCCGATGATGAAGTAAGTGTACATCGGTCAATTTCAACCGAGACATTATTTCTGAACCAATTCTGAAGATCAACTCACATCTGACACATGACATCAGCTAATTTGGAATTCGACCGATGCTCATATAAAGGGGTGCATCGGAGGATCCGATGTCCACTGAAAAAGTCTGCCTACTTTTCCAACGGCTATCTCGTGTGGGCTGGCTATAAATACCCCTCCAACCGGCCATTTCGTCAAGTCTTGATCACCAGAGCCTCACTACACATCCTCAAGCATTCAAGACCAAGAGCTACCACTTCCACACCTCAAAACCTCTTGTACTCCAACTATAGGCTATATCTAGCTAGAGAGAAGCTTGTGTGCGTCCATTCTTGGTGATTGGAATCTCTAGGCTAGTGAGAGAGAGTGTCTTGGTGACTTCTCTCACCTTGTAAAAGTTGGAGGAAGAAGAGATCGCTCCGGAGCTTACTAAGACGTTTGTGGAAGCCCGGAGGATCACCATTGTACAAGGCTTGAGCTCCACCTTGCCGGAGACGGCGAACGGAGAAAGATAGTGGATTCCCTTGTCTTGGTGACTTGGGAGTGGCTATACCCTTTGGTGGGTGCCACAACGTGGACGTAGGTAGATCTTTGTGATCTTACCGAACCACGGGAAAAATCGCCATGTCTCCGAGTCTCCGCGGGAGTTTGCATCTCTCTCCTCACCCTCTTACTATTACGCATTTACTATTCCGCACTTAATACTCTTGCTTGCGTAGTTAGTTCGCATAGGGAATTGGGCTTCAACCATTAAGTTTTAAATTGCTCTAAAAATTGAAAAGCCCAATTCACCCCCCTCTTGGGCGTTTCGATCCTTACACCGGGGAACCAGACGGCTCATACCCCCGAGCAAGGCTTCAACCATACCCCAGACGAACACATCGAATTACCCAAGCCCCGTAGCTCGGCTAAGGATCGTAAGTCACAGTAGTGCTACCAAGCAAGGAAAAGTGACCAGAGAGCACGACTACTCCTTTCTTTCTCCTACCATGCTTGCAGGTCCGAATAGGTTCGTGGCGTCCCGGACCCCCCGGGGGGTCCAACGCTGACGTCATGCCTCATCCAGTCTACTTGGTAGGTGTGCCCCCACTAAGTGGCCACACCTACTAGGGGGCCATCACAGTGAACCACACAGGCAAGACATCAGACCACTCCAGCAGCGAGCAGAGGGCTCGGAGCACCAGCTATGACAAGCTGAAGACAAGGGATGAACTCCCCTTGGGTCTTTGTGAATGTAGCCTAGAGGGGGGTGAATAGGCTTTTCGATGCTTTGTTAATCCCTCAAACACTTAGTAGGTTTATCAAATACAGGGAAATCGGACTACTCCGGTAGAGTGCGGACTAGTCCGTTTTCTACTCAAAGAAAAATCGGATTAGTTCGGTACTGTGCATACTAGTCCGGTATTCGTGGACTAGAGAGATCAAAGTTGATCAATATTTTCACTTCTAGTACTCTATGCAATGGAAATTATTTTGATACTTAGATGTATTGCAAAAGTGAAACAATGAATGACATAGATCAACTTTGGTTTCAATGATGCAATGTAAATTTCATAAGATTAATTAAACACTAAAATATGATGAACAATAAATGAACAAGGGTATAAGACTAGTTTTATCGCAAGGTTCGATTCCACGAAGGAAATCTACGTCCCCGTTGAGGAGTCCATTAAGGACCGGGTCTTCACCAACCCTACTGTCGATACCCTCAATATGGGGTACCCCCGCGCACAGGGGAAACTGCCTAAGGACCTCGCCCCTCTCCGCGGGGAGAGCTCCGAGGGCGCCACGTGTCTAGCGGGGCCGGACCTCCCTCCCCTCAGAGGATAGCTCCGGGCCCGCCACGTGGCCAACAGAGCCGGACCTCCCCCTCCGTGGGGAGAGCTCCGAAGGCTCCACGTGTCCAGCGGGGCCGGACCTCCCTCTCCTCAGTGGAGGGCTCCGGGCACGCCACGTGGTCAGCAGAGCTGGACCTCCCCCCTCCGCGGGGAGAGCTCCGAAGGCTCCACGTGTCCAGCGGGGCCGGACCTCCCTCTCCTCAGAGGAGAGCTCCGGGCCTGCCACGTGGTCAGCAGAGCCGGACCTCCCCCATCCACGGGAGAGCTCCGAAGGCTCCACGTGTCCAGCGGGGCCGGACCTCCCTCTCCCTAGAGGAGGGCTCCGGGCCCGCCATGTGGCCAGCAGAGCAAGCGCTGCCTGCCCCCACGCGGTAGGCAGCAAGAGTAAAGATGCTCCATACCTTGCCCGTACAAGGTATTCAAGACCCGTGCCTTTCCAAGGCGCGGAGACGCGGAGCACGCCTCTGTCAGGTGCCGTTGCGTCCAATCACATCGCAGTGAAGACTGGCACACCGCGTCAAAGGTTGTACGCCAATAAACACAACGACAAGACATTCGTTGCCGCCCCTACCATCATCAGCCACTACGACTAGCTTGCGGCATGGGCATGGCGGCAGAACGAAGACTTAGAAGTCCTCGCCACAGACAACTGCCGGCGTAACTACGGACACGGTAGATGGCAGGCAATCTCCCCGGGACCACCTGTCAGGTCCCGGGCCCACCTTGTAAGCCACCCGAGCCTTGGACTATAAAATGCTCGGGTAGGCAATGTTAGCAAGGGTTCGCCTTTTTGCACCCTTACGCTCCAGCATCCGAGCACCCAACTCATCCTCAAGCTCAGAACTCCGGTTCTGAGCGTCAAGCAATACAACTAGTATCTCTGCTCACCGTGGACGTAGGGTTTTACGCTCCAGCGGCCTGAACCACGTAAAAATCCCTGTGTCAAGATTCAACCTCCATCGTCCCTTACGCGTGAGCTCTCCGTGAGTGACTAGCCCCTCCGAAAAAGAACCTCCGCGGGCTGCCCAGAGCAGGCCCGGGGGAAGTGTCGACAACACACTTCGACATTTGGCGCGCTAGGTAGGGGGCTTTTCCCTTGCGCGACGAGCTTTCACCGACAAAGATGGGGAATCTTCCTTTAGCGGCAAGCTCTCCCCGCCTACGTTCAAGACGAACGGTGACCAGCGGGGACTACGTCTCGACGCACTCAGGACGGAGTGTGTCAGTGCAAGCTAGGAGCCAGCAGCCGACTCCGGCAGCGCCGACTCCAGCAGCGCAGACAACAGCAAGCCCAAGATCCACTGCAGCGCTGAGTGTCTCCCACGGGAGTGCACTAGCTGCAGCACGAGCACTACTGCGCAATCCACCTGCTGGGGACACACCTTAGTCAGCGACCCAACAGCGGATTCGCGACATAGACCGTCTCGTCGTCGCTGCCGCTAACCCTCAGCTTCGACGGGGACGACGTCCCAGTCAACCGGCTGTGTCGCTGACGCGAACACGTGGGGAGAGCTCTGCCGGCAGTTCACTGCAAACTTCGGCAGCTCCTACACCTGGCCTAGCATGGAGCTCAACCTCCACGCCATCCAACAACAACCTGGAGAGACGCTGCGCTCCTTCATCCAGCGGTTCTCCCACGTGCGGAACACCATCCCGCATATCCAAAATGCCTTTGTGGTGGTGGCGTTCCGGCAAGGTGTACGGGACAAGAAGATGCTTGAGAAGCTCGCGACCAGAGAGGTTCGCGACGTCTCGGAGCTTTTCAGCCTGGCGGACAAGTGCGCCAGGGCAGCAGAAGGGCGGAACTGGCACACATAGCTAGCCTCCGAATTAGGAGGACAGCCCGGATCTGGTGCTGCTTCCCATGGAAGCACCAAGAAGATCAAGAACCGGGGCGCTGGCAAGATGAAACCACCGACCGCAGCTCCCGTTGCTGCAGTAGCAGCACCGAGTGGAGCTCGGGGGCCACGCCCCGACAAGAGACAACGATAGTCACCAGCTCGAGATGATGACCAAGGTGAGCCGTGCCCCGTGCACAACACCAGCAGCCATACTGTTGCTGAGTGCTGGGAGATTCAGAAGCTCGCGGAGCGCTTCCGCAAGGGGAAGCAACCGCGTGCTCACGCCCCTCCCTTCCGTCAAAGGGAGGGCAAGTAGAAGGTCGACACCCAAGATAACGTTGACCACCAGGCGGAGTTCCAGGAGCCTCAGCGCGCCGTGAGGCGGTGCACAACCATGAGGACTCCAGCTCCAGCGACGACGAGTCATGGCGGTAGCCCACTACGACTGCCCCAAAGATCTGTGGAGACTGCACTGCTGCAGTATCAGCCTTGGAAAAGCTCCAAGCATTTGCAGCAGCCCAAGCACCAGCCCCCGGCGGTGTAGAACCGGGCCAGCTCCACCCGAGCGCACGCCTCCGTGCCTTAGCCTCACCTCCCGGGGGCCTCCTAGAATCCGTCAACCTCCTGTCAGCTTGAGCCAATGGAAGAAGACATCCTGGGTCCCCCAAGGAGGGTCCGGGTCCACCTACCTCCTGTCGGCCTGAGCCAATGGAGGAAGACATCCTGGGTCCCTCGAGGAGGGTCCGGGTTCGCCTGGCTCTTGTCGGCCTGAGCCAATAGAGGAAGGTACCCCGAGGCTCCCGGGAGAAGCCGCGCAGGACCAGCTCCAGCGTGAAGATATCGACCTCGTCAACGAGGCACGATTACAAGCAACACTCTGCAATGCACGGTCCCGGCTGGTGCTCCGGCGCTACCGCCAAAGGACCAAGCGCGTCTGGAATCTACAAGAAGGCGACCTGGTGCCGCGGCGCACACTTTCTCGCGAAGGACCTATAAACTCCCCCCAGCCGAGAAGGTCCCTTCCGAGTCACGAAAGTTGTCGCCCCAGGTACATACTCCTCTCCTCCAAGGATGGGATCCGCTCCCGAACATTTGGAACATGAACATTACAGTAAGTTCTATCCCCAGAACATTAGTAGTACAAGCCTTTTCCTTTCTGTAATAGATCCCATAGGCTCCAGGAACAGCGCTCGGAGCAGCTAAGCCTCAGGGGACGGTCCAGGGCTACGTTCAGCTTGGCCTGGTTCCGACCCCAAGCGCATAGAGTCTTGCTTCCCTTCTTAATGGGGCGGGTCGTTGCCTCCATGTTCAGCCTGCCTTCCTCCTATGGGCATTTACACAGAAACCTGTTCTACCACGCTCTTACTTATGTGCTCATTTAAATTACGCATTAATTTTTTTTCTTTTTTTCTTTTTTTTTTCTTTTTTTCTCTTTTTTTTTCTTTTTTCCTTGTTCTTATATCTCTTCCTCTCTTTTACTTTATTGATATTGGGTTTCATGTCTAGCCGACCCCAACAGGCTTGGGATAAAGGCTTGGTTGTTGTTGTACTTTCCATGTATGCTCACCGTACATTTATCTCCCCTTTCCCGCTCTCATCCATAGTCAGCATTTGCTATCCTACCGAAGGCGGTTGCGCTTGAGTTACCTGCCGATGGCCAGAGGGCCTTTCAGGCCTCTCCCAGTCAGGTGCAGCAGTGAGTTGGTCACCTCCAGGAAAGTCGGCGTTGTGCATGGGGGGTGCAGGGTGCGTAGCCTGCTTTGCCTGGTTCCGTACCGAAAGCGTGTACACTGTGCCTCCCCGGCGTTACGGTCTGGTACTAGGGGCCGGACGGGCGTACCCTGACCTCGGAGGGAGCCGAACCCCCGGCGCCTCGCGCACAGAATTGCCCAAGCCCCGTATACCGGACCAGGACCGTAAGCCAAATAAGACTAAGAGACGGGGAAGGGAGAGCCCCCGAGGAGAATTACGCTTCCTCTACTTGTGTGCATGACCTCCAAGTTCAGCTACAGGGAGTGCACAAGGAAGGGCCGGAGCTATTAACTACTCCAACGCAACACCGGAGGGTCCAGGTCTCACCCCTTCCGCAGGGGCAAGCCCCGAAGGCCCCACGTGTACCAGCGAGACTAGAGCTCCCCTCTCCTCAGAGAATAGCCCCGGGCCCGCCGCGTGGCCGGCAGAGCCGGACCCCGCCCCCTCCGTTGGGGCGGGCTCTGAAGGCTCCACGAGTCCCGTGGGGCCGGACCACCCTCTCCTCAGAGGGGCTCTGGGCCCTCAACGTGGTCAGCAGATCCTGGCCTCCCCCATCCTCACGGGGCGAGCTCCGAAGACCCCTAGGGCCCTTAGCACAATAAGGACCCTAGGATGGTGTCTTTGTAATACTTCAAGATTGGTGTAGACCTCTGAGTACCTTGCGGAGCTAAGGACTCAGGCAGGCGAGCCAAGAAGAAGAAAAAAGAACAAAGACACAGAAAACAACAAGGGTCTATTCATTCAAGGCTCCATGAGCTGGACTATAGACTCAGCAAAAGCAAAAAGAAAAAGAAAAGGTACAAGCCCTAGGATTCCCCTGGCTCGCGCCGGAACCAGAGGCTACAAGGGCGGCCACATCCCCGACTTCAGCCCTGGTAGCTTCCTCCCGTCCGCGGCGGGGCCCTGCCTCACTGGCTCAAGATATAGGGAGGGATCCCAGCTCCGGAAGCACGCCAGCACGTGTATAGCAACCTCCATCACCAGGCCCCGTCCCTCCGCCTCGATCTCGCCGGCGACCACCGTTTCAAGCCTGTCCAGCTTGGCTCCAATAGACTCGAGCTCAGGGATCACCTGAATCACCTTTTGCGCTGGAGCCTCTACCCTCAACGGGCTGAAGCCAAGGGGGACCAGGGCGGACCCTGCGTGGTCGACGAAGCTCCAGACCGCTCGGGCCTCGGCGGGCCGCGAGACCTGGAGCTCCTCCATCTCGCGGCGGGCTGCCAACAAGGCGTCACGACCTTCCTCGGAGAATTTCTTCTCCTTGGCTGCCAGAGAGCCTTCACGATGCTGGAGACCCTGGGTGAGCTGCTCCAACACCGAAGCCCGGAGGTCGACTGCGAGCTCCTGATCCAGCATCACCTGGCGCTCCCGGAAGACCTGCTCCTCCCTTGCGACCAGATCTGCCTCCCGAGTCTCCAGCTCCTTAGCTCGGGCCCTCAGGTCGCCCTCGCCAGCCGCCAATCACGCGGTGACCATCCTCGACTCAGCCGCCACAGCGTGCTCCCGGTTCGCGACGACGCGCTCGCGGCGCGCCAGCTTCAGCCGCACCTCCTCCAAAGCAGAGAAGTTCGCCTCGACCCGGGCATGTGCCTCGCGGGTCTCCTGGTGGTGCCGCCGAGTCTCGGAGTCCAAGCGGTCGACGACCTTCTTCTGACGGTCAAGGAGCACCTCCATGACATCGAGTGACATCCGCCTCGAGTCAAGCTCCGCCCTGACCTCCTCGGTCCGCTGTTTCAAGAGGCGCCCCCAGCTGAGGAGGCGATCCCTCTCTCCTGCCTGCTCCTCCCTCTCACGACCGAGCGCGGCCAGGACCTGCCGGACGCTCGTCTGGGCAAGCTCAAAGACATCTGCCAGGGGCAGCGGGGTGGCATAGGTCGAAGCCGCGCCCCCGACTTCCTCCATCACGTCGTCATCAGGAGGAGTTGGCGCTTCGGCAACCGGGATGAGGCGCTTATTAGGAGAAGCCAGCACTGGAGCGGGGCCGCTCCCAACGCACCCCGGTTCACTACCCGCCGAAGGGCTCGTAGCTGCTTCTCCCACTTCGACACTAGAAGGTGAGACGCCGCCATCCGGTCCCCCGAACCTTCAACAACTGCCCGCTCCCGAGCTGGCAAAGGGGGATGAGCGGGTGTTGACGCCGTTGCCGCAGGAGCCGGACCGAGCGGCACAGGAGGAGCCTGCGCCGGCTTGGGGGCCGTCGGAGCCGCTTCAGCTTCTGGGCGCAGCGGCGCGGATCCCCCGTTGGCCGGGGGTGGCCGAGAAACGGAAACGTTACCGGCACTTAGTGAGTCCCTGCAAACATGGGAGGCTCTCGGGTTAAGGAAGGAAGAAAAGAATGCAGGCTCTGGAACCCGGTAAGGGCGACACTTACCGAGGGACACGAGCGCTCCAACGGGCTTTGAACCCCGGCTTCCGAGCCGGGGTAGGACCACTAGAGCCCGTCGTCGCCTCCGGGGGCTGCCCCGCAGTCACCCGGACTGGCGAAGCAGGGGACGCTTCCGAAGCCCCCTAGGCATCGATCCAGCTCCCGAGGCATGGGGCACTTGCACCCCCGCATGAGTACCGGCGCTGCTCCGCCCAGCACCGCCTTCTGCCGAGCCTGCAGCAGGGGTGCTCGCAGGTCGGGGTGCTTGAGCCCTAGGCTCGCCCCTGGGCATCGTAGCACTAGCGCTCCCCCTTGGAGCTCCACCTCCTGAGGAAGGAGGGCGCGACGCCTGGGGACCCTCGGGCCGTCGCCGCTCGAGAGGAGTCCCGTCGGAACGAAGAGCCCGAGATCTCTTGGAGTCGCCACCATACGAGCTGACGTCTCCAGGAGAAGGACGTGTGGGTACCCTGGTTCCCTGACTTGGCGCGAACGACGCCGCCGGAGGAGAGCGGGCACGCTTTCTCTCCGGAGGCAAGTTGGAAGCCATGGCAAATGGAAGCTCAAGGACAGGGAAGACAAGGGCGCAAGAGCTCAGGGAAACAAGGAAGATTCAAGCGCAGGGAAGTGCGAAGGGAAGCGGTGATGCGAGTGAGATCCCCTTTTAAACTTCCCAGGCGCGATTCAAAGCAATTCAAAACTCTTCGAATACCTGCTTGGGACAACCGCTTCAAGCTCTAAGACCAAGCGTCGATGACAAGTGGACCCGAGACGTCCAGCTGAAGCGGTGGGCCAAGAAGTCAGTCCCCCAAGGAGACGAGCCGACAAGACGCTTGGGCGGTTCCTGAAAAGGCGTTGTGACGTGTAGAAGTGGCAGCCTTGGGAACTGCCGTAGTAAAAGCAGCCATCAAGTGGGGCACACGCTCCCACGATCCCGCGACTGTTCGTGCTCCGGCAACGGTCAATGCGGGTCTTCGAGAAGGTGCGCGGAGTGGAAGAGACGGAGGCCCCACCTCGGGCTCGTTATCTCCCCCGAGATGGGCCCGGGGGCCACTGTCAGTACCCTCAATATGGGGTACCCCCGCACACAGGGGAAACTGCCTAAGGACCTCGCCCCTCTCCGCGGGGAGAGCTTCAAGGGCGCCATGTGTCCAGCGGGGCCGGACCTCCCTCTCCTCAGAGGATAGCTCCGGGCCCGCCACGTGGCCAACAGAGCCGGACCTCCCCCTCCGCGGGGAGAGCTCCGAAGGCTCCACGTGTCCACCAGGGCCGGACCTCGCTCTCCTCAGAGGAGGGCTCTGGGCCCGCCACGTGGTCAGCAGAGCCGGACCTCCCCTCTCCGCGGGGAGAGCTCCGAAGGCTCCACGTGTCCAGCGGGACCGGACCTCCCTCTCCTCAGAGGAGAGCTCCGGGCCCGCCACGTGGTCAGCAGAGCTGGACCTCCCCCTCCGCGGGGAGAGCTCCGAAGGCTCCACATGTCCAGCGGGGCCGGACCTCCCTCTCCCTAGAGGAGGGCTCCGGGCCTGCCACGTGGCCAGCAGAGCAGCGCTGCCTGCCCCCGCGCGGTAGGAAGCAAGAGTAAAGACGCGCCATACCTTGCTCGTACAAGGTATTCAAGACCCGCGCCTTCCCAAGGCGCGGAGACGCGGAGCACGCCTCTGTCAGGTGCCGTTGCGTCCAATCACATCGCAGTGAAGACTGGCACGCCGCGTCAGCGACTGTACGCCAATAAACACAGCGACAAGACATCCCCTGCCGTCCCTGCCATCATCAACCACTACGACTAGCTTGCGGCATGGGCAGGGCAGCAGAACGAAGACTTAGAAGCCCTCGCCAGAAACAACTGCCGGCATAACTGCGGATACGGTAGATGGCAGGCAATCTCCCCGGGACCACCTGTCGGGTCCCGGGCCCACCTTGTAAGCCACCCGAGCCTTGGACTATAAAAGGCTCGGGTAGGCAACGTTAGCAAGGGTTCGCCTTTTTGCACCCTTACGCTCCAGCATCCGAGCACCCAACTCATCCTCAAGCTCAGAACTCCGGTTCTGAGCGTCAAGCAATACAACGAGCATCTCTACTCACCGTGGACGTAGGGTTTTATGCTCCGACGGCCTGAACCACGTAAAAATCCCTGTGTCAAGCTTCTCCCTCCATCGTCCCTTACGCGTGAGCTCTCCGTGAGTGACTAGCCCCTCCGAAAAAGAACCTCCGCGGGCTGCCCAGAGCAGGCCCAGGGGAAGTGTCGACAACACACTTCGACACCTACCCTCATCGAATCGCCACAGAGGCCGATTTTCTTCCAATAATCACAAAGGGCAAATAAATCGTTGAAGGGGCCTTCTCACAAGTTGAGGGCTCCCCAGGAATTACAATGAATGTGTACAACCAAACATACTCAAAAAATGAACAATTAACGAACAAGAGTGTGCGAGAGATCAAACCCAAGAGTTCAAGATGTGTAGAACAAGTCTCTCCTTTGATCAATTGCTAATCCCTAAATATTTGATCCTTTTTGGGTTAGAATGTGTGGAGAGATCTGAATTTTGGGCTCTTGCGAGGTGTGACGGCGTAGGGGGTCGAAGAGTTATGTTGGTATGACCGTACACCTCTTTTTATAATAGGGTTTCCAATGGTTACGTTAGCGTTTGCGATGTCCGGACTAGTCCGTGGTTGACTCCTGACTAGTCCGGTGTGCGGTGTGTGGAAAACCCTGAGTGTTATGAGATACCGGACTAGTCCGTAGGAGTGCGGACTAGTTCGTTGTCTATCCAGAGACAAAATCGGACTACTCCGGTCCATATCGGACTAGTCCGTTTCCTAGTCAGGAAGAAAATCGGACTAGTCCGGTTGATATCGAACTAGTCCGCACATGCTGATTTTGTGCAGTTAGTGTGATTTCTTTCACTTGAGCTCTTGGGGTGTGTTTCTCCAACACACTCTACTCTATGTAATCTGATCTTTTCAGCTCCTGAGCTCTTATCAATTTGGATTCTCCTTCTCCTTTCTTTTTGCACTTTATTCCTAATTTCTTTAAGAACTTGTGCGCATCTAAATAATTTTGTTAGGATCTCATTTGTTTGTCATAAATCAACCAAAACCCACAAGGGATGCCTAGATGCACTTTCAATCTGCCCCTTTTTGGTGATTGAAGACAACTAATTGAGATCGCACAAATATGACAATAAAAATTCAGATTTTCATAAAGTGTGCACATATGAGATTTGGACAAAATAGGCAAAGTAGACATAAGACATATGTGCACTCCTTATGTTGGGGTGCAGAACTATGTGTGAGCAATGCTTTTGATGTGAATATCATAATGAGCATAATCATAACATCATCAAGAGTCTCAATCCTACATAGCAGTTTTAAACATACATCATTAATCAAAAGCATAACATAATTGTCATTTCACATCACGCATATATAAGTCTTACAAAAGTATAGTGACAACACATGTTTTACAAAACTTTTTTCTCAAACTAGGACATGAAAAGAAAATCCTATGATCTAAGACTCCCCCTCAATCTAATCTCTCCCTCTTTGGCATCAAGGCACCAAAAAGAAGGAGAGGAGTGATCTACTTGTCATTGCCGGCTCACTCCATGCTGTCGATCCTTTCTTCGTCTTCATCATCAGGCTGAGGAAGAGGAGGAGAGGAACCACTCGTCGTGCCAAAGTAGGCACGCTCTGATGGAGAGAGAGGAGGAAGCTCTATGAAATCAGATGCAGAGTCCTCTGAGATGACTAGAGATCCATTTGGCTCAATCTCCAGTTTCTGGCATATTGCTTTGACATTGGTCTTCATGTATTTCATTTCTTCTTTTCTTGTCTTGTTCATGTTATGAAGCTTCACCTCAGTTTTACGACAAGAACTAAAAATAGCAGCCAAATACTTCATAATTCCACTAGAGGACCCTTTGTGTGGAGAGGCCCTAGTCTTGGATGAAGGCCTTGCATCTTCTTGAGCTCTTTCTAGATGTTCTTCAGGTGATCCAGGTGAGGGAGCAGCTGGGAGAGAGGCCTGAGGTGGCTTCTGAGGCCTTAGAGCAGTGTGCTCCACATCCTTCACAAACTCAATGCGTGTGACTTTTTCAATCATGAACATCAAGTATGGTGCATAGCCACAGGAACGGTTTGGTGTACGGGATATGTTCACCATTTCATTTCAAATATAATCGAAGATATTAAATATTCTCCTCCTGCTGATTACTTTCATCAAGGTTCTCAAGTAATCTTGGACACTCCCGGCATCTTCATCCTTTGGAGCAATGGTCTTCCGGAGCACTCTGTTGAGAACAATGAAGAAGGGCTTCATGTTCTTGGTCGAGGGAGGATTGAATGGGAGTCGAGTATCATAGAGGAATTCCATCTTGTCCTTGTCCACAACTCCAAGATTGTGAATCACAATCTCATCATTGCCGGTGTCCTCAAGATGCAGCAGTCTGGCAAACTCAGTATAAGAAATTGTGTACTTGGATCCATGTGTCATCCAAGTCACTTTGTCTTCTCCATCGTGGGCAAAGTAGCAAGTTGCATAGAACTGGTCAATGATCTCATCATTCCAGTTGTATCTGAAGGAGAGCAAGTCCTTGAGACCGTGTCTCTCTGCAGCCTCTATAACCTCCTCAAAGGCTTCACAACTCTTCCTTTCAAAATATGTCCAGTCGATCCATTGGCTGCGGACCACTGGAGTCTTCATTTGGAGGTACACCAAACTGTAGTAGTCCGAGTGAAAGTTGCCCCAAAATATCTTGTCAGCTTCCCTTTTGGCAGTGCTATAGGCATCAACCTTCCTCAGGTTCCATGCCACATCACTCCCCTTGCCATTGAACTTCTGCTCCAAGGGATCCCTATTTCCCTGCCTTGGAGCTGTCATCTTGAAGGGACCAATCGGGCCGGAAGCAAGCCCCTTACCCTTGCCCTTGGTTTGGCGTTGAGTCACCGAGTTAGAACCAACCATATTTGCTTTTGAAGCTGGTCTCTTTATTATAACTTTTCGACGCACCCTAGGTGGGGTGAGCGAAGGCTCGGTAGCACGCTCTTGTCTCCTGTTGGAGCGAGACTCTGGAATTTGAGACATCACATCTTGTTCCATTTCGGCTTCAAAGTCGGAGAGATTCTCGATCCCGACATGATTTCTGACAAGGAACATATAGAGGGTATGAATAATCAAGGATGACAAGGGATTGCATTGAATTGACATAAGCTAAGATTCTGATCAGGGCATACCAGACTAGTCCGGTGTTCAGGGTCGGACTAGTCTGGAGTACCGGACTTGTCCGCCCTAAGAACAGACTAGTCCGTTATGAGGCTGCTCAAGCCCTAACTTGTCGAAATTTGAGGTTATTCAATGCAAATATTGTCTAGGGTACATGGAATAAATCAATAAAGCATGCATTAACTAGAGGAGTTAAGCTAATTGAGCAAAAGCAAGAAAAATCGAAGGTTCTAGGGTCTGGAGTGAAGTTTATCAAATCCTTCGATTTGAGGCGTTGAAGGAGTTCTTGATCCAGACTAGTCTGGGGTCTTTGATCCCTTTGCAGTGGAGATCGATTCCCACGGAAATTTGGGTGGTTTTGATGGAGAAATCGCAAATCCGTCTTGGGGGCACTTGAGTGAGGAGAGAGAGCGTGGGAGGGGTTGTGAGGATGAAGAAGATTAGGTTTGAGTCGGCCCTAGGGTTATGGAGTTAAAATATCAGACTAGTCCGGACCATATCGGACTAGTCCATTTTTTGGTTAGAGAGAAAATTGGACTAGTCCGTGGTTGTCCGGACTAGTCCGGACTGACGGACCACGTGCGGACTAGTCTGCAAGAGCGGACTAGTCCGGAGTGACCACGGACTAGTCCGTGGTCCCTTGTATAGAAAAGTACAAAACACTTTTATATATGTATTCAGTGGTTCCTAATAAGGAATAGGGGACAAAGACACACAAATATTCTTGATGAATATGATCAATAAACATATAACAATCAAGCTATGACCATAATTCATCAAGATCAAGTAACTAACATAGTTTTTAGTAGAAAAATAGAAAGAGATTATTTTTCAACACAATTAACATGATTTTGAGGATGGCATATTGGTATGCAAGTTTTCAAGCCACGTTTCGAGCATCAAGGATATTTAGTTCATTTTGGAGCTCACAAAAGCGTTTTCATCAAGTGGTTTGGTAAATATATCGGCTAGTATTTTTTCAGTGTTGACATGGGAAATGGCTATGTCTCCTTTCATTGAGTGGTCTCTCAAAAAATGATGTCGGATATCTATGTGTTTGGTTCTAGAGTGCTCAACAGGGTTATGGGCAATTTTATTTGCACTCTCATTGTCACAAAGGAGTGGAATATGACTCATATTGTAACCGTAATCCCTTAGAGTTTGTCGCATCCAAACGAGTTGTGCACAGCAACTCCCGGCTGCAACATACTTTGCTTCGGCCGTGGATAAGGCAATTGAATTTTGTTTCTTGGAGGACCAAGAAACTAAGGATCTACCTAGGAATTGGCAAGTACCGGAAGTACTTTTTCTATCTACCTTGCATACGGCATAATCTGCATCGGAGTATCCAATGAGATTGAATTTTGAACCTTTGGGATACCAGAGGCCTAGGTTGGGTGCATGAACTAAATATCTCAAGATATTTTTAACGGCTGTCAAATGACATTCCTTAGGATTGGCTTGAAACCTTGCACACAAACATACACTCAACATGATATCAGACCTAGATGCACATAAATAGAGTAAGGAGCCAATCATGGAACGATATACCTTTTGATCCACATTTGGTCCGTCTTCATTGAGATCCAAGTGTTCATTTGTCGCCATGGGAGTCTCTATGGGCTTTGCTTTGTCCATTCCAAACTTCTCGAGAATGTCTTGAGTATACTTTGTTTGGCTTATGAATGTCCCGCCCTTTTGTTGCTTCACTTGGAATCCCAAGAAGTACCTCAACTCTCCCATTGTGGACATCTCGAATCTATTTGTCATAATCTTGCTAAATTCTTGACAAAAGGATTTGTTAGTTGAACCAAATATAATAGCGTCAACATAGATTTGGCAAATGAAGAGATCATCATCAAAGTGTTTAGTGAACAAGGTGTAATCAGCTTTTCCAATTTTGAAGTCATTTTCAATCAAAAAATCTCTAAGGCACTCATACCAAGCTCTAGGAGCTTGTTTGAGGCTATAGAGAGGCTTACGCAGTTTGAACACATAGTCGGGGTGCTCTTGATCTTCAAAACCGGGTGGTTGCTCCACGTACACCTCCTCCTTGATCGGTCCGTTGAGAAAGGTGTTTTTTACGTCTATTTGATAAAGCTTGAAATCATGGTGAGTAGCATATGCAAGTAATATGCGAATCGATTCAAGCCTAGCTACGGGAGCAAAGGTCTCGTCAAAATCCAAACCTTCGACTTGTGAGTACCCTTTTGCCACAAGTCGTGCCTTGTTCCTTGTTACCACTCCATGTTCGCCTTTCTTGTTATGGAAGACCCATTTAGTGCCGACGATGTTGGACTTGGGTCTTTCAACAAGCTCCCACACTTCATTCCTTTTGAAGGTGTTCAATTCTCCTTGCATCGCCATCACCCAATCCGGATCTTTTAATGCATCCTCAACCCTATATGGTTCCAAAGAAGAAAGAATAGTGCTCACAAAAATTAGCTATGCGAGATCGAGTTATTACTCCCTTTCGGATGTCACTGATTATGTTGTCAACGGGGTGATCTCTTTGGATGATTTGCTGTACTCTTGGATGTGGCACTTGTGGTCTTGAATCTTCATTATCATCTTCTTCTCTCCCTGGATAGTTGCCCTCATTGATGTTTTGGTCTTCTTGATTTTCATGAGGTTGATCTTGTATGGAAGCTCCCCCTTGATCATTTTCCTTCACCTGTGGTTCATTTTATTCATTCGCATTTGATGGTGGCACTCGTGGTCGAACATCGCCCAATGCCATTCTTCTCAATACTTGACATGGAGCTTCTTCTTGATCTACCACACACTGATCAACTTGCTCTTCTTCAGAGCCGTTAGTTTCATCGAACACTACGTCACGTGCTACTTCAACAAGTCCGGAGTTTTTGTTGAAGACACGATAAGCGTAGGAGTTCGAATCATAGCCAAGTAAGAAACCTTCATCGGATTTTGAAGCAAACTTCGAAGCCCTTGGCTTCTTATTTAAAATATAACATTTTGAACCAAAGACTCGAAAATATGAAATATTCGGTTTGTTACCCGTGAGTAGTTCATATGAAGTTTTCTTGAGTAATCGATGAGATATAGTCGGTTTATGGCGTGACAAGCGGTGTTAACCACTTTAGCCCAAAACCTGTCCGAAGTCTTGTATTCATCGAGCATTGTCCTCGTCATCTCAATGAGAGTTTTGTTCTTCCTTTCGGCTACTCCGTTTTGTTGAGGAGTATATGGTGCTGAAAATTCGTGCTTTATCCCTTCTTCGTCTAGATACTCCTCAACTTGGGTGTTCTTGAATTCTGTCCCATTATCACTTTGTATGTTCTTGATCTTCAGTGAGAATTCATTTTGGGCACGCTTGATGAACTTCTTGAGTATTCCTTGAGTTTCTGTCTGATCATGCAAAAAGAAAACCCACGTGAAGCGTGGAAAATCATCAACAATGACTAGACCGTATTTATTACCCCGATGCTTATGTAAGCAATTGGACCAAATAGGTCCCTGTGGAGGAGCTCAAGTGGTCTTGTTGTAGTCATGACATTCTTCGCGAGATGGGGTGCTCCTACTTGCTTTCCTGCTTGGCACGCTCTACACGGCCTGTCTTTCTTAAAAACAACATCCTTTAAACCTCTGATGTGATCGCCTTTAAGGAGTTTTTGAAGATTCCTCATACCAACATGTGCTAGCCGTCTATGCCACACCCAACCCATGTTGGTCTTTGCAATCAAGCATGTGTCAAGTTCGACTTTATCTTTCTTGAAGCCAACTAGATAAAGTTTTCCCTTGAACACACCCTTGAATGCAATTGAGTTATCACTCCTTCTAAAGACAGTCACACCCTCATTAGTGAATAAACAATTATAACCATTGTCACATAATTGAGATATGGACAAAAGGTTATAATCCAAGGAGTCAACGTGTAAAACATGAGAGAGAGTATGTTGTGATGAAATTGCAATTTTACTGGTACCAAGCACTCTTTCTTGACATTCGTTTGGATCTTTATTTTCTTCATATTCCATGAATATTCTTCTTTCTCAGGTCATGTGATTGGTGCATCCACTATCTAGCACCCATTTTGCTCCACCGGATGAATAAGTCTGCAAAAACAATTTATGCCTTAGTCTTAGGTACCCAAGCTTGCTTGGGTCCTTTGAGGTTAGTCAGAAGTGATTTGGGCACCCACACATGAGACTTGGTGTTCCCATGGCGTGGCCCAACATATTTAGCATAAACTCTTCCAAGATTACTTTTCATAAGTACATATGAAGCATCAAAAGTTCTAAACAGAAGTTGTTGTTCATATGTGTTCACAGTGTTAAATTTATCAACATTATTAAGTTTTCTAACTTGAGAAGTGTTTCCCTTGACAAAGGCAATGCAACCCTTGTTATTCTTGTGGCTTCTAGCGTTTTGCTTTTCACCATAAGAATATCCAATGCCATATTTGACATTAGGAGATCTTGTGACCGAGTATGCACTGCGTGCATACTTGATCTTCTCCTTGTCAAATATGCCACTTTGAGAAGATTGTTTTTCCTTTGTCAAGTTGGTTTTTTGTTCATGTTAGTGTCACTTTTGGCACAAGTACAAGTAATACTAGTTTCAGATTTTAAGTGTTGAGAAGGTGAGCTAAAAGTTGATGAAGAACCATTTTGCTTGAGTGACTCAACTTGTACCTCAAGGATCTTGTTAACTTTGGTTAAGTTAGCAAGTTCATCCTTGATGGTGGTGTTTGAGTCTTTTAACTTCAAGCAAGCTTCCTTGCTTGAATCTAACTCAAGTTCTAGTGATTTATTTTGTTCCTTTTCAAGTTCAAGAAGCTTTTCAATCTCAAGATATTTCTCCTTTTGGGAGATGGTCATATCTTCCTGACGATTGACTAACTTATCCATATCAACAAGCTTATCAATTAGAAATTTCATCTTAGCAGTTGTCTTTTTGTCTAAACCCCTAAGCATATATTCATTTTCATCACTGCTATCATCCTCACTAGAATTATCACTATCACTAGTAAAAGAATGCGAGAAGGAAGATTTAGTTGGTGCCTTTCGTTTACCTTCCTTTGCCATTAGACAAGTGTTGTCGGTGTCCTTCCATGTGCCCATGGTTTGGAAGAGAGTGGATTTCTTGGTAGTCTTCTTTATGGCTATGGTGGCCATCTCCTCTTCTTCTTCGGATGAGGATTCATCATTCGAGTCCCACCGCTTCCCTAGATGCGCTTGGTCATATCGCTTCTTCTTCTTGAACATTTTCTTTGGTTGAGGCTTGTTGTCTTTCGTCTTCTTCTTGTTTTCATCATATGGACAATCTACTATGAAGTGATCGTATTCTCCGCAGTTATAGCACGCCCCGTCCCATCTTGGATCTTTGTTTGTCCCTTTGTCTTCCTTCATTTGAGCTGCTACCCTTTCTTATTCTCATCATTTTCTTGAACTTCTTCATGAACAAGATCATGTCTTCTTCATTGATATCACTACTTTCATCATCACTGTCGCCTTCTCCATAAGCTTCTCGAGCTTCCTTTTATACGGGTTTACAAGTTGACTTCAAAACAACTCCTTTCTTCTTTGCCGAGGTGAGATCGGCAATTTCCTTGACATGCTTGGCTTGCTTCTCCATCATTTCAAATTTGATGATCTTGCCAAGAAGTTCGTCTAGGGTCATTTTCCAGTACCCGGGGCTTTCTCTAATCATAGAGCAAAGAGTTACCTTGCGAGGCATGAATGCTCTGAGAATCAACTTCACAACCTCATAATAATTCCACTTTTTGCTACCATAAGCTCGGGCTTTGTTGATAAGATTCTTCAGTCGATTGTACATATCTTGTGGTGATTCATCTTCTTCTATCGCGAATCTTCCTAATTCACCTTCAATCATTTCTATCTTGGCTTCGCGTACATGACGGTCACCTTCATGTGCGGTTTGTAGTGTGTCCTATATCTCCTTGGCAATTTCGAGTCCATCCACCTTGGTGAACTCGTCTCGGCTTAGTGATGACGTGATCACAGCCGCAACTTGACCATTCTGATGAACGGCTTGTTCTTGGCTTGGGGTTAGCTCTTCATCATCATCCGGGATATCTATCCCTGTACACACTATATGCCACAAACTTGGGTTAAGAGATATAAGGTGCATTTTCATGTTTTGTCTCCACATTTAATAGTCATTGCCATCAAAGTAAGGTGCTTTCCCTAGAGGAATTGATAAGTAATGGCTATTGTTGGAATTTAAACGCTCATAGTCAAAAGGATATCAGGAGTAGTCGGTGTGACTACCCCTTTCTTCTTCTTTTCATCATCGGTGTTCTTCTTCCCTTTTTGGGAGATTGCCTTCTTCCGTAGAAGAGCCTTGAGTTGGAGCACCTCCTCATCATCGTCCTCACTGTCTTGAATGGCGTCGAGTAGCTTCTTTAGATTTTGAGTCCTTTTGTCATCATCCTTTTGATCGTCAATCTTCTTGTGTACATCTTTGATGTCCGACATCGTCTCTTCGAGCGGTGAGTCTCTTTTGAAGAGTTTGGCTCTGATACCAATTGAATGTAGCCTAGAGGGGGTGAATAGGCTTTTCGACGCTTTTGTTAATCCCTGAAACACTTAGTAGGTTTATCAAATACAGGGAAATCGGACTAGTCTGGTAGAGTGCGGACTAGTCCGTTTTCTACTCACAGAAAAATCGGACTAGTCCGGTATTGTGCGGATTAGTCCGGTATTCGTGGACTAGAGAGATCAAAGTTGATCAATATTTTCACTTCTAGTACTCTATGCAGCGGAAATTAATTTAATACTTAGATGTATTGCAAAAGTGAAACAATGAATGACAGAGATCAACTTTGGTTTCAATGCTTCAATATAAATTTCACAAGATTAATTAAACACTAAAATATGATGAACAATAAATGAACAAGAGTAGAAGACAAGTGTTTATCCCGAGGTTCAATTCCACGAAGGAAATCTACGACTCGTTGAGGAGTCCACTAAGGACCGAGTATTCACCAACCCTACCCTCGTCAAATCGCCACGGAGGCCGATTCTCTTCCACTAATCACAAAGGGCAAATAAATCGTTGAAGGGGACTTCTCACAAGTTGAGGGCTCCCTAGGAATTAAAATGAATGTGTACAACCAAACACACTCAAAAAATGAACAATTAGGGAACAAGAGTGTGTGAGAGATCAAACCCAAGAGCTCAAGATCTGTAGAACAAGTCTCTCCTTTGATCAATTGCTAATCCCCAAAGATTTGATCCTTTTTAGGTTAGAATGTGTGTAGAGATGTGAATTTTGGGCTCTTGGGATGTGTGACGGCGCAGGGGGTCGAAGAGTTATGTTGGTATGGCCGTGCACCTCTTTTTATTATAGGGTTTCCAATGGTTACGTTAGGGTTTGCGATATTCGGACTAGTCCGTGGTTGACTCCGGACTAGTCCGGTGTGCGGTGTGTGGAAAACTCTAAGTGTTGTGAGATACCGGACTAGTCCGTAGGAGTGCGGACTAGTCCATTGTCTATCCAGAGACAAAATTGGACTAATCCGGTCCATATCGGACTAGTCCGTTTCCTAGTCAGAAAGAAAATGGGACTAGTCCGGTTGATATCGGACTAGTCCGCACATGCTGATTTTGTACAGTTAGTGTGATTTATTTCACTTGAGCTCTTGGGGTGTGTTTCTCCAACACACTCTACTCTATGTAATCTGATCTTTTCACCTCCTGAGCTCTTATCAATTTGGATTCTCCTTCTCCTTTCTTTTTGTGCGTTATTCCTAATTTCTTTAAGAACCTGCGCTCATCTCAACAATTTTGTTAGGGTCTCATTTGTTTGTCATAAATCAACCAAAACCCACAAGGGATGCCTAGATGCACTTTCACCTTGCGTCACCGGGGACCTGGAAGCGGTGGTAGCCACTCTGCCAAAGCGCCCTGGATCCTTACGCTGCTAAGGGTCCGGAGGAACAAGCTTCGGATATTGGCAAAGTGCTACCCACATTAGCTAAGTCATTCTAGACCATTGTGCTCTCTTGCCCTACCTTATGTAATCCACATCTTTGCAGCTTCCCTTTCAAGCTTGCGTGTATACTTTTGCATACGACGTGTACATAGTTGGTTTTCCCCGTCTCACTCTTGGCCAAAGTTATGTTGTCCAGCTACAAGGCGGGAATACCCGAGGCACCTGTGTTGTCTCTGGACCCTCTGGTTACCTTCCTATTTGAGTCTGATGGCGCCAAAAGGACACCTCCTCTCTTCGGAGTGTCTGGCCAGCGGGAGGTACAGGGTGTGTGGCCTTCTTAGACTAGCCCTGCGCCCTAAGCGTGCGCATCCTATCTCTTCCAGCGCAGCACCCAGGTGCGGGGGCCCGGATGGTACACTACCCTAGGAAGGGCGGTAGCTAGGGCCCGCACACTACTACACCGAATTGCCCAGGTCCCGTAGCTAGCAGAGGACCATAAGCCATATTGGGGCCATCGAGCAGGGAAAGTACAACAACACGACACGGTTACCCTTTTTCTTCTAGTGTCTGTGCAGGCCACAGGGCTCCGGTCCGTGGGGCCGAGACCCCAACTTTCCACGGGGCCACTCTCGGACCCCCAAAGTTGGCGCCTCCCGAAGTCTCTGGAGCTCATGACTTGCGTTGTCGCTCGTCTGCCGGGGGACCATCGCGACTGGTCAAACCAAGCAAGTCGGTAGGACGCCGGTGTCACGCAAGAGGAAGCGGGTACACGTCTAAGCAAGCAACAAGGGAACATCCACTACTTTGGCAACTCAGAGAGCCTCCGGTCATTGTGGCATCAAGGACCAGGGGGCCTCACAAAAGCTAAAAGTGGTCCTTCCTACCAGACCCTGCGCCAAGTGACTGAATGACTTTTTCATTCATCAACACAAAAATACAAGACAAGAGATTGAAAGGCTTGAAACAAAGATACTTTCATTGATAGCGGAGTTCTGGCGTACAAAAGGGGATACAAGACAACTAAGAAACTCAGCAGCTACAAGTCGGGTAGTCTTCTACTCCGTGGCATGCTTGGTTGCCCCCCAAGCTGATCTCTGCATAGTGAGACCGTCACTTGCTATTAGACCGAGGACATCAGCAATGCACGCTGGACCGAGGCAACATGGACATCCATTGTCGAGAGGGCAAAATTGCCATCTATGGCAGATTTTGCTGTCTACCATAGTACCTGGAGGAAGGCTTGATCACTGTGGACTTAACCTTCCTCCGGTATTGGCAGGAAGCCCTTCTCGACATTGGCGTAGGGGTTGACGACGAGTAGAGGACCCTGTCCCCGATGGCCTCCCCTACCGCCGGCACACCATCAGGATGGCTTGTGTCTCTGTCCAAGGCCGTCAAGGAGAGGGATGTACAAGAGAACCTCACTGAAGGCCGCACACACACACGGACATTTCGCAGAAGTGGACGAAGATGTCTACCAATGAGGAAGCGCCCCGTGGGCGAGAGTGCTTGTAAGTAGAGACTTCCAGCGTGCAAGAGGAAGACAAAGGCCATATGGTGAGGAGGAGTGCCATCCTACACCGCAAGGCCTCCACTTTATACCCAGCCACGACCTCTGGCAGCGCAACAGGCGCGATGATTGGGTCGCCACCACTATGCGCCACGGGTTATTTGCCTCCCCCAACGAAGGGCTGGATCCAGGTCTACCCATCAGACGCTGAGTGTCGGGAGGATAACCCCGCGGAAACACCCGACGATTTCTGAGGAGGGCAGTACGACCGGCTCATCGGTGCCGCAGTTAATGACCCGAGACAACCCCTCGAGCACGCAGCCTTGGCGCTAACCAATAACGGGTGGGCCCAGGTCCACCAGTCAGGCACTGGCGGGTCAGGCAAGTAAAACTCGAGAACGTCCGGCGGTTCCTGAGGAAAGCGGCGCAGTGCTCCTACGGATCCACGGGTGGTTGTGGTAATTGCCTCGAGGCAACCCCTTGGCTCCTACGCTGTGACCGGTCAAATCGGGAGTGGACACAACGACGCTGAAGTATTGACTGAGCGCGCCCACTACGCCGAAGACAAGCGGCCTCGTCGCCTCCCTGGTACGTCCACTCATCCACTACGCGAAAATCTCGACGCCGCTTCGATTCCCAAATTGCAGGTCCAGAGTTACCACACGGGATTTTTACGGAGGCCTCACCTGCAAGAGCCTTCTTCTCTGTCTAGATGGGCCCAGGGGCCACTGTCGGTACCCGCAGGATCGGGTACCCCCGCGTAGTGGCGTAGTGGGTAAAAGACAGTCCGGGCCCCGTCTTCGAGCTTAGGCGGGCTCCAACATAAGCCATGTGCCCTAGGACCCATGGGAGCCCTCGGGACAGCCACGTGCGCTTGGGCTCCGAGGCTACCACGTGTTCTTGAGGCCCTGAGCCTGACTACCGGCCGAGGGTGGCTCTGGAGTCACCACGTGTCTAGTAGTGCCGACTCCGACCTTCCGCTAGGGAGGGCTCCGGTGTTGCCACATGGGCGACGACTCGAGGCGCCCTTCCCGCCAAGAAGATCTCCAAAGGTCCCACGTGTCCTATGGCTCTGGGCCCAACCTCCAGCGTGAGAGAGCTCCGGTGCTGCCACGTGTCTAACAACTTCGTATCCCTCACCATTCCGCAGAACAGCTCCGGTAGAGAAGCGTGTCCCGGGGGCCAGCCACCCGGGCGTCGCGCCAACAAGCAACGGGCAGATGGCCAAGCACTAAAGAGGAAGGTACGCATTCAAGGCTCGCGACTTTCCCAGAAGCATGGCGCACGACGCACGCCTCCATCCTCGGTCTGCACACCATTACGGTGAAAGACACGGCTGCAAGGCGTGATGGCACAACAATGCCACCCAACGGTGCATAGCCGCTCGGCAGAGCGACGGGATGCAGCGACAAGACCGAAGCTTTATCATCACCTGCTATCCGGTCAGAGGCGCCCGACGGTACAAGCGGCGTGCCTTAACTCCACTGACAGTGACAATGCGTATAGCAATAAAGACTCTAGCTTATGTATAGGGTACAGATAGCTGCGGGGTCACCTGTCGGGCTCCGAGCCACCATGTAACTGCCCCGACCTTGGACTATAAAAGGACCGGGACAGCCTCCGGTCAAAGGGTTTGCAACTCTGCAACTCTAGCTCCCGGTTGCAACCCCGACTCCCTCACACGCTCATACGCGCAAGCAATACAACAAGCACACCCGTGGACGTAGGGTATTACGCTCCGGCAACCCGAACCACGTAAATCCTTGTGTCCTTCCTCGCCATTGTGCTCCGACATTCGAGATCCACTAGCCCCTCTGAAAAAACCCTCCGTGGGGTGCTTCCGAATAGACCGGGGAAGTGTCATAGAGAACAGTTCGACAAACGTGAATTGAGACCCGATCCACCTAAGGCCTCGTTTGGTAAGGGGAGTATCAGCATGGATTCAGGCCCAATCCACGTAAAGCTTGGATCAAGATACGCTCGTGGGTCAAACTTCCTTTATGAACAAAATGGGTGTATTTGGCTGAGTCATGGATTACACCGGTCCGTATCCGATCCACTCCAATTGACGTGTAAATCCAACAACTCGTCTACGGGCCGGGACGTTCATCCTCTCACCCTTGCTCTCGCCTCAAAGATGCGGCGATAAGCTTCTCGTCAGACAGCGGCGAAGGCGACGAAGGTGCTCTTCCCTTCTCGAGACGGACGAGGCGGCGGCTGCTGAGGTACCAGTGGTGGCGCTGGTGAGTACCACTTCCTCCCTCCCTCTGGGCTGCTGCTTTTAGATCTAGCCGTGTGAAGCTGACACCATAGCATTCACGTGGCTTTGATCTGGCCGTCTGAGTACCGCTTCCACAGTTCTATTACGGTGATTTTTCCTAGTTCGCTGTAAAGTTTTGCAGGATCTGTTCACTTTTGCTGCTGATTAAGGTCAGGGTTGAGCTAGATCTGGGCGTGATTGGAGTATGCTCGTTCATATCCTGCAACCTCCATGCGCCAATCAGTTGATCTGGTCAGGGTTTAGCTAGATCTGAGCTAGAAGATTGGTTTGTAAATCACCTTAGCACTATGATAGAGCTCTGTTTGCTTCTTTCTTTCCTCATACATCTTAATTAATATGTTGCTATCTTCGCTATGTTGCCCGATCTTAATTTTTAGATTAACTTTCTCTGTTTGTATAATTTTACATTGTGCATCAGAACACGTGGTTCTTGACGAGGATTTTCTTTCTATTGACAAACCATTTGAACCACTAGATTGGTCATTTGACAAACTCTATCTTATTATTTATTATTTATTGTTTACATGGTGCTTGTAAGCTAGATATTGCTGCTACAATCAGTATTAAACTGATGATATTTTGTAGCTATACTGATAAACAATTCATTGATGCACAATGTGAAGATGAAAAATATAATTAGGATGTGGCCAACTATGCATGTGTATGTTTAGTTTTGCATGCGGAGCTTTTTGAGTCTTACATTGTGTTTCTGCAGTGAGTAATCGAATATATAATATTAGCTAGGTTGTATAATATTGGATTACTTGTCGATTGTCAATAGTACTTCAAAGTGAAAACATTGGCATTTTATTTTCTCTGATTTTTCTACTACTATCTTTAGTAATATGTCTTTTACATACTTGTTTTTGCAGCATTGAGTTATTTGATGGCCGCCACCAAATGGAAATCCATAGTTAGTATGCAGTAATACATGTTGTCCAAGCAGTGATATATATGACAGACATTAGCAGTTTAGTGCAAAAATTATCTTCAATGATCTTCGGGTTAAGTATCTCTTCAAACGGGCCTATTATGTGAACTCAATGAGAATCAGTAGGCTTAGTTGTTGTGATGTTCTGTTATTTGAAAATGGTTACATTTTGCAAATTCGGATCTTCATGTAATTTGTCTATATGCAACAACTATACTGTTGTCCATGCAGTGAAAAAATGTTAATTGCTTAAAACTTGACATTTTAATGACTATAGAGGTCACTGGTTGTGGATACTCAGCAACTCAGCATTATCACTATTTGTTTCTAATATTCCCCCTTTTATTTTTCTATAATCTATTTTTAGGTCACAATTGTGCTTATTTGAATTTGTAATACTTGGATATGAAAGGAATATGCAATGGTTTCGTTCTGTTTTAGCTGCTAGAAATGACAGTAAAAAAATGTTCATTTTGACTAATCCACTTCAATTCACATAATTCCCCAATACTTAATATAAACTGGGGATTAAATTTCTATGGTGGCCTGGATTGGATGGTGGGAGGGGATCCACCCAATCCCAGCGTGGATGCTTGTACATGTGTATTATCTTGCTCAGCTGCCAAACGAGGCCTAAAAGGGTTCGTGGGCTAAGCCCGTTTACCATCCCTATTCACATATTCACACCGTGCTGGTCTCATTTGATTCCGATCATAATAGACTTATCAGTGAAAATAAATGATAACCCACCTAAACGTGATGCTTATGACTCGCTTATTTCCTAAAATAATTATTAAAAACAATATGAAGGTTGATTTTCTTAAACGTAGCTAGGACCTCGCGTTTCTGAGAAGCGAACCTAGTTTTCCTCTCGAGCCCTTCCTCTCCCACCAGCATCTATCTGTAGTCGCTGGCCTCTCCTGATGCCGTGCCATCATCGGTCGCCCTCCCTCTCCCTGCTCTTCATGTCGCCATCGACCATCGGAAGATAGCAAGCGAGGTCAGCCGTGAGGGCATACGCCTCAACGACGGTTGTGGTAAGCGTGGCCACTAGCTAGGTGAATTTGGTCCTGCTCGTGCAAGAGTGCGTCCGTGAGGGGTCAAAGGACGGGGGAAGTGGAGGCCGAGGCGACCTCCATGTGCGAGCAGTGTCGACGAGCGTGGCGAGGACGCAGGGGTCTTGGTCCCGAACGCGGCGGAAGTGCGGCGGCGAGCATGCCCGCGACGGTCTCGAGCTTGGTGGCCACCATGGCCTCAGTATCGCGGTCGGCGAGCTTGAGGAAGGCAACAATTCATGCGTTGCTTTAGCGGTTCACGCACGCATAGCGGTGCCCGTGACTAAAGCGCGGGGAGCCACGAGCGCACTAGCACTCATATACTCTAAAATATACTTTAAATGAATATTCTCAGTTTTTTCGGTATACTTTAAAAGATTCTTTGCTTTCCAGCACATGTCACCCCACTCATCTTTCTCTCTAAACATACTTTATATCAACTACCACTTATTATTTAATATTTTTTCATTACTGTTTTTCCTTTTTATTCTCTTTCTTTTTTCCTCCCTTCTTTCTCTTTTATTTTATTTCCTTTTTCCCGTCTTCTTTCCCTTTTCTCTCTTCTTTTCCTTCTATTTTTCTTTCCATTTCCTTTCTATTTTACCTTCTATTTTCATTACTTTTCTCTTTCCTTCTATTTTCTTTCTTTCTTCCTCTCTCTTCATTTCCTTTTCCCTCTCTGTTTTCTTTTCTTTATCTTTTCCCTTTTCCTCTCTTCGGTCTCCTTTTATTCATCTCCTGAAGCTTTCATTCCATTCTGCCCATCGTTCCCTTCGCCTCCCGACAGCCGCCCTCGCCTCCTCTCTCCTTCCCCTCCGGCGCCGCTGCACCAGCCCCGTTCTCGCACCGCCCCCATCGTCCCCTCCGCTCCCTGGCGCCGCCCCACCTCCTCTCCCCTACCATTGAGCCTTCGCTCGCCTCCTCGCCACAGTCCTCCATCCGAGCCGAAGTTTCATCGAATTTTCCTATCGTCGTCCTCATTCCCATCACCGGCCCCCGCCCCCTCCTCGCCACAGTCCTCTGCCGGAGCCGCTAGCTGCCGTCCTCACCCTCCACTTTCGTCGCCGGTCTTCGACCTCCCCCAAGCTGTAGGCCACCGTCGCCATCCCCGAGCCTCTGGCCGCCTCCTTCCTCGCGCGCGCGGAAGACAACGGTCGCGCTCGTCCCGCACCAATTTCGTGTGGGCGCGTGGGTGTTGTCCTGTAGCGAGCGTCCTTTCCAGTAGGGCACGGCGGACGCCGGTGCGGCTCACCGGGGCATAGCCTACGCCGAATACGGCGTCCCGCACCGTATTCAGCACCCCGGTGCGGTCAGCCTAACGCGACAAGTTTTATTGACATGCGCGGGAAAGGAGTCAGTAGAAAGCGACAACGCATTGCCTCATGGAAGTTAGCAGCCAGGTACTATGACTAGGGTCTTCAATAAAATTTGAGCCTGACTCCAAAGATAAACGAGTCAAACTCTAGCTTAATTTAAAGTTTGTGATCTTGCCGGCGTCGAACTAAAAAACTCCACAAGGCTCGTTCATTCATCTGTTAGTTTTTCTTTCTACTTCTGCCTACTCTTCGTCGTATGTCTGGGCGTTGGGTGAACCCTTGTCGCACGGCGAGGTGGGGAACGCCTGGTTAGGCGTGGTGTGTCTTACGTCGTTCACTGTGGTCGGAGTCGGAGCCCTCATCTTGGTCATAGATGACCTTCAAACGCCCTTCTGGCGTCTTGGAATGCCATCTCCTAGTCCTTGCTGACCTCCGGGTCAGCCTTTTGCTTGCCCTCCTGCTGGCGGAAGGGTGCACCATCCTGGCGTTGCTGTCGGAGCTATCGGAAGCGCTCTGCCAGCCTCTGGATCTCCTAGCACTTGCTGGCGCTGTGCTGGTTGGTGTCGTGGACCGGGCACCTCTGGTCGTTGTCGTCGCTTTCGGACGGTTGTCGCTAGCGCTTGTCGGTGCACGGCCCCCGGCCCCTTGCAGCTGCTACCGCTGCTGCAGTGTGGGCCCCAACCAGCGATTTGTCCTTGCCGTCGGCCTTCTTCTTCTTGCCGCTAGAGTCCTCCCTGGAGGGCTCACCCCCTTGCTGGGCGGTGTGTGCCAGTTACGACCCTCCGCGACCCTGGCACAATTGTTCGCCAAGCTGAAGAGCTCGGAGACGTCCTACACGTCGTGCGTGGCCAACTTCTCGAGCCTCTTCTTGTCGCGGACGCCCTATCGGAAGGCAGCGACAACGGAGGCATTGGTGATGCGGGGATGGTGTTCCTAACTTGGGAGAAACACTGGATGAAGGAGCGCAGCGGCTCTCCCGGTTGCTGTTGCAGGACGTAGAGGTCGGCCTCCGAGCCCGGTCGGGTGTAGGAACTCCTGAAGTTGGCTGTAAACTGACGACACAACTCTTCCAAGGAGGTTAGAGACCACTGGGGCAAGTTCATAAGCCATGACCGGACTGACTCGGTCAAGGCTACGGGGAAGTATTTGGCCATGTGTAAGTGCATCTAGGCATCCCCGTGGGTTTTGGATGATTGATGACGACAAATTAAGAGACTGATGAGCTGAGATGATCATAAGCACATGATATTTCCAAGGCGGGCACCTAAACTCTCAAAAAAGGAAAAAGATGAAGAACGGCGCCGAAGACTCGAAGAGTAGAAATTAGGGTTTCACTTGAGTCTTCAGTAGGCTAGCTGTGTAAAAGAAAGAGTGTGTGTGTCAAGTGCATTGAGATCATAAAAGAGAGCTCAAAGTGTTAGAAGTGTCAAATCCTTAGTGGAGAGAGATAGAGAGGTAAAGTTGGGTAGGCCGGACTTGTCCGTGGGAATAGGCCGGACTAATCCGGAAGTCCTACGGTTTAGTCCGTTTTAGGGCGGACTAAGAGTTCCTGACTGAGATCGGACCTGTCCGTTTTGGACGGACTAGTCCGTTTCTCTCTAGGTGAGAGTTTTTTTGGGGCTAGTCCTGGTAGACCGGACTTATCCGCTGAGTGGTCGGACTAGTCCAGGCTAGCCAGACTTGTCCGTTTTCACACGGACT
Source organism: Neostapfia colusana (assembly GCA_030760725.1). Taxonomy (NCBI): domain Eukaryota; kingdom Viridiplantae; phylum Streptophyta; class Magnoliopsida; order Poales; family Poaceae; genus Neostapfia; species Neostapfia colusana. Next base: position 100,084,651 of record JASWHV010000005.1, on the reverse strand, counting down.
AAGAGTTCCTGTGTGAGTTCGGGCTAGTCCGTTCTAAGGCGGACTAGTCTGTATGGGTGTGAGATGAGAGCTCCCACGGCTAAGTCTTGGTGGACCGGACTTGTCCGCCTTAGTAGCCGGACTAGTCCGGGTCCTCCAGACTTGTCCGTTCTCACCCGGACAAATAGTTCCTGTGTGAGATCGGACTAGTCCAGTGTGAGGCGGACTAGTCCGGACTTTCGGTAGGTGGCAACGGTTGGCTTCGGGACTTCTATAAAAGGAGATGCCCTGACGTCATTTAAAAAAGACCTGGAACCCTAGCGCCGCCACAATGATCCAAGAGCCCCCTTAATCCTTCTCTCTTGCCTACTCACCCTCTAGAGCCAATTCTCAAGTGAATTTGGGTGTGTGAGAAGAGGAGAAGGAAGAACTTCGCGTTTAGGCTCTTGGAATGATCTCGTGCACTTGGTGTGATCTGTGGCTTGTGAGATCTGTGAAGTTTGTGGAAGTGATCAAGTGGGAGCCTCAGATTGTGAGCAGCCCCAAAACTTTGTAAGTTCACCCTTGAGATAGTGAAGAACCGGGTTAGCCTTAGTGGCGACATGGTGAGGAAAGGGTTGTTAGACCCGGTCCTTTGTGGACTCCTCAACGGGGACGTAGATTTGTGAGTGGAATCGAACCTCGGGAAAAAATACTCAGTGTATCTCTTGCATGTACACTTCTTTGAAGATCAAGATTGCTTAGGGTTTGTTTTACTTATTTTGCTATACATCGTCACACTCTTGCAATTTATTTCAATATTCTGTCACACTTGTCATATAGAAGTGCTAGTTGTCTCATCCACATTTTGTTAAACTAAAATTTGTAGAAAAACCCTTGAAAATCAAGTTTTAGATCTTTCCGATAGTTTGACCACACTAGTCCGCCTCCAAGGTAGACTAGTCCGGCCTTCTAGGCCTTTCCGGCAGGTTGATCAAACTAGTCCGCCCCTAAGCCAGGCTAGTCCGGCTCCTGAGTTCTAATCTCGTTTAATTAAGTCATTTCAGGTATTTTAGCCTATTCACCCCCCTCTAGGCAATTTCACCATGATGGCCTCATCCCCTCCCGCAACTAGGATGGCGGTGGAGTAGATCTGGAGGAACTCGACAGGGTTGACTATACCGTCGAACTTCTCCGGCAAGTGGGTCGGAACTTACACGGCCACACCGCCATGCGAAGGTGTGGAGCCAGAGCCATGTAGCCTCCCATCAAGCTTGGGGAGATGGGGTTTCGGCCTGCGCAGACAAGGCACACGATACTCGGGGTACCATACTCCTCTCCGAGGCTACGTCGCCACTCGCGTTGTCGCTCGATGGTGACGCGACCATCTTCCTTCCGACGAATGCGGCGGTCCAACTCGGCCTAAGGGCTGTGGTGGGGGGCCTGGACGTCGCCATCGAGTGGGTTGTCGCTGCCCTGTAATCCCTTGTTAGGGCACAGGGCGGCAGCTGCACTGCTTCTAGCCACCGTATCAGGTGGTACGACGAGTTAAGCGCGACGACGCACAGGTGGTCGACGTCGTTACGCCATTGCTCAGCAGCAGGCGGGGAAGCTCCCGCACTCTGGGGGTTGTGAAGGAGCGTGCGGGCTGCCAACAACGCACTCTCCGGGCTGGCTTCACTCAGCGCTTGCGACGCCGTCGCCACCGAAGGCTGCCAGGAGGCAACACGTACCGTCACCGTAGGGACTGGTGCTGATGCAGGCGGTCCCACCGTTGGACCAGAGGACGCTTCCTTCTCACTCTACCGCTGGCGGCGCGAGGGACAGGAAGAACCTACCAAAGATTGGATGTTCACCATTGCGGGCTTCACGAACAACTTCAAGAACCAAAAACCCCCTTTCCGGTGCGCCAAATGTTGAAGTGTTTTCCTGCGACACTTCCCCCGGTCTGCTCGGAAGCAACCTGCGGAGGTTCTTTTTTTTCGGAGGGGCTAATAGAACTCGAACGTCGAAGCACGATGGCGAGGGTGAACACCGAGATTTACGTGGTTCGGGCTGCAGGAGCATAAAATCCTACGTCCACGAGAGTGCTTGTTGTATTGCTTGAGTGTGAGAGGGTGTAAGCTAGGAATGAGAGTTGCAGAGTTGCAAACTGTCGGTACCCGCGATATGGGGTATCCCCGCGCACAGGGGAAAATGCCTAAGGATCTCGCCCTTCTCCGCAGGGAGAGCTTCGAAGGCGCCACGCGTCCGGCGGGGCCCGACCTCCCTCTCCTCAGAGGAGAGCTCCGGGCTCCCCACGTGGCCTACAGAAGCCGGACCTTCCCCTCCGGGGGAGAGAGGTCCGAAGGCGCCACGTGTCCTGCGAGACCGGACCTCCCCCTCCTCTGAGGAGGGCTCCGAGCCCGCCACGTGTCCAGCAGAAGAGCGCTGCCTGCCCCCGAGCGGTAGGCAGCGGGCGTAAAGACGCCCCATACCTTGCCCGTACAAGGTATTCAAGGCCCGCGCCTTCCCAAGACGCGGAGATGCGGAGCACACCTCTGTCAGGTGCCGTTGCGCCCAGTCGCATCACAAACTGGCCCGCGGTGTTAGAACCTGCCAGCCAATAAACACAGCGACAAGACATCCCCTGCCCTCCCGCCGTCATCAACCACTACGACTAGCAGGCGGTATGGGCAGGGCGGCAGGACGAAGACTCAGAAGCCTTCGCCAGAGACAACTACCGACGTAACTGCGGATACGATAGTCGGCAGGCAATCTCCTCGGGACCACCTGTCGGGACTCGGGCCCCCTTGTAAGCCACGCGAGCCTTGGACTATAAAAGGCTCGGGTAGGCAACGTTAGCAAGGGTTCGCACTCTAGCCATTCACACCCTAAGGACTCCGGTTTTGAGCAACAAGCAATACAACGAGCACCCCAGCTCGCCGTGGACGTAGGGTTTTACGCTCCGGCGGCCCGAACCACATAAAACTCGCCGTGTCAAGCTCTTCCTAAACTCGTCCCTACGCTCAAGCTCTCCGCAAGTGACTAGCCCCTCCGAAAAAGAACCTCCGCGGGCTGCCCAATGCAGATCCGGGGGAAGTGTCGACCACACACTTCGACATTTGGCGCGCCAGGTAGGGGGCTTTTCCCTTGCGCGACGAGTTTCCGCCGACGAAGATGACCAAGCTTCCTTCAGCGGCAAGCTCTCCTCCCCCGCGCTCACGACGGACCGTGACTAGCGGGGAGTACGTGTCGACGCACTCTGGACGGAGTGTGTCGGTGCAAGATGGAAGCCAACAGCCGACTTCGGCAACGCCGACTCCGGCAATGCAGGCTCCAGCTAGCGTAAGATCTTCTGCAGCGCTGGGCGTTCCCCACGGGAACGCGCTAGCTGCGGCAAGAGCGCTACTGCGCAATCCGCCTGCTGGGACGCGCCTCAGGCAGCGACCCAGCAGTGGATTCGCGAGGTAGACCGCCTCGTCGTCGCCGCCGCAAACCCTCGACTTCGCGCGGGGACGACGCTCCGGCCAACCGGCTGTGTCGCTGACGCGCACGCCAACGGTTGACGGACAGACGGCGGATTCCAGCTCCACCAGGCTTCAGTCGACGGACCTGGGGACAGAGCTGGAACGGTGCCACTTGGGCCAGGATGCCCGGGTGTACCTCGAGCGACGTCGAGAAAGGCGTCGCAACCAAGAGGCCGGAGACAGCACGACATCAGCCTCGACCCAGCCTGAGGCGCTGACCTTCGCCACGCGATCTCTGCCCCAGGCGTATGCCGCGCAGCATATGCCACAGCCATATGCCCTGCAAACGGCACCCCCGGTCTATGGCGCAACCTTGCCCATACCAGGGTACACTGTGCCAGCGGCGAACCAAGCGTTCGCAGCACCAACGCCTGCAGCAACAGGGGCAGGGTGTGCGGCCCTGGCGCCCCACCTTCGCTTCGCGAGGTGGCCGCGCAAGTTTCGGCCGCACCTGCCCGAGAAGTACGACGGCAGCGTCAACCCGGCGGAGTTTCTCCAGATCTACTCCACCGCCGTACTTGCCACAGGAGGGGATGAGGCCGTCATGGCCAACTACTTCCCCGTCGCCTTGACCGGCCCAGCCCCGTCTTGGCTCATGAACCTCCCCCAGGGCTCCATACCTTCCTGGGGAGAGCTCTGCCGGCAGTTCATCGCCAACTTCGGCAGTTCCTACACCCGTCCTGGCACGGAGCTCGACCTCCACGCCATCCAGCAACAACCTGGAGAGTCGCTGCGCTCCTTCAACCAGCGGTTCTCCAAGGTGCGGAACACCATCCCACACATCCAGAACGCATTTGTGGTGGTGGCGTTCCGGCAAGGCGTCCGAGACAAGAAGATGCTCGAGAAGCTCGCGACCAGAGAGGTCCACGATGTCTCCGAGCTCTTCAGCCTGGCAGACAAGTGCGCCAGAGCAGCCGAAGGGCGGAGCTGGCACTCACTGCCGACCTCCGAGTCAGGAAAACAGCCCGGGTCTGACGCTGCTTCCTATGGAGGCAGCAAGAAGACCAAGAACCGAGGCAGAGGCAAGATGGAATTGCCGACCGCAGCCCCCGTCATCGCAGTAGCTGCACCCAGTGGAGCTCGGGGGCCGCGCCCCGACAAGAGGCAGCGACAGTCACCAGCCCCGGAAGGTGACCAAGACAAGCTATGCCCCGTGCACGGCAACTGTCGCCATACTACTGCCGAGTGCCGGGAGATCCGGAAGCTCGCGGAGCGCTTCCGCAAAGGGAAGCAGCAGCGGACTGATGCTCCACCCTTCCGCCAGAGGGAGGGCAGGCAGAAGGTCAACGTCCCAGACAGTGTCGACCACCAAGTGGAGTTCCAGGAGCCTCAGCGCGCCGTGAAGGCGGTGCGCAACCATGAGGACTCCAGCTCCAGCGATGATGAGCGTCGAAAGAAGCTCTACGTCATATACGGCGGGTCCGCCGACCCCTCGTCCCAAAGTGCAGTTAAGACTCTGCGCCGAGCGGTAGCGTCGGTGGCTCCACTCCCAAGTGCCGCACCACACCTCAAGTGGATGGGAACCCCCATCAGCTTTGACGCCTCCGACTGCCCCAGGAACATGGCTGGGGCCGGCCAACTACCGCTCTTGGTAGCACCCACCATCACCAACGTGAGGATGTACCACGTTTTGGTAGATGGCGGAGTTGGGCTGAACCTCATCAGCCGTGCAGCTTTCCAGAACCTGCAAATCCCGATGGCCAAGCTCACCCCGTCGAGTCCGTTCTCAGGGGTAGGGCCGGGACAGGTCGTTCCCTACGGCAACATCAGCCTCTCGGTGACCTTCGGAGCTCCGGACAGCTATCGTACAGAATACATTCTGTTCGACGTAGCGGAGATCGACCTCCCCTTCAACGCCATAATTGGCAGGCCAGCCCTGTACCGATTCATGGCAGTAGACCACTACGGCTACCTCGTCCTGAAGATGCCTACACCAACAGGCATCCTTTGGATTCGTGGAGACCGCACCGCTGCAGTGTCGGCTTTGAAAAAAATCCAAGCGCTTGCAACAGCTGGAGCACCGGCCCCTGGCAGTGCAGAACCAGACCAGCTCCACCCGAGTGCACGCCACCGTGCCTCCGCCACCGCACCTCGGGTGCAACCCCTTGACGAGGGCGACATCCCCTTAAAGGTCGTCCAAGTCGGCTCCGAAGCCACCGAGACCACCCGGGTAGCCGGGGGCCCGGATAGCAAATAGGAAGGCGCGCTCGTCACCTTCCTCCGGCACAACGTTGACGTGTTTGCATGGCAGCCGTCACAGATGCCGGGGATACCTAGGGAGGTGATCGAGCACCACTTAAAGGTCTTCCCCGACGCCCGGCCAGTTCAGCAGAAGCCCCGCAAGCAGTCCATCGAGCGGCAAAACTTCATTCGCGAAGAAATCAAGAAGCTGTTGGACACTGGCTTCATACGGGAAGTCCACCACCCCCGGTGGTTGGCGAACCCCGTCGTTGTCCCGAAGGCCGGCGGGAAGCTCCGGATGTGCATCGACTACACCAGTCTCAATAAGGCATGTCCCAAAGATCCATTCCCTCTCCCTAGAATAGATCAAATAGTAGACTCAACATCAGGCTGCGATATGTTGTGCTTCCTAGACGCCTACTCGGGTTTCCATCAGATCCCCATGTCTAGAGAAGATGAAGTGCACACCTCCTTCATCACAATAGTTGGCCTCTATTGTTATGTCTCTATGCCTTACGGCCTAAAGAATGCTCTCCCCACCTTTGTGCGCGCAATGCACAAAACCGTTGGAGAGTTAATAAGAGACTTAGTTGAGGTGTACGTCGATGACATCGTTGTCAAAGTCAGGCAGGGTTCATCTTTGTTAGATAACCTAGCCGCACCAAGCTGAACCCCAACAAATGTGTGTTCGGTGTATCCTCTGGGAAGCTCTTAGGATTCCTGGTCTCGCACCGGGGGATTGAGGCCAACCCAGAAAAGATCAAGGCCATCGACTTGATGCGGCCTCCTGCCCGCATCAAAGATGTCCAGAAACTCACGGGATGCCTAGCCGCGCTGAGTCGGTTTATACCGAGGCTAGCAGAGCGGGCACTTCCCTTCTTTAAGCTCCTGCGCAAATCCGGTCCATTTGCATGGACTGACAAAGCAGAAGAGGCTTTCCAGGAGTTGAAGCGACTCCTGACGACCCTACCTATCATGGTAGCCCCTGAGCCCGAAGAGCACCTGCTGCTCTACATCGCGGCGACAACTGAAGTGGTGAGTATGGTCCTCGTCGCAGAGCGGCCGGACCTCTCATCTTCACGGCGTGCTCCAGCAGCAGAAGACAGACGCCAGGAAGCCCCGCAGGTCCAAGGCGGTCTCCCGGACCTCCAAGACAACCTCCCGGAGGTCCAGGGCAGCCTCCCGGACCCCCAAGACAACCTCCCGGGGGACCGGAGGGACCTCCCGGAGGTCCAGCAGGACCCTCCGGAGCTCCCGGAGAACCAGCGGGGCCCCTCGGAGGGCCAAGATGGCTTAAGAGACTCCGGGTTCCAACCCCCGGAAGCCCCCCTGGACCCAATCACCTCCAGCGGGCCAGGACCAATGGATGAAGACCTCTCAGACCTAAGAGAGAGGGTCCGAACCATCCAGAGGCCTGTGTACTACATCAGCGAAGTCCTTCACAATGCCAAGACAAGGTACCTAGAGGTCCACAAGCTGCTGTATGCAGTGCTCGTGGCGTCCAGGAAGCTCCGCCACTACTTTCAGGCCCACCGGGTCTCGGTGGCACCTCCTATCCGCTGAAGACGATCCTTCATAGCCCCCATGCAACTGGCAACGTCGCTAAATGGGCAGCGGAGCTGGCGGAGTTCGAGCTGGACTTCCTTCCTCGCCATGCGGTCAAAAGCCAAGCGCTGGCTGACTTCGTGGCAGAGTGGACACCAACGAAGGCTGACCCAGGGGGCCACGAAGACGGTGAACCAGAGCACCGAGCTCCGGTCTTCACCGAGCCCCACTGGATGCTCTTCTTCAACGGCTCCTCGCGAAAGCAGGGGGCCGGTGCCGGCGTACTGCTTCTCATGCCATTGGGGGAGCAGTTTGGGTACATGGTGCGTCTCAATTTCAAGGCAACCAACAACATGGCAGAGTATGAAGCACTCATCTTTGGCCTGTTGACAATCCTGTCTCTGGGCGCTCGCCAGTTGTTGGCACAGGGCGACTCCCAGCTGGTTATCAAGCAGGTTAAGGACGAATGCTCCTGCAATGACCCGCAGCTAGCTGCTTATCTGCTTCATGTGTAGATGTTGGAGAAAGACTTCCTCGCCTTGGACCTGCGCCACGTACCGCACGCTGGCAATGCCACAGCTGACGACCTTTCAACGAAGGCTTCCACCGGAGCCCCCGTGCCCGAAGGAGTCTTCGAGAGGACGTTGCTGCGGCCCACAGCCCGGCCCGCCGAGCCGGGCGAAGGGGGCTGGACCAGCACCTCGAAGCTGGCGGTCCCGGTGGCCCTGCAACCATGGATGCCGCCAAGGATCGTAAGCGTCACTGGGGACTCCGTGCAACCCAGCGCTCAAGATCCAGAAGCTCAAGTCAGACCCGATGCATGGATCACGGAGATCCGGGACTACTTGAAAGACAACATCCTCCCTGATGAACATGCAACCGCTGAACGGATTGTGCGTATGGCTAAGAGATACGCGCTGGTAGAAGGGGATCTCTACCGGCGTGGCGCCAACCACGTCCTATTGCGGTGCATAACCCAGGGGGAAGGCTGCGACTTGCTCGCTGAGATCCATGGAGGCGAATGTGGGAGTCACTCTTCCTCACGCACGCTTGTCGGTAAAGCCTTCCGGCATGGCTTCTACTAGCCGACAGCACTCCAGGATGCCGTCAAGCTGGTCGAGAGCTGCAAGGCGTGCCAGTTCCATGCCAAGCAGATCCATACACCGGCTCAGGCGGTACAGATGATCCCACCCTCGTGGCCGTTTGCCGTATGGGGGTTGGACATCCTGGGACCATTCCCAGAGCCGTCGGGGGATTCCGGTACCTCTATGTCGCCATCGACAAGTTCACCAAGTGGCCGGAGGCCACACCAGTTGTCACCATCAACAAGCAATCAACAGTAAAGTTCATCAAGTCGATTGTCTGCCGGTTCGGGGTCCCGAACAGAATCATCACCGACAACGGGACCCAGTTCACCAGCGCAGCATTCCAAGACTACTGCGAAGACCTCGACATCCAGGTGTGCTATGCCTCTGTTGCTCACCCAAAAAGCAATGGACAAGTCGAGAGGGCCAACGCCGAGATTCTCCGGGGCCTCAAGACCCGCACCTATGCCAGCCTGAAGAAACATGGTGCCAATTGGGTGGACGAGCTTCCGAGCACACTATGGGCTAACCGGACATCCCAGAGCCGGGCCACCGCAGAGACACCCTTCTTCATGGTATATGGGGCCGAAGCCGTGCTTCCCCCAGAAATCACCATGAAGTCTCACCGTGTCCAAGCTTACGACGAAGCCGCACAGGATAACCTCCGACGCGGAGACATCGACCTCGTCGACGAGGCCCGATTGCATGCAGCACTCCGTAACGCACGGTACAGACAAGCGCTCCGCCGCTACCACCAGAGGTCTGTGCGTGCCCGGGAGCTGCAGGAAGGCGACCTGGTGCTGTGGCGCATACTTTCTCGTGAAGGGACCCACAAACTCTCCCCTAGTTGGGAAGGTCCCTTCCGAGTCACAAAAGTGTGCCGTCCCGGGTGTGTACGCCTTTCCACCGAGGGTGGGGAGCCACTCCCGAACCCTTGGAACATCGAACACCTCCGTAAGTTCTACCCCTAGAGCAATGTTAGGACAGTCCCTTCTTTTGGTAATAAATTCCATAGAGTCCAGGAACAGCGCTCGGAGCAGCTAAGCCTCAGGGGACGGTACAGGACTACGTTCAGCTTCGCCTGGTTCCGACCCCAAGCGCGTAGAGTCTTGCTTCCCTTCTTAATGGGGCGGGTCGTGGCCTCCATGTATAGCCTGCCTTCCTCCTATGGAAATTTATATGAAAAGAAACCTGTCCTACTTTGCTCTTCCCTTGTGCTCATTTAAATTACATATTAAATTTTTATGACTGCACTTTCGGCGTATGCTCACCATGCACTCGGCTCCCTCTTCTCATTCTCACCTCTAGTCGACATTTGCTGCCCTACCGAAGGCGGTTGCGTTGGAGGTACATGCCGAAGGCCAGGGGGGCCCCGAGCTCCCGGCACTTCGTGCACTATAGTCCCCAAGCGCCGTACAAGTGGATGGGGACCGTAAGCCAAATAAGACTATGAGATACAGGAGGGGGAGCCCCCAAGGAGAATTACGTTTCCCTTACTTGTGTGCAGGACCTCTCGGCCTCAGCTCCCCGCAGGGGTATGGTAGGTGCACCCAACCAATGGGACACACCTACCAGGGGGCCGCTACGGGATCGCGCAAGACCGGAACTCCAAGGTAAGACCGAAGGTCCCACGTGGGTGGCAGAAGTCGGACCTCCCCCTATGGGGGGGCGCTCTAAAGGCCCCACGTGCCCAGCGGGGTCGGAGCTCCCGCCTCCCCAGGAGGGGCTCCGGATCCGCCGCGTGGCCGGCAGAAGACAGACCTCCCTCTCCGGGGGAGGAGCTCAGAAGACCCCACGTGTCCCGCGGGGTCGGACCTCCTTCTCCTTAGAAGGGAGCTCCGGGCCCGCCACGTGGCAGGCAGATTCGGACCTCCCATCCTCATGGGGCGAGCTCCGGAAACCCCCGGGGGCCCCTAATACAGTTAGGACCCGGGGAAGGTGTCTGTGCAGAGCTTCGAGATTGGTAAAGGCCTATGAATACCTTGCGGAGCTAAGGGCTCGGCGAGGCGAAACCAAGACAAAGACAAGAGCATCACAGGCACGAAGGGTCACAAGAGTTTATGTATTCGTGGCTCCATGAGCTGGACTACAGACTCGATAAAAGGAAGAGACATGTCCTAAGGTCACGCCGGAACCTAAAGGCTACGAGAACGACCACGCCCCTAACTTCAGCCCTGGCGGCGTTCTCCTGCTCCGTGACCCGAGCACAGGGATCATCTCGGCCATCACCAGCGCAAGGGTCGGCGTCATCAAGGATGCTTCTGGAGTCCCCTCCGGCGCTTCAACGGTTTTCTTGGAGACTCTGCCACCTGGAGTCCTCCCTGGCGCGTCAGCAGTTTCTTTGGATACTCCATTGCCTGAGGAGAGAGGGCGCAGCTTCCCTGAGGACTCCCCTGACCCAAGCGCAGGGACCATTTCGGCCATCACCAGCGCAAGGGCCGCTATCATCAAGGGTGCATCTGAATCCCCTTCCACCGCTTGAGCAGTTTCCTTGGAGACTCTGCCGCCTGGAGTCCTCCTTGGTGCTTCAGCAGCTTCCTTGGAGACTCCTCCGTTTGAAGCCTCCTCGGCGTGTCAGCAGTTTCTTTGGAGACTCCACCACTTGAGGAGAAAGCACGCAATGCCTGGGAACCCTCAGCCAGTCGTCGCTCAAGAAGAGTCCAGTCGGGATGATGAACACGAGGCCTCTTGGAGGCGTCACCTACAGGGGCAAGGCATGCAGGCCCCCTGGGTCCCTGACTTGGTGCAGACGCCGCCGCCGGAGGAGATCGAGCGCCATTCCTCTCTGAAGGCGGGTTAGAAGCCATGGGAGAAGACAAGGCCGCGTAGACTCAAGAAAAGTCCAAGTGCTGGAAGCCTTATAAGGGGAGCCTACCCACGTTGCGGCTTCCTTTCACACCTTCCAGGTACAATTCAAAGTGATTCAAAACTCTTCGAATACGCCGCATCGGCAACCGCTTCGGCTCCAAGACCGAGCGCCGATGACAGGTGGACCCAAGCCGCCCAGCTAAAGCGGTGGGTCAAGGAGTTAGTCTCCCAAGAAGACGAGCCGACAAGGCACTCCGGCGGTTCCCGAAGAAAGCGCCGCAACATGCAGAAGTGGCAGTCTTGGGAACCGCCGCAGTAAAGGCAACCATCAAGTGGGCGCACGGTCCCACGATCCCGCGACTGTTTGTGCTCCGGTAGCGGTCAATGCGGGACTTAGAGAAAGTGCGCGGAACGGAAGAGACGGAGGTCCCACCTCGGGCTCGCTATCTCCCCCGAGATGGGCCCGGGGGCCACTATCGGTACCCGCGATATGGGGTACCCCCGCGCACAGGGGAAAATGCCTAAGGATCTCGCCCTTCTCCGCAGGGAGAGCTCCGAAGGCGCCACGCGTCCGGCGGGGCCGGACCTCCCTCTCCTCAGAGGAGAGCTCCGGGCTCGCCACGTGGCCTGCAGAAGCCGGACCTCCCCCTCCGCGGGAGAGAGGTCCGAAGGCGCCATGTGTCCAGCGGGGCCGGACCTCCCTCTCCTCAGAGGAGAGCTCCGGGCCCGCCACGTGGCCGTCAGAAGCCGGACCTCCCCCTCCGCGGGGAAAGGTCCGAAGGCTCCACGTGTCCTGCGGGACCAGACCTCCTCCTCTGAGGAGGAGGGCTCCGAGCCCGCCACGTGTCCAGCAGAAGAGCGCTGCCTGCCCCCGAGCGGTAGGCAGCGGGCGTAAAGACACCCCATACCTTGCCCGTACAAGGTATTCAAGGCCCGCGCCTTCCCAAGACGTGGAGATGCGGAGCACGCCTCTGTCAGGTGCCGTTGCGTCCAGTCGCATCACAGACTGGCGCGCGGTGTCAGAACCTGCCAGCCAATAAACACAGCGACAAGACATCCCCTGCCTCTCCCGCCGTCATCAACCACTATGACTAGCAGGCGGTATGGGCAGGGCGGCAAGACGAAGACTCAGAAGCCTTCGCCAAAGACAACTACCGACGTAACTGCGGATACGATAGTCGGCAGACAATCTCCCCGGGACCACCTGTCGGGACCCGGGCCCCCTTGTAAGCCACGCGAGCCTTGGACTATAAAAGGCTCGGGTAGGCAATGTTAGCAAGGGTTCGCACTCTAGCCATTCACACCCTCAGGACTCCGGTTCTGAGCAACAAGCAATACAGCGAGCACCCCAGCTCACCGTGGACGTAGGGTTTTACGCTCCAGCGGCCCGAACCACGTAAAACTCGCCGTGTCAAGCTCTTCCTAAACTCGTCCCTACGCTCAAGCTCTCCGCAAGTGACTAGCCCCTCCGAAAAAGAACCTCCGCGGGCTGCCCAGTGCAGATCTGGGGGAAGTGTCGACCACACGCTTCGACACAAACCCTTTCTACAGTGGCCGCCCCAATCCTTTTATAGTACAAGGTCAGGGCAGTTACAATGCGGCCCATATCCCAACAGGCGGCCCCACGGCTATCTGTGCCTATACATGATCTAGGTATTTACAGCTACACGTATTGTTGCTGTCGGTGGTGTTACGGTGCACCGCCTATCCTATCGGGTGCCTCTGTCCGGGTAGCAGGTGATGATGAAGTACCCGTCTTGTCGATGCATCCCCTTGCTGTGCTGGGCGGCTCAACACCGTTGGGAGGCTCTGTTGCGCCATCATGCCTCGCTGCCCTGTCTTTCACCGTAATGGCGAACAGACGGAGGATGGAGACGTGCGCCATGCGCCATGCTTCTGGGGAAGGCGCGAACCTTGAGTGCATGGTCTGACAGCGCACCTTCCTCTTTACTCCTTGACCATCTGCCCGTTGCTTGACGGTGCGACACCCGGGCGGCTGGCCCGCGGGACCTGCGCCTCCACCGGAGCCGTCTAGTGAGGTAGCGAAGGGTCCGGAGTTGTTGTACACGTGGCTGCACCGGAGCCCTCCCAGGCTGGAGGTCGGGCCCGGAGCCGCAGGGAACGTGGCACTTCTGGAGCCCTCCTTGGTAGGAAAGGTTCACCTGGATTCGTTGCCCACGTGAGAGCACCAGAGCCCGCCCATGCTGGAGGTCGGGTCTGGGACCGTAGGACACATGGCACCTTCGTAACTACCCTTGATGGGAGGCACAACTCAGAGGTTCCGCACACGTGGCGCGCGACGGAGCCCTCCCTAGCGGAAGATCGGTCTCGGCACCGCTGGACACGTGACGGCTCCGGAGCCATCCCTGGCCGGTGGTAAGGCTCAGAGCCTAAAGACACGTGGCAGCCCCAGGCCTGTCCCTGGGGGCCAGGGCACGTGGCTTATGCTGGGGCCCGCCCCAGCAGGAAGGCGGGACCCAGACTGTCTTTCAGCCACTACGCGGAGGTACCTGGTCTACAGGATACTGACATAATCCTATACTCAATTCAAGATTGGCTCTAATTTTTATCAAGCTCAATCCTGAGGAGTTAAACTCGCTCAAGCTCGGCTCATTTACAGTCCTAACTATTTATATTCTATTTATACTAAGTTTAGAGTATCACTATTTATACTCTATTTTAGTGTAAACCGCTACCGGATTCCTCTACTCTTAATTTACAGTAAATGTTACAGTAGTCTTAGGCATCTATATTAAAAAAGATTTTAGCACTAGTAACTTGAATGAATCACGAAAAATGAATATTTACTAAAATTACCCCTTCATCTCAATACATCACAAACATTCAAATATTATCCCATAATTGAAAGATTTATGTTGACTTATCAGCTCACTATTCTATTAAGATTCTTCCAACCTAAATAACTCAGTCAAGCCCCACTACATCCTTTCCTCCTCTGGTGCAACACAATTGATCCTTATCCTTTACCATCCACTACCGATTGACTCCTTCTTTTGTTACTTCCACACCACACATGTGGCTATCGGTTACTTCTCGTCCTTCTCTTGTGAGTCGACTATTGCGCTCCCCTTTACCCATCATGCTCGATGAACTCAAGCAGTCAATCTCAGGCTGGAGTAGACCATTCGTGCTTAAGCTCGTGGGCGCCACTCTGGGTTGAGTCGCAGTAGAGGAAGGGTTGGTTCAAGGTCTCTCTAGAAAGTAGGGAGGGGTCATGTGTTCATGTATGTCAAGGTTATTTCTATGGTGGGCACATTATGTTTGTGATCGACAAGGTCGTGTCTAGAGATGACAGTGCCATATTCATGCTTGCTGATAAAGACAACACATAGGTTGAGAGATGACAAACACGAATGACCTGTTGACCAACAACCATATCCATCCCCTCCGTTCATCAATAGTTAGATCTACCTACCCCAACTCTTTTCCATGCTCATCTATACTAGCAGACCCGCGGAACCACGCTGATCTAATCGAGCTTTGGTTCTATTTCAGCTATCACTGTAGGATATATAAAAATGAAATCGATGTGTGAAGGGCAGGTGTGTGGAACATAAATATAGGAACAAAGTTCTCTTTCACGTTCACTTATATTTTAACGTCAGAATTATAAACACCTTAGATTATGGGACAAGGGGAGTATATCACAAAAAGTAGATTGAGTGTATCATTGTCTTGCAAAGCTATAAATTTAAAATATTGTATCATAAGATAGGTATCGTTTTGGATTTTATGAAAAAATTCTGTCAAATATATATCCATCAATCTTCTTGTAAATAGATTCCGTTTAGATTTTCAGGAGTTTTGTCAAGCTTTAGCCCCCCCCCCCCCCCCCCCGTCATTAACTATCCATTTACCAAGACACGATGCGGTAAAAGTACCTTTGAAAAGAAAAATCAGATCTACTCAAGATCCTTCTTGTTGGTCTCCTACCGAAGAGATTACTAGCTTTGAATCAGCTGAAACAACAATCCTGCAGTCGCATTTGCAAGAGACCGGCCCTAGCCACAGTTCAAAAAGCCAGAACAATCTCGCTTGCCAACAGCGGGTCGCCGTAATTTGGAATCTGCCGCCGGTTTAACCTAACCGGACGGCCGCGGAGGCCAACTAATAACTAGCCGTTCTGCCGTCCGACATACGGCGCGCACAAGTTAACCGGAATCCGTACCGCGCCACTTTGCCGCGCGAGACGATTTCAAAGCCGAAAGAAGCCCGTGCGCGATCGGCGATCGGATCCAGCCATCCGCCGCGCGGGTCCGAACACGCGAGCCCCGCACCGGCCGCCTGGGAGCGCGCCACGCGCGCGCGGTCCGTGGCGCGTGGCCGGCAGCGGCGACAGGAATCCGGCAGATGGTTGGGGTGGTTCTGGTTGGCTGCAATGTGCGGTCTCCGTCTGGGTCTCGGTCGTCGCCGTTCTCGTGGCCCCGTGGCGCCACACCCACATGCGGACGAGCTGAGAGGTCCTTAGGTCACCACGCCGCCTGCCTCTCCCCTGCTTCGCTCCTGCTGCCTGCTGACTGCATCGCTGGACTTCGTGTCCCCGCCGAATCAAAGTACCCGCTCTCGACTCGCATCAGCTGCACAAGTGTTTCACCCCGCTGCGGTAACTTTTAGTACATTTTACTATCAGAGCATCCACGACTCGGAAAATCCGATTATACTAACAGTACTTTGTCTGAATTGGTTCGCATCAAGCGAAAAGGGAAATACTATAATTATCCGAGTAGATAACTTCTATACTCCATCCATAGCCTTCTCACCTCCGTCAAATATAACTTGGATGGAAGTACTCCCTCTGTCTCCATAAATAAGATAATTTATAATATTAAGATAAAACAGCAATAACAATAAAAAATTACTATTATTGCTCATTTTACTTTTATCTATGCATCTTTCACTTATCGAACTTCTTATATTTTAGGACAAATTTTAAACCCTACAATTACTAATATATTTAGGCGCAGGAAGTAGAAGATTACTATAGAATTTTTTTTCTTTATCTTTTGCCGTAGCCCACTAGACCATGTATGGAGAGAGAACCGATACTAAAATCAAAGTACATTTCCGTCATATTTCTTTACAAACGTATGGTAGTTTAAAAGTTCGAATACTCTTCTCTGCATGAACATGGAACTCTGGTAATTGCCATAGAACAGCACATTTCTCAATCACTTGTTCCAAGTTGCATCACCCTGTCACCACAGCGCATCTGCATGCGACGCATGGACACTTTGAATTCATCATGACAACAAAAATAAAATGGAAAACGAGAATTCTTTAATGCAAGAAGCGGAGGGCCTGTCGTGACGCCCGAGGCCAGTCGCGTTATTGCAAACTCATCGTAGGCTGGAACTCGCCCATTATTATTAACCGGAAGTAATTGTCCAATCAAGTTTCCAATCCAGTCGAGCACGAGCGGCGACGCATCTGTCAATAATACCGAACGCTCTCGCTTCTCGCTCTGAGCCAAAGCAAAGCTACGCCAGCGAGCGCCGGAAGCGGTGGGAGGGAAGGGAAGGGAAGCTACAGCGGCCGAGGAGCCCCGTTGCGCGCCGGTCGAGGCGTCGTCCACGCGCCGGAGGGGGCGAGGCGTGGAGCGCGGGCAATGGCGGGCGGTCTGGCCCGATCCGTGGATCTGTGAGGCGCGGGGCGGCGTGTCGCGTGGTGGCGGTGATGGGATCTGGGAGCAGCAAGAGCGCCTCGTCGTCTTCGTCGACGACGACGGCATCGGCGGCGGGCGGCTGGGAGGTGAAGAGGCGGAACGGAAGCGGGAAGGGGCGGAAAGGGAGGAGCTTGCTGCCGCTGCCGAGCTCCTCATGCTTCCGCGGCGTGGCGGCGCCGTGTGAGGGAGACGCTTCGGCTGCCCCGCCGGCGACGGCGGCGGTTGAGGTAAAGGCGCTCCCGCCCGCTTCGTTTTTGTCGCGTTGGTGGTGACTGGTGGGGTCGGGTGCTGCGAATCCGCGCGGCTGCGAATGCGGTGAATCGGGTTAGGGAAAGGAGTGTTTCCTTCCGTAAATGCAATGCTGATATATGACAGATCTTGTCGTCGTGATTTGGTTGATTTTTCATCGTGGGTACCAGTCTCGGTTTGGGAGCCAGCATTTTGGTGGGATTGGATATTGTTCAATGGGCTTCATTCGTGGCCTCATCATTTGATTTTTTAATGTAGATATCTGAATTATGAACTTTTCGAAGGAATAAATGAATTCTGATTAGTTGGATGTGGCACAAAAGTTCTTCGTGCATTATTGTCTTCTCTCAGTTACTGTTTCTTTGGAACATGCCAGATATTGGAATATTAGTTGGCTAGCGAGGAGTTTTGCAAATTTAAATTTCTGCACGGAGCATCAAACTGTATAATGTGGAACTGGATAGGTTGATTTGAAATTGTTCTGATTCAGGATATATGCATTTTCCCTCGTTGCATCTCTCGCCTAACAGTTATATGATGCATTTGTGTATGTTTCCAGCCTAGCAAGGAAAGGGAGACTGGAAGCCTGCCTTCGCTAACTAGCACTGAAAAGTCCGAAGGAGATGCTCCTGCAATGCCGAAATCTCAATCAGGTGAAGGGACAGCAGCACCTTCATCAGATAGCGAGAGAGACCAAGTTACTGCTGTGCTACAGAATGCCGATGCTACCAGCATATCAGCAGCAGGCAATCGATCGCCCAATTTTTCGGACAGGTCAAGGCCTTGTTTTGGTGTCAACTTTGGGTTGAGTAGAGCTGTCAGTTTGGGATCATCGGCAGCTTGCTCTATTCTGTCATCTGGCCTCTCAAGTTCAGCTAATCTAGGTGAAAGCCATGGAAATGTGGATGATTCTTCTGACGCAGACATTGCACGACAAGGTGGTGCACTCACTGCTGGAATTGATTCAACACTGGATATGCTTAGGGATAGTGTCACAGCACAGGCTAGAGCAGCTCGTCAGGCCAGGACAAATTTGGTAGAACCTGAGGATGCCAACCTAAGGAATTCCTACAGAAGGGGGTCTCAGGAACCTTTTGAAGGAAGTGTTCGATTTAGCCGAACATTAAGCGTTGGGCGGCTTCGTGACAGAGTTCTCAGGAGGACTCCGTTCTCAGATGGGCTATTTGCCCCTTCACTTCTTTATGATAGGGCAGTATGGCCATCAGGAAATGCTAGTGCTAGGCAAGATTCAGCAATGATGCAAAGGACTAATTCAGACAGAAGTTCAGAGCTGCAATCTGATTCTAACCCTGAGACTTTTAGAGGAGCCAGTAATCGGGACCTGCTTGAACATCGATCAGCTTTTCTTGAGAGGCGAAGGAGGATTCGATCTCAGGTGGTCTGGAGTTCAGCTATTATTGGGCTTGCTGATTACCTTTCATATTATGTGCATATAACTTTTGCTTTATTAACAGGTTCGAGCTCTCCAACGATTGGGCAGCAGGTTTGAAAATTTATCTGGTCATGAGAGGTCCTGCATACTATCTGGTCAGCATAGAACAGGAGACTGTAACTGCGGAACAAGCAGTCGACCAGGTAATCCGGATGAAGAAACTAGCACGAGGGCTAGCATATCGAGAATTGTTATTTTGGCAGAAGCACTTTTTGAGGTAACGTCCTGCAAGTATTTCAGTTAGTTCTGTTCTTGAGTCTTGACCCAAGAAAGATACCAACTTGGATACATATGGCTATGGCTTTCATAGGTTTTGGATGAAATCCACCAGCAGTCTGCTGCTTTGTCATCATCGAGGCCATCATTTTCTTCTATTGGATCTGTTCCTGCTCCAAGGGAGATTGTTGAATGTCTTCCTGTTAAAGTGTACAGGAAGCCACTAAAGTTTCAAACTGAGGAGGCTGCACAGTAAGATGTTACAACCTATTTGGGATAACTTTTGATTTTCTTACTTATCAAATATGTGAATTTTAAACAACTCCGCCTATGCCTTTCTAAGTATAGCCGGTGCCAAGCCCGGGTAAAGGAGGAGGGTTGTGATAGGGTTGGCGAGCCAGCATCAAAACCAGCCATTTCTATGGATATGAAACCCAGTTTGGGTTTCATATCTAGCCTACCTCAACGTGCTTGAGACAAAGGCTTTGTTGTTGTTTGTTGTTGTTTAGTTATATGTATTGCTGTTTCACAAACAGGATTGGTTGTTTTAACAGTTTGGCATATATGCACGTGGTGGAAAGTTACTTGCTCAAATTAGCTGTCTCAATCATCAAAAAACCCGACTAAAGGGACCAAATGAATTGTCAATACCTGTTTTATGTTTTTTATAATCGTTATTTTCCTACGAAGGCTGTCCAAAAATTAATCATAAGGTCAGGACATATGCATGTACTAAAATATTGTCATGCATAATTCAAGCGCTTGAACTGCAATGGATGTGAGTTTTTCAAGGTAGTTGCTGGTTAAATATTTATCACATGCAAATCCTTTGGTCATACTATCATATATCCCAATCTACAATTCAAGGCCCATCAAAAAGTATTTGTGTGTTGAATTTGAATCACCTCTGTTTTTTAAACTGGAACTAGACAGGGGTCCCAAATCCTAAAGCGTAAATATATGAAATTTTTTAAAATTTATATATGGTACCTACAGTTTGCACTAAAGTTACTAGTTGTTCATTGCAGCTGTTATCGCTAGGCATTTCGATTTTTTCATACAGTCATATCCCAACATACCTTAAAAAGTTGTTTTTATGTGGGGAATGGCATGCCTTTGTCTTTTTAACTAACATTGACAGTTTTTTTCAACTTCAAGGTGATGGTGATTACATAAAAAGTTTTGCAATGCACATGTTTTTCCGTTATTATGAATACATGAAAAGTTTTGCAATGTACATATCATCTCTACAGTTGTCATTTAAGTTGGTAGTTCATTTCCAGCTGTCTAGCACTTGTACAATTTATGGGACTTAATACTATCTGTATGGGCACTTATTTAACTTTACAACAATGTATTATTGTGCAACTTCTCATTATTTTTCCCCTCTACGCAGATGCTATATTTGTCTTGTTGAATATGAAGAGGGAGACTGTGTCCGGATACTTCCATGCAATCATGAATTTCACCTAACATGTGTAGATAAGTGGTTAAAAGAAATACACAGGTATGCTATATGAAATAAATTTTCTTCCTCTTTTTTAAGAATATATTTCTTTCTAATTTACATTTTGGAAAAGAAAAAAATTCATAAAATCAACATGCATGAGTGTTTTCCCACAACATAAGAGCCTGTAGGCTGTAGCTATCCCAACTGTATCGTAATGTCACATTCTCAGTGACATTATGACATTCTCTGACAGGAAACTGCTTGCAACTGCAAATTTGTTGGTTATTTACTGCTAACGTGACCATTATTTTAGATGGAATAGTGCTGGGTATTGTTCTTATGCTTCCTAGAGACTGTACAGACAGATATGATAGTAATTATGTGGTATAGCGAAACAGCAGGAAATGTTTTTCTATTGGTTTATGTTATTCTTGTCTTCTTCTGGATTTTGCTAAAGAATTCCTTTAGAATTTTGAACCACAAGCAACCGATGAACTTCAATTTTATTATATTTCTGCTTTTCTGAAAGAAATAAGATGCTAATTTTTTTTTGCCTGTGATGTCTAAATACTCAATTGGACTTATTAATCGAAAGGTTATTGATTTATTTTGAAATTACTCCTGATCTCCACTTGACTTCAAATTGAAAGTACAGAACCTAACTTTAACGCCTAGATTTTCATAATTTTAGTGGAAAGCATCTTGTTTCCGAGCCTAAGACTTACCTGGTGAAAATTTCTTGTCAGAACTTTGTACTCTGGAGTTGCTAAAAAGCGTAGCTTCATAAAATTGCATATTTACTGGCATCATCTTAGGTCAAAAACCAGTTGACTGTCGTAACTGCAGTGTCTTGCTGTTGTTAACCACCTTTCTGCTGATATGAATTTATGTATCGTCTTTCTAGGGTTTGTCCACTTTGTCGGGGGGATGTCTGCAGATCTGATACATCAAGCATGGGAAAGGTTGGCTGATTCTTTGTCTCTTAAGAATCTAGCTTCTTATGGAGAAAACTGGAGCCCCTGCCGTGGTTTCTGATCTAATCCAGATAGAACCTGCAAAACATCCTTGCAGCCGTTACCCCCCCCCCCCCTCTTATTATGGTCAGGATAGCCCAGGGTGCTCTTGTGCACAATGAAAGATTCACGTCGCAGTCATCCCATTATAATCGATGAACTGCCATGTAAATTTCTGATTGTTGTATGGTGGGGGAGTTTGTTGATATTGGATTTTCGGTTTGTGTCATCTTTCTGATGGTTCAGCTAGGCGGTGACTGTCGGAAACTAAATCGACATGGAGCTGTCATTGGATATAGACTCAGAAATATTACTGATACATATTACTTCTAACGCCGAATGGCAAATAAAACTGGACACAGAGACCACCAAAAATCGGACAGATGTGTGTTTTCAGGAAGTAAATCATGACGGGGCAAGTTGAAGGACCACATAGAGTAACAACCCGCGTCCAATGGGCGAGGGCTGGGTCGGCATCCCAGCCGACGTCTTCATGTCGATCCTACTGCGCATCCAGCTGAATCCACTGGCGGTGGCTCCGTCTCGTCTGCCGTCACCGGCTCGACGTCACCGACGCGCGGACGCAGGAGCCGAGGGCGGCCGCTCTCGCGCCGTGGTGGTCGACGGCCTACCGAGAGGGCGAATCATGGAGCACCTGCAACCGCATGGAGATGCAACCTGCAACCGCATGGAGATGCAACCTGCAACCGTGGTGGTCGCGCCCTCTTATGGCACGCGCATGATAGGCACCTGCAACGGGCTCCCCTGCCCGTGGCAAGAGCACGATAGCCCCTCGGCCACCGGATCGTCGTGATCAACCCGGTTGTTCGCGAGATGGTCACCATGGATCCGCCGGCCGCGTCGTGGTACCACACCACGGAAATCACCTACAGCTTGGGCGCCTACCACCCGCAGAAATTTTTTTTGTTATTATAGTATTCTTAATCAACATGTTTGGTAAAATAGATACGATAAACTTCAATTAAAAAAGCTATTAATGTTGGTGAATTATTAAATACAATTACTGTCGAAGTGTTCACTACGACACTTTCTCCGGTCTGCTCGGAAGCAGCCCGCGGAGGTTTTTTTTTCGGAGGGGCTAGTGGATTTTGAAGGTCGGAGCACAATGACGAGAAATGACACGAGGATTTACGTGGTTCGGGCCACCGGAGCGTAATACCTGTAAGTGCATCTAGGTATCCCCGTGGGTTTTGGATGATTGATGACGACAATTAAGAGACTAATGAGCTGAGATGATCATAAGCACATGATGTTTCCAAGACGGACACCTAAACTTTCAAAAAGGAAAAGGATGAAAAACGGCGTCGAAGACTCGAAGAGTAAAAATTAAATTTTCACTTGAGTTTTTAGCGAGCTAGCCGTGTAAAAGTGAGAGTATGTGTGTGTCAAGTGCATTGAGATCATAGAAGAGAGCTCAAAGCATTAGAAGTGTCAAAACCGTAGTGGAGAGAGGTAGAGAGGTAAAATTGGCCAGGCTAGACTTGTCCAAGCCAGTGGCCGGACTAGTCCGGAAGTTCCCCCGGCTTAGTCTGTTTTGAGGCGGACTAAGAGTTCCTGGCTAAGTTTGGACTTGTCCGTTTTAGGACGGACTAGTCTGTTTCTCTGTTGAAAAGAGTGCTTTGGGACTAAGTCCTGGTAGACCGGACTTGTCCGCCTCAGTGGCCGGACTAGTCCGGACTAGCCAGACTTGTCCGGTTTCACTCGGACAAAGAGTCCCTGAGTGAGTTCGGGCTAGTCCGTTCTGAGGCGGACTAGTCCGTATGGTTGTGAGATGAGAGCTTCCACGGCTAAGTTTTGGTGGACCGGACTTGTCCGCCTCAGTGGCCGGACTAGTCCGGGTCATCCAGACTTGTCCGTTCTCACCCGAACAAAGAGTTCCTTTGTGAGATCGGACTTGTACGGGTCCTGACCGGACTAGTCCGGACTTTTGGTAGGTGGTAACGGTTGGCTTCGGGACTTCTATAAAAGGAGATGCCCCGACCTCATTTAGAAATCTCTAGAACCCTAGCGCCGCCACAACCTTTCTAGAACCTCTCCAAGCCTTCTCCATTGCCTACTCACCCTCTTGAATCAAATCCTAAGTGAATTTGGGTGTGTGAGAAGAGGAGAAGGAAGAACTTCGCCTTTAAGGCTCTCGGAGTGATCTCGTGCACTTGGTGTGACCTATGGCTTGTAAGATCGGTGAAGCTTTGTAGAAGTGATCAAGTGGGAGCCTCGGATTGTGAGCAGCCCCAAACTTTGTAAGTTCACCCTTGAGATAGTGAAGAACCGGGTTGGCCTTAGTGGCAACTTGGTGAGGAAAGGGTTGTTAGACCCGGTCCTTTCTAGACTCTTCAACGGGGACGTAGATTCGTGAGTGGAATTGAACCTAGGGAAAAAATCCTCAGTGTCTCTCTTGCATGTACATTTCTTTGAAGATCAATATAGGTTAGGGTTTGTTTTAATTATCTCGTGATTAGAGTGAATCTTGCAATCCATTTTAATATTCTATCACACTTGTCATATAGGATTGCTAGTTGTTTCATCCATATTTTGTTAAAACTAAAATCTGGAGAAAAACCCATAAAAACCAAGTTTTAATCCTTTCCAGCAATTTGACCAGACTAGTCCGCCCCTAAGGCGGACTAGTCCGACCCTTTTAGATTTTTCAGCAAGCAAACCGGACTACTCCGCCCCTGAGCCAGACTAGTTCGACCACTGTGTTCTAATTTTATTTAATTAAGTTATTTCAGGTATTTTAGCCTATTCACCCTCTCTAGGAAATTTCAATACCTTACGTCCACGGATGAGCTTGTTGTATTGCTTGCGCGTATGAGCGTGTGAGAGAGTCGGGGTAGCGAGCCGGGAGATAGAGTTGCTGAGTTGCGAACCCTTTGCCTGGAGGCTACCCTGGTCCTTTTATAGTCTAAGACCGGGATAGTTACAATGTGGCCCGGGGCCTCACAGGTGACCCCGCAGCTGTCTGTACCCTATACATGAGCTGTCGGACAAAACCTTTTTCGTGTGGACAGATCACATATTGATCGGTTTTTGACGGTGGTATTGATCCAGATTTTGAGTCAAGATTATCACCACGTCCACACTTGATCCTTACACCCTGGTTCATCATAAAACCCATGCAAATCCATTAAAACATGCAAGAATACATATAAACTAAATTAATGAAACTGCACCATAGGATCAACATGCACCTACACCATTGCATCTTAAGTAAAGTTTGTGCATGATGATTGATTGCTGTGAATCTTGTATGTGCGTGGTTGCGAGTAGAAGGACAAGTTCAGGAAGCTACCTACGAAGGACTACAACACCAAGACATCGAGACACGTGAGCAACAAAAGCCACAGGAACAAGGCAAGTGCCCCTTAACCATATTGATCCCATGTTTTAGAAACTGTTTTGTTTGCGAAAACATGTATGTTTGAGTCAACTTGATGGGAAACCCTTTTATAGGAGTTTACTAGCTTTGTTAACCACCCTTGTCGCCGGGAAAGTTTATGAGTCGGGTATGGTCGTTGTTGCTTTTTACTTCACTTAAGCTACGGGATACGGGAAGGCGAAGTAGAATATGTCTTAGTACTGCACTCATATGAATAACGATGATGAAAACTTGATGATAATGATGAGCATAGAATCGAGGGAGATCTAGGCAAGATTGGTTCATGGATGTGGTAGAATGAGATGATGGTTTACTTGCCGTAGATCTAAGGACCGGTTCATGCCAGCACATGCCAGGAAAATAGTGCCACCACAAGGCCAAATATGGGTGCGGCTTAGCTGACTAATTAGGTAAGTTGCTAGATTGTTATGGACCGTGGAAGGCACGGGGAATGGGAGTCAAGAGAGGACTTCCGTGGGAACTGCATGGCACACGAGGGGGCTCGTAGGTGGGAGAATGGTGATTCGAGCCTGCTGGTGAAACCTTAGTGAGTCCATACATCTAGTAGACCCTTTGTAAAGGCTATTTTGTGATCTCTTGACCATACACCGACGGTTGTGTACTGGTATAATGGAGGTTCTGCAGTCGTCAACGGGTGACAAAATCACAAACTTGTGGGTAAAGTGGTGCCACCTCTTAAGAGTGTAAAACTATCATGATAGCCGTGCTTACGGTCACAAGCGCCTGACCAACTCACATGATTAGATGGGATGGTTGTCGGGATGGTTATTGGTATGGTCTTGGGATTGGTTTTGGGACTATTGAGTCTTGGTAACGAGATTAGTTTTGGGACTGTTAAGACATGACAATGAGTTTTGGTTCGATTATATGATTATGAGATGGATATGAACATGAGATGGTTATTATGAGCATGAGACAAAGTTGAGAAAGATTAATGGTTGGTTGAGATATGAAAAGTGGTGAATTATGAAGGAGGTATGTTGCTGTTTTACTTAAATATATGTTGGGATTAAATTCACTTAAAGATAGTTGCTTTTTTATCATATTTGTGAAATAATTTTTGCTTTCTACAATGAGCCTTTTTATTCCTACCTTGCTGTAAGCTACATGTCATACTTTTCTCGCACTTGCTGAGTACGACATGTACTTATCCTTGCATTATCATAAAACATCAACAATAGGAGAAGAGTACTTCGAAGATCATGTGGAGTACTAGGCGTGCGAACTACCGTCAACTTGCCTGTGGAGTTGGAGATGGAGCCGCTGCTGTTTAGTTTTGCTTACGCTATCGTTTAGAGACTTCCGCTGCTAGAATAAGTTAGAGACTTCCGCTGCAAGAAGAAGTTAGAGATTGATGTAATAAAGTACTTAAACCCTATTATTCGTGGTTATATTCTGAATTCAGTTTGTGGATTACATGTGTATGTGTGATGAACATCCTGGGCACACATATGCATTAGTTGGGTTCTGTTTTCATGGGACCGGGCGTCACAGATTGGTATCAGAGCCATGTTGACCGTAGGACGCAAGCCTAGGTAGGATGCACAAATTGGCATCGGAACCACGTTGATCGTAGGACGCAAGACTAGGTAGAATGCACAGATTGGCATCGGAACAACATTGACCGTAGGATGCAAGCCTAGGTAGAATGGACACCCTAAAACACATAGGAACACCCCTCTAAGCTGCTATTTTCAAAAACTTCTTGCTGCTGCACTTTTCTTGTCAATTTAGCCACCGCAAGGTGCTATTTTCAACCCCTCTTTGTCTCTTCTTTTGGACAGCCACACCTTTGCTTTCTTGCTCCATAACTTCTGAAGTTTTGGAGTTAATTCTTCCTTCTCAAAGTTTTCTCATGTCCCATTTATAGATGGCGCTGGTGTTTCCGATCAACGCCATCTAACCCTACACGGACTGCCGACTCACCATGGCGTGCGCCCATGTATGGACCACCTCCGTCACACGGCGGGGACAACACCAATTCACATGATTAAGTTTAGGATTCCCATTGAATAAGCCGTGACAGGAACGATTAAATCGTAGTAGCGTAAATAGGAGTGGTGTGTTGAACTTTTGTGATGATTGCTTGTGTTTGTGTGCTTAGTGTGAGTTGCGGCACGCTTCGGCAAAGGTCCACATCCACACATAGTAGAGAGATGTGAGGTGTTTCGGCACTTGTTCACATCCTCATTAATAAAAGAAGCTATTTAGTTCATACCCCTTGATGCATATAGTTAGGGGGAACAACCTAAACTTCTATTCTATTCAACTCTCTCTCACAGATGGTGAGAGAAAACGCCAGCCGACAAAGGAGGAACGTTTGTGGCAACCAGGAACCACAAGAGGATGGTCACGTTGAAGTTTCTGAGAATGTTAACCCCGAGGCTTGTGCAAACAATCTTGAATTGTTGATGGCTATGCAGAACCAACTCATGCAAACTATGATCCAAACTTTGGGTCAGCTGCAAGCCAACAACAACAACAATCCTAACCCCGTTCCTGCGCCACCACCACCACCACCACCACCACCGCTGCCGGCTCACAACAGATTGGGAGAGTTCATGAGGACTCGACCGCCTACTTTTGCTCAAGCTAATGATCCCATGGAGGCCGACGATTGGTTGAAGTCCATGGAGAAGAAGCTTGCTATTGTTCAGTGCAATGATCGGGAGAAAGTTCTCTTCGCATCGCACCAACTTATGGGAGCAGCCGCTGACTGGTGGGACGCTCTTTGCAATGCTCATGTCAACCAGGAGACTATCACTTGGACTGAGTTCAAGAAGAGTTTCCGCTCTCATTACGTCCCTGCTGGAGTCATGATGCTTAAAAGGCAAGAGTTCGAAGGTCTCCACCAAGGAAAGAAGAGAGTGAATGAGTACCTCAACAAGTTCACGCAGCTTTCAAGGTATGCTCGAGAAGACGTCAACTCGGATCAATGGAAGCAATACTTCTTCATGAGAGGGTTGAACAATGAGATCCAAGTTCAGCTGCTCAACAACGACTATGCAAACTTCCAGAAACTTGTTGACAAAGCTATAGTGGTTGAGAGCAAGATCCGTGAGATCGAGCAAGAGGGCAAGAGGAAGATGCCATACCAGCCACAAGGGAGCAATGTACGTCCCCGCTTCACGCCCCCAGCTGCACCACAGTATGGCTCGTCTGCTTCTACTTTTCGCCCTAATTAACCACCACAGCAACGTCCCGTTATGCAAGCACCTCGCGTGCCTATGCCTCCTGCGCCCCGACCCAACATGGGCGCATATGCTCAAAACCACCCTCGCCCCAATGTTCTTGCTGTCTTAGGCATGCTTTGCATGCGGAAAGGCGGGACACTTTGCAAGTCAGTGCCCGAGGAAAGGCCTTGGACAGACGACCAACGCGCCCAAGCAGAACCCACGGCCGAACGGAGGAGCTAATCAAGGTAACAGTGGGCAGCAGAACTATGCTCGTGGCAACGTGAATCATGTCTCCGCTGAGGAGGCACAACAGGCTGAGGACGTCGTGATTGGTATGTTCCTTGCCAACTCCAACCCAGCTACTATTTTATTTGATTCCGAAGCATCACATTTATTCATATCATCCAAGTACGTTGCCAAGTATAATCTGCCCATATCACACATGAAATAGACTATGTTGGTTAATTCTCTCGATGGAGAGATGAGGACTAATATAGTATGTCCAAAAGTAAACCTTAAAATAAGGGGGTAGACTTTTTTGCCAACCTTATTGTCTTGTATTATCAAGGGCTTGATATAATACTTGGAATGGATTGGTTAAACAAGCACAACCGAGTGATCCAATGTGCTGAGAGGAGCGCGCAGTTGACAAATGAGCACGATACTCGCATTGAGTTCGAGTCAGCCCAACCGACAACCAAGAAGGCACCGTTGAACCACCTCGAAGAAGTAATATTGGAAAGCATTCCGGTGGTTCAAGAATATTCAGACGTGTTCCCGGAAGAACTTCCAGGTATGCCACCTGACCAGGACATTGAGTTTGCCATTGATTTAGTACCTAGAACTGCACCTATAGCGAAGAGGCCATATAGGATGCCCGTTAATGAACTAGTGGAACTTAAGAAGCAAATTCAGGAGCAGCTGGAAAAGGGTTTTATACGCCCGAGCTCGTCACCATGGGGAGCCCCCGTGCTCTTCGTAGATAAGAAGGATGAGACCCAAAGGATGTGTGTGGATTATAGGTCTCTCAATGAGATGACGATCAAGAATAAATACCCGCTGCCCCGTATAGAGGACCTGTTCGACCAAATGAAAGGTGCCCGAATTTTCTCCAAGATTGATCTTCGGTCGGGATACTTCCAGCTGAAGATTAAACCCTCCGACATACCCAAGACTGCCTTTCGAACACGGTATGGCTATGAATATACCGTTATGTATTTTGGGTTAACAAATGCAGCCACATACTTCATGTACCTCATGAACAAGGTCTTCATGGAGTACTTGGATAAGTTCGTCGTGGTTTTCATCGACGATATCATGGTGTATTCGAAAAGCGGGGAAGAACATTAAGAACATTTGAGATTGACATTGCTAAAACTGCGAGAGCATTAATTGTATGCCAAGTTCAGCAAGTTTCAATTTTGGCTAAACGAGATATCGTTCCTAGGCCACATCATCTCCGAGGAAGGAGTATCGGTTGATCCCGAAAAAGTGGGAGATGTTCTGAAGTGGAACCAACCACAAAACATGAGGGATTTTTGGAGTTTCCTTGGGATGGCTGGATATTATCGCCGGTTCATCAAGGATTTCTCCAAGATAGCGAAGCCTATGACTGAATTGCTAATGAAGGGAAAAGCATTTCAGTGGACACCCATGTGTCAAGAAAGCTTTGAGGAGCTCAAGAAAAGACTAACCACAGCGCCGGTTTTGGTATTGCCGGATGTGAGCAAGAGTTTCGACATATATTGTGACGCATCAAGACAAGAGCCTGAATGTGTGCTCATGCAAGAAGGATAAGTGGTATCCTATGCGTCGAGACAACTAAAGAAACACGAGCTGAATTACCCCACACATGACTTGAAACTCGCAGCCGTGGTACATGCCTTGAAGATTTGGAGACATTATATCCTTGGCCACCAATGTGAGATCTATACAGATCACAAAAGCCTCAAGTATATATTCACGCAAATGGATTTGAATTTGAGGCAACGTTGATGGTTGGAACTCATCAAGGATTATGATGTTGGAATCAACTATCACCTAGGAAAGGCCAATGTAGTAGCTGATGCATTGAGCCAAAAGGGAGCATGTCACCAACTCATGGTTCGAGAGCTACCGCCCGAGCTGCGCAAGGAGTTCGAACGATTACATCTCGGGTTCTTGAACGAGATGGAAGTGATAGAACTCAACTCTTCGCTGGAACCAAAGATACGAGATGGCCAAGCGACGGATGAGGAAATCAAGGAGATCAAGGAAAGGATCCGAGAAGGCATAGAAAAGGACTTCAAGGAAGACGAGAAGGGTACGCTTTGGTTAGGGAAAAATGATTTGTGTGCCTAATGTGAAGCACATCCTTGACACGATATTAAAGGAGGCACATGACTCACCTTATTCTATACATCCCGGCAGTACAAAGATGTACAAGGACCTGAAAACTTGTTATTGGTGGGATGGTATAAAAAGGGACATAGCTGAGTATGTTTCCATATGCGATACGTGCCAACGGGTGAAGGCCGAACATCAAAGACCCGCTGGACTATTGCAACCATTGAAAGTACCCGAGTGGAAGGGGGAAGACATCAGCATGGATTTTATCGTCGGATTACCACGTACCCGGTCGGATTATGAATCCATTTGGGTTATTGTGGACCCATTGATGAAAACAACCCATTTTCTTCCTGTTAAAACCACGTACCGCGTCGCAGAACTAGCCGAGCTATACATGGAGTAAATCGTGTGCCGTCATGGAGTTCCGAAGAGGATAGTTTCATATCGCGGTACCCAATTTACCTCTAGATTCTGGAAGAAGCTGCATGAAGCTATGGGTACACGACTGGATTTCAGCTCCGCTTATCTCCCGCAAACCAACGTGCAAACTGAGAGGACAAATCAAATTTTAGAAGACATGCTGAGAGCCTGCGCCTTGAAACATGGGCGTAGTTGGGATTGGAGCTTGTCATATGCTGAGTTCTCATACAATAACAACTATCAAGCCAGCTTGAAGATGTCACCTTTCGAAGCATTATATGGTAGACGGTGTAGAACGCTGCTGTTCTGGAATGAGACCAGAGAGAACCAAGTGTTTGGACCCGAAGTGCTGCAAGACACCGAGAAGCAAGTCCAAACAATACAGGAGAACTTGAAGGCAGCTCAATCACGAAAAAAAGGTTATGCGGACAATAGGTGAAGAAAGTTGACCTTCGAAGTAGGAGACTTCGTATACCTTAAGGTCCCGCCTATCCGTGGCCAACGACGTTTCAACGTCAAAGGCAAGTTAGCACCTCGCTACATCGGGCCATTTAAGATTTTGGGCAAGCGAGGAGAGGTAGGTTATCAACTAGAGCTCCCAATGCACCTCTGCGATGTGCATGACGTGTTTCACGTATCCCAACTCAATAAGTGCTTAAGAGTACCGGAAGAACAAGTACCGATGGATGAGCTCGAGCTTCAAGAGGATCTGACCTATGTAGAGCACCCTGTCCAAATTTTGGACGTAAAGGAAAGGGTAACGAGGAACAAAGTGATCCGTTGGTGCAAGATACAGTGGAGCCATCACACGGAAGCCGAAGCTACATGGGAGCGTGAGGAAGACCTCAAGGCAGAATTCCCTCATCTGTTCTCTACTCTAACGAATCTCGAGGGCGAGATTCAGTTTAAGGGGGGTAGATTTGTAACATCCTCAAATTCATATTCATGCATTGCATATAGAAAAACATTATAAAATAAGAAAAATGGGAGAAAGATAGCTGAAAAGAGCCAATTCCAATTCACCGAGGAGCGTTGTCGACACTTCCCGTGGCCTGCTGGCCACGTGGCGCCTTCGGAGCTCATCCCTGCGGAGGGGGTGAGGTCCGACACTGCTGGCCACGTGGCAGGCTCGGAGCTCACGTTTGCGGAAGGGGTGAGGTCCGACCCCGCTAGACACGTGTCGTCTTCGGAGCTAGTCTCTATGGAGAAGCGAGGCTCAGCCCCGCGGGACATGTGGCGCTTTCGGAGCTCACCCCTGTGGAAGGGATGAGGTCCGGCCCCGCCAGACACGTGTCGCTCTCGGAGCCCGCCTCCGAGTGGTCTGACACCGCGGGACACGTGTCACCCTCAGAGCTCGCCTCCAAGAGGTCCGACACTATTGGACACGTGTCACCCTCAGAGATTGCCTCTGAGAGGTTCGACACTACGGGACATGTGGCGACCTCGGAGCTCGTCTCTGAGGAGAAAGGAAGTCCGGCGCTACTAGACACGTGGCACTCTCGGAGCTTGCCTCTGAGGAGAGGGGAGGTCCGGCACTGGCACGTGGCGCACACGGAGCTCGCCTCTGAGGAGAGGGGAGGTCCCGCCCGCCAGACACGTGGCGCACATGGAGCTCGCCTCTGAGGGAGAGGGAGGTCCCGCCCGCCATACACTTGGCGTACCCGAAGCTCGCCCCTGAGGAAAAGGGAGGCCCGACCTCCACTGGACGCGTGGAGCCTCCGGAGCTCATCCCTGCGGAAGGACGAGATCCTTAAGCGGTTTTTCCCCTGTGCGCGAGTACCCGGTACTGAGGAAACCGACACGATTTCCATATTGCTACTGCACCAAATCAATTGGTGATAAGTTGTTAAGATCCAAAACAAATTGAATAGGACTCTTATTTGAAATCCGATCGGAGTAGGACTCTTCTTTTCCTTTTATAAATAGAAACAAAAACCCCCTTGGCCGTAACACCTTTTCCCAAGTCGACAACTTAGAGGCCATAGCCCCCAACTCGCCGAGTTAACCCCCTTCGCCGGAGTTCAGTCGCCGGTGAGCACCGCCGACGAGCCGTCACACCTCGCCGTCACCGGAAGAAGAGCCGATGATCACAAGAGAAGTGAGGTAGGTCTTCGTTACCCATCTTACGACATCGTCGCATCCGTTTCCTTCGGACAGAACCTTTTTCGTGTGGACAGATCACATATTGATCAGTTTTTGACGGTGGTATTGATCCAGATCTTGAGTCAAGATCATCACCACATCCACACTTGATCCTTACACCCTGGTTAACCATAAAACCCATGCAAAGCCATTAAAACATGCAAGAACACGTACAAACTAAATTAATGAAACTGCACCATAGGATCAGCATGCACCTACACCATTGCATCTTAAGTAAAGTTTGTGCGTGATGATTGATTGCTGTGAATCTTGTATGTGCGTGGTCGCGAGTAGAAGGACAAACTCAGGAAGCTACCTACGAAGGACTACAACACCAAGACTTCGAGACACGTGAGCAACAAAAGCCACAGGAACAAGGCAAGTGCCCCTTGACCATATTGATCCCATGTTTTGGAAACTGTTTTGTTTGCGAAAACATGTATGTTTGAGTCAACTTGATGGGAAAGCCTTTTATAGGAGTTTACTAGCTTTGTTAACCACCCTTGTCACCGGGAAAGTTTATGAGTCGGGTATGGTCGTTGTTGCTTTTTACTTCACTTAAGCTACGGGATACGGGAAGGCGAAGTAGAATATGTCTAAGTACTGCACTCATATGAATAACGATGATGAAAACTTGATGATAATAATGAGCATAGAATCGGGGGAGATCTAGGCAAGCTTGGTTCGTGGATGTGGTAGAATGAGATGGTGGTTTACTTGCCGTAGATCTAAGGACCGGTTCATGCCAGCACATGCTAGGAAAACAGTGCCACCACAAGGCTAAATATGGGTGCGGCTTAGCTGACTAATTAGCTAAGTTGCTAGATTGTTATGGACCATGGAAGGCGCGGGGAATGGGAGTCGAGAGAGGACTGTCCTGGGAACTGCATGGCACAAGAGGGGGCCCATAGGTTGGAGAATGGTGATTCGAGCCTGCTGGTGAAACCTTAGTGAGTCCATACATCTAGTAGCCCCTTCGTAAAGGCTATTTTGTGATCTCTTTGCCATGCACCGATGGTTGTGTACTGGTATAATGGAGGTTCTACAGTAAATCACAAACTTGTGGGTAAAGTGGTGCCACCTCTTAAGAGTGTAAAACTATCATGATAGCCGTGCTTACGGTCACAAGCGCCTGACCAACTCACATGATTAGATGGGATGGTTATCGGGATGGTTATGGTATAGTCTTGGGATTGGTTTCAAGACTGTTGAGTCTTGGTAATGAGATTGGTTTTGAGACTTTTTAGAAATGACAATGAGTTTTGGTTCGGTTATATGATTATGAGATGGATATGAACATGAGATGGTTATTATGAGCATGAGACAAAATTGAGAAAAATTAATGGTTGTTTGAGGTATGAAAAGTGGTGAATTATGAAGGAGGTATGTTGCTGGTTTACTTAAATATATGTTGGGATTAAATTCACTTAAAGATAGTTATTATTTTTATCATGTTTGTGAAATAAACTTTGCTTTCTGCAGTGAGCCTTTTTATTCCTACCTTGCTGTAAGCTACATGTCATACTTTTCCCGCACTTGCTAAGTACGATATGTACTCACCCTTGCATTATCATACAAACATCAGTAACAGGAGAAGAGTACTTCGAAGATCATGTGGAGTACTAGGCGTGCGAACTACCGTCAACTTGCCCGTGGAGTTGGAGATGGAGCCGCTGCTGTTTAGTTTTGATTCCGCTATCGTTTAGAGACTTCCGCTGCTAGAATAAGTTAGAGACTTCCGCTGCAAGAATTAGTTAGAGATTGATGTAATAGAGTACTTAAACCCTATTATTCGTGGTTATATTCTGAATTCAGTTTGTGGATTACATGTGTATGTGTGATGAACATCCTGGGCACACATATGCATTAGCTGGGTTCCGTTTTTACGGGACCGGGCGTCACATACACAGAGACGAAGGCTCTTGCAGATGGGGCCTCCGTCCAAAATCCCGCGTGGTGGTCTTACGATCTTGTTTCAGCCGAAGCAACTCTTCTGCCACCACAGACAGGTGCCTCTTCATTTTTGGAGGGTCGTGGGGGGCGCACGTTGTGTGCAACTGCAGCATTACTTGCGACGGTTTCCAACATGATCCCTGCTCTTCCTCTTGTCAGGTTTTATCGGAAAACCACTTCTGCCTATCGTAACCGCAGTGCCTTTTGCCCACACTGCCTGTCGAGTGGGTCTGGCTCCTTTGCTCTTGGGGGTACAACAGATGCGGGCGCAGTTCTATCGGGCACGTGCACTCGGCGGTTCCCGAAGGGTCTGGGGCAAATAAAGAGACCCTCCGCTGCTGGTAGGAGTCTTCTCCTTCATTTGCTCCCTTGCGCCTTGTCTCCTTGCTTTCTCTTCCTGCTCCAATGGCGACAAACCTCCGAGGGTCCCATCTTCAAACCACTGGCGACGTGGGGCGCCTGATCGGCTAGCAAGCGCCTCAGTATGACGGGAGGATTTGCTGCGGATCCCTCCCGCTCGCAGGCTTGGAGCCCGGCGAAGTCATCGTCTTCGTCGGGTACATGCTCCTTCCTCGCTTCTTCCTTCTTCCTGACCCTGCTGGTGTTATACGGGCTCCAGCTGCAACACCTAACGCCGCACTCCCTCTTGCTGGTGTCGATCGTCGTCCACATCTGTGAGATGTTCGTAGGGGTGCGGTCGTCGGTGCGACTGTTCCGGGCGTTCTTCGTCCTGCGGTAGTCGGGGAGGAGCTCGAGCTCTCTGGGCGCCTACTACTTCCAGCACTGCACCAGATCTTGGGCGACGCACATCTCTCCCCTCTCCCCCAACAAGTGGAAGAAATGGAGAGATGACTCGGTCATCGTGAAGACTGATGTCCACGATCGGCTGGATCTGCCGACTTCTTCTCCTTCGACCACGCGGACCAGCTGGGAGAAGTTGCCTCGGCTTGAGAGTGCCTACTCCCCTGTGCTCGCGAGGATTAATGTCCTAGCAGACCAGGGGTTGTCATCACTGATGGTGTTGGCCGACTTCCTGAGCCGACGCATCGCCCCCTTCTTCAGAGCCGTTGCTATGCGACCTGGATGTACACCAATGAGAATGACTCGACTCGCCTGGAGCGTGGTCCGGGGACCATCTTGAAGACGGAGCTCCTGTACACCATGTTGGGGAACTTGTGCGTCAATGTTGGAACCGGTGGTGTCTCCGACGATCCATGGAGTCGGTCGTCCAAGGCCCCATCGCTGCGACGGAGGCGGCAGCCTGGTCTGAGGTCGAAGACCTGGGAGCCCTTGTCATCGAGCGGTTTAGGCGTAGCGCGGGCGAGTCCTAAGCGGGCCTCGGCCTTTGTATCTTTCTTTTATCTTTTTGCGTCTTGTCTTGTACTCTAGTGCTGATAAATGAAAGACTTTTTGCCGACCTTTCGTGCTTCGGCCACCCGGTGCAGGGTTCGGTAGGAAGGACCATTTTAGCTTCCACGAGGTCCCCTGGTCCTTGATGTCCACCCGACCGTCTGGCTTGTGTTGACTAGTCGTGATGGCCCATTGGCAGGTGTGCCCAAGTGTTTGGGGGCGCCTGCCAAAAATGCGCAAGACGCTAGCTCTGGATCCTTCAAAGGACGCCAACCTTCGGGGTCCGAATGTGGCCCCTGGGAAGGCTGGTATTCCGAAAGCAACCCCACAGACCGGAGCCCTCGGGCCTGCACAACCAGGGTTTTGAATCGGGTCGCCACCCTTCGTCACTAGGCGGACGCATGTTGGTCGGCAAGCTTGTGTCACCCGGGAGGCCCTTCCCAGTGGGGATAAAGCTTGTTGGACCCCTCCAAGGGAAGTACTCGCTGGAGCACTAGGTCGGTCATCCGCAGCTCTGCTCCGCACGGACCGCTGGTGATAGTGGCAGAGCGTGTGGCGGTACTGTGCATTCCGGGTTGTTGCTTGCCATGTGTGCTCATCGACAAGCTCGAGATCTTTACGCCGACACTAGTCCTACGTGGCCTGGGTCCTCACTGTATTCCTTGAATGCTGCACCGGTGAACTGGGTCCCGTTGTCGGTGATGATCCTATTTGGCACTCCGAACCAGCACATGATTGGCTTGATGAATTTTACTATGGACTACTTGGTGGTGACCATAGGGGTTGCTTCCGACCACTTTGTGAACTTGTCTACGGCGACGTAGGGGTACCGGTACCCTCTGACGGCTCTGGGGAATGGTCCCATCACTACAGGGATACAACGAACTTACGACGGCTGAGGCCGTCGTAATTAAGTCATAAACTGTCGTAAGTTAGCTACTTACGACAGCATTCCTTTACTTATGACGGTATACAGCCGAGGTAATTACTACGTCGTAAATAACCTAACTTACGACGGCTACCGTCGTAAATAAAGTAACTTACGACGGCGTCGCGCATCCGTCGTAAGTAACGGCCCAGACCACGTGGTGGCCCAAGGCACGTTACTTACGACGGTTCTGGTGACCGTCGTAAGTAGCAGAAGCTAACTTACGATGGTTTTGCTGACCGTCATAAGTAGCAGAGGCTAACTTACGATGGCTTCTGGGCAGTAGCCGTCGTAAGTTATGTTTGTAATTTTTTTAAAACAGAAACGCACTAACCTGGCTCAATTGATAGCTCACAGAACAAACAGTTATAAAATAGGAGTAAACAGTCATAAAACAGTTCATATGCATCACACACAACAGAAATTACAAACGGGCTACACACTACCCTCTCGACTACCTCCGGAGCCGAAGATATCATCTCCACGCGTCTCTCTTGGAACCGGTAGCTATGGCGATGGAATAGAGGACTCCGTCGCCGAACCCTACAAAACACATGAGTAGTTACGACGGTTTGGATTCAGATATCAATGTCTTTCTCTTTTTTCTCACTCTATTCCTCTCTCTATACTTTTCATCATCTCTCTCACTCTGTTCCTCTATCTCTGTACTATTCATCCCCTCTTTATGTCATTCTCACTCACACCCTCTCTCGCACTCTCTCTCTCTCTCCCTCTATTGCAACATTCCATCTTTCCATCTCACTCTCTTTCGCACTCCCTCTCTCCCTTCTGTACCACTCTACATCTCCCTCTCTCCTTATGTTAGATGAAAAATACAATATTAAAGAGTTTATTACCTGTACCGGAGGCACCTAGGCTGCGGGGTCCTGCGACGGGGTCACCTGTGGTGGCTGCCACGCAGGAATCACGATTTGTTGGCTGTTCTGTCGAGCTAAGGCCTATAATTGGAAAATATTAGAATATATGTATTACTGAAATATTATGAAAGTAAACTATAGTAATTGAAATTACTTACCTCCACCGCTGCCTGCATCTGGGCCATGTAGTTAGCTTGGTACTTCTGGATGGCCCTCGTCCTGTCGAGCTCCTCCTGGGTCCGCGTCAGCCTCTCCTGCATGGCACGGAACTCCATTTCCCTCTGCGAGAGACGTCCACTCGACGGCCCAACCGACGAAGTCTGCGTCGATGAAGTGCCTCTCGCAGGTCGCGCCGACCTCGAGTCGACAACTCCATCAAAAATGGCAAACCTACAAAAGAAAGAAAAGTAATAAGTAAAAGAAGGAAGAGTGGAAAACCTAAATCAAAGAAACCAACTCACCGGCCATGGGCCTTCCCGCCGCCGCTTGCATACACGGCTTGAGGGTCGATTGGCGCGTTTTCCCAATCGTACCCTTCACCAAGTATTTTGACGACTTCCTGCCCGTACTT
Organism: Neostapfia colusana; assembly: GCA_030760725.1. Lineage (NCBI taxonomy): Eukaryota > Viridiplantae > Streptophyta > Magnoliopsida > Poales > Poaceae > Neostapfia > Neostapfia colusana. The sequence goes on along the minus strand of JASWHV010000005.1, from coordinate 100,046,334 downwards.
TTCCTAAAAAACATAGAAATGGTGTTAGTGTGTCAATAATAATATTAGTTATAATTAAATGGAATAATTCTAAAAACTTACCAATCGATCGGTCGCGACCTGACTGCACTGCCCCGGCTGCGATGAGTCACTTCCCCTGTGACCTCTCTTCCAAACCTGGATCGCACTAGGCTCCTGGCCGGTATCTCGCTCCTGTAGATGCGTGTTAGTAGGATAAATATGTGATGAACACATAAACTGTGACGCCCTCAATTTCATCACACATACACATATGTTCCACAAACTGAATTCAGAATATATATAACCACGAATAACAGAGTTTATTACAATGTCCCATAAGTCTTGGACTCATGTTCACAGCGGAAGTCTTATTTCTATGCAGCGGAAGTCTTCTAACTAGTGCAGAAGCAATTTAGCTAATGCGGAAGCAAATCTAAGCAGCAGTGGCTCCATCTCTACTCCATCCCCACAGGCATGGTTGAGAACAGATCACATGCCTAATGCTCCACTTGGTGTTCATAATAATCTTCTCCTGTTGCTGATGATGAAATAATGCAAGTTTGAGTACAATGATGTACTCAGCAAGTGCGGGAAAAATATGATATGTAGCTCACAACAAGGTAGGTATAAAAAGGCTCATTGCAGAAAGCAAAGTTATTTATCAAAAACCATGATAAAATAACAACTTATCTTTAGGTGAATGTAATCCCAACATGTATTAAAATACCTCATACCTACATTATGTTCATTACCTTCCATGTCACAACCAGTCATCAATCAACCTTATTCTTGCTCACGAATACCTCCTCGTATTCGCTACCATCTCACGAATACCATCTCGTATTCGCTACCATTACATCTCATAAAACAACTTCGTCTCCCACCGAGACCAACCTTGTTGCCATGACTCAACAGTCATGCAACCCATCTTATCACCCGGACTCAACAGTCCCAAAACCAAAATCGAACCATCAAAAACCATAACCATTAACCATATCCAATAACCATCCCAACTAATCATGGAAGTTGGCCAGGCGCTCGTGACCGTAAGCTCGGCTATCATGATAGTTTTAAGACTCTGCAGAGTTTGCACCTCTTTACCCACAAGTTTGTGATTTCGTCACCCGTCGGCGACTGCAGAACCTCCATTATACCAGTACACAACCGTCGGTGTATGGCCAAGAGATCACAAAATAGCCTTTACAAAGGGACTACTAGATGTATGGACTCACTAAGGTTTCACCGGCAGGCTATTATCTCCAATTCTCCCACCCACGGACCCCCTCTTGTGCCATGTAGCTCCCAGGGCAGTCCTCACTCGACTCCTATTCCCCGCGCCTTCCATGGTCCATAATAATCTAGCAACTTACCTCATTACTCAGCTAAGTCGCACCCATACTTGGCCTTGTGGTGGCACTGTTATCCTGGCATGTGCTCGCATGAACCGGTCCTTAGATCTACGGCAAGTAAAACCACCATCTCATGCTACCTCATTCACAAACCCGATCTTGCCTAGATCTCCCTCCAATCCATGTTCATTAACAGCATCAGTTTTCTCATTATCGTTACGAGTGCAGTTAGCTAGACACATCTATCTTGCTTCCCAATCCCATTGACTCAGCGAAGCATAAAATAAAAACCATACCCGACTCATAAACTTCCCTGGCAACAAGGGTGGTTTAACAAAAACTAGTAAACTCCTATAAAAGGGTTTCCCATCATGTTTGACTTAGCACACACACCTTTTCACAAAATATAACAGTTTTTCCCAAAACATAGGATCAATATGGTCAAGAAGCACTTGCCTTGTTCTTGCGGTTCCGGTTGTTCTTGGATCTCGAAACCTTGTTGTTGCAGCTCGTCGTAGAAAGCTCCCTGAGCTTGTCCTTCTATACATGATCACGGATATACAAGATTCACAACAATCAATATCATGCATAAACTTTAACTAGATGCGATGATGCATATGTTTGCTATCCTATAATCAGTTTTATTAGATCAGTTGTACGTATTCTTGCATGGTTTACATGGATGTTATGATGAACAGAGGTGTTCAGATCAAATGTGGATGTGGCGATGATCTTGTCTTAAGATCAACCCGATCAACAAGTGATCTGTCCACGAGAAAGCTTCTGTTTGAAAGGAATCGAAGAACAGATGCAAAGAAAACACGACGATGTCGTAAGGTGGTATTGGAGACCTACCTTACGTTCTTCTTGGTCTCGGGGTCCTTCTCTGATCAGACAGATCGTTGGGCTCTCTTCCGGCGATCCTCCTCGACTGAACTCCGGTGATGGGCTTACTCGGCGAGTTGGGGCTAGGGCTCTAAGTTGTCGGCTCAGGAGTTGGAAAAGAAGTTCGTGGTTTCGGCCAGAGGTTCTGGGTTCTATTTATAATCGGAAGAAGAAGAGTCCTAATCTGATTGGACTTTGAATAAGAGTTCTATTCAGATTGTCGTTGAATCTTAACAACTTATCTTGAGTTGATTTGGTGCGGTAACATTGTGGAATTCAGGTCGGTTTCTCCTCCGTACCGATATTTCTACACGCACAGAATCCAAAAACCTCTCCAGAACTCGTTACCTCCTTGGTGATGAGCTCCGGAAGCTCCACGTGTCCACCGGGGCCTGGTCTCCCCTTTTCCGTAGAGACGAGCTCCGGTTGTGCCGCGTGTCAAGCGAGCGAGACCTCCCTACCCTTCGGAGGTGAGCTCCGCGTGCGCCACGTATCCTGGCGGTCGGGACCTCCTCTCTTATTCGGAGGTGGCTCCGTGCACGCCACGTGTCAGTGCCGGACCTTCCCTCTCTCCGGAGGTGAGTCCCGTAAATGCCACGCGTCAAGTAGCGTCAGACTCTCCTTTTTCCTGAGAGACGAGCTCCAAAGTTAACATGTGTCCAACAGTGACGGACTCCCCGGAGATAAGCTCCGGTGGTGACACGTGTCCAATAGAACCGGACCTCTCGGAGATGAGCTCCGAGATCAACACGTATCCCGCGCGACTGGTCCTCTAATTTCCGTGGTGACTAGCTCCGAAGGTGACATGTGTCCTACGGAACTGCCTTTGCTTCTTTCGCAGAGGCTAGCTCCGGGGGCAACTCGTGTCCCACAGGGTCGGACCTCTCCCCCTTTGCGGAGATGAGCCCCGAGTCTGCCACGTAGCCAGTTTAGCGGCAGACCTCTCCCCACTTCGCAGGGATGAGCTCTGAATACGCCACGTGGCAAGTGGGCCACGGGAGTTATCTTCGGCGCTCTTTGTGAACTGGATTCTTGTTCCTTTTGACTATCCTTTTAATTCTTTTTCTGTTCCCACTTCCTTTAAAATGTTTTCTCTTCATGAGACATGAATACATGCAGAAACCAAAAATAAGTGTGTCACAAATCTACCCCCCTTAAATTGAATCTCGCCCTTGAGATTCGTTGGTAGAGAATAGATGAGTAAATTCTTCCTTGATGTCTTCTTCACGCTCCCATGTGGCTTCAGCTTCGGTGTGGTGGCTCCATTGTACCTTGCACCATCGGATCACTTTGTTTCTGGTGACCCTTTCCTTTACGTCAAAAATTCGGACGGGGTGCTCTGTATAAGTCAGGTCCTCTTGAAGTTCAAGCTCTTGCATTGGTACTTTCTCCTCCGGTACTCTCAAGCACTTCTTGAGATGGGATACATGAAACACGTCATGTACGTCGGAGAGATATGTTGGGAGCTTTAGTTGATAGGCTACTTCTTCTCGCTTGTCCAAAATCTTAAATGGTACGATGTAGCGAGGTGCTAGCTTGCCTTTGACGTTGAAACATCGTTGGCCACGGATAGGCGATACCTTAAAGTATACGAAGTCTCCTACTTCGAAAGTCAACTTCCTTCGCCTATTGTCCGCATAGCCTTTCTGTCGTGACTGAGCAGCCTTTAAGTTCTCCCATATCGTTTAGACTTGTTTTTCACCTTCTTGTAGCACTTCGGGTCCAAACACCTGGTTCTCTCCGGTCTCGTTCCAAAACAGCGGCATTCTACACCGTTTACCAGATAATGCTTCAAAAGGCGACATCTCCAAGCTAGCTTGATAGCTGTTGTTATAGGAGAATTCGGCGTACGGTAAACTCCTATCCCAACTACGCCCACATTTCAAGGCGCAAGCTCTCAACACGTCCTCCAAAATTTGGTTTTTCCTTTCAGTTTGTCCATCGGTTTGTGGGTGACAGGCGGAGCTAAAATCCAGTCGTGTACCCATAGCTTTCTGCAGCTTCCTCCAAAATCTAGAGGTAAACTGAGAACCTCGATCGGTGACTATCCTCCTCGGGACTCCATGATGGCACACGATCTGCTCCATGTACAACTTGGCTAATTGTGCAACGTTGTACTTGGCCCTTATAGGGAGAAAATGGGCGGTTTTCATCAATCGGTCCAGATAACCCATATACAGTCATAACCCGACTGAGTACGTGGCAATCCGACGATGAAATCCATACTGATGTCCTCCCACTTCCACTCGGGTACCTTCAAAGGTTGCAACAATCCAGCGGGTCTTTGATGTTCGGCCTTCACCCATTGGCATGTGTCGCATAGGGCAACGTATTTGGCTATGTCCCTTTTCATACCATCCCACCAATAACAAGTCTTCAAGTCCTTGTACATTTTGGTACTCCCGAGATGTATGGAATAGGGTGAATCATGTGCCTCTTTCAATATCATGTCACGGAGGTGCTTCACGTTAGGCACACAAAATTTTTTCCTAGCCAAAGCGTACCCTTCTCATCTTCTTTGAAATCCTTCTCTATTCCTTGTCGGATCCTTCCGTGATCTCCTTGATCTCCTCATCCGTTGCTTGGCCATCTCTTATCTCTTGCTCCAATGAAGAGTGAATCTCCATCATTTCCATGTTGTTCAAGAATCCGAGGTGTAACCGTTTGAACTCCTTACGTAGTTCGGGTGGTAGCTCCCGAACCGTGAGTTGGTGACATGCTCCCTTCCGGCTCAATGCATCAGCTACTACATTGGCCTTCCTAGGGTGGTAGTTGATTCCAACATCGTAGTCTTTAATGAGTTCCAACCATCGACGTTGCCTCAAATTCAAGTCCGTTTGTGTAAATATGTACTTGAGGCTTTTATGATCCGTATAGATCTCACATCGATGACCAAGGATATAAATGTCTCCAAATCTTCAATGCATGCACTACTGCTGCTAGCTCCAAGTCATGTGTAGGATAATTAAGCTCGTGCTTCTTTAATTGTCATGAGGCATAGGCTACCACTTGTCCTTCTTGCATGAGCACACATCCGAGCCCCTGTCTGGATGCATCACAATATATGTCAAAGCTCTTGCTTACGTCCGGCAATACCAAAACCGGCGCTGTGGTTAGCCTTTTCTTGAGCTCCTCAAAACTTTCTTGGCATGCTAGTGTCCATCGAAAGGCTTTCTCCTTCGAGAGGAACTCCGTCATAGGCTTTGCTATCTTAGAGAAGTCTTTAATGAAGCGTCGATAGTATCCAGCCATCCCAAGAAAACTCCGAATATCCCTCACGTTTTGCGGTTGGTTCCACTTCAGAACATCTCCCACTTTCCTGGGATCAACCGATACTCCTTCCTCGGAGATAATGTGGCCTAGAAACGATATCTCCTTTAGCCAAAGTTGACACTTGTTAAGCTTGGCATACAATTGATGCTCACGCATTTTCTGCAAGGTCAATTTCAAATGTTCTTCATGCTCCTCCTAACTTTTTGAATACACCATAATGTCGTCGATGAAAACCACGACGAACTTATACAAGTACTCCATGAAAACCTTGTTCATAAGGTACATGAAGTACGCGGGTGCATTTGTTAACCCAAAAGACATGACGGTATATTCATATGAACCATACCGTGTTTGAAAGGCAGTCTTGGGTATATCGGAGGGCTTAATCTTCAGCTGGAAGTATCTCGACCGAAGATCAATCTTGGAGAACACTCGGGCCCCTTTCATTTGGTCGAATAGGTCTTCTATACGGGGCAGAGGGTATTCGTTCTTGATTGTCACCTCATTGAGAGACCTATAGTCCACGCACATCCTTTGGGTCCCATCCTTCTTGTCCACGAAGAGCACAGGAGCTCCCCACGGTGATGAGCTTGGACGTATAAAACCCTTCTCCAACTGCTCCTGAATTTGCTTCTTGAGTTCCACTAGTTCATTGACGGGCATCCTATAGGGTCTCTTTGCTATGGGTGCAGTTCCAGGTACCAAATCAATGGCAAACTCAACGTCCCGATCAGGTGGCATACCTGGAAGCTCCTCTGGAAACACGTCCGAGAATTCTTGAACCACTGGAATGCTGTCCAATATTTCTCCTTCGACGTGGTTCAAGATTACCTTTTCGGTTGTTTGTTGGGCTGACTCAAACTCGACACGAATACCGTGCTCATTTGTCAACTGCACGCTTCTTTCAGCACATTGGATTACCCCGTTGTGCTTGCTTAACCAATCCATCTCGAGTATGATGTCAATCCCTTGGGAATCTAAGAGAATAAGGTTGGCAAGGAAGTCTACCCCTCTTATTTTAAGGCTTACTTTCAGACATACTATATTAGTCCTCATCTCTCCACCGGGAGAATTAACTAACATAGCACATTTTAGGTGTGATATGGGTAGATTATGCTTGGCAACAAACTTGGATAATATGAAGGAATGTGATGCTCCAGAATCAAATAAGATGGTGGCTGGGTTGGAGTTGGCAAGGAACATACCAATTACGACGTCCTCAGCCTGTTGTGCTTCCTCAGCAGAGACATGGTTCACGTTGCCGCGAACATAGTTCTGCTGTCCACGGTTTCCTTGATTTTCCCCTCCGTTTGGTCGCGGGTTCTGCTTGGGCACGTTGCCTTGCTGTCCAGGGCCTCTCCTCGGGCACTGGTTCACGAAGTGTCCTGTTTCCCCACATGCAAAGCATGCCCTGTTGCCTACGGCAGCAGGTACGTTGGGGCGGGAGTTTTGAACAGGAGCGCCCATGTTGGGTCGGGGCACAGGAGGCAAGGGCACACGAGGTGCTTGTGCAACGGATCGTTGCTGTGGTGGCGGACTAGGGTGATATGGAGGAGCGGTCGATCCATACTGTGGTGCGGCTGGGGGCATGTATCGAGGTCGTACGTTGCTCCCTTGGCACTGGTATGGCATCTTCGTTTTGCACTCTCGCTCGATCTCTCGGATCTTGCTTTCAACCACCATAGCCTTGTCAACCAGCTTCTCGAAGCTCGCGTAGTCATTGTTGAGGAGCTGAACCTGGATCTCATTGTTCAACCCTCTCATAAATAGGTACTGCTTCCTTTGGTCCGAGTTGACGTCTTCGAGGGCGTACCGGGACAGTTGTGTGAACTTATTGAGATACTCATTCACGCTTTTCGGTCCTTGGCGGAGACCTTCAAACTCCTGTCTTTTGAGCATCATTACACCAGCAGGGATGTAATGAGAGCGGAAACTCTCCTTGAACTCAGTCCAAGTGATTGCCTCTGGGTCGACATGAGCGTTACATAGGGCATCCCACCGGTCAGCGGCAGCTCCCATAAGTTGGTGCTACACAAAGAAAACCTTCTCTCGGTCATTGCACTGCACTATGGCAAGCTTTTTCTCCATGGATTTCAACCAATCGTCGGCCTCCATGGGGTCGTTAGCTTGAGCAAAGGTGGGTGGTCGAGTCCTCATGAACTCACCCAGCCTGTTATGAGCCGGCGGTGTTGGTGGTGGTGGTGCCGGAACGGGGTTGTTGTTGTTGGCCTGCAACTGACCCAAAGTTTGGATCATAGTTTGCATAAGTTGATTCTGCATGGCCATCAACCGTTCCAGGTGATTCTCGCCAGCTCCGGGGTTAACAGGAACTTCATCGTGACCATCCTCTTGGTTGTCACGGATGTTCCTTCGGCCGGCGTTTCCTCTCACCATCTGTGAGAGAGATCGAAATAGAATAGAAAGTTAGGTAGATCCCTTCAACTATATGCATCAAGGTGGGTTGGACTATATATATATTAGCCCATATGAGGATGTGAACAAGTGTCGAGGCATCTCACACCTCTTTCTACTTATGTGTGGATATGGACAACGCTTTGAGACGTCCCACAACTCACACTAAGCACACAATCACAAAAAATCATCACAAGGGCTCACACAACTCCTATTCAAGGTTGGTTTTCTATGTCAAGGTAGTTTCAAGGCCAATCTATGCATCCTAGGCTTGCATCCTATGGTTAGCGTGGCTTAGTTACCAATCTGTGTAAATCTGGGTTGTGTGATCTATCCGTGGCAGGTTGATACCAGTCCGTGTCTGATACCAATCTGTGATATATCTAAATGTGTAATCTATCCTTATCCGTGGCTTTTGATACCCATCTGTGTTTCCTATTTAGGCGTGTAACCCACCGTCAACCGTGGCTCTGATACCAATCTGTGACGCACTCAATTCTGTGGAAAACCACGGAACCGAGAACTGATGCATATGTGTGCCCAGGATGTTCATCACACATACACATATGTTCCACAAACTGAATTCAGAATATATATAACCACGAATAACAGAGTTTATTACAATGTCCCATGAGTCTTGGACTCATGTTCACAGCGAAAGTCTTATTTCTATGCAGCGGAAGTCTTCTAACTAGTGCGGAAGCAATTTAACTAATGCGGAAGCAAATCTAAGCAGCAGTGGCTCCATCTCTACTCCATCCCTAAAGGCAAGGTTGATAACAGATCACGCGCCTAATGCTCCACTTGGTCTTCATAATAATCTTCTCCTGTTGCTGATGATGAAATAATGCAAGTTTGAGTACAATGATGTACTCAACAAGTGCGGGAAAAATATGTTATGTAGCTCACAACAAGGTAGGTATAAAAAGGCTCATTGCAGAAAGCAAAGTTATTTATCAAAAACCATGATAAAACAACAACTTATCTTTAGGTGAATGTAATCCCAACATGTATTAAAATACCAATCATACCTCCATTATGTTCATTACCTTCCATGTCACAACCAGTCATCAATTAACCTTATTCTTGCTCACGAATACCTCCTCGTATTTGCTATCATCTCACGAATACCATCTCGTATTCGCTACCATTACATCTCATAAAACAACTTCGTCTCCCACCGAGACCTATCTTGTTGCCATGACTCAACAGTCATGCAACCCATCTTATCACCCGGACTCAACAGTCCCAAAACCAAAACCGAACCATCAAAAACCATAACCATTAACCATATCCAATAACCATCCCAACTAATCATGGAAGTTGGCCAGGCGCTCGTGACCGTAAGCTCGGCTATCATGATAGTTTTAAGACTCTGCAGAGTTTGCACCTCTTTACCCACAAGTTTGTGATTTTGTCACCCGTCGGCGACTGCAGAACCTCCATTATACCAGTACACAACCGTCGGTGTATGGCCAAGAGATCACAAAATAACCTTTACAAAGGGGCTACTAGATGTATGGACTCACTAAGGTTTCACCGGCAGGCTAGAATCTTCAATTCTCCCACCCACGGGCCCCCTCTTTTGCCACAGGTTTGGACCTCTCCCCCTTTGCGGAGATGAGCCCCGAGCCTACCACGTAGCCAGTTTAGCGGCGGACCTCTCCCCACTTCGAGGGATGAGCTCCGAACACGCCACGTGGCCAGTGGGCCGCGGGAGTTGTCTTCGACGCTCTCTGTGAACTGGATTCTTGTTCTTTTTGACTATCCTTTTAATTCTTTTTCTGTTCCCACTTCCTTTAAAATGTTTTCTCTTCATGAGACATGAATACATGCAGAAACCAAAAATAAGGGTGTCACATAAACGAACTTATAATACACTTACCATGCGTTTAGCCAAACGCAAATGACCATCAGCGCTATAGGCGTGCTTCCCGTCAGACCCTCTGCATCCTCGAGCCCTCATGGACTTAGCTTTGAAGTCATCGCTAGCCCAATACCGACAGAGAGCTCGGTATGCGTCGGGTTGACCCTCTAACCAGGAAATACTAACCTGCACATATTTAGTATATCATTAACTGTTAATATAAGTAACTATTGAGTTTTTTTAACAATTAGAGTTTACCTCTGCGTATTGATCCTCTGTCAAGTACGTGTCGGAGTCCCTTCTAAAGGGACCCCGTTCCTGCTGCTGTTGATGCCGTTTCTGGTAGTCGTTAACGGCCTGTATGCGGGCGTACGACAACGCCTGCGTCACAAGCTTCCGAGCGTTTGTGTGGAACACGAGTGTCGCGTGCTCCATCATGCTCTCGCTCGTTTCCTCTAACTGGTACCTCACCTTTAAGAAAACAAACATTTAATCAATATGCATTAACAATTTAAATGAGTTGAAGAATGTAAACATTTAAACTTACCATAAAATCGTTCCACACGGCCCCCTGAAGAGTGCTGTGCACCTCGTGCGAGACACGAGCGTAGTCGTCCCACGACAAAGCAGGGACACCATCAATGACACCGGGATAGTGCAAACACACTAAAGCCCCGATGACACCGTTAACCTGCCTGTGGTGTCCCTGACCCGTGAACGAACAGTCGTACCAAGATCTGCAAAATTTATTATCTCAGTAAGTATCTGTAGACATCATGAAATATGTACCAAGTATATGATATTTTTTACCTGTCTCCAACTGGACGAATAGTGACCCGCTCACGAGGAACAGGAGGAGGAGCCACAAAGTGGGTCCTCCTCGTCCGTCGCCTCTGCGCGGGCACTACGTCTGGTGACCCGGAAGGCTGGTCACCACTAGAGCCCGAAGGCTCCACGCTCGCCGGCTCCGAAGGTAGGGTAGCCAGCTCCGAGGGCTGGCTAGCCTGTGGCGGCGCCCTAACCTCTGACTCTGAATCTGACGACTGCGAGTCAGACTGCAAAATTAAAGGATTGATAAGAATAAATTATTTATAAGTGTAATTTAAAATAACGTGATTGACAACTGAAATTTACCTCTGTGCGCTGTAAGGCCAGAGCTCGGCCAGCAAAGTCTGGTAGGTGCCTCATCAGCTGAGAGCGTCCACTCGCACCTGACGAGCTATCTAAGAAGAGGTCCCGTGACCGACTGAGGAACCCCCGTGCCCCCTTCTTCCCACTCCCCTTTGATGACATCCAGTTGTAAGCAATAATTGATAAATATGCTAAGATAATATATACAAAATTCATGTTAAGTTAGTGAAGAAAACGTTACATCATCAATTTTAAAATTCATCAACGTCATGATCATGTACCCTACTCCTCAAACCAGACCATCGATCTTCTTTCGTGAGCGTCTGAACTGGATTCGTTTCCCTTTACGCATATCAGAAGTCTCGACATCTTGAGCATCTCCATCTAAGTCATCGAGTCCTACACCAGGCTCAATGATAAACGAGTCTGACAACTCTTCTTCTTGGTAAATCTCGTCAACCTTATCTGTATCATGGTAACCATCAACTCTTGGAGTGTATAACCGCTCACGAGGATTAACCTTATGTACAACCCACCAAGCTTTGAGTTTTTTGCATAGATAAGATAGATAATACACTTGCTCCACTTGGTGTGCAAGAACAAATGAATCGTATTCTCGTAGCCGTTCGTTGTGTTTGACTTCCACCATGCCAAATTGGTTTAGTCGAGTTCCATTATTGATATCAAACCAATCACAGTCAAAGAATACTGCTCGAAGATCCTTATTCCTGGCAAAAGCAAATTCAAGGATTTTATTAATAATTCCATAATAATTAGTTTCACGTCCTTGAGAGTCGACTGCCCTCGTCACAACTCCGGTATTAGATGTTGCCGCGAGAGGACGAAGAGATTCAAATTGAGTTGTACGGAATCGGTAGCCATTAACGTCATATCGACCGTAGCTCCTAACTTTAATCAATCCATAGGATAGTTGTCGCAAGTCTTCATGGATGTCGGCATCTTTCATGCACTGTTATAAGAAAACTTTGTAAATACTCATAAGTTACAAGAATACTTTGTAAATATTGCTAAGTTAACGAGAAAATGTTACATGATCTCGAAACCAGGATAGGAAATTAGGTCCTCCGTTTATTCCTTCCCGTCACATCACTTCTACTTGTTTGCTCGTAGTTTGATGCCTATGTGTCCAATTTTACTTGTGGAATTCACTGTATGAAAAGAAAACTTTTTAGAATAGATGTGTTACAAAATACACCGATTAGTATAAATGTAAGACAAACACTTACTCGAAATATTTGTCCATCTCATCTATATTCGCGTACATGTAAAGGAAAGCAACACTCCTTTCTTCTGCGGTAGAGTTGTAGGAAGTGGAACTACCAACAGTAGTGCCTCTTGTTGCAAAAATAGAGACATCGCTACAAGGAGGTTGCTCATCCATATTGTACCGCATTGCCGAAGTGTTGACATTGTTTTTCTCTGCAAAGTAAACACTTGAAAAGTATCCTACTTCTTTAAGAGTAAATGCTTCGGCGATGCATCTATCTACCTTTGCCCTGTTACGAACCATTGGTTTCAGATATCTTAGTGCTCTTTCAATATGATACATCCACCTATATTGCACGGGACCTCCAACTTTAGCTTCAAATGGAAGATGGATGAGGAGATGTTGCATTGGATTGAAGAACCCTGGAGGAAATTTTTTTTCCATCTTACATAATAGTACCGGTATCTCCTTATCCAATTTACGCATCATCTCTATCGTGATTTCTTTTGCACAGAGCTGTCTATAGAAGTGACTAAGCTCGGCTAGCACCTTCCACACTGCATCATCAAAATAGCCCCGAAACATAACAGGTAGAAGTCTTTCCATAATTATGTGATAATCATGACTCTTCAACCCTGTCAGCTTTCCCGTTTTAATATTCACGGCTCATTTCAGACTAGCTGCGTAACCATCTGGGGATTTCAAATTTTTCAACCATTTGAGTACTTCTTTCTTTTCTTTAGGTCGAAGACAAAAAGAAGCACGTACACCTTCCTTGTGCCATCTCATGTGTCTGGCCGTTCTTTTTGATAGAAACAACCGATTCAACCGAGGTGTCACGGGTAAGTAACGAAGTTGCTTACGTGCGACTTCTGTCATCACATTATCACCATCGTTATTAACAACTTCGACAAACATTGATTCACCACATTTTAAGCATTTCTTTTCTTTTGCATGCTCTTTCCAGAAAAACAAGCAATTATCTCGACACACATCAATCTTATCATATTTCATACCAAGACCGGAAAGTAATTTCTTCATCTGATACATATCTTTAGGTACTTTATGAGGCTATGGAATGATGCCGCTGATCAATTTGATGAGGTCGTTGTAGCAGTTACTAGAAAAGAAGTACTTAGACTTAATTGCCATAAGTCTAGTCATGAAAGTGAGGAGGGTCACTTCAGTGTGTTCATGCAACGGCTCTTCTGAAGCTTTGAGAAGCTTGAAGAATGCTTCAACCTCCGTTGTAGGAGGATCCTTCGTAAATTCTGGTTGTATAGCTTCAAGCATCTCATCCATCCTATCAACCCCCGTGTTATCATCGTTTTCCTCTTCCACTTCTTGTATAGTTTCAGAAGTTGTCTCGCCGTGGAAGGTCCACACCTCATAATGTGGCATGTAACCGTTTCGACACAAGTGTATCGAGACCGTCATTTTGTCCAAAAACTTGGTATTCCGACATTTCGTACATGGGCACCGCACCTTATCGATCATTGACAATGAAAAAGCTCGATCTACAAAAGCATCTGTCTTGGCGAACCACTCATCCGAGTGACCACCAGAACTGTTCTTCCAACCGGTATACATCTAACTACGATCCTCACCCATGTTTGAATCTGCAGTTTAATGTCAAGGAAATTATAGTTACTTTATAATTTATTTATGTCACGACCCTACATCTATTGGAAAGGATAGGTACTAAACCCACCCAAGTGACCTAGCGGAGCGTGCTCATGATGAGACGCGTGGTCTGGATCCGAACAAAATTTCGGCAGCATAACCCCGCTGTCCTCCACTGCACGCCCGAAAATGGTGCAGCAGAGAACAACAGGGTTATGCTGTCGAAATCTCATCTAGATCTAAACCCGCGTCTCATCACAAGACACGCCCACTCGGTCACTCCCAGGCTGTCCAAAAGGGACAGTTCAGAACCTACACGCCTCACATGCGTAACACATGTGAGACGGGCCGGTTCGAAACGGGTGACGCATGTTGTATAGGTTTACGTCAATCTTTCATTTTTGAGTCATTTAAAAGAGAGAGAGGAAAGAACGAGAGAGAAGGAAAGAACGAGAGAGAGCGACAAAGAAGTGGGTCAGCCATCCTAAGTTATGCCCCGCTGGGGCCTGCCATTATCTTACGACGCCTTTAGGGTTAGCCGTTGTACGTTATGCCCCGTCATAAGTGGGTCAAAGATGAAACCGCCCCGTCGAGGCCCGCCATCCACGCGCGGGAGCTTGTCGTCCTCCATACCTGTCTCGACTAATACATTACCACTAAATGGGACATGACAGACCCTAAATGGGTCGTGTCAGGCCGGACCGGACCGAAACCCATTTATTTACATATAGTAACTAATCACGCAATCAATCAAAGTATTAATTAAACAATAATCAATTACAATACTAATTAAACAATTAATCAACTAAGATTAAATTAAACATGTAATCAACTAATTCAACCATTTAAACAACTAATTATTCTATTAATCAAATAACCAACAATTCAACAAATAAATTAACAACTAATCAGCAATAAAACAACTAATTACTCAACAAAGGGAAAGCTGCCATAATTCAACAAGAAAACAACTAATTACTTGCTAATTCAACTAATGATTCTTTCTCCACATACACACATACACACGGTGTCGGGTCACACATACACACGGTATCGGATCACACATACACACATACACACAGTGTCGGGTCACGGCGCCCACGGCGTTGGGAGGTGGCACGGCGAGCAGGGGCCGGGCGGCGCGGCGAGCAGGAGCTCGGAGCGTGGTGAGCACGGGCTCCAGGCGGCGCGGCGAGCAGGGCCCTGGCGAGGCGGGGCGGGGTCGAGCGGCGCGGCAGGACGGGGCGGGGCGGCGCAGCAGGGCGAGGCTCGGGGCGGGGCGCGGCGAGCGGCGGCGGCCAAGGCGCGTCCGGGGCTCGGCGCGGGCAGGGGCGGCCGGGCGGGGCTTGGGGTGGGACGGCTGCGGCAGGGCGGGGCGGGGCGCGGGGCGGCCGCGCTGCGGCGGGGCAGGGCACGGGGGTGCGCGGTGGGGCGGGGCGTAGGACGGTGGTGCGCGGCGGCAGGGCGGGGCGTGGCGGCGGAGGCGGCGCGGCTCGGCGAGCGCGAGGCGGAGCGGTGCGGCGGCAGTCAGCGGGTCGCGCGCATGAGTGGGCCGCGCGCGCGGCCCATGAGATGTAGGGTTATGTTCTTTATTTACGACGGCTTCTTACTTACGACGGTTTAGCTTTTAGCTGTCGTAAATGGTAATTAAATTCCGTCGGTCCTTTTATTTGCGACGGCCGAGAGCCAGCGACCGTCGTAAGTTAGTAAACTTACGACGGCTACCACGCGCCGTCGTAAGTACTTAATTTACGACGTCGTAAAATGTTGATTTTCCTGTAGTGAGGCGCCGCCGGCCGGCGGTGGAGGCGGCGGCGGGCGGCGATGGAGGTGGCGGTGGAGGTCAGCTCGGGGCAGGGCTGAGAGTCTGGCTTGGGCTCGGGCTGAGCAGCCCAAGTGCCCCACGACCGTCGGATCTAATCCGACGATCCACACGTTCTATGAGGATCATGAAAAATGGCCCTCAACCCTAATACACTCATTTTCATCCCCCTCCCTCTCTCCTCTCCAGAGCACAGGAGGCGGCGGAGCGAGGAATCGGCAGCGTGAGGCATCGGCGGTGGCAGCGCGAGAGGCCGGTGGCGCCTTGCAGCGACAGCGGCGGGCGGAGGCGGCGCCGGCATCGGCGACGCTCGGCCAGGCAAGGCGAGCCGCCCTGGCATCCCCCCACCACCGACTGGACGCCTAGGCGTCGGTACGCTGTCGGCGACGGCGGGGGCTGGTGGCAGCGGGGCCGGGGGTAAAGCAAAAACAATGTGCTTAAACAACTAATCAATCAACTAACTAAATTAAATAACTAAAATCAGAAACAATTACTAATTTAAACCAAATAATTAACAATTAAACTAATTATCTACTAAATACATACAAATTGATTAAGTATTTAAAATTTTGTCTAATCTAACTAACAACTAATTACAAAAACTAAAAAAATTACTTGATTCGGTCTCGCGACGGCGGCGATGGCTGCGGCGACAGAGTCGGTGGCGGTCCGTGGGAAGCAGGGGGTGGGGGCCGTGGCCGGCAACGGCGAGATTGGGGCCGGAGGCAGCGAGGCGGCGTCGGGCGGCTCGGGGCGGGGCCGGGGAAGCCCGGGGCGGCGCCGGGCGACTCGGGGCGGCGCCGGGCATCGGAGCGGCGGCGACTTGGCGGCAGGGCGGGGGCGGCTCAGGTGGCGGGGCGGTGGCGGCTCGAGCGGCGGGGCGGCGCAGGTCTACGGCTGCGGCGGTGCGGGCCCGGGCCGGGGCGACGGTTAAAACCATCCACTTACGACGGTCAGGTAACTTACGACGGCTTAGATTACGGCCTTCGTAAGTTACACTTAGTTTACGACGGTGGTGTAACTTACGACGGCATAGGGTTGCGGCCGTCGTAAGTTACGGTTATTTTACGATGGTCCAGTAACTTACGACGGCCATGGGCCTGTAGCCGTCATAAGTTAGTTTACTTACGACGGATCGAAGCGACCGTCGTAAGTTAATTTACTTACGACGGCTAGTCGTCGTAAATAACGCGGGCCGTCGTAAGGTGCGACGTTTCCTGTAGTGCATGGTGTCCAACCCCCATACTGCGAATGACCATGAGGGCGGGATCATCCAAAACTTTTGTGCCGGTGTGTGGATCTGATTGGCATGGAACTGGCACACCTTGCATCTCTTGATCAGCTCGACGGCATCTAGGAGAGCTATCTTCCAGTGGAAGCCATGCCGGAAGGCTTTACCGACTAGCGTGCGGAGTGAAGCGTGTTTGCAGCACTGGTCTCCTTGGATCTCTGCGAGTAGCTCGCAGCCCTCCTCCCGGGTTATGCACCGCCATAGAACGATGTTGGCGCCACGCCGGTAGAGATCTCCATCTACCAGCGTATATCTCTTAGCCATACAAACGATCCCTTCAGTGGTTACATGTTCATCAGGAAGGATGTTATCCTTCAAGTAGGTCCGAACCTCCGTGATCCATGCATTAGGACCTACTTGAGCTTCTGGGTCTTGGGCGTCGGATTGCACGGAGTCCCCGGTGACGCATACGATCCTTGGCGGGCGCCATGGTCGCAGGGCCGCCGGGACTGCCATCTTCGAGGTGCTAGGCTCGCCCCCTTCGCCTTGTTCGGCAGGCCAGACTGTATGATGCAGTAGCTTTCTTTCAAAGATGCCTTCGGGGACCGGAGTCCATGCAGAAGCTTTTGCTAAAAAGTCATCTGCCACCGCGTTGTTGGCGCATGGGATATGGCACTACTCCAAAGCACGAAATTCCTTCTCCATCTTTGTAACACCCCAAATTTTGATTCAAAACTCTAAACCATGTTCAGAGGGGAATTTAAAAATTTTTGGACGTGTTGCATGTTTTGCAAAAATTCAAATTCAAACTGGAATTCAAATTATACTCAAAACAGAAAAGAAATGGAAAAAGAAAAAGAGAAACGGGAAAAAAACCGGCCAGTGGGCCGAAACCCGCCAGCCGGCCCAGTTTTCCCCGCGCTAGCCCGCCCCCGCGCGCGCCGCGCTGTCTCTTACAGACAGGTGGGACCCGCCTGTCATCCCTAACCCCGAGCGTCTGCGGCCCGGACTTTTCCCCCCGAGCGCGCGCGATCTTAAGCGATCGAAAAACCGCGTTCCTCCGCCGAATTCCGGTCCCAGAAGAATCCAACTCGATCACAACTGACCCACCGCCCTCCCCCGGCTATAAAAACCCCAGCCCCGATCGGTTTTTCCCACGCGATCGCCGATTTTTTACTCCGGTGAGCACCGAGACTTCGCCGGTGAATTCTGGCCGATCTAAGCTCGGAAACTCTGATCTAACTCGCTGGTCTTGATCCACCGCCTCCGGGGAACTTTGCAGGTGTAGAAAACTCGGAGAGTTACGGTGTAAACACAGCGCCGACGAGCTTCGCCGTGGTTTTGCCTCGGACCTCGCCGCCGATCGCTTTCCAGGACCCCCGAGCTCGAGAAAACCCCCGAGGTGAGATCCCTGACCTCCCCTCTACCGATCTAGGCCATAAGATCACAGTTCTAGGCAGAATTCTCGAGGATCCGAAACTTTCCGGCGAGATCGCCGCTTCCCGCCGCCGTGCGCCGCCGGCAGCGCCGCCCGCGCTCGATCAGAGCGACGTGGCCGCTTGTGCGCCGTTTATTTTAAATCGCACGGTAGACTTTAAAACCCCGCGTACCGGTTCGATGTTATAATCTCAGCCGTCGGTTTAAAATCGGACGGTCCACGTCAGCCCCGCATTATAAAGACTGGAATTCTTACGTGCTACCCCCTGAGGTTCTCTGGAATTGAGAGCTAGCCCCGGAAACTTCAGATCTAGCCCCTGGAACTCCAGAAAATCATGTAAATTCATTTAAAAATCAGTTTTAGCCCCTGGACTTAATAAAAATTAGGAAAAACACCTCTGATAAGTGTAGCTAGACCCCTGGAAATTATGAAAATAATATTATAGACCCTGTAATGGGGTGAATTCATTATTTTAGCCCTGTTTAGTATTTAATTTAGAAAATTGAATATGTAACTAGTGTTTAAAAATTAAAAAGTGGTAATTGTCAAAATTAATTAAAAACTTTCTCAGTACTTAGGAAACTTTGGAGTGAGATAAAAATATATTTTGGGCTGAAATGAATCTGTTTCATTTAATTATTTATATTATTTAGTAGAGGGACACATTTTTAAGTAAAGAATAACTATAGAAAAAAAATAGGGAAAATAATTATGAAATAGTTTACATCAGAGGCCAAGGTCAAAATATGTTATTAAATTATTTAGGACCAAAACCTATACTGGTTAGATGATGTGTATTACTAGTTTCATAATATAATACACAATTATGCATAGGAATATAAATCTGAAAATATAGCAACTAGTAAATGATAAATGGAGTTTTTAAAATCCAAAGAGTTCAGTTTAGGGTTGATAGAAATTGTGAAGGCATATATGGAGAAGAAAAATACTTTTCATACATACTTGGTAGTTTAATGTAAGGAATTTATTTAAAACTGAAACACACACACATATATATATATATATAGTATGTAAGTATAAATATGAACACCAAAGTAGGAATCATACACATATAAATAAGAGTGTATGCAAGCCACAGATCAACACACAAAGTAACCACAACACATATAATGGTGAATGAATTTCATAAATATGAATGTGTGGTTTGTATAAAGTAGAAGTGTGAACTATGTCTTATGATTGTTGTTTTTCTTTTGCTATGTGTGATGGTATGAAGTAGAACCTGTTCAAGAGCAAGTTAACCCTTTTCAAGATCAGGACTACCAATTTCAAGAGCAGCAAGAAGGAGGCAAGTGTCCTTGACCACTTTGATCCTATGCTAGGATGTGTAGATAGAATTATTTGCATTGTCAAATGAAATATGAAACCCATGCTAGGAAAGTTTCCCTAGAATTGCATTACCTTGTTTCCTTGTAGCTTGGGTTGGGATTTATTTTGTCATGTTATTTATTTACATGCATATGCTTAGCCATGCTTAGAATGGGATATTTGGGATATGAGAGCATCAGTTTATTATACCATACTCTTGAATGAGCTATTGTGAGTTATGTAGAGGTAGGGATCAAGGCAAGTTGGATGTTTTGGTTGTGTGCTGGGTGCACGAGACTTGGGTTTGTGTTTAGTACTTGCCTGGATCCTAAGGACCGGTTCATGGAGCATGTAACCCGGCTTTACAGTGCCAACCACATGCTGAGATGGGGCAGCTTGGCCAATTAATTAGGTGTATCCCCGGCGTAGTATGGGTGTGTTGGATGGTGCGGGGATTAGGTGTCAGCTGGACTACCATATGAACCGCAAGGCTCAAGAGGGGGCCACTGCAGCGGGGTTGGAGCCTCTTGTATGCTGTTAGGGGTGAAACCTCAGTGGGCCCACGCTCGTCGGGAATCCCTTTGTAAAGGCTTCGTAGTGATCTCCTGGCTACACACCTGGGAAGTGTGAATGTGGATCGTAGCCACTGGCATAATGGAGGTTCTTTTAGTACACCCGGCAACGGGGGATGAAATCACTACTTGTGGGTACAGTGGTACAAACTCTGCAGAGTCAAAACTGTCTTGACAGCCGTGCTCACGGTTAAGAGCGGCCTGGACTTATTCATGATTAGAGGAATTGATGGTTTTGAAAGTTAAGCGGGGAGCTTAACATTGGAAATGATGTTATGGTTATTGGATTATGATAATGGGTTGGGAGATTGGGACCATTTCACCTGTGTAGTAATGTAGGTGCTTAATAAGCTAAGGTGATAGGTATTAATTGCGTAGTGCTTTAACCATGAGTTCAACCTCTCCTTGTTCTAGCCATGCATGATAAAATTTTCCCACACTTGCTGAGTACCATTGGTACTCAACCTTGCATATTTGTTGGTTTATATTGCTGCTCAGGTCAAGATAATGAGGTGGTGTATAATGACCAAGATTTTGGACCCGAGGAAGGTTTTTAGGTTCATGAAGACCCCCGGGCAACGCCTGTGATGGAGCCCTAAAGAATAATATTCCGCTGCTAGTTTATTTACTTGTGATGAACTTATTATTGTCCATCGAGACATTTACTATGTAAGACCTACTTATATTCGACACCTGGCTTGTAATAAATGATGCTTCACTATTTGTCATCACATGTATGAGAAAATGATCCTGGCATACATGTGATATTCACTTGGTTGTTTCTTCGGAAAAACCGGGTGTGACAATCTTAGAGGTGTTCTATGTCTCGTGGTCTGGGTAGAAATACCCATCCTCTGCAACCAAACGACATAATTGTACTGGTCGGGAGGGACCCTCCCGGCTGGGGGGAGGCTTGTCACCCCTCCTCAAGAGAGCATTGGTAGGAGCACCAGGTAGCCTTACCTTGAGCTGCCAACTTTTTGCTGTATGTGTGGGTGTCGGGTGAACTCTTGTCACATGACGAAGCGGGGAACACCTGGTTAGGCATGGAGCGTCTTGCGTCGCTCGCTGCGGTCGGAGTCGGAGCTCTCTTCTTGGTCATAGATGACCATCAACGCCCGCTTGGCGTCTTGGAACTCCATCTCCTGGTCGGTGCTGACCTCCGGGTCAGCCTTTTACTTGCCCTCCCGCTGACAGAAGGGTGCACCATCCTGGCGCTGCTGTCGGAACTCTCGGAAGCGCTCCGCCAGCCTCTGGATCCCCTGACACTAGCTGGTTCTATGTCGGTCGGTGTCGTGGACCGGGCACCTCCGGTCACCGTCGTCGCTGTCGGACGGCTGTCGCGGGCGCGTGTCGGTGCCCGGCCCCCGACCCCCTGTAGCTTCTACTGCTGCTGCAATGTGGGCTCCGGCTAGTAGCTTGTCCTTGCCACTGGCCTTCTTCTTCTTGCCGCCAGAGCTCTCCCTGGCGGACTCACCCCCCTTGATGGGCGGTGTGCCAGTTATTTATCTAACCTAATTTTAAATTCTTTTGTTTTAGATGGTTCGCATGATTCGCACCGCTCGTAAGTCCACCGGAGGGAGAGTTCCCGTAGTTGCCCTTGCCGAAAGAGAGGAGAGTCGTCCAGTGACGTATCTTTCCTATGGATTGGCAGTAGGAGATTTGTTGCGCCGTCTTCGGCGTATGCTCGAAGCCGCCGGCAATACGGGCAAGCTAATCATCCACTATAACTCCACCAGGACCATCCGTGAGAAGAGGGAAGAATGGAGTTCGGAGATGAGGATTATACACAAGAATCAACTGCTTAAGATTCACCACTCTCCAGCTTGTCGAGCAACACAAGTTGACGCAGAGAAAGATGTCACCTGGGAGGCCATCACCTGCCAGAGTCACATCTATCGTCGCCACTTGGACAAAACTGAGTACATGTATGTCCTCCAACGTGAGAGTGGTACCACGGAGTACAAGTACCCACCGGTGCAGCAAGGGACTTCCCATGAGCACATGGACTTGTGCTTGGAGGATGCTGCTATGCTCAGCACTCGACTGCAGGAGTGTCAACAAGAGCTTCAGGATGTCCGAGACACCCTGAAGGAAACGGAGGCGTTGCTGCGAGCTTGCTTAAAGGCGAGAGAAAGAGGAGATGGGAATGAACTGTGTGTCACCGTGAATGATACATGGACTCCTGACTCCCCGGATCGCCGAGCGATCAAGCGTCGTCGCACTTCTCCACCAGCAGCCTCCCCACCCAAAGCAGAGTCAGAAGATAGCCGAAATGAGGAGGAAGATCCCGAGGAGCCAGCTCAAGAGGACGAGTAGTGTAGAGTCTTTCCCCTAGCTAGCAAGAGGTCGAGTAGTTGAGTCGTTACGTAGTTAATGGTGTGATGATGCTTGGTGTGTGACGTGAGTTGTGGAAGCCATGAGCAATTGTCCACAGCCTCGTCTTCAGATTGTTTTGCTTTGGTGTGTGAACCCACAGGAAATAATAGTGCATTTATTTGGTGTGAGATATAAACCCTCGTAAAATTTTAACAAAGCCTCAACACCTCAAAGCACCAACAAATGAAAGTAGTAAGATGATACTAAATGATATCAAATTAACATTTGTTGATTCTGCCAGATGGCCGGAAGAGGAAAAGGACGTGCTGCCAACCCCGCCAACAACAACGATGAGGCATGCAACCCTCATCTTTCTGGAGGCCAGGACAGGGGTAGTCGCCGTGAAGAAGTTGATCCTCTCCACCAAATGCTGGAGAATCAAAATCAGCTTATCCAGAACTTGACTCAAGTGGTGGCCAACTTGCATCAAGTTCCACCTCCACAAGCTGCACCACGCCAACCAAGGTTGAGTGAGTTTCTAGGAACTCAACCTCCAAAGTTTGCAAGTGCTGCTGAACCTCTGGAGGCAGATGATTGGCTGAAGACCATTGAAAGTAAGATGAGGATAATACAATGCCAAGGGTATGAGAGGGTGCTGTTTGCCTCTCATCAATTGCATGGACCTGCTGCTGATTGGTGGACCGCCTACGTGGCCGCCCATCATGACCCTGAGAACATCACTTGGGAAGAGTTCAAGCGTAGCTTCCGCAACCATTACATCCCAAGAGGTGAACTCAAAAACAAGAGGAAGGAATTTTTGGGACTGCAGCAGGGAAACATGACTGTGAGGGAATACCTCACTAAATTTACTCAACTATCCCGTTATGCTCCACGAGACATAGAGACTGATGAGCAGAAACAAGATTGTTTCGTGGAAGGACTTACCGCAGAGATGCAGTGTGCAATGTCCTCCAATGAGTATGAAAGTTTTCAAAAGATGGTGGACAGGGCATTTGTGGTGGAAAGGAAGCTAAAGGCCCTGGAAAATGAGAATAAGAGGAAGGCGGGGTGGTCACATCAGGCCTCAGGGAGCAACACCCGCCCACGTATGATGCAGCAACCTACGGGGCAGACAAGCCGTGCTGCGGTACCCTATTCAGCACCAAGAGGGTACAACCCAAACTACAGGCCACCCGCGGCACCAGCACAGCCGCCACGTCAGTTTGTGCAGCAGCCTCGCCCCGCATATCCACCTCGACCAGCAGTGCAAGGACCCCCAAACCAACCCCAAGACAACAAGGGCCCAGCATCTAAGATTGGGGTGCAATGTTTCAGCTGTGGTGAAGTGGGGCACTACGCCCATAAATGCCCAAAGAAGAAGCCTGCGCCGCCACAACAGCAGAATGTAGTGAGAGGACGGGTGAACCACGTCACTATGGAGGAAGCACAAGAGGCGCCCGACGTGGTAGTTGGTAAGTTTCCTGCCAATTTACACCTTGCAACTCTGCTGTTTGATTCTGGTGCTACCCACTCGTTCATTGCTCAAGGGTTTGTTAAGAAGCATGACCTAGCAACCACACAAATGAACCATATGCTAGCGGTAAACTCTCCAGGTGGAGAAATAAGGACAAGACAAGTGTGTCCCAAAGTGAGCCTAGACATTAATGGGGTAGTATTTACTGCTAACCTCATAGTGATAGATTCACAAGGGATAGATATTATTTTGGGTATGGATTGGTTGACCAAACATAAAGGAATCATCCATTGTTCGACCAGAACGGTGGAACTAACTCACCCCAATGGCACAAGAGTAAAGTTCATAACGATACACGAGCCTAGGAGGGACATTAAATTAAATCAAGTGGAGGTGAAAGTTGAGGAAATCAGGACTATCAGGGAATATCCAGATGTTTTTCCGGAGGAATTGCCAGGTATGCCTCCCGACCGTGACGTGGAATTCGCAATTGAGCTAGTACCGGGAACAGCCCCGATATACAAGAGACCTTATCGAATGGACTCCAAGCAGCTAGAAGAGCTCAAGGATCATTTGAGAGAATTGACGGAGAATGGGTATATTCGCCCTAGTTCCTCACCATGGGGAGCTCCGGTGATATTTGTGCCCAAGAAAGACGGAACCCAAAGGTTATGCGTGGATTACCGTGCCTTGAATGAGGTAACCATCAAAAACAAGTACCCATTACCCCACATTGAAGACTTGTTTGATCAGTTGAGGGGAGCTTGTGTGTTCTCGAAAATTGATCTCAGGTCGGGGTACCACCAACTCAAGATAAGGCAATCAGATATTCCCAAGACAGCTTTCGTATCTCGGTACGGACTGTATGAATACACTGTCATGCCTTTCGGGCTAACCAATGCCCCGACATATTTCATGTACCTCGTGAACAAGGTATTCATGGAATATCTGGACAAATTTGTGGTGGTTTTCATAGATGATATTCTCGTCTTCTCCAAAGATGAAGAAGAACATGAGAAACATCTAAGGTTGGTGTTACAGAGGCTGAGAGAACACCAACTATATGCCAAGTTGAGCAAGTGTGAGTTTTGGCTGAAGAGAGTTCCTTTTTTAGGACATATAATCTCGGAGGGAGGAATCTCCGTAGATCCCGCCAAAATCGAGGATATCCAGAAGTGGAAAACCCCTGAAAATGTCGGGGAAGTTCGAAGCTTTTTGGGCTTGGCTGAATACTATCGACGGTTTATTGAGGGATTCTCCAAGATCTCGAGACCTCTCACCAAACTGTTGGAAAAGGGAATCACATTCACCTGGACGCCACAGTGCGATACGAGCTTTCAGGAGCTAAAGAAGAGATTGACAACAGCCCCAGTGTTGGTTATGCCAGATATGCAGAAGAATTTCACAGTGTACTGCGATGCCTCTGGAAATGGGTTGGGATGTGTTCTCATGCAAGAAGGACATGTCGTGGCATATGCATCCCGGCAGCTTCGGAAGCACGAGAAGAACTATCCTAAACATGATCTAGAACTAGCTGCAGTGGTACACGCGTTGAAAATTTGGCGGCACTATTTGATGGGGAAGAGGACAGAGATATATACGGATCATAAGAGTTTGAAGTACATATTCACACAACCAGATCTCAACCTCAGACAAAGGAGATGGTTAGAGCTAATCAATGACTTTGATGTGGGCATCAACTATCATCCCGGAAAAGCAAACGTCGTGGCCGATGCTTTGAGTCAGAAAGTGCAGGTCAATAAGTTGAGTTTGAAGGACATGCCTGCAGAATTGAAAGACGAGGTTATAAGGCTCAATCTATGTCTAGTAAATAGTGGTGAAGCCATAGCCATGGAAGTGGACTCCACACTCGAGCAAGACATACGCGAGGGCCAAAAGAATGATGAGAAGATACAAGAGATCAGACAGCTCATCAAGGAAAATAAAGCTCCTGGTTTTAGAGAGGATGAACAGGGAACGGTGTGGCACGGGAAAAGGATCTGTGTGCCAGAAGTAAAAGAGATCCGTGAATTAATTTTGAAGGAGGCTCACGATTCCGACTATTCCATTCATCCTGGGAGTACGAAGATGTACCCGGATCTCAAGAGCAGGTATTGGTGGTATGGCATGAAGCGAGATGTCGCGGAACATGTTGCCCTATGTGACACATGTCAGTTGGTGAAAGCAGAACATCAACGACCCGCGGGATTGCTGCAACCACTCAAAGTGCCTGAATGGAAGTGGGAAGAAATCAGCATGGATTTTGTCGTGGGATTGCCTAGGACCCAATCCGGGCATGATTCAATATGGGTCATTATTGATCGGCTAACCAAGGTAGCTCATTTCATTCCTGTGAAAGAAAGCTACAGCGGATCCAAATTGGCAGAATTGTACATGTCAAGGATTGTGTGTTACCATGGAATGCCAAAGAAGATAGTGTCGGACCGAGGGACACAGTTCACCTCGAGGTTTTGGCAAAAGTTGCATGAAACCATGGGAACCCATCTGAATTTCAGCTCTGCCTATCATCCCCAAACTGACGGGCAGACGGAAAGAACCAATCAGATCCTTGAAGATATGTTAAGGGCATGTGCACTCAAAAACAATAGGAGTTGGGACAAGAACTTACCATATGCGGAATTTTCCTATAACAATAGTTATCAAACTAGTATGAAGATGTCACCGTTTGAAGCTTTGTATGGAAGGAAGTGCAGAACTCCCCTATTTTGGAACCAAACAGGAGAAAGTAAAGTGTTTGGTCCAGAAGTGCTACAAGAAGCCGAGGCGAAGGTGAGGGAGATTCGCAACAACTTGAGGATAGCACAAACACGCCAGAAGAGTTATGCTGATGTACGAAGAAGAGAACTCGTTTTCAACGTGGGAGACTATGTTTATCTCAAGGTGTCCCCTATCATAGGACTTCGTCGGTTCAAGGTGAAAGGGAAGTTGTCACCTCGATACATCGGACCCTTTCAAGTTTTGGAAAGAAAAGGCGAAGTGGCGTACCAACTAGAGTTACCGGTTCATCTATCGGATGTACACGATGTATTCCATGTGTCACAACTCAAGAAATGTCTGAGGACGCCTGAAGAGGTGTTACCCATGAATGAAGTGGATGTAGCTGAAGATTTATCTTATGCTGAGCAACCATACAAGATTTTGGAGACAATGGAACGCCTCACCAGAAACAAGAGAATCCGGATGTGCAAGGTGCAGTGGAAGCATCACTCAGAAGAGGAAGCTACCTGGGAACGGGAAGATGAGCTCAAGGCACAATTTCCGGAATTGTTTTCTTAGAAACACCAATCTCGAGGACGAGATTTCTTTTAAGGGGGGTAGAGCTGTAACACCCCAAATTTTGATTCAAAACTCTAAACCATGTTCAGAGGGGAATTTAAAAATTTTTGGACGTGTTGCATGTTTTGCAAAAATTCAAATTCAAACTGGAATTCAAATTATACTCAAAACAGAAAAGAAATGGAAAAAGAAAAAGAGAAACGGGAAAAAAACCGGCCAGTGGGCCGAAACCCGCCAGCCGGCCCAGTTTTCCCCGCGCCAGCCCGCCCCCGCGCGCGCCGCGTTGTCTCTCACAGACAGGTGGGACCCGCCTGTCATCCCTAACCCCGAGCGTCTGCGGCCCGGACTTTTCCCCCCGAGCGCGCGCGATCTTAACCGATCGAAAAACCGCGTTCCTCCGCCGAATTCCGGTCCCAGAAGAATCCAACTCGATCACAACTGACCCACCGCCCTCCCCCGGCTATAAAAACCCCAGCCCCGATCGGTTTTTCCCACGCGATCGCCGATTTTTTACTCCGGTGAGCACCAAGACTTCGCCGGTGAATTCTTGCCGATCTAAGCTCGGAAACTCTGATCTAACTCGCTGGTCTTGATCCACCGCCTCCGGGGAACTTTGCAGGTGCAGAAAACTCGTAGAGTTACGGTGTAAACACAGCGCCGACGAGCTTCGCCGTGGTTTTGCCTCGGACCTCGCCGCCGATCGCTTTCCAGGACCCCCGAGCTCGAGAAAACCCCCGAGGTGAGATCCCTGACCTCCCCTCTACCGATCTAGGCCATAAGATCACAGTTCTAGGCAGAATTCTCGAGGATCCGAAACTTTCCGGCGAGATCGCCGCTTCCCGCCGCCGTGCGCCGCCGGCAGCGCCGCCCGCGCTCGATCAGAGCGACGTGGCCGCTTGTGCGCCGTTTATTTTAAATCGCACGGTAGACTTTAAAACCCCGCGTACCAGTTCGATGTTATAATCTCAGCCGTCGGTTTAAAATCGGACGGTCCACGTCAGCCCCGCATTATAAAGACTGGAATTCTTACGTGCTACCCCCTGAGGTTCTCTGGAATTGAGAGCTAGCCCCGGAAACTTCAGATCTAGCCCCTGGAACTCCAGAAAATCATGTAAATTCATTTAAAAATCAGTTTTAGCCCCTGGACTTAATAAAAATTAGGAAAAACACCTCTGATAAGTGTAGCTAGACCCCTGGAAATTATGAAAATAATATTATAGACCCTGTAATGGGGTGAATTCATTATTTTAGCCCTGTTTAGTATTTAATTTAGAAAATTGAATATGTAACTAGTGTTTAAAAATTAAAAAGTGGGACAAACATAATTGTCAAAATTAATTAAAAACTTTCTCAGTACTTAGGAAACTTTGGAGTGAGATAAAAATATATTTTGGGCTGAAATGAATCTGTTTCATTTAATTATTTATATTATTTAGTAGAGGGACACATTTTTAAGTAAGGAATAACTATAGAAAAAAAATAGGGAAAATAATTATGAAATAGTTTACATCAGAGGCCAAGGTCAAAATATGTTATTAAATTATTTAGGACCAAAACCTATACTGGTTAGATGATGTGTATTACTAGTTTCATAATATAATACACAATTATGCATAGGAATATAAATCTGAAAATATAGCAACTAGTAAATGATAAATGGAGTTTTTAAAATCCAAAGAGTTCAGTTTAGGGTTGATAGAAATTGTGAAGGCATATATGGAGAAGAAAAATACTTTTCATACATACTTGGTAGTTTAATGTAAGGAATTTATTTAAAACTGAAACACACACACATATATATATAGTATGTAAGTATAAATATGAACACCAAAGTAGGAATCATACACATATAAATAAGAGTGTATGCAAGCCACAGATCAACACACAAAGTAACCACAACACATATAATGGTGAATGAATTTCATAAATATGAATGTGTGGTTTGTATAAAGTAGAAGTGTGAACTATGTCTTATGATTGTTGTTTTTCTTTTGCTATGTGTGATGGTATGAAGTAGAACCTGTTCAAGAGCAAGTTAACCCTTTTCAAGATCAGGACTACCAATTTCAAGAGCAGCAAGAAGGAGGCAAGTGTCCTTGACCACTTTGATCCTATGCTAGGATGTGTAGATAGAATTATTTGCATTGTCAAATGAAATATGAAACCCATGCTAGGAAAGTTTCCCTAGAATTGCATTACCTTGTTTCCTTGTAGCTTGGGTTGGGATTTATTTTGTCATGTTATTTATTTACATGCATATGCTTAGCCATGCTTAGAATGGGATATTTGGGATATGAGAGCATCAGTTTATTATACCATACTCTTGAATGAGCTATTGTGAGTTATGTAGAGGTAGGGATCAAGGCAAGTTGGATGTTTTGGTTGTGTGCTGGGTGCACGAGACTTGGGTTTGTGTTTAGTACTTGCCTGGATCCTAAGGACCGGTTCATGGAGCATGTAACCCGGCTTTACAGTGCCAACCACATGCTGAGATGGGGCAGCTTGGCCAATTAATTAGGTGTATCCCCGGCGTAGTATGGGTGTGTTGGATGGTGCGGGGATTAGGTGTCAGCTGGACTACCATATGAACCGCAAGGCTCAAGAGGGGGCCACTGCAGCGGGGTTGGAGCCTCTTGTATGCTGTTAGGGGTGAAACCTCAGTGGGCCCACGCTCGTCGGGAATCCCTTTGTAAAGGCTTCGTAGTGATCTCCTGGCTACACACCTGGGAAGTGTGAATGTGGATCGTAGCCACTGGCATAATGGAGGTTCTTTTAGTCCACCCGGCAACGGGGGATGAAATCACTACTTGTGGGTACAGTGGTACAAACTCTGCAGAGTCAAAACTGTCTTGACAGCCGTGCTCACGGTTAAGAGCGGCCTGGACTTATTCATGATTAGAGGAATTGATGGTTTTGAAAGTTAAGCGAGGAGCTTAACATTGGAAATGATGTTATGGTTATTGGATTATGATAATGGGTTGGGAGATTGGGACCATTTCACCTGTGTAGTAATGTAGGTGCTTAATAAGCTAAGGTGATAGGTATTAATTGCGTAGTGCTTTAACCATGAGTTCAACCTCTCCTTGTTCTAGCCATGCATGATAAAATTTTCCCACACTTGCTGAGTACCATTGGTACTCAACCTTGCATATTTGTTGGTTTATATTGCTGCTCAGGTCAAGATAATGAGGTGGTGTATAATGACCAAGATTTTGGACCCGAGGAAGGTTTTTAGGTTCATGAAGACCCCCGGGCAACGCCTGTGATGGAGCCCTAAAGAATAATATTCCGCTGCTAGTTTATTTACTTGTGATGAACTTATTATTGTCCATCGAGACATTTACTATGTAAGACCTACTTATATTCGACACCTGGCTTGTAATAAATGATGCTTCACTATTTGTCATCACATGTATGAGAAAATGATCCTGGCATACATGTGATATTCACTTGGTTGTTTCTTCGGAAAAACCGGGTGTGACAATCTTAGAGGTGTTCTATGTCTCGTGGTCTGGGTAGAAATACCCATCCTCTGCAACCAAACGGCATAATTGTACTGGTCGGGAGGGACCCTCCCGGCTGGGGGGAGGCTTGTCACCCCTCCTCAAGAGAGCATTGGTAGGAGCACCAGGTAGCCTTACCTTGAGCTGCCAACTTTTTGCTGTATGTGTGGGTGTCGGGTGAACTCTTGTCACATGACGAAGCGGGGAACACCTGGTTAGGCATGGAGCGTCTTGCGTCGCTCGCTGCGGTCGGAGTCGGAGCTCTCTTCTTGGTCATAGATGACCATCAACGCCCGCTTGGCGTCTTGGAACTCCATCTCCTGGTCGGTGCTGACCTCCGGGTCAGCCTTTTACTTGCCCTCCCGCTGACAGAAGGGTGCACCATCCTGGCGCTGCTGTCGGAGCTCTCGGAAGCGCTCCGCCAGCCTCTGGATCCCCTGACACTAGCTGGTTCTATGTCGGTCGGTGTCGTGGACCGGGCACCTCCGGTCACCGTCGTCGCTGTCGGACGGCTGTCGCGGGCGCGTGTCGGTGCCCGGCCCCCGACCCCCTGTAGCTTCTACTGCTGCTGCAATGTGGGCTCCGGCTAGTAGCTTGTCCTTGCCACTGGCCTTCTTCTTCTTGCCGCCAGAGCTCTCCCTGGCGGACTCACCCCCCTTGATGGGCGGTGTGCCAGTTATGGCCCTCCGCTGCCCTGGCACACTTGTCCGCCAAGCTGAAGAGCTCGGAGACGTGCTGCATGTCGTGCGTGGCCAACTTCTCGAGCATATTCTTGTCGGGACGCCCTGTCGGAAGGTGACGACAACGGAGGCGTTGGACATGCAGCGGACGGTGTTCCTAACCTGGGAGAAACGCCGGATGAAGGAGCATGGCGACTCTTCCAGTTGCTGTTGCAGGGCGTCGAGGCCGGCCTCGAGCCCGGTCGAGTGTAGGAACTCTCGAAGTTGGCCGTAAACTGACGGCACAACTCTTCCCAGGAGGTTACGGACTCCTGGAGTAAGTTCATCAGCCATGATCGGGCTGACCCGGTCAAGGCTACGGGGAAGTAGTTGGCCATAGTGGCCTCATCCCCTCCTGCAGATAGGATGGCGGTGAAGTAGATCTGCAAGAACTCGACGGGGTTGACTGTCCCGTCGAACTTCTCCGGCAAGTGCTGCCAGAACATGCGCAGCCACACTGCCATACGAAGGTGTGGAGCGAGAGCCATGCAACCTCCCACCGAGCCTCCGGAGACAGGGTTTTGGCTTGCATAAATGGGGCACATGGTACTCGGGGTACCATACTCCTCTCCGAGGCTACGTCGCCACTCGCTCTGTGGATCGATGGTGACGCGACCATCTTCCTTCTAACGGCGGCGGCGGTCCAGCTCGCCCCTGAGGTCTGTGGTGGGGGGCCTGGACGTCGCCGTCGAGTGGGTTGCCACCGCCCAGTAATCCCTCGTTAGGGCACGGGGCGGCGTCTGCACCGTTTCTGGCCGCCGTCTTTGGTGGCATGGCGAGTTAAGCGCGGTGACGACTAGGTGGTCGACATCGTTGCGCTACTGCTCAGCAGCAGGCGGGGAAGCTCCCACGCTCGGGGGGTTGTGAAGGAGAGCGCGGGCTGCTAACAACGCGCTCTCCGGGCTGGCTTCAGTCGGTGCTTGGGACGCCGTCGCCACCGAAGGCTGCCAGGAGGCAACAGGAACCGTCGCCGTAGGGACTGGCGCCTGCGCAGATGGTCCCGCTTTGGGACGAGAGGATGCTTCGTGCTCGCTCTGCCTCTGGCTGCGCGAGAGGCGGGAAGAATCTCTGAAAGATTGGATGTTCACCATTGTGGGCTTCTCGAATAGCTTCAAGAACCAAAAGCCCCCTACCTGGCGCTCCAAATGTCGAAGTGTTCGCTACGATACTTCCCCCGGTCTGCTCGGAAGTAGCCCACGGAGGTTCTTTTTATTGGAGAGGCTAGTGGATCTCGAAGGTCAGAGCACAATGGCGAGGAAGGACACGAGGATTTACGTGGTTTGGGCTGCCGGCGCGTAATACCCTACATCCACGGGTGAGCTTGTTGTATTGCTTGCGCGTATGAGCGTGTGAGGGAGTCGGGTAGCGAACCCGGAGCTAGAGTTGCCGAGTTGCGAACCCTTTGCCTGGAGGCTGCCGTGGTCCTTTTATAGTCTAAGGCCAGAGCAGTTACAATGTGGCCGGGGCCCGACAGGTGGCACCACAACTGTCTGTACCCTATACATGAGCTAGGGTATCTATTGCTAAACGCGTTGTCTCGGTCGGTGGAGTTAAGGCGTGCCGCCTGTTCCGCCGGGCGCCTCTGACTGGGTAGGAGGTGATGATGAAGCTTCCGTCTTGTCGCCATGTCCCATCACTCTGACGAGCGGCTCTGCACTGTTGGGTGGCACTGTTGTGCCATCATGCCTCGCCGCCCTATCTTTCACCGTAATGGCGCACAGACGGAGGACGCATGCGTGCACCGTGCACCATGCTTCTGGGGAAGGCGCGAGCCTTGAATGCGTACCTTCCTCTTTACTGCTTGGGCATCTGCCCGTTGCTTGTTGGCGCGGAGCCCGGACGGCTGGTGTGAAATCCCAAAAGTCTAGCAAGTGGAGCTGAAATTTACACTGAGAAAATGTGAGGGAATTTAAATTTTTGAATACAACGATGTGATCTCCAAATGCTAAAGTAAACTTGCAAAAATATCCAACCACGGAGACCTAAATCTACCATTTGATTCTCCACTCATCCGATAATAGCCTGACAGAGTTTCACCTCGTTTGGAAACTATTGCCTATTTGTTGGAGTTAAAAACGGGCGATAATTTGAATTTGAATTTAAACTCAGTTTCAAATTCCATCTTTAATGAAATTCAAATTCGAGTGCCCCATTGTGTTCCTCACATTTCTTTTGGTCTACCCTCCACTTTTGGAAATTTTCGGACAAAAATCCGTGTGGGAATCCTAAAGCACAGAGAGAAGGAAGAATTGGGGTTGTGGACCCCACCGGTCAGTCTCACAAAAATGAAACCGACCCCATGGAGCCGTTAGCGCGCGCCACCTCCCGGCAATGTCGACCAACAGACGTCCGGAGCTCCACCTCCTGCTAATTTACCCCGGCAGCCAAAGGATAAGCGCATAGCCTGCCATGACCCGTTTCTTCCCCTCGCATTGTTCACTTTCCCCTCACACAACCGAAGAAACTCGCACACGCGCCCGACCTCTCTACTCCACGGCGTCCGAGCGCTAGAGGCTCTTTCGTGGCCGACGCCCTACACGAAAAAGGTCCACCACAAGGTGCTAAACACAATCGTGCCGACCTCCCCTTCTCTCATGCATCGTCGGGGGAGAATTTCTCCGTTTATTGCTTCGGTACTCATCGAACCGAGCCTCACCAAAATCTGAAATTCGTGGTGATGCCTCCACCATCACTTTTACCGAGCTATAGACATGATCTAGACCCTCCCACGCTTCTCTAGGATCAAGAACCATCGAATTTTTCATCGAGTTTTGGCGCTGTTCGTCGAGAATTTTGAGCCGGCACCGGTTTTGCCCCTAGGTCGCCGATGAGCCCCTATTTACGACCATTTTTGAGCTGATTTGAGCTCATGCCGGTGATGAGGGTGCAACCACAGTGCTCTAGTAAGAAGAACCGAAGAGTTTGAGCCATTCTAGTGTGCGCGCGACGTTGCCGAAGCCGAGCCGCCGCTCGTCGCCTACCCCGGGGAGGAGTTGCCCGTGGTCCAAAAGGGGGAGGCGGCGAGTTTGGGGCCGAGGGGAGGCCGGGAGGGCTCTTCCGGCGAGCCTCACCGGCGCTCACCGCCGTGCACCGCCACCCAGCCTCTGTTGGCGCGAGGTTAAAGAAAAGGGGTGGGCCCCACCGGTAGCAGTTTAAAATTTTCCAATTTCGGTTTAGATTTTCCTCCAACTTCCTTTGCTCATAACTTTTGATAGGAACCTCCAAAAATGGTGAAATAAATTCCATTGGATTCCTCTCAGTGAGTACTATCTAGGGGTGCATCCCAATTGTTATGGAAATTCCTATATTTGGCTCATTAATTCATTTAGGTAATCTTGTAGGAAATTTTACACGAGTTATGTATTGGAAAATTTCCAAATTTGGGAAGAACATTCTTCCAAAAATCCTTGAACTCCAGTAAAAATTTAAGAGACATTGGACTCCATTTGCTTGACCAAATGTTGTTTCAATTCTCTATATCTCTGAAAAATAGCAAAAATAGACAGAGCAAAATTCAGACTTTCACTCAAACTTCATAAATCCATATCTATGACTAGGAAGCTCCAATTGGGTGAACCAAATTTTTTTGGATTTATATTTACGAGTATTATCTAGCAAAACAAGTTTCAGCTCATGAAACTTATTATTTTTCCAGAATTAATTCCCTCAAGTTTAAAATGTTGGGAATTTTATCTAGAGAATTCCTTTATGGAAAATTCTTAAATTTAACTAGGATGTTCATCTGAAAATCCTTGAGTCACAGGAAAACTTTCAGATCCATACAAGTTCATTTAGTTCCCCTAATGGTGTAATTAAGTGAACTGCCCTGAGAAAATAAAAAAAGTCCAGAAACATTTTTCAGATTTTCACAAATCTTTATTAGGGCATAACTTTCTCTAGTATTCTTCAAATTACATGAAACCAATTCCATTAGAACCATCTCAAACTATATTTTCCCAAAAGTAATGGTTTGATCCATGAAAACCTCTGGAAATCCTTAGAAGCTCTAGTAAAGGCCATTTAGACTTTTAAATGTGTAGAGCTCAAATAGGCTTTGATTCAAATGAAATTTGGTCAAGTCTCTGGTTAGCTCCTTACCAAGCAACCATAAAAATTTCAGAGCCAAAGGGGATGTCTAGATAGAGTTATGGTCTTTACATATTCATTTAACACATTACATTTAAATTGACATATCGTACATTGCTTACGTGTAGTTGCTGAAGGTGAAGATACCCCGGAAGTTTTGGACTTCCTACTTCTGGACGAAGCACTAACATCCGACCAGCAGCAACAAGGCAAGCTCCGGTTTGCATTTAACAAGTTTACAAAGTTTTGCTTTATATACACATAGCTTGAGGTATGTTTGTGCATTAGGTGTAGGATGGATGAAACCCCAAGTGCATAACCAGATTATTCCTACAAGAGTGAGGGTAGTGTCTAAGTCCTCGAGTAGTCAGGCTATGCTTAATGTTCATAGAACTTCGGTACAAGTCGAGTAGTTGGAATCTACTCGCGAGTATAGGCTTCGGGACACACGGGATTGGTTCGAGTGATGTGAGATCACTTTAGTAAGAAGATGAGACTAGGCAGGGGCTAGGGCACAGTAAGAGGAAGTCTTGTGGGCGCAGCCCTATCCGTGTCGATTGAGGACCGATCCGTGTGCGGCCCCGCTGAACAAGTTTTGAACGTACCGAAGGCATATCGGATATATGGGCCCCGATAAATCGATGTAACCTGTACCTTCGGGCGTTGAGGCATAATGCACCGACTTATAGGTCTAGGTTGAGGGCAGCAAGGTGGAAATCTGCTAACGGGCATAGAGAGATGCTCCGTGTAGGGAACCTCCTGTCCGTTTGAGTGTGGCCGGTTCGAC
The DNA here is from genome assembly GCA_030760725.1 of Neostapfia colusana. Classification (NCBI taxonomy): domain Eukaryota; kingdom Viridiplantae; phylum Streptophyta; class Magnoliopsida; order Poales; family Poaceae; genus Neostapfia; species Neostapfia colusana. The sequence goes on along the minus strand of JASWHV010000005.1, from coordinate 100,009,989 downwards.
GTTTGGGCTGTTTGGTGAAAGGTTGTCCCGTACGACATTGAGTGAGCGTGTTGTGCAGCTCCGCGGGTGGGCGTACGTGACGTGCTATTCGGGTATCCCTTCAGGTGTATATCGAGTCGATTCGCCGTCCCTCGCGGTTATGAGTATCACTTGTTCACTGCGTCGTGACGTAGATAAATTATGGAATATTGTGATTCAATTCTGCTGATATGTATAAATTGTATTGCTACATGTGTGCCACCAAATATCGCTTACTAAATTTCAGATTCATGAACTGTTAACTTGTGGCTAAAAGATGAATTAAGGATGAGCTTGTAGGCGTGTCCTTTGCTGCAATGTGCCATCCCATGTTGGTTATGAACTGCATGTAGAGTTTCATGTATAGATGAGTCGGTTAAGACTTGCCGAGCCATCGTGCTCATGGTTGCTGCTATTGAGTGTTTGCAAGTGATGACTACCCCACAGACTCGGGGTACGAGTCCACCGGCGAGGGCTACCCTCCGTCGGAGACCATGGCTGAGTGGGAGCCCTACACGCCGCGTTGAGCTGAGGAGTGGAGCTAGTGTGGGTTGTCCATAGGGTTGGACAACCAACTTTTGCTAGTTAGGTGGGCGTGAGTTGTATAAATTTAGCTTCCGCTGTTGTAGACTCTGTAATTAGTTATAAACTGAAGGTTTGTACTACTTTGTACATATTCAGTTTGTTTTTGATGTAATACAAAGTTTGCCTCATGATGTGTGCTGTCAGGTGTCACATCGAGCGGCACCACCCTCTAAGATCCTGGGCGTACGGATTCCGGTCCGTCACAGCTGGCCCCCGGGACACGTGTCTCTGTCGGAGGTATCCTGTGTAGTGGTGAGAGGTTCAGAGTTGTTGGACACGTGGCAGCACCGGAGCCCTCTCATGCTAGAGGTCGGGACCGGAGCCGTATGACACGTGAGACCTCCGGAGCCCTTCTTGGCGGGAAGGGCACCTGGAGTCGTCGCCCACATGGCAGCACCGGAGCCCTCCCATGCTGGAGGTCAGGCCCGGAGCCGTAGGACACGTGGCACCTCCGAAGCTATCCTTAACAGGAGGCGAGGCTCGGAGGTTCCATGCACGTGGCAGCGCCGGAGCCCTCCCTGGCAGGAGGTTGGGTCCGGCACCATCGGACACGTGGCGGCTCTAGAGCCCAAGCGTATGTGGCAGCCCCGAGGCTAACCATGGGCCTAGGGCACATGGCTTATGGTGGGACCCGCCTAAGCTGGAAGGCGGGGCCGAGGCTGTCTTTTACTCATTTCTCCTCTTATTAAATGTTAGATCAAAATGAATATAAATTTGACTTGATCCTAATTCGATCCAGCCTTTTTTGTTATTAGTTTAACTTTTTTCCTGTTATCAACCCTCCATCTGTTATTGTAGTGTTTGTGGTTTTGGTTGAATTTTGCTTTGTTCATCAAGTGGTGCAGTTTTTTAGATCTGAGTTTCCAAGTAAACTGAGTTACTTCTGGCTCTATGTTCTTTCCAAAGGTTTTTTCGATAAAACAACCGATTACGTATGACCATACAGCAGATTAGCAGAGCATCGTTCCAAATGTTTGCTTACAGTTCCTGTGGATTGAGCGAGCAATAATTATCTTCAGAACGCATATTTTTTGAACGAACTCAACACATCGTGAGCTTGGCGAGCCCGAAGTCCACCACCTTGGGAGCGAAGTCACTGCCAGTGGATTCAGCTGGATACATATTATCATGAGCTGTGATCCTGTGTCGCTTGCATCGACGACCATCCGGCGAGCACTTCGAGGTATCTGGGCATCAGCGGCACCTTGACATCCGTGACTCCTTCCAGCACCTGCACCACTTCCACCATGGTCGGCCGCACGTCGACCTCGTCCTGGATGCACCAGCAGGCGACCTTGTGTTAAACATAAAAGCCTATATCAATATTTGGTATGCTATATTGATTACCATATATGTCAGAAGTATACTTGGCATGATATATTAGGTACCATATATGTTGGGAGTATATTTAGTATGCTAGATAGACTACCATATGCATCAGTAGTATATCTGGTAGAGAATATATTATGCATAGTAGTCTATATTTATAAATAGAAAGGAATCATCTATTCTTGGAATATATGTAACATACCATGTATATATTTCTCTATAAATATAAGAGACCATGACCCATAGTGGTCAGGTCATTCAGCGCCATACAATCTATTATGGTAACAGAGGCGAGGTTCTAACCCATACCACAAATTTTTTCTTCCTCCTCCTCCACCACTTCCTCCTCCTCTATCATGTCGGGCGCTCACAACACCACCATGGCCTCGATCCCTATTCACCAAGTTGTCACCATTCGTTTAACGAAATCAAACTTCCTCCTATGGCGCGCTCAGCTCCTGTAGTATCTCCGGAGCTCAAAGCTGATCGGGTACCTAGATGGCACCCACGCCGCACCTGAGAAGAAGGTTGCTGCATCGACGGCCCCGGGTGGTGAACAAGTCCCCAATCCGGCGTACGAACGCTGGTATGATCAAGATCAACAAATATTGAGTGGTCTTCTATCGTCGATGACCGAAGAAGTTCTTCGGGATGTCGTCAATGCCACGTCTTCAAAGGAGGTCTGGGACTCTCTCCAGAAGAAGTTCGCCTCGTCTACGAAGGCGTGCACGGTGCAAATCCATGTGGAACTCGCTACATCGAAGAAACGCGATCTGTCCGCCACTGACTTCTTCCGCAAGATCACAGGGCTCGCCACCGAACTTGCTGCCGCTGATGCTCCCCTCCGTGATGAGGAGGTTCTCGCCTATCTCCTTGCAGGTCTCCCAAGCGAATACGACCCGTTCGTCACCTCGATGACGACAAAGACAGAGGCGCTCTCCCTCGATGACGTTTTCGCTCACTTGGTCGCATTCGAAGCCCGACAACTCCAGCACCTGACGGAACTACAGCTAAACCATGGTGCCTCCACGAATTACGTGGGCCGTGGCGGTAAATCTCATGGCCGCGGTCGTAGTGACTGTGGCCGTGGCGGCCGGTCTCGTGGCGGCACCCCGTCGCGCGATGATCGTCGTAACAACGGCCCTCGTCCTCAATGTCAGATCTGCGGCAAGCTCGGCCACACTGCCATCAAGTGCTGGTATAGGATGGACAACACGTACCAGGATGAAGCCCCCTCGGCAGCCTTGGCGTCCACAAACTCGTACAAGATCGACCCCAACTGGTATAGTGACACGGGCGCCACGATCTCGATCGCCTTGCTGTCCGTGAATGCCATCATGGAGGCGAACAAGTGCAAGTCGGAAATGGAGCAGGTTTGCAGATTATGCATGTTGGTCATTCTTCAATTAATACTGCTGCTCGCCCTCTTGCATTGTGCAATATTTTGCATGTGCCTGATATTTCCAAACATCTTCTTTTCGTTCATAAATTTTCTCGTGATAATAATGTCTTCTTTGAATTCCATCCATGGTATTTCTCTATTAAGGATCGAACATCGAGGAGAAGTCTTCTGGAAGGGCGATGTGAGTCTGGCCTCTATCCTATCAAGTCATCCGATGTCGCTGCCATCAAGCATGCCTTAGCGAGCAATTCTACTAGTCAAGCCCAATGGCATGCCCGACTCGGTCATCCTTCATCTCAAGTAGTTTGGTCAATTTTGCATCTCAATAATATTTCATGTCCTAGAGAGTCATCTTTATCGGTTTGTAATGCATGTCGACTAGCTAAGAGTCACCAGTTACCATACACAAGTTCTATTCATCGGTCTACATCACCCTTAGAACTCATTTTCTCCGATGTCTGGGGACCTGCACCCCAATCTGTTGGCGGTTTTAAGTATTACATCAGCTTTATTGATGATTTTAGTAAATTTTCTTGGATCTATTTAATGCATGATCGTACTGACGCTCCTCGTATATTTTTACAGTTCCAAGCGCATGTTGAGCGTCTCCTTGATGCTAAAATTAAGTGTGTTCAGTCTGATTGGGGTGGGGAATACCAGAAAATTCACAACACATTTTTTCGTTCTCTTGGCATATCTCACCGTGTTTCATGTCCTCATACACATCAACAAAATGGTTCTGCTGAACGTAAACACCGTCATATTGTTGAAACCGGTCTTGCTCTCTTAGCTCATGCAGACATGCCCCTTAAATTTTGGGATGAAGCTTTCCTTACAGCCACATACCTCATCAATCGCCTTCCTACTCGAGTTATTGATAACAAATGCCCTTTGGAGCGTCTATTCAATACACTACCCGATTACTCACTATTAAAAGTTTTTGGGTGTGCTTGTTGGTCTCATCTTCGTCCTTATAACAAACAGAAGCTCTCTTTTCGATCCAAGGAATGTGTTTTTCTAGGCTATAGCTCTTTACATAAAGGGTATAAATGTCTTGACACTGATTCAGGTCGTGTCTATATTTCCAGAGACGTTATTTTTGACGAGAATATTTTTCCTTTCAAAAGAACTCCACCCCATCCTTCCCAAAATTTGGAATTGACACATAGTAATATTGATTTGCGCATGTTGCAGTTGGGAAACAGCAGTACTAATTTGGAAAATGATCATATACATGCATATGTGCCTGCTAACTCTTTGGATGCAGATAATCAGGAATCTCCATCTTAGAGATCCGCTCCAGATATGTTGCCGTTACCTATATCACCCATGCAGCATGAATCAGATTTGGGAGCACCTACCATACCTGCTGATTGCCTGCCAGTTAATGGTGTGAATCAGGATGCGCTTCCTGATATTGAGGCCCAATCAGGTGTCGAGGCTGACGCACCCTTCGTCCATATGTACCGTACATACCTACAAAATAATATTAGACGTCCAAAGGTACGTACAGATGGTACGGTCACATATTCTGTGGTTCGGTCTTCTACTTCTGAGCCTACTTCTCATGTTGCTGCTATGGAGCATCCCATGTGGCGTCAGGCAATGAATGATGAATTTCAGGCACTGCTTAAAAATAAAACATGGCAATTAGTACCTCATCGTACTAGTATTAATGTCATTGACTGCAAATGGGTCTTCAAGCTGAAGCAAAAGTCAGATGAGTCTATTGACCGCTACAAAGCACGTCTGGTTGCTAAAGGTTTCAAACAACAATATGGAATTGATTATGATGATACTTTCAGTCCAGTTGTTAAACCAACTACTATTCGACTTTTATTGTCTCTTGCTGTTTCTCGAGGTTGGGCTATTCGACAAATGGATATTCAGAATGCTTTTCTACATGGCCTTCTTCATGAAATGTTTATATGAAACAACCACCTAGATTTGTGGATTCTCAACATCCCAATTATCTTTGCAAGTTGGATAAATCTCTTTATAGTCTCAAACAAGCACCACGTGCATGGTTTTCTCGCCTTAGCTCCAAACTCTTGAAGTTGGGATTTACAGCCTCAAAGGCAGACGTTTCTCTTTTTATTTTTAACAAGTCTGATATTCACATATATATTCTTATTTATGGGGATGATATTATTATAATCAGCTCGTCTTCTGTGGCTACTAAGAGACTCCTTACACAACTTAAGGCTGATTTTGCAGTAAAAGATCTTGGTAGACTTAGTTATTTCCTTGGAATTGAAGTATGTCATTCCTCTCATGGGCTCATTCTGACACAACACAAATACATACAAGATTTATTATCACGAACTAATATGCTCACCTCCAAAGGTGTGTCCACTCCTATGGTTCCTACTGAGAAGTTGGGACTAGATATGGGTGAAAAGCTCTCGTCTAAAGATACTACAAGATATCGAAGTGTTGTTGGTGCCCTCCAATATCTATCATTAACAAGGTCTGATATTTCTTCCTGTGTCAACAGAGTCTGCCAATTTCTATCAACTCCAACTACTGTACATTGGGCGGCAGTCAAAAGGATTCTAAGATATCTTCATGAAACAATTGATATGGGATTATGCTTCACCAAGTCTGGCTCTTCACTGCTTAGTGCCTTCTCAGATGCTGATTGGGCTGGAAATCCTGATGATCGACGAAGCACTGGCGGATATGCCATATTCTTTGGTGGCAATCTTATTTCTTGGAGTTCACGCAAACAGCCAACAGTGTCTCGTTCAAGTACAGAGGCTAAATATAAGGCAGTTGCTGATGCTACCGCAGAATTAATTTGGATTCAGGTGCTTTTGCGTGAGTTTGGGATTTCGCAGTCACGAGCACCTAGTCTGTGGTGCGATAATATTGGTCCCACCTATTTATCTGCCAATCCAATTTTTCATCGGCGGACGAAGCATGTTGAGGTTGATTATCACTTCGTTCGTGAACGAGTATCATCTCGTCAACTTGATGTGAGATTTATATCATCTAAAGATCAGCTCGCCGACATTATGACGAAGCCATTACCGGTCTCCTCATTCAATAATTTTCGACGCAATCTGAACTTAGTACCACACCGTTCAGATTGAGGGGAGATGTTAAACATAGAAGCCTATATCAATATTTGGTATGCTATATTGATTACCATATATGTCAGAAGTATACTTGGCATGATATATTGGGTACCATATATGTTGGGAGTATATTTAGTATGCTAGATAGACTATCATATGCATCAGTAGTAAATCTGGTAGAGAATATGTTATGCATAGTAGCCTATATTTATAGATAGAAAGGAATCATCTATTCTTAGAATATATGTAACATACCATGTATATATTTCTCTATAAATATAAGAGACCATGACCCATAGTAGTCAGGTTATTCAGCGCCATACAATCTATCACCTTGCACACACGCCTCATCTCCTCGGCGTCCGCGTCGCCTCCCACCGCTGGGTCGAGCAGCGCGGTCACGTCCACCTCGGCCTCCACAAGCCTCCTCGCTGCCAACACGGGGAAAAACGTGGTCTTCGCTGCGGCGTTTGGCGGTGACGGCCTGGTCTCTGGTCCCCGACGAAGACTCGGTTTTCCCGTGCCCGACGTTCCTTCTCCCAGACACGATCTCAAACAGCATCATGCCGTAGCTGAACACGTCGGCCTTGGCAGTGACGGCCTCGCCGCCAATCCACTCGGGCGCGAGGTAGCTGACGGTGCCGCGCATGGTGGTCAGCACCCGGCTGAAGTCCCGACCGACGAGCTTGGCGAGCCCGAAGTTCGCCACCTTGGGCGCGAAGTCGGCGTCCAGGAGGATGTTCTCCGGCTTCACGTCGCAGTGGATGATGCAGTCCCGACACTTGTCGTGCAGGTAGGAGAGCCCCTTGGCGACGGCGACAGCGATCCGGTATCGCGCGCGCCAGCTAAGCACGTATAGCGTGGCGGTGCCGGTACGGCGACCCGTTGGGCATGTACTCGTACACGAGCAGCTTCCGGTCGCCACCGTCCGAGTAGAAGCCGAGCAGGCGGATCAGGTTGACGTGATAGATGGTGCCCAGGTGCTCACCTCCGCGCGGAACTGCTTCTCGCCTTGCCGGAACCCCTCCAGCTTCTTCCGTCTGTTGCTCCTAGCGCGGGGCAGCTCGGATGCGGCCAACCGGAGGTACAGGCTCCCCGCGCTAGAGCTGGGAGATGGGCCGGGCCAATTTTGGGGGGGGGGGGGGCGAAGCCCAACGGGCTGGCACGGCCCAGGCACGAAATTGGCCCGAAATAGATTCGGGCTGGCCCGACACGGTATTTTGGACCGGGTCGTGCCCGGGTTCGGAGGCTTCGGGCGGCCCGACACGAAATAGAGTTTCGGGCCATGCTCGGGCTAGCCCGGCCCGAAATTGGCCCATCGGCCTGAAAATGCCCGAAATGCTTCATATCATTATATGCAAAAGTATATGTTTTTGAATGTGAAATTCAATTGACACATATAATTTATCCTATTCAAACTCTAATATTTTTTGGAATCATTTGGAATTTTCTCTAGAATTTTTTGGATTTTTTAGATTTATTTGGATTTTTTGGAATTTTCCTGATTTTTATGGATTTTTTATTTTTTTCAGTTTTACAGATTTTTGTATTTTGTTATTTTACATATTTTTTGTATTTTTTTATTTTACAGAATTTTTTGAATTTTTTTGAATTATTTGGGGTTTTTTCGGATATCCGGGCCGTGCTTGGGCCAAGCCCGGCCCGAAATAGGCCCGCCGGGCCGCGTGCCATGTTCGGGCCGCCAGTTTCCTAATGCGGGCCGGCCGGCCCGGCCCGAAATGGCCCGACGTGCTTTCAGGCCGCGGGCCAAATCGGCCCGAAGCACGAAAATTCTGGGCCGTGCCGGCCCGGCCGGACTCCCACCTCTACCCCGCGCTGGCCCGACCGCCGTAAGTGTCCTACATATTTTGGAGATCGTTGCGCCACATGATGCAGCTGCCGTTGTACGCGTAAGCAGAGCATGTGCAATCGCCGAGCCACGCTTGCAAGCATCAGAAAAAACCCTGTCCTCCTTTGGTTTCAACCGGCTGCTGCTGTTCTTGCCGCACTGCAGCTCGGCGTTCCGCACGCAGCCGTCTGTGTAATCGCCGAGGTTCCATCTCACGGCGTCCCGCGGACGGAACCCTCTGGCGCAGCCGCATGCGTCGGAGGCCGCCTCGCTGCACACGCCGAACGCGCCGCAGCCGCGCGGCACGGCGCACCGCGCCTTGGGCTCGGCGTACACCAGGTTCCACGCCCGCGTGGCCTCCACCCAGAGCCATCCCTTCACCTGCCCGGACACGTCCATGACGAAACGGTACACCGTGGAGTTGTCGGCAAAGCCGTACGTGAAGTAGCTCTCCCGGTCGTCGTCCACGAACCGGAAGCTGTACCAGGCGTCGCCGCCCGACGCGACGACCTCCGGGCGACGACCTCCGGCGAGCCGGTGAAGATCCGGCCGTTCCAGTCGCCGGTGGCCCAGTACTCCCGCGCGCCGTTCCACAGCAGCACGTACTGCGGCGCGCCGCTCGGACCGAGCTGCACAACAGGAAAACGCATTATTTTCGTCAGTTAAATATATTTTCGTCGGCCCTCACGAAAATATGTCTAATTTCATGAGCCACAACCTAGCTCACGAAAATATGCCCTAATTTCGTGGGCTTTAGGTAGAGCACACGAAAATATTGAGAAATTTCGTGGGTTAAGTCAAGGCACATGAAATTGGAAGCTAATTTCGTGCGTTTCTTGAAGCACACGAAAACAATGGACAATATTTTCGTCGGCTTTCGGACGGCACACGAAATTAGGACCTTAAATTCGTGGACTACTGACAGGCACATGAAATTAGAAAGTATTATTGTTGGTTTCAGTAGGCACACGAAAACATAGGATATAAATTCGTGGGCTTCGGACCGGCGCATGAAAATAAGCGCGGGATTTCCTGACAGTCACACGAAACGAGGTCTTAATTTCGTGGGCTTCTGACATGCACACGAAATTAAACGAGATTGTCGGCGGCTACAGAGCCTTAATTTCGTGGGCTTCAGTGCGGCACACGAAATTAGCGGGATATCCAGCCAGATTCTGACAGGCACACAAAAAAAGGCTGTATTTTCGTGGGCCTCTGACAGGCACACGAAATAAAGTGGATCTAGTTTCGTCGGCCAACACTAGGCACACGAAAATAAGAAGTATTTTCGTGGGTTTTGGGGATGCCCACGAAATTAACTCGTAGCTATTTTCGTCGGCCAACATTCTGCCCACGAAAATACATAGTATTTTTGTGCGTTTCGTGAAAGCACACGAAATTAACCCTATTATTTTCGTGGGTTTAGGTTAGGCACACGAAATTAGCTCTTATAACGAGACCGGACAGGCATTCGGTTTTAATTGTGACGCACCGCCGCCGCCAGCACTCGCGCCGCCCCGCTGCTCGCGCTCACGCCGTCGACCGGTGCGCCGCCGTCCAGAGCCGCAGGCAAGTGTTGTCGCCGTGTTCTCGCCGTGCAGGTGAGTCCCAGCCCGCCCTCTGTTGCCGTGTTCTCGCCGTGCAATGCAGCTGCGCCGCTGTGAACTGTAGCTGAGGCACTGCTCGTGCCAGGCTGTGTCGTCGGCTCTCCACCGCATCGTCCGATCACGCCACCTTACCTTCGCGTCGCGCTGCCTGATTCAGCGCTGCAGCGCGGCCGCCACGCAGCCCGGGCGAGGCTGCCCTAGCTGCCTGCCGTGCTGTACCCACTCGTCATCGTCGAAGCTTCTGCACCGCGCCGATTTCGTCGTCACTGCTGCAAGACTGCACCGGCCGTCTCTACTCCGAGTTCGTCTCAGCCGTTGCTCCTAAGTATGTATGACATGTAGTGGTTAATCCAAATTTTGTGATTGTGGAAATAGAATGCAACCCGTGTGGTAATTAACTTTGATTTGGTTTTAGCGTAGATGATAAAAAGTTCATCTTTAATCTTTCGTTTCGGCTAACGTAATATCTAAAGATGACATTGTTGCTGATTAGGTAGTTAATTTTTTATTTGATAGAGATTGTCGGTACCTACGATATGGGGTACCCCCGCGCACAGGGGAAAATGCCTAAGGAACTCGCCCTTCTCCGCAGGGAGAGCTCCAAAGGCGTCACGCGTCCGGCGGGGCCGGACCTCCCTCTCCTCAGAGGAGAGCTCCGGGCCCGCCACGTGGCATACAGAAGCCGGACCTCCCCCTCCGCGGGAGAGAGGTTCGAAGGTGCCACATATCCGGCGGGGCTGGACCTCCCTCTCCTCAGAGAGGAGCTCCGGGCTCGCCACGTGGCCGACAGAAGTTGAACCTCCCCCTCCGCGGGGAGAGGTCCGAAGGCTCCACGTGTCCTGCGGAGCCGGACCCCCCTCTTCTCTGAGGAGGGCTCCGGGCCCGCCACGTGGCCAGCAGAATGTCGCTGCCTGCCCCCGAGCGATAGGAAGCGGGCGTAAAGACGCCCCATACCTTGCCCGTACAAGGTATTCAAGGCCCGCGTCTTCCCAAGACGCGGAGACGCGGAGCACGCCTCTGTCAGGTGCCGTTGCGCCCAGTCGCATCACAGACTGGCGCGTAGTGTCAGAGCCTGCCAGCCAATAAACGCAGCGACAAGACATCCCATGCCGCCCCCGCTGTCATCATCCACTACGACTAGCATGCGGCATTGTCACACCCGGTTTTTCCGAAGAACAACCAAGTGAATATCACATGTATGCCAGGATCATTTTCTCATACATGTGATGACAAGTAGTGAAGCATCATTTATTACAAGCCAGGTGTCGAATATAAATAAGTCTTACATCGCAAATGTCTCAATGGACACTAATGCTTCATCACAAGTAAATAAACTAGCAGCGGAATATTATTCTTTTAGGGCTCCATCACAGGCGTTGCCCGGGGGTCTTCATGAACCTAAAAACCTTCCTCGAGTCCAAAATCTTGGTCATTATACACCACCTCATTATCTTGACCTGAGCAGCATTATAAACCAACAAATATGCAAGGTTGAGTACCAATGGTACTCAGCAAGTGTGGGAAAATTATATCATGCATGGCTAGAACAAGGAGAGGTTGAACTCATGGTTAAAGCACTACGCAATTAATACCTATCACCTTAGCTTATTAAGCACCTACATTACTACACAGGTGAAGTGGTCCCAATCTCCCATCCCATCATCATAATCCAATAACCATAACATCATTTCCAATGTTAAGCTCCCCGCTTAACTTCCAAAACCATCAATCCTCTAATCATGAATAAGTCCAGGCCGCTCTTAACCGTGAGCACGGCTGTCAAGACAGTTTTAACTCTGCAGAGTTTGTACCACTGTACCCACATGTAGTGATTTCATCCCCCGTTGCCGGGTGGACTAAAAGAACCTCCATTATGCCAGTGGCTACGATCCACATTCACACTTCCGAGGTGTGTAGCCAGGAGATCACTACGAAGCCTTTACAAAGGGATTCCCGACGAGCGTGGGCCCACTTAGGTTTCACCCCTAACAGCATACAAGAGGCTCCAACCCCGCTGCAGTGGCCCCCTCTTGAGCCTTGCGGTTCATATGGTAGTCCAGCTGACACCTACTCCCCGCACCATCCAACACACCCATACTACGCCGGGGATACACCTAATTAATTGGCCAAGCTGCCCCATCTCAGCATGTGGTTGGCACTGTAAAGCCGGGTTACATGCTCCATGAACCGGTCCTTAGGATCCAGGTAAGTACTAAACACAAACCCAAGTCTCGTGCACCCAGCACACAACCAAAACATCCAACTTGCCTTGATCCCTACCTCTACATAACTCACAATAGCTCATTCAAGAGTATGGTATAATAAACTGATGATCTCATATCCCAAATATCCCATTCTAAGCATGGCTAAGCATATGCATGTAAATAAATGACATGACAAAATAAATCCCAACCCAAGCTACAAGGAAACAAGGTAATGCAATTCTAGGGAAACTTTCCTAGCATGGGTTTCATATTTCATTTGACAATGCAAATAATTCTATCTACACATCCTAGCATAGGATCAAAGTGGTCAAGGACACTTGCCTCCTTCTTGCTGCTCTTGAAATGGGTAGTCCTGATCTTGGAAAGGAATAACTTGCTCTTGAACAGGTTCTACTTCATACCATCACACATAGCAAAAGAAAAACAACAATCATAAGACATAGTTCACACTTCTACTTCATACAAACCACACGTTTCATTTTTATGAAATTCATTCACCATTATATGTGTTGTGGTTACTTTGTGTGTTGATCTGTGGCTTGCACACACTTTGATTTATATGTGTATGATTCCTACTTTGGTGTTCATATTTATACTTACATACTATATATATATATATATATATATATATATGTGTGTGTGTGTGTGTGTTTCAGTTTTAAATAAATTCCTTATATTAAAATACCAAGTATGTAAGAAAAGTATTTTTCTTCTCCATATGTGCCTTCATAATTTCTATCAACCCTAAACTGAACTCTTTGAATTTTTAAAAACTCCATTTATCATTTACTAGTTGCTATATTTTCAGATTTATATTCCTATGTATAATTGTGTATTTTATTATGAAATTAGTAATACACATCATCTAAACAGTATAGGTTTTGGTCCTAAATAATTGAATAACATATTTTGACCTTGGCCTCTGATGTAAACTATTTCATAATTATTTTCCCTATTTTTCTAGAGCTATTCTTTACTTAAAAATGTGTCCCTATACTAATAAATGTGAATAATCAATGAAACAGATTCATTTCAGCCCAAAAATATATTTTTATCTTACTCCAAAGTTTCCTAAGTACTGAGAAAGTTTTTAATTAACTTTGACAATTATGTTTGTCCCTACTTTTTAATTTTTAAACACTAGTTACATATTCAATTTCCTAAATTAAATACTAAACAGGGCTAAAATAATGAACTCACCCATTACAGGGTCTATAATATTATTTTCATAATTTCCAGGGGTCTAGCTACACTTATCAGAGGTGTTTTTCCTAATTTTTATTAAGTCCAGGGGCTAAAACTGATTTTTAAATGAATTTACATGATTTTCTGGAGTTCCAGGGGCTAGATCTGAAGTTTCCGGGGCTAGCTCTCAATTCCAGAGAATCCCAGGGGGTAGCACGTAAGAATTCCAGTCTTTATAACGCGGGGCTGACGTGGACCGTCCGATTTTAAACCGACGGCTGAGATTATAACATCGAACCGGTACGCGGGGATTTAAAGTCTACCGTGCGATTTAAAATAAACGGCGCACAAGCGGCCACGTCGCTCTGATCGAGCGCGGGCGGCGCTGCCGGCGGCGCACGGCGGCGGGAAGCGGCGATCTCGCCGGAAAGTTTCGGATCCACGAGAATTCTGCCTAGAACTGTGATCTTATGGCATAGATCGGTAGAGGGGAGGTCGGGGATCTCACCTCGGGGGTTTTCTTGAGCTCGGGGGTCCTGGAAAGTGATCGGCGACGAGGTCCGAGGCAAAACCACGGCGAAGCTCGTCGGCGCTGTGTTTACACCGTAAGTCTCCGAGTTTTCTGCACCTGCAAAGCTCCCCGGAGGCGGTGGATCAAGACCAGCGAGTTAGATCAGAGTTTCCGAGCTTAGATCAGCCAGAATTCACCGGCGAAGTCTCGGTGCTCACCGGAGTAAAAATCGGCGATCGCGTGGGAAAAACCGATCGGGGCTGGGGTTTTTATAGCCGGGGGAGGGCGGTGGGTCAGTTGTGATCGGGTTGGATTTCTTCTGGGACCGAAATTCGGCTGAGGAACGCGGTTTTTCGATCGGTTAAGATCGCGCGCGCGGGAGAGAGTCCGGGGTCGCGGGGTTAGGGATGACAGGTGGGTCCCACCCGTCTGTGAGAGACAGCGCGGGCGCGCGGGGGTGGGCTGGCGCGGGGAAACTGGGCCGACTGGTGGGTTTCGGCCCACTGGCCGGTTTTTTTCCCGTTTCTCTTTTTCTTTTTCCATTTCTTTTCTGTTTTGAGTATAATTTGAATTCCCGTTTGAATTTGAATTTTTGCAAAACATGCAACACGTCCAAAAATTTTTAAATTCCCCTCTGAACATGGTTTAGAGTTTTGAATCAAAATTTGGGGTGTTACAGCTCTACCCCCCTTAAAAGAAATCTCGTCCTCGAGATTGGTGTTTCTAAGAAAACAATTCCGGAAATTGTGCCTTGAGCTCATCTTCCCGTTCCCAGATAGCTTCCTCTTCTGAGTGATGCTTCCACTGCACCTTGCACATCCGGATTCTCTTGTTTCTGGTGAGGCGTTCCATCGTCTCCAAAATCTTGTATGGTTGCTCGGCATAAGACAAATCTTCAGCTACATCCACTTCATTCATGGGTAACACCTCTTCAGGCGTCCTCAGACATTTCTTGAGTTGTGACACATGAAATACATCGTGCACGTCCGATAGATGAACCGGTAACTCTAGTTGGTACGCCACTTCGCCTTTTCTTTCCAAAACTTGAAAGGGTCCGATGTATCGAGGTGACAACTTCCCTTTCACCTTGAACCGACGAAGTCCTCTGATAGGGGACACCTTGAGATAAACATAGTCTCCCACGTTGAAAACGAGCTCTCTTCTTCGTACATCGGCATAACTCTTTTGGCGTGTTTGTGCTATCCTCAAATTGTTGCGAATCTCCCTCACCTTTGCCTCGGCTTCTTGTAGCACTTCTGGACCAAACACTTTACTTTCTCCTGTTTGGTTCCAAAATAGGGGAGTTCTGCACTTCCTTCCATACAAAGCTTCAAACGGTGACATTTTCATACTAGCTTGATAGCTGTTGTTATAGGAAAACTCCGCATACGGTAAGTTCTTGTCCCAACTCCTATTGTTTTTGAGTGCACATGCCCTTAACATATCTTCAAGGATCTGATTGGTTCTCTCCGTCTGCCCGTCAGTTTGGGGATGATAGGCAGAGCTGAAATTCAGATGGGTTCCCATGGTTTCATGCAACTTTTGCCAAAACCTCGAGGTGAACTGTGTCCCTCGGTCCGATACTATCTTCTTTGGCACTCCATGGTAACATACAATCCTTGACATGTACAATTCTACCAATTTGGATCCGCTGTAGCTTTCTTTCACAGGGATGAAATGAGCTACCTTGGTTAGCCTATCAATAACGACCCATATTGAATCATACCCGGATTGGGTCCTAGGCAATCCCACGACAAAATCCATGCTGATTTCTTCCCACTTCCATTCAGGCACTTTGAGTTGTTGCAATAATCCCGAGGGTCGTTGATGTTCTGCTTTCACCAACTGACATGTGTCACATAGGGCAACATGTTCCGCGACATCTCGCTTCATGCCATACCACCAATACCTGCTTTTGAGGTCCTGGTACATCTTCGTACTCCCAGGATGAATGGAATAGTCGGAATCGTGAGCCTCCTTCAAAATTAATTCACGGATCTCTTTTACTTCTGGCACACAGATCCTTTTCCCGTGCCACACCGTTCCCTGTTTATCCTCTCTAAAACCAGGAGCTTTATTTTCCTTAATGAGCTGTCTGATCTCTTGTATCTTCTCATTATTCTTTTGGCCCTCGCGTATGTCTTGCTCGAGTGTGGAGTCCACTTCCATGGCGATGGCTTCACCACTATTTACTAGACATAGATTGAGTCTTATAACCTCGTCCTTCAATTCTGCAGGCATGTCCTTCAAACTCAACTTATTGACCTGCACTTTCCGACTCAAAGCATCGGCCACGACGTTTGCTTTCCCGGGATGATAGTTGATGCCCACATCAAAGTCATTGATTAGCTCTAACCATCTCCTTTGTCTGAGGTTGAGATCTGGTTGTGTGAATATGTACTTCAAACTCTTATGATCCGTATATATCTCTGTCCTCTTCCCCATCAAATAGTGCCGCCAAATTTTCAACGCGTGGACCACTGCGGCTAGTTCAAGGTCATGTGTAGGATAGTTCTTCTCGTGCTTCCGAAGCTGCCGGGATGCATAAGCCACGACATGTCCTTCTTGCATGAGAACACATCCCAACCCATTTCCAGAGGCATCGCAGTACACTGTGAAATTCTTCTGCATATCTGGCATAACCAACACTGGGGCTGTAGTCAATCTTTTCTTTAGCTCCTGAAAGCTCGTCTCGCACTGTGGCGTCCAGGTGAATGTGATTCCCTTCTCCAACAGTTTGGTGAGAGGTCTCGAAATCTTGGAGAATCCCTCAATAAACCGTCGATAGTATCCAGCCAATCCTAAAAAGCTTCGAACTTCCCCGACATTTTCAGGGGTTTTCCACTTCTGGATATCCTCGATTTTGGCGGGATCTACGGAGATTCCTCCCTCCGAGATTATATGTCCTAAAAAGGGAACTCTCTTCAGCCAAAACTCACACTTGCTCAACTTGGCATATAGTTGGTGTTCTCTCAGCCTCTGTAACACCAACCTTAGATGTTTCTCATGTTCTTCTTCATTTTTGGAGAAGACGAGAATATCATCTATGAAAACCACCACAAATTTGTCCAGATATTCCATGAATACCTTGTTCATGAGGTACATGAAATATGCCGGGGCATTGGTTAGCCCAAAAGGCATGACAGTGTATTCATACAGTCCGTACCGAGATACGAAAGCTGTCTTGGGAATATCTGATTGCCTTATCTTGAGTTGGTGGTACCCCGACCTGAGATCAATTTTCGAGAACACACAAGCTCCCCTCAACTGATCAAACAAGTCTTCAATGCGGGGTAATGGGTACTTGTTTTTGATGGTTACCTCATTCAAGGCACGGTAATCCACGCATAACCTTTGGGTTCCGTCTTTCTTGGGCACAAATATCACCGGAGCTCCCCATGGTGAGGAACTAGGGCGAATATACCCCTTCTCCGTCAATTCTCTCAAATGATCCTTGAGCTCTTCTAGCTGCTTGGAGTCCATCCGATAAGGTCTCTTGTATATCGGGGCTGTTCCCGGTACTAGCTCAATTGCGAATTCCACGTCACGGTCGGGAGGCATACCTGGCAATTCCTCCGGAAAAACATCTGGATATTCCCTGATAGTCCTGATTTCCTCAACTTTCACCTCCACTTGATTTAATTTAATGTCCCTCCTAGGCTCGTGTATCGTTATGAACTTTACTCTTGTGCCATTGGGGTGAGTTAGTTCCACCGTTCTGGTCGAATAATGGATGATTCCTTTATGTTTGGTCAACCAATCCATACCCAAAATAATATCTATCCCTTGTGAATCTATCACTATGAGGTTAGCCGTAAATACTACCCCATTAATGTCTAGGCTCACTTTGGGACACACTTGTCTTGTCCTTATTTCTCCACCTGGAGAGTTTACCGCTAGCATATGGTTCATTTGTGTGGTTGCTAGGTCATGCTTCTTAACAAACCCTTGAGCAATGAACGAGTGGGTAGCACCAGAATCAAACAACAGAGTTGCAAGGTGTAAATTGGCAGGAAACTTACCAACTACCACGTCGGGTGCCTCTTGTGCTTCCTCCATAGTGACGTGGTTCACCCGTCCTCTCACTACATTCTGCTGTTGTGGCGGCACAGGCTTCTTCTTTGGGCATTTATGGGCGTAGTGCCCCACTTCACCACAGCTGAAACATTGCACCCCAATCTTAGATGCTGGGCCCTTGTTGTCTTGGGGTTGATTTGGGGTCCTTGCACTGCTGGTCGAGGTGGATATGCGGGGCGAGGCTGCTGCACAAACTGACGTGGCGGCTGTGCTGGTGCCGCGGGTGGACTGTAGTTTGGGTTGTACCCTCTTGGTGCTGAATAGGGTACCGCAGCACGGCTTGTCTGCCCTGTAGGTTGCTGCATCATACGTGGGCGGGTGTTGCTCCCTGAGGCCTGATGTGACCACCCCGCCTTCCTCTTATTCTCATTTTCCAAGGCCTTTAGCTTCCTTTCCACCACAAATGCTCTGTCCACCATCTTTTGAAAGCTTTCATACTCATTGGAGGACATTGCACACTGCATCTCTGCGGTAAGTCCTTCCACGAAACAATCTTGTTTCTGCTCATCAGTCTCTATGTCTCGTGGAGCATAACGGGATAGTTGAGTAAATTTAGTGAGGTATTCCCTCACAGTCATGTTTCCCTGCTGCAGTCCCAAAAATTCCTTCCTCTTGTTTTTGAGTTCACCTCATGGGATGTAATGGTTGCGGAAGCTATGTTTGAACTCTTCCCAAGTGATGTTCTCAGGGTCATGATGGGCGGCCACGTAGGCGGTCCACCAATCAGCAGCAGGTCCATGCAATTGATGAGAGGCAAACATCACCCTCTCATACCCTTGGCATTGTATTATCCTAATCTTACTTTCAATGGTCTTCAGCCAATCATCTGCCTCCAGAGGTTCAGCAGCACTTGCAAACTTTGGAGGTTGAGTTCCTAGAAACTCACTCAACCTTGGTTGGCGTGGTGCAGCTTGTGGAGGTGGAACTTGATGCAAGTTAGCCACCACTTGAGTCAAGTTCTGGATAAGCTGATTTTGATTCTCCAGCATTTGGTGGAGAGGATCAACTTCTTCACGGCGACCACCCCTGTCCTGGCCTCCAGAAAGATGAGGGTTGCATGCCTCATCATTGTTGTTGGCGGGGTTGGCAGCACGTCCTTTTCCTCTTCCGGCCATCTGGCAGAATCAACAAATGTTAATTTGATATCATTTAGTATCATCTTACTACTTTCATTTGTTGGTGCTTTGAGGTGTTGAGGCTTTGTTAAAATTTTACGAGGGTTTATATCTCACACCAAATAAATGCACTATTATTTCCTGTGGGTTCACACACCAAAGCAAAACAATCTGAAGACGAGGCTGTGGACAATTGCTCATGGCTTCCACAACTCACGTCACACACCAAGCATCATCACACCATTAACTACGTAACGACTCGACTACTCGACCTCTTGCTAGCTGGGGGAAAGACTCTACACTACTCGTCCTCTTGAGCTGGCTCCTCGGGATCTTCCTCCTCATTTCGGCTACCTTCTGACTCTGCTTTGGGTGGGGAGGCTGCTGGTGGAGAAGTGCGACGACGCCTGATTGCTCGGCGATCCGGGGAGTCAGGAGTCCATGTATCATTCACGGTGACACACAGTTCATTCCCATCTCCTCTTTCTCTCGCCTTTAAGCAAGCTCGCAGCAACGCCTCCGTTTCCTTCAGGGTGTCTCGGACATCCTGAAGCTCTTGTTGACACGCCTGCAGTCGAGTGCTGAGCATAGCAGCATCCTCCAAGCACAAGTCCATGTGCTCATGGGAAGTCCCTTGCTGCACCCGGTTTTTCCGAAGAACAACCAAGTGAATATCACATGTATGCCAGGATTATTTTCTCATACATGTGATGACAAGTAGTGAAGCATCATTTATTACAAGCCAGGTGTCGAATATAAATAAGTCTTACATCGCAAATGTCTCAATGGACACTAATGCTTCATCACAAGTAAATAAACTAGCAGCGGAATATTATTCTTTTAGGGCTCCATCACAGGCGTTGCCCGGGGGTCTTCATGAACCTAAAAACCTTCCTCGAGTCCAAAATCTTGGTCATTATACACCACCTCATTATCTTGACCTGAGCAGCATTATAAACCAACAAATATGCAAGGTTGAGTACCAATGGTACTCAGCAAGTGTGGGAAAATTATATCATGCATGGCTAGAACAAGGAGAGGTTGAACTCATGGTTAAAGCACTACGCAATTAATACCTATCACCTTAGCTTATTAAGCACCTACATTACTACACAGGTGAAATGGTCCCAATCTCCCATCCCATCATCATAATCCAATAACCATAACATCATTTCAAATGTTAAGCTCCCCGCTTAACTTCCAAAACCATCAATCCTCTAATCATGAATAAGTCCAGGCCGCTCTTAACCGTGAGCACGGCTGTCAAGACAGTTTTAACTCTGCAGAGTTTGTACCACTGTACCCACATGTAGTGATTTCATCCCCCGTTGCCGGGTGGACTAAAAGAACCTCCATTATGCCAGTGGCTACGATCCACATTCACACTTCCGAGGTGTGTAGCCAGGAGATCACTACGAAGCCTTTACAAAGGGATTCCCGACGAGCGTGGGCCCACTGAGGTTTCACCCCTAACAGCATACAAGAGGCTCCAACCCCGCTGCAGTGGCCCCCTCTTGAGCCTTGCGGTTCATATGGTAGTCCAGCTGACACCTACTCCCCGCACCATCCAACACACCCATACTACGCCGGGGATACACCTAATTAATTGGCCAAGCTGCCCCATCTCAGCATGTGGTTGGCACTGTAAAGCCGGGTTACATGCTCCATGAACCGGTCCTTAGGATCCAGGCAAGTACTAAACACAAACCCAAGTCTCGTGCACCCAGCACACAACCAAAACATCCAACTTGCCTTGATCCCTACCTCTACATAACTCACAATAGCTCATTCAAGAGTATGGTATAATAAACTGATGATCTCATATCCCAAATATCCCATTCTAAGCATGGCTAAGCATATGCATGTAAATAAATGACATGACAAAATAAATCCCAACCCAAGCTACAAGGAAACAAGGTAATGCAATTCTAGGGAAACTTTCCTAGCATGGGTTTCATATTTCATTTGACAATGCAAATAATTCTATCTACACATCCTAGCATAGGATCAAAGTGGTCAAGGACACTTGCCTCCTTCTTGCTGCTCTTGAAATGGGTAGTCCTGATCTTGGAAAGGAATAACTTGCTCTTGAACAGGTTCTACTTCATACCATCACACATAGCAAAAGAAAAACAACAATCATAAGACATAGTTCACACTTCTACTTCATACAAACCACACGTTTCATTTTTATGAAATTCATTCACCATTATATGTGTTGTGGTTACTTTGTGTGTTGATCTGTGGCTTGCACACACTTTGATTTATATGTGTATGATTCCTACTTTGGTGTTCATATTTATACTTACATACTATATATATATATATATATATATATATATATATATATATATATATATATATATATATATATATATATATATATATATGTTTCAGTTTTAAATAAATTCCGTATATTAAACTACCAAGTATGTAAGAAAAGTATTTTTCTTCTCCATATGTGCCTTCATAATTTCTATCAACCCTAAACTGAACTCTTTGAATTTTTAAAAACTCCATTTATCATTTACTAGTTGCTATATTTTCAGATTTATATTCCTATGTATAATTGTGTATTTTATTATGAAATTAGTAATACACATCATCTAAACAGTATAGGTTTTGGTCCTAAATAATTGAATAACATATTTTGACCTTGGCCTCTGATGTAAACTATTTCATAATTATTTTCCCTATTTTTCTAGAGCTATTCTTTACTTAAAAATGTGTCCCTATACTAATAAATGTGAATAATCAATGAAACAGATTCATTTCAGTCCAAAAATATATTTTTATCTTACTCCAAAGTTTCCTAAGTACTGAGAAAGTTTTTAATTAACTTTGACAATTATGTTTGTCCCTACTTTTTAATTTTTAAACACTAGTTACATATTCAATTTCCTAAATTAAATACTAAACAGGGCTAAAATAATGAACTCACCCATTACAGGGTCTATAATATTATTTTCATAATTTCCAGGGGTCTAGCTACACTTATCAGAGGTGTTTTTCCTAATTTTTATTACGTCCAGGGGCTAAAACTGATTTTTAAATGAATTTACATGATTTTCTGGAGTTCCAGGGGCTAGATCTGAAGTTTCCGGGGCTAGCTCTCAATTCCAGAGAACCCCAGGGGGTAGCACGTAAGAATTCCAGTCTTTATAACGCGGGGCTGACGTGGACCGTCCGATTTTAAACCGACGGCTGAGATTATAACATCGAACCGGTACGCGGGGATTTAAAGTCTACCGTGCGATTTAAAATAAACGGCGCACAAGCGGCCACGTCGCTCTGATCGAGCGCGGGCGGCGCTGCCGGCGGCGCACGACGGCGGGAAGTGGCGATCTCGCCGGAAAGTTTCGGATCCGCGAGAATTCTGCCTAGAACTGTGATCTTATGGCATAGATCGGTAGAGGGGAGGTCGGGGATCTCACCTCGGGGGTTTTCTTGAGCTCGGGGGTCTTGGAAAGTGATCGGCGGCGAGGTCCGAGGCAAAACCACGGCGAAGCTCGTCGGCGCTGTGTTTACACCGTAAGTCTCCGAGTTTTCTGCACCTGCAAAGCTCCCCGGAGGCGGTGGATCAAGACCAGCGAGTTAGATCAGAGTTTCCGAGCTTAGATCAGCCAGAATTCACCGGCGAAGTCTCGGTGCTCACCGGAGTAAAAATCGGCGATCGCGTGGGAAAAATCGATCGGGGCTGGGGTTTTTATAGCCGGGGGAGGGCGGTGGGTCAGTTGTGATCGAGTTGGATTTCTTCTGGGACCGAAATTCGGCTGAGGAACGCGGTTTTTCGATCGTTTAAGATCGCGCGCGCGGGAGAGAGTCCGGGGTCGCGGGGTTAGGGATGACAGGTGGGTCCCACCCGTCTGTGAGAGACAGCGCGGGCGCGCGGGGGCGGGCTGGCGCGGGGAAACTGGGCCGGCTGGTGGGTTTCGGCCCACTGGCCGGTTTTTTTCCCGTTTCTCTTTTTCTTTTTCCATTTCTTTTCTGTTTTGAGTATAATTTGAATTCCAGTTTGAATTTGAATTTTTGCAAAACATGCAACACGTCCAAAAATTTTTAAATTCCCCTCTGAACATGGTTTAGAGTTTTGAATCAAAATTTGGGGGTGTTACAGGCATGGGCAGGGCTGCAAGACGAAGACTCAGAAGCCTTCACCAGAGACAACTACCGGCATAACTGCAGATACGGTAGATCACAGTCAATCTCCCCGGGACCACCTGTCGGGTCCCGGGCCCCCCTTGTAAGCCACCCGAGTCTTGGACTATAAAAGGCTCGGGTAGGCGACGTTAGCAAGGGTTGGCACTCTAGCCATTCACACCCAAGCTGTAACTCATCCTCAAGCTCAGGACTCCGGTTCTGAGCAACAAGCAATACAGCGAGCTCCCTAGCTCGCCGTGGACGTAGGGTTTTACGCTCCGGCGGCCTGAACCATGTAAAACTCGCCGTGTCAAGCTCTTACTAACTCGTCCATATGCTCAAGCTCTCCGCAAGTGACTAGCCCCACCGAAAAAAGAACCTCCGCGGGCTGCCCAGTGCAGGCCCGGGGCAAGTGTCGACCGAACACTTCGACATTTGGTGCGCCAGGAAGGGGGCTTTTCCCTTGCGCGACGAGTTTTTGCTGACGAAGATGACCAAGCTTCCTTCAGCGGCAAACTCTCCTCCCCCGCATTCACGGCGAACCGTGACCAGCGGGGAGTACATGTCAACGCACTCAGGACGGAGTGTGTCGGCACAAGCTGGTAGCCAGCAGCCGACTCCGGCAACACCGACACCGGCAAGGCAGGCTCCAACCAGCGTGAGATCTTCTGCAGCACTGAGCATACACCATGGTGGTGCGCTAGCTGCAGCAAGAGTGCTACTGTGCAACCCACCTGCTGGGGATGCGCCCCACTCAGCGGCCTAGCGGTGGGTCCGCGAGGTGGACCGCCTCGTCGTCGCCGCCGCAAACCCTCGGTTTCGGCGAGGACGACGCCCCGGCCAACCGGCTGTGTCGCTGACGCGCACGCCAACAGTTGACGGGCAGACGGCGGAATCCAGCTCCACCAGGTTTCCGTCGACGAACCTGAGGGCAGAGCTGGAGCGATGCCACTTGGGCCAAGATGCCCGAGTGTTCCTCGAGCGACGTCGAGAAAGGCGTCGCACCCAAGAGGCTGGCGACAACATGACGTCGGCCTCGACCCAGCCTGAAGGGCAGATCTTCGCCACGCGAGCTCTGCCCCAGGCGTACGCCGTGCAGCATATGCCACAACCATATGCCCTGCAAGCGGCGTCCCCGGTCTATGGAGCAGCCTTGCCCATACCGGGGTACACTGTGCCAGGTGCGAACCAAGCGTTCGCGGCACCAATACCTGCGGCAACAGGAGCTGGATGTGCAGCCCTTGCACCCCAACTTCGCTTCGCGAGGTGGCCGCGCAAGTTTCGGACGCACCTGCCCGAAAAGTACGACGGCAGCGTTAACCCGGCGGAGTTCCTCCAGATCTACTCCACCGCCGTACTTGCAGCAGGAGGGGATGAGGCCGTCATGGCCAACTATTTCCCCGTCGCCTTGACCGGCCCAGCCCGGTCTTGGCTCATGAACCTCCCTCAGGGTTCCATAACTTCCTGGGGAGAGCTCTGCCGGCAGTTCATCGCCAACTTCGGCAGCTCCTACACCCGTCCCGGAACGGAGCTTGACCTCCACGCCATCAAGCAACAACCTAGGGAGTCGCTGCGCTCTTTCATCTAGTGGTTCTCCCAGGTACGCAACACCATCCCGCATATTCAAAGTGCTTCCGTGGTGGTAGCGTTCCGGCAGGGTGTCCGGGACGAGAAAATGCTTGAGAAGCTCGTGACCAGAGAGGTCCGCGATGTCTCTGAGCTCTTCAGCCTGGCGGACAAATGCGCCAGAGCAGCTGAAGGGCGGAACTGGCACTCTCTGCCGACCTCCGAGTCAGGAGGACAGCCCGGGTCCGGCACTGCTTCCTATGGAAGTGGCAAGAAGGCCAAGAACCGGGGGAGTGTCAAGATGAAGTCATCGTCCGCGGCTCCTGTCGCCGCAGCAGCGACGACTAGTGGAGCTCGGGGGTCACGCCCCGACAAAAGGCAGCGGCAGTCGCCAGCCCCAGATGGTGACCAGGGCGGGCTATGCCCTGTGCATGGCGCCGGCAATCATAGTGCTGCCGAGTGCTGGGATATCCAGAGGCTCGCAGAGCGCTTCCGCAAAGGAAGGCAGCAGAGAGCTGAGGCACCGCTCCACCCTCAGAGGGATGGCAAGCAGAAAGTCGATGATTCAGTCAGCGCCGGCCACTAGGAGGGGTTTCAGGAGCCTCAGCGTGTCATGAAGACAGTGCATAACGGTGAGGACTCCAGCTCCGATGGTGACGGGCCGAGGCGGTATCCAACTGTGGCGGCCGTCCCAGGTCAGTGGAGGCTGCACTGCTGCGGCGTCAACCTTGGAGAGGCCCCAAGTAGTTGCAGCAGCCCAAGCACCAATCACAATGGTGCAAGATCCGGCCAGCCTCACCCGAGAGCATGCCTCTGTGCCTCGGTCATACCTCCCGGGGGCCGCCCAAGGTCTGTCAACCCCTTCAAGGCCTTGCCAGAAGGGGAAGACTCCTTGGGTCTTCTAAGACGAGCCCGGGTCCACCTACCCCTTGAAGGCCTTAGCCAGAAGGGGAGAACTCCTCGGTGGCGCCCAGGAGAAGCCGCGCAGGACCTGATCCAGCGTGAAGATGACAACCTCGTCGACGAGGCTCTGCTGCAGGTAACGCCCCACACCACACGGTCTCGGCTGCTGCTCTAAGCACTACCGCCAAAGAACCAAACGCGTCAGGGACCTGCAGAAGGGCAACCTGGTGTCGCGGCACGCTCTTTCCTGAGAAGGACCTATAAACTCTCCCCCAGCCGGGAAGGTCCCTTCCGAATCACGAAAGCTGCCGCCCCAGGTACACATGCCTTTCAACCGAGTGTGGGATCCGTTCCCAAAACCAGAGGCCTGGAACAACACTGTAAGTCCTACTCCCCGAGCATTAGTAGAACAGGGTCATTCCCTTCTGTAATAAATCCCATAGAATTTAGGAACAACGCTTGGGGCAGCTAAGTCTCAAGGGACGGTACAGGACTACGTCCAGCTTAGCCTGGTTCCGACCCTAAGCGCGTAGAGTCTTGCTTCCCTTGTAGACGAGGCGGATCATTGCCTCCATGTACAGCCAGAATTCCACCTATGGGCATGAACACAGAAACTTGTTCGACTTTGCTCTCTCTCATGTGCTCATTTAAATTATGCATTAATTTTTATGATCGCACTATCTATGTATGTTCATCGTACATCTAGCTCCCTCTCTCCCGCGCTCATCCATAGTCAGCATTCGCTATCCTACCGAGGGCGGTTGCGCTTGAGGCACCTGCCGATGGCCGAGTGAGTCTCTCAGGCCTCCCCCAGTCAGGTGTTGCGGTGCCAGTTGGTCACCTCCAGGAAAGGCCTGCGTTGTGCATGGGGGGTCCAGGGTGCGTATCCCGCTTAGCCGGCTCCGTGCCCAAAGCGTGTGCATCTTGCCCTCCGGAGGTACAGGGGAGTACAACCGCTTTGCCTGGTCATGAACCCAAAGCATGTGCACTCTGCTTCCCCGGCGCACGGCCCGGTACTAGGGATCGGACGGCCGTACCCGGACCTCGGAGGGAGCCGGAGCTCTGGCGCCTCGCGCACAGAATTGCCCAAGCCCCGTATAACGGATCAAGATCGTAAGCCGAATAAGGCTAGGAGACGGGAGGGGAGGATTCCCCGAGGAGAATTACGTTTCCTCTGCCTGTGTGCAGGACCTCCAGGTTACAGCAATGGGGACTGCACGAAGCGGGGGGAAAGGAGCTACCAACTACTCCGGCATAGGACTGGAAGAACCGGGCCCCGCCCCTTCAGCAGGGGCGAGGCCCGAAGGCCCCACGTGTCCAGCGGGCCCGGAGCTCCCGCCTCCCCTGAGGGGGGGCTCCGGACTTGCCACGTGGCAGGCGGAAACTGGACCTCCCCCTCGGCGGAGGGGGGGGGGGGCTCCGAAAGCCCCACGTCTCCAGCAGGGCCAGAGCCCCCGCCTCCTCAGGAGGGGCTCCAGACCTGCCACGTGGCCGACAGATTTGGACCTCCCCATAGGGCGAGATCGGAGACCCCCGGGGGCCCCTAATACAGTTAGGACCCGGGGAAGGTGTCTGTGCAGAGCTCCGAGATTGGTGAAGGCCTCTGAGCACCTTGCGGAGCTAAGGACTCAGTCAGGCAAAGCCAAGAAGGAGAGAAAAGGCATCAAAGACACAAACATTCAAGAGAGTCTATTTATGCGAGGCTCCATGAGCTGGACTACAGACTCGATAAAAAGGGAGAAACAGGTCCTAGGGTCCTCCCGGCTCATGCCAGAATCTAGCGGCTACAAGGGCGGCCACATCCTCGACTTCAGCCCTGGCAGCTTCCTCCCGCTCCGCGGCTGGGCCCTCTCTCGCGGGCTCCAGGGGGGTCGCGGCTCTTGAAGCATGCCAGCACATGTGAGGCGACCTCTAAGGCCAAGCCGCGTCCCTCGGCCTCAAGCTCGCTGGCGACCACCAAGTCTAGCCTGTCCAGCTTGGCGCCGATCGACTCCAACGCAGGGATCACCTCCGCCACCTTCAACGCAGGTGCTTCTGCCCTCACCGGACTGAAGCCAAGAGGGATCAGGGCGGACCCCGCTCGATCAACGAAGCTTGAGACCGCATGCGCCTCAGAGGACTGCAAGGCCGAGAGCTCCTCCACCTCGCGGTGGGCTGCCTCCAGGGCCTCTTGGTTTCTCTCGGAGAATTCCTTCTCCTTGGCCGCCAGGGAGCTTTCCCGAAGGTGCATGGCTGCCATGTGCTCAGCTCCCTCTTCTCATTCTCACCACTAGTCGGCATTTGCTGCCCTACCAGAGGCGGTTGCATCGGAGGTACCTGCCGATAGTCGAAGGGGCCTCGAGCCCCCGGCACTTCGTGCACTACAGTCCCCAAGCACCGTGCATATGGTTAGGGACCGTGAGTCAAATAAGACTATGAGATAAGGGAGGGGGAGCCCCCAAGGAGAATTACGTTTTCCCTACTTGTGTGCAGGACCTCTCGGCCTCAAATCCCTACAGGAATGTGGTAGGAGCACCTGACCAATGGGACGCCCCTACCAGGGGGCCACTACGGGATCACGCAAGACCGGAACTCCAAGGCAAGATCGAAGGATCCACGGGTCCAGCGGGACCGGACCTCCCCCCCTCTGAGGGGAGGGAGCCGAAGACCCCACGGCCGTTCGTGCTTCGGCAGCGGTGAATGCGGGACTTAGAGTAAGTGCGCGGATCAGAAGAGACGGAGGTCCCACCTCGGGCTCGCTATCTCCCCCGAGATGGGCCCGGGGGCCACTGTCGGTACCTACGATATGGGTTACCCCCGCGCAAAGGGGAAAATGCCTAAGGAACTCGCCCTTCTCCGCAGGGAGAGCTCCGAAGGCACCACGCGTCCGGCGGGGCCGGACCTCCCTCTCCTCAAAGGAGAGCTCCGAGCCCGCCACGTGGCATACAGAAGCCGGACCTCCCCCTCCGCGGGAGAGAGGTCCGAAGGTGCCACGTATCCGGCGGGGCCGGACCTCCCTCTCCTCAGAGAGGAGCTCCGGGCTCGCCACGTGGCCGACAGAAGCCGAACCTCCCCCTCCGCGGGGAGAGGTCCGAAGGCTCCACGTGTCCTGCGGAGCCGGACCCCCCTCTCCTCTGAGGAGGGCTCCGGGCCCGCCACGTGGCCAGCAGAACGGCGCTGCCTGCCCCCGAGCGATAGGCAGCGGGCGTAAAGACGCCCCATACCTTGCCCGTACAAGGTATTCAAGGCCCGCGTCTTCCCAAGACGCGGAGACGCGGAGCACGCCTCTGTCAGGTGTCGTTGCGCCCAGTCACATCACAGACTGGCACGCAGTGTCAGAGCCTGCCAGCCAATAAACGCAGCGACAGGACATCCCATGCCGCTCCGCCGTCATCATCCACTACGACTAGCATGCGGCATGGGCAGGGCTGCAAGACGAAGACTCAGAAGCCTTTGCCAGAGATAACTACCGGCATAACTGTAGATACGGTAGATCACAGTCAATCTCCCCGGGACCACCTGTCGGGACCCGGGCCCCCCTTGTAAGCCACCCGAGTCTTGGACTATAAAAGGCTCGGGTAGGCGACATTAGCAAGGGTTGGCACTCTAGCCATTCACACCCAAGTTGTAACTCATCCTCAAGCTCAGGACTCTGGTTCTGAGCAACAAGCAATACAGCGAGCTCCCTAGCTCACCGTGGACGTAGGGTTTTACGCTCCGGTGGCCTGAACCACGTAAAACTCGTCGTGTCAAGCTCTTACTAACTCGTCCATACGCTCAAGCTCTCCGCAAGTGACTAGCCCCACCGAAAAAAGAACCTCCGCGGGCTGCCCAGTGCAGGCCCGGGGGAAGTGTCGACCGAACACTTCGACAGAGATTGTTAGTTCATTGACAATTTACTGGCATGTAAAGAAAACTTGCTTGATATTTTATTGTGGCTTGCCACCGCCCTTCGTCGCCCGGCTTCGACCTAACCCAGGGAAACCTCTTCCCGTGCATTTAGGTTTGATATTTGCATTTAGCCGAATGTGTAGAATGCCTTACACCCTGTGTGTCTAGGTTTCGATGAATTACTTATAAGCTCAATATAAAACATATGACCCTAATTCGTCATAGTTTAATTACTCATTTGAAGATAATGTTATAATACCGTTTTATTATTCATTACTCTAATTAACGTGCATGTTTTATTTTATGTGTTGTGGTTTTGTTTAATGCATTTTATGATCGTGCATGAACCATATCCATCTATGCAAGAAAAGTGACTAGTAGCTCATAACAAAGTGTAACACTATTAAGAACCCTGGGCATCAATTTTTTCGCGGTTTCATTTCAGAAAACCATAACAGGGAACCTTGGCTCGTACGTAATCACTGATGGGAGGAGTATAACTTAGGACGGCTGGCCCACTTTACTGTCTTTTCTTTGTTCTTTCCTACTCTCTCTCGTTCTTACCCTTTTCTCGTAAACCACTTCGAAAAGTAAACCTATACAATATGCGTCACCCGTTTCGGACCGGCCCGTCTCACATGCGTTATGCATGTGAGTCGTGTAGGTTCGGAATTGTCCCTTTTTGGACAGCTTGGGAGTGACCGAGGGGGCGTGCTTATGATGAGACGCGGGGTCTGGATTCGGACGAAATTTCGACGGCGTAACCCTAATATTCTCTGCTGCACCATTATCGGGTGTGCAGTTGGAGAACAATGGGGTTATGCTGCTGAAATTTCGTCTGGATCCGGACCCCGCGTCTCGTTATAAGCACGCTCCGCTCTGTTACTCTTGGGTGGGTTTAGGACCTATCCCTTCCAATAGATGTGAAGTGAACATAATTTCTCTATCTTTTTATTTTTAGTTACAACATATATGTTTATAAGTTTTATGTTCTTATATTTTATATTTTAAAACATGGGTGATGATAGACGATGGATGTATGATGGTTGGCGTAAAAATGCTGCGCCTTCCAATGAATGGGCCATCAATACTAAGGCATTTATCAGTCGGGCTTTCTCTTTATCAACTAACCGTTTTGTGAAATATCCGTGCAACAAGTGTCGTAACTTTTTATGCAAGAAAAAGTTTGACATGGAACGTGACCTTTATCGATTTGGTTTTATGCTTGGTTATGAAACATGGTATGAGCATGGCGAGTTAATGTTGATGGTGATAATATAGATAGTGATAACGATGACAGAATGAAAGATATGGTTGAAGCACTAAATCGTGATTGTGGTGCACAAACATCTGAAGAAATTCCTGGACCTGAAGTTCAAGAGTTTTATAGAATTCTCTCAGCATCACATGAACAGTTGCATGATCACACTAAAGTGTCTGTTCTTTCGACCATTACTCGTCTCATGTCTATAAAATCAAAGTACAATTTATCGAACAAGTGCTATGATGATCTTATGGATTTGATAGCAGACATTCTTCCGATGAATCATAAGTTGCCAAGAGACATGTACCAGTCAAAGAAATTGTTGTCAGGCCTTGGTATGAAGTATGAAAAAATTGATTGTTGTTGTAACAATTGTATGCTTTTCTGGAAGAAGAATGATAATCTGACACAATGCTCAGTTTGTAAAGAATCTCGATACATTGAGGCCACAAATGAGGACGGTCAATTGGTGAAAACGAAAGTGGTAGTGAAACAACTTCGTTACATGCCCCTTGCACCTAGACTGAAATGGTTGTTTTTATCTAAATCAACTGCAAGACACATGCGGTGGCATAAGGAAGGTGTGCGCGAAACAAAGGGAGTAATGACACACCCATCTGATGCTCAGGCTTGGAAGGCATTAGATTCTTTTGATGAGTACTTTGCAGAAGATGCTAGAAATGTTCGTATTGGTTTGGCCACCGATGGTTTCACACCATTCAACACAACTTCTGCTTCGTACTCATGTTGGCCAGTTTTTGCTATACCATACAATCTTCCAACAGCTATGTGTATGAAATATGAATACATTTTCTTGTCTTTAATCATTCCCGGTCGAAAACATCCAGGAAAACGTTTAGGGGTTTTTCTTCAACCATTGATGGAGGAGTTAAAAGAATTATGGATCGGAGTAGAAGCGTATGATACATACAAAAAGCAGAAATTCAACTTGCGAGCAGCATACTTGTGGTCCATTCATGATTTTCCCGCATACGGTGTTTTTTCAGGATGGAGCACACACGACAAACTTTGTTGTCCTATTTGTGGATCGGACTCTGATTGTTTTAGACTTACTCATGGGGGCAAAGTGTGTTATTTTGATTGCCACCAACGATTTCTACCAGCAAATCATCCATTTCGAAGGCAAGTTAATACATTTCGAAAGGATACTATTGTAACAAAGGGTCCGCCGAAACGTTTGGCCAGTGCTGAGATTGCTGCATGGCTCAGTCAACTTATCCCTACAGATGATGGGTTTGTTGGTTTTGGTCAGGAGCACAATTGGACTCATATATGTGGCTTATGGGATCTTCCTTATACTAAGTCATTGTTATTGCTACACAACATTGATGTGATGCACCAGGAACGCAATGTAGCATAAAGCATAATTAGCACATGTTGCAATTTTAAAAAGACAAAAGATAATTTGAAGGCTCAAAAAGATCTAGCAGATATTTGTAATCGTCCGACTCTAGAAGTCAGACAGGATGGTAGTGGAAAACAGACACTGCCACATGCTCCATTTTATCTTAAAGTTAGTGAAAAGAAAGAAGTTCTAAAATGGTTGCAACAATTGAAGTTTTCTGACGATTACTATGCTGGTTGAGGCGCACGACAAATCTTGAAAATTGGGTATTAAATAATCTCAAAAGCCACGATTACCATATAATGATAGAAAGACTTCTTCCAGTAATGTTCCGTGGATATGTGCATCATGATGTGTGGAGAGTACTTGTGGAACTCAGTTTCTTTTATAGACAACTATGTGCTAAAGAAATTACAGTTCAAATGATGGAAAAACTGGAGAAAGAAATACCTCTACTCATTTGCAAAATGGAAAAGATATTCCTGCCAGGATTTATGAATGTAATGCAACATCTACTTGTGCATTTACCTTACGAAGCTAAAGTTTGTGGCCCCGTACAATATCGATGGATGTACCATATTGAAAGGACACTAAAGAAACTACGAGCAATGGTTTTGAACAAAGCAAGAGTAGAAGGGTGTATTGCAGAAGCATTTTCTCTGAAAGAGATAGCATACTTCTCAAGTACATTCTTTGCTGAGGAACATAATGTGTATGCTCCCACAACACGGTACCACATAGATGATGAAACTCCAACGGGAAATTTAAGTATTTTTTTGTGGAAAGAAAAAACGGTTGGTGGCAGAAGTAGACATGTGGTTTCAGAAGAAGAATGGAATTCATGTATGTTATACATGTATACAAACATCAAAGAGATGACTCAATATTTTCTGTAAGTGTTTTTTTCTACTAATCACCGCGAAGAAACATCTAATATTTCTCACATTTTACATGAGAATATATTCTAGTGTACTAATAATTTACATTATGTAGCAAGTTCGACAAACAATTTTGGAAGTATACGCGTCAACCAACAAGCAAACAGTTAGATAAAATACGTCGTGATGGCGTTCATGGCGGTCCTAACTTCGTAAATTGGTTTTGGAAGCATGTAACATTTTGTTATTACATGTTACTTTTATCACTGCCAAGTTAATCTGATTAGTAAAAGTAATATTTTTCTTTAATATGTAGTGCATGGTCGATGCTAATGTTCATGAAGACCTACGACAACTTTCTCAAGGAACCATAACAGCAAGGAGTTTTGGTCGTTACGACGTAAATGGGTTCCGATTTCATTCGGTCAAATTTGAAGGAAAACATCCCTTTGCAGCCACGACAAACAGTGGAGTTGTAACTAGAGCATGTGATGCACAGGGGAATAAAACTAACTATTATGGAATTATTCAAAACATTGTGGAGTTTAAATTTGGTGGCTCCAAAGATCTTAGAGTTACCTTTTTCACTGCGACCGGTTTGATAATAACAGGGGAACACGAAAGGATGAATTTGGTATAGTAGAGGTAAAACATGAAAATAGACTTCGTGGATGTGATAATTATATTCTCGCTCATCAAGTTGAGTTGGTTTACTACCTACCATATCCTTATCCAAAGTTGAGTTCTTGGTGGGTTGTCTATAAAGTTAATCCACGAGAACGATTATATGCTCCTGGTGATGCTAGTTATCAAGAAGAACAAGATGAAGTGTACCAAGAGGATGATATTCTACCATCTTTTAATATAGATAATGGTTTAGGACTTGATACATTAGTTGGTGATGTTGAAGACAACGAGGGAGAAGAGGATGTAGTGGTTAAAAGAAAGAGACGTAGCTCTAAAAAAGTTAAGATGAGACAGAATAAGAAAGTTGGTCGACATGTTACCGAAGGAACATCGGATCATGACGAATTTTAATCATGTAATTGATTAATATTACATTTTATCATTACTTTTGTTTATATCATTATATATTTATCTCTGACATTTTTTCAACAGGATGCCATGTGGTCTTAAGAATATAGCTAATGGTCTCTTTGGCTCCTCAAACAAGAGTGGGAGCCAGTCTGCTAACTCTATTTTTCAAGGAAGTGGCTCAAATAATAGTAGACGAGAGGCATTTAGAAGATGCATGGAACAAGCTAATGAACAGGTTCAGTAGCTTATATTTGTATTATATTTACCCATATCTCATATCACGAAACCTAATTTATCTAATTTCAGGTGGAGCAGGAGATCCAGGAGGAGTGTCAAGAGGATCAAGGGGAAGAATTTTCTACGGGGCAGGAATAACAACAAGGGGTAAGAGCCTATGTTGATGAGGAAGCTGAGGAGGAAGTCGATGAGGACGAGGAGGATGGCACCGATACGGGAGAGTTGCCCCAATCATTCAGGTATCGGTCTTCAAACACTCTCCCGTTGGCTGTGCCTCCACAACAGATATTACGGATCACTCATGTCGGTGACTGGTAAGTAAATATAAAACCCATTATTAAATTATAGATATAATGTTTTAGATAAATAATATATGTTGTTAAATTAACTTGTAGGCAATGGGATGATCTGGATTGGGATGGACGACAACATCGTAGATAGCCTAATGCAGTGTTGGGTGCTATATGTCGCCATCATAATCCATGTCTTGTGAACATTAAAGGTGAAGAGAAACCTGCAATACATTGGGAGCACTATCGAATTGCTCCACATGCTGTGCATGAGAATGTGGCAGGGGCAGTCTGGCATGATTTTTTGGGTATGTCTTCACTACACTGCACTTTAATTATGTCCATTATATTTTTAGTAATACAAATTCTACAAATTTTATAGGAACGATATCGTTTGCCCGATGATCATGATGCTGCTCTCGAGTCTAGAACACACAAAGTCTTTCACAAAGCCGCACGTAAAGTTGTGAATGATATGATGTCTAATGCTCGGATCACAGCTGTGTGCTTGTACTACAAGGAGAAACTCGGACAGATGATGAACAAGAAAATGGGAGCTTCAAAAATCTATCTAGAGGACGATCAATACCGTTAGGTAATGATTCCTTGAATGGTTAAATGTGCTGATGCTTATTATTCATTATGTACTTATTGGGGATCGAGTGAATATCGAGAAAAATCTAACTCCAAGAGAATCAACCGTGAGTACGGTGGTGAAGTTCTCCATCGTTACGGTGGAGATGGTCATATTCGTCTCTCGAAACGGATGGTGAGTTTTGTATATTTAGAATTTAGTGTCATAATATAAGCTTTTGCGTAACTATATTTGTTACATGTCTATATAGGCTGCTCAAAGTGGTGAGGAACCCTCTTTCATTGATACTTATATAAGAGGGCATAGGGGCACAGATGACAGTCAATTGTGCACTCCAACGGCAACTTAGAACTTGGTATGTCATATAAGTAAAAGTAATTATTAATCAGTATAATTATTGTATAGTAGCTTTGTAGTTACTTTTAATGTAGGAGAAATATGGTGAAGAGATGGTTCGACGTTATGGAGATGATTACAATTGGAGAAAGGAAGACGTCGACGTAGTTGCTTTATATGAATCTGGTGGAGGAAAGCGTCACGGAAGGTGAACTTACCACTCTCATATTCATATATTGACATACTTCAAATTTTCCAAGTGTCACTAGTTACGACATATCACTATTGCAGGTATTCAATGTTGAACGGTGTCATGAACACCGATGTGGTTCTCTCGCAGTCACGGTCAACACAGAGCAGACAAAGTTCTTCTCGGCGTACTCATACAGGAAATGAGTCCAGGCTAAAAAAATGGAGGAGGAGCAGGCTGCATTGAGAGACCACTTGAGACTACAGGAAGACCTTATGAAACGACAAGAAGAGTTTATAAAACCACAAAATGACTACTTCTCGAATCTGGCAGCGTGGCAACAATCGATGCAGGTACATTAATATAATAGTTCAAATATTTTTATTAAACAAGAGATGTATGCATATTTATAGTAGAATGAACCTAAATATTTCAAAATGATTTTAGGGATACTTTTCTCAACTTGGGTTGCCTGTCGCTATGCCACCGCTACCGCAGCCTCCGCAACTACCTATGTCTTCACCGCTACCGGTGCCTCCACAGCCTTTTCCCATTGGAACACAGGTACATATTATTGTTATGTTCTATTTAATTTGTATAAACTGTTAGTATACTTGTAACATGTATTATTGTTTATTTAGGGATCATCCTCAAGGGCACAAAACTTTCAAAGTCCCCCCGTTACAAATTTACGAGCAACTTCTTCAGGAGGACAGGGTGGAGGGGACGACTTTGTCGATCAATTCTTCGCACCCGGTGGTAGCAATTAGGTAAGTTTTGTGTTTTCATCTGCATTATATATTATGTATCTTAATTTTAAATGGAGCTCATGTATAATAAGGCATATAATCAAATATGTTGTTGCTTTTTATTTCAATCTATTAGTCATATACTTCACTTTGTTTTCATATAGGAAAACGGTGAAACGGCCAGCAAAATGGTGTCGGAGCAATTTTGTTGGTTTGTTGGAAAGCAAATGTGGCCATGTGATATGAGTTGCTTTGACAAAATTGTTGTATGAATAATGTGACATATGTTCGTTTATGCTATATTATATGTGTACAATGTAATAATGGACAATACTATTTCGACGTAATGCATTTCATAATGTTGAGTTTGTTGCATTTGTTATTACGTGTTATGTGTTCTGTGTGTTTGATTTGTTATTTTATGTGCTTGGATACAAATAATATGTAACATTTTATTCTGTCTCAAATGTATTTTCGTGAACCAGAAGTGGCCCACGAAAACATTGTAATATTATTTTCGTGGGCCACAGAAAGGCCCACGAAAATAGGACAACATTATTTTCATGGGCCCAAGAAGAATGCCCACGAAAATAACCAGGCAGTATTTTTGTGGGTCACACTCTAGCCCATGAAAATAACAGGACTTTATTTTCGTGGGCCGTACTCTGGCCCACGAAAATAACAGGACTATATTTTCATGGGCCAGAAGGAGGCCCACGAAAATAGCAGATTATATTTTCGTGGGCCAGAAGGTGGCCCACGAAAATAACAGTACTTTATTTTTGTGGGCTATTTTTGGCCCACGAAAATAAATATTTTCGTGGGCCCTATAAGGCCGACGAAATTAAACTTATTTTCGTGAGCCGCCGACGAAATTAAATTTATTTTCGACGGGTTATTTTCGTGGGTCGGTGGCCCCACGAAAATAAGGAAAAAACCCATGAAAATAATTATTTTCATGGGCCACCGGCCCACAAAAATATATCGTTTTCCTGTAGTGCTGGAGCGTATCCGGCCCCGGCAACGGGTCCCGGCGCACCCTCCGCGAGATCATCCCCTGGATAACACCGGTGACCTTGTCCTGCCGCAGCTTCCCGCCAGGCAGCCACGTGTCGCCGATGTGGTCGAAGCTCTGCCACAGCACGTCCGAGGCGTTGCTCGACGGAGCGAGCACGAGGTTGCCCGTGTCGAGGAGGACGGCCACCACCGTCGTGTTCGTATCGGCGGTGCTGGCGTTCGAGGACCAGGCGAGCGAGCCGGACGCGTCGAGCAGGACGATGTTGTTGGCACAAGAACGCAACTAGACGATCTCACGCACTATCGGAACTCACGATGAACTCAAAGTGATCACCGCGAAAACAGAGTGTGTGAGTATAAACTGTGTGTGGACTGAAACAGAGCAGTTGTACAACAAGCTCGGCTCACCAAGTGACCAGCTTTCCATTGCATTTTAAGATAGGAATTACATAACAAACACACACCCACGATCTAACAAACTCCACGCACACACTAACAGCACTATGCTCGGTCTTTAGGTCACACCCGCTCAATGCATGAACCGTCTGAGTCGGCATGCACATCCTGGACTCGTTCATGCGCTCTGATCCTGATGACCCGGATGCCTTCTGACTCGGCTAGCCAAAGTACTCCACGGTACATTATTTGCAAAGAAAGAAACTTAAAGAAACGTGCAATGAAATTAACTAACAGATGTTTCCGCCGGCCACCGCGGCGAGTCGCGAGGCGGCCGGGTCGGAAAAAACCGGCCGGTCGCGGTTGGCCACCCACACCGGCGTCCGAACCGCGATGTTGTGGTACCAGATGCCGACGTACCAGCCGCCGGCGGCTCCTCCGTCTGCCGGAAACAGATCGATGTAATAACACACGACGCCCATGACATACGCTTCCATCAATCCTATGCATGCGAAGGTGGCGCAAGCAAGGAAATGGCAGTCACCTGGCTGGAAGAATCCCAGCGCGAACTTGCCGCCGCGGGAGACGAGTTTCCCGTCGCCGGAGAGCTGCCGGCCCGCCGCTACCGTGTCCTCGGCACGCACGACAGGTGGTAAGTTCGCGGCGAACAGAGCCAGGAGCACGAGCGACCGGAACCATGGCGCAGACACGTGCGCTCCTTCTCCTGCCATCCTCGTCAGAAATGGCGGTCCTTCCGTATGCCGCAACACTGGCAGCGAAGCTAGACCTGTGGTTGTTTCCGCGACTGAACGCAGACATGGAAGTCCCTCGACTACGGCGACGACCAGGTGGGAAGTGACCGGTCGCGTCTAGCGAGCAGCGACTAGCTGAGAACGGCGGGTGCATGACCGGGTCAGTCCACGTCAGTGAGGCAGCTAGCTAGTGTTCTACTAGTACGACGAGGTGTTGGAGTCAATGATTGGTTGGTGCGCGCTAAGGTGTTGTCTGTTGTCTCGAGCACTCAGTCGGGTTCGTCATGGGGGGCGGTTGGTGAGTGATGGCTGCAGAATGCGTTATGTTTATTAGTCCAAATGTCTGACCAGTGACCACGAACAAATTGACCAAGATCAAGTCAAAAGTCACAAGACGAGTCGGAGCATGTCAGTATGTGGTCCTATATAGGAGTATTCTCTTTGTCTCAAATTATTTGACGTTGTATAGTTTAATTTTGAATAATCAACGCTAAATAATTTAAAATAAAAGTACTTGTTAGCCGTAAACAACGTGATTATGTAGGGTTCTAGGGGTAAGCGGCTTCTAGCATGTTTATTTAGCCTCTCCAATTTTTACGAAGCCTGTGCAATTCCGGCCACGCGACAGGGCGGAGAGCGCGGAGACTGAGAGCTACACGTTAACGTTATATAGACACGTGGACTTAGATCTGCTCCAAGTTTGCTTCTTCTTATTCATAGTTTGGTTAGGCGCGCTCCGTGCGTGCTTGCAGCCGTGGGTATTGGAGCGTGAGAAAGAGTCAGAGCCGGTGTCGGTGAGGGCGAAGCTACACTCTATG
Organism: Neostapfia colusana; assembly: GCA_030760725.1. Taxonomy (NCBI): domain Eukaryota; kingdom Viridiplantae; phylum Streptophyta; class Magnoliopsida; order Poales; family Poaceae; genus Neostapfia; species Neostapfia colusana. The sequence continues at coordinate 99,970,601 of JASWHV010000005.1, read as the reverse complement.
TTATATTTAAAGTGAACTTATATGTTTAGTTGACGGCGTACTCTAAATAATACTATAAAATTTAATGCTAATCAAAATTTAGAGTGTTGCTGTCATACTCTAAAACGTCCTCGCGATTGTTTGACAGTTGTGTTCATCTTCTATTTCATGTAGCGTAGAATATAGATTGTACAATCAAGAAAAACTGTAATATAAAGTTAAAAATCTCCGATTGTAAATAACTAGTAATATTCTTTTAAAATACGAATCTAAAGTATTACGAGTATCAATACACATTGCTGGCGCATGGAAAGTCATCGTGCCAAGGACTACGCACTATCGCACTTCATCCAGAGACAAACTCTTTCATAATTCATCTTGACAATAAATTTTAAGTAAAAATAAATATAGTCTATTACTAATCCGATCCAGCCCTCATCATCAGATATTCATTTTCTAGGCCCGTTATTAGCCCTAGTCACACCAGTTCTGACCATAGGCATTGTCGGTACCCTCAATATGGGGTACCCCGCGCACAGGGGGAAACTGCCTAAGGACCTCGCTCTCCGCGGGAGAGCTCCGAGGGCGCCACATGTCCCGCGGGGCCGGACCTCCCTCTCCTCAGAGGAAAGCTCCGGGCCCGCCACGTGGCCAACAGAGCCGGACCTCCCCCCTCCGCGGGGAGAGCTCCGAAGGCTCCACGTGTCCAGCGGGGTCGGACCTCCCTCTCCTCAGAGGAAAGCTCCGGACCCACCACGTGGCCAACAGTGCCAGACCTCCCCCCTCCGCGGGGAGAGCTCTGAAGGCTCCACGTGTCCAGCGGGGCCGGACCTCCCTCTCCTCAGAGGAGAGCTCCGGGCCCGCCACGTGGCCAGTAGAGCCGGACCTCCCCCCTGCGCGGGGAGAGCTCCGAAGGCTCCACGTGTCCAACGGGGCCGGATCTCCCTCTCCTCAGAGAAGAGCTCCGGGCCCGCCACGTGGCCAGTAGAACAACGCTACCTGCCCCCGCGCGGTAGGCAGCAAGAGTAAAGACACACCATACCTTGTCCATACAAGGTATTCAAGACCCGTGCCTTCCTAAGGCGCGGAGACGCGGAGCACGCCGCTGTCAGGAGCCGTTGTGCCAAGTCGCATCGCAGTGAAGACTGGCAGGCCGCGTCAGAGGCTCTACACCAATAAACACAGTGACAAGACATCCCCTGCCACCCCTGCCGTCATCAACCACTACGCCTAGCTTGCGACGCGGGCAGGGCGGCAAGACGAAGACTCAGAAGCACTTGCCAGAGACAACTACCAGCGTAACTGCAGGATACGGTAGATGGCAGGCAATCCCCCCGGGACCACCTGTCAGGTCCCGGACCCACCTTGTAAGCCGCCCGAGCCTTGGACTTTAAAAGGCTCAGGTAGGCAACGTTGCAAGGGGTTCGCACTTCAGCAGCTCGAACTCCATTAGGCTTCTTGCACACACACACACTCAACACTCAAGCAATACAACGAGCATCTCTGCTCACCGTGGACGTAGGGTTTTATGCTCCGGCGGCCTGAACAACGTAAAAAACCTATGTGTCAACCTTTCTCCATCCATCTTCCCCAACGCGTAAGCTCTCCGTGAGTGACTAGCCCCTCCGAAAAAGAACCTCCGCGGGCTGCCCAGTGCAGGCCCGGGGGAATTGTCGATGGCACACTTCGATATTTGGCGCGCCAGATAGGGGGCTTTTCCCTTGCGCGACGAGCTTTCGCCGACGAAGATGACGAAGCTTCCTGCAGTGGCAATCTCTCCTTGCCCGCGTTCACGACGAACGGTGACCGGCGGGGACTATGTTTCGACACACTCAGGACGGAGTGTGTCGGTGCAAGCTGGAAGCCAGCGGTCAACTCCGGCAGCGCACACTCTAGCAAGCCCAAGATCTGCTGCAGCAGCAAGTGTTTCCCATGGCAGCGCACTAGCTGCAGCACGAGCGCTTCTGCGCAATCCACCCGCCGGGGACGCGCCTTAGACAGCGACCCAGCAGTGGATTCGCGACGTAGACCGTCTCGTCGTCGCCGCCGCCAACCCTCAGCTTCGGCGGGGACGACGTCCCAGTCAGCCGGCCGTGTCGCTGTCGCGCACGCCAGCGGTTGACGGGCAGACGGCAGACTCTCGGTCCACCAGGCTCCCATCGGCAGACCTGAGGTCGGAGCTGGAACGACGCCACCTGGGCAAAGATGCCCGTGTGCTCATTGAGCGACGGCGAGAAAGGTGTCGCAACCAAGATGCTGGCGACAGCATGTCGACCGCCTCGACCCAGCCTGGGCCGCAGACGTTTGCTACGTGATCCCCGCCCCAGGCATACGCCACGCAGCACATGCCTCAGCCATATGCAATGCAAATGGCGCCCCCGATTTATGGCATACCTTTGCCCATGCCGGGGTACATGGTGCCAACAGCGGACCAAGCGTTCGCGGCACCAACACCTGCAGGAACAGGAGCAGGATGTGCGGCCCTGGCGCCACACCTTCACTTCGCGAAGTGGCCGCGCAAGTTCCGGTCGCACCTGCCCGAGAAATACGACGGCAGCGTCAACCCGCGCGGAGTTCCTCCAGATCTACTCCACCGCCATCCTTGCTGCAGGAGGGGATGAGGCCGTCATGGCCAACTACTTCCCCGTCGCCTTGACCGGCCCAACACGGTCTTGGCTCATGAACCTCCCCCAGGGTTCCATAACCTCCTGGGGAGAGCTCTGCCGGCAGTTTACTGCAAACTTTGGGAGCTCCTACACCCAACCTGGCACGGAGCTCGACCTCCATGCCATCCAACAACAACCTGGAGAGTCGCTGCGCTCATTCATCCAGCGGTTCTCCCAGGTGCGAAACATCATCCCCCATATCCAGAATGCTTCTGTGGTGGTGGCGTTCCGACAGGGTGTAAGGGACAAGAAGATGCTCGAGAAGCACGCGAACAGAGAAGTGCGCGACGTCTTAGAGCTCTTCAGCCTGGCAGACAAGTGCGCCAGGGCAGCAGAAGGGCGTAACTGGCACTCACAGCCAGTCCCCGAAGACGAAGAACAGCCCAGACCAAATGCTGGTCCCCATGGGAGCAGCAAAAAGGTCAAGAAGGTCGGCGGCAAGATCATGCTGCCGACCGAAGCTCCAGTTACAGCAGCTGCAAGACCCATTGGAGCTCGGGGGCCATGCCCCGACAAGAGGCCGCGACAGTCACCAGCCCCAGACGGTGACCAAGGCGAGCCGTGCCCCATGCACAACACCAACAGCCATACTGCTGCTGAGTGCCGGGAGATCCAGAAGCTCGCGGAGCGCTTCTGCAGGGGGAAGCAGCCGCGTGCTGACGCCCCTCCCTTCCGTCAAAGGGAGGGCAAGCAGAAGGTCGACGCCCAAGACAACGTCGACCACCAGACAGAGTTCAAAGATCTTGAACGCGCCGTGAAGGCGGTGCACAACCGTGAGCAATCCAGCTCCAGCGACGACGAGCGCCATAAGGCGCTCTACGTCATCTACGGAGGGTCCTCTGACCCCTCATCCCGAAGCACAGTCAAGACTTTGCGCAGAGCAGTAGCGTCGGTGGCTCCTCTCCCAAGTGCCGCGCCACACCTCAAGTGGATGGGAACCCCCATCAGCTTTGATGCCACCGACTGCCCCAGGAACATGGCTGGGGCCGGCCAGCTACCGCTCTTGGTAGCACCCACCATCGCCAACGTGAAGATGTACCACGTTCTGGTAGATGGCGGGGCTGGGCTGAACCTCATCAGCCGCGCAGCTTTCCAGAAGCTGCAGATCCCGATGGCCAAGCTCACCCCATCGAGCCCGTTCTCAGGGGTAGGGCCGGGACAGGTCGTCCCTACAACAACATCAGCCTTCCGGTGACCTTTGGGGCACCGGACAGCTATCGAACAGAGTGCATTCTGTTTGACGTGGCGGAGATCGACCTCCCCTTCAACACCATCATCGGCAGGCCAGCCCTGTACCGGTTCATGGCAGTAGCCCACTACGGCTACCTCGTATTGAAGATGCCTACACCAACAGGCGTTCTCAGGATTCGTGGAAACCGCAGTGCTGCAGTGTCAGCCTTGGAGAAGCTCCAAGCACTTGCAGCAGCCCGAGCGCCAGCCCCTAGCTGTGCAGAACGCGGCCAGCTCCACCCGAGTGCAGGCCACTGTGCCTCGACCTCAGCACCCCGCGTGCAACCCCTCGACGAGGGTGATGTCCTCCTGAAGGTCGTCCAAGTCGGCGCCGATGCTGCCCAGACCACCCGGGTAGCCAGGAGCCTACACAGCAAATAGGAAGGCATGCTCATCACCTTCCTCCGGCACAACGTCGACGTGTTTGCATGGCAACCGTGGCAAATGCCGGGGATCCCTAGGGAGGTGATCGAGCACCATAAGAAGATATTCCCTGACGCCCGACCAGTCCAATAGAAGCCCCGCAAGCAATCCATCGAGTGGCAGAACTTCATCCGTGAAGAAATCAAGAATCTGCTGGACGCTGGTTTCATACGGGAAGTCCACCACCCCCGGTGGTTGGCGAACTCCGTCGTCGTCCCGAAGGCCGGCGGGAAGCTCCGGATGTGCATCGAATACACCAGTCTCAATAAGGCATGTCCCAAAGTTCCATTCCCTCTCCCTAGAATAGATCAAATAGTAGACTCTGCATCAGGCTGTGATATGCTATGCTTCCTAGACGCCTACTCGGGCTTTCATCAAATCCCTATGTCTAGAGAAGATGAAGAACACACTTCTTTCATCACAGTAGACGGCCTGTATTGTCATGTCTCTATGCCTTATGGTCTAAAGAATGCTCTCCCCACCTTTGTATGTGCTATGCACAAAACCTTTGGAGAGTTAATAAGAGACTTAGTTGAGGTGTATGTCGATGACATCGTTGTCAAAGTCGAGCAGAGCTCATCCTTGTTAGATAACCTAGCTCTAGTCTTTGACAAACTGCGCTCCACGCGCACTAAGCTGAACCCCGACAAATGTGTGTTCGGCGTATCCTCTGGGAAGCTCCTAGGATTCCTCGTCTCACACCGAGGGATTGAGGCCAACCCAGAGAAGATCAAGGCCATCGACCTGATGCGGTCCCCCGCCCGCATCAAGGATGTCCAGAAACTCACGGGATGCCTAGCCACGCTGAGTCGGTTTATACCGAGGCTAGCAGAGCGGGCACTTCCCTTCTTTAAGCTCCTGCGCAAATCCGGTCCTTTTGCTTGGACCGACGAAGCAGAGGAAGCATTCCAGGAGTTGAAGCAGCTCCTGACGACCCTACCCATCATGGTAGCCCCCGAGCCCGAAGAGCACTTGCTGCTCTACATCGCGGCAACAACAGAGGTGGTGAGCATGGTCCTAGTTGCAGAGCTGCCGGACCCCTCATCACCGCAGCCTGCTCCGGTAGCAGAAGACAAGCACCAGGAGACCCCGGAGACTCAAGACGACCTCCCGGAGGTCCAACGGGACCTCCCGGAGCTCCAAGACAACCTCCCGGAGGTCCAACGGGACCTCTCGGAGCTCCAAGATAACCCCCCGAAGGTCCAAAGGGACCTCCCAGGAAAACAAGACGACCTCCCGGAGGTCCAAGACGGCCTAGAAGCCCCCGGGTCCCACCTCCCGGAGGCTCCCCCGGACCCGTCTACCTCCTGTCGGCCTGAGTCAATGGAGGAAGACATATCAGGCCCAGGGGGGAGGGTCCGGACCATCCAGAGGCCTGTCTACTATATCAGCGAAGTCCTCCATGACGCCAATACAAGGTACCTAGAGGTCCACAAGCTACTGTATGTAGTACTCGTGGCGTCCAGGAAGCTCCACCACTACTTCCAAGCCCACCGGATCTCGGCGGTCACCTCATATCCGCTGAAGGCCATTCTTCACAGCCCCAACGCGACCGGCAATGTCGCTAAATGGGCAGCGGAGTTGGCGGAGTTCGAGCTGGACTTCCTTCCTCGCCACGCGGTCAAGAGCCAAGCACTGGCTGACTTCGTGGCCGAGTGGACGCCAACAACGACCAACCCAGGGGGCCACAAAGACGGTGAACCAAAGCACCGAGCTCCGGTCTTCACCGGGCCTCACTGGACGCTCTTCTTCGATGGCTCCTCGCGAAAGCAGGGGGCCGGTGCTGGCGTACTGCTTCTCATGCCATCGGGGGAGCAATTTGGGTACATGGTGCGTCTCAATTTCAAGGCAACCAACAACATGGTAGAGTATGAAGCACTCATCTTTGGCTTGAAAACAACCCTGTCTCTAGGCGCTCGCCAGTTGTTGGCACAGGGCGACTCCCAGCTAGTCATCAAGCAAGTCAAGGGTGAATGTTCGTGCAATGACCCGCAACTAGCTGCTTATCTGCTCCATGTGCAGATGCTGGAGAAAGACTTCCTCGCCTTGGACCTGCGCCATGTACCGTGCGCTGGCAATGCCACGGCTGACGACCTCTCAACGAAGGCCTCCACCGGAGCCCTCGTGCCCGAAGGAGTCTTCGATAGGACGTTGCTGCGGCCCACAGCCCGGCCTGCCGAGCCGGGCGAAGGGGGCTGGACCAGCACCTCGAAGCTGGCAGTCCCGGCGGCCCTGCTACCATGGACGCCGCCAAGGATCGTAAGTGTCACTGGGGACTCTGTGCTACCTAGCGCTCAAGATCCAGAAGCTCCAGTCAGACCCGATGCATGGATCACGGAGATCCGGGACTACTTGAAAGACAATATCCTCCCTGATGAACGTGTATCCGCTGAATGGATCGTGCGCATGGATAAAAGATACGCACTGGTAGAAGGGGATCTCTACCGGCGTGGCGCCAACCACGTCCTATTGCGGTGCATAACCCAGGGGGAGGCTGTGACTTGCTCGCTGAGATCCATGGAGGCGAATGTGGGAGTCACTCTTCCTCACGCACGCTTGTCGGTAAAGCCTTCCAGCATGGCTTCTACTGGCCGACAACACTCCGGGATGCCGTCAAGCTGGTCAAGAGCTGCAAGGCGTGCCAATTCCATGCCAAGCAGATCCACACACCGGCTCAGGCGGTACAGATGATCCCGCCCTCATGGTCGTTCGCGGTGTGGGGTTGGACATCCTGGGGCCATTCCCCAAAGCCGTCGGGGGATTCCGGTACATGTACGTCGCCATCGACAAGTTCACCAAGTGGCCGGAAGCTACACCCGTCATCACCATCAACAAGCAATCTGCAGTCAAGTTCATCAAGTCCATCGTCTGCCGGTTCGGGGTCCCGAAAAGAATCATCACCGACAACGGGACCCAATTCACCAGCGTAGCCTTCCAAGACTACTGCGAAGACCTTGGCATCCAGGTGTGCTTTGCCTCCGTTGCTCACCCAAAGAGCAATGGGCAAGTCGAGAGGGCCAACGCTGAGATCCTTCGGGGCCTCAAGACTCGCACCTATGCCGGCTTGAAGAAACATGGTGCCAAGTGCGTGGACGAGCTTCCGAGCACACTGTGGGCTAACCGGACATCCCAAAGCCGGGCCACCGGGGAGACACCCTTCTTCATGGTGTTCGGGGCCAAAGTTGTGCTTCCCCCAGAGATCACCATGGGGTCTCTCCGTGTCCGAGCTTACGATGAAGCCGTGCAGGACAACCTCCGGCGTGAAGACATCGACCTCATCGACGAGGCTCGATTACACGCAGCGCTCCGCAACGCACAGTACCGGCAGACGCTCCGGCGCTACCACCAAAGGTTCGTGCGTGTCCGGGAGCTGCAAGAAGGCGACCTGGTACTGTGACACATACTTTCTCGCGAAGGGACCAACAAACTCTCCCCCAGCTGGGAAGGTCCCTTCCGAGTCTTGAAGGTTTGTCGCCCCGAGTGCGTACGCCTCTCCACCGAGGATGGGGATCCGCTCCCGAACCCTTGGAACATAGAACACCTCCGTAAGTTCTATCTCTAGAGCAGTAGTAGGACAATTCTTTTTCTTCCTGTAATAAATCCCATAGAGTCCGGGAACAGCGCTCGGAACAGCTAAGTCCCAGGGGACGGTCCAGGACTACGTTTCAGCTTGGCCTGGTTCCGACCCTAAGCGCGTAGAGTCTTGCTTCCCTTCTTAATGGGGCGGGTCGTTGTCTCCATGTTTAGCCTGCCTTCCTCCTATGGATATTTATATGGAAAGAAACCTGTACTGCCATGCTCTTACCCTTGTGCTCATTTAAATTACATATTAATTTTTATGACCGCACTTTCCATGTATGCTCACCGTACATCTAGCTCTCCTTGAGGGAGAGCCCCCGAGGAGTATTATGTTTCCTCTACTTGTGTGCAGGAGCTCCCGGTTTTAGCTCCCCCGCAGGAGTATGGTAGGTGTTGAAGTGTGTTGTCGACACTTCCCCCGGGCCTTCCCTGGGCAGCCCGCGGAGGTTCTTTTTCGGAGGGGCTAGACACTCACGGAGAGCTCACGCATTAGGGACAATGGAAGGAGAAGATTGACACAGGGATTTTTACATGGTTCAGGCCGCCGGAGCGTAAAACCCTACGTCCACGGTGAGCAGAGATGCTCGTTGTATTGCTTGGCGCTCAGAAGCGGGGTTCTGAGCTTGAGGATGCCCTGAGTGCTAAAATGTCTAGAGAGCAAGTGTGCAAAGAGGCGAACCCTCAGGTGTGGATGGATGAGAAGCGAACCCCTGCTAACGTTGCCTACCCGAGCCTTTTATAGTCCAAGGCTCGGGCGGCTTACAAGGTGGGCTCCAGACCCGACAGGTGGTCCTGGGGAGATTGCCTGCCATTTACCATATCCGCAGTTACGCCGGCAGTTGTCTCTGGCGAGGGCTTCTAAGTCTTCGTTCTGCCGCCCTGCCCATGCCGCAAGCTAGTCGTAGTGGCTGATGATGGTAGGGGCGGCACGGGATGTCTTGTCGCTGTGTTTATTAGCGTACAACCTTGGACGTGGCGTGCCAGTCTTCACTACGATGTGACTGGGCGCAACAGCACCTGACAAAGGCGTCCTCCGCGTCTCCGCGCCTTGGGAAGGCACGGGTCTTGAATACCTTGTACGGGCAAGGTATGGCGCGTCTTTACTCTTGCTGCCTACCGCGCGAGGGCAGGCAGCTCTGTTCTGCTGGCCACGTGGCGGGCCTGGAGATCTCCTCTGAGGAGAGGGAGGTCCGGCCCCGCTGGAGACGTGGAGCCTTTGAAGCTCTCCCCGCGGAGGGGGGAGGTTTGACTTTGCTAACCATGTGGCAGGCTCGGAGCCCTCCTTTGAGGAGAGGGAGGTCCGGCCCCGCTGGACACGTGGAGCCTTCGGAACTCTCCCTGCGGAGGGGGGAGGTCCAGCTTTGCTGTCCACGTGGTGGGCCCGGAGCCCTCCTCTGAGGAGAGGGAGGTCCGGCCCCGCTGGACACGTGGAGCCTTCGGAGCTCTCCCTGCGGAGGGGGGAGGTCCGGCTTTGCCGACCACATGGCGGGCCCGGAGCCCTCCTATGAGGAGAGGATGGTCCGGTCCCGCTAGACACGTGGAGCCTTCGGAGCTCTCCCAGCGGAAGGGGGAGGTCCGACTCTGTTGGCCACGTGGCGGGCCCGGAGCTATCCTCTGTGGAGAGGGAGGTCCGGCCCCGCTGGACACGTGACGCCCTCGGAGCTCTCCCCACGATGAGGGGCGAGTTCCTTAGGCAGTTTCCCTTGTGCGCGGGGGTACCCTATATTGAGGGTACCGACAGTGGCCCCCGGGCCCATCTCGGGGGAGATAACGAGCCCGAGGTGGGGCCCCCGTCTCTTCCACTCCGCGCACCTTCTTGAAGACCCGCATTGACCGCTGCCAGAGCACGAACAGTCGCGGGATCGTGGGAGCGTGTCCCCTACTTGATGGCTGCTTTTACTGCGGCGGTTCCCAAGGCTGCCACTTCCGCACGTCGCAGCGCCTTTTCGGGAACCGCCAAAGCGTCCTGCCGGCTCATCTTCTTGAGAGACTGACTTCTTGGCCCATCGCTTCAGCTGAACCGCTCGGGTCCACTTGTCATCGACGCTTGGTCTTAGAGCTGAAGCGGTTGTCCCAAGCAGCGTATTTGAAGAGTTTTGAATTACTTTGAATCGCGCCTGGAAAGTTTAAAAGGGGATCTCACCCGCATCGCGGCTTCCCTTCGCACTTCCCTGCGCTTGAATCTTCGTTGTTTCCTTGAGCTCTTGCGCCCTTGTCTTCCCTGTTCTTGAGCTTCCATCTGCCATGGCTTCCAACTTGCCTCCGGAGAAAAAACACGCCCAGTCTCCTCCGGCAGCGGCGTTCGCGCCAAGTCAAGGAACTAGGGTACCCGCGCGTCCTTCTCCTGGAGATGTCAGCTCGTCTGGTGGCGACTCCAAGAGACCTCAGGCTCTTTGTTCCGACGGGACTCCTCTCGAGCGGCATCGGCCCGAGGGTCCCCGAGTGTCACGCCCTCCTTCCTCAGGAGGTGGAGCTCCAAGGGGGGGCACTGGTTCTACGATGCCCAGGGGCGAGCCTAGGGCTCAGGCGCCCCGATCTGCGAGCACCCCTGCTGCAGGCTCGGCAGAAGGCGGTGCTGGGCGGATCAGCGCCGGGACTCATGCGGGGGTGCATGTGCCCCGTGCCTCGGGAGCTGGGTCGATGCCTAGGGGGGCTTCGGAAGCGTCCCCTGCTTCGCCAGTCCGGGTGACTGCGGGGCAGCCCCCGGTGGCGACGGCTGGCTCTAGTGGTCCTACCCCGGCTCGGAAGCCAGGGTTCAGAGCCCGTTGGAGCGCTCGTGTCCCTCAGTAAGTGTCGCCCTTACCGGGTTCCAGAGCCTGCATTCTTTTCTTCTTTCCTTAACCCGGGAGCCTCCCATGTTTGCACAGACTCATCGAGTACCGGTAACGTTTCCGTTTCCCGGCCATCCCCGGCTGACGGGGGATCTGCACCGCAGCACCTAGAAGCTGAAGCGGCTCCGGCGGCCCCCAAGCCGGCGCAGGCTCCTCCTGCGCCGGTTGGTCCAGCTCCTACAGCAGCGGCGACAACATCCGCTCATCCCCCTTTGCCAGCTCGGGAGCCGGCAGTTGCTGAAGGTTTGGTGGGAACGGCTGGCGGCGTCCCGCCTTCTAGTGTCGAAGCGGGAGAAGCAGCCACGGGCCCTACGGCGGGCAGCAAACCGGGGTGCGTCGGGAGCGGCCCCGCTCCAGTGCCGGCTTTTCCTGATCAGCGCCTCATCCCGGTCGCCGAAGCGCCAGCTCCTCCTGATGACGACGTGATGGAGGAAGTCAGGGGCGCGGCTTCGGCCTCTGCTGCCCCGCTGCCCCTGGCGGACGCCTTTGAGCTTGCCCAGACATGCGTCCGGCAGGTCCTGGCCGCGCTCGGTCGTGAGCGGGAGGAGCAGGCAGGAGAGAGGGATCGCCTCCTCAGCTGTGGGCGCCTCTTGAAGCAGCGGGCCGAGGAGGCCGGAGCGGAGCTTGACTCGAGGCGGATGTCACTTGATGCCATGGAGGCACTCCTTAACCGTCAGAAGAAGGTCGTCGACCGCCTAGACTCCGAGACTCGGCGGCTCCACCAGAAGACCCGCGAGGCACATGCCCGGGTCGAGGCGAACTTCTCTGCTTTGGAGGAGCTGCGGCTGAAGCTGGCGCGCTGCGAGCGCGTCGTCGCGGACCGGGAGCACGCTGTGGAGGCTGAGGCGAGGAAGGTCACCGCGCGGCTGGCGGCTAGCGAGGGCGACCTGAGGGCCCGAGCTAAGGAGCTGGAGACTCGGGAGGTAGATCTGGTCGCAAGGGAGGAGCAGGTCTCTCGGGAGCACCAGGTGGTGCTGGATCGGGAGCTGGGAGTCGAATTCCGGGCTTCGGAGTTGGAGCAGCTCGCCCAGGGTCTCCATCTTCGTGAAGGCTCTCTGGCAACCATGTTTCTCATGTTTTATGCACCGAGAGAAAAAATAGAATAAAGATTTCCATTTCGCTGGATGATTTCCTTACGTGTTTAAACAAGGAATTCGCGGTTAGGTATTCCAGAATCTTACATAAAATACAGTTTTCGAAGTGTGAATATCTTTTCTTAAGCTTTGTCATGAGAAGGTGGTGTGCTTTTACCTATTGAAAAGAAGAAAGTGTTCTTGAGTCGAAGAAGCTACCAAGGAGAAGAAATTCTTCGAGGAAGGTCGTGACGCCTTGTTGGCAGCCCGCCGCGAGATGGAGGAGCTCTAGGCCTCGCGGTCCGCCGAGGCCCGAGCGGTCTGGAGCTTCATCGACAAGGCAGGGTACGCCCTGGTCCCCCTTGGCTTCAGCCCGGTGAGGGCAGAGGCTTCGGCGCCGAAGGTGGCCGAGGTGATCCCTGCGCTCGAGTCTATTGGCGCCAAGCTTGACAGGCTTGAAGCGGTGGTCGCCGGCGAGCTTGAGGCGGAGGGACGGGGCCTGGCGATGGAGGTTACTACGCACGTGCTGGCGTGCTTCCGGAGATGGGATCCCTCCCTCTCTCTGGAGCTAGTGAGGCAGGGCCCCACCGCGGAGCGGGAGGAAGCCGCCAGGGCTGAAGTAGGGGATGTGGCCGCCCTTGTAGCCTCTAGGTTCCAGCGCGAGCCAGGGGAATCCTAGGGCTTGTACCTTTTCTTTTTATTTTTGCTTTTGTTGAGTCTGTAGTCCAGCTCATGGAGCCTTGAATGAATAGACCCTTGTTGTTTTCTGTGCCTGTGTTATTTTATCTTCTTCTTGGCTTGGCATGCCCGAGTCCTTAGCTCCGCAAGGTAATCAGAGGTCTCCAACAATCTTGAAGTCTTACACAGACACCTTCCTAGAGTCCTTATTGTGCTAAGGGCCCAAGGGGTCTTCAGATCTCGGCCCGTGAGGACGGGGGGAGGCCCGGATCTGCTGACCATGTGGAGGGCCCGGAGCCCCTCTAAGGAGAGGGTGGCCCGACCCCGCGGGACACGTGGAGCCTTCGGAGCCTGCCCCAACGGAGGGGGCGGGGTCCGGCTCTGCTGGCCATGTGGCGGGCCCAGGGCTATCCTCTGAGGAGAGGGGAGCTCTGGTCTCGCTGGTACACGTGGGGCCTTCGGGGCTCGCCCCTGCGGAGGGGGTGAGACCCGGACCCTCCGGTCTTGCGTTGGAGTAGTCAATAGCTCCGGCCCTTCCTTGTGCGCTCCCCGTAGCTGAACCTGGAGGTCCTGCACACAAGTAGAGGAAGCGTAATTCTCCTCGGGGGCTTTCCATTCCCCATCTCTTAGTCTTATTGGGCTTACGGTCCTGGTCCGGTATACAGGGCTTGGGAAATTCTGTGCGCGAGGCGCCGGGGGTTCGGCTCCCTCCGAGGTCAGGGTACGACCGTCCGCCCCCTAGTACCAGACCGTAACATCGGGGAGGCAGAGTGTACAGGCTTTCGGTACGGAACTCGGCAAAGCGACTGTACTCCCCTGGACCTCCGAAGGACAGGGCGCGCACGCTTTGGGTCGGAACCAGGCAAAGCAGGCTACGCACCCTGGACCCCCCATGCACAGCGCAGGCCTTTCCTGGAGGTGACCAACTGGCACCGCAACACCTGACTGGGGGAGGCCCGAAAGGCTCCCTGGCCATCGGCAGGTACCTCGAGCTCAACCGCCTTCGGTAGGATAGCAAATGCTGACTATGGATGAGAGCGGGAAAGGGGAGCTAAATGTACGATGAGCATACATGGAAAGTGCGGTCATAGAAATTAATGCGTAATTTAAATGAGCACATAAGTAAGAGCGTGGTAGAACAGGTTTCTGTGTAAACGCCCATAGGAGGAAGGCAGGCTGAACATGGAGGCAACGAACCGCCCCATTAAGAAGAGAAGCAACACTCTACGCGCTTGGGGTCGGAACCAGGCCAAGCTGAACGTAGTCCTGGACCATCCCCTGAGGCTTAGCTGCTCCGAGCGCTGTTCTGGAGCCTATGGGATCTATTACAGAAAGGAAAAGGCCTGTACTACTAATGCTCTGGGGATAGAACTTACTGTGATGTTCCATGTTCCAAGGGTTCGGGAGCGGATCCCATCCTTGGTGGAGAGGCGTATGTACCTGGGGCGGTAACTTTCGTGACTCAGAAGGGACCTTCCCGGCTGGGGGAGAGTTTATAGGTCCTTCGCGAGAAAGTGTGTGCCGCGGCACCAGGTCCCCTTCTTGTAGCTCCCAGACGCGCTTGGTCTTTTGGCGGTAGCGCTGGAGAACCAGCCGGGACCGTGCGTTGTGGAGTGTTGCTTGTAATCGTGCCTCGTCGACGAGGTCGATATCTTCACGCCGGAGCTGGTCCTGCGCAGCCTCCCCCGGGAGCCCCGGGGTACCTTCCTCTATTGGCTCAGGCCGACAAGAGGCAGGCGAACCCAGACTCTTCTTGGGGGCCCAGGATGTCTTCCTCCATTGGTTGAGGCTGACAGGAGGTAGGTGGACCCGGACCCTCCTTGAGGGACCCAGGATGTCTTCTTCCATTGGCTCAGGCCGACAAGAGGTTGATGGATCCTGGGCGGCTCCCGGGAGGTGAGGCCGAGGCACGGAGGCGTGCGCTCGGGTGGAGCTGGCCTGGTTCTGCACCGCCGGGGGCTGGTGCTTGGGCTGCTGCAGATGCTTGGAGCTTTTCCAAGGATGATGCTGCAGCAGTGCAGTCTACACAGATCTTTGGGGCAGTCCTAGTGGGCTACCGCCATGACTCGTCGTCGCTGGAGCTGGAGTCCTCATGATTGTGCACCGCCTTCACGACGCGCTGAGGCTCCTGGAACTCCGCCTGGTGGTCGACGTTGTCTTGGGTGTCGACCTTCTGCTTGCCCTCCCTTTGACGGAAGGGAGGGACGTCAGCACGCAGTTGCTTCCCCTTGCGGAAGCGCTCCGCGAGCTTCTGAATCTCCCGGCACTCAGCAGCAGTATGGCTGCTGGTGTTGTGCACGGGGCACGGCTCGCCTTGGTCACCATCTAGAGCTGGTGACTGTCGCTTCCTCTTGTCGGGGCGTGGCCCCCGAGCTCCACTGGGTGCTGCTGCTGCAGCAACAGGAGCTGCGGTCGGTGGCTTCATCTTGCCACCGCCTCGGTTCTTGATCTTCTTGCTGCTTCCATGGGAAGCAGCGCCAGATCCGGGCTGTCCTCCTGATTCGGAGGCTGGCTGTGAGTGCCAGTTCCGCCCTTCTGCTGCCCTGGCGCACTTGTCCGCCAGGCTGAAGAGCTCTAAGACGTCGTGAACCTATCTAGTCACGAGCTTCTCGAGCATCTTCTTGTCCCGTACACCCTGCCGGAACACCACCACCACAGAAGCATTTTGGATATGCGGGATGGTGTTCCGCACCTGGGAGAACCGCTGGATGAAGGAGTGCAGCGTCTCTCCAGGCTGTTGTTGGATGGCGTGGAGGTCGAGCTCCGTGCCACGCCGGGTGTAGGAGCTGCCGAAGTTTGCAGTGAACTGCCGGCAGAACTCTCCCCAGGAAGTTATGGAACCCTGGGGGAGATTCATGAGCCAAGACCGAGCTGGGCCGGTCAAGGCGACGGGGAAGTAGTTAGCCATGATGGCCTCGTCCCCTCCTGCAGCAAGGATGGCGGTGGAGTAGATCTGGAGGAATGTAAAAGTCCCAAAAATGTGTATGAATAAAAACCAAGGTTTGAGTTCATATGTGTGGCAAAGACATGAAAAATGGGACTTGCTAAAACTTTTCTTCATGCAAAGTAATACATGGATGACCATCCAAAACGAGGCTCACATTTTTATTTAAAAGTGTTGAACCAATAAGGAGTTAAATACCTCTTTGCATGTAAGTTTAAAAATCAGATTTGGGATTCAAAGTTCACACATGTGGTGATCAAGGACTTTGATTAAAAATGCATCCATATAGATGGAATTATAGGGACGAGTTTGATCACCAACTTTCTATTTGTAGGGTGGGCTCAAAAGAGAGTTAAAGAGAAGAAATTGCAAATTCTAAACCAAATTCAGATTTAGTCTTGCAAATTCAAACTGAAATTGAGGAATTCAAATTCTAGCCACCCTTTTTAAACTCAGCATTCTGGGGATTGAGAGGATCAGCTTGAGAAGATATTTGGGGAAGAAATGTGGAGTGGGACCCACATGTCATAGAGATGAAGAGGCTGCCTTACTCACTAAGTTTTACTCTCGGTGGGAACTTTTCCCGAGCAGCTCACAAGCGCCACCGAGGAGCTTGCCGCGCCAGCTCCTGCTGCCGGTCTCCACGCGCTGGCGCCCCGGGTCGGTCCTGACCGCGTCCTCATCGTGATCACAGGCCCTCAGACTGAACAAAAGCGCAGTTGCCTTCCTCTCTCGCGAGAACACCGAGCAACCCGAGCTCCTCCCCTCCGCTCTCGGTCCGATCAGAAGAACGGCAAAACCACCGCGCTCTTCCCTCCCCCGAGCTGCTAAACCTTTCCCCGAGGTTAGCCTCCACCTCCCTGACCCGCAAGCAAGCGAGCTGCGGCCCCAAGTGCCCGAGAACAACCGCCGCCGCGGCGACCGAGTTCAAGAAGGTGATCGGGCGCTCGTGGACAGCCCTCCACAGGGGGTTTCACAGCCGAGCGATCACAGCTACGGACGCGCACGGGTGCGGTGCTGCTCTCAGCCCAAGCTCAGGCCGTGCCGCGAGCTATTGACGGCGAATTTTGAGGTTTTGCTCCGGCGACCCCATTCCGAGCTTCCGGTACGATTCTTTCGAATTCTTGCCCTCTGATTCTCCTTAAGTCATCAAATTTGGCACAGAGAAGCTGGACTAGCCGGCGGTCATATCCTCTTTAGCATCCGTGGCATGAAACTAACGGGGAACCACGAATTTTGAGCTCTACCGAGCGTGATCGGGGCGAACCCATTCGGTCGCACGATGACAACCTAGTTCCAGCCATTTCCAAGCTAGTTTGAGGCCGTGCCGATCCTCCTAGAGGTGCACTGGTGCTGTAGGGCTCGTCGGCACAGGTTTTGGCGGGCTGGATACCTTAGGCAACGCCGCCGAACCTCCACAGCGGCTGTCGCACATCGCCGGCCATGTTCCGGTTGTCGGCAGCCCAAGCAAAGCTCACAGCCGTGTTCCTCGGTGTCACAAACTCCCTGGCGGCGAGTCCTAGCCCGTGCGGTGGTCGGCGGCAGTGATCCGGCGAGGAGGGATTGGCTCCAGCGAGGGGAAAACGTGCGGGCGCGAGAGAGCCGGCGAGAGGTTGAAGAAGGCGTGGGGCCCGCCCGTCAGCAGCTCAAATTTTAAACCTGCGATCGGGTGCGGCCAGGATCCTGTGTGCTGGCGCGAAAAATCCCGTGGCCCCGGTGTGGCCCGATTTCTATTGGCTGGGATTCAAAACAGTGGGTCCAACCAGATTTTCTGTAGGAAAACAATTCCAGACTTAGCTCAATCTTTGGAAATTCATATCTCCCTGTAGAAAACTCCAATTTTAGTGATTCCAATTGGGTTGGGTTCATCTTTCCGAGTTCTATCCAAATATGAACTCAGCTTTGTATGAAAGTCAATATTATATTCTGGAAAATTCTTTGAAGGTTTTCTGAAAAAGAATTATTGAGGGAGTTTGGGTTATCCAAAAATCCCAAATTTTGCCAGAATATTATTTAGCAAGTTGTTGACCTACTAGCAAATTTTCAGCTCAATTGAAGATCATTTGAGTAGGAATTTGCTAAATTCAAACTACTGTGTTCAAAAGAGTCCAGAAACATTTTCAGAAAATGTTTCCCACTTCAAAAATCTGTTCTGAGCAATCCATAGCTCCAAAAATCATATAAAAATTTAGGCAAGCTCTCTGAGACATACTTGGAATTGTAGTTCAATTAATTGGGCATGAAAATGCACATTACTACAGAATTAATTCTTTTGAGTACAAATGCTTAAAGAATTGTTCTGGGAGAACTACTCAAGTAAAAGGGCTGAATTTTGGACCAGGTTACTCTCATGTGATCAAGAACTCATATATAAATTATCAGCCCAAGATGAGTCCTTGAACTCGCTGTTCTTATTCTCCATACTTGTGTATATGTGGGAATACATAAGAGACATTGTGAGAATTAGGGAGGACACAATATGACTCCACATTAGCTGCAAGTTGACAAGCTAAATCTTTAGGTAGTATAGAACCTTCTGTAAAAGCTTTGAGGCCATTGGAGTTCTTGTTCTTCAGTTGCACTCAAATCCTTTCAGCTTATCTATTATGTTCATTAGATAACATGATTAATGTATAGCTAAAGCCTTTAGGACAAATTAGTTTATTTCTGTTCTTTGCACGACAGAGGCAAACCAAGCCATGCCTGGCTTTTCCACATAACCTCTGTTCCTAAGAGAGTAATTCTATAACTTCTTTCCATTACATCCTATAAAACGTGTGCATATGCATTTCAATAGGAACCACAACGAAGGGGACTCAAAGGAGTGATTCATCAAAGTGGATCAAGCTCCGGAGAGTCAAGAGTGGATCTGCAAGGACACTAACTGTTTATATACGACTACCCTGCAAAACAGGCAATCTCCGGTTTGCATTTAACAGCTATTAAGTTTTTATTTTGTATTCACTTTCGGTCAAGATATGAACTGTGCATTAGGTCTAGTGATTGATACTCCTCTTGCATAGCCAAATGACCCATGGAGTATTGGGTAGGTGTCTTTCACCGTGTAGAACTGCCATGCTTAAATACGGTTCGGTAGAAGTCGAGTGGTGAGATGCTACTCGCAGTTTCAGGAACAACAGGGGCATACGGGATTGGTTCAGAAATTAATTACCAAGTTAAAGTTGAGACCGGAAGGTTGTAGGAGCAGCAGGACATAGGGGCCTGGGTGCTGTAGACATGTCCGTGTCGGTCAAGGACCGATCTCTATGCGGCCCCGTTGAACAAGTTTGAGTTGTGTACCGGACTCATGCTGGATATATGGGACCCAGTAAACCGATGTACCTCGGGAAGCTGTCGTTGGGACTTTTCGGGTCGCCTCAGGCGGACGGCCGGTGTGCAGTATGTGGGGAATATTCTCATGACATCTCATGTCAGTAGGTGCACCATGAGAGTAGCTACTGTACGGGGCGAATTGATCGATTCAGCGGGGGTGAAACGGGGGAAAGGCTGCCACGTACGACGTCAGTGATGGTTGTTGTAGGCAACGTCGAGTACGGGCGTACGTGTCGTGTAGTCCAGGTGTTATTGATTCGAATCACCGTCGCTCGCGGAATGGACCGAGCATACTTGTTCTCAAAGTCGTGACGTAGTAAGAACTTGCATGAGAAAGGAACTAATCATATTGTTATGAAGTATCATACTAGCTTTGTATTGGATCTTGATGAATAGGCTAGTGCAAACTCAATTCTTTTATGCCATGAGCAATTTACATCGGGGGAAAGCGTTTCTTGTTTGATTGTGGACTCCCGATGTGGCGTGCCCAGGGTTACTTAAAATGCTGCAATTAATACCTGAAAGTAAGGATTCACTTTTAGGCGAGTTTAATTATGCTTATGCCATCCTATGTTAGGTTCATAACCTCACTTAGAGTTTCATGTTTAGGGTGATGGTAATGTCTTGCTGAGCGTTATGCTCACGGATGCTATCTGAGTTGTTTTGCAGGTAATTGACTCGATGCTTATGAGAAGGGATGCCGATGAGACTCGGCAACCTCCGAGTGCTTACTCAAAGAGCATCCTCGCCGCTGCAGATTGATCTTCGTGTTGCTAGTAAGAAACGTCCGCGGGCTGGACCGTTTCTTTGTTGCTAGTTTAGATATGAATCGTGATAGACTTCCGCTGTAGTTTACTCTGATATAACTATTTGTAAAACATTCGTGTACGCTTCCGCTAAACTATTTATGTAATATGATGTGTTTTCATCGACCTGTGTGCTGTTGGGTGCCGCATATCACGGCACCACCCAACGAGGTCCTGTGGTCCCTCACAGCATGGTATCAGAGCTGCATTGGGAACAGAGCACGGATGAGCATCATATTATGTCAAAAACTTAGAATACGGTGAGATAACGGTACTAGGCCCACATAAGGACTACTATTAGCATATTATGAAGGTGGCAAGCTAACCTATTTGTTATGTCGGAAAACCGTGCATCTCGGGACGTCTATGTCTTGGGGGGTGCACGTATGCGCTGTCCACCAGTGCGCACAAGCTGAAGGGTGGAGCCTCACGGGTGGCAAGTAACCCGACCCGCTTTAGTATCCTCTACAACTCTTCATGTCGTTTGGGGTATTCGAGCAATGTCTGTCCCAGGCGTGCATGGTGCAATTTGGAAGACCCCGTCACCTGGTCAGTAACGTGAACACGTAGCTCAAGGCGTGTTTGGCTTGAGAACACCTGGGCGAGTGATGACGGCCAGGTGTACGAACTGTATGTGGATACCGGGTTTGGTGTGCAGCCGGTCCTGATGATTGAGTGTGGCTTATGTAGGTGCTAACCACAAAAACCTTAGTGCGTGTAGAACACGTTTGCGAGTGACCGTTTTAGTGCCACCTAATGATACGTACACGCCGGTGAAATCCGGTTAGGTTTTTCTTTGGTGAGGCGACGTAGTACCGGCATATGTCTCACGGTGCATCGTCACCGTACTACACTGGATAGTATTCTTACCTATGAAGAAATCATTCATGACTAACTTCCAAACTAAAAATGGATGTGATAAAGCACATATTAGTTACTGAGCTCTTCATTTGAACTAAGTTTCAAAGAAGAGACTAGTTAGGCTTCTTTTGATCTCAAAGACAGAGTGCTCTGTTCAGACAGAAATTTTTCTGGGCTTTAACAGAGCGTAACTCTGATTTGCTTGACCCGATTGAGGTGTTTCATACAGTTCTGGAAAGGTTATTAAGTGCTATACAACTTTTCTGTAGAACTCCAGAGCCAAATCGGACACCAACTTGGTTGAATGTCCAGATGAATGCAAACTGTTCAGCAAACAGAGCAGCTGAAAATTTCTCTGGATGTTGCTGTAAATTAGCCGTCACAGTCTGTAGAAAAATTTCTAAGGGTCATACGATACACCGTTGAAAAGGTTGTGAAACTTGCAATGTTTTCGTAGTTCATAGTTGTTCAGAATTGTATCCCATTTGTATGTAAAACTGTGATGAAAACAGCCACATACAAAGGAGGTGCTGGCAAATTTTATCCAGAAATTCTGTCAATTTTGAACAATCATAACTTTTGTTCATGAAATGATCTAGGGGCATATGAGTACTCGTTGAAAAGATACTGAAGTTAACTTTAACTTTTGTATTCAACTTGGGTTATGAAAATGCTAGTAACTGGATCATATTCTGGGTTAAGTACAGAAAGATCTGTTCTATACAGAATGAGGGACTGAATATGTTGGCTTTAGAAAGATGTGTAAACATGAAGTTTTGTTATGCTTTCATAAAGTTTTAGCATGTTCATGTGTTACATACTTTCACATACTGCTGAGATCAAGTTTTGACTCCCTTCAAAAATGATTATTTTGCAGTATGGTGCGTACTCATTCTCCGAGTAGGGCTGAAGGTTCTCGCCGAGACGATGATGACTCAACTCCACCACGGGCACCGCCATCAACGGTATGGGCGGATGTCATGGCTCAGATGGTCGAGTCAAGTCAAGAGAACACAAAACTACTCCAAGCCTCGGTACAACAGGGCTTACTCCAACACGCGCAACAGGACGTTCCACCTCGGAACGCCTATTTGGATTTCTTGGCGACACAACCGCCAATCTTTACGGAAGCCAATGAACCAGTGGAAGCTGATCAGTGGCTTTGAGTTATGGAGTCCAAGTTTGGAGTGTTTGAGTGCGACAAATATCAGAATATATTATTTGCAGCTCAACAGCTCCATGGAGCCGCCGAAAATTGGTGGTTCGCTTATCTTGCCACCGTTCCAGAAGGCCATCAAGTGGAATGGACGGAATTTCGTGAAGCATTCCGTGCTCGTCACATTCCTATGGGTTTTATCAAGGCTCAACAGCAAGAATTCAGAAACTTGAAGTAGGGGGACATGAGTGTCCTCGATTATGTCAGACGATTTAACCTTCTGGCACAATATGCTCCTGCTTATGCGACGAGCGAAGCTGCAATGTGTGACTACTTTTTCTATGGCTTGAGTGCCATACTAAAAGAGAAGTTAGCTTTGTTCAATCAAGGCAGTTACACCGAGTTGATCAGTGCTGCTCTGCTGCAAGAACAAGCGACACTTGAGTGTCAAGCAGAGAAGAGGGACCGGGAGGATATGCGAGAAGACACACCAGTTTTTCCTCGCAAATACCGTGTGGTGTATTACCCACCACCCGATGAAATATGGCAAACACCAGTGAGATCAACTCCGTACAGATTTCCTGCTCAAGAATCATGTCTTGAAGCAACACCTTTGCCGCAGCAACGAATGACACCTGTCACATCATTGCTGCAACCAAGTACATCAACTTCTCAACCACAAGTCAACGAAGAACCAGGGAAACTTCCGTGTTCTTATTGCCACCGTTCAGGGCATTTTAGGCAGGAATGCCGAGAGAAGTTGTTGAACAGCAGACAACCATCCTCATCAGGTGGTATGCCGCCACCTGCTCAAGTCAACATAACAGCATTGCAATCCGGGAGTGTGCAACATCTTGCTATTGAGGATGTCCCGGAGGGAGTACCGGTGTTAGCGGGCATGTTCACTCTCAAAGATGTGCCCGTGCTCATACTTTTTTATTCCGGTGCAACCCACAATTTTATCAGCAAAACATGCGTGGATCAGCACCAATTATCCACCAATACTCCCACAACGAGTTTTCTTATACGTTCACCGGGAGGAAATATCTCTGCCAATCAGATTGTGTCCCGAGCAGCTTTGTGTTTGGGCAGAAAAATATACCCAACATCGCTGATTATGTTGGATAGGCAGAAGATAGACATTATATTGGGGATGTCTTGGTTAAATCATCATGGTGCCATTCTCAATATCGGTAACTGGACTGTCCAGATTGACTCGCCGATTCACGGACAGCACACACTGTTTTTAGACAGCGAAGACCCGGATATGGTAGAGGCCTACCTCACGGAAGCACTTAAACTTGAAGATATTCCGGTGGTACGTGATTATCCTGACGTATTTCCCGATGACTTACCGGGCAATGCCGCCCGAACGGGGCGTCGAGTTCAGGATTGAACTGGCGCCGGGAACAATGCCTATCTCACGAAGGCCTTACAAGATGGCACCTAACGAGCTAGCGGAGTTGAAAGAGCAACTGAATGAACTCATGAGCAAGGGTTTCATACGACCAAGTTCTTCACCTTGGGGTTGCTCAGCGCTGTTCATTAGGAAGAAGGACGAAACACTACGGCTATGTGTTGATTATCGTCCTCTAAATGCTGTCACGATAAAGAACAAGTATCCTTTGCCCCGCATCGACATCCTGTTCGATCAACTTGTGGGTACCAAGGTATTTTCGAAGATGGATCTTCGGTCGGGGTATCATCAAATCAAGATCCGACCGGAGGACATACCGAAGACAGCTTTCTCGACGAGATACGGACTCTATGAGTTCCTCGTCATGTCATTTGGATTAACCAACGCTCCGGCCCACTTCATGTACTTGATGAATTCTGTGTTCATGCCGGAGTTAGACAAGTTCGTCGTGGTATTCATCGACGACATATTGGTTTACTCCAAATCGGAAGAAGAGCACGCTGAACATCTGCGTATTGTGCTACAACGGTTGAGGGAGCACAAGTTATATGCCAAGTTCAGCAAGTGCGAATTTGGATTGATCATGTGCCTTTCCTAGGCCATATTATTTCAGCAGAAGGTATTGCCATGGACCCCAGCAAGATTGAACAAGTGCTGAAGTGGGAATCTCCCAAATCTGTCCACGAGGTCCGAAGTTTCCTAGGTTTAGCGGGGTATTATCGGAGGTTTATTCCGAGCTTCTCAAAGATTGCTAAACCATTGACGGAGCTGCTGAAGAAGGGCACTAAATACATGTGGAATGCAGCATGTGAAGCCGCATTCAAGACTTTGGTGAAACATCTCACCACAGCTCCAGTTCTTGCTCAGCCGGACACGACGAAGCCATTTGATGTATACTGTGATGCATCCGGCATCGGTCTCGGCTGCGTTTTGATGCAAGAAGGGCGTGTAGTCGCCTATGGGTCTCGTCAACTGCGAAACCACGAGCAGCATTATCCAACTCACGATCTTGAGCTTGCTGCAGTGGTGTTGGTGTTAAAAATGTGGAGGCATTACCTACTGGGTAATCTTGTTCACCTCTACACCGACCATAAAAGCCTGAAGTATGTCTTCACACAGAAGGAGCTGAATATGAGACAACGGCGATGGTTGGAGCTCATAAAAGATTATGAAATTGAGATCCACTATCATCCGGGAAAAGAAAACGTGGTTGCCGACGCGCTGAGTCGGAAAGCCCACGTTCACAACTTCGCGGCTGCTGGGTTGGAAGATGAAGAGCCAAGCCTCCGTGTCATTC
Source organism: Neostapfia colusana (assembly GCA_030760725.1). Lineage (NCBI taxonomy): Eukaryota > Viridiplantae > Streptophyta > Magnoliopsida > Poales > Poaceae > Neostapfia > Neostapfia colusana. The sequence goes on along the minus strand of JASWHV010000005.1, from coordinate 99,946,328 downwards.
CGTATGGCGTGCTTTATAATCTCGCACTCATTCCAACAATCCGTGAAGAGATTGTTGAGGCTCAAAGAAGAGACAGAGGTATGTCTCACATACGGAGAAGACTAGACAACGGAGAGGTGAAATGTTTCCGGAAGGATGAGAACGGTACAATATGGTTCAACGACCGTATAGTGGTACCGCGTAATATGAAACTCCGGAGGAAAATATTGGATGAAGCCCACCTGTCGAAGTTTTCCATTCATCCCGGAAGTAACAAGATGTACCAAGATTTGAAACAGAAATTTTGGTGGACGAGGATGAAGAGGGAGATTGCTAAATACGTATCCGAGTGTGATACGTGTAGACGGGTCAAGGCTGATCATATGCGGAAAGCCGGACCGCTACAACCGTTGAAGATACCGGCATGGAAATGGGAGGATGTGAGTATGGACTTCATCGTCGGATTACCGCTCACATCCAGGAGGCATGACTCGATATGGGTGATCGTCGACCGGTTGACAAAGTCAGCTCATTTCATACCGGTGAACACTCATTATCGAGCAAGACAATATGCGGAGTTATTCATCTCCAGAATTATTTGCTCACATGGTGTCCCAAAGACCATCATCTCAGATCGAGGTGCGCTGTTTGTTGCTCGTTTCTGGGAGCAGTTGCATGCCTCATTGGGCACCAAGCTAATTAGAAGCTCCGCATATCACCCTCAAACCGATGGACAAACTGAGAGGGTAAATCAAGTGCTCGAGGACATGTTGAGAGCGTGTGCCATCCACCACGGTAGGAATTGGGATGATCACCTACCGCTGGCGGAGTTTTCATATAACAACAGTTATCAAGCGAGTATTAAAATGGCACCGTATGAAGCTCTCTAAGGCCGGAAGTGTCGCACACCGCTGAATTGGTGTGAGTCCGGCGAAAGAGTTCTGTTTGGGATTGATCTTGTGAACGAAGCCGAAGACCGAGTTCGGTTGATACAAGAGAACTTGAAGGCTGCACAATCCCGACAGAAGGCTACGCTGATCAACGGCGTAGGCCATTGCATTTTGACGTCGGAGAACACGTGTATCTTTGTGTGTCTCCGATGAAGGGAATTCACCGGTTCGGTGTAAAGTGGAAACTCGCTCCCCGTTTTATTGGTCCTTTTGCTATCACGGAGAAGTGCAGACCCGTAGCCTACCGGCTAGAGTTACCGGCAAGTCTAGCGGGTGTTCATGATGTATTTCATGTTTCACAGCTGCGGAAGTGCCTCAAATTCACCGCTGCTGTTCGCACCGAGGATATTGACGAATTGAAACCGGACCTGACCTACACCGAGCGACTGGTTCAGATTTTGGATGAAAAGGCCCGGGTAACCCGGAACCGGACAATCCGATTTTTCAAGGTGCTGTGGAGTAATCACACCGCGGAAGAGGCGACGTGGGAAAGTGAAGATTACCTCCGCACTAACTATCCGGAACTTTTAGCTTTGTACAGTTTGTAATTACCTCTCCCGTCTCGTTCCTCTTTTGTAATCTCGGGACGAGATTCTTTTAAGGGGGGAGGAATGTAAAAGTCCCAAAAATGTGTATGAATAAAAACCAAGGTTTGAGTTCATATGTGTGGCAAAGACATGAAAAATGGGACTTGCTAAAACTTTTCTTCATGCAAAGTAATACATGGATGACCATCCAAAATGAGGCTCACATTTTTATTTGAAAGTGTTGAACCAATAAGGAGTTAAATACCTCTTTGCATGTAAGTTTAAAAATCAGATTTGGGATTCAAAGTTCACACATGTGGTGATCAAGGACTTTGATTAAAAATGCAGCCATATAGATGGAATTATAGGGAGGAGTTTGATCACCAACTTTCTATTTGTAGGGTGGGCTCAAAAGAGAGTTAAAGAGAAGAAATTGCAAATTCTAAACCAAATTCAGATTTAGTCTTGCAAATTCAAACTGAAATTGAGGAATTCAAATTCTAGCCACCCTTTTTAAACTCAGCATTCTGGGGATTGAGAGGATCAGCTTGAGAAGATATTTGGGGAAGAAATGTGGAGTGGGACCCACATGTCATAGAGATGAAGAGGCTGCCTTACTCACTAAGTTTTACTCTCGGTGGGAACTTTTCCCGAGCAGCTCATGAGCGCCACCGAGGAGCTTGCCGCGCCAGCTCCTGCTGCCGGTCTCCACGGGCTGGAGCCCCGGGTCGGTCCTGACCGCGTCCTCATCGTGATCACAGGCCCTCAGACTGAACAAAAGTGCAGTTGCCTTCCTCTCTCGCGAGAACACCGAGCAACCCGAGCTCCTCCCCTCCGCTCTCGGTCCGATCGGAAGAACGGCAAAACCACCGCGCTCTTCCCTCCCCCGAGCTGCTAAACCTTTCCCTGAGGTCAGCCTCCACCTCCCTGACCCGCAAGCAAGCGAGCTGTGGCCCCCAGTGCCCGAGAACAACCGCCGCCGTGGCGACCGAGTTCAAGAAGGTGATCGGACGCTCGTGGACAGCCCTCCACAGGGGGTTTCACGGCCGAGCGATCACAGCTATGGACACGCACGGGTGCGGTGCTGCTCTCAGCCCAAGCTCAGGCTGTGCCGCGAGCTATCGACGGCGAATTTCGAGGTTTTGCTCCGGTGACCCCATTCCGAGCTTCCGGTACGATTCTTTCAAATTCTTGCCCTCTGATTCTCCTTAAGTCATCAAATTTGGCACAGAGAAGCTGGACTAGCCGGCGGTCATATCCTCTTTAGCATCCGTTGTGGGGACCACCCCGTGGTTCACCCACTCCAAGATCGCATAGGGTGGTGCCGTGCGATGCAGCACCCAACAGCACACACGAAAAGAATAAAGAACAACATATAAACTTTTATTTGATATAAAACAGCGGAAGTCTTTTACAAAACCTAATTAACAGCGGAAGTTATATACATAGTTGCTCTCAAACCCTAACCAAGAAAAAGTGCAGCCGTCCAGCCCGGGGACGCTACACACTAGCAGCATGGAACCGGAGATCACGGCGGCGTGTAGGGCTCCAGCTCGGCCGTGTACCCCGACGGGGGCATCGCCTCGTCCTCGGAACCTTCCTCATAACTCTCACCTGCACACAGCTCAAATATTGCAACCGTGAGCACGAAGGCTCAGCAAGTCTTAACCGTCAACCCTAGGCATGGAACTCTACGTGCAAGGATATGTAAGATGGGAAAAGGAATTTGCAATAAAGACACGCCTATAAATTGATCCTTACTTTCAGTTTTATAGCAGCAGGTTCATGTGCCTTAGGCAGCCCTCACATCGGAAGTCCACAATCATACAAGAAACGCTTTCCCCCGATGTGGACATGCCCAAAGTGGAATATAAACTTAATTAGCTCTATATCTACAACAATCAAGGTATTCAAGACATTAAGATCAATACAGCATGTTCAGTTGGCTTATTTCACTTCTTACTACATCACAGCGCAGTGAACAAGCGGGTACTCAAATAACCGCGAGGGACGGTGATTGCAATCAAGACACACCCGGATAACACGTTACATACACCCAATTTCAGAAGCGTGATTCCACACCCCTTCCTACTCTGTTGTATGCAACAACCTTTCAAAGGCAACCCAAATGCCGAACCGGTCCATCCGTAACGGGTAGGAGGTCCCCGCGTGGAGCGTGACTGTGCCCACCGGCAGATTTACACCTTGCTACCCTCAACCCGCTCCTATTTATGGTTGGGTAAGCCTCGACACCCAGGTTAACCAATTACATCGGTTTCCTGGTTCCCATATGCCAGTATGCGTCCGGTACTGTTTGATACTTGTCCAGCAGGGCCGCACACGGACGGTCCTCAACTGACACCAACAGGGCTAAGCACGTGAGACCTCTGCTCACTGCATCCTATCCCCCCCTGCTGGGTCTCATTTTTATAACTCAAGCCATTATCTACCTCTTTTCTTTCCGGGTGATAAGTACTATCTCGCGAGTAGCTTCCAACCACTCGACTTCTACCGAGATCCTATACATTAGCATGGCATTCTCTACTCGTCGAGTTTGTAAACTACCCAACCCTTATTAGGATTTAAAAGGCTATGCAATTGGGGTTTCAATCACCCTAACTCTAATGCAAGCATTCACCCTAGACATAAGTGATACAAATAAAAAGCTTTATAAAAGGTACTTAAGTGCAAACCGGGGCTTGACTGGTTGCGAGTTAAACGGAAAGTCAGCTTCAGGTGGGAGGACGTCCAAGGGCTCCGGCGTATCCTCAACTTCGGTCACTATTATGAAATATAATAAAATACATGTATAAGTATTAAGGCTTTATAAGAATTGAACTACTATTCATAGCTACCGCTATTTATAATCCTTAATTGGCTTTGGGATTTTTACAGTGGATACTAGACTCTCTAAGGATGATTTGAGCCAAATTTGGAGACATGTCATTGCACAATGTAGTCTTTAAAATTCCTACAAGTACAAGGCTTCTCTGAATTTTGAGCCCAATTCAGGAGCTTTGACATAGATAATAGTGGAAGATCTGATTAGGGTAAGTCTCCATGGTTCTAACAGAATTTGTTTCACCATTTTTGGAGCTACCATAAGAGAGATATGAATTTTTGAACTTAAACAGGAGTTCTGAAAAAGCTTCTGTTTAAATTGAATTTTCCAAATAAAAGCTGAACATGGGAAGGTAATTTGACCTAGAAAATGAACTACAATGAAGCCCAAATTTTTACTGGAGATCAGTATCTATGAAGAGGATTTGCTGCCCAAATTTAGGAATATTTCATAAAGAATTGCTCCGGTAATAAATCCCTAAAGGATTTACTAAAAACAATTCTACAGAAATCCCTGGGCATTTTCATAGACAAAATTTGGTTTCCCTGTGAAGTACTCCTCATGAGGAATCCAACAAAATTGGTCTCACTCTTTTTGAAGTTTTCTACACAAAGTTATGGCCTTGTAAAGATCAGCTAATTTCTGGAATTATTTCTCTAATGGAAACTTCAAATAATTGGGCTGGGCCCACTGTTTCAATTCGGACCAGTCAGATTTTAGCAACACCGGGGGCTACGGGGTTATTCCCGCGCAGCCGCACCAGATCCGGCACCACAAGCCGATCCTCGCGCGAACCCGGAGGCTCACCGGTGGGACCCGGCCCTCCTTCGTCTTCCTCGTGCTGCCCGCGCCTCCCGCGGTGGTCCACGCCGTCGAGGCTCGCCGGGACGGGGTTACCGCATTCTAAACTTCGTCAAACTCGCCGCTCCCCCATTTTTAACCGCGCTGAACACTGTGGGAGGGTCGCCGGCGGCCGTGGCTCACCGGAAACCATCGCGCACCGGTGACAGCAAAGTTTTGAACTCCGGCGAGTTCGGGAACCCTTATTCCTCTATCATTCGATCGATTCTTGGGCTCTAGAGCATCAGTGAATGATGTAGGAGCCCGTAAGGGTCCTGGCCGCCGGTGAATCTGCCGGCAACCGAGGGCTCCACGGCGACCCGAGGTGCTTTTGCACCGGCGACTACGAAAACAGCTAGGGCTCCCTCGTTTCTTGATGTTTTTGCTTGGTTATTCGTCGAGGAGAGGCGCTAGGAAGTAGAGAAGCTCTGTGCAGGCTTACTCGAGGTCTAAAGGATCGAGGACCACGAATTTTTTGGCTAGACCGCGCACTACCCGTCGGTGTACCGTTTGGGGAAACGGTGAAATTCTCGCCACCGGTCCTAGCAATCGCTAAACGGCTTCCGGCTACACGATCAGGACATGTAAACGCACCTTTCTTGTGTAGGGAAGGGGCGGTGACACCGGCCGTAGCGCGCTGTCCACGGCGACCACCTTCGGTTCGTCCGCGTTCACCCGAGGATCGTGGCTATTCTGCCAATATCCGGAGCAATCACGTTTGGGGCAGGGAAGGAGAAGTGCTGGAGAGCTAGAGCACTGCCTTGCGATGCTCTTTGCTGTGGAGCGCTCGAGCAGCCGAGCTCGGAGGGGTGTGGTGTGATCGGGAGGAACGGCGGCGGTGTTCTGGACGGATGAAACGGCGGAGGCACGAGTTATAGCAGGGGAAGAAGGAAAACAGCTCCGGCGCACCATTTGCCGTGATCCAACCGAGCCACCGAGGCAGCAGGAGGTGGCGCGGGCTCTCCCTCGGGCGCGGGTTCAACCGGGAGCTGGCGCGCTCCCGCTGTTCGACCGCCGTCGGCCGAGGCGGCAACCCCAGTGGGTGGCTGACAAATGGGCCCCACCTCCTCTCTTTGTTTAATCAACTTTTTCTGATATTTTCCCACCAGCAACTCAACATTAAAGACTTGACTTCAACCCCAAGTCATAGTTTGAATTTGCTGAATTCAAATAGTTTGAATTCGGGTGTGAAAATTGGATGTGGATTGATCATTTGAATTTGAAAAAGAGTTTGAATTCTCCACTTTATATTGCCTCAAAAGTATGGCAAACCAGCTCCAAGATTTCCAATTTTTGGCATGGCTGCTTATTAAAAGGGGGAGAACACATTTGTGAAACCCAATTTTCAAATTGAGGGAATTGGAATTTGAAACTGAATTTGAAATTCAGATTAGAGGGCTTCTCCTTTTAATCCCAAACAAATATTAAAACTCCTCCAAATGAGCTGAAATTTGGAATATTGAATATTTGGACTATGAAGATCCAAGTTGTGCATTTAGATCTCTATGTTTGGAAGTTTTGGGAAGTCTAAACCCTCACTTTGAACTCACACTTATTATAATTCAAAGTTTTAATTCCCCTCATTTTTGATAAGTGTACATGAGCTGAATTTTTCTTGCTACCACTTTTGGCGATTTTACATCCCTCCCCCCTTAAAAAGAATCTCGTCCCGAGATTCCAAAGGAAAAGTAAAGTGGGGAAAAACTTTACCGGGTATATGATGATAGCAAGTCCGGATAATATGTTCGTAAATAGTCCTCGCTTTCCCATGTCGCCTCATCAGCGGTATGGTTACTCCACAAGACCTTGTAGAACCATAAGGTCCGGTTTCTTGTGGCACGAGTCTTTTCATCGATAATCCGGATCGGATACTCCGTGTACGTGAGGTCCGGTTGAAGAACTTCTATGTCTTCAGTGCGGATTTCAGCTGAGGGTTTGAGGCATTTCCTCAGCTGAGAGATGTGGAAGACATTGTGAATCCCTGCGAGCGACGCTGGTAACTCCAAGCGATAGGCCACGGGTCCGCATCTTTCAATGACGGCGAACGGGCCAATGAATCGCGGCGCAAGTTTACCCTTCACTCCGAAACGGTGAACTCCCTTCATCGGAGACACACGGACATAAACATGGTCCCCGATGTCGAAGTGGAGAGGGCGGCGTCTTTTATCCGCATAGCTCTTCTGACGAGATTGAGCAGCCTTGGGGTTGGCTTGTATTACTCGCACTCGTTCTTCAGCCTCATTCACAAGTTCAATGCCGTAGATGACTCGCTCGCTGGACTCGCACCAGTTGAGAGGGGTGCGACATTTCCGGCCGTAGAGAGCTTCGTACGGCGCCATCTTGATGCTAGCTTGATAGCCATTGTTGTAAGAAAACTCCGCCAACGGCAAATGATCGTCCCAATTCTTGCCGTGGTGGATGGCACAAGCGCGTAGCATGTCTTCAAGCACTTGGTTCACCCGTTCAGTTTGACCATCTGACTGCGGGTGATACGCGGAGCTTCGGATCAGTTTGGTCCCCAAGGATGCGTGCAGCTGTTCCCAGAACCGAGAGACGAACAGCGCACCGCGATCTGAAATGATGGAGCGGGGAACAACGTGCAAACATAAGATCTTTGCAATGTACAGCTCCGCATATTGCTTGGCCACGTACTTTGTATGTACGGGGATAAAATGAGCCGACTTGGTTAGTCGATCGACTATTACCCAAATCGAGTCATGTTTGTGAGACGTGAGAGGTAATCCGACTATGAAGTCCATGCTGATATCCTCCCACTTCCACGCCGGAATGTTCAATGGTTGCAGCTGTCCGGCTTTACGCATATGGTCGGCTTTCACCCGCCGACACGTATCACATTCGGATACGTATTTTGCGATCTCTCTCCTCATCCGTGTCCACCAAAACCAGGTTTTCAGATCCTGGTACATCTTGTTGCTGCCCGGATGAATAGAATACTTGGACAAATGAGCCTCGTCCAAGATTTTCTTCCGAAGCTTCATGTCACGGGGTACCACTATACGGTCCTTAAACCATAGCGTGCCGTGTTCATCTCTTCGGAAGCACTTCATTTCGCCATTCTCCATCCTTCTCCGAATGTGCGACATTCCCATGTCCTTCTTCTGAGCTTCCATAATCTTCTCTCTTATGGTTGGGATGAGAGCAAGATTATATAATACCCATATGGAACCAAGTACAGACTCGGCTCCTCCTCTTCAAGTGGGGTGATGGACAGACTATTGACATGGGATTTGCGGCTTAAGGCATCGGCAACCACGTTTGCCTTCCCGGGATGGTAGTGAATCTCGATCTCATAGTCTTTAATCAGTTCTAGCCATCTCCGTTGCCGCATATTCAACTCCTTTTGAGTGAAGATATACTTCAAACTCTTGTGGTCATGGTAGAGGTGCACTAAGTTCCCAAGCAAATAGTGCCTCCACATCTTCAAGGCCAATACCACAGCAGCAAGCTCGAGATCATGAGTCGGATAGTGCTGCTCGTGGTTACGAAGTTGACGTGATCCATAGGCGACCACTCTGCCTCCTTGCATCAATACACAGCCAAGCCCGATGCCAGACGCATCACAATATACGTCGAAGGGCTTGGTCGTATCCGGTTGAGCTAACACCGGGGCTGTTGTAAGATGCTTCACTAGTGCCTGGAAAGCTTCTTCACAAGCTGAGCTCCAAACATATTTGAGCCCCTTCTTCAACAGTTCAGTCATCGGCTTAGCAAGCTTGGAGAAATTTGGTATGAATCTCCGATAATATCCTGCTAACCCGAGGAAACTCCTGACTTCATGGACTGATGTGGGGAATTTCCATTTCAGCACTTGTTCGATCTTGCTTGGATCAACTGCAATACCTTCTGCCGAAATAATGTGACCAAGGAATGGCACTTGGCTGATCCAAAACTCGCACTTGCTGAACTTAGCATAAAGCTTATGGTCTCTTAATCGTTGGAGTACGATATGCAAGTGTTTGGCGTGTTCTTCTTCAGTCTTGGAGTAAACCAAGATGTCGTCTATGAACACCAGCACAAACTTGTCCAACTCCGGCATGAACACTGAGTTCATGAGATACATAAAGTGTGTCGGGGCATTGGTGAGACCAAAGGACATGATGAGGTATTCATACAACCCATATCTCGTCGAGAAGGCCGTCTTTGGGATATCCTCCGCTCGGATCTTGATTTGATGATATCCGGAGCGAAGATCCATCTTGGAAAATACACTCGCACCCACAAGTTGATCGAAGAGAATATCGATGCGGGGCAGTGGATATTTATTCTTGATGGTGACGGCGTTGAGAGGTTGGTAGTCCACACACAACCTCAAGGTTTCATCCTTCTTCTTCACAAACAGCGCCGAGCATCCCCATGGCGAGGAACTCGGTCGAATGAAACCCTTCTTCATCAAATCGTTGAGCTGCTCCTTTAGTTCAGCCAGCTCATTCGGAGCCATCTTATATGGTCTCCGTGAGATTGGTGTCGTCCCAGGTACAAGTTCAATCTTGAACTCGACATCTCTTTCGGGTGGCATGCCCGGAAGATCATCCGGAAAGACATCCGGGTATTCACGGACCAAACGAATATCCTCAAGTTTCGTGGCTTCCGTGTTATATGTGGCTGGGGTTTCTTGAACCAAACGGTCAAGAATAAGAACATGTGGTTCATGAAGTGGAGAGTTTAAACAAACCACACGTGGAATGATGTCAAGAACAGCACCATGGCGATGTAGCCATGACATTCCTAAAATGACATCGAGTTTTTGGCTCTCTAACATGATCAGGGATGTCGGGTATAGATTTCCACCCAACTGTAATGGTGCTCTATAGACCATTCTGTCAGCTGTTATTTTCCCACCCGGAGAACATATCAAATATGAATTATTTGTGGGAATGATAGGCAGTTGATATTTAATAACATAAGACTGACTTATGAAATTATGGGTGGCACCGGAGTCAAAAAGTATGACTACGGGATGATCTAGGTAAGAGAACGTACCCGCGAGGACGGGTTCGCCTTCCGGCACGTCTTTGATAGCTAAGTGGTGGACGTTGCCAGGTTTTGGTGCTGGTTTCTTGGGCTGGTTGCGGGGCTGATTAGCACCCTGATATGGTGCTGCACCCCTGCCTTGTCGCGGCTCGGGGCAATCTCTTGAAATGTGCCCGACACGGCCACACATATAGCACGTGTAAGGTGTCGGGGTCCCGCCAACTTGAGGACGGAATCCCGGTGCACGCTGTTGAAACTGGGGCGCACGCGGGACCATCCTTTGCTGCTGCTGTTGCTGTGGTGGATACGCCGGTCGGAAGCCCGGCGCATTATACTGTCAACCGCGGAACTGAGGCGGTCGCGCCGGTGGCTGCCATCTCTGACCGGATGGTGAGCGATACACCACGCGGTATTTTTGTGGTGTCCCACCACTGCTGCTTGTCAGCGCGCTGCGTTTCCTCTTGTCAGAACCGCGCTCGCGCTGAGCATTCTCCTGTAGAATCGCAGCATTAACTAGGTCGTTGAATGTGCCGCGATTACTCTGGGCGAGATGGACCTTCATCTTGGAGTTCAGGCCCCGGAAGAACGCATTGCGCTTGTTGTCTTCCGTGCCCACAAATCCTGGCGCATACTGCGCCAGCCGGTTGAATAACCTGGAGTACTCATGAGCACTCCTCTCGCCTTGTCGGAGCGCCAGGAACTCCTGGAGCTTCATTTCCATCACACCGGGAGGTATGTGATAGGCGCGGAACGCCTCCCGGAACTCCGTCCATGTGACGGCATGGCCAGCCGGTAAGGAGGCGATGTAGTTCGCCCACCAGGTATCGGCTTCTCCTTGAAGCTGTTGCGCTGCATACAGCGCCTTCTGGTGTTCGGTGCATCGTAGTAGCCCGAACTTTGCCTCTAGAGTGCGGATAAAGCTGTCCGCCTCCAAAGGTTCTTCAGCCTTCGTGAAGACCGGTGGATGGGTCGCCATAAATTCTGAATATGAGTTTTGTTGGGGATGGCATTGCCCATTGTCTTGGCGTCCTCCCTGATGGGACGCATTCTGCTGCACCAACATCCGCAGTAACTCGGTTTGCTCGTCGCGCGAGCCGAGCACTGCGGCGAGAACCTCCGCAAGATTCCTTGGAAGTTCTGGCGGTGGAGGAGGTGGTTGCTGCTGCGTCGTGGTCTGCTCCAGAGGTGGAGACTCATCACCACGAACTTGACTCGGACCTCCCTCCTCTTGCGTTGAACGTGTCCGCACCATTCTGCATTCATACCATTCAAACGATCAGCACATGTGGGTTTAGCTCATCCAGTCTATACAATAGTAATACGAGAATGGGATAGTCAATGCGCATAACAAGCACACATATGGATAAAGTATAAACTTTATGCAACATATACATCCCTGGACCATGTCCCATGATCGAGTTCCAAAGTATTGAACTTTAGGGGTTTAAAAGTTCATTTCGACCATCGGGGTCACCACGGGATGTTAAGTGTGTTAGCATGCGTAATTCCTCGCTATTGTACTGGACCCAAATATGTACTCGCTCGAAATGATACTTGGAATGCAAAAACCTTTCGACTCCACTCGCTGTTTTTCAACAGCCACTGGACGTCGAACGGTGAAACTAAGTGTTTTGGTTGAAATACCAAAAATTCCAGAGAGTATTTGGTCTGCCCTGTTTCTGGACAGTACCTATACATCTGAGGTTTTCATTCCATTGGAGGGAGATTTTGTTCTGGAGCCCTACAGAAAAGTTGTAGAGGACTTTTAAACCTTTCCAGAATGGTATAGCACACCTCCATTGGTTCAACCAATCTTAAGTTATGCCCTGTTCAAGTTCAGAAAAATTTCTGCCGAAAACAGGGGAGATTATTCCTAAGCTTTTGAGACTGAACCTATACTCCCAATTGACTCTTAGTTCAATATGGAAGTTCAATAAACCCCTAAATGGAATTCTAAACTTCATTTTGACTCTTCTCTTCGAAAATAAACTTTTATTGCAATCGGTACTACGTTTCCTCACCAAAGAAAAATCCTAAACTGGTATTCCGGCTTATACGTGTCAAATGGTGGAACTAAAGACGTCACTCACAAACGATTTCTACACGTCATGCGCTAACGTGGTTAATGTACCTGCAGAAGAACACACAATAATTGTGCACACAAAGGTTTTTTTTTGACATTACAGGCAGTTCCATATCATAATAAAAATATACGGTCCGTATCATTGCCATACGGATCGTCCTTGAGTCAAGCCACGTCTCAAGGTACATGGTCGTGTTTTCACGCCACATGACGGGGAATCCGAGTAGAGCGCGAACGGGTCGTCACGGTTGGGAATTTTATCAACCCACGGATACCACCTACTGCCTCATGACCGTTGAGGCACGCCGATGGCGAGCGCTGCGTATGGCCCTTTGAACATTGAACGTTCAAGAGTTGCATACTATCGTGTTGCTTACCACACGATGGGTTATTCTCACTTTTGCCTAAAGCACGCTGGAGATCAGCGTTTTCATATGCTCTCAGAACCATTAAGAGGTTCAGAGACTCATATTAACTACCGTGCCAAGCCACGGTATATCCTTCCATACTATTACTCGTATGGGGAGTTACCGCAATTGATCCGCCTGCGGTGGCGTACCTTACCTCTTACCTGACGTCGGAGCGTCGTTACAGAATGTATAACACATAAGTTAGCTTTTCCACCATAATATCTACTACTATCATAGACCTTATGTGGGCTTAATTACTAATCCTCACTAGACTACTTCTAAGTTTTCAAAATAGGCTCTTTTTGAGCGTGCTATTCCCAATGCGGCTCTGATACCACGACTGTGGGGACCACCCCATGGTTCACCCACTCCAAGATCGCATAGGGTGGTGCCGTGCGATGCGGCACCCAACAGCACACACGAAAAGAATTAAGAACAACATATAAACTTTTATTTGATATAAAACAGCGGAAGTCTTTTACAAAACCTAATTAACAGCGGAAGTTATATACATAGTTGCTCTCAAACCCTAACTAAGCAAAAGTGCAGCCGTCCAGCCCGGGGACGCTACACACTAGCAGCATGGAACCGGAGATCACGGCGGCGTGCAGGGCTCCAGCTCGGCCGTGAACCCCGACGGGGGCATCGCCTCGTCCTCGGAACCTTCCTCATAACTCTCACCTGCACACAGCTCAAATATTGCAACCGTGAGCACGAAGGCTCAGCAAGTCTTAACCGTCAACCCTAGGCATGGAACTCTACGTGCAAGGATATGTAAGATGGGAAAAGGAATTTGCAATAAAGACACGCCTATAAATTGATCCTTACTTTCAGTTTTATAGCAGCAGGTTCATGTGCCTTAGGCAGCCCTCACATCGGAAGTCCACAATCAAACAAGAAACGCTTTCCCCCGATGTGGAGATGCCCAAAGTGGAATATAAACTTAATTAGCTCTATATCTACAACAATCAAGGTATTCAAGACATTAAGATCAATACAGCATGTTCAGTTGGCTTATCTCACTTCTTACTATGTCACAGCGCAGTGAACAAGCGGGTACTCAAATAACCGCGAGGGACGGTGATTGCAATCAAGACACACCCGGATAACAAGTTACATACACCCAATTTCAGAAGCGTGATTCCACACCCCTTCCTACTCTGTTGTATGCAACAACCTTTCAAAGGCAACCCAAATGCCGAACCGGTCCATCCGTAACGGGTAGGAGGTCCCCGCGTTGAGCGTGACTGTGCCCACCGGCAGATTTACACCTTGCTACCCTCAACCCGCTCCTATTTATGGTTGGGTAAGCCTCGACACCCAGGTTAACCAATTACATCGGTTTCCTGGTTCCCATATGCCAGTATGCGTCCGATACTGTTCGATACTTGTCCAGCAGGGCCGCACACGGACGGTCCTCAACCGACACCAACAGGGCTAAGCACGTGAGACCTCTGCTCACTGCATCCTATCCCCCCCTGCTGGGTCTCATTTTTATAACTCAAGCCATTATCTACCTCTTTTCTTTCCGGGTGATAAGTACTATCTCGCGAGTAGCTTCCAACCACTCGACTTCTACCGAGATCCTATACATTAGCATGGCATTCTCTACTCGTCGAGTTTGTAAACTACCCAACCCTTATTAGGATTTAAAAGGCCATGCAATTGGGGTTTCAATCACCCTAACTCTAATGCAAGCATTCACCCTAGACATAAGTGATACAAATAAAAAGCTTTATAAAAGGTACTTAAGTGCAAACCGGGGCTTGCCTGGTTGCGAGTTAAACGGAAAGTCAGCTTCAGGTGGTAGGATGTCCAAGGGCTCCGGCGTATCCTCAACTTCGGTCACTATTATGAAATGTAATAAAATACATGTATAAGTATTAAGGCTTTATAAGAATTGAACTACTATTCATAGCTACTGCTATTTATAATCCTTAATTGGCTTTGGGATTTTTACAGTGGATACTATACTCTCTAAGGATGATTTGAGCCAAATTTGGAGACATGTCATTGCACAATGTAGTCTTTAAAATTCCTACAAGTACAAGGCTTCTCTGAATTTTGAGCCCAATTCAGGAGCTTTGACATAGATAATAGTGGAAGATCTGATTAGGGTAAGTCTCCATGGTTCTAACAGAATTTGTTTCACCATTTTTGGAGCTACCATCAGAGAGATATGAATTTTGAACTTAAACAGGAGTTCTGAAAAAGCTTCTGTTTAAATTGAATTTTCCAAATAAAAGCTGAACATGGGAAGGTAATTTTACCTAGAAAATGAACTCCAATGAAGCCCAAATTTTTACTGGAGATCAGTATCTATGAAGAGGATTTGCTGCCCAAATTTGGGAATATTTCATAAAGAATTGCTCCTGTAATAAATCCCTAAAGATTTACTAAAAACAATTCTACAGAAATTCCTGGGCATTTTGATAGACAAAATTTGGTTTCTCTGTGAAGTACTCCTCATGAGGAATCCAACAAAATTGGTCTTGCTCTTTTTGGAGTTTTCTACACAAAGTTATGGCCTTGTAAAGATCAGCTAATTTCTGGAATTATTTCTATAATGGAAACTTCAAATAATTGGGCTGGGCCCACTGTTTGAATTCGGACCAGTCAGATTTTAGCAACACCGGGGCTACGGGGTTATTCCCGCGCAGCCGCACCAGATCCGGCGCCACAAGCCGATCCTCGCGCGAACCCGGAGGCTCACCGGTGGGACCCGGCCCTCCTTCGTCTTCCTCGCGCTGCCTGCGCCTCCCGCGGTGGTGCACGCCGGCGAGGCTCGCCGGGACGGGGTTCCCGCGGTCTAAACTTCGTCAAACTCGCCGCTCCCCCATTTTTAACCACGCTGAACACTGTGGGAGGGTCGCCGGCGGCCGTGGCTCACCGGAAACCATCGCGCACCGGTGACAGCAAAGTTTTGAACTCCGGCGAGGTCGGGAACCCTTATTCCTCTATCATTCGATCGATTCTTGGGCTCTAGAGCATCAGTGAATGATGTAGGAGCCCGTAAGGGTCCTGGCCGCTGGTGAATCTGCCGGCAACCGAGGGCTCCACGGCGACCCGAGGTGCTTTTGCACCGGCGACTACGAAAACAGCTAGGGCTCCCTCGTTTCTTGATGTTTTTGCTTGGTTCTTCGTCGAGGAGAGGCGCTAGGAAGTAGAGAAGCTCTGTGCAGGCTTACTCGAGGTCTAAAGGATCGAGCACCACAAATTTTTTGGCTAGACCGCGCACTACCCGTCGGTGTACCGTTTGGGGAAATGGTGAAATTCTCGCCACCGGTCCTAGCAATCGCTAAACGGCTTCCGGCTACACGATCAAGACATGTAAACGCACCTTTCTTGTGTAGGGAAGGGGCGGTGACACCGGCCGTAGCGTGCTTTCCACGGCGACCACCTTCGGTTCGTCCGCGTTCACCCGAGGATCGTGGCTATTCTGCCAATATCCGGAGCAATCACGTTCGGGGCAGGGAAGGAGAAGTGCTGGAGAGCTAGAGCACTGCATGTGATGCTCTTTGCTGTGGAGCGCTTGAGCAGCCGAGCTCGGAGGGGTGTGGTGTGATCGGGAGGAACGGCGGCGGTGTTCTGGACGGAAGAAACGGCGGAGGCGCGAGTTATAGCAGGGGAAGAAGGAAAACAGCTCCGGCGCACCCTTTGCCGTGATCCAACCGAGCCACCGAGGCAGCAGGAGGTGGCGCGGGCTCTCCCTCGGGCGCGGGTTCAACCGGGAGCTGGCGCGCTCCCGCTGTTCGACCGCCGTCGGCTGAGGCGGCAACCCCAGTGGGTGGCTGACAAATGGGCCCCACCTCCCCTCTGTGCTTAATCAACTTTTTCTGATATTTTCCCACCAGTAACTCAACATTAAAGACTTGACTTCAACCCCAAGTCATAGTTTGAATTTGCTGAATTCAAATAGTTTGAATTCAGGTGTGAAAATTGGATGTGGATTGATCATTTGAATTTGAAAAAGAGTTTGAATTCTCCACTTTATATTGCCTCAAAAGTATGGCAAACCAGCTCCAAGATTTCCAATTTTTGGCATGGCTGCTTATTAAAAGGGGGAGAACACATTTGTGAAACCCAATTTTCAAATTGAGGGAATTGGAATTTGAAACTGAATTTGAAATTCAGATTAGAGGGCTTCTCCTTTTAATCCCAAACAAATATTAAAACTCCTCCAAATGAGCTGAAATTTGGAAGGTTGAATATTTGGACTATGAAGATCCAAGTTGTGCATTTAGATCTCTATGTTTGGAAGTTTTGGGAAGTCTAAACCCTCACTTTGAACTCACACTTATTATAATTCAAAGTTTTAATTCTCCTCATTTTTCATAAGTGTACATGAGCTGAATTTTTCTTGCTACCACTTTTGGGGATTTTACATCCGTGGCATGAAACTAACGGGGAACCACGAATTTTGAGCTCTACCGAGCGTGATCGCGGCGAACCCATTCGGTCGCACGATGACAACCTAGTTCCAGCCATTTCCGAGCTAGTTTGAGGCTGTGCCGATCCTCCTAGAGGTGCACTGGTGCTGTAGGGCTCGTTGGCACAGGTTTTGGCGGGCTAGATACCTTAGGCAACGCCGCCGAACCTCCACAGCGGCTGTCGCACGTCGCCGGCCATGTTCCGGTCGTCGGCAGCCCAAGCAAACCTCACAGCCGTGTTCCTCGGTGTCACAAACTCCCTGGCGGCGAGTCCTAGCCCGTGCGGTGGTCGGCGGCAGTGATCCGGCGAGGAGGGATTGGCTCCGGCGAGGGGAAAACGTGCGGGCGCGAGAGAGCCGGCGGGAGGTTGAAGAAGGAGTGGGGCCCGCCCGTCAGCAGCTCAAATTTTAAACCTGCGATCGGGTGCGGCCGGGATCCTGTGTGCTGGCGCGAAAAACCCCGTGGCCCCGGTGTGGCCCGATTTCTATTGGCTGGGATTCAAAACAGTGGGTCCAGCCGGATTTTCTGTAGGAAAACAATTCCAGACTTAGCTCAATCTTTGGAAATTCATATCTCCCTGTAGAAAACTCCAATTTGAGTGATTCCAATTGGGTTGGGTTCATCTTTCCGAGTTCTATCCAAATATGAACTCAGCTTTGTATGAAAGTCAATATTATATTCTGGAAAATTCTTTGAAGGTTTTCTGAAAAAGAATTATTGAGGGAGTTTGGGTTATCCAAAAATCCCTAAATTTTGCCAGAATATTCTTTAGCATGTTGTTGACCTACTAGCGAATTTTCAGCTCAATTGAAGATCATTTGAGTAGGAATTTGCTAAATGCAAACTACTGTGTTCAAAAGAGTCCAGAAACATTTTCAGAAAATGTTTCCCACTTCAAAATCTATTCTGAGCAATCCATAGCTCCAAAAATCATGGAAAATTTAGGCAAGCTCTCCGAGACATACTTGGAATTGTAGTTTAATTAATTGGGCATGAAAATGCACATTACTACAGAATTAATTCTTTTGAATACAAATGCTTAAAGAATTGTTCTGGGAGAACTACTCAAGTAAAAGGGCTGAATTTTGGACCAGGTTACTCTCATGTGATCAAGAACTCATATGTAAATTATCAGCCCAAGATGAGTCCTTGAACTCCCTGTTCTTATTCTCCATACTTGTGTATATGTGGGAATACATAAGAGATATTGTGAGAATTAGGGAGGACACAATATGACTCCACATTAGCTGCAAGTTGACAAGCTAAATCCTTAGGTAGTATAGAACCTGCTGTAAAAGCTTTGAGGCCATTGGAGTTCTTGTTCTTCAGTTGCACTCAAATCCTTTCAGCTTATCTATTATGTTCATTAGGGAACATGATTAATATATAGCTAAAGCCTTTAGGACAAATTAGTTTATTTCTGTTCTTTGCACGACAGAGGCAAACCAAGCCATGCCTGGCTTTTCCACACAACCTCTGTTCCTAAGAGAGTAATTCTATAACTTCTTTCCATTACATCCTATAAAACGTGTGCATATGCATTTCAATAGGAACCACAACGAAGGGGACTCAAAGGAGTGATTCATCAAAGTGGATCAAGCTCCGGAGAGTCAAGGGTGGATCTGCAAGGACACTAACTGTTTATATACGACTACCCTGCAAAACAGGCCAACTATTAAGTTTTTATTTTGTATTCACTTTCGGTCAAGATATGAACTGTGCATTAGGTCTAGTGATTGATACTCCTCTTGCATAGCCAAATGACCCATGAAGTATTGGGTAGGTGTCTTTCACCGTGTAGAACTGCCATGCTTAAATACGGTTCGGTAAAAGTCGAGTGGTGAGATGCTACTCGCAGTTTCAGGAACAACAGGGGCATACGGGATTAGTTGAGAAATTAATTAGCAAGTTAAAGTTGAGACCGGAAGGTTGTAGGAGCAGCAGGACATAGGGGCCTGGGTGCTGTAGACCTGTCCGTGTCGGTCAAGGACCGATCCGTATGCGGCCCTGTTGAACAAGTTTGAGTTGTGTACCGGACTCATGCTGGATATATGGGACCCAGTAAACCCATGTACCTCGGGAAGCTGTCGTTGGGACTTTTCGGGTCGCCTCAGGCGGACGACCGGTGTGCAGTATGTGGGGAATATTCTCATGATATCTCATGTCGGTAGGTGCACCATGAGAGTAGCTACTGTACGGGGCGACTTGATCGATTCAGCGGGGGTGAAACGGGGGAAAGGCTGCCACGTACGACGTCAGTGATGGTTGTTGTAGGCAACGTCGAGTACGGGCGTACGTGTCGTGTAGTCCGGGTGTTATTGATTCGAATCACCGTGCTCGTGGAATGGACCGAGCATACTTGTTCTCACAGTCGTGACGTAGTAAGAACTTGCATGAGAAAGGAACTAATCATATTGTTGTGAAGTATCATACTAGCTTTGTATTGGATCTTGATGAATAGGCTAGTGCAAACTCGATTCTTTTATGCCATGAGCAATTTACATCCGGGGAAAGTGTTTCTTGTTTGATTGTGGACTCCTGATGTGGCGTGCCCAGGGTTACTTAAAATGCTGCAATTAATACCTGAAAGTAAGGATTCACTTTTAGGCGAGTTTAATTATGCTTATGCCATCCTATGTTAGGTTCATAACCTCACTTAGAGTTTCATGTTTAGGGTGACGGTTAAGTCTTGCTGAGCGTTATGCTCATGGATGCTATCCGAGTTGTTTTGCAGGTAACTGACTCGATGCTTATGAGAAGGGATGCCGATGAGACTCGGGAACCTCCGAGTGCTTACTCAAAGAGCATCCTCGCCGCTACAGATTGATCTTCGTGTTGCTAGTAAGAAACGTCCACGGGCTGGACCGTTTTTTTGTTGCTAGTTTAGATATGAATCGTGAGAGTGATAGACTTCGGCTGTAGTTTACTCTGATATAACTATTTGTAAAACATTCTTGTACGCTTCCTCTAAACTATTTATGTAATATGATGTGTTTTCATCGACCCGTGTGCTGTTGGGTGCCGCATATCACAGCACCACCCAACGAGGTCCTGTGGTCCCTCACAAAAAACTCCGCCGGGTTGATGCTGCTGTCGGTACCCACGATATGGGGTACCCCCGCGCACAGGGGAAAATGCCTAAGGATCTCGCCCTTCTCCGTAGGGAGAGCTCCGAAGGCGCCACGTGTCCAGCGGAGCCGGACCTCCCTCTCCTCAGAGGAGATGTCACACCCGGTTTTTCCGAAGAACAACCAAGTGAATATCACATGTATGCCAGGATCATTTTCTCATACATGTGATGACAAATAGTGAAGCATCATTTATTACAAGCCAGGTGTCGAATATAAGTAAGTCTTACATAGTAAATGTCTCGATGGACAATAATAAGTTCATCACAAGTAGATAAACTAGCAGCGGAATATTATTCTTTGGGGCTCCATCACAGGCGTTGCCCGGGGGTCTTCATGAACCTAAAAACCTTCCTCGGGTCCAAAATCTTGGTCATTATACACCACCTCATTATCTTGACTGAGCAGCAATATAAACCAACAAATATGCAAGGTTGAGTACCAATGGTACTCAGCAAGTGTGGGAAAATTATATCATGCATGGCTAGAACAAGGAGAGGTTGAACTCATGGTTAAAGCACTACGCTATTAATACCTATCACCCTAGCTTATTAAGCACCTACATTACTACACAGGTGAAATGGTCCCAATCTCCCAACCCCTTTATCATAATCCAATAACCATAACATCATTTCCAATGTTAAGCTCCCCGCTTAACTTCCAAAACCATCAATCCTCTAATCATGAATAAGTCCAGGCCGCTCTTGACCGTGAGCACGGCTGTCAAGACAGTTTTGACTCTGCAGAGTTTGTACCACTGTACCCACAAGTAGTGATTTCATCCCCTGTTGCCGGGTGGACTAAAAGAACCTCTATTATGCCAGTGGCTACGATCCACATTCACACTTCCCAGGTGTGCAGCCAGGAGATCACTACAAAGCCTTTACAAAGGGATTCCCGACGAGCGTGGGCCCACTGAGGTTTCACCCCTAACAGCATACAAGAGGCTCCAACCCCGCTGCAGTGGCCCCCTCTTGAGCCTTGCGGTTCATATGGTAGTCCAGCTGACACCTACTCCCCGCACCATCCAACACACCCATACTACGCCGGGGATACACCTAATTAATTGGCCAAGCTGCCCCATCTCAGCATGTGGTTGGCACTGTAAAGCCGGGTTACATGCTCCATGAACCGGTCCTTAGGATCCAGGCAAGTACTAAACACAAACCCAAGTCTCGTGCACCCAGCACACAACCAAAACATCCAACTTGCCTTGATCCCTACCTCTACATAACTCACAATAACTCATTCAAGAGTATGGTATAATAAACTGATGATCTCATATCCCAAATATCCCATTCTAAGCATGGCTAAGCATATGCATGTAAATAAATGACATGGTAAAATAAATCCCAACCCAAGCTACAAGGAAAACAAGGTAATGCAATTCTAGGGAAACTTTCCTAGCATGGGTTTCATATTTCATTTGACAATGCAAATAATTCTATCTACACATCCTAGCATAGGATCAAAGTGGTCAAGGACACTTGCCTCCTTCTTGCTGCTCTTGAAATGGGTAGTCCTGATCTTGGAAAGGAATAACTTGTTCTTGAACAGGTTCTACTTCATACCATCACACATAGCAAAAGAAAAACAACAATCCATAAGACATAGTTCACACTTACACTTCATACAAACCACACATTCATATTTATGAAATTCATTCACCATTATATGTGTTGTGGTTACTTTGTGTGTTGATCTGTGGCTTGCATACACTTTTATTTATATGTGTATGATTCCTACTTTGGTGTTCATATTTATACTTACATACTATATTTATATATATATATGTGTGTGTGTTTCAGTTTTAAATAAATTCCTTATATTAAACTACTACACCTTTTCACTACCCAGTATGTATGAAAAGTATTTTTCTTCTCCATATGTGCCTTCAGAATTTCTACCAACCCTAAACTGAATTCTTTGTATTTTAGAAACTCCATTTATCATTTACTAGTTGCTATATTTTCAGATTTATATTCCTATGCACAATTGTGTATTTTATTATGAAATTAGTAATACACATCATCTAAACAGTATAGGTTCTGGTCCTAAATGATTTAATAACATCTTTTGACCTTGGCTTCTGATGTAGACTATTTCATAATTATTTTCCCTATTTTTCTATAACTATTCTTTACTTAAAAATGTGTCCCTATACTAATAAATGTGAATAATAGATGAAACAGATTTATTTCAGCCCAAAAATACATTTTTATCTCACTCCAAAGTTTTCTAAGTACTGAGAAAGTTTTTAATAAATTTTGACAATTATGTTTGTCCCCCTTTTTAATTTTTAAACACTAGTTACATATTCAATGTTTTAAATTAAATACTAAACAGGGCTAAAATAATGAATTCACCCCATTACAGGGTCTATAATATTATTTCCATAATTTCCAGGGGTCTAGCTACACTTATCAGAGGTGTTTTTCCTAATTTTCATTAAGTCCAGGGGCTAAAACTGATTTTTAAATGAATTTACATGATTTTCTGGAGTTCCAGGGGCTAGATCTGAAGTTTCCGAGGCTAGCTCTCAATTCCAGAGAACCCCAGGGGGTAGCACGTAAGAATTCCAGTCTTTATAATGCGGGGCTGACGTGAACCGTTCGATTTTAAACCGACGGCTGAGATTATAACATCGAACCGGTACGCGGGGATTTAAAGTCTACCGTGCGATTTAAAATAAACGGCGCACAAGCGGCCACGTCGCTCTGATCGAGCGCGGGCGGCGCTGCCGGCGGCGCACGGCGGCGGGAAGCGGCGATCTCGCCGGAAAGTTTCGGATCCTCGAGAATTCTGGCTAAAACTGTGATCTTATGGCATAGATCGGTAGAGGGGAGGTCAGGGATCTCACCTCGGGGGTTTTCTCGAGCTCGGGGGTCCTGGAAAGCGATCGGCGGCGAGGTCCGAGGCAAAACCACGGCGAAGCTCGTCGGCGCTGTGTTTACACCGTAACTCTCCGAGTTTTCTGCACCTGCAAAGTTCCCCGGAGGCGGTGGATCAAGACCAGCGAGTTAGATCAGAGTTTCCGAGCTTAGATCGGCCAGAATTCACCGGCGAAGTCTCGGTGCTCACCGGAGTGAAAATCAGCGATCGCGTGGGAAAAACTGATCGGATCGGGGGTTTTTATAGCCGGGGGAGGGCGGTGGGTCTGTTGTGATCGAGTTGGAGTCCTCTGGGACCAGAATTCGGGCGGCAGAACGGATTTTCCGATCGGTTAAGATCGCGCGCGCTCGGGGAAAAGTCCGGGGTCGCGGGGTTAGGGATGACAGGCGGGTCCCACCCGT
This sequence comes from Neostapfia colusana, assembly GCA_030760725.1. NCBI lineage: Eukaryota > Viridiplantae > Streptophyta > Magnoliopsida > Poales > Poaceae > Neostapfia > Neostapfia colusana. The sequence goes on along the minus strand of JASWHV010000005.1, from coordinate 99,922,854 downwards.
CTGTGAGAGACGGCGCGGCGCGCGCGGGGGCGGGCTGGCGCGGGGAAGATTGGGCCGGCTGGCGGTTTCGGCCCACGTGCTGTTTTTTTTCCTGTTTTCTCTTTTTCTTTTTCCATTTCTTTTCTGTTTTGAGTCTAATTTGAATTCCAATTTGAATTTCGCAAAACATGCAACACGTCCAAAAATTTTTAAATTACCCTCTGAAATGATTTAGAGTTTTGAAGCAAAAATTTGGGGTGTTACAGCTCTACCCCCCTTAAAAGAAATCTCGTCCTCGAGATTGGTGTTTCTAAGAAAACAATTCCGGAAATTGTGCCTTGAGCTCATCTTCCCGTTCCCAGGTTGCTTCCTCTTCTGAGTGATGCTTCCACTGCACCTTGCACATCCGGATTCTTTTATTTCTGGTGAGGCGTTCCATTGTCTCCAAAATCTTGTATGGTTGTTCGGCATAAGACAAATCTTCAGCTACATCCACTTCATTCATGGGTAACACCTCTTCAGGCGTCCTCAGGCATTTCTTGAGTTGTGACACATGAAATACATCGTGCACGTCCGATAGATGAACCGGTAACTCTAGTTGGTACGCCACTTCGCCTTTTCTTTCCAAAACTTGAAAGGGTCCGATGTATCGAGGTGACAACTTCCCTTTCACCTTGAACCGACGAAGTCCTCTGATAGGGGACACCTTGAGATAAACATAGTCTCCCACGTTGAAAACGAGCTCTCTTCTTCGTACATCAGCATAACTCTTCTGGCGTGTTTGTGCTATCCTCAAGTTGTTGCGAATCTCCCTCATCTTCGCCTCGGCTTCTTGTAGCACTTCTGGACCAAACACTTTACTTTCGCCTGTTTGGTTCCAAAATAGGGGAGTTCTGCACTTCCTTCCATACAAAGCTTCAAACGGTGACATCTTCATACTAGCTTGATAGCTGTTGTTATAGGAAAACTCCGCATACGGTAAGTTCTTGTCCCAACTCCTATTGTTTTTGAGTGCACATGCCCTTAACATATCTTCAAGGATCTGATTGGTTCTCTCCGTCTGCCCGTCAGTTTGGGGATGATAGGCAGAGCTGAAGTTCAGATGGGTTCCCATGGTTTCATGCAACTTCTGCCAAAACCTCGAGGTGAACTGTGTCCCTCGGTCCGACACTATCTTCTTTGGCACTCCATGGTAACACACAATCCTTGACATGTACAATTCTGCCAACTTGGATCCGCTGTAGCTTTCTTTCACAGGGATGAAGTGAGCTACCTTGGTTAGCCTATCAATAATGACCCATATTGAATCATACCCGGATTGGGTCCTAGGCAATCCCACGACAAAATCCATGCTGATTTCTTCCCACTTCCATTCAGGCACTTTGAGTGGTTGAAATAATCCCGCGGGCCGTTGATGTTCAGCTTTCACCAACTGACATGTGTCACATAGGGCAACATGTTCCGCGACATCTCGCTTCATGCCATACCACCAATACCTGCTTTTGAGGTCCTGGTACATCTTCGTACTCCTAGGATGAATGGAATAGTCGGAATCGTGAGCCTCCTTCAAAATTAATTCACGGATCTCTTTTACTTCTGGCACACAGATCCTTTTCCCGTGCCACACCGTTCCTTGTTCATCCTCTCTAAAACCAGGAGCTTTATTTTCCTTGATGAGCTGTCTGATCTCTTGTATCTTCTCATCATTCTTTTGGCCCTCGCGTATGTCTTGCTCGAGTGTGGAGTCCACTTCCATGGCGATGGCTTCACTACTATTTACTAGACATAGATTGAGCCTTATAACCTCGTCCTTCAATTCTGCAGGCATGTCCTTCAAACTCAACTTATTGACCTGCACTTTCCGACTCAAAGCATCGGCCACGATGTTTGCTTTCCCGGGATGATAGTTGATGCCCACATCAAAGTCATTGATTAGCTCTAACCATCTCCTTTGTCTGAGGTTGAGATCTGGCTGTGTGAATATATACTTCAAACTCTTATGATCCGTATATATCTCTGTCCTCTTCCCCATCAAATAGTGCCGCCAAATTTTCAACGCGTGTACCACTGCAGCTAGTTCTAGGTCATGTGTAGGATAGTTCTTCTCGTGCTTCCGAAGCTGCCGGGATGCATAAGCCACGACATGTCCTTCTTGCATGAGAACACATCCCAACCCATTTCCAGAGGCATCGCAGTACACTGTGAAATTCTTCTGCATATCTGGCATAACCAGCACTGGGGCTGTTGTCAATCTCTTCTTTAGCTCCTGAAAGCTCATCTCGCACTGTGGCGTCCAGGTGAATGTGATTCCCTTTTCCAACAGTTTGGTGAGAGGTCTCGAGATCTTAGAGAATCCCTCAATAAACCGTCGATAGTATCCAGCCAATCCCAAAGAGCTTCGAACTTCCCTGACATTTTCAGGGGTCTTCCACTTCTGGATATCCTCGATTTTGGCGGGATCTACGGAGATTCCTCCCTCCGAGATTATATGTCCTAAAAAGGGAACTCTCTTCAGCCAAAACTCACACTTGCTCAACTTGGCATATAGTTGGTGTTCTCTCAGCCTCTGTAACACCAACCTTAGATGTTTCTCATGTTCTTCTTCATCCTTGGAGAAGACGAGAATATCATCTATGAAAACCACCACAAATTTGTCCAGATATTCCATGAATACCTTGTTCATGAGATACATGAAATATGTCGGGGCATTGGTTAGCCCGAAAGGCATGACAGTGTATTCATACAGTCCGTACCGAGATACGAAAGCTGTCTTGGGAATATCAGATTGCCTTATCTTGAGTTGGTGGTATCCCGACCTGAGATCAATTTTCGAGAACACACAAGCTCCCCTCAACTGATCAAACAAGTCTTCAATGCGGGGTAATGGGTACTTGTTCTTAATGGTTACCTCATTCAAGGCACGGTAATCCACGCATAACCTTTGGGTTCCGTCTTTCTTAGGCACAAATATCACCGGAGCTCCCCATGGTGAGGAACTAGGGCGAATATACCCCTTCTCCGTCAATTCTCTCAAATGATCCTTGAGCTCTTCTAGCTGCTTGGAGTCCATTCGATAAGGCCTCTTGTATATCGGGGCTGTTCCCGGTACTAGCTCAATTGCGAATTCCACGTCACGATCGGGAGGCATACCTGGCAATTCCTCCGGAAAAACATCTGGATATTCCCTGATAGTCCTGATTTCCTCAACTTTCACCTCCACTTGATTTAATTTGATGTCCCTCCTAGGCTCGTGTATCGTTATGAACTTTACTCTTGTGCCATTGGGGTGAGTTAGTTCCACTGTTCGGGTCGAACAATGGATGATTCCTTTATGTTTGGTCAACCAATCCATACCCAAAATAATATCTATCCCTTGTGAATCTATCACTATGAGGTTAGCAGTAAATACTACCCCATTAATGTCTAGGCTCACTTTGGGACACACTTGTCTTGTCCTTATTTCTCCACCTGGAGAGTTTACCGCTAGCATATGGTTCATTTGTGTGGTTGCTAGGTCATACTTCTTAACAAACCCTTGAGCAATGAACGAGTGGGTAGCACCAGAATCAAACAGCAGAGTTGCAAGGTGTAAATTGGCAGGAAACTTATCAACTACCACGTCGGGTGCCTCTTGTGCTTCCTCCATAGTGACGTGGTTCACCCGTCCTCTCACTACATTCTGCTGTTGTGGCGGCGCAGGCTTCTTCTTTGGGCATTTATGGGCGTAGTGCCCCACTTCACCACAGCTGAAACATTGCACCCCAATCTTAGATGCCTGGCCTTTGTTGTCTTGGGGTTGGTTTGGGGGTCCTTGCACTGCTGGTCGAGGTGGATATGCGGGGCGAGGCTGCTGCACAAACTGACGTGGCGGCTGTGCTGGTGTTGCGGGAGGCCTGTAGTTTGGGTTGTACCCTCTTGGTGCTGAATAGGGTACCGCAGCACGGCTCATCTGCCCCGTAGGTTGCTGCATCATACGTGGGCGGGTGTTGCTCCCTGAGGCCTGATGTGACCACCCCGCCTTCCTCTTATTCTCATTTTCCAGGGCCTGTAGCTTCCTTTCCACCACAAATGCTCTGTCCACCATCTTTTGAAAACTTTCATACTCATTTGAGGACATTGCACACTGCATTTCTGTGGTAAGCCCTTCCACGAAACAATCTTGTTTCTGCTCATCAGTCTCTATGTCTCGTGGAGCATAACGGGATAGTTGAGTAAATTTAGTGAGGTATTCCCTCACCGTCATGTTTCCCTGCTGCAGTCCCAAAAACTCCTTCCTCTTGTTTTTGAGTTCACCTCTTGGGATGTAGTGGTTGCGGAAGATACGCTTGAACTCTTCCCAAGTGATGTTCTCAGGGTCATGATGGGCGGCCACGTAGGCGGTCCACCAATCAGCAGCAGGTCCCTGCAATTGATGAGAGGCAAACAGCACCCTCTCATACCCTTGGCATTGTATTATCCTCATCTTACTTTCAATAGTCTTCAGCCAATCATCTGCCTCCAGAGGTTCAGCAGCACTTGCAAACTTTGGAGGTTGAGTTCCTAGAAACTCACTCAACCTTGGTTGGCGGGGTGCAGCTTGTGGAGGTGGAACTTGATGCAAGTTGGCCACCACTTGAGTCAAGCTCTGGATGAGCTGATTTTGATTCTCCAGCATTTGGTGGAGAGGATCAATTTCTTCACGGCGACCACCCCGGTCCTGGCCTCCAGAAAGATGAGGGTTGCATGCCTCATCATTGTTGTTGGCGGGGTTGGCAGCACGTCCTTTTCCTCTTCCGGCCATCTGGCAGAATCAACAAATGTTAATTTGATTCCATTTAGTATCATCTTACTACTTTCATTTGTTGGTACTTTGAGGTGTTGAGGCTTTGTTAAAATTTTACGAGGGTTCATATCTCACACCAAATAAATGCACTATTATTTCCTGTGGGTTCACACGCCAAAGCAAAACAATCTGAAGACGAGGCTGTGGACAATTGCTCGTAGCTTCCACAACTCACGTCACACACCAAGCATTATCACACCATTAACTATGTCACGACTCGACTACTCGACCTCTTGCTAGCTAGGGGAAAGACTCTACACTACTCGTCCTCTTGAGCTGGCTCCTCGGGATCTTCCTCCTCATTTCGGCTACCTTCTGACTCTTCTTTGGGTGGGGAGGCTGCTGGTGGAGAAGTGCGACGACGCCTGATCGCTCGGCGATCCGGGGAGTCAGGAGTCCATGGATCACTCACAGTGACACACAGTTCATTCCCATCTCCTCTTTCTCTCGCCTTTAAGCAAGCTCGCAGCAACGCCTCCGTTTCCTTCAGAGTGTCTCGGACATCCTGAAGCTCTTGTTGACACTCCTGCAGTCGAGTGCTGAGCATAGCAGCATCCTCCAAGCACAAGTCCATGTGCTCATGGGAAGTCCCTTGCTGCACCGGTGGGTACTTGTACTCCGTGGTACCACTCTCACGTTGGAGGACATACATGTACTCAGTTTTGTCCAAGTGGCGACGATAGATGTGACTCTGGCAGGTGATGGCCTCCCAGGTGACATCTTTCTCCGCGTCAACTTGTGTTGCTCGACAAGCTGGAGAGTGGTGGATCTTCAGTAGCTTATTCTCGTGTATAATCCTCATCTCTGAACTCCATTCTTCCCTCTTCTCACGGATGGTCCTGGTGGAGTTGTAGTGGATGATGAGCTTGCCCGTATTGCCTGCGGCTTCGAGCATACGTCGAAGACAGCGCAACAAGTCTCCTACTGCCAATCCATAGGAAAGGTACGTCACTGGACGACTCTCCTCTCTTTCGGCAAGGGCAACTACGGGAACTCTCCCTCCTGTGGACTTACGAGCGGTGCGAATCATGCGAACCATCTAAAAACAAAAGAATTTAAAATTAGGTTAGATAAATTTTCAAATAAAATCCTATTTTGAATGAAAGTTGGGGTAAGATGAAGAAAATGACTCCTTTAATAACACTTTTTCCACCCACACCTTGGAAAATAGTTTTTAAGAAAATAGGGCCCTTAAATACGTCCATTTCTACCTAGGTCCACGTTCCTACGGGCAACCTTGGCTCTGATACCACCTCTGTCACACCCGGTTTTTCCGAAGAACAACCAAGTGAATATCACATGTATGCCAGGATCATTTTCTCATACATGTGATGACAAATAGTGAAGCATCATTTATTACAAGTCAGGTGTCGAATATAAGTCTTACATAGTAAATGTCTCGATGGACAATAATAAGTTCATCACAAGTAGATAAACTAGCAGCGGAATATTATTCTTTGGGGCTCCATCACAGGCGTTGCCCGGGGGTCTTCATGAACCTAAAAACCTTCCTCGGGTCCAAAATCTTGGTCATTATACACCACCTCATTATCTTGACCTGAGCAGCAATATAAACCAACAAATATGCAAGGTTGAGTACCAATGGTACTCAGCAAGTGTGGGAAAATTATATCATGCATGGCTAGAACAAGGAGAGGTTGAACTCATGGTTAAAGCACTACGCTATTAATACCTATCACCCTAGCTTATTAAGCACCTACATTACTACACAGGTGAAATGGTCCCAATCTCCCAACCCCTTTATCATAATCCAATAACCATAACATCATTTCCAATGTTAAGCTCCCCGCTTAACTTCCAAAACCATCAATCCTCTAATCATGAATAAGTCCAGGCCGCTCTTGACCGTGAGCACGGCTGTCAAGACAGTTTTGACTCTGCAGAGTTTGTACCACTGTACCCACAAGTAGTGATTTCATCCCCCGTTGCCGGGTGGACTAAAAGAACCTCCATTATGCCAGTGGCTACGATCCACATTCACACTTCCCAGGTGTGCAGCCAGGAGATCACTACAAAGCCTTTACAAAGGGATTCCCGACGAGCGTGGGCCCACTGAGGTTTCACCCCTAACAGCATACAAGAGGCTCCAACCCCGCTGCAGTGGCCCCCTCTTGAGCCTTGCGGTTCATATGGTAGTCCAGCTGACACCTACTCCCCGCACCATCCAACACACCCATACTACGCCGGGGATACACCTAATTAATTGGCCAAGCTGCCCCATCTCAGCATGTGGTTGGCACTGTAAAGCCGGGTTACATGCTCCATGAACCGGTCCTTAGGATCCAGGCAAGTACTAAACACAAACCCAAGTCTCGTGCACCCAGCACACAACCAAAACATCCAACTTGCCTTGATCCCTACCTCTACATAACTCACAATAACTCATTCAAGAGTATGGTATAATAAACTGATGATCTCATATCCCAAATATCCCATTCTAAGCATGGCTAAGCATATGCATGTAAATAAATGACATGGTAAAATAAATCCCAACCCAAGCTACAAGGAAAACAAGGTAATGCAATTCTAGGGAAACTTTCCTAGCATGGGTTTCATATTTCATTTGACAATGCAAATAATTCTATCTACACATCCTAGCATAGGATCAAAGTGGTCAAGGACACTTGCCTCCTTCTTGCTGCTCTTGAAATGGGTAGTCCTGATCTTGGAAAGGAATAACTTGTTCTTGAACAGGTTCTACTTCATACCATCACACATAGCAAAAGAAAAACAACAATTCATAAGACATAGTTCACACTTACACTTCATACAAACCACACATTCATATTTATGAAATTCATTCACCATTATATGTGTTGTGGTTACTTTGTGTGTTGATCTGTGGCTTGCATACACTTTTATTTATATGTGTATGATTCCTACTTTGGTGTTCATATTTATACTTACATATTATATTTATATATATATATGTGTGTGTGTGTTTCAGTTTTAAATAAATTCCTTATATTAAACTACTACACCTTTTCACTACCCAGTATGTATGAAAAGTATTTTTCTTCTCCATATGTGCCTTCAGAATTTCTACCAACCCTAAACTGAATTCTTTGTATTTTAGAAACTCCATTTATCATTTACTAGTTGCAATATTTTCAGATTTATATTCCTATGCACAATTGTGTATTTTATTATGAAATTAGTAATACACATCATCTAAACAGTATAGGTTCTGGTCCTAAATGATTTAATAACATCTTTTGACCTTGGCTTCTGATGTAGACTATTTCATAATTATTTTCCCTATTTTTCTATAACTATTCTTTACTTAAAAATGTGTCCCTATACTAATAAATGTGAATAATAGATGAAACAGATTTATTTCAGCCCAAAAATACATTTTTATCTCACTCCAAAGTTTTCTAAGTACTGAGAAAGTTTTTAATAAATTTTGACAATTATGTTTGTCCCCCTTTTTAATTTTTAAACACTAGTTACATATTCAATGTTTTAAATTAAATACTAAACAGGGCTAAAATAATGAATTCACCCCCATTACAGGGTCTATAATATTATTTCTATAATTTCCAGGGGTCTAGCTACACTTATCAGAGGTGTTTTTCCTAATTTTCATTAAGTCCAGGGGCTAAAACTAATTTTTAAATGAATTTACATGATTTTCTGGAGTTCCAGGGGCTAGATCTGAAGTTTCCGGGGCTAGCTCTCAATTCCAGAGAACCCCAGGGGGTAGCACGTAAGAATTCCAGTCTTTATAATGCGGGGCTGACGTGAACCGTTCGATTTTAAACCGACGGCTGAGATTATAACATTGAACCGGTACGCGGGGATTTAAAGTCTACCGTGCGATTTAAAATAAACGGCGCACAAGCGGCCACGTCGCTCTGATCGAGCGCGGGCGGCGCTGCCGGCGGCGCACGGCGGCGGGAAGCGGCGATCTCGCCGGAAAGTTTCGGATCCTCGAGAATTCTGGCTAAAACTGTGATCTTATGGCATAGATCGGTAGAGGGGAGGTCAGGGATCTCACCTCGGGGGTTTTCTCGAGCTCGGGGGTCCTGGAAAGCGATCGGCGGCGAGGTCCGAGGCAAAACCACGGCGAAGCTCGTCGGCGCTGTGTTTACACCGTAACTCTCCGAGTTTTCTGCACCTGCAAAGTTCCCCGGAGGCGGTGGATCAAGACCAGCGAGTTAGATCAGAGTTTCCGAGCTTAGATCGGCCAGAATTCACCGGCGAAGTCTCGGTGCTCACCGGAGTGAAAATCGGCGATCGCGTGGGAAAAACTGATCGGATCGGGGGTTTTTATAGCCGGGGGAGGGCGGTGGGTCTGTTGTGATCGAGTTGGAGTCCTCTGGGACCAGAATTCGGGCGGCAGAACGGATTTTCCGATCGGTTAAGATCGCGCGCGCTCGGGGAAAAGTCCGGGGTCGCGGGGTTAGGGATGACAGGCGGGTCCCACCCGTCTGTGAGAGACGGCGCGGCGCGCGCGGGGGCGGGCTGGCGCGGGGAAGATTGGGCCGGCTGGCGGTTTCGGCCCACGTGCTGTTTTTTTTCCCGTTTTCTCTTTTTCTTTTTCCATTTCTTTTCTGTTTTGAGTCTAATTTGAATTCCAGTTTGAATTTGAATTTCGCAAAACATGCAACACGTCCAAAAATTTTTAAATTACCCTCTGAACATGATTTAGAGTTTTGAAGCAAAAATTTGGGGTGTTACAGGAGAGCTCCGGGCCCGCCACGTGGCCAGCGGCAGCCGGACCTCCCTCCTCCGTGGGGAGAGCTCCGAAGGCGCCACGTGTCCCGTGGGACCGGACCTCCCCCTCCACAGAGGGGAGCTCCGGGCCCGCCACGTGGCCGACAGAAGCCGGACCTCCCCCCTCCGCGGGGAGAGGTCCGAAGGCTCCACGTGTCCCGCGGGGCCGGACCTCCCTCTCCTTAGAGGAGAGCTCCGGGCCCGCCACGTGTCCAGCAGGACAGCGCTGCCAGCCCCCACACGGTAGGCAGCAGGCGTAAAGACGCACCATACCTTACCCGTACAAGGTATTCAAGGCCCGCGCCTTCCCAAGACGCGGAGACGCGGAGCACGCCTCTGTCAGGTGCCGTTGCGCCCAGTCGCATCGCAGACTGGCGTGCAGTGTCAGAACCTGCCAGCCAATAAACACAGCGACAAGACATCCCCTGCCGCCCCCGTCGTCATCAACCACTACGACTAGCATGCGGCATGGGCAGGGTGGCAGAACGAAGACTCGGAAGCCTTCGCCAGAGACAACTACCGACATAACTGCGGATACGATAGTCGGCAGGAAATCTCCCCGGGACCACATGTCGGGTCCCGGTCCCCCCTTGTAAGCCACACGAGCCTTGTACTATAAAAGGCTCGGGTAGGCAACGTTAGCAAGGGTTCGCACTCCAGCAACTCGCACCCTAGACTTCACTCACCCTCAAGCTCAGGACTCCGGTTCTGAGCAACAAGCAATACAGCAAGCTTCCTTCAGCGGCAAGCTCTCCTCCCCCGCGTTCACGACGGACTGTGACTAGCGGGGAATACGTGTCGACACACTCAGGACGGAGTGTGTCGGCGCAAGCTGGAAGCCAGCAGCCGACTCCGACAACGCCGACTCTGGCAATGCAGGCTCCAGCTAGCATGAGATCTTCTGCGGCGCTGAGCATCCACCACGGGGGCGCGATAGCTGCAGCAAGAGCGCTACTGTGCAATCCACCTGCTGGTGAGGCGCCCCATTCAGCGACCCAGCAGTGGATTCGCGAGGTAGACCGTCTCGTCGTCGCCGCTGCAAACCCTCGACTTCGGCGGGGACGACGCTCCGGCCAACCGGCTGTGTCGCTGACACGCACGCCGACGGTTGACGGACAGACGGCGGATTCCAGCTCCACTAGGCTTCCGTCGACGGACCTGAGGTCTGAGCTGGAACGATGCCACTTGGGCCAAGACGCCCGAGTGTTCCTCGAGCGATGACGAGAAAGGCGTCGCAGCCAAGAGGCCGGCGTCAGCATGACGTATGCCTCAACCCTGCCTGAGGCACAAACTTTCGCCACGGGAACTCTGCCCCAGGCATACGCCACGCAGCATATGCCACAGCCATATGCCCTGCAAACGGCGCCCCCGGTCTATGGCGCAGCCTTGCCCATACCGGGGTACACTGTGCCAACAGCGAACCAAGCGTTCACGGCACCAACGCCTGCAGCAACAGGGGCAGGATGTGCGGCCCTGGCGACCCACCTTCGCTTCGCGAGGTGGCCGTGCAAGTTTCGGCCGCACCTGCCCGAGAAGTACAACGGTAGCGTCAACCCGGCGGAGTTCCTCCAGATCTACTCCACCGCCGTACTTGCCGCAGGAGGGGATGAGGCCGTCATGGTCAACTACTTCCCCGTCGCCTTGACCGGCCCAGCCCGGTCTTGGCTCATGAACCTCCCCCAGGGTTCCATAACTTCCTGGGGAGAGCTCTGCCGGTAGTTCATTGCCAACTTCGGCAGTTCCTACACCCGTCATGGCGCGGAGCTTGACCTCCACGCCATCAAACAACAACCTGGGGAATCACTGCGCTCCTTCATCCAGCGGTTCTCCCAGGTACGCAACACCATCCCGCACATTCAAAGTGCTTCTGTGGTGGTGGCGTTCCGGCAGGGTGTCCGGGACGAGAATATGCTTGAGAAGCTCGCGACCAGAGAGGTCCGCGACGTCTCAGAGCTCTTCAGCCTGGCGGACAAGTGCACCAGAGCAGCCGAAGGGCGGAACTGGCACTCACTGCCAGCCTCCGAGTCAGGAGGACAGCCCGGATCTAGCGCTGCTTCCTATGGAGGCGGCAAGAAGGCCAAGAACTGGGGGAGTGGCAAGATGAAGTCATCGGCCGCGGCTCCCGTTGCCGCAGCAGCGGCACCCAGTGGAGCTCGGGGGCCGCGCCCCGACAAAAGGCAGCGACAGTCACCAGCCCCAGATGGACCAAGGCGAGCTATGCCCCGTGCATGGCACCAGCAATCATACTGCTGCCGAGTGTTGGGACATCCAGAGGCTCGCAGAGCGCTTCCGCAAAGGGAGGCAGCTGAGAGCTAATGCTCCGCCCCTCCCTCAGAGGGAGGGCAAGCAGAAGGTCGACGCCTCAGTCAGCGTCGGCCACCAGGTGGGGTTTTAGGAGCCTCAGCGCATCATAAAGACGGTGCACAACGGTGAGGACTCCAGCTCCGGTGATGACAAGCCGGGGCAGTAGCCGACTGCGGCTACCCCGAAAAGTCAGTGGAGACTGCACTGCTGTGATGTCAACCTTGAAGAAGCTCCAAGTAGTCGTAGCAGCCCAAGCGCCAGCCCCGACGGTGCAGAACCGGGCCAGCTCCACCTGAGTGCACGTTTCTGTGCCTCGGCCTTACCTCTTGGGGGCCGCCCAGGGTCTATCAACCTCTTGAAGGCCTTAGCCAGAAGGGGAAAGACGCCTTGGGTCTCCCAAGAAGAGTCCGGGTCCCCCACCCCTTGAAGGCCTTAGCCAAAAGGGGAGGGTACCCCGGGGCTCCCAGGAGAAGCCGCGCAGGACCTGATCCAGCGTGAAGATGACGACCTCGTCGACGAGGCCCGGCTGCAGGTGACACCCCACAACGCACGGTCACGGCTGGTGCTCTAGCACTACCTCCAAAAGACCAAGCGCGTCAGGGACCTGCAAGAAGGCAACCTGGTGCCGCGGCACACACTTTCTCGCGAAGGACCTATAAAATCTCCCCCAGCCGGGAAGGTCCCTTCCGAATCACGAAAGTTGCCGTCCCGGGTACACATGCCTTTCAACCAAGGGTGGGATCCATTCCCGAACCCTTACCATGGAACAACACTGTAAGTCCTACCTCCTGAGCGTTAGTAGAACAGGGCCATACCCTTCTGTAATAAATCCCATAGAGTCTAGGAACAGCGCTCGGAGCAGCTAAGTCTCAAGGGACGGTCCAGGACTACGTTCAGCTTGGCCTGGTTCCGACCCTAAGCGCGTAGAGTCTTGCTTCCCTTCTTAATGAGGCGGGTCGTTGCCTTCATGTACAGCCTGACTTCCCTCGATGGGCATTTACACAGAAACATGTTCTACTTCGCTCTCTCTCATGTGCTCATTTAAATTACGCATTAATTTTTATGATCGCACTCTCTATGTATGCTCACCGTACATTTAGCTTCCTCTCTCACGCGCTCATCCATAGTCAGCATTTGCTATCCTACCAAAGGCGGTTGCGGTTGAGGCACCTGCCGATGGCCAGGTGGGCCTCTCGGGCCTCCCCCAGTCAGGTGTTGCGGTGCCTGTTGGTCACCTCCAGGAAAGGCCTGCGCCGTGCATGGGGGGTCCAGGGTGCGTATCCCGCTTAGCCGGCTCTGTACCCGAAGCGTGCGCACCCTGCCCTCCAAAGGTCCAGGGAAGTACAGCCGCTTTGCCTGGTTCCGTACCCAAAGCATGTGCACTCTGCTTTCCCGGCGCACGGTCCGGTACTAGGGATCGGACGGTCGTACCCGGACCTTGGAGGGAGCCGGAGCCCCAGTGCCTCGCGCACAGAATTGCCCAAGCCCCGTACCGGACTAGGACCGTAAGCAGAATAAGACTAAGAGACGGGGAGGGGAGGACCCCCTGAGGAGGATTACGTTTCCTCTATCTGTGTGCAGGACCTCCAGGTTACAGCAACGGGGGCTGCATGAGGCGGGGAGCAAGGAGCTATCGACTACTCCAGCACCAAACCGGAAGGTCCGGGTTTCGCCCCTTCAAAAGGGACGGGGCCCGAAGGCCCCACGTGTCCAGCGGGGCCGGAGCTCCCGCCTCCTCAGGAGGAGATCCGCACCCGCCACGTGGCCGGCGGAAGCCGGACCTCCCCCTCCGAGGGGGCTCCAAAGGCTCCACGTGTCCCGCGGGGCTGGACCTCCTTCTCCTTAGAGGGGGCTCCGGGCCCGCCACATGGCCGGTAGATCCGGACCTCCCTCATCGTAAGGGGGAGAGCTCCGGAGACCTCCGGGGCCCTTAGTACAGTAAGGACCGGGAGAAGGTGTCTGTGCAGAGCTTTGAGATTGGTGAAGGCCTTTGGGTACCTTGCGGAGCTAAGGGCTCAGCCAGGCAAAACCAAGAAGAAGACAAAAAGCATCACAAGCACAAATATTCAAGAGAGTCTATTTATTCATGGCTCCAGACTCGATAAAAAGAAAGAAACAAGCCCTAAGGTCCCCCTGGCTCGCGCCGGAACCTGGAGGCTACAAGGGCGGCCACATCCCCGACTTCAGCCCTGGCGGTCTCCTCCCGCTCCGCGGCAGGACCCTCTCTCGCTGGCTCCAGTGAGAGGGACGGGGCCAACACATGCGTAGTAACCTCCAAGGCCAGGCCCCGTCCCTCTGCCTCAAGCTCGCTGGCGACCACCGAGTCCAGCCTATTCTGCTTCCCTCGGAGGATTCCTTCTCCTTGGCCGCCAGGGAGCTTTCCCGAAGGCGGAGAGACTGGGCAAGTCGCTCCAGCTCTGAAGCCCGGAAGTCAGCAGCCAGCTCCCGATCCAGGATCGCCTGACGTTCCCGAAAGACCTGCTCCTCCCTCATGGCAAGGTCAGCCCTCTGGGCCTCTAGCTCCCTGGCCCGAGCTCGCAGGTCGTCCTAGCCTGCCGCCAGCCGCGCGGCGACCCTCTTCGCCTCGGCTGCCACGGAACGCTCCTGGTCCTCAACGGCGCGCTTATGGCGCTCCAACCTCTGCCGTATCTCCTCCACGACAGAGAGGCTCTCCTCGGCCTGGGCATGTGCCTCAAGGGCCTCCCTGTGGAGCCGCCGCGTTTCGGAGTCCAGACGGTCGACAACCCGCTTCTGCCGGTTGAGGAGCGCTTCCATGATGTCAAGCGACTCCCGCCTGGAATCGAGCTCGCCCTTGACCTCCGCGGCCCGCTCCCGCAAAAGGTGCCCCCAGATGAGGAGGTGATCCCTCTCGACCGTCTGCTCCTCCCGCTCACGACCAAGCGCGGCCAGGACCTGCCGGACGCTCACTTGGGCGAGCACGAAGGCATCCGCCAGGGGTGGTGGGACAGCAGAGGCCGGAGCGGCACCCCCGATCTCCTCCATCACATCGTCCTCAAGAAAGGACGACGCGCCGGGGGCCGGGATGAGACGCCGGTCAGGAGAAGCTGGCGCTGGGACCTCGACAGCAAGACCCGCTGAACCCTCACTGGCAGCTGGCTCCTCAGCCCGTGGAGAGGGACGGGTGGGGGAAGTCGACGCTGAAATAGAAGCCGGGCCGCCTGGTACAGGGCTGACCTGCGCTGGCTTGGGGGCCGCGGCAGCCATCTCGGCAGGAGGAGATGACGCTGCCATGAAATCCGGGCATACCGGAATAGGAGAAACTCGCGCTGGCTTGGGGGCCGCGGCAGCTGTCCCGGTTTCCGAGCGCAACGGTGCGGACCCCCCATCAGTCGGGGATGGCCGAGAAGCACGAGCACTCCAATGGGCCCTGAACCCCGGCTTCCGAGCCAGGGTAGGACTACCAGAGCCCGCCGTCGCCGCCGACGGCCGCACCGCAGTCGCTTGGACTGACGGAGCAGGGGACGCTCTAGAAGCTCCCCTCGACGCATCAGCAGGTTCCCTGGAGACTCCACCACTTGAGGAAGGAGGATGCGACGTCCGGGAACCTTCGGCCTGTTGTCGCTTAAGAGGAGTCCTCTCGAAATGATGAGCCCGGGACCTCTTTGTGTCGCCACCAGACGGAGCGCCATCTCCTGAAGCAGGAGGTGCAGGCACCCTGGTTCATCGACTTGGCACAGATGCCGCCACCGGAGGAGATCGTGTGCGTTTCTTCTCTGGGGGCGGGTTGGAAGCCATGGCGGGGGAGGGCTCAAGGACAGGAAGACAAAGGCGCAAGAGTCCAAGGAAAAGCGCTGGGAAGTGCGAAGGGAAGCCGCGATGCGGGTAAGATCCCCTTTTAAAACTTCCCAGGTGCGATTCCAAGCGATTCGAAACTCTTCGAATACACCGCATTGGCAACCGCTTCGGCTACAAGACCGAGCGCCGATGACAGGTGGGCCCAAGCCGCCCAGCTGAAGCGGTGGGTCAAGGAGTCAGTCTCCCAAGAAGACAATCCGGCAAGGCGCTTCGGCGGTTCCCGAAGAAAGCGCCGCAACATGCACAAGTGGCAGCCTTAGGAACCGCCGCAGTAAAAGCAACCATCAAGTGGGCGCACGCTCCCACGATCCCGCGATTGTTCGTGCTCCGGTAGCGGTCAATGCGGGACTTGGAGGAAGTGCGCGGAACAGAAGAGACGGAGGCCCCACCTCGGGCTCGCTATCTCCCCCGAGATGGGCCCGGGGGCCACTGTCGGTACCCACGATATGGGGTACCCCCGCGAACAGGGGAAAATGCCTAAGGATCTTGCCCTTCTCCGCAGGGAGAGCTCCGAAGGCGCCACATGTCCAGTGGGGCCGGACCTCCCTCTCCTCAGAGGAGAGCTCCGGGCCCGCAACGTGGCCAGCGGCAGCCAGACCTCCCCCCTCCGTGGGGAGAGCTCCGAAGGCACCACGTGTCCCATGGGACCGGACCTCCCCCGCCACGGAGGGGAGCTCCGGGCCCGCCACGTGGCCGACAGAAGCCGGACCTCCCCCCTCCGTAGGGAGAGGTCCGAAGGATCCACGTGTCCCGCGGGGTCGGACCTCCCTCTCCTCAGAGGAGAGCTCCGGGCCCGCCACGTGTCCAGCAGCACAGCGCTGCCAGCCCCCGCGCGGTAGGCAGCAGGCGTAAAGACGCACCATACCTTGCCCGTACAAGGTATTCAAGGCCCGCGCCTTCCCAAGACGCGTAGACACGGAGCACGCCTCTGTCAGGTGCCGTTGCGCCCAGTCGCATCGCAGACTAGTGCGCAGTGTTAGAATCTGCCAGCCAATAAACACACCGACAAGACATCCCCTGCCGCCCCCGCCGTCATCAACCACTACGACTAGCATGCGGCATGGGCAGGGCGGCAGAACGAAGACTCGGAAGCCTTCGCCAGAGACAACTACCGACATAACTGCGGATACGATAGTCGGCAGGAAATCTCCCCGGGACCACATGTCGGGTCCAGGGCCCCCCTTGTAAGCCACACGAGCCTTGTACTATAAAAGGCTCGAGTAGGCAACGTTAGCAAGGGTTCGCACTCCAGCAACTCGCACCCTAGACTTCACTCACCCTCAAGCTCAGGACTCCAGTTCTGAGTAACAAGCAATACAGCAAGCACCTCTGCTCACCGCGGACGTAGGGTTTTACGCTCCGGCGGCCCGAACCACGTAAAACTCGCCGTGTCAAGATTCTCCCTCACTCGTCCCTTACGCTGAAGCTCTCCTCAAGCGACTAGCCCCTCCAAAAAAGAACCTCCGCGGGCTGCCCAGAGCAGGTCCAGGGGAAGTGTCGACCACACACTTCGACAGCTGCCATCGTACTTCTCGGGCAGGTGTGGCCGGAACTTGTGCAGCCACTTCACGAAGCGAAGGTGTGGCGCCAAGGACGCACATCCTGCTCCTGTTGCTGCAGGTGTTGGTGCCGCGAACGCTTGGTTCGCTGTCGGCACTGTGTACCCCGGTATGGGCAAGGCTGCGCCGTAGACCAGGGGCACAATTTGCAGGGCATATGGCTGGGGCATATGCTGCGTGGCGTATGCCTGGGGCAGAGATCGCGTGGCGAATGTCTGCGAATCAGGCTGGGTCCAGGCGGTTCACATGCTATCGCCGGCCTCTTGGTTGCGACGCCTTTCTCGCCGTCGCTCGATGACCACTCGGGCAACCATGCCCAGGTGGCGTCGTTCTAGCTCCAACCTCAGGTCCGCCGATGGGAGCCTGGTGGAGCGGGAGTCTGCCGTCTGCCCGTCAACCGTTGGTGTGCGCGTCAGCGACACAGCCGGCTGACTGGGACGTCGTCCCCGCCGAAGTTGAGGGTTAGCGGCGGCGACGACGAGACGGTCTACGTCGCGAATCAACTTCTGGGTCGCTGACTGAGGCGCGTCCCCAGCAGGTGGATTGTGCAGTAGCGCTCGTGCTGCAGCTAGTGCACTCCCGTGGGAGACGCTCAGCGCTGCAGTGGATCTTGGGCTCGCTGGAGTCGACGCTGCCGGAATCGGCTGCTGGCTTCCAGCTTGCACCGATACACTCTGTCCTGAGTGTGTCGAGACATAGTCCCCGCTGGTTACCGTTCGTCGTGAACGTGGGCGGGGAGAGCTTGCCGCTGAAGGAAGCTTCATCATCTTCGTCGGTGAAAGCTCGTCGCGAAGGGAAAGCCCCCCTACCTGGCGCGCCAAATGTCAAAGTGTGTTGTCGACACTTCCCCGGGCCTGCTCTGGCAGCCCGCGGAGGTTCTTTTACGGAGGGGCTAGACACTCACGGAGAGCTCACGCGTTAGGGACGATGGAAGGAGAAGCTTAACACAGTGATTTTTATGTGGTTCAGGCCGTCGGAGCGTAAAACCCTACGTCCACGGTGAGCAGACATACTCGTTGTATTGCTTGGCGCTCAGAACCGGAGTTCTGAGCTTGAGGATGCCCTGAGTGCTAAAATGTCTAGAGAGCAAGTGTGCAAAGAGTCGAACCCTCAGGTGCGAATGGCTGAGGAGCGAACCCCTGCTAACATCGCCTACCCGAGCCTTTTATAGTCCAAGGCTCGGGCGGCTTACAAGGTGGGCCCGGGACCCGACAGGTGGTCCCGGGGAGATTGCCTGCCATCTACCGTATCCGCAGTTACGCCAACAGTTGTCTCTGGCGAGGGCTTCTAAGTCTTCGTTCTGCCACCCTGCCCATGCCACAACTAGTCGTAGTGGCTGATGATGGCAGGGGCGGCACGGGATGTCTTGTCGCTGTGTTTATTGGCGTACAACCTCTGACGCGGCGTGCCAGTCTTAACTGCGATGTGACTGGGTGCAACGGCACCTGACAGAGGCGCGCTCCGCGTCTCCGCGCCTTGGGAAGGCGCGGGTCTTGAATACCTTGTGCGGGCAAGGTATGGCCCGTCTTTACTCTTGCTGCCTACCGCGCAGGGGCAGGCAGCTCTGTTCTGCTGGCCACGTGGCGGGCCCGAGCTCTCCTCTGAGGAGAGGGAGGTCTGTCCTCGCAGGACACATGGAGCCTTTGGAGCTCTCCTCTCGGAGGGGGAGGTCCGACTTTGCTGACCACGTGGCGGGCCCGGAGCCCTCCTCTGAGGAGAGGAAGGTCCGGCCCCTCTGGACACATGGAGCCTTCGGAGCTCTCCCCGCGGAGGGGGGAAGTCCGGCTTTGCTGTCCACGTGGCGGGCCCGGAGCCCTCCTGTCGAAGTGTGTGGTCGACGATTCCCCCGGACCTGCTCTGGGCAGCCCGCGGAGGTTCTTTTTCGGAGGGGCTAGTCGCTTGCGGAGAGTTTAAGAGTAGGGACGAGTTAGGGAGGAGCTTGACACGGCTGGTTTTATGTGGTTCGGGCCGCCGGAGCGTAAAACCCTACGTCCACGGTGAGCAGAGGTGCTCGCTGTATTGCTTGTTGCTCAGAATCGGAGTCCTAAGCTTGAGGATGAGTTATGCCTAGGGTGTGAGTTGCTAGAGTGCGAACCCTTGCCAACGTTGCCTACCCGAGCCTTTTATAGTCCAAGGCTCGTGTGGCTTACAAGGGGGGCCCGGGACCCGACAGGTGGTCCCGGGGAGATTGCCTGTCGACTATCGTATCCGCAGTTATGTCGGTAGTTGCCTCTAGCGAAGGCTTCTGAGTCTTCGTCTTGCCGCCCTGCCCATGTCGCATGCTAGTCGTAGTGGTTGATGACGGCGGAGGCGGCAGGGGATGTCTTGTCGCTGTGTTTATTGGCTGGTAGGCTCTGACACCGCGCGCCAGTCTATGATGCGACTGGGCGCAATGGCACCAGACAGAGGCGTGCTCCACGTCTCCGCGTCTTGGGAAGGCGCGGGCCTTGAATACCTTGTACGGGCAAGGTATGGGGCGTCTTTACGCCCGTTGCCTACCGCTCGGGGGCAGGCAGCGCTGTTCTGCTGGACACGTGGTGGGCCCGGAGCCCTCCTCTGAGGAGAGGGGGGCCGGCCCCGCAGGACACGTGGAGACTTCGGACCTATCCCCGCGTTGGGGGGAGGTCTGGCTTCTGTCGGCCACGTGGCGGGCCCGGAGCTCTCCACTGAGGAGGGGGAGGTCCGGCCCCGTGGGATACGCGGTGCCTTCAGAGCCCTTCCCTCGGAGGGGAGGTCTGGCTGCTGTTGGCCACGTGGTGGGCCCGGAGCTCTCCTCTGAGGAGAGGGAGGTCCGGCCCCGCTGGACACGTGGCGCCTTCGGAGCTCTCCCTGCGGAGAAGGGCGAGGTCCTTAGGCATTTTCCCCTGTGCGCAGGGGTACCCCATATCGCGGGTACCGACAATGGCCCCCGGGCCCATCTCGGGGGAGATAGCGAGCCCGAGGTGGGGCCTCCGTCTCTTCTGTTCCGCGCACTTTCTCTAAGTCCCGCATTGACCGCTGCCGGAGCACGAACAGTCGCGGGATCGTGGGAGCGTGCGCCCACTTGATGGTTTCTTTTACTACGGCGGTTCCCAAGGCTGCCACTTCTTCACGTTGCGGTGCTTTCTTCGGGAACCGCCGAAGTGCCTTGTCGGCTCGTCTTCTTGGGAGATTGACTCCTTGACCCACCACTTCAGCTGGCATCTTGGGTCCACCTGTTATCGGCGCTTGGTCTTGGAGCTGATGCGGTTGCCGATGCGGCGTATTCGAAGAGTTTCGAATCGCTTGGAATCACACCTAGGAAGTGCGAAGCGAAGCCACAACGTGGGTTGGTTCCCTTTATAAGGCTTCCGGCACTTGCACCTTCGTTGAGTTTCTGCGACCCTGTCTTCTCCCATGGCTTCTAACTCGCCTTCGGAGGGGGATCGCCCTCGATATCCTCCGGCGGCGGCTTCTGCACCAAGTTAGGGATCCAGGGAGCCTGCATGCCTTGCCTCTGGAGGTGACGCCTCCAAGAGGCCCCGGGTTTATCATCCCGACTGGACTCTTCTTGAGCGACAACTGGTTGGGGGTTCCCAGGCGTTGCGTCCCTTCTCCCCAAGTGGTGGAGTCTCCAAAGAAACTGTTGACACGTCGAGGAGGCTTCAGGCGGAGGAGTCTCCAAAGAAGCTGCTGAAGCACCAAGGAGGACTCCAGGCGGCAGAGTCTCCAAGGAAACTGCTCAAGCGGCGGAAGGGGCTTCAGAAGCATCCTTGATGACACCGGCCCTTGCGCTGGTGGTGGCCGAGATGATCCCTGTGCTTGGGTCGGAGGAGTCTCCAATGAAACTGCTGAAGCGGCAGTGGGGGCTTCAGAAGCATCCTTGATGACACCGGCCCATGCGCTGGTGATGGCCAAGATGATCCCTGTGCTTGGGTCACGGAGCAGGAGAACGCCACCAGGGCTGAAGTTGGGGACGTGGCCGTTCTCGCAGCTTCTAGGTTCTGGACGTACCAGGGGAACCCTAGGGCCTGTTTCTTTCTTTTTTATCGAGTCTGTAGTCCAGCTCATGGAGCCATGAATACATCGACTCTTATGACCCCTCGTGCCTGTGATGCCCTTGTCTTCTTCTTGTCTTCTCCTGGCCGAGCCCCTAGCTCCGTAAGGTACTCATAGGCCTTCACCAATCTCGAGGGTCTGCACAGACACCTTCCCCGGGTCCTTAGTGTATTAAGGGCCCCGGAGGTCTCCGGAGCCGCCCCACGAGGACGGGGAGGTCCGGACCCGCTGGCCACGTGGCGGGCTCGGAGCTCTCCTCTGAGGAGAGGGAGGTCCGGCCCCGCAGGACACGTGGAGCCTTCGGACCTCTCCCCGCGGAGGGGGGAGGTCCGGCTTCTGCCCGCCACGCGGCGGGTCCGGAGCCCCTCCTGACGAGGCGGGAGCCCCGGCCCCGCTGGACACGTGGGGCCTCCGGGGCCCGCCCCTGCTGAGGGGGCGGGGTCCGGATCTCCCGGTTTTGCGCGGTCCATAGCGGCCCCCTGGTAGGCGTGGCCAACTGTTTGGGTACTCCTACCATACTCCTGCGGGAAGCCAAGGTCGGAGGGTCCTGCACACAAACAAGGGAAACGTAATTCTCCTTGGGGCTCCCCCTTTCCGATCTCATAGTCTTATTTGGCTTACAATCCTGATTCGGTGCACGGTGTTTGGGAATTTCGGTGCACGACGTGTCGGGGGCTCGGGGCCCCCTGGCCATCGGCAGGTCCCCCAATTGCGAACCGCCCCAGGCAGGATAGCAAATGCCGACTAGAGTTGAGAATGGGAAAAAGAGGATTGGGTGTATGGTGAACATACCCAGGAAGCGTGGTCATAAAAATTAATACATAATTTGAATGAGCATAAAGGAAGAGCAAAGCAGCACATGTTCTTTCCCTATAAATTTCCATAGGCGGAAAATAGGCTAAACATGGAGGCCACGACTCGTCCCATTAAAAAGGGAAGCAAGACTCTACGCGCTTGGAGTCGGAACCAGGCAAAGCTAAACGTAGTCCTGGACCGTCCCCTGAGACTTAGCTGCTCTGAGCGCTGCTCCGGGACTCCATGGGATCTATTAGAAAGAAGAAACTGTCCTGCTACTGTTCTAGGGGTAGAACTTACGGAGGTGTTCGATGTTCCAGGGGTTCGGGAGCGGATCCCCACCCTCGGTGGAAAGTCGTACGCACCCGGGGCGGCATACTTTTGCAACTCGGAAGGGGCCTTCCCAACTAGGGGAGAGTTTGTGGGTCCCTTCACGAGAAAGTATGCGCCGCAGCACCAGGTCGCCTTCCTGCAGCTCCCGGGCACGCACAGACCTCTGGTGGTAGCGGGGGAGTGCTTGTCTGTACCGTGCGTTACGGAGTGCTGCATGCAATCGGACCTCGTCGATGAGGTCGATGTCTCCGCGCCGGAGGTTGTCCTGCGCGACTTCGTCATAAGCTCGGACGCGGTGAGACTTCATGGTGATCTCTGGGGGAAGCACACCTTCGGCCCCATACACCATGAAGAAGGGTTTCTCTCCGGTGGCCCGGTTCTGGGATGTCCGGTTAGCCCATAGTGTGCTCGGAAGCTCATCCACCCAATTGGCACCATGTTTCTTCAGGCTGGCATAGGTGTGGGTCATGAGGCCCCGGAGAATCTCGGCGTTGGCCCTCTCGACTTGCCCATTGCTCTTTGGGTGAGCAACAGAGGCATAGCACACCTGGATGCCGAGGTCTTCGCAGTAGTCCTGGAAGGCTGCGCTGGTGAAATGGGTCCCGTTGTCGGTGATGATTCTGTTCGGGACCCCGAACCGGCAGACAATCGACTTGATGAACTTTACTGCTGATTGCTTGTTGATGGTGACAACTGGTTTGGCTTCCGGCCACTTGGTGAACTTATCGATGGCGTCATAGAGGTACCGGAATCCCCCGACAGCTCTGGGGAACGGTCCCAGGATGTCCAACCCCCATACGGCAAACGGCCATGAGGGTGGGATCATCTGTACCGCCTGAGCCGGTGTATGGATCTGCTTGGCGTGGAACTGGCACGCCTTGCAGCTCTCGATCAGCTTGACGGCATCCTGGAGTGCTGTCGGCCAGTAGAAGCCATGCCGGAAGGCTTTACCGACAAGCGTGCGTGAGGAAGAGTGACTCCCACATTCGCCTCCATGGATCTCAGCGAGCAAGTCGCAGCCTTCCCCCTGGGTTATGCACCGCAATAGGACGTGGTTGGCGCCACGCCGGTAGAGATCCCCTTCTACCAGCGCGTATCTCTTAGCCATACGCACGATCCGTTCAGCGGTTGCATGTTCATCAGGGAGGATGTTGTCTTTCAAGTAGTCCCGGATCTCCGTGATCCATGCATCGGGTCTGACTTAAGCTTCTGGATCTTGAGCGCTGGGTTGCACGGAGTCCCCAGTGACGCTTACGATCCTTGGCGGCATCCATGGTTGCAGGGCCGCCGGGACCGCCAGCTTCGAGGTGCTGGTCCAGCCCCCTTCGCCCGGCTCGGCGGGCCGGGCTGTGGGCCGCAGCAACGTCCTCTCGAAGACTCCTTCGGGCACAGGGGCTCCGGTGGAAGCCTTCGTTGGTGTCCACTCTACCATGAAGTCAGCCAGCGCTTGGCTTTTGACTGCATGGCGAGGAAGGAAGTCCAGCTCGAACTCTGCCAGTTGTGCTGCCCATTTAGCGACGTTGCCAGTCGCATGGGGGCTGTGATGGATCGTCTTCAGCGGATAGGAGGTGACTACTGAGACCCGGTGGGCCTGAAAGTAGTGGCGGAGCTTCCTGGACGCCACGAGCACTGCATACAGCAGCTTGTGGACTTCTAGGTACCTTGTCTTGGCATCGTGAAGGACCTCACTGATGTAGTAGACAGGCCTCTGGATGGTTTAAACCCTCTCTCTTAGGTCTGAGAGGTCTTCATCCATTGGCCCTAGCCCGCTGGAGGTGAGTGGGTCCAAGGGGGCTTCCGGGAGTTGGAACTCGGAGGCTCTTGAGCCATCTTGGCCCTCCGGGGGGCCCCGCTGGTTCTCCGGGAGCTCCGGGAGGTCCTGCTGGATCTCCGGGAGGTCCCGTTGGGCCCCCGAGGGATCCCACGGACCCCCGGGAGGTTGTCTTGGGGGTCCGGGAGGCCGCCCTGGACCTCCGGGAGGTTGTCTTGGAGGTCCGGGAGACCGTCTTGGACCTGCGGGGTTTCCTGGCGTCTGTCTTCTGCTGTCGGAGCAGGCTGTGAAGATGAGAGGTCCGGCCGCTCTGCGACAAGGACCATACTCACCACTTCAGTTGTCGCCGCGATGTAGAGCAACAGATGCTCTCCGGGCTCAGGGGCTACCATGATAGGTAGGGTCGTCAAGAGTCGCTTCAACTCCAGGAAAGCCTCTTCTGCTTCGTCAGTCCAGGCAAATGGATCGGATCTGCGCAGGAGCTTAAAGAAGGGGAGCGCCCGCTCTGCTAGCCTCGGTATAAACCGACTCAGCGCGGCTAGGCACCCCGTGAGTTTCTGGACATCTTTGACGCGGGTAGGAGGCCGCATCAAGTCGATGGCCTTGATCTTCTCTAGGTTGGCCTCAATTCCCCGGTGCGAGACCAGGAATCCAAAGAGTTTCCCAGAGGATACACCGAACACACATTTGTCGGGGTTCAGCTTGGTGCGCGTGGAGCGCAATTTGTCAAAAACTAAGGCTAGGTTATCTAACAAAGATGAACTCTGGCTGACCTTGACAATGATGTCGACGTACACCTCAACTAAGTCTCTTATTAACTCTCCAAAGGTTTTGTGCATTGCACGTACAAAGGTGGGGAGAGCATTCTTTAGGTCATAAGGCATAGAGACATAACAATATAGGCCATCTACTGTGATGAAGGAGGTGTGCTCTTCATCTTCTCTAGACATGGGGATCTGATGGAAACCCGAGTAGGCGTCTAGGAAGCACAGCATATCGCAGCCTGATGTCGAGTCTACTATTTGATCTATTCTAGGGAGAGGGAATGGATCTTTGGGACATGCCTTATTGAGACTGGTGTAGTCGATGCACATCCGGAGCTTCCCCCCGGCCTTCGGGACAACGACGGGGTTCGCCAACCAGCGGGGGTGGTGGACTTCCCATATGAAGCCAGCGTCCAGCAGCTTCTTGATTTCTTCGCGAATGAAGTTTTGTCGCTCGATGGACTGCTTGTGGGGCTTCTGTTGAACTGGCCGGGCGTCGGGGAAGACCTTTAAGTGGTGCTCGATCACCTCCCTAGGGATCCCCGGCATCTGTGACGGCTGCCATGCAAACACGTCGACGTTGTGCCGGAGGAAGGTGATGAGCGCGCCTTCCTATTTGCTATCCAGGCCCCCGGCTACCCGGGTGGTCTGGGTGGTATCGGCGCCGACTTGGACGATCTTTAAGGGGACGTCGCCCTCATCGAGAGGTTGCACACGGGATGCTGCGGTGGAGGCACGGTGGCGTGCACTCGGGTGGAGCTGGTCTGGTTCTGCACTGCCAGGGGCTGGTGCTCTAGCTGTTGCAAGCGCTTGGAGCTTTCCAAGGCTGACACTGCAGCGGTGCGGTCTCCACGAATCCTGAGGACACCTGTTGGTGTAGGCATCTTCAAGACGAGGTAGCCATAGTGGGCTACTGCCATGAATCGGTACAGGGCTAGCCTGCCAATTATGGCGTTGAAGGGGAGGTCGATCTCCGCCACGTCGAACAGAATGTATTCTGTCCAATAGCTGTCCGGAGCTTCGAAGGTCACCGGGAGGCTGATGTTGCTGTTGGGAACGACCTGTCCCGGCCCTACCCCTGAGAACGGGCTCGACGGGGTGAGCTTGGCCATCGGGATCTGCAGCTTCTGGAATGCTGCACGGCTGATGAGGTTTAGCCCAGCTCCGCCATCTACCAAAACATGGTACATCCTCACGTTGGCGATGGTAGGTGCTACCAAGAGCGGTAGTTGGCCGGCCCCAGCCATGTTCCTGGGGCAGTCGGTGGCGTCAAAGCTGATGGGGGTTCCCATCCACTTGAGGTGCGCTGCGGCACTTGGGAGTGGAGCCACCGACGCTACCGCTCGGTGCAGAGTCTTAATTGCGCTTCAGGACGAGGGGTCGGCGGACCCGCCGTATATGATGTAAAGCTTCTTTCGACGCTCATCATCACTGGAGCTGGAGTCCTCATGGTTGCGCACCACCTTCACGGCGCGCTGAGGCTCCTGGAACCCCACTTGGTGGTCGACGCTGTCTGGGGCGTTGGCCTTCTGCTTGCCCTCCCTTTGGCGGAAGGGTGGAGCATCAGTCCGCTGCTGCTTCCCTTTGCGGAAGCGCTCCGTGAGCTTCTGAATCTCCTGGCACTCGACAGTAGTATGGCGACAGCTGCCGTGCACGGGGCATAGCTTGTCTTGGTCACCTTCTAGGGCTGGTGACTGTCGCTGCCTCTTGTCGGGGCGCGGCCCCCGAGCTCCACTGGGTGCCGCTGCTGCGGCAACGGGGGCCGCGGCCGGCGGTTTCATCTTGCCACTGCCCCGGTTCTTGGCCTTCTTGCTGCCTCCATAGGAAGCAGCGCCAGACCCGGGCTGCCCTCCTGACTCGGAGGATGGCAGTGAGTGCCAGTTCCGCCCTTCGACTGCTCTGGTGCACTTTGTCCGCCAGGCTGAAGAGCTCTGAGACGTCGCGGACCTCTCTGGTCGCGAGCTTCTCGAGCATCTTCTTGTCCCGAACGCCTTGCCGGAACGCCACCACCACAGAAGCGTTTTGGATGTGTGGGATGATGTTCCGCACCTGGGAGAACCGCTGGATGAAGGAGCGCAGCGACTCCCCAGGTTGTTGCTGGATGGCGTGGAGGTCGAGCTCCGTGCCAGGCCGGGTGTAGGAACTACCGAAGTTGGCGGTGAACTGCCGGCAGAGCTCTCCCCAGGAAGTTATGGAACCCTAGGGGAGGTTCATGAGCCAAGACCGGGCTGGGCCGGCCAAGGCGACGGGGAAGTAGTTGGCCATGACGACCTCATCCCCTCCTGCGGCAAGTACGGCGGTGGAGTAGATCTGGAGAAACTCCGCTGGGTTGACGCTGCCGTCGTACTTCTCGGGCAGGTGCGGCTGAAACTTGCGCGGCCACCTCGCGAAGCGAAGGTGGGGCGCCAGGGCCGCACATCCTGCTCCTGTTGCTGCAGGTGTTGGTGCCGCGAACGCTTGGTTCATCGCTGGCACAGTGTACCCCGGTATGGGAAAGGCTGCGCCATAGACCGGGGATGCCGTTTGCAGGGCATATGGCTGTGGCATATGCTGTGTGGCGTATGCCTGGGGCAGAGGTCGCGTGGCGAAGGTCTGCACCTCAGGCTGGGTCGAGGCTGACGTCATGCTGTCGCCAGCCTCTTGGTTGCGACGCCTTTCTCGACGTCGCTCGAGGTACACCCGGGCATCCTGGCCCAAGTGGCACCGTTCCAGCTCTGTCCTCAGGTCCGTCGACGGAAGCCTGATGGAGCTGGAATCCGCCGTCTGTCCGTCAACTGTTGGCGTGCGCGTCAGCGACACAGCCGGTTGGCCGGAGCGTCGTCCCCGCCGAAGCCGAGGGTTTGCGGCGGCGACGACGAGACGGTCTACCTCGCGAATCCACTGCTGGGTCGCTGCCTGAGGCGCGTCCCCAGCAGGAGGATTGCGCAGTAGCACTCTTTCTGCAGCTAGCGCACCCCCGTGGGGAACGCTCAGCGCTGCAGAAGATCTCACGCTGGTTGGAGCCTGCATTGCCGGAGTCGGCTGCTGGCTTCTAGCTTGCGCCGACGCACTCCGTCCTGAGTGCGTCGACACGTATTCCCCGCTGGTCACGGTTCGCCATGAACGCAGGGGAGGAGAGCTTGTCGCAGAAGGAAGCTTGGTCATCTTCGTCGGCAGAAACTCGCCGCGCAAGGGAAAAGCCCCCTACCTGGCGCGCCAAATGTCGAAGTGTGTGGTCGACACTTCCCCGGACCTGCTCTAGGCAGCCCGCGGAGGTTCTTTTTCGGAGGGGCTAGTCGCTTGCGGAGAGTTTAAGCATAGGGACGAGTTAGGGAGGAGCTTGACACGGCCGGTTTTACGTGGTTCGGGCCGCCGGAGCGTAAAACCCTACGTCCACGGTGAGCAGAGGTGCTCATTGTATTGCTTGTTGCCCAAAACCGGAGTCCTGAGCTTGAGGATGAGTTATGCCTAGGGTGTGAGTTGCTAGAGTGTGAACCCTTGCCAACGTTGCCTACCCGAGCCTTTTATAGTCCAAGGCTCGTGTGGCTTACAAGGGGTGCCCGGGACCCGACAGGTGGTCCCGGGGAGATTGTCTACCGACTATCGTATCCGCAGTTATGTCGGTAGTTGCCTCTGGCGAAGGCTTCTGAGTCTTCGTCTTGCCGCCCTGCTCATGCCGCATGCTAGTCGTAGTGGTTGATGACGGCGGAGGCGGCAGGAGATGTCTTGTCGCTGTGTTTATTGGCTGGCAGGCTCTAACACCGCGCGCCAGTCTGTGATGCGACTGGGCGCAACGGCACCTGACAGAGGCGTGCTCCGCGTCTCCGCGTCTTGGGAAGGCGCGGGCCTTGAATACCTTGTACGGGCAAGGTATGGGGCGTCTTTACGCCCGCTGCCTATCGCTCGGGGGCAGGCAGCGCTGTTCTGCTGGACACATGGCGCCTTCAGAGCTCTCCCTGCTGAGAAGAGTGAGATCCTTAGGCATTTTCCCCTGTGCGCGGGGGTACCCCATATCGCGGGCACCGACACCTCCTTTGAGGAGAGGGAGGTCCAGCCCTGCTGAACACGTGGAGCCTTCGGAGCTCTCCTCGCGGAGGGGGGAGGTCCAGCTTTGTTGACCACGTGGTGGGCCCGGAGCCCTCCTCTGAGGATAGGATGGTCCGGCCCTGCTGAACACGTGGAGCCTTCAGAGCTCTCCCCGCGGAGGGGGGAGGTCCGGCTGTGTTGGCCACGTGGCGGGCCCGGAGCTATCCTCTAAGGAGAGGGAGGTCCGGCCCCGCTGGACACGTGGCACCCTCGGAGCTCTCCCCGCGGAGAGGGGCGAGGTCCTTAGGCAGTTTCCCCTGTGCGCGGGGGTACCCATATTGAGGGTACCGACAGTAGGTGTGCCCAATCCATTGGCCACACCTACCAGGGGGCCACTACGGGGACCGCGCGAAGGGAGATCGGAGCTCCTGACTACTCCAGCTCAAGACCGGAGGAATCGGACCCTGCACCCCTCCACAGGGGCGGGCTCCGAAGGCCCCACGTGTCCGGCGGGTCGGAGCTCCCCTCTCCTCAGAGGATAGCCCCGGGCCCGCCACGTGGTCGGCATAGCCGGACCTCGCCCCCTCCGCAGGGGCGACCTCCGAAGGCTCCACGTGTCCCGCGGGACCGGACCACCCTCTCCTTAGAGGAGCTCCGGGCCCGCCACGTGGCCAACAAAGACGGACCTCCCCCTGTCCTCACGGGGTGAGCTCCGAAAACCCCTTGGACCCTTAACACAACAAGGACCCGAGGAAGGTGTTTGTGCAAGGCTTCAAGATTGGTGAAGACCTCCGAGTACCTTGCGGAGTTAAGGACTCGGGTAGGCCAAGCCAAGAAGAAGATAAGGAACAGACACAATAATTAAGAGTCTATTCATTCATTCAAAGCTCCATGAGCTGGGCTACACACTCAACAAAAGCAAAAAAGAAAAGATACAAGGCCTTCCGGCCGCGGGGGCGACTACTTAGGAGTCCCCGGACTCCCGCTGGAACCTGGAGGCGACAAGGGCGGCCACGTCCCCGTCCTCAACTCTGGCAGCTTCCTCCCGCTCGACGACGGGGCCCAGTCTTACTGGCTCCAGAGAGAGGGAAGGATCCCGGCTCCGGAAGCACACCAGCACGTGCGTGGCGACCTCCTTCGCCAAGCCCCGTCCTGTGACTCAAGCTCGTCGGCGATCACGGCCTCCAGCCTGTCCACCTTGGCGCCAATGGACTCGAGCGCCTGGATCATCTCGGTCACCTCTTGCGCCGGAGCCTCCGTCCTCACGGGGCTGAAGACGAGGGGTACCAGGGCGGACCCCGCCTAGCCAATGAAGTTCTAGACTGCTCGGGCCTCGACGGACCGTGAAGCCTGGAGCTTTTCCACCTCTTGGCGGGCTGCCAGCAGGGCGGCAAGTCCCTCCTCGGAGAATCTCTTCTCCTTGGCTGCCAGAGAGTCCTCCCGGAGCTAGAGATCCTTGGTGAGCTGCTCCAACTCTGACGCGTGGAAGTCGGTTGCCAACTCGCGGTCCAGCACCGCCTGACGCTCCCGGGAGGACTGCTCCTCCCTCTCGGACAGAGCTGCCTCCCGAAGCTCCAGCTCCCCAGCCCGGGCCTTCAGCTTGCCCTCGCTGGCCTCCAGCTGTGCAGCGACCTTCTTCTCCTCGGCCGCCACCGCGCGCTCCCGATCCGCGACGGTGCACTCGTGGCGCGCCAGCTGCAGCCGCAGCTCCTCCATGGCAGTGGAGCACGCCTCGGCCCTGGCGTAAGCCTCGCGGGTCTCCTAGTGGAGCCGCCAGGTCTCGGAGTCTAGACGGTCGACGGCCCTCTTCTGGGTGTCGAGGAGCACCTTCATGGCATCAAGCCTCGACCGCCTCGAGTCGAGCTCCGCCCTAGCCTCCTGAGTCCGCTGCCTCAGGAGGTGCCCCCAGCTGAGGAGGCGGTTCCTCTCCCTAGCCTGCGCCTCCCGCTCACACTCGAGTGCGGCCAGGACCTGTCGGACGCTCGTCTGGGCAAGCTCCAAGGCATTTGCCAGGGGCAGCGGGGCGGCAGAGGCCGAAGCCGCGCCCCCGACTTCCTCCATCACATCGTCCTCACAAAGAGGCGATGGCGCTGCAGCATCCACAGAGACCGCGATAAGGCGCCGGTCTGGAGAAACAGGCGCCGGAGCATGACCGCTTTCGACGCGCCCCTGCTCGCCGCCCGCCGAAGAACCTGCAGCTGCTCCTCCCGCCTCAGCACTAGAGAGTCGGGCGCTGCTACCCCGCTCCGCTGAGCCCTAAGCAACCGCCGGCTTCCGAGCTGGCAAAAAGG
Source organism: Neostapfia colusana (assembly GCA_030760725.1). Lineage (NCBI taxonomy): Eukaryota > Viridiplantae > Streptophyta > Magnoliopsida > Poales > Poaceae > Neostapfia > Neostapfia colusana. Next base: position 99,891,658 of record JASWHV010000005.1, on the reverse strand, counting down.
GGCGAACAGGTGCAGCCGCCGCCGCCGCTGGGGTCAATCTCGCCGGCACAGAAGAAGCCTGCGCCGACTTGGGGGCCGGCGAAGCAGCAGCTTCCGGGCACTGCGGCACAGATCCTCCGCCAGCCGGAGATGGCCGGGGAACGGACTCGCCCCCGGCAGCCAATGAGTCCCTACCAACATGGGAAGCTCTCAGGCTAAGAAAAAGAGAAAACAACGCTAGTTCTAAAACCCGGAAAGAACAACACTTATCAAGGGACACGAGCGCTCCAACAGGCATGGAGCCCCGGCTTCCGAGCCGGGGCAGAACCATCGGAGCATGCCGCCGCCGCCGCCTGCGCCTGCGCCGCAGGTACCCGGACCAGCGGAGTAGGAGGCACGCCCGGAGCCCCCCTAGAAGGCGGAGCAGTAGGGCCCCCGTCGGCGGCGCCTCTAGCGCTACTCGCCAATCCAGCTCCTGAGGCCCGGGGCGCCTGCGCCCCCGGATGAGCCCCAGCGCTGCTCCTTCCGGCGCCACCGCCTGCCGAACCTGCAGCCGGGACGCTCGCTGGCCGAGGCGCCTGAGCCCCTCACCCCCGGGCATCGCACCACTGGCGTCCCTCCTCGAAGCTCCTCCTCCTGAAGAAGGAAGGTGGGATGCCCGGAGCTCCTCGGACGGCCGCTGTCCGAGAGGAGCCCCGTCGGAGCGGAAGATCCCAGGCCTCTTGGGGTCGCCGCCCGATGAACCAGCGCCTCCTAAAGATGGGCGCAAGGGCACACCAGTCCCCTAGCTCGGCATAAACGGTGCCCTCAGAGGGGACCAAGCACGCTTATTCTCTGACTGCCCGGAGGCCGGCTCCTTCCCCTTCCCCTTGTCGACGGTCCGAGCTCCGTCGCCCCTCGGTGCGGGTTGGGCAGCAGCCGACGATCCCTATGTCGTCCAGGTTCGGCATCTTCCACAGCAACTCCGCCCTCCACTGTGGCTCCAAGAAAAGGGGAGTGCAGGAGGCCGGGAAAGTGATGTCGCCGCCGCTGATGAAGTCGCCGCTCACCCTTGCCATCATCTCGTACAACATCTCCTCAGATGGGTCGGAGCCGAGACCCGTCTCCAATCCGGTGCAGTCGTGCTCACCGGTGTAGTACCACGCCGGGCGGCTGCGTTGTTGTAAGGGCGCAATGCGTCGTGACAGGAAGTCTATCAGCACCATCAGGAACGTCAGCCCCTCGTTGGCCAGAAACCAGATCCGCTCCGGGAACGCGCGTACTCCGGCTCCAGCTCCGAGATCTCCTCCCAGAAGCGACGCTCGGTGGTCGGGCTGGCAGTTGGCAGCTGAAGACGATCATGCTCGTCGGTCTGCACGATCACCCAGTTCTCCCTCCAGTTTTCCCACCTCGCCGCGCTGAAGGGCAGAAGATACCCAGAGGCCTTCGGGTCCTTGCAGCGATGCTGGAAGTAGTACGCCCCTAGCTGGTTCTTCGGCCCGTGCCCGGTCGTCCGCAGCACAAAGAAGTGGCGGAAGAGCGTCACCGAGGCGTGCACCCCCACGAACATTTCGCAGAAGTGCACGAACACGGAGGCCATCACAAAGGAATTGGTGGAGAGGTGATGAAGCTGGAGACCGTACGTCTCCAGCGGCGTCACGAAGAAAGAAGAGATTGGTGGGACAAACCCCACCAAGGCACAGGCGGTGAAGAAGACTATCTCCCCCTACTCCAGGAATAGGGGTAGAGATCCTCGCCGGAGCCAGTGTTTCTGCTCCTCCGCGCGCCAGCCCAGCAGCTTGCGCACCGTCCCGAGCTCAGCCGATCGGGTAAGGCGCGGCGGAGGCAGATTGGAAGCTGTCGAAGTGTGTAGCCGACACTTCCCCCGGGCCTGCTCTGGGCAGCCGGCGAGAGTTCTTTTTCGGAGGGGCTAGTCACTCACGGAGAGCTTCAGCGTTAGGGACGATTGAGGGAGAAGCTTGACACAGGGATATTTACGTGGTTCAGGCCGCCGGAGCGTAAACCCCTACGTCCACGGTGAGCAAAGTTGCTCGTTGTATTCCTTGCTGCTCAGAACCGGAGTCCTGAGCTTGAGGGTGTCGGATGTCGAATGGCTAGGGTGCGCGAGTGTGTAAGAGGCAAACCCTTGCTAACGTTGCCTACCTGAGCCTTTTATAGTCCAAGGCTCAAACGGCTTACAAGGTGAGCCCGAGACCCGACAGGTGGTCCCGGGGAGATTGCCTGCCATCTACCGTATCTGCAGTTACGCTGGTAGTTATCTATGGCGAGGGCTTCCGAGTCTTCGTTCTGCCGCCCTGCCCATGCCGCAAGTTAGTCGTAGTGGTTGATGGTGGCACGGGCGGCAGGGGATGTCTTGTCGCTGTGTTTATTGGCGGGCAGGCTCTGACACGGCGCGCCAGTCTGCGATGTGACTGGGCGCAACAGCACCTGCCAGAGGCGTGCTCCGCGTCTCCGCGCCTTGGGAAGGCATGGGTCTTGAATACCTTGTACGGGCAAGGTATGGTGCGTCTTTACTCTTGCTGCCTACCGCGCGGGGGCAGGCAGCGCTGCTCTGCTGGCCACGTGGCGGGCCCGGAGCTCTCCTCTGAGGAGAGGGAGGTCCGGCCCCGCGGGACACGTGGAGCCTTCGGGGTTCTCCCCGCGTAGGGGGGAGGTCCGACTTCTGCTGGCCACGTGGCGGGCCTGGAGCTCTCCTCTGAGGAGAGGGAGGTCCGGCCCCGCAGGACACATGGAGCCTCCGGAGCTCTCCTCGCGGAGGGGGGAGGTCCAGCTCAGTTGGCCACGTGGTGAGTCCGGAGCTCTCCTCTGAGGAGAGGGAGGTCCAGCCCCGTTGGACACATGGCACCTTCGGAGCTCTCCCTGCGGAGAAGGGCGAGATCCTTAGGCATTTTCCCCTGTGTGCGGGGGTACCCCGTATTGAGGGTACTGACAGTGGCCCCCGGGCCCATATCGGGGGAAATAGCGAGTCCGAGGTGGGGCCTCCGTCTCTTCCATCTCGCACACCTTCTCTAAGACCTGCATTGACCGTTGCCAGAGCACGAACAGTCGTGAGATCCTTCCTTCTCACAAGAGCCAGCGAGTCAGGGCCCCGCCACGGAACGGGAGGAAGCCGCTAGGGCTGAAGTCGAGGATGTGGCCGCCCTCGTAGCCTCTAGGTTCCGACGAGAGCCAGGGGAATCCTAGGGCTTATATCCCCCCTTTTTTATTGAGTCTGTAGTCCAGCTCGTGGAGCCTTGAATGAATAGACCCTTGTTATTTTCTGTGTCTATGTGCTTTTGTCTTCTTCCTGGCCTGGCCTGGCCGAGTCCTTAGCTCTGCAAGGTACTCAGAGGTCTTCACCAATCTTGAAGCCCTGCATAGACACCTTCCCCGGGTCCTTATTGTGTTAAGGGCCCCAGAGGTCTCCGAAACTTGCCCCGTGAGAACGGGGAGGTCCGAATCTGCCGACCACGTGGCGGGCCCGGAGCTCTCCTTTGAGAAGATGGAGGTCCGGCCCTGCTGGACACATGGGGCCTTCGGGGCTCACCCCTACGGAGGGGGCGAGGCTTGGCTCTGTCGGCCACGTGGCAGGCCCGGAGCTCCTTCTGAGGAGGGGGAGCTCTCGCCCCGCTGGACACGTGGGGCCTTCGGGGCTTGCCCCTGCAGAAGGGGCGAAACCCGGATCCTCCGGTCTTGCGCTTGAGTAGCCGATGGCTCTTTGCCCCACTTCATGTGGTCCCCGTAGCTAAAACCTGGAGATCCTGCACACAGGTAGAGGAAGCGTAATTCTCCTCGGGGGGTTCTCCCCTCCCCGTCTCTTAGTCTTATTTGGCTTACGATCCTAGTCCGGTATACGGGGCTTGGGCAATTCTGTGCGCGAGGCACCAGGGCTCCGGCTCCCTCCGAGGTCAGGGTACGACCGTCTGGCCCCTAGTACCGGACCGTACGCTGGGGAAGCAGAGTGCACAGGCTTTCGGTACGGAACCAGGCAAAGCGGTTGTACTCCCCTAGACCTCCGAAGGGTAGGGCACGCATGCTTTGGGTCGGAACCGGCAAAGCAGGCTACGCACCCTAGACCCCCCATGCACAGCGCAGGCCTTTCCTAGAGGTGACCAACTGGCACCGCAACACCTGACTGGGGGAGGCCCGAAAGGCGCCCTGGCCATCGGCAGGTGCCTCAAGCGCAACCGCCTTCGGTAGGATAGCAAATGCCGACTATGAATGAGAGCGGAAAAGGGGAGCTAAATATACGGTGGGCATACCTAGAAAGTGCGGTCATAAAAATTAATGCGTAATTTAAATGAGCACATAAGTAAGAGCGTGGTAGGACAGGTTTCTGTGTAAATGCCCATAGGAGGAAGACAGGCTGAACATGGAGGCAACGACCCGCCCCATTAAGAAGGGAAGCAAGACTCTACGCGCTTGGGGTCGGAACCAGGCCAAGTTGGACATAGTCCTGGACCATCCCCCGAGGCTTAGCTGCTCCGAGCGCTGTTCCTGGAGCCTGTGGGATCTATTACAGAAAGGAAAAGCCCCGTTCTACTAATGCTCAGGAGGTAGAACTTACTGTGATGTTCCGTGCTCCAAGGGTTTGGGAGCAGATCCCATCCTTGGTGGAGAGGCGTATGTACCTGGGACGACGACTTTCGTGACTCGGAAGGGACCTTCCCGGCTGGGGGAGAGTTTATAGGTCCTTCGCGGGAAAGTGTGCGCCACGGCACCATGTCGCCTTCTTGTAGCTCCCAGACGCGATTGGTCCTTTGGCGGTAGTGCCAGAGCACCAGCCGGGCCATGCGTTGTGGGGTGTTGCCTGCAATCGTGCCCCGTCGACGAGGTCGATATCTTCACGCTGGAGCGGATCCTGCACGGCTTCTCCCGGGAGCCCCGGGGTACCTTCCCCTATTGGCTCAGGCCGACAAGAGGTAGGAGGACCCGGACTCTTCTTGGGAGACCCAGGATGTCTTCTTCCATTGGCTCAGGCCGACAGGAGGTTGACGGATCCTGGGCGGCCCCCGGGAGGTGAGGCCGAGGCACAGAGACGTGCGCTCGGGTAGAGCTGGCCCGGTTCTGCACCGCCGGGGGCTGGTGCTTGGGCTGCTGCAACTGCTTGGAGCTTCTCCAAGGCTGATACCGCAGCAGTGCAGTCTCCACGGATCTTTTGGGGCAGCCGTAGTCGGCTACCGCCCTGACTCGTCGTCACTGGAGCTGGAGCCCTCATAGTTGTGCACCGTCTTTATGGCACGCTGAGGCTCCTGGAACCCCACCTGGTGGCCGACGTTGTCTTGGGTGTTGACCTTCTGCTTGCCCTCCCTTTGACGGAAGGGAGGGGCGTCAGCTCGCAGTTGCTTCCCCTTGCGGAAGCGCTCCGCGAGCTTCTGAATCTCCCGGCACTCAGCAGCAGTATGGTAACTGGTGTTGTGCACGGGGCATGGCTCGCCTTGGTCACCATCTGGAGCTGGTGATTGTCGCTGCCTCTTGTCGGGGCGTGGCCCCCGAGCTCCACTGGGTGCTGCTGCTGCAGCAATGGGAGCTGCGGTCGGTGGCTTCATCTTGCCACCGCCCCGGTTCTTGATCTTCTTGCTGCTTCCAAGGGAAGCAGCGCCAGATCCGGGTTGTCCTCCTGACTCGAAGGCTGGCAGTGAGTGCCAGTTCCGCCCTTCTGCTGCCCTGGCGCACTTGTCCACCAGGCTGAAGAGCTCTGAGACATAGCGAACCTCTCTGGTCGTGAGCTTCTCAAGCATCTTCTTGTCCCGTACACCTTGTCGGAACGCCACCACCACAGAAGCATTTTGAATATGTGGGATGGTGTTCCACACCTGGGAGAACCGCTGGATGAAGGAGCGCAACGTCTCTCCAGGTTGTTGCTGGATGGCGTGGAGGTCGAGCTCCGTGCCAGGCCGGGTGTAAGAGTTGCCGAAGTTAGCAGTGAACTGCCGGCAGAGCTCTCCCCAGGAGGTTATGGAACCCTGGGGGAGATTCATGAGCCAAGACCGGGTTGGGCTGGTCAAGGCGACGGGGAAGTAGTTGGCCATGACGGCCTCGTTCAGTTGGCTTATCTCACTTCTTACTACGTCACAGCGCAGTGAACAAGCGGGTACTCAAATAACCGCGAGGGACGGTGATTGCAATCAAGACACACCCGGATAACAAGTTACATACACCCAATTTCAGAAGCGTGATTCCACACCCCTTCCTACTCTGTTGTATGCAACAACCTTTCAAAGGCAACCCAAATGCCGAACCGGTCCATCCGTAACGGGTAGGAGGTCCCCGCGTGGAGCGTGACTGTGCCCACCAGCAGATTTACACCTTGCTACCCTCAACCCGCTCCTATTTATGGTTGGGTAAGCCTCGACACCCAGGTTAACCAATTACATCGGTTTCCTGGTTCCCATATGCCAGTATGCGTCCGATACTGTTCGATACTTGTCCAGCAGGGCCGCACACGGACGGTCCTCAACCGACACCAACAGGGCTAAGCACGTGAGACCTCTGCTCACTGCATCCTATCCCCCCCTGCTGGGTCTCATTTTTATAACTCAAGCCATTATCTACCTCTTTTCTTTCCGGGTGATAAATACTATCTCGCGAGTAGCTTCCAACCACTCGACTTCTACCGAGATCCTATACATTAGCATAGCATTCTCTACTCGTCGAGTTTGTAAACTACCCAACCCTTATTAGGATTTAAAAGGCCATGCAATTGGGGTTTCAATCACCCTAACTCTAATGCAAGCATTCACCCTAGACATAAGTGATACAAATAAAAAGCTTTATAAAAGGTACTTAAGTGCAAACCGGGGCTTGCCTGGTTGCGAGTTAAATGGAAAGTCAGCTTCAGGTGGTAGGATGTCCAAGGGCTCCGGCGTATCCTCAACTTCGGTCACTATTATGAAATGTAATAAAATACATGTATAAGTATTAAGGCTTTATAAGAATTGAACTACTATTCATAGCTACTGCTATTTATAATCCTTAATTGGCTTTGGGATTTTTACATTGGATACTATACTCTCTAAGGATGATTTGAGCCAAATTTGGAGACATGTCATTGCACAATGTAGTCTTTAAAATTCCTACAAGTACAAGGCTTCTCTGAATTTTGAGCCCAATTCAGGAGCTTTGACATAGATAATAGTGGAAGATCTGATTAGGGTAAGTCTCCATGGATCTAACAGAATTTGTTTCACCATTTTTGGAGCTACCATCAGAGAGATATGAATTTTGAACTTAAACAGGAGTTCTGAAAAAGCTTCTGTTTAAATTGAATTTTCCAAATAAAAGCTGAACACCGGGGGCTACCGGGTTATTCCCGCGCAGCCGCACCAGATCCGGTGCCACAAGCCGATCCTCGCGCGAACCCGGAGGCTCACCGGTGGGACCCGGCCCTCCTTCGTCTTCCTCGCGCTGCCTGCGCCTCCCGCGGTGGTGCACGCCGGCGAGGCTCGCCGGGACGGGGTTCCCGCGGTCTAAACTTCGTCAAACTCGCCGCTCCCCCATTTTTAACCACGCTGAACACTGTGGGAGGGTCGCCGGCGGCCGTGGCTCACCGGAAACCATCGCGCACCGGTGACAGCAAAGTTTTGAACTCCGGCGAGGTCGGGAACCCTTATTCCTCTATCATTCGATCGATTCTTGGGCTCTAGAGAATCAGTGAATGGTGTAGGAGCCCGTAAGGGTCCTGGCCGCTGGTGAATCTGCCGGCAACCGAGGGCTCCACGGCGACCCGAGGTGCTTTTGCACCGGCGACTACGAAAACAGCTAGGGCTCCCTCATTTCTTGATGTTTTTGCTTGGTTCTTCGTCGAGGAGAGGTGCTAGGAAGTAGAGAAGCTCTGTGCAGGCTTACTCGAGGTCTAAAGGATCGAGCACCACAAATTTTTTGGCTAGACCGCGCACTACCCGTCGGTGTACCGTTTGGGGAAACGGTGAAATTCTCGCCACCGGTCCTAGCAATCGCTAAACGGCTTCCGGCTACACGATCAGGACATGTAAACGCACCTTTCTTGTGTAGGGAAGGGGCGGTGACACCAGCCGTAGCGCGCTGTCCACGGCGACCACCTTCGGTTCGTCCGCGTTCACCCGAGGATCGTGGCTATTCTGCCAATATCCGGAGCAATCACGTTCGGGGCAGGGAAGGAGAAGTGCTGGAGAGCTAGAGCACTGCATGTGATGCTCTTTGCTGTGGAGCGCTCGAGCAGCCGAGCTCGGAGGGGTGTGGTGTGATCGGGAGGAACGGCGGCGGTGTTCTGGATGGAAGAAACGGCGGAGGCGCGAGTTATAGCAGGGGAAGAAGGAAAACAGCTCCGGCGCACCCTTTGCCGTGATCCAACCGAGCCACCGAGGCAGCAGGAGGTGGCGCGGGCTCTCCCTCGGGCGCGGGTTCAACCGGGAGCTGGCGCGCTCCCGCTGTTCGACCGCCGTCGGCTGAGGCAGCAACCCCAGTGGGTGGCTGACAAATGGGCCCCACCTCCCCTCTTTGCTTAATCAACTTTTTCTGATATTTTCCCACCAGTAACTCAACATTAAAGACTTGACTTCAACCCCAAGTCATAGTTTGAATTTGCTGAATTCAAATAGTTTGAATTCAGGTGTGAAAATTGGATGTGGATTGATCATTTGAATTTGAAAAAGAGTTTGAATTCTCCACTTTATATTGCCTCAAAAGTATGGCAAACCAGCTCCAAGATTTCCAATTTTTGGCATGGCTGCTTATTAAAAGGGGGAGGACACATTTGTGAAACCCAATTTTCAAATTGAGGGAATTGGAATTTGAAACTGAATTTGAAATTCAGATTAGAGGTCTTCTCCTTTTAATCCCAAACAAATATTAAAACTCCTCCAAATGAGCTGAAATTTGGAAGGTTGAATATTTGGACTATGAAGATCCAAGTTGTGCATTTAGATCTCTATGTTTGGAAGTTTTGGGAAGTCTAAACCCTCACTTTGAACTCACACTTATTATAATTCAAAGTTTTAATTCCCCTCATTTTTCATAAGTGTACATGAGCTGAATTTTTCTTGCTACCAATTTTGGGGATTTTACATCCGTGGCATGAAACTAACGGGGAACCACGAATTTTGAGCTCTACCGAGCGTGATCGCGGCGAACCCATTCGGTCGCACGATGACAACCTAGTTCCAGCCATTTCCGAGCTAGTTTGAGGCTGTGCCGATCCTCCTAGAGGTGCACTGGTGCTGTAGGGCTTGTTGGCACAGGTTTTGGCGGGCTAGATACCTTAGGCAACACCGCCGAACCTCCACAGCGGCTGTCGCACGTCGCCGGCCATGTTCCGGTCGTCGGCAGCCCAAGCAAACCTCACAGCCGTGTTCCTCGGTGTCACAAACTCCCTGGCGGCGAGTCCTAGCCCGTGCGGTGGTCGGCGGCAGTGATCCGGCGAGGAGGGATTGGCTCCGGCGAGGGGAAAACGCGCGGGCGCGAGAGAGCCGGCGGGAGGTTGAAGAAGGAGTGGGGCCCGCCCGTCAGCAGCTCAAATTTTAAACCTGCGATCGGGTGCGGCCGGGATCCTGTGTGCTGGCGCGAAAAACCCCGTGGCCCCGGTGTGGCCCGATTTCTATTGGCTGGGATTCAAAACAGTGGGTCCAGCCGGATTTTCTGTAGGAAAACAATTCCAGACTTAGCTCAATCTTTGGAAATTCATATCTCCCTGTAGAAAACTCCAATTTGAGTGATTCCAATTGGGTTGGGTTCATCTTTCCGAGTTCTATCCAAATATGAACTCAACTTTGTATGAAAGTCAATATTATATTCTGGAAAATTCTTTGAAGGTTTTCTGAAAAAGAATTATTGAGGGAGTTTGGGTTATCCAAAAATCCCCAAATTTTGCCAGAATATTCTTTAGCATGTTGTTGACCTACTAGCGAATTTTCAGCTCAATTGAAGATAATTTGAGTAGGAATTTGCTAAATGCAAACTACTGTGTTCAAAAGAGTCCAGAAACATTTTCAGAAAATGTTTCCCACTTCAAAATCTATTCTGAGCAATCCATAGCTCCAAAAATCATAGGAAAATTTAGGCAAGTTCTCCGAGACATACTTGGAATTGTAGTTTAATTAATTGGGCATGAAAATGCACATTACTACAGAATTAATTCTTTTGAATACAAATGCTTAAAGAATTGTTCTGGGAGAACTACTCAAGTAAAAGGGCTGAATTTTGAACCAGGTTACTCTCATGTGATCAAGAACTCATATGTAAATTATCAGCCCAAGATGAGTCCTTGAACTCCCTGTTCTTATTCTCCATACTTGTGTATATGTGGGAATATATAAGAGATATTGTGAGAATTAGGGAGGACACAATATGACTCCACATTAGCTGCAAGTTGACAAGCTAAATCCTTAGGTAGTATAGAACCTGCTGTAAAAGCTTTGAGGCCATTGGAGTTCTTGTTCTTCAGTTGCACTCAAATCCTTTCAGCTTATCTATTATGTTCATTAGGGAACATGATTAATGTATAGCTAAAGCCTTTAGGACAAATTAGTTTATTTCTGTTCTTTGCACGACAGAGGCAAACCAAGCCATGCCTGGCTTTTCCACACAACCTCTGTTCCTAAGAGAGTAATTCTATAACTTCTTTCCATTACATCCTATAAAACGTGTGCATATGCATTTCAATAGGAACCACAACGAAGGGGACTCAAAGGAGTGATTCATCAAAGTGGATCAAGCTCTGGAGAGTCAAGGGTGGATCTGCAAGGACACTAACTGTTTATATACGACTACCCTGCAAAACAGGCCAACTATTAAGTTTTTATTTTGTATTCACTTTCGGTCAAGATATGAACTGTGCATTAGGTCTAGTGATTGATACTCCTCTTGCATAGCCAAATGACCCATGAAGTATTGGGTAGGTGTCTTTCACCGTGTAGAACTGCCATGCTTAAATACGGTTCGGTAGAAGTCGAGTGGTGAGATGCTACTCGCAGTTTCAGGAACAACAGGGGCATACGGGATTAGTTCAGAAATTAATTAGCAAGTTAAAGTTGAGACCGGAAGGTTGTAGGAGCAGCAGGACATAGGGGCCTGGGTGCTGTAGACCTGTCCGTGTCGGTCAAGGACAGATCCGTATGCGGCCCTGTTGAACAAGTTTGAGTTGTGTACCGGACTCATGCTGGATATATGGGACCCAGTAAACCCATGTACCTCGGGAAGCTGTTGTTGGGACTTTTCGGGTCGCCTCAGGCGGACGACCGGTGTGCAGTATGTGGGGAATATTCTCATGATATCTCATGTCGGTAGGTGCACCATGAGAGTAGCTACTGTACGGGGCGACTTGATCGATTCAGCGGGGGTGAAACGGGGGAAAGGCTGCCACGTACGACGTCAGTGATGGTTGTTGTAGGCAACGTCGAGTACGGGCGTACGTGTCGTGTAGTCCGGGTGTTATTGATTCGAATCACCGTCGCTCGTGGAATGGACCGAGCATACTTGTTCTCACAGTCGTGACGTAGTAAGAACTTGCATGAGAAAGGAACTAATCATATTGTTGTGAAGTATCATACTAGCTTTGTATTGGATCTTGATGAATAGGCTAGTGCAAACTCGATTCTTTTATGCCATGAGCAATTTACATCCGGGGAAAGTGTTTCTTGTTTGATTGTGGACTCCCGATGTGGCGTGCCCAGGGTTACTTAAAATGCTGCAATTAATACCTGAAAGTAAGGATTCACTTTTAGGCGAGTTTAATTATGCTTATGCCATCCTATGTTAGGTTCATAACCTCACTTAGAGTTTCATGTTTAGGGTGACGGTTAAGTCTTGCTGAGCGTTATGCTCATGGATGCTATCCGAGTTGTTTTGCAGGTAACTGACTCGATGCTTATGAGAAGGGATGCCGATGAGACTCGGGAACCTCCGAGTGCTTACTCAAAGAGCATCCTCGCCGCTGCAGATTGATCTTCGTGTTGCTAGTAAGAAACGTCCACGGGCTGGACCGTTTTTTTGTTGCTAGTTTAGATATGAATCGTGAGAGTGATAGACTTCCGCTGTAGTTTACTCTGATATAACTATTTGTAAAACATTCTTGTACGCTTCCTCTAAACTATTTATGTAATATGATGTGTTTTCATCGACCCGTGTGCTGTTGGGTGCCGCATATCACGGCACCACCCAACGAGGTCCTGTGGTCCCTCACAAAAAACTCCGCCGGGTTGATGCTGCTGTCGGTACCCACGATATGGGGTACCCGCGCACAGGGGAAAATGCCTAAGGATCTCGCCCTTCTCCGCAGGGAGAGCTCCGAAGGCGCCACGTGTCCAGCGGAGCCGGACCTCCCTCTCCTCAGAGGAGAGCTCCGGGCCCGCCACGTGGCCAGCGGCAGCCGGACCTCCCTCCTCCGTGGGGAGAGCTCCGAAGGCGCCACGTGTCCCGCGGGACCGGACCTCCCCCTCCATAGAGGGTAGCTCCGGGCCCGCCACGTGGCCGACAGAAGCCGGACCTCCCCCCTCCGCGGGGAGAGGTCCAAAGGCTCCACGTGTCCCGCGGGGCCGGACCTCCCTCTCCTCAGAGGAGAGCTCCGGGCCCGCCACGTGTCCAGCAGGACAGCGCTGCCAGCCCCCACGCGGTAGGCAGCAGGCGTAAAGACGCACCATACCTTGCCCGTACAAGGTATTCAAGGCCCGCGCCTTCCCAAGACGCGGAGACGCGGAGCACGCCTCTGTCAGGTGCCGTTGCGCCCAGTCGCATCGCAGACTGGCGTGCAGTGTCAGAACCTGCCAGCCAATAAACACAGCGACAAGACATCCCCTGCCGCCCCCGTCGTCATCAACCACTACGACTAGCATGCGGCATGGGCAGGGTGGCAGAACGAAGACTCGGAAGCCTTCGCCAGAGACAACTACCGACATAACTGCGGATACGATAGTCGGCAGGAAATCTCCCCGGGACCACATGTTGGGTCCCGGTCCCCCCTTGTAAGCCACACGAGCCTTGTACTATAAAAGGCTCGGGTAGGCAACATTAGCAAGGGTTCGCACTCCAGCAACTCGCACCCTAGACTTCACTCACCCTCAAGCTCAGGACTCCGGTTCTGAGCAACAAGTAATACAGCAAGCTTCCTTCAGCGGCAAGCTCTCCTCCCCCGCGTTCACGACGGACTGTGACTAGCGGGGAATACGTGTCGACACACTCAGGACGGAGTGTGTCGGCGCAAGCTGGAAGCCAGCAGCCGACTCCGGCAACGCCGACTCCGGCAATGCAGGCTCCAGCTAGCATGAGATCTTCTGCGGCGCTGAGCGTCCACCACGGGGGCGCGCTAGCTGCAGCAAGAGCGCTACTGTGCAATCCACCTGCTGGTGAGGCGCCCCATTCAGCGACCCAGCAGTGGATTCGCGAGGTAGACCGTCTCGTCGTCGCCGCTGCAAACCCTCGACTTCGGCGGGGACGACGCTCCGGCCAACCGGCTGTGTCGCTGACACGCACTCCGACGGTTGACGGACAGACGGCAGATTCCAGCTCCACTAGGCTTCCGTCGATGGACCTGAGGTCTGAGCTGGAACGATGCCACTTGGGCCAAGACGCCCGAGTGTTCCTCGAGCGACGACGAGAAAGGCGTCGCAGCCAAGAGGCCGGCGTCAGCATGACGTCTGCCTCAACCCTGCCTGAGGCACAAACTTTCGCCACGGGAACTCTGCCCCAGGCATACGCCACGCAGCATATGCCACAGCCACATGCCCTGCAAACGGCGCCCCCGGTCTATGGCGCAGCCTTGCCCATACCGGGGTACACTGTGCCAACAGCGAACCAAGCGTTCACGGCACCAACGCCTGCAGCAACAGGGGCAGGATGTGCGGCCCTGGCGACCGACCTTCGCTTCGCGAGGTGGCCGTGCAAGTTTCGGCCGCACCTGCCCGAGAAGTACAACGGTAGCGTCAACCCGGCGGAGTTCCTCTAGATCTACTCCACCGCCGTACTTGCCGCAGGAGGGGATGAGGCCGTCATGGTCAACTACTTCCCCGTCGCCTTGACCGGCCCAGCCCGGTCTTGGCTCATGAACCTCCCCCAGGGTTCCATAACTTCCTGGGGAGAGCTCTGCCGGCAGTTCATTGCCAACTTCGGCAGTTCCTACACCCGTCCTGGCATGGAGCTTGACCTCCACGCCATCAAACAACAACCTGGGGAATCACTGTGCTCCTTCATCCAGCGGTTCTCCCAGGTACGCAACACCATCCCGCACATTCAAAGTGCTTCTGTGGTGGTGGCGTTCCGGCAGGGTGTCCGGGACGAGAATATGCTTGAGAAGCTCGCGACCAGAGAGGTCCGCGACGTCTCAGAGCTCTTCAGCCTGGCGGACAAGTGCACCAGAGCAGCCGAAGGGTGGAACTGGCACTCACTGCCAGCCTCCGAGTCAGGAGGACAGCCCGGATCTAGCGCTGCTTCCTATGGAGGCGGCAAGAAGGCCAAGAACTGGGGGAGTGGCAAGATGAAGTCATCGGCCGCGGCTCCCGTTGCCGCAGCAGCGGCACCCAGTGGAGCTCGGGGGCCGCGCCCAGACAAAAGGCAGCGACAGTCACCAGCCCCAGATGGACCAGGGCGAGCTATGCCCCGTGCATGGCACCAGCAATCATACTGCTGCCGAGTGCTGGGACATCCAGAGGCTCGCAGAGCGCTTCCGCAAAGGGAGGCAGCTGAGAGCTAATGCTCCGCCCCTCCCTCAGAGGGAGGGCAAGCAGAAGGTCGACGCCTCAGTCAGCGTCGGCCACCAGGTGGGGTTTTAGGAGTCTCAGCGCATCATAAAGACGGTGCACAACGGTGAGGACTCCAGCTCCGGTGATGACAAGCCGGGGCAGTAGCCGACTGCGGCTACCCCGGAAAGTCAGTGGAGACTGCACTGCTGTGATGTCAACCTTAAAGAAGCTCCAAGTAGTCGTAGCAGCCCAAGCGCCAGCCCCGACGGTGCAGAACCGGGCCAGCTCCACCTGAGTGCATGTTTCTGTGCCTCGGCCTTACCTCTTGGGACCCGCCCAGGGTCTGTCAACCTCTTGAAGGCCTTAGCCAGAAGGGGAAAGACGCCTTGGGTCTCCCAAGAAGAGTCCGGGTCCCCCACCCCTTGAAGGCCTTAGCCAAAAGGGGAGGGTACCCCGGGGCTCCCAGGAGAAGCCGCGCAGGACCTGATCCAGCGTGAAGATGACGACCTCGTCGACGAGGCCCGGCTGCAGGTGACACCCCACAACGCACGGTCACGACTGGTGCTCTAGCATTACCGCCAAAAGACCAAGCGCGTCAGGGACCTGCAAGAAGGCAACCTGGTGCCGCGGCACACACATTCTCGCGAAGGACCTATAAAATCTCCCCCAGCCGGGAAGGTCCCTTCCGAATCACGAAAGTTGCCGTCCCGGGTACACATGCCTTTCAACCAAGGGTGGGATCCATTCCCGAACCCTTACCATGGAACAACACTGTAAGTCCTACCTCCTGAGCGTTAGTAGAACAGGGCCATACCCTTCTGTAATAAATCCCATAGAGTCTAGGAACAGCGCTAGGAGCAGCTAAGTCTCAAGGGACGGTCCAGGACTACGTTCAGCTTGGCCTGGTTCCGACCCTAAGCGCGTAGAGTCTTGCTTCCCTTCTTAATGAGGCGGGTCGTTGCCTTCATGTACAGCCTGACTTCCCTCGATGGGCATTTACACAGAAACCTGTTCTACTTCGCTCTCTCTCATGTGCTCATTTAAATTACGCATTAATTTTTATGATCGCACTCTCTATGTATGCTCACCGTACATTTAGCTTCCTCTCTCACGCGCTCATCCATATTCAGCATTTGCTATCCTACCGAAGGCGGTTGCGGTTGAGGCACCTGCCAATGGCCAGGTGGGCCTCTCGGGCCTCCCCCAGTCAGGTGTTGTGGTGCCAGTTGGTCACCTCCAGGAAAGGCCTGCGCCGTGCATGGGGGGTCCAGGGTGCGTATCCCGCTTAGCCGGCTCTGTACCCAAAGCGTGCGCACCCTGCCCTCCAAAGGTCCAGGGAAGTACAGCCGCTTTGCCTGGTTCCGTACCCAAAGCATGTGCACTCTACTTTCCTGGCGCACGGTCCGGTACTAGGGATTGGACGGTCGTACCCGGACCTTGGAGGGAGCCGGAGCCCCGGTGCCTCGCGCATAGAATTGCCCAAGCCCCGTACCGGACTAGGACCGTAAGCCGAATAAGACTAAGAGACGGGGAGGGGAGGACCCCCTGAGGAGAATTACGTTTCCTCTATCTGTGTGCAGGACCTCCAGGTTACAGCAACGGGGGCTGCATGAGGCGGGGGGCAAGGAGCTATCGACTACTCCAGCACCGAACCGGAAGGTCCGGGTTTCGCCCCTTCAAAAGGGACGGAGCCCGAAGGCCCCACGTGTCTAGCGGGGCCGGAGCTCCCGCCTCCTCAGGAGGAGCTCCGCACCCACCACGTGGCCGGCGGAAGCCGGACCTCCCCCTCCGAGGGGCTCCAAAGGCTCCACGTGTCCCGCGGGGCCGGACCTCCCTCTCCTTAGAGGGGGCTCCGGGCCCGCCACGTGGCCGGTAGATCCGGACCTCCCTCATCCTAAGGGGGAGAGCTCCGGAGACATCCAGGGCCCTTAGTACAGTAAGGACCGGGAGAAGGTGTCTGTGCAGAGCTTCGAGATTGGTGAAGGCCTTTGGGTACCTTGCGGAGCTAAGGGCTCGGCCAGGCAAAACCAAGAAGAAGACAAAAAGCATCACAAGCACAAATATTCAAGAGAGTCTATTTATTCATGGCTCCAGACTCGATAAAAAGAAAGAAACAAGCCCTAAGGTCCCCCTGGCTCGCGCCGGAACCTGGAGGCTACAAGGGCGGCCACATCCCCGACTTCAGCCCTAGCGGTCTCCTCCCGCTCCGCGGCAGGACCCTCTCTCGCTGGCTCCAGTGAGAAAGAAGGGTCCCGACTCCTGAAGCATGCCAACACATGCGTAGTAACCTCCAAGGCCAGGCCCCGTCCCTCTGCCTCAAGCTCGCTGGCGACCACCGAGTCCAGCCTATTCTGCTTCCCTCGGAGGATTCCTTCTCCTTGGCCGCCAGGGAGCTTTCCCGAAGGCGGAGAGACTAGGCAAGTCGCTCCAGCTCTGAAGCCCAGAAGTCAACAGCCAGCTCCCGATCCAGGATCGCCTGATGTTCCCGGAAGACCTGCTCCTCCCTCATGGCAAGGTCAGCCCTCTGGGCCTCTAGCTCCCTGGCTCGAGCTCGCAGGTCGTCCTCGCCTGCCGCCAGCCACGCGGCGACCCTCTTCGCCTCGGCTGCCACGGAATGCTCCTGGTCCTCAACGGCGCGCTTATGGCGCTCCAACCTCTGCCATATCTCCTCCACGACAGAGAGGCTCTCCTCGGCCTGGGCATGTGCCTCAAGGGCCTCCCTGTGGAGCCGCCGCGTTTCGGAGTCCAGACGGTCGACAGCCCGCTTCTGCCGGTTGAGGAGCGCTTCCATGATGTCAAGCGACTCCCGCCTGGAATCGAGCTCGCCCTTGACCTCCGCGGCCCGCTCCCGCAAAAGGTGCCCCCAGATGAGGAGGTGATCCCTCTCGACCGTCTGCTCCTCCCGCTCATGACCAAGCGCGGCCAGGACCTGCCGGACGCTCACTTGGGCGAGCACGAAGGCATCCGCCAGGGGTGGTGGGGCAGCAGAGGCCGGAGCGGCACCCCCGATCTCCTCCATCACATCGTCCTCAAGAAAGGACGACGCGCCGGGGGCCGGGATGAGACGCCGGTCAGGAGAAGCTGGCGCCGGGACCTCGACAGCAAGACCCGCTGAACCCTCACTGGCAGCTGGCTCCTCAACCCGTGGAGAGGGACGGGTGGGGGAAGTCGACGCTGAAATAGAAGCCGGGCCGCCTGGTACAGGGCTGACCTGCGCTGGCTTGGGGGCCGCGGCAGCCATCTCGGCAGGAGGAGATGACGCTGCCATGAAATCCGGGCATACCGGAACAGGAGAAACTCGCGCTGGCTTGGGGGCCACGGCAGCTGTCCCGGTTTCCGAGCGCAACGGCGCGGACCCCCCATCAGTCGGGGATGGCCGAGAAGCACGAGCACTCCAATGGGCCCTGAACCCCGGCTTCCGAGCCGGGGTAGGACTACCAGAGCCCGCCGTCGCCACCGACGGCCGCACCGCAGTCGCCTGGACTGACAGAGCAGGGGACGCTCTAGAAGCTCCCCTCGACGCATCAGCAGGTTCCATGGAGACTCCACCACTTGAGGAAGGAGGATGCGACGTCCGGGAACCTTCGGCCTGTTGTCGCTTAAGAGGAGTCCTCTCGAAATGATGAGCCCGGGACCTCTTTGTGTCGCCACCGGACGGAGCGCCTTCTCCTGAAGCAGGAGGTGCAGGCACCCTGGTTCATCGACTTGGCACAGATGCCGCCACCGGAGGAGATCGTGTGCGTTTCTTCTCTGGGGGCGGGTTGGAAGCCATGGCGGGGGAGGGCTCAAGGACAGGAAGACAAAGGCGCAAGAGTCCAAGGAAAAGCGCTGGGAAGTGCGAAGGGAAGCCGCGATGCGGGTAAGATCCCCTTTTAAAACTTCCCAGGTGCGATTCCAAGCGATTCGAAACTCTTCAAATACACCGCATCGGCAACCGCTTCGGCTACAAGACCGAGCGCCGATGACAGGTGGGCCCAAGCCGCCCAGCTGAAGCGGTGGATCAAGGAGTCAGTCTCCCAAGAAGACGATCCGGCAAGGCGCTTCGGCGATTCCTGAAGAAAGCGCCGCAACATGCACAAGTGGCAGCCTTGGGAACCGCCGCAGTAAAAGCAACCATCAAGTGGGCGCACGCTCCCACGATCCCGCGATTGTTCGTGCTCCGGTAGCGGTCAATGCGGGACTTGGAGGAAGTGCACGGAACAGAAGAGACGGAGGCCCCACCTCGGGCTCGCTATCTCCCCCGAGATGGGCCCGGGGGCCACTGTCGGTACCCACGATATGGGGTACCCCCGCGCACAGGGGAAAATGCCTAAGGATCTCGCCCTTCTCCGCAGGGAGAGCTCCGAAGGCGCCACATGTCCAGCGGGGCCGGACCTCCCTCTCCTCAGAGGAGAGCTCCGGGCCTGCCACGTGGCCAGCGGCAGACAGACCTCCCCCCTCCGTGGGGAGAGCTCCGAAGGCACCACGTGTCCCATGGGACCGGACCTCCCCCGCCACGGAGGGGAGCTCCGGGCCCGCCACATGGCCGACAGAAGCCGGACCTCCCCCCTCCGTAGGGAGAGGTCCGAAGGATCCACGTGTCCCGCGGGGTCGGACCTCCCTCTCCTCAGAGGAGAGCTCCGGGCCCGCCACGTGTCCAGCAGCACAGCGCTGCCAGCCCCCGCACGGTAGGCAGCAGGCGTAAAGACGCACCATACCTTGCCAGTACAAGGTATTCAAGGCCCGCGCCTTCCCAAGACGCGTAGACGCGGAGCACGCCTCTGTCAGGTGCCGTTGCGCCCAGTCGCATCGCAGACTGGTGCGCAGTGTCAGAATCTGCCAGCCAATAAACACACCGACAAGACATCCCCTGCCGCCCCCGCCGTCATCAACCACTACGACTAGCATGCGGCATGGGCAGGGCGGCAGAACGAAGACTCGGAAGCCTTCGCCAGAGACAACTACCGACATAACTGCGGATACGATAGTCGGCAGGAAATCTCCCCGGGACCACATGTCGGGTCCAGGGCCCCCCTTGTAAGCCACACGAGCCTTGTACTATAAAAGGCTCGAGTAGGCAACGTTAGCAAGGGTTCGCACTTCAGCAACTCGCACCCTAGACTTCACTCACCCTCAAGCTCAGGACTCCAGTTCTGAGTAACAAGCAATACAGCAAGCACCTCTGCTCACCGCGGACGTAGGGTTTTACGCTCCGGCGGCCCGAACCACGTAAAACTTGCCGTGTCAAGATTCTCCCTCACTCGTCCCTTACGCTGAAGCTCTCCGCAAGCGACTAGCCCCTCCAAAAAAGAACCTCCACGGGCTGCCCAGAGCAGGTCCAGGGGAAGTGTCGACCACACACTTCGACAGCTGCCATCGTACTTCTCGGGCAGGTGCGGCCAGAACTTGTGCAGCCACTTCACGAAGCGAAGGTGTGGCGCCAGGGACGCACATCCTGCTCCTGTTGCTGCAGGTGTTGGTGCCGCGAACGCTTGGTTCGCTGTCGGCACTGTGTACCCCGGTATGGGCAAGGCTACGCCGTAAACCAGGGGCACAATTTGCAGGGCATATGGCTGGGGCATATGCTGCGTGGCGTATACCTGGGGCAGAGATCGCGTGGCGAATGTCTGTGAATCAGGCTGGGTCGAGGCGGTTCACATGCTATCGCCGACCTCTTGGTTGCGACGCCTTTCTCGCCGTCGCTCGATGACCACTCGGGCAACCATGCCCAGGTGGCGTCGTTCTACCTCCAACCTCAGGTCCGCCAATGGGAGCATGGTGGAGCGGGAGTCTGCCGTCTGCCCGTCAACCGTTGGTGTGCGCGTCAGCGACACAGCCGGCTGACTGGGACGTCGTCCCCGCCGAAGTTGAGGGTTGGCGGCGGCGACGACAAGACGGTCTACGTCGCGAATCCACTTCTGGGTCGCTGACTGAGGCGCGTCCCCAGCAGGTGGATTGTGCAGTAGCGCTCGTGCTGCAGCTAGTGCACTCCCGTGGGAGACGCTCAGCGCTGCAGTGGATCTTGGGCTCGCTGGAGTCGACGCTGCCGGAATCGGCTGCTGGCTTCTAGCTTGCACCGATACACTCCGTCCTGAGTGTGTCGAGACATAGTCCCCACTGTTTACCGTTCGTCGTGAACGTGGGCGGGGAGAGCTTGCCGCTGAAGGAAGCTTCGTCATCTTCGTCGGTGAAAGCTCGTCGCGAAGGGAAAAGCCCCCCTACCTGGCGCGCCAAATGTCAAAGTGTGTTGTCGACACTTCCCCGGGCCTGCTCTGGCAGCCCGCGGAGGTTCTTTTTCGGAGGGGCTAGACACTCACGGAGAGCTCACGCGTTAGGGACGATGGAAGGAGAAGCTTAACACAGGGATTTTTATGTGGTTCAGGCCGCCGGAGCGTAAAACCCTACGTCCACGGTGAGCAGACATACTCGTTGTATTGCTTGGCGCTCAGAACCGGGGTTCTGAGCTTGAGGATGCCCTGAGTGCTAAAATGTCTAGAGAGCAAGTGTGCAAAGAGTCGAACCCTCAGGTGCGAATGGCTGAGGAGCGAACCCCTGCTAACATCGCCTACCCGAGCCTTTTATAGTCCAAGGCTCGGGCGGCTTACAAGGTGGGCCCGGGACCCGACAGGTGGTCCCGGGGAGATTGCCTGCCATCTACCGTATCCGCAGTTACGCCGGCAGTTGTCTCTGGCGAGGGCTTCTAAGTCTTCGTTCTGCCACCCTGCCCATGCCACAAGCTAGTCGTAGTGGCTGATGATGGCAGGGGCGGCACGGGATGTCTTGTCGCTGTGTTTATTGGCGTACAACCTCTGACGCGGTGTGCCAGTCTTCACTGCGATGTGACTGGGTGCAACGGCACCTGACAGAGGCGCGCTCCGCGTCTCCGCGCCTTGGGAAGGCGCGGGTCTTGAATACCTTGTGCGGGCAAGGTATGGCACGTCTTTACTCTTGCTGCCTACCGCGCGGGGGCAGGCAGCTCTGTTCTGCTGGCCACGTGGCGGGCTCGGAGCTCTCCTCTGAGGAGAGGGAGGTCTGGCCTCGCAGGACACATGGAGCCTTTGGAGCTCTCCTCTCGGAGGGGGAGGTCCGACTTTGCTGACCACGTGGCGGGCCCGGAGCCCTCCTCTGAGGAGAGGAAGGTCCGGCCCCGCTGGACACATGGAGCCTTCGGAGCTCTCCCCGCGGAGGGGAGAAGTCCGGCTTTGTTGTCCACGTGGCGGGCCCGGAGCCCTCCTGTCGAAGTGTGTGGTCAACGATTCCCCCGGACCTGCTCTGGGCAGCCCGCGGGGGTTCTTTTTCGGAGGGGCTAGTCGCTTGCGGAGATTTTAAGCGTAGGGACGAGTTAGGGAGGAGCTTGACACGGCCGGTTTTACGTGGTTCGGGCCGCCGGAGCGTAAAACCCTACGTCCACGGTGAGCAGAGGTGCTCGCTGTATTGCTTGTTGCTCAGAATCGGAGTCCTAAGCTTGAGGATGAGTTATGCCTAGGGTGTGAGGTTCTAGAGTGCGAACCCTTGCCAACGTTGCCTACCCGAGCCTTTTATAGTCCAAGGCTCGTGTGGCTTACAAGGGGGGCCCGGGACCCGACAGGTGGTCCCGGGGAGATTGCCTGTCGACTATCGTATCCGCAGTTATGTCGGTAGTTGCCTCTAGCGAAGGCTTCTGAGTCTTCGTCTTGCCGCCCTGCCCATGTCGCATGCTAGTCGTAGTGGTTGATGACGGTGGAGGCGGCAAGGGATGTCTTGTCGCTGTGTTTATTGGCTGGTAGGCTCTGACACCGCGCGTCAGTCTGACACCGCGCGCCAGTCTGTGATGCGACTGGGCGCAATGGCACCTGACAGAGGCGTGCTCCACGTCTCCGCGTCTTGGGAAGGCGCGGGCCTTGAATACCTTGTACGGGCAAGGTATGGGGCGTCTTTACGCCCGCTGCCTACCGCTCGGGGGCAGGCAGCGCTGTTCTGCTAGACACGTGGTGGGCCCGGAGCCCTCCTCTAAGGAGAGGGGGGGCCGGCCCCGCAGGACACGTGGAGACTTCGGACCTCTCCCCGCGTTGGGGGGAGGTCCGGCTTCTGTCGGCCACGTGGCGGGCCCGGAGCTCTCCACTGAGGAGGGGGAGGTCCGGCCCCATGGGATACGCGGTGCCTTCAGAGCCCTTCCCTCGGAGGGGAGGTCTGGCTGCTGTTGGCCACGTGGCGGGCCCGGAACTCTCCTCTGAGGAGAGGGAGGTCTGGCCCCGCTGGACACGTGGCGCCTTCGGAGCTCTCCCTGCGGAGAAGGGCGAGGTCCTTAGGCATTTTCCCCTGTGCGCGGGGGTACCCCATATCGCGGGTACCGACAGTGGCCCCCGAGCCCATCTCGGGGGAGATAGCGAGCCCGAGGTGGGGCCTCCGTCTCTTCTGTTCCGCGAACTTTCTCTAAGTCTCGCATTGACCGCTGCCGGAGCACGAACAGTCGCGGGATCGTGGGAGCGTGCGCCCACTTGATGGTTGCTTTTACTGCGGCGGTTCCCAAGGCTGCCACTTCTGCACGTTGCGGCGCTTTCTTCGGGAACCGCCGAAGTGCCTTGCCGGCTCATCTTCTTGGGAGATTGACTCCTTGACCCACCACTTCAGCTGGCAGCTTGGGTCCACCTGTCATCGGCGCTTGGTCTTGGAGCTGATGCGGTTGCCGATGCGTCGTATTCGAAGAGTTTCGAATCGCTTGGAATCGCACCTAGGAAGTGCGAAGCGAAGCCACAACGTGGGTTGGTTCCCTTTATAAGGCTTCCGGCACTTGCACCTTCGTTGAGTTTCTGCGACCCTGTCTTCTCCCATGGCTTCTAACTCGCCTTCGGAGGGGGATCGCCCTCGATATCCTCCGGCGGCGGCTTCTGCACCAAGTTAGGGATCCAGGGAGCCTGCATGCCTTGCCTCTGGAGGTGACGCCTCCAAGAGGCCCCGGGTTTATCATCCCGACTGGACTCTTCGTGAGCGACAATTGGTTGGGGGTTCCCAGGCGTTGCGTCCCTTCTCCCCAAGTGGTGGAGTCTCCAAAGAAATTGCTGACACGTCGAGGAGGCTTCAGACGGAGGAGTCTCCAAAGAAGCTGCTGAAGCACCAAGGAGGACTCCAGGCGGCAGAGTCTCCAAGGAAACTGCTCAAGCGGCGGAAGGGGCTTCAGAAGCATCCTTGATGACACCGGCCCTTGCGCTGGTGGTGGCCGAGATGATCCCTGTGCTTGGGTCGGAGGAGTCTCCAATGAAACTGCTGAAGCGGCAGTGGGGGCTTCAGAAGCGTCCTTGATGACACCGGCCCATGCGCTGGTGATGGCCAAGATGATCCCTGTGCTCGGGTCACGGAGCAGGAGAACGCCACCAGGGCTGAAGTTGGGGATGTGGCCGTTCTCGCAGCTTCTAGGTTCTGGACATACCGGGGGAACCCTAGGGCCTGTTTCTTTCTTTTTTATCGAGTCTGTAGTCCAGCTCATGGAGCCATGAATACATCGACTCCTATGACCCCTCGTGCCTGTGATGCCCTTGTCTTCTTCTTGTCTTCTCCTGGCCAAGCCCCTAGCTCCGTAAGGTACTCATAGGCCTTCACCAATCTCGAGGGTCTGCACAGACACCTTCCCCGGGTCCTTACTGTATTAAGGGCCCCGGAGGTCTCCGGAGCCGCCCCACGAGGACGGGGAGGTCCGGACCCGCTGGCCACGTGGCGGGCTCGGAGCTCTCCTCTGAGGAGAGGGAGGTCCGGCCCCGCAGGACACGTGGAGCCTTCGGACCTCTCCCCGCGGAGGGGGGAGGTCCGGCTTCTGCCCGCCACGCGGCGGGTCCGGAGCCCCTCCTGAGGAGGCGGGAGCCCCGGCCCCGCTGGACACGTGGGGCCTCCGGGGCCCGCCCCTGCTGAGGGGGTGGGGTCCGGATCTCCCGGTTTTGCGCGGTCCATAGCGGCCCCCTGGTAGGCGTGGCCAACTGTTTGGGTACTCCTACCATACTCCTGCGGGAAGCCAAGGTCGGGGGGTCCTGCACACAAACAAGGGAAACGTAATTCTCCTTGGGGCTCCCCCCTTTCCGATCTCATAGTCTTATTTGGCTTACAATCCTGATTCGGTGCACGGTGCTTGGGAATTTCGGTGCCCGACGTGTCGGGGGCTCGGGGCCCCCTGGCCATCGGCAGGTCCCCCAATTGCGAACCGCCCCAGGCAGGATAGCAAATGCCGACTAGAGTTGAGAATGGGAAAAAGGGGACTGGGTGTATGGTGAACATACCCAGGAAGCGTGGTCATAAAAATTAATACATAATTTGAATGAGCATAAAGGAAGAGCAAAGCAGCACAGGTTCTTTCCCTATAAATTTCCATAGGCGGAAAATAGGCTAAACATGGAGGCCACGACCCGTCCCATTAAAAAGGGAAGCAAGACTCTACGCGCTTGGAGTCAGAACAAGGCAAAGCTGAACGTAGTCCTGGACCGTCCCCTGAGACTTAGCTGCTCTGAGCGCTGCTCCGGGACTCCATGGGATCTATTAGAAAGAAGAAACTGTCCTGCTACTGTTCTAGGGGTAGAACTTACGGAGGTGTTCGATGTTCCAGGGGTTCGGGAGCGGATCCCCACCCTCGGTGGAAAGTCGTACGCACCCGGGGCGGCATACTTTTGCAACTCGGAAGGGGCCTTCCCAACTAGGGGAGAGTTTGTGGGTCCCTTCACGAGAAAGTATGCGCCGCAGCACCAGGTCGCCTTCCTGCAGCTCCCGGGCACGCACAGACCTCTGGTGGTAGCGGGGGAGCACTTGTCTGTATCGTGCGTTACGGAGTGCTGCATGCAATCGGACCTCGTCGACGAGGTCGATGTCTCCGCGCCGGAGGTTGTCCTGCGCGACTTCATCATAAGCTCGGACGCGGTGAGACTTCATGGTGATCTCTGGGGGAAGCACAGCTTCGGCCCCATACACCATGAAGAAGGGTGTCTCTCCGGTGGCCCGGTTCTGGGATGTCCGGTTAGCCCATAGTGTGCTCGGAAGCTCATCCACCCAATTGGCACCATGTTTCTTCAGGCTGGCATAGGTGTGGGTCATGAGGCCCCGGAGAATCTCGGCGTTGGCCCTCTCGACTTGCCAATTGCTCTTTGGGTGAGCAACAGAGGCATAGCACACCTGGAGGCCGAGGTCTTCGCAGTAGTCCTGGAAGGCTGCGCTGGTGAAATGGGTCCCGTTGTCGGTGATGATTCTGTTCGGGACCCCGAACCGGCAGACAATCGACTTGATGAACTTTACTGCTGATTGCTTGTTGATGGTGACAACTGGTGTGGCTTCCGGCCACTTGGTGAACTTATCGATGGCGTCATAGAGGTACCGGAATCCCCCGACAGCTCTGGGGAACGGTCCCAGGATGTCCAACCCCCATACGGCAAACGGCCATGAGGGTGGGATCATCTGTACCGCCTGAGCCGGTGTATGGATCTGCTTGGCGTGGAACTGGCACGCCTTGCAGCTCTCGATCAGCTTGACGGCATCCTGGAGTGTTGTCGGCCAGTAGAAGCCATGCCGGAAGGCTTTACCGACAAGCGTGCGTGAGGAAGAGTGACTCCCACATTCGCCTCCATGGATCTCAGCGAGCAAGTCGCAGCCTTCCCACTGGGTTATGCACCGCAATAGGACGTGGTTGGCGCCATGCCGATAGAGATCCCCTTCTACCAGCGCGTATCTCTTAGCCATACGCACGATCCGTTCAGCGGTTGCATGTTCATCAGGGAGGATGTTGTCTTTCAAGTAGTCCCGGATCTCCGTGATCCATGCATCGGGTCTGACTTGAGCTTCTGGATCTTGAGCGCTGGGTTGCACGGAGTCCCTAGTGACGCTTAATATCCTTGGCGGCATCCATGGTTGCAGGGCCGCCGGGACCGCCAGCTTCGAGGTGCTGGTCCAGCCCCCTTCGCCCGGCTCGGCGGGCCGGGCTGTGGGCCGCCGCAACGTCCTCTCGAAGACTCCTTCGGGCACAGGGGCTCCGGTGGAAGCCTTCATTGAAAGGTCGTCAGCTACGGCATTGCCAGCGCGCGGTACGTGGCGCAGGTCCAAGGCGAGGAAGTCTTTCTCCAATATCTGCACGTGAAGCAGATAAGCAGCTAGCTGTGGGTCGTTCAGGAGCATTCGCCCTTAACTTGCTTGATAACCAACTGGGAGTCGCCCTGTGCCAACAACTGGCGAGCGCCCACAGACAGGGCTGCCTGTAGGCCAAAGATGAGTGCTTCATACTCTGCCATTTTGTTGGTTGCCTTGAAATTGAGACGCACCATGTACCCAAACTGCTCCCCCGATGGCATGAGAAGTAGTACGCCGGCACCGGCCCCCTGCTTTCGCGAGGAGCCGTCGAAGAAGAGCGTCCAGTGGGGCTCGGTGAGGACCGGATCTCGGTGCTCTAGTTCACCGTCTTTGTGGCCCCCTGGGTCAGCCTTCGTTGGTGTCCACTCTACCACGAAGTCAGCCAGCACTTGGCTTTTGACTGCATGGCAAGGAAGGAAGTCCAGCTCGAACTCCGCCAGCTGTGCTGCCCATTTAGCGACGTTGCCAGTCGCATGGGGGCTGTGATGGATCGTCTTCAGCGGATAGGAGGTGACTACTGAGACCCAGTGGGCCTGAAAGTAGTGGCGGAGCTTCCTGGACGCCACGAGCACTGCATACAGCAGCTTGTGGACTTCTAGGTACCTTGTCTTGGCATCGTGAAGGACCTCGCTGATGTAGTAGACAGGCCTCTGGATGGTTTGAACCCTCTCTCTTAGGTCTGAGAGGTCTTCATCCATTGGCCCTAGCCCGCTGGAGGTGAGTGGGTCCAGGGGGGCTTCCGGGAGTTGGAACTCGGAGGCTCTTAAGCCATCTTGGCCCTCCGAGGGGCCCCGCTGGTTCTCCGGGAGCTCCGGGAGGTCCTGCTGGATCTCTGGGAGGTCCCGTTGGGCCCCCGAGGGATCCCACTGGACCCCCGGGAGGTTGTCTTGGGGGTCCGGGAGGCCGCCCTGGACCTCCGGGAGGTTGTCTTGGAGGTCCGGGAGACCGTCTTGGACCTGCGGGGTTTCCTGGCGTCTGTCTTCTGCTGTCGGAGCAGGCTGTGAAGATGAGAGGTCCGGCCGCTCTGCGACAAGGACCATACTCACCACTTCAGTTGTCGCCGCGATGTAGAGCAACATATGCTCTCCGGGCTCAGGGGCTACCATGATAGGTAGGGTCGTCAAGAGTCGCTTCAACTCCAGGAAAGCCTCTTCTGCTTCGTCAGTCCAGGCAAATGGACCGGATCTGCGCAGGAGCTTAAAGAAGGGGAACGCCCGCTCTGCTAGCCTCGGTATAAACCGACTCAGCACGGCTAGGCACCCCGTGAGTTTCTGGACATCTTTGACGCGGGTAGGAGGCCGCATCAAGTCGATGGCCTTGATCTTCTCTAGGTTGGCCTCAATTCCCCGGTGCGAGACCAGGAATCCAAAGAGTTTCCCAGAGGATACACCGAACACACATTTGTCGGGGTTCAGCTTGGTGCGCGTGGAGCGCAATTTGTCAAAAACTAAGGCTAGGTTATCAAACAAAGATGAACTCTGGCTGACCTTGACAATGATGTCGACGTACACCTCAACTAAGTCTCTTATTAACTCTCCAAAGGTTTTGTGCATTGCACGTACAAAGGTGGGGAGAGCATTCTTTAGGCCATAAGGCATAGAGACATAACAATATAGGCCATCTACTGTGATGAAGGAGGTGTGCTCTTCATCTTCTCTAGACATGGGGATCCGATGGAAACCCGAGTAGGCGTCTAGGAAGCACAGCATATCGCAGCCTGATGTCGAGTCTACTATTTGATCTATTCTAGGGAGAGGGAATGGATCTTTGGGACATGCCTTATTGAGACTGGTGTAGTCGATGCACATCCGGAGCTTCCCACCGGCCTTCGGGACAACGACGGGGTTCGCCAACCAGCGGGGGTGGTGGACTTCCCATATGAAGCCAGCGTCCAGCAACTTCTTGATTTCTTCGCGAATGAAGTTTTGTCGCTCGATGGACTGCTTGTGGGGCTTCTGTTGAACTGGCCGGGCGTCGGGGAAGACCTTTAAGTGGTGCTCGATCACCTCCCTAGGGATCCCCGGCATCTGTGACGGCTGCCATGCAAACACGTCGACGTTGTGCCGGAGGAAGGTGATGAGCGCGCCTTCCTATTTGCTATCCAGGCCCCCGGCTACCCGGGTGGTCTGGGTGGTATCGGCGCCGACTTGGACGATCTTTAAGGGGACGTCGCCCTCATCGAGAGGTTGCACACGGGATGCTGCGGTGGAGGCACGGTGGCGTGCACTCGGGTGGAGCTGGTCTGGTTCTGCACTGCCAGGGGCTGGTGCTCTAGCTGTTGCAAGCGCTTGGAGCTTTCCAAGGCCGACACTACAGCGGTGCGGTCTCCACGAATCCTGAGGACGCCTGTTGGTGTAGGCATCTTCAAGACGAGGTAGCCATAGTGGGCTACTGCCATGAATCGGTACAGGGCTGGCCTGCCAATTATGGCGTTGAAGGGGAGGTCGATCTCCGCCACATCGAACAGAATGTATTCTGTCCGATAGCTGTCCGGAGCTTCGAAGGTCACCGGGAGGCTGATGTTGCTGTTGGGAACGACCTGTCCCGGCCCTACCCCTGAGAACGGGCTCGACGGGGTGAGCTTGGCCATCGGGATCTGCAGCTTCTAGAATGCTGCACGGCTGATGAGGTTTAGCCCAGCTCCGCCATCTACCAAAACGTGGTACATCCTCACGTTGGCGATGGTAGGTGCTACCAAGAGCGGTAGTTGGCCGGGCCCCAGCCATGTTCCTGGGGCAGTCGGTGGCGTCAAAGCTGATGGGGGTTCCCATCCACTTGAGGTGCGGTGCGGCACTTGGGAGTGGAGCCACCGACGCTACCGCTCGGTGCAGAGTCTTAATTGCGCTTCGGGACGAGGGGTCGGCGGACCCGCCGTATATGATGTAGAGCTTCTTTCGACGCTCATCATCACTGGAGCTGGAGTCCTCATGGTTGCGCACCGCCTTCACGGCGCGCTGAGGCTCCTAGAACCCCACTTGGTGGTCGACGCTGTCTGGGGCGTTGGCCTTCTGCTTGCCCTCCCTTTGGCGGAAGGGTGGAGCATCAGTCCGCTGTTGCTTCCCTTTGCGGAAGCGCTCCACGAGCTTCTGAATCTCCCGGCACTCGACAGTAGTATGGCGACAGCTGCCGTGCACGGGGCATAGCTTGTCTTGGTCACCTTCTAGGGCTGGTGACTGTCGCTGCCTCTTGTCGGGGCGCGGCCCCCGAGCTCCACTGGGTGCCGCTGCTGCGGCAACGGGGGCCGCGGCCGGCGGTTTCATCTTGCCACTGCCCGGGTTCTTGGCCTTCTTGCTGCCTCCATAGGAAGCAGCGCCAGACCCGGGCTGCCCTCCTGACTCGGAGGATGGCAGTGAGTGCCAGTTCCGCCCTTCGACTGCTCTGGTGCACTTTGTCCGCCAGGCTGAAGAGCTCTGAGACGTCGCGGACCTCTCTGGTCGCGAGCTTCTCGAGCATCTTCTTGTCCCGAACGCCTTGCCGGAACGCCACCACCACAGAAGCGTTTTGGATGTGTGGGATGGTGTTCCGCACCTGGGAGAACTGCTGGATGAAGGAGCGCAGCGACTCCCCAGGTTGTTGCTGGATGGCGTGGAGGTCGAGCTCCGTGCCAGGCCGGGTGTAGGAACTACCGAAGTTGGCGGTGAACTGCCGGCAGAGCTCTCCCCAGGAAGTTATGGAACCCTGGGGGAGGTTCATGAGCCAAGACCGGGCTGGGTCGGCCAAGGCGACGGGGAAGTAGTTGGCCATGACGACCTCATCCCCTCCTGCGGCAAGTACGGCGGTGGAGTAGATCTGGAGAAACTCCGCTGGGATGACGCTGCCGTCGTACTTCTCGGGCAGGTGCGGCCGAAACTTGCGCGGCCACCTCGCGAAGCGAAGGTGGGGCGCCAGGGCCGCACATCCTGCTCCTGTTGCTGCAGGTGTTGGTGCCGCGAACGCTTGGTTCATCGCTGGCACAGTGTACCCCGGTATGGGCAAGGCTGCGCCATAGACCGGGGATGTCGTTTGCAGGGCATATGGCTGTGGCATATGCTGTGTGGCGTATGCCTGGGGCAGAGGTCGCGTGGCGAAGGTCTGCACCTCAGGCTGGGTCGAGGCTGACGTCATGCTGTCGCCAGCCTCTTGGTTGCGACGCCTTTCTCAACGTCGCTCGAGGTACACCCGGGCATCCTGGCCCAAGTGGCACCGTTCCAGCTCTATCCTCAGGTCCGTCGACGGAAGCCTGGTGGAGCTGGAATCCGCCGTCTGTCTTTCAACTGTTGGCGTGCGCGTCAGCGACACAGCCGGTTGGCCGGAGCGTCGTCCCCGCCGAAGCCGAGGGTTTGCGGCGGCGACGACGAGACAGTCTACCTCGCGAATCCACTGCTGGGTCGCTGCCTGAGGCGCGTCCCCAGCAGGCGGATTGCGCAGTAGCACTCTTTCTGCAGCTAGCGCACCCCCGTGGGGAACGCTCAACGCTGCAGAAGATCTCACGCTGGTTGGAGCCTGCATTGCCGGAGTCGGCTGCTGGCTTCCAGCTTGCGCCGACGCACTCCGTCCTGAGTGCGTCGACACGTATTCCCCGCTGGTCACGGCTCGCCGTGAACGCGGGGGAGGAGAGCTTGTTGCAGAAGGAAGCTTGGTCATCTTCGTCGGCAGAAACTCGCCGCGCAAGAGAAAAGCCCCCTACCTGGCGCGCCAAATGTCGAAGTGTGTGGTCGACACTTCCCCGGACCTGCTCTAGGCAGCCCGCGGAGGTTCTTTTTCGGAGGGGCTAGTCGCTTGCGGAGAGTTTAAGCGTAGGGACGAGTTAGGGAGGAGCTTGACACGGCCGGTTTTACGTGGTTCGGGCCGCCGGAGCGTAAAACCCTACGTCCACGGTGAGAAGAGGTGCTCATTGTATTGCTTGTTGCTCAAAACCGGAGTCCTGAGCTTGAGGATGAGTTATGCCTAGGGTGTGAGTTGCTAGAGTGCGAACCCTTGCCAACGTTGCCTACCCGAGCCTTTTATAGTCCAAGGCTCGTGTGGCTTACAAGGGGGGCCCGGGACCCGACAGGTGGTCCTAGGGAGATTGTCTACCGACTATCGTATCCGCAGTTATGTCGGTAGTTGCCTCTGGCGAAGGCTTCTGAGTCTTCGTCTTGCCGCCCTGCTCATGCCGCATGCTAGTCGTAGTGGTTGATGACGGCGGAGGCGGCAGGAGATGTCTTGTCGCTGTGTTTATTGGCTGGCAGGCTCTAACACCGCGCGCCAGTCTGTGATGCGACTGGGCGCAACGGCACCTGACAGAGGCGTGCTCCGCGTCTCCGCGTCTTGGGAAGGCGCGGGCCTTGAATACCTTGTACGGGCAAGGTATGGGGCGTCTTTACGCCCGCTGCCTACCGCTCGGGGGCAGGCAGCGCTGTTCTACTGGACACGTGGTGGGCCCGGAGCCCTCCTCTGAGGAGAGGGGGGCCTGGCCCCGCAGGACACGTGGAGCCTTCGGACCTCTCCCCGCGTTGGGGGGAGGTCCGGCTTCTGTTGGCCACGTGGCGGGCCCGGAGCTCTCCACTGAGGAGGGGGAGGTCCGGCCCCGCGGGATACGCGGCGCCTTCAGAGCCCTTCCCTCGGAGGGGAGGTCTGGCTGCTGTTGGCCACGTAGCGGGCCCGGAGCTCTCCTCTGAGGAGAGGGAGGTCCGGCCCCGCTGGACACATGGCGCCTTCAGAGCTCTCCCTGCTGAGAAGGGCGAGATCCTTAGGCATTTTCCCCTGTGCGCGGGGGTACCCCATATCACGGGCACCGACACCTCCTTTGAGGAGAGGGAGGTCCAGCCCTGCTGAACACGTGGAGCCTTCGGAGCTCTCCTCGCGGAGGGGGGAGGTCCAGCTTTGTCGACCACGTGGCGGGCCCGGAGCCCTCCTCTGAGGATAGGATGGTCCGGCCCTGCTGAACACGTGGAGCCTTCAGAGCTCTCCCCGCGGAGGGGGGAGGTCCGGCCCCGCTGGACACGTGGCACCCTCGGAGCTCTCCCCGCGGAGAGGGGCGAGGTCCTTAGGCAGTTTCCCCTGTGCGCGAGGGTACCCATATTGAGGGTACCGATAGTAGGTGTGCCCAATCCATTGGCCACACCTACCAGGGGGCCACTACGGGGACCGCGCGAAGGGAGATCGGAGCTCCTGACTACTCCAGCTCAAGACCGGAGGAATCGGACCCTGCACCCCTCCGCAGGGGCGGGCTCCGAAGGCCCCACGTGTCCGGCGGGGTCAGAGCTCCCCTCTCCTCAGAGGATAGCCCCGGGCCCGCCACGTGGTCGGCATAGCCGGACCTCGCCCCCTCCGCAGGGGCGACCTCCGAAGGCTCCACGTGTCCCGCGGGACCGGACCACCCTCTCCTTAGAGGAGCTCCGGGCCCGCCACGTGGCCAACAAAGACGGACCTCCCCCCGTCCTCACGGGGTGAGCTCCGAAAACCCCTTGGACCCTTAAAACAACAAGGACCCAAGGAAGGTGTTTGTGCAAGGCTTCAAGATTGGTGAAGACCTCCGAGTACCTTGCGGAGTTAAGGACTCGGGTAGGCCAAGCCAAGAAGAAGATAAGGAACAGACACAATAATTAAGAGTCTATTCATTCATTCAAAGCTCCATGAGCTGGGCTACACACTCAACAAAAGCAAAAAAGAAAAGATACAAGGCCTTCCGGCCGCGGGGGCGACTACTTAGGAGTCCCCGGACTCCCGCTGGAACCTGGAGGCGACAAGGGCGGCCACGTCCCCGTCCTCAACCCTGGCAGCTTCCTCCCGCTCGACGACGGGGCCCAGTCTTACTGGCTCCAGAGAGAGGGAAGGATCCCGGCTCCGGAAGCACACCAGCACGTGCGTGGCGACCTCCTTCGCCAAGCCCCGTCCTGTGACTCAAGCTCGTCGGCGATCACGGCCTCCAGCCTGTCCACCTTGGCGCCAATGGACTCGAGCGCCTGGATCACCTCGGTCACCTCTTGCGCCGGAGCCTCCGTCCTCACGGGGCTGAAGACGAGGGGTACCAGGGCGGACCCCGCCTAGCCAACGAAGTTCTAGACTGCTCGGGCCTCGACGGACCGTGAAGCCTGGAGCTTTTCCACCTCTTGGCGGGCTGCCAGCAGGGCGGCAAGTCCCTCCTCGGAGAATCTCTTCTCCTTGGCTGCCAGAGAGTCCTCCCGGAGCTAGAGATCCTTGGTGAGCTGCTCCAACTCCGACGCGTGGAAGTCGGTTGTCAACTCGCGGTCCAGCACCGCGTGACGCTCCCGGGAGGACTGCTCCTCCCTCTCGGACAGAGCTGCCTCCCGAAGCTCCAGCTCCCCAGCCCGGGCCTTCAGCTTGCCCTCGCTGGCCTCCAGCTGTGCAGCGACCTTCTTCTCCTCGGCCGCCACCGCGCGCTCCCGATCCGCGACGGCGCACTCGTGGCGCGCCAGCTGCAGCCGCAGCTCCTCCATGGCAGTGGAGCACGCCTCGGCCCTGGCGTAAGCCTCGTGGGTCTCCTAGTGGAGCCGCCAGGTCTCGGAGTCTAGACGGTCGACGACCCTCTTCTGGGTGTCGAGGAGCACCTTCATGGCATCAAGCCTCGACCGCCTCGAGTCGAGCTCCGCCCTAGCCTTCTGAGTCCGCTGCCTCAGGAGGTGCCCCCAGCTGAGGAGGCGGTTCCTCTCCCCAGCCTGCGCCTCCCGCTCACGCTCGAGTGCGGCCAGGACCTGTCGGACGCTCGTCTGGGCAAGCTCCAAGGCATTTGCTAGGGGCAGCGGGGCGGCAGAGGCCGAAGCCGCGCCCCCGACTTCCTCCATCACATTGTCCTCACAAAGAGGCGATGGCGCTGCAGCGTCCACAGAGACCGCGATAAGGCGCCGGTCTGGAGAAACAGGCACCGGAGCATGACCGCTTTCGACGCGCCCCTGCTCGCCGCCCGCCGGAGAACCTGCAGCTGCTCCTCCCGCCTCAGCACTAGAGAGTCGGGCGCCGCTACCCCGCTCCGCTGAGCCCTCAGCAACCGCCGGCTTCCGAGTTGGCAAAAAGGGGCGAACAGGTGCAGCCGCCGCCGCCGCTGGGGTCAATCTCGCCGGCACAGAAGAAGCCTGCGCCGACTTGGGGGCCGGCGAAGCAGCAGCTTCCGGGCACTGCGGCACAGATCCTCCGCCAGCCGGAGATGGCCGGGGAACGGACTCGCCCCCGGCAGCCAATGAGTCCCTACCAACATGGGAAGCTCTCAGGCTAAGAAAAAGAGAAAACAACGCTAGTTCTAAAACCCGGAAAGAACAACACTTATCAAGGGACACGAGCGCTCCAACAGGCATGGAGCCCCGGCTTCCGAGCCGGGGCAGAACCATCGGAGCATGCCGCCGCCGCCGCCTGCGCCGCAGGTACCCGGACCAGCGGAGTAGGAGGCACGCCCGGAGCCCCCCTAGAAGGCGGAGCAGTAGGGCCCCCGTCGGCGGCGCCTCTAGCGCTACTCGCCAATCCAGCTCCTAAGGCCCGGGGCGCCTGCGCCCCCGGATGAGCCCCAGCGCTGCTCCTTCCGGCGCCACCGCCTGCCGAACCTGCAGCCGGGACGCTCGCTGGCTGAGGCGCCTGAGCCCCTCACCCCCGGGCATCGCACCACTGGCGTCCCTTCTCGAAGCTCCTCCTCCTGAAGAAGGAAGGTGGGATGCCCGGAGCTCCTCGGACGGCCGCTGTCCGAGAGGAGCCCCGTCGGAGCGGAAGATCCGAGGCCTCTTGGGGTCGCCGCCCGACGAACCAGCGCCTCCTAAAGATGGGCGCAAGGGCACACCGGTCCCCTAGCTCGGCACAAACGGTGCCCTCAGAGGGGACCAAGCACGCTTATTCTCCGACTGCCCGGAGGCCGGCTCCTTCCCCTTCCCCTTGTCGATGGTCCGAGCTCCGTCGCCCCTCGGTGCGGGTTGGGCAGCAGCCGACGATCCCTATGTCGTCCAGGTTTGGCATCTTCCACAGCAACTCCGCCCTCCACTGTGGCTCCAAGAAAAGGGGAGTGCAGGAGGCCGGGAAAGTGATGTCGCCGCCGCTGATGAAGTTGCCGCTCACCCTTGCCATCATCTCGTACAACATCTCCTCAGATGGGTCAGAGCCGAGACCCGTCTCCAATCCGGTGCAGTCGTGCTCACCGGTGTAGTACCACGCCGGGCGGCTGCGTTGTTGTAAGGGCGCAATGCGTCGTGACAGGAAGTCTATCAGCACCATCAGGGACGTCAACCCCTCGTTGGCCAGAAACCAGATCCGCTCCGGGAACGCGCGTACTCCGGCTCCAGCTCCGAGATCTCCTCCCAGAAGCGACGCTCGGTGGTCGGGCTGGCAGTTGGCAGCTGAAGACGATCATGCTCGTCGGTCTGCACGATCACCCAGTTCTCAGTCCAGTTTTCCCACCTCGCCGCGCTGAAGGGCAGAAGATACCCAGAGGCCTTCGGGTCCTTGCAGCGATGCTGGAAGTAGTACGCCCCTAGCTGGTTCTTCGGCCCGTGCCCGGTCGTCCGCAGCACAAAGAAGTGGCGGAAGAGCGTCACCGAGGCGTGCACCCCCACGAACATTTTGCAGAAGTGCACGAAGACGGAGGCCATCAGGAAGGAATTGGGGGAGAGGTGATGAAGCTGGAGACCGTACGTCTCCAGCGGCGTCACGAAGAAAGAAGAGATTGGTGGGACAAACCCCGCCAAGGCATAGGCGGTGAAGAAGACTATCTCCCCCTTCTCCAGGAATAGGGGTAGAGATCCTCGCCGGAGCCAGTGTTTCTGCTCCTCCACGCGCCAGCCCAGCAGCTTGCGCACCATCCCGAGCTCAGCCGATCGGGTAAGGCGCGGCGGAGGCAGATTGGAAGCTGTCGAAGTGTGTAGCTGACACTTCCCCCGGGCCTGCTCTGGGCAGCCGGCGAGAGTTCTTTTTCGGAGGGGCTAGTCACTCACGGAGAGCTTCAGCGTTAGGGACGATTGAGGGAGAAGCTTGACACAGGGATATTTACGTGGTTCAGGCCGCCGGAGCGTAAACCCCTACGTCCACGGTGAGCAAAGTTGCTCGTTGTATTCCTTGCTGCTCAGAACCGGAGTCCTGAGCTTGAGGGTGTCGGATGTCGAATGGCTAGGGTGCGCGAGTGTGTAAGAGGCGAACCCTTGCTAACATTGCCTACCCGAGCCTTTTATAGTCCAAGGCTCGAGCGGCTTACAAGGTGGGCCCGAGACCCGACAGGTGGTCCCGGGGAGATTGCCTGCCATCTACCGTATCTGCAGTTACGCCGGTAGTTGTCTATGGCGAGGGCTTCCGAGTCTTCGTTCTGCCGCCCTGCCCATGCCGCAAGTTAGTCGTAGTGGTTGATGGTGGCACGGGCGGCAGGGGATGTCTTGTCGCTGTGTTTATTGGCGGGCAGGCTCTGACACGGCGCGCCAGTCTGCGATGTGACTGGGCGCAACAGCACCTGCCAGAGGCGTGCTCCGCGTCTCCGCGCCTTGGGAAGGCACGGGTCTTGAATGCCTTGTACGGGCAAGGTATGGTGCGTCTTTACTCTTGCTGCCTACCGCGCGGGGGCAGGCAGCGCTGCTCTGCTGGCCACATGGCGGGCCCGGAGCTCTCCTCTGAGGAGAGGGAGGTCCGGCCCCGCGGGACACGTGGAGCCTTCGGGGTTCTCCCCGCGTAGGGGGGAGGTCCGACTTCTGCTGGCCACGTGGCGGGCCCGGAGCTCTCCTCTGAGGAGAGGGAGGTCCGGCCCCGCAGGACACATGGAGCCTCCGGAGCTCTCCCCGCGGAGGGGGGAGGTCCAGCTCAGTTGGCCACATGGTGAGTCCGGAGCTCTCCTCTGAGGAGAGGGAGGTCCAGCCCCGCTGGACACATGGCGCCTTCGGAGCTCTCCCTGCGGAGAAGGGCGAGATCCTTAGGTATTTTCCCCTGTGTGCGGGGGTACCCCGTATTGAGGGTACTGACAGTGGCCCCCGGGCCCATATCGGGGGAAATAGCGAGTCCGAGGTGGGGCCTCCGTCTCTTCCATCTCGCACACCTTCTCTAAGACCTGCATTGACCGTTGCCAGAGCACGAACAGTCGCGAGATCCTTCCTTCTCACAAGAGCCAGCGAGTCAGGGCCCCGCCACGGAACGGGAGGAAGCCGCCAGGGCTGAAGTCGAGGATGTGGCCGCCCTCGTAGCCTCTAGGTTCCGACGAGAGCCAGGGGAATCCTAGGGCTTGTATCCCCCCTTTTTTATTGAGTCTGTAGTCCAGCTCGTGGAGCCTTGAATGAATAGACTCTTGTTATTTTCTGTGTCTGTGTGCTTTTGTCTTCTTCCTGGCCTGGCCTGGCCGAGTCCTTAGCTCTGCAAGGTACTCAGAGGTCTTCACCAATCTTGAAGCCCTGCATAGACACCTTCCCCGGGTCCTTATTGTGTTAAGGGCCCCAGAGGTCTCCGAAACTTGCCCCGTGAGAACGGGGAGGTCCGAATCTGCTGACCATGTGGCGGGCCCGGAGCTCTCCTTTGAGAAGATGGAGGTCCGGCCCCGCTGGATACATGGGGCCTTCGGGGCTCACCCCTACGGAGGGGGCGAGGCTTGGCTCTGTCGGCCACGTGGCAGGCCCGGAGCTCCTTCTGAGGAGGGGGAGCTCTCGCCCTGCTGGACACGTGGGGCCTTCGGGGCTTGCCCCTGCAGAAGGGGCGAAACCCGGATCCTCCGGTCTTGCGCTTGAGTAGCCGATGGCTCTTTGCCCCACTTCATGTGGTCCCCGTAGCTAAAACCTGGAGATCCTGCACACAGGTAGAGGAAGCGTAATTCTCCTCGGGGGGTTCTCCCCTCCCCGTCTCTTAGTCTTATTTGGCTTACGATCCTAGTCCGGTATACGGGGCTTCGGCAATTCTGTGCGCGAGGCACCAGGGCTCCGGCTCCCTCCGAGGTCAGGGTACGACCGTCTGGCCCCTAGTACCGGACCGTACGCTGGGGAAGCAGAGTGCACAGGCTTTCGGTACGGAACCAGGCAAAGCGGTTGTACCCCCCTAGACCTCCGAAGGGCAGGTCACGCACGCTTTGGGTCGGAACCGGCAAAGCAGGCTACGCACCCTAGACCCCCCATGCACAGCGCAGGCCTTTCCTGGAGGTGACCAACTGGCGCCGCAACACCTGACTGGGGGAGGCCCGAAAGGCGCCCTGGCCATCGGCAGGTGCCTCAAGCGCAA
Source organism: Neostapfia colusana (assembly GCA_030760725.1). Classification (NCBI taxonomy): domain Eukaryota; kingdom Viridiplantae; phylum Streptophyta; class Magnoliopsida; order Poales; family Poaceae; genus Neostapfia; species Neostapfia colusana. The sequence continues at coordinate 99,852,866 of JASWHV010000005.1, read as the reverse complement.
CCGCCTTCGGTAGGATAGCAAATGCTGACTATGAATGAGAGCGGAAAAGGGGAGCTAAATATACGGTGGGCATCCATAGAAAGTGCGGTCATAAAAATTAATGCGTAATTTAAATGAGCACATAAGTAAGAGCGTGGTAGGACAGGTTTCTGTGTAAATGCCCATAGGAGGAAGACAGGCTGAACATGGAGGCAACGACCCGCCCCATTAAGAAGGGAAGCAAGACTCTACGCGCTTGGGGTCGGAACCAGGCCAAGTTGGACGTAGTCCTGGACCGTCCCCCGAGGCTTAGCTGCTCCGAGCGCTGTTCCTGGAGCCTGTGGGATCTATTACAGAAAGGAAAAGCCCCGTTCTACTAATGCTCAGGAGGTAGAACTTACTGTGATGTTCCGTGCTCCAAGGGTTTGGGAGCAGATCCCATCCTTGGTGGAGAGGCGTATGTACCTGGGACGACGACTTTCGTGACTCGGAAGGGACCTTCCCGGCTGGGGGAGAGTTTATAGGTCCTTCGCGGGAAAGTGTGCGCCATGGCACCATGTCGCCTTCTTGTAGCTCCCAGACGCGATTGGTCCTTTGGCGGTAGTGCCAGAGCACCAGCCGGGTCGTGCGTTGTGGGGTGTTGCCTGCAATCGTGCCCCGTCGACGAGGTCGATATCTTCATGCTGGAGCGGATCCTGCGCGGCTTCTCCCGGGAGCCCCGGGGTACCTTCCCCTATTGGCTCAGGCCGACAAGAGGTAGGAGGACCCGGACTCTTCTTGGGAGACCCAGGATGTCTTCTTCCATTGGCTCAGGCCGACAGGAGGTTGACGGATCCTGGGCGGCCCCCAGAAGGTGAGGCCGAGGCACAGAGACGTGCACTCGGGTAGAGCTGGCCCGGTTCTGCACCGCCGGGGGCTAGTGCTTGGGCTGCTGCAACTGCTTGGAGCTTCTCCAAGGCTGATACCGCAGTAGTGCAGTCTCCACGGATCTTTTGGGGCAGCCGTAGTCGGCTACCGCCCTGACTCGTCGTCACTGGAGCTGGAGCCCTCATAGTTGTGCACCGTCTTTATGGCACGCTGAGGCTCCTGGAACCCCACCTGGTGGCCGACGTTGTCTTGGGTGTTGACCTTCTGCTTGCCCTCCCTTTGACGGAAGGGAGGGGCGTCAGCTCGCAGTTGCTTCCCCTTGCAGGAAATGGGAGCTGCAGTTGCTTCCCCTCCGCGAGCTTCTGAATCTCCCGGCACTCAGCAGCAGTATGGTAACTGGTGTTGTGCACGGGGCATGGCTCGCCTTGGTCACCATCTGGAGCTGGTGACTGTCGCTGCCTCTTGTCGGGGCGTGGCCCCCGAGCTCCACTGGGTGCTGCTGCTGCAGCAATGGGAGCTGCGGTCGGTGGCTTCATCTTGCCACCGCCCCGGTTCTTGATCTTCTTGCTGCTTCCAAGGGAAGCAGCGCCAGATCCGGGTTGTCCTCCTGACTCGAAGGCTGGCAGTGAGTGCCAGTTCCGCCCTTCTGCTGCCCTGGCGCACTTGTCCACCAGGCTGAAGAGCTCTGAGACATAGCGAACCTCTCTGGTCGTGAGCTTCTCAAGCATCTTCTTGTCCCGTACACCTTGTCGGAACGCCACCACCACAGAAGCATTTTGAATATGTGGGATGGTGTTCCACACCTGGGAGAACCGCTGGATGAAGGAGTGCAACGTCTCTCCAGGTTGTTGCTGGATGGCGTGGAGGTCGAGCTCCGTGCCAGGCCGGGTGTAAGAGTTGCCGAAGTTAGCAGTGAACTGCCGGCAGAGCTCTCCCCAGGAGGTTATGGAACCCTGGGGGAGATTCATGAGCCAAGACCGGGTTGGGCTGGTCAAGGCGACGGGGAAGTAGTTGGCCATGACGGCCTCATCCCCTCCTGCAGCAAGGATGGCGGCGGAGTAGATCTGGAGGAACTCCGCTGGATTGACGCTGCCATCATACTTCTCGGGCAGGTGCGGCCGGAACTTGCGCGGCCACTTCGCGAAGCGAAGGTGTGACGCCAGAGTCGCACATCCTGCTCCTGTTTCTGCAAGCGTTGGTGCCGCGAACGCTTGGTTCGCTGCTGGCACTGTGTACCCCGGTACGGGCAAGGCTGCACCATAGGCCGGGGGCACCATTTACAGGGCATATGACTGGGGCATATGCTGCGTGGCGTATGCCTGGGGCAGAGATCACGTGGCGATCGTCTGCGCCTCAGGCTGGGTTGAGGGAGTCGACATGCTATCGCCGGCCTCCTGGTTGCGACGCCTTTCTCGTCGTCGCTCAATGAACACTCGAGCATCTTTGCCCAAGTGGCATCGTTCCAGCTCCGACCTCAGGTCCGCCGATGGGAGCCTGGTGGAGCGGGTATCTGCCGTCTGCCCGTCAACCGTTGGCGTGCGCGTCAGCGACACAGCCGGTTGACTGGGGCGTCGTCCCCGCCGAAGTGGAGGATTGGCGGCGACGACGAGACGGTCTACGTCGCGAATCCACTGCTGGGTCGCTGACTTACGCGCGTCCCCAGCAGGTGGATTGCGCAGTAGCGCTCTTGCTGTAGATAGTGCGTCCTCGTGGGAGACGCTCAGCGCTGTAGAGGATCTCACGCTTGCTGGAGCCAGCGCTGCCGGAGTCGGCTGCTAGCTTCCAGCTTGCGCCGACACACTTCGTCCTGAGTGTGTCGAGACGTAGTCCCCGCTAGTCACCGTTCGTCTTGAACGCGGGCGGGGAGAGCTCGCCGCTGAAGGAAGCTTCGTCATCTTCGTCGGCAGAAGCTCGTCGTGCAAGGGAAAAGCCCCCTTCCTGGTGCGCCAAATGTCGAAGTGTGTAGCCGACACTTCCCTCGGGCCAACTCTGGGCAGCCCGCGGAGGTTCTTTTTTGGAGGGGCTAGTCACTCACGGAGAGCTTCAGCGTTAGGGACGATTGAGGGAGAAGCTTGACACAGGGATTTTTACGTGGTTCAGGCCGCCGGAGTGTAAAACCCTACGTCCATGGTGAGCAGAGTTACTCCTTGTATTGCTTGCTGCTCAGAACCGGAGTCCTGAGCTTGAGGGTGTCAGATGTCGAATGGATAGGGTGTGAGAGTGTGTAAGAGGCGAACCCTTGCTAACGCTGCCTACCCGAGCCTTTTATAGTCCAAGGCTCGAGCGGCTTACAAGGTGGGCCCGGGACCCCACAGGTGGTCTCGGGGAGATTGCCTGCCATCTACCGTATCTGCAGTTATGCCGGTAGTTGTCTCTGGCGAGGGCTTCCGAGTCTTCATTTTGCCGCCCTGCCCATGCCGCAAGCTAGTCGTAGTGGTTGATGATGGCAGGGCGGCAAGGGATGTCTTGTCGCTGTGTTTATTGGAGGGCAGGCTCTGACACGGCGCGCCAGTCTGCGATGTGACTGGGCGCAACGGCACCTGACAGAGGCGTGCTCCACGTCTCCGCGCCTTGGGAAGGCGCGGGTCTTGAATACCTTGTACGGGCAAGGTATGGCGCGTCTTACTCTTGCTGCCTACCGCGCGGGGGCAGGCAGCGCTGCTCTGCTGGCCATGTGGCGGGCCCGGAGCTCTCCTCTGAGGAGAGGGAGGTCTGGCCCCGCAGGACACATGGAGCCTTCGGAGCTCTCCCTACGTAGGGGGAGGTTCGGCTTCTGCTGGCCACGTGGCGGGCCCGGAGCTCTCCTCTGAGGAGAGGGAGGTCCGGCCCCGCAGGACACGTGGAGCCTCCGGAGCTCTCCCCGCGAAGGGGGGGAGGTCCGGCTCAGTTGGCTACGTGGCGGGTCTGGAGCTCTCCTCTGAGGAGAGGGAGGTCCGGCCCCGCTGGACACATGGCGCCTTTGGAGCTCTCCCTGCGGAGAAGGGCGAGGTCCTTAGACATTTTCCCCTGTGCGCGGGGGTACCCCGTATTGAGGGTACCGACAGAAGCCATGGCCGACGAAAGCTCAAGAACTTGGAAGACAAGGGCGCAAGAGCTCGAACAAACAAGGAAGGCTCAAGTGAAGGGAAGTGCGATGGGAAGCCTGCAATGCAGATAAGATCCCCTTTTAAACTTCCCATACTCGATTCAAAATGATTCGAAACTCTTCGAATACGCTGCTTGCGGCAACCGCTTCAACTCCAAGACAAGCGTCCATGACAAGCGGTCCTAGACCGTCCTACAGAAACGGTGGACCGGGTTGTCAGCCCCCAGGCGGAGAACCCGGCGGTTCCTGACAAGACGCTGCGACGTGCGCTACGATGTGCAGTAGTGGCAGCCTTGGGAACTGCCGCAGTAAAAGCAGCCATCAAGCAGGGATCACGCTCCCACGATCCCGCGACTGTTCGTGCTCCGACAACGGTCAAAGAGGGTCTTCGAGAAGGTGCGCGAAGTAGAAGAGACGGGGGCCCCACCTCGAGCACGCTGGGGCGACTGTTGGTACCCTTAATATGGGGTACCCCCGCGCACAGGGGAAACTGCCTAAGGACCTCGCCCCTCTCCACGGGGAGAGCTCCGAGGGCGCCACGTGTCCCGCGGGGCCGGACCTCCCTCTCCTCAGAGGAAAGCTCCGGGCCCGCCACGTGGCCAACAGAGCCGGACCTCCCCCCTCCGTGGGGAGAGCTCCGAAGGCTCCACGTGTCCAGCGGGGCCGGGCCTCCCTCTCCTCAGAGGAATGCTCCGGGCCCGCCACATGGCCAACAGAGCCGGACCTCCCCCCTTTGTGGGGAGAGCTCCGAAGGCTCCACGTGTCCAGCGGGGCCGGACCTCCCTCTCCTTAGAGGAGAGCTCCGGGCCAGCCACGTGGCCAGCAGAGCCGGACCTCCCCCCTCCGCGGGGAGAGCTCCGAAGGCTCCACATGTCCAACAGGGCCGGACCTCCCTCTCCTCAGAGGAGAGTTCCGGGCCCGCCACGTGGCTAGTAGAACAGCACTACCTGCCCCCGCGTGGTAGGCAGCAAGAGTAAAGACACGCCATACCTTGTCCGTACAAGGTATTCAAGACCCGCGCCTTCCCAAGGCGCAGAGATGCGGAGCACGCCGCTGTCAGAAGCCGTTGTGCCCAGTCGCATCGCAGTGAAGACTGGCAGGCCGCGTCAGAGGCTCTACACCAATAAACACAGCGACAAGACATCCCCTGTCGCCCCTGCCGTCATCAACCACTACGCCTAGCTTGCGGCGTGGGCAGGGCGGCAAGACGAAGACTCAAAAGCCCTCGCCAGAGACAACTACCGGCGTAACTGCAGGATACGGTAGATGGCAGGCAATCCCCCCGGGACCACCTGTCGGGTCCCGGGCCCACCTTGTAAGCCACCCGAGCCTTGTACTTTAAAATACTCGGGTAGGCAACGTTGCAAGGGGTTCGCACTCCAGCAGCTCGAACTCCATTAGGCTTCTTGCACACATACACGCTCAACACTCAAGCAATACAACGAGCATCTCTGCTCACCGTTGATGTAGGGTTTTACGCTCCGGCGGCCTGAACCACGTAAAAAACCTCTGTGTCAACCTTTCTCCTTCCATCGTCCCCAACGCGTAAGCTCTCCGTGAGTGACTAGCCGCTCCGAAAAAGAACCTCCGCGGGCTGCCCAGTGCAAGCCCGGGGGAAGTGTCGACGGCACACTTCGACAGGCATGTACTTAAATACTGGACAACTAATGCAGCGGCTGAGCCTGTGCGCACACTTACCTCGGCACGAGATGAAGTTTCAGTGTCACCTAGTGCGGACGTGCAGGTCAGGACTGAGTCCAGCGCGAGGAGGTTCGAGAGTTCGACTATCACAGCATTCAAACGTTTTCCTACGTCGAGACCAGAGAGCCTCTTCGTGCGTAGCCAACTATTACAACCATGGGGAAGACGACCTATCTAATGATACTAGTTTGGACAACGATGAAGAGTCACAAAGTTCTAATTGTGAAGTTATATTTCATACCGTACCTTAGAGTGACTGCATTTTTTCACTTAAACTCTCATGTACCTAGCAATATAAATTGAAAAGCTAAAGTGTGGACACAACTGGCAGGTGGATATTGTTTTCTCAAAATCGAAATACATTTTTATATGATTTTTTATCTGCCTTTGCTTATATTCTAACTTAGGTATTTGATTGTGCTAGTGTTGGCTGTTGTTCGAGATCAAGTTATCTCGTCAAACAGCCATCTCAGGTTAATTAAGTCAGAAAAATCTGGAGATCTACCCAAGGTTATTCAAATTTAAAAACGAGCGAATCTAACACGAATTGGACCAGAACTCATAATTCAAAATCGTACTAGTCACGCGCGCTGGGCGCACACTGCACGAATCTTGTCGAGCGGTGACCCCCCCTAATCCGACGGCCTATATACAAGCTCCGTCAAGTACACCGACCCAGGCTCCAGAGCACGCGTCTTCGTCCTCCTACCCCATCTTGCTAACACTCCCCCTCCCCCAAACCCTCCAAATCCTACCCCGCGTCCCCTGCAAACCCTAGCCCGTCGCGACAGGCGACATGGCGCTGGCGGCGCCGGGGCAGCTCAACCTCAACGAGTCGCCTTCGTGGGGTTCCCGCAGCGTTGACTGCTTCGAAAAGCTCGAGCAGATCGGGGAGGGCACATATGGGTACGAATCCATCGAATTCCCCACAATCCATCGAATAGGCCGCCACCGCCGCCGCCTGCACGTCTGTCCTGTTCGACCGCGTTAACGCGGCGTTTCTTGTGCATTTTGTGATTGTTTCTAGGCAAGTGTTCATGGCGAAGGAGACAAAGACACAGGAGATCGTGGCGCTCAAGAAGATCCGCATGGACAACGAGCGCGAGGGCGTGAGTATCTTCTCCGATCGCGGCTTGCGTTTTGAGGTTCGTAGTGGTCGTGGCTCTCATCTATCTCGAATCCGTCGCAGTTCCCTATCACGGCCATTCGCGAAATTAAAATCCTCAAGAAGCTGAACCACCCGAACGTCATCCAGCTCAAGGAGATTGTCACCTCGCCAGGTTCGGCGAATTCGAATTAGAGCATTGCACCTGTTGATAGCGCTCTTTGTCCATAGGACTAACAGATTTTAAAAAATCCGCAGGCCCAGAAAGAGATGAGCAGGGGAGGCAAAGTACTTTTTTAACAGAAGCTCTATTTTCAGTTGCTCTTTGTTGCATGTTTTTTATGTAGCTTTTGTTGGATGTAGTCGAGGGTAACAAGTACAAGGGGAGCATTTACATGGTCTTCGAGTACATGGACCATGACTTGACAGGGTTGGCAGACAGGCCTGGAATGCGATTCACCATACCACAGATTAAGGTAAAAACCATCCGTATGTGTATGATGGTTATTGGTTGGCAGAAGGTGTTGGTCATGATTTGATGTCTGGTACATTACCAGTGCTACTTGAGGCAACTCCTTATGGGACTTCACTATTGTCATATCAATCAAGTTCTGCATCGAGATATTAAAGGTACTGTGGCAGATGCATCAGAATCCTATTTCAGGGTTATGTTATGAATGTATTTTTCTCTTGCGTTGCATTGAGCTATAACATACATTCTACACTAGCAGGATCTAATCTCTTGATAGACAATGAAGGCATCTTAAAGCTTGCTGATTTTGGTCTGGCAAGATCTTTTTCAAATGATTACAATGGACACCTCACTAACCGTGTCATCACCTTGTGGTACAGGTAGATATTCTATTAGCAAGTTGTTATTATTGTTATGCAAGTTACATATACCTACTTCTAGTTATAAACTGCTGGCCATTACATTGGATGATGAGACCTCCAGAGTTGCTGTTGGGAAGCACAAAATATGGGCCAGCAGTTGACATGTGGTCCGTGGGTTGTATTTTTGCGGAGCTTCTCTATGGAAAGCCGATCTTGCCTGGGAAGAATGAGGTATGGTTTGTTCTACCTTTGAACCACCATGACCCTGTAATTCATGTCATAGCTTGTCGAGTCTTTGACACAAGGTTCCTGGAAGTACTTTGATTTCCAAGTAAAAATATCTAACTGGGCTAGGGTTCTTAACTTGAAACAATCAGTATTTTCTGAGAGCAGTGTTTCTAGTAATGTAGCTGTAGGATCGAAGAGCACGTGAAAAGCTACCAGAGGAGGGTGAATGGTAGATTTAAACTTTTTAGCGGAAGCAACAAAAACCCCCTCGGCAGAAAATTGATCTGTTAAAGAAACCGTGTATACGACTGATCTAAATGTGTTCAATCGTGACAAAAGTGGTATATATTATAGAGAATCAAGTTAAGAAGACACGACAACAAGAATCACGGAAATCCGTCAAGAAAAACTTAAGTTATGATGGAAAGATCAAACGAGGGTCAATCTGTTCTACTCGAGTAAAAACCAGATCTGCAACACTGCAAAGAAACTCGTGTAGATCAGAAACTACAAATCTAATGACCGTGAAATTTTCACAGGTGATAGATAATCAAGTTGTGAAGACAACCCAAAAAGAATCACGTCAATTGGATCTGTAAAACTCGAGTTATGGTCAAAATACTGAAGCACTGTCGTGCTGTCCAGAAACTCGACGAGAAAGACTTGATAAAAACAAGTCGGACGAACAAGGCACAAAAGCTACTCTAAATTACGAATTTTATTGATCAAAACATAAGAGGAACAACCCAAGGTCGTCTTACCACGAGCTCTAGCCTCCCTTGCGTATATAACCAGCCCGGAGGCCAACCCAATCCAAAATAGGACTCTAATCCAACTCAGTTTCTGAATTGAAACTTTCCATAACTGCTCAAGACTCTTCTATATGCAAATAGAAGTAATCTTAAGACTTCCAAACACCTTAGGAACGTATCCTACATTCCTAAAACAACTTAACTTCGTGTCCCACACGAAATCCTATCATAACCAACTCAAATCTTTTCATATTTGAGCCATAACCGACTCAGCCGCAGCCTGAGTCTATAATCTAGCCGGTTGGACCTTTCCTACTAATTCTTTACGTCCACATCTCTTCATCACGCCTTGGAACCATGTTGTCACGTTCATGCACTCCTTGCACACGTGCAAACACCTTCCAACAACGTCCACGATACCTTCATATGCATTGTTCTTGATCAAAACATGTTGCGTGACCTCCCGATCAACTCAACCATAATTCCTCCCGAACTTGGTTGTTGAACCTCATCTTCTCTCTAAGACTAGTTCAATGGATCCTGTCACCAGCCATATCTTGAACTCAAGCAACACCTGTACATGAATAAACAACCAATACTTTCGAGCAAAAGTCCGCGACTTGACTCACGTTAGTTCTGAAAACCACAACACATTACGTGAACACCTCACATAAGCATATTGCAAACCATATCAAAATGTTAACCACCGTAAACAGCCATAACACTTCAAAAACTTAGTAAAAGAATACTAAGCAAACTTTCTATAGATGTAAAGCAAGTTTGAAACATTTGCATCGTAAAAACAGAACCATTGCGATTTAGCCCCGGACCTTGCCAAATCTAACCGGATCTTGAGCCAGAGCTTACCAAAGCTAACATAATCTAGCACCGGAACTTACCAAAGCTAGTTGGACCTACCGTCGGAGCTAACTAAACACATGTCGGACCTAGCCATAGCAAGTCGGACCTTACGTCGGATCTTGTCGGAGCTCGGACCTAGAGTTGGATCTTGACAAAAAGAGTGTTTTGGCAGGATTCAAAATTTTTATCGTCATAGCTAATGTATTCAGCACACATAGGTCTCACAGTAGCCTACCCTAACATGCCTGGGAAAAAGGCTTTGTTGTTGTTGTAGTGTTTCTAGTAATGCCTTATTTTACTGAAGTTATCCTAAAAGCTACTATGTGGCTCTTGTCTTCTATTTGACTGACTATAGTATTGGAACTTTCATGTCAAAATTCTTATAAAGTATTTGATGTTACCAACATCATGATCTCTAGTACTTATTATCTACTTCATACTTAAGTGTAAGGACGCCTTTAAAATAAGAGACCCAGAACATATGACGGAGTATAGCAAATAGGCAATGAGAAACAAATAAATTAGATGTGGCATGCTCTGGAAGAATTACACGTTGTATGGTTCACCTGCCTATCATACTACATTTTATCTTAGTCGAGGGAGGTGACACACAATCTACTCTTGCAGTCCAGTCATATGAATAATGATCTGATGTGCTCTCCTTTTATATTGATTGGATATGCTTGGTTGTGTTTAAGGAATTAGGTGGGATCTTGTCCAAGATCAGCATTACTGCATCATAAAGCTTTTGGCCATTGTGGATGAACTGCTTACTCCACATTACTTAGGATAATACCACTCTTTTGAGAATCATATATACAACATTACTCCCTGTCTAGCTAAGCAACAGGCTATAGTTTTCTGCAACCACTTTCTATTACCAATATACACTAACTTTTGTTGCTCTCTGTTTTTTTATGCAGCCGGAGCAACTGACCAAAATATTTGAACTTTGTGGCACACCTGATGAGCTGAACTGGCCGGGTGTCACAAAAATGCCATGGTACAATAATTTCAAGCCTTCTCGACCGATAAAGAGACGTGTCAAGGAGGCTTTTAAGCAGTAAGTGATTAGTATCATGCTATCTGTTCTCAACCATGTTGTTTGAAGATTGCCTGGCTATCCTTACAGAAGTGTGTTTGCGTACTTGTTTCTTTGATTCCAGTTTTGACCGCCATGCTCTGGATTTACTAGAGAAGATGTTAATGTTGGATCCATCACAGGTGAATTTACAAGCATCAATATGTTTTTGATATGTGAAATGACTAGGCTCCTTTCCATGCATAACCCTAAATTGGTCTTACTTTGCTGTTCAGAGGATATCGGCAAAAGATGCACTTGATGCGGAATACTTCTGGACTGATCCTGTGCCAGCGGAGCCTAGAAGGTGTTGCTTGCCCCCTTTTCCCCTTTATTCTTGCTGGTTGCCAGATTAACTTGCTCTAAATCGATTATACTGTGCTTTGACTCTTGAATTAATTGTATCCGTTTCATGTATGCGAATGCAGTCTGCCAAAATATGAGTCATCACATGAATTTCAGACTAAGAAAAAGCGCCAACAGCAGCGGCAAGCTGAAGAAGCAGCAAAGCGACAGAAAACACAGCATCCTCAGCCGCATTCACGTTTGCCACCAATCCAGCAATCAGGCCAACCGCATGCACAAGTCAGGCCAGGCCAGCCTATGAATCCCCATCCTCCAATGGCAGCTGGAAGCCATCATTATGCAAAGCCCCGTGGCCCAGGAGCGCCAACCAGGTACCCGCAGAGTGGGAACCAAAGTGGAGGATACCAAAATTGCGGAGGGCAAGGCGGTGGCTACGGCAGTGGCCCTTATCCTCCTCAGCAAGGCCGAGACCCTCATCCATACCCTGGTGGGGGGGTGGGCGGAACCGGTGGCCCCAGGGGTGGAAGTGGCTATGGGGTTGGAGGAACAAACTATCCGCATGCTGGCCCTTATGGTTCTTCTGGTCCGGCCAGAGGTCCGAACTATAACCAACAAGGTGGTTCACGCAACCAGCAGCAGTATGGAAACTGGCAATAGTACATCATAAAATTTACACCATGCGGCTGTACTCAGGTTTTGACGTCGGAGAATGTATTTTTGGGGAGTGTTGTGAGATTTGATATTGTAACAAGAGGTTTAAAATCCTCTATTTTAACGAATCTTATGACTGAACACCGGATTTCACAAGTCATCTGGTCCGGCCAGAGGCCCGAACTACACCAATAAAGTGGTTCGTGCAAGCAGCAGTATGGGAACTGGCAATAGTACATCACTAGCATTTTAAACCATGCTGCTGTGCTTGGTTGATCAGTAGCGGCATATTTAAAACCATTTCAAATCAACCATGCCGTCGTCATCACAACACGATGCACGCCATTGCCGGCTGATCAGTAGCGGCATATTTGTTTAGGGACACTAGCGTATCCATCCAGTGCGCAAAGTTTGTCAGTATTTATGCGCACAGTCGATACACACCGGTCCATTCCACGCTCATGCATGTGCTCATATATATCAGAGGGGAAAAGACTAAACTACCCCTAACCCTAATCCCTCATTGATGACTAAATTACCGCTGTATTACCCACACAATTATAGAGTCTAACATCCCCCGCAGTCACAACATCTAGCCACTACAGATGTTGAGACTGGATCGAAACCCGAAGAACAACGACGACGGGAGGCCCTTCGTGAAGATGTCGGCGAACTGCGTCGTCGTCAGGACATGGTGTACCCGAACCTCGCCACGTGCAACTCGCTCACGAACAAAATGGAGGTCGATCTCTACATGCTTTGTGCGCTGATGCTGGACCGGGTTGGTGGAGAGGTACATGGTGCTGACGTTGTCGCAGTAGATCAGGGTGCTCCTGGCGACGGGAGTGTGGAGCTCCTGAAGCGGCTGCTGAATCCAGGAAGCCTCATCCACGCCGTTAGCCACGACGCGATACTCCGCCATAGCACTCGAACGCGACACCACGGGTTTTCGCTTCGAGGACCAGGAGACGAGGTTACCGCCCAGGAAGACGGCGTACCCAGAGGTAGACCGGCGAGTGTCCGGGCAGTCTGCCCAGTCAGTGTCGGTGTACACGACCAGCTCGGAGGTTGCGTCACGTCGAAGGAGGAGGCCGTAGACGAGGGTGCCTCGTAGGTACTGAAGAATCCGCTTCACAGCGGTGAGGTGCGGCTCCCTCGGATCATGCATGTGGAGGCACACCTGCGGAACCGCATAGGAGATATCCGACTTGGTGAAGGTGAGGTACTGAAGAGCACCTGCAAGACTCTTGTAAGTAGTGAGGTCAGTGACGGGTGTCCCGTCGGTAGTGGAGAGCTTCGCCTGAGTATCCACTGGAGTGGAGCACGACTTGCACTCAGCCATGCCCGGTCGCTGGAGGATATCCAGGTAATACTGTTGCTAGTGAAGGAACAAGCCGCCTGGTTGGTCCTCGACAGCAATACCCAGAAAGTGGTGAAGGCGGTCCAGATCCCTCATAGTGAACTCCTGCTGTAAAGCAGAAATAGTGCGCCCAAGAAGAGTCGGACTGGACGCTGTGAGTACAATGTCATCGACGTACAGTGGAAGGTAATCAGTGTCACTGCCACGTCGATAGACAAGCGAAGTGTCCGACTTAGCTTCGACGAACCCCTATGATACCAAGAAGAAGGCGAACCGTCTATACCAGGCTCTCGGTGCCTGCTTCAGACCGTACAGGGATTTGTTCAGCTTACAGACCATGTCTGGGTGAGTTGAATCAACAAATCCTGTCGGCTGACTGCAGTACACCGTCTCGGTCAATGTACCATGGAGAAAGTCATTCTTGACGTCCAACTGATGGACGGGCCAAGAACGCGAGGGAGCCAGCGACAGAAGTACGAACCGTCGCCGGCTTCACCACCGGGTTGAAAGTCTCGTCGTAGTCGACTCCAGGGCGCTGAGTGAAGCCCTGAAATACCCACCGAGCCTTGTACCTCTCCAAGGTATCGTCCGCCTTCTTCTTATGTGTGAATACCCACTTGCCTGTGATAACATTGCCACGACCGGGGAGGGGAACTAGGTCCTAGGTCCGGTTGGCAAGCAGGGCCTCATACTCTTCCTCTATAGCGCGGCGCCAGTGAGGGTCGGCGAGGGCGCTACACACAGAAGTAGGTATGGGTGAGATCGAAGAAGAGTCGGTCGGTGGAGATGTCGTCGACGAAAAAGCAGCTCCGGCGAAGCACTCAACCGGCCGGAGACTCCTGGACGCACGTCGAGTCACCATTGGGTGGACGTGACCAGGATCCTTGTGGAGAAGAGGAGGGTTGTACACCGGTCGCTCGGGTACAACAACATTCTCTCGTCGTGGGTAGACGAGAGTGGGTCTCGAGGCCGCGCGTGGCGCAGCTGGAGCAGGGACCCCATCCCGCGCTCGTCGCTGGTAGATAAGTGCGGGGTCGGCAAAGCGAGAAGTCATCGTCGGTGTTGCGCCTGTGCGTCCGGTGACGTCGGGCTCGCTGCAGGTGACATAGGGGAAGCCGAGGCCGCGCATGGCGCAGCTAGTGACGTAGGGGTCACCCGAGGCGCAGCAGGCGATGCCGGAGACGTAGATGCCGCGCATGGCGCAGCTGGTGACATCGGGGCCACCTGAGCTACAACAGGTGACATCGGGCCCACCCGAGGTACAGCAGGTGACGTCGGGGAAGCCGAGGCCGCACGTGGTGCAGCTGGTGACGTAGGGGTCAGCCGAGGCACAACAGGTGATGTCGGAGGCGTCGGTGCCACACGTGGTGCAGCAGGTGACGCGGGGGGCACCTGAGGCGTAGCGTGTGTCGAACCTGCAGAAGAAAGAGGCCAAGGCAGCTCTGGAGCAGCCTCGCGGTCAGTAGGAAAAAGAGAATCCAGCTCTGTGGTGGAACCGGAAGAGGTGGTGGAGAAAGGAAAGGAGGACTCTTCGAAGACAACGTGCCGAGAGATCAAAAGACGGTGAGTAGTGAGATCGAAGCACCGGTACCCCTTATGGTCTAGGGAATATCCGAGAAAAACACACCGTGTCGAGCGGGGCGCAAGCTTATGCGGGGCAGTGGCGGAAAGGTTAGGGTAGCAAGCACACCCGAAAACTCAAAGGTGATCCTAAAGAGGATTGGTGCCATATAGAGCAAAGTAGGGGGTGGAGGCACAAATCTCCTTGGTAGGAAGACGATTAATCAGAAGTGTGGAAGTATGGAAAGCCTCCACCCAGTATCGTGCTGGAACAGATGCCTGGAACATCAGAGAGCGCATGACATCATTGGTGGTGCGAATCATGCGCTCTGCCTTGCCGTTTTGAGGAGAGGTATACGGATGGCAGTATGGAGAACCTCCACCCAGTATGGGGCTGGAACAGATGGCTGGAACATCAGAGAGCGCATGACATCATTAGTGGTGCGAATCATGCTCTCTGCCTTGTCGTTTTGAGGAGAGGTATACGGACAAGACATGCACAGCTATACACCATGTGCGGAGAGAAAGTTACAAAACACAGAGTTATCGAACTCGCGTCTGTTATACCCCATGTGGGGACAGCTTGGATGGTGCGTCCAAACTGAGTGGAAATCCAAACAAAGAAGTGAGAAAGAGTAACAAAAGCTTCAGACTTCAATCGTAATGGAAAAATCCAGGATAAGTGAGAAAATCATCAATGATCACCAAGTAATAATTAAAGCCCGATACACTGGTAATGGGTGATGTCCACAAATCACAATGTATAAGACCAAAAACGTGCTCAACATGAGTCACAAAAGTGGGAAAAGGAAGCCGAACATGGCGACCAAGCTGACAAGCATGACATAGGGAGTCATGTGTGCACCTAGAACACGAGATAACAGAACTACTGGACAACTTCGACATAGCATCTGCACCAGGGTGGCCAAGCCGGCGATGCCAAACGGTGGATGAAGCTGTCATAGTCAAAGCAAAAGGCGGTGATGCAGTGGAAGTAGGAAGCCAAAGTGTGTATAGGGACCCCGAGCTATCACATCAAAAAAGAGGTCACCGGGTAGAAAGATCCTTCACAGACAAACCAAACGGATCAAACTCAATGGAAACATTGTTGTCAGTGGTAAAACGATAGACAGAAAGCAAGTTTTGAATGATATCCAGAGCGACAAGAATGTTTTTAATCTGGAAAGAACCCGGAAGATCGGAATCACCTACTGAGGTGACCGGAAGAACAGACCCATTCCCAACAACGATAGATGAAGGAAAAGAGGGATTAGGAGGGTGGGTGGAAGAGAGTATACCAGCATTTGGGGTGGTATGGTATGACACTCCGGAATCGACTATCCAGTCAGCACCTGGTGGAGTAAGGTGCATGGTGCTGAAGGAAGAAGCCAGCGACCGTCGATCCCACGTCGAGGGTGGCTCCTGGAGTGGTGCCGACGGCTCCGAGTACCCAACAGGATAGTCGGTGCCTCCATAGGTTGAGGTTGACTGTCCGCCAGAAGGGTATCCAGGCCCACCATAGGCCTGAGTCGGCGGCCCACCAATACTGTAGGCTGGTCCATTGTAGCCCGAGGTGGCTACGAACGCCGGTTGGGGACGTGGTGGTCGTGGAGGCTGAGAACCCAGAGACGGCCCAGGCCACATGTAGATCTAGCCAATCCACGGGTTGTAGAGTGTGGGCCAGGGTGCACCTCCCCGGCCGGTAGCACCACTACCACCAGTAGCCGGAGTAGTGGGTGTAGGAGTGCCGCCTGCACTGCTACCTCCTCCACGGTCGTCGTGCTTGCCTCGGCGGTGACGATTTCCATCTCCAGTACTGGCAGAAGTGCCTGGGGTGGAAGGTGGTCGTGACGGTGGTCCCCCAGCAGCTGGTAAGGGTGGACGAGGGGACTGCTCAGAGCCATAAAAGGTTGTGGCAGACCCAGAGCCAGTAGAGCCTCCTGTAGTGATCTCCTCAAACTCAAGGTCAGACCAACCTTCTAGAAGGTAGGGAGTGGGTCCAGTCGGAGTAGCCACGTCCGTAGGTGACAATAGCGCTCATTCAGGCCCTGAAGGATCCGAAGAATAAGAGCGCTGTCAGTGACCGGCTTGCCAAGGTCACGTAGAGCATCCACCATGCCCTTCATCTCCCGGTAGTAGGTGGAGATAGAGCGGTCACCTTGGACAGTATTCTAGAACCGAGTGCTTATGTGGAGGGATCGAGTCGCGTGGTTCCCTAGAAACCGCTGCTCAAGGATCAGTCAGGCCCGTCGAGCAGTGCTGCCACCGCGCTGCCTGACGATGTCCTGTAGCTCCTCGGACAGGGAGCCAAGGATCCAGGATAGGACCATGCTGTCCATGCTGATCCAGGAGACCTCCACTGAAGAATCGTCCTAGAGGACGTGGTCGTCGAGGCAGTAACGCCTCAGTGTGAGGAGCACCAGGTCACGCCACCGGGCATATGAAGTGGACTCGGAGCTGAGAACAATCGGCACGAGAGTCCAGATGTTCTGAATCCTGGCGGCCTGCGCATGAAGAGCCGCCACAAGTGAAGCTGAGTACGTACCAGCGTCCGAGGGAGGCTCGTGGGCAGCACTCATCGGTCGGTGAGCACTCTCCTCGAGCTGGTGAGATAGAGTGACCACGGAGGCATGCTCCTGCTCCAGGGCGAGAGCGACTGCCCGCTCGCACTCGTGAGAGGCAGCCAGAGCTGCGGCGATGTCGGAGGTACCCGTCGTGTCGGTGCCGTAGACGGAGACAGTAACCTCGCTGTCAGCAGCAGCGCTAGTAACTGGAAACGGGAGCACCATTGGAACGGTGGTCATGGTGCTCCCATCGTCGTCGAGACCGGTGGACGTAGCGGCTGGATCGTGAGGCCCGAATGTAGTACCTGCCACAAACACAATTGCAGCGACAGGTTTGTCGGTGATACCTACGAGAGGTTCACCGGTGACCGGTCCGGTCTTCGGAGATGCTGCGGTGGCGACAACTGCCGGCGTGGGGTGGGAGGCGTAGGTCGATCTAGTGTTGGGTGGCAGCGCAACAGCGCATGCAGAGGAGACGGCGCCACCAGGGGCGGCGGCGGCGAGGTAGCGTGCGGCCCCGGGCGCGGCGGCGGCCGCACCAGTGGGCGCAGCAGCCAAGGGCGCGGCGGCGGTGGCATGGGGCCTGGCGGCGCCAGCAGGGGCGCGGCGGCGGCGGCGTCGCTGGTCCAGGGCGCGGCAGCACCGGCGGGCATGACCTAGGGCGCGGCGGCACCGGCGGGCATGACCTAGGGCGCGGCGGCGTGGGCGGGCGGCGCTCCAGCGGGGGCGGGCGGCGGCAGCGCGAGCCGAGGCTGGCGGCGGCGGGTGGGCCATTAGGGTTAGGGTTAAGCCCTAATTCTAATCAATCCTAGCTAATGATACCATATTAGAGGGCTAATAGAGGGTTGTATTAGATGATAATGATAATGAGGATACAGACTCCATTATATAGAGGGATTAGGTGAGGGGAAAAAACTAAACTATCCCTAACCCTAATCCCTTACTAATGACTAAATTACCCCTGTATTACATATATAGTCATGTGGGGCCGCAAGCTTTGTAAAATCTCTCAACAGAAATGCACGCCACACCGGCCACATGCGTCCGCTTCACGGTGCACGGACAGAGTTTCCCAGCGGCGCGACGGCCCAGTTAAGAAAGCGGCGCTTCACCGGCTGCCGCGGTGATGGTGACGGTGGTGCCTGGCATGGTCGTTGCCGTGGCCGCCGTCGTGGTCGTCTAGCTGCCATCCGTGGCGGTCGGGCTGGACCCACCGGCCGTCGCGTCCGCGGACCATGCCCTTGTTCTCGTCCTGGCGCCAGCAGGGTGGCACGCCGTGGTGGTCCTTGAGGAAGTCGCACGACTTGTTCACCAGCGCCGGGTCGCGCCCGCTCGCCAGCACGAACCGCTCCCCGCGCCCGTGGTACCTGCACGCACACGCGTTCCCGCTGATGAGTCACTTCGGTTCGCGGAAGAATCATTGTGAATGGTGACAACGACGATTGTATAACTATATAAAGAAAACGATTTCGCAGCGTGTCCAATCTGCCAAAGTTTGTGGTGGTTGCTGCTCTCCTGGCTGCTGCAGTTCGCCAACAAATGCAGCCAGAGCATGATAAACGTGCCTGCGACAGGGCGGTTCCGGTCAGTTTGCTGCCACGTTATCTCGTGGCACCGGAGCATGCATGCTCTGCACGTCTGCACTCGGTCCCCGCGATCCATGAGATACGTGCAAAACGTGTTGTTTATTGGCACCGTGACAGGTTTTGGACAGTGCACGCAGCATTTCAATACGATCGCGATACATAATCTTTTGTGTGGGGATTTGCCAAACGCACATGTGTCTTATAAGTATATATATTGATGTGCATACTCCGCTCATCTACGTCACAGCCTAGCGCCTCCTTAGAAAACCGTGCCTTGTCGCCTTGTGCTGGCCGAATCAGCGAGCATCTCTACCGCATCGGAAGCCCAAGCCAGTAAGCCACCGTCATTAGTTTGGAGGTTATCATAAGCCGGATCATTTGCACACCATCGAATCCGCCTCCCCGACCAGTTCTTTATGTGCAGCATGCGTAGCGCGAGCACGTTTCTAGTATCTTATAGTACTTGCTCCTACATAAATTATTAAAGGAGGTCACATCGGTGGCTACTTAGCCGTCACACCTGTTAATTAGGCTCTTACCGTCAGCTCCTAAAGATACATACGACTAGTATGACTTAAATCTGTGGCCATCACGTCGGATTCCTGGGCCACACGCACGCACGCACGCAACCATCGAGTTGCTGTCATCTGACGCTCTCTGGACGAGATGAGAAGACACGCTAGCGCCACGATGCTTTTCCGTTGTGTTGACACTAACTTAGCTCTCCCGTTGTGTTGACACTAACTTAGCTCTCACTCCGGCCAATTACTTTTGTCAAGGGCAGGGAGGTGTACGTACCCGTCGAGCAGGTGGAGGTGAGCCTCGAGGTCGTGGAAGCATGCCGGATCGAGCGTGTCCTTGAGGAACGGCGACCGCTTGTGGTCCAGCGCCAGCTCCACGCCGACGTGGGTGTAGCACCACGGCACGCGCAGCAGGCCCTCCGCCACCCGCCGCACCAACTCCGGCGCGCCCTCGTTCACCAGGATCCCGGGCATCCTCGGCACGTTGTCGTGCACGTTCACCACACGCAGCGCCTTCACCCCGAGCTCCGTCTCGAACCGCCGCTTGAACGCTGCGTTGCCCACCCGCGGGCCCCCGAACGAGTACACGCACACCGGCGCCGCGGCCTCCCCGACGCCGTCGTCGCGGTTGGTGCCGGACTCGGCAATGTCGTACGCGCTCAGCGTGGCGAGGGCGCCGCCGAGGCTGTGCCCCGTGACGGTGATGCTCACGTCCTCCCCGAGCGCGCTGTAGCGGCCCACGAGGCGGTGGACCTCCGTGAGGACCTGCTCCCGGGCGGAGTACTTGCAGAAGCGGCAGGTGGGGTCCTTGTCCGTGTACAGGTCCACGAAGCCGGACAGGACCTTCACCTCGGGGTCCGGGCAGGGGAGGCCCTCGTCGGCGACGGGCCGGAGGAAGTCCATGAGGTCGGACACCCACTCCAGCCGGGTCACCGTACCGCGCCACGCGATGGCGATGTCGCGCCGACCCAGCCGCGCCGTCTCCTCGTCGGTGGACACGGCCACGTAGCCGATCCAGTTGGCGCGCTGGCTCCAGATCTTGGCGCCCGCGCGGGACTGCGGGAAGAGCTTGGGGAACCGGAAGTTGGACGTGGCGTAGAGGTAGCGGGACACCGCGTACCGGCGCGCCGCGGACGGCATGCCCAGGCGCTCGAACAGGTCGCGCCGCGGGTACTTACAGCTACCGCAGTACCGGGACGACGGGTCGTAGTCGAATGCGTCGTAGCACGCCTGCGCCATCTCGCCGTACTGGATGAGCTCCGACCGGAGCAGCGGGTCCATCGGGTCCAGGAGCCCCGCCCAGTCGTCGCGCCCGTGGATCTCGCGCCACCGCGCGGCCATCCCGTCCCGGTGCGCGTCGTCAGGGAGGTACGCGTCCTCTTCCTCCTCGTCCTCCACGTAACCACGGTATTTGGCGTGCGCGACGTCTTGCTCGAGCTGGACGACGAGGGAGGCGGCCGCGTCGTCCCTCGTGGCCCCGGCGGGGAGCCGCGCCGTGCACGTGCGAGTGGTGACGAGTGGTCGGCACGGGGCCGCAGCGCGTAGGAAAGAGAGATGTGTGCCGGTGGTGGCGCGGCGCCGGCGGGGAAGGGTGGGGAGCTGCAGGTGGAGCTCGCGGCAGGAGACTGGCGCCATTGGAAGGCGAGCCGCGAGCGCACGTCCGGTGAGTGATGAACGGAGCTGCGCGGAGAGGGGTAGTCCCTGTTTTGTGCGGGTGTCCACCGGACCGGGGCGAGGCGGGGGGAGACAATTGGAATTGTCTCAGGCGGGGGGATGGAGGTCAAACTAGTGCATCAGCCTATTTAATTTGTCTTTTTTCTTGCTTTAGGCCACGCCTAGAACCCTCTGATGTCGTTCCAATTTTTTTCACAATACACGACGTCTGACATCTTTTGCTGGTTTATCTGTCCACTCATATGCCATCTATTTGTGAATAATTATCATTTCAGGCGAGATCTTTGAAATGGCTCAGCTGTGGAGCAGGAGCGACAAGGCAGTGCATCATCAAACGTGGACAGGCAGGGTGGTGGCCTGGTGGGCACGGTCGGTGATGGATCCGCGATGGCGACGATGAGTTAATGGCGGACTGACGAGAACAGGGTAAAAGGAGAAGGGCAACACAAGGAGGTGACAAGTTTTCCTTTATCAATCACAAGAAGAGTTGTGGAGATCCTCGATCGGAAGTGTCGGCAAGGCGAGCACCGCGCGTCGTCCCACACGGGAGGATGGCGACGGAGTTTGCTCGACCGACGTCACAAAGTTCACCAAAACATGTAGAGGCATCAACGACGAAGTGGTCATTTGCTTATTAAGCTCGTGGAGGCGCGGTACAAGAAGTAGGTAGGGAGGTATGGTCATTGGTTGAAGGCTCTGTTCAGATTCTGAATCAATTTTTTTTTATAAAAATAAACTGCGGGTGTACCAAACAGTCAGCTTCTCCAGCTGCTTATTAGTTCAATTGCTTCTTAAAATGAACTTTAAAATAGAATATAAGTTTAAGCTGCTGTTCACCAGCTTTTCAGACAAACTGCTTTTTTAACAAGTTTAAACCGTGCCAAACAGAGCCGAAAGGTGGAGGAGGTACTCGTGCCAGACCCATTCCTCGACAAGGGGAAGGAGTGGGTGCTAGCTGGCTGACCCGCACCCCCCGCGCGCCCTCACTCACCGCCCAAGGAGACCGCGGCTTCGAGGAGGGTCCCCGACACGCCACTGATGTCGACAAATACCTCTAGCGCGTCACCGTCTCTAAAGCCGTCGTTGGGAAAGGCTCCTGATGCGCCGCCGACAACGAAGTCTACTACGACGCCATCAGCTCCGAAGCCAACGGGGCTGCCTCAGTGCCGGGTGCGCCTCCAGCCCCGAAGCCGGGAGTGCGGAAGGCCTCTGACCCTTCTCCGGCTCTGAAGCCGACAGAGGCGAGTGGTTCCAGCCCCCCGCACAAGAAGCTCCGTGCGTCTTGGAATTTCCAAGCCTCTAGGTACGACGCGAGTCTTTAGGGTAGATTGCAACACAGGGTTCTTCGCTTGTGAGATTGACTTCAGCGCTTTTTTTCATAGGGCTTCTCCGCAGAGTGCTCCTCCCCCTCCGCAGCAGCCCAGGGGCCATATCCCCTTCGCCGCCGAAGCTTACGGAGGCTCAGCGCTGTTGGAGCTAGCACCTCGACTGGCCCTAGATGCTGACACCCAGGACCTTGAGGCCACCTGGCCAGCAGATGCGGACGTCCCTGGTGGAGGCGCAGCTGCTCCGAGGCAAACTGCAAGCCATCCTCCTTCCCCTTTGCAAGCTGCCGTGGTGGCTGCCCCACCGGAAGACGAAGGACAGATGGAGGCCGCGGCGGTTCCCCTCTTGCGGATGCGTGAGGCTGTCCCCCTCCCCAAGGTCATGAAGGTGGCTCACTCCAGCCTCGAGCAGGTGTAGGAGGTGTTCGACCGGGAGTGGGCTGACCTAAGGGCGGAGCGGGATCGCCTCAAGAACTACGGCGAGCTGCTGAAGGAGCGGGTCCAGTCCGCCAAGGAGAAAGTGCGGGCGAAGGAGGAGCAGCTGGAGGTCATGCAGGAGACCCTCAACATGGAGCGGGCCGCAGTCGGGAAGCTCAACTCAAAGGCAGTGGAGCTCTTAGCTGAGGCCAAGCGGCTCCACACCATCGTTGATGCGCGCACTGAAGCTCTTTTTAAGCTGCGGGAGATACTCACCCGGCTGGAGCAGGAGCTGCACGAGAGGGAGGATGGCCTCAACTCCCGTGATGCAGCTCAGAAGGCGGAGTGGAGCACTTGGGGAAGCAACTCCAGGGCCTCCGCGATCATGAGCTTGCCGTCGCGTCCAAGGAGGCCTCCCTAGATCGCCGAACTGCGGAGCTGGCTGCCAAGAAGGAGGAACTGGCTTCCAAGGAGCGAGAGCTCGCGAGCAAGGACCTGGCACAGGAGCTAGCCGCCACCATGAAGACAGTGTAGAAACTCCGGACTTCTCGCATCGTCGAGGCAGAGAAAGTCTGGGACTTCCTCGATCGCGCGGAGACGACGCTGGAGCCCTTTGGCTTAGGTCCTCTATGTTACGGCGGCCCGGTGCAGGAGGTGAGCCAGGTGCTCCCTGCTTTGGACTCGGCCGGAGCCAAGATGCTTGCGCTAGAGGGTGTCGTTGGGGAGCAGCTGGAAGTTGGGGGCAAGGCACTGGCTCAACTGGTTGCAGAGCATGTGCTCTCATGTTTCCGGAGTTGTAACCCCAGCATCTCCCTTGACCCGGTGGCACTGGGCTCCTATGCAGAGATGTTGGAGGCGACTAAGTCTACTGTGGAGGAGGTCACTCGACTCGTAGCTGCTAGGTTCTAGTGCCAGTAGACTCGTAGGTCTCCCGCTTGCCTTGTATGCCAGAGATCCACTTGAATAAAAAAACCTATTTGTTGAAGTCTTTTATGTCTTGAGTTGTTGAAGTATGTCTTCTGGTCCTTGGCAGCGCATGGGTCCGGAACGACTTAGCCTAGGTAGCCCTTTGCAGATGTCATGAGCCTGTCCCTCCAGGTCCTTAGCAGCTCAAGGACCCGAAGGGGCTATGACAGTATTTCTACCCCAACTCCCCTACAAACAAGAGAGAAACCGAGGGAGCCCTAGCAGTGTTGTTAGCTCATTGTAGTTGAAGCTCCGAGTTCTCCACTTGTCGTCGTGGCGGTACCGACGTTCTGCCTGCGTATTTCACCGTGATGGCCCCCTTGTAGGTGTGTCACTTAGGTTGGGGCGCACCTACCAAGAAGATTAGCAGAGGCACGACGTTGGCCACTGACCCCCTAGGAGGTCCGGGACACTAGGACCTGTTCGGACCTGTAGACATGGTAGAGAAAAGGAGTAAGCATGCTCTCTGGTCACTCCTTCCTGCTCCTAGTTTTGTTATAGCATACGGTCCTTAGCCGAGCTACGGGGCTGGGGTAATTCAGTGTGAGAGCATCCGAGTTATGGTTACAACTTTGCTCACGGGTATGATCCGTCCGGCTCCCCGATACTTAGCTACGGCGCTGGAGAGGCACATAGTGCACACTTAGGGTACGGAACCAGGCTAAACATGCTACACACCCTGGACCTCCCGCTGGCATTAGTCTTTCAGGGGAGAGACCATTTGGCTCCATAGGGCCCCCGAGCAAATGAGATAACTGAAAGATCCCGGGTACACCACAGGTACCTTAAGTGGACCCGTCTGTAGAAGGATTCCTACTATGGGTAAGCACAGGAAAAAATGACTGGCCACATGACTGGATTGGTATGGAAAGAAAACACGAAAAAGGAAGGAGCGATGCCCGGGGTCCGATTACTCTCTTATGCGTAGGTGTGTGTATGCCGGCCCCCAAGTACTCATTTGTAGCACTAGAGAGGCAAAGCAGGCAGGGTTTGGGTACGGAACCGAGCTAAGCTGGCTGCACGCGCTGGACCTCCCACGAGCGTTAACCTTTCAGCGAGGGGACATTTCAGCGCCACGGGACCTAGAACAAATGTGTAGGATGAACCCAAGACATGCCATATACTGTTGATATGCATGAGTAAGCACAAACTATATTGTAAAGAGAGAGAGGGTGGGGAGACGCAGGGTAAGATAAATTTTTCTCATATCAGGTTTATTCATAGGAGGAAACAGACTTTACAAGAAGGCAGCGACCCGCTCCAGATGACAAGAGTAGCAGGACTCCTCCGGAGTTTAGATGTTCTAAGCGCTGCTCCTAGGCTCTATGACACCCTCATAGAGAAAAAAGAGCACCAGGTCACCCACCTCGAGCCGTCTACTCCACATGAACCGCTGATGATAACGCCGGAGGGTCTGGTGGTACCATGCATTTCAAGCAGCTGCTTGCCACATACGCTCTTCGACAAGGTTGATATCTTCACGTCGGAGCTGGTCCTGCGTGGCTTTGTCGTATGCCTGGACACAGGAAGAGAGCAAGGTGATCTCCGGGGGGAGGACGCCCTCAGCCCCAATACACCAGGAAGAAGGGCGATTCCCCTGTCGCGAGGCTAAGGTACGTCCGGCTAGCAATAGTGTGCACGGAAGTCTTCTACCCAATTGGCACTATGCTTCTTCAAGAAGTCGTAGGTGCGCGTCTTGAGTCCCCTGAGTATCTCGGCGTTTTCCCTCTTGACTTGACCGTTGCTCCCTTGATGAGCAACAGAAGCCTAGCAAACTTGGATGCCGAGATCTTTGTAGTAGTCTTGAAAATCTGCACTGGTGAATTGGGTCCCATTGTCGGTGATGATTCTATTCAGGATCCCGAACCGACAGATGATTGACTTGATGAACTTGACTGCTGACTGCTTGTTGATTGTTACTACAAGGGCAACTTCCGGCCACTTGGTGAACTTGTCTACGACGATGTAGAGGTATAGGTACCCTCCAACGTATCTGGGGAATGACCCTAAGATGTCCAGCCCCCACACAGCGAAGGGCCATGAGGGCGGGGTCATTTGCAGTGTCTGCGCCGGTGTGTGGATCTGCTTTATATGGAACTGGCACGCCTTGCATCTCTTTACTAGCTCGATGACATCCTGGAGAGCTGTCAGCCACTAAAAGCCATGACGAAAAGCTTTACCGACCAGCGTGTGGGAAGATGCATGGTTCCCACACTCGCCTCCATAGATCTCTGCGAGTAAGTCGCAACCCTCCTTCTGGGTTATCCACCACAATAGGACGCCATTGGCACCACGCTAGTAGAGATCCTTTTTGTGACACCTGGTTTCAAAAATGAACCAAGTGAATGCATATGTGTGCCCAGGATGTTCATCACACATACACATGTATTCTACAAACTGAAATTCAGAATATAACCACATTCAAATAGTGTAAGTATTTTATTACAATGACTCAATGTCTCACTCATGAATATCCAACTTATTTAGCAGCAGAAGACTCTAAATGATGGCAGAAAATAACTAAAACAGCAGGCTCCAACTTCAACTCCACAGACATGTTGACAGTAGTGCGCACACCTAGTACTCCACCTGTTCCTCGAAGTATTCTTCTCCTGTAGCTGATGTTTATGTGGGAATGCAAGGGTGAGTACATGTCGTACTCAGCAAGTGCGGGAAAAGTATGACACATAGCTTACAACAAGGTAGGCAATAAAAAGGCTCATTGCAGCAAGCAAATTTTATTTCACAAATATGGTAAAAACAACAACTATTTTGAGGTGAGTTTAATCCCATCATAACCAAGTTATTCATCAACATTCCTTCATCATAATTCACCATATATCAAGTCTCAACCAGCCAATAATCTTTCTCAAATTCATCTCATCCTCATAATGATTCATAACCATCTCTTTTTCATATAATCGAAACCAAACTCATTACCATGACCCAAGACTGTCCCAAAAACCAATCCCAATGACCATACCATAACCATACCCGAACAAACATCCTATGTTTTGCCTCTAATCATGGAAGTTGGCCAGGTGCTTGTGACCGGAAGCACGACTATCATGATAGTTTTACACTCTGCAGAGGTGGCACCACTTTACCGACAAGTTCATGATTTCGTCACCCGTCGGTGACTAGAGAGAACCTCCATTATACCAGTATACAACCGTCGGTGTATGGCCAAGAGATCACAAAATAGCCTTTACAAAGGGGCTACTAGGATGTACGGACCCACTGAGGTTTCACCGGTAGGCTTGAATCTCTATTCTCCCACCCAATGGCCCCCTCTTGTGTCATGCAGTTCCCAGGGCAGTCCCTCTCGACTCCTATTCCCGCACCATCCAATGGTACATAACAAGCTAGCAACACACCTAATTAGTCAGCTAAGCCGCACCCATATTTAGCCTTGTGGTGGCACTATTTTCCTAGCATGTGCTTGCATGAACCGGTCATTAGATCTACGACAAGCAAACCACCATCTCATTCAGCAACATCCACGAACCAAGCTCGCCTAGATCTCCCCGATTCCATGCTCATCAACATCATCAAGTTCTCATCATCCCCGTATCCCGTAAGTTAAGCGAAGCAAAAAGGAAAAAAACAACCATACCCGACTCACTAACTTTCCGGCGACAAGGATGGTTAAAAAAACTAGTAAACTCCTATAAAAGGGTGTCCCATAAAGTTGACACAAACATACTAGTTTTCAAAAGTAAAACAGTTTCAAAAACATGGGATCAATATGGTCAAGGGGCACTTGCCTTGCTCCTGTGGTTCGTGTTGCTCAAACGTCTCAAAGTCTTGGTGTTGTAGTTCCTCGTAGACGGTGTCTTGAGTGTGTCCTTCTACTCACGACCACAAACATACAAAGATTATAGCAATCAATTATCATGCACAAACTTTACTCAAGATGCAATGAGGTGAATGAATGCAATTCCTATGGTGCAGCTTTATAAAACCAGTTTGTACTTGTTCTTGCATGTTTTAGTAGGCTTTCATGGGGTTTTATGGTGATCAAGGTTGCTGAGATCAAATGTGGACGTGGTGATGATCTTGACACAAGATGTAGATCAATTCCACCATCAAAAAATGACCAAAACATGGTCTGTCCACACGCAGAAGTTTTTTCTCGCAGGGGGCGAAGAAAACGGGTGCGTGGAAACAGCGGCAATGTCGTAAGAGGGGTAACGGGGACCTACCTCTCTTCTTCCTCCTATCCTCCTTGCAGCTGGACTTTTTCCCTTGCAATGGCAGCAGATGGGTTTTACTTTGGAGAAGAATAGGGCTGCGGCCAGGGCTTGGCAGCGGGGGTCTTCTTCTCCGGTAACGGTGAGGTGGGGCAGAGCTTCGACGGCGGACAAGGCAGCAGCAAAGGGGTGGCGACCAAAAGATAGAGGGGTGCGACCAGGGGGGAGTTATATTTATAAGGGGGGAAAGAGTCCTAGGGGTGGGGAACAAAGAGTCCTAGAGGTGGGGGACTTAACAAAAGAGTCCTAGAGGTGGGAGACTTAACCAAAGAGTCCTAGAGGTGGGGACTAATATTCCTAGAGGTGGGGGACTTAACCAAAGAGTACTAGAGGTGGGGGACTAACCCAAGAGTCCTAGAGGTGGGGGACTAACCTAAGAGTCCTAGAGATGGGGGGACTAACAAAAGAGTCCTTGACGTGGGGGACTAACAAAAGAGTACTAGAGGTGGGGGACTAGGGTTCCCCCCTAATGGGATGCAGCCAAGGGGAGGTGGGACCAATTAGGGTTCCCCCCTCTAATTTGGTGTGGCCAATTTGGGTGAAAATTTCCCCCAAATGTGGAGGAAATTCCCCCTAGGGGAATTTTGTGGAATTTGGGAAAATTCAGGGAAAATTGAGAACAATTTGGGAACTTTTTGGGGGAAAAATTAGGGTGGCCCAATTTGGCTATTTTATTTTCATTATTTTTCATTTCTATTTCCTTTTATCATTTTAGTAGCTTCTATATTCCTTTCTTCATTTCTTCTTCTTTTTAAATGCTTCTCTACATGAAAAATGCATGCAATGCATAGTGAAATTGAGGGTGTCACAAACCTACCCCCCTTAAAATGAATCTCGCCCTCGAGATTCGATAGAGTGGAGAAGAGATGGGAGAATTCTGCCTTGAGATCTTCCTCACGTTCCCATGTAGTTTCGGCTTCCGTGTGATGGCTCTATTGTACCTTGAACCAACGGATTACTTTGTTCCTCCTGACCCTTTCCTTCGCGTCCAAGATTTTGACGGGGTGTTCCGCGTAGGTCAGATCCTCTTGAAGCTCTAGCTCATCCATCGGTACTTGTTCTTCCGGTACTCTTAGACATTTCTTAAGCCGAGATACGTGAAATACGTCGTGCACGTCTGAGAGGTGCGTTGGCAGCTCTAGTTGATAGACTACCTCTCCTCGCTTCCCTAAAATCTTGAATGGCCCTATGTAGCGAGGTGCTAACTTGCCTTTTACGTTGAATCGTCATTGGCCTCGGATAGGCGACATCTTAAGATAAACGAAGTCTCCCACTTCGAAGGTCAATCTTCTTCGCCTATTGGGCACATAACCCTTTTGTCGTGACTGATCGGACTTCAAGTTTTCACGTATTGTTTGGACCTACTTTTTGGTGTCTTGCAGCACTTCGGGTCCGAATACTTGGCTTTCTCCGGTCTCATTCCGGAACAGCGGTGTTCTACACCGTCTATCATACAATACTTCAAAAGGTGACATCTTCAAGCTGGCATGGTAGCTATTGTTGTACGAGAATTCAACATATGGAAAGCTCTTATCCCAACTACACCCATGCTTCAAGGTGCAAGCTCTCAACATGTCTTCCAAAATATTATTTGTCCTCTCAGTTTGCCCGTCGGTTTGCGGGTGATATGCGAAGCTGAAATTCAATCATGTACCCATGGCTTCATGTAGCTTCTTCTAGAATCTAGAGGTAAATTGGGAACCTCGATCTGAAACTATCCTCTTTGGAACTCCATGACGACACACAATTTGCTCCATATACAGCTCGGCTAGTTGTGCGACGGTGTACTTGGTTCTAACAGGAAGGAAGTGGGCTGTTTTCATCAATCGGTCCACGATAACCCAAATAGAGTCATAGCCGGACTGAGTTCGTGGCAATCCGACTATGAAATCCATACTGATGTCTTCCCACTTCCACTCGGGTATTTCAATGGCTGCAATAATCTAGCAGGTCTTTGATGTTCGGCCTTCACCCGTTGACACGTATCACATAAGGCAACATATTCAGCAATGTTCCTTTTCATACCATCCCACCAATAGCAAGTTTTCAGGTCCTTGTACATATTTGTACAGACGGGGTGTATGGAATAAGGTGAGTCATGTGCCTCTTTTAGCATCGTGTCGCGGATGTGCTTCACGTTAGGGACACAAATCCTTTTACCTAACCAAAGCGTGCCATTCTAGTCTTCCTTGAAATCCTTTTCTATGCCTTGTCGGATTCTTTCCTTGATTTCCTTGATTTCTCCATCCGCTGCTTGGCCATCTCGTATTTTTTGTTCCAACGTTCAGTTCTATCACCTCTATCTCATTCAAGAACCCGAGATGTAACCGTTCAAACTCCTTACGCAGCTCGGGTGGCAGCTCCCGAACCGTGAGTTGGTGACATGCTCCCTTTCGGCTCAATGCATCAGCTACTACATTGGCCTTTCCGGGGTGATAGTTGATTCTAACATCATAATCCTTGATGAGTTCCAACCATCGACGTTGCCTCAAATTCAGATCCGTTTGCGTGAATATATACTTGAGGCTTTATGATCCGTGTAGATCTCACATCGGTGACCAAGGATGTAATGCCTCCAAATCTTCAAGGCATGTACCACGGCTGCAAGTTCCAAGTCATGTGTGGGGTAATTCAGCTCTTCTTTAATTGCCCCGATGCATAGGCAACCACTTGTCCTCCTTGCATAAGCACACATCCAAGCCCTTGTCTTGATGCATCACAATATATATCGAAGCTCTTGCTCACGTCCGGCAATACCAAGGCCGGCGCTGTCGTTAATCTATTCTTTAGCTCTTCAAAGTTGTTTTGACACGCTTGTGTCCACTGAAATGCTTTCCCTTTCATGAGTAATTCAGTCATAGGATTCACTATTTTGGAGAAATCCTTGATGAACCGGCGGTAGTACCCATCCATCCCAAGGAAACTCCGGATATCCCTCACATTCTGCGGTTGGTTCCACTTCGAAACATCCCTCACTTTTCAGGGATCAACCGATACTCCTCCCCCCGAGATAATGTGACCTAAGAACGATATCACCTTTAGCCAAAACTGACACTTGCTGAACTTAGCATACAATTGATGCTATCGCAGTTTCTGCAATGCCAATCTCAAATGTTCTTCATGTTCTTCCTCGCTTTTTGAATACACAATGATATCATCGATGAAAACCATGACAAACTTGTCCAAGTACTCCACAAAGACCTTATTCATGAGGTACATAAAGTATGCGGTTGCATTCGTTAACCCAAAAGACATAACGGTATATTCATACGAATCATACCGTGTTCTAAATGCAGTCTTGGGTATTTCGGAGGGCTTAATCTTCAGCTGGAAGTATCCCGACCGAAGATCAATCTTGGAGAAAATTCGAGCACCTTTCATTTGATCGAATAAGTCCTCTATGCGGGGCAGCGGGTATTTATTATTGATCGTCACTTCGTGGAGCGACCTATAGTCCACACACATCCTTTCGGTCCCATCTTTCTTGTCTACGAAGAGCACGGGGGCTCCCCACGGTGACGAGCTTGGGCGTATAAAACCCTTATCTAGATGCTCCTAAATTTGCTTCTTGAGCTCCACTAATTCATGAGAAGGCATCCTATATGGCCTCTTAGCTATAGGTGCAGTTCCGGGTACTAAATCAATGGCAAATTCAATGTCCCGGTCAGGTGGCATACCTGGAAGTTCTTCCGGGAAAACATCTGAATATTCTTGAACCACCTGAATGCTTTCCAATGTCGCTTCTTCAATGTGGTTCAACACTGTCTTCTCGGTTGCAGGTTGGGCTGCCTCAAACTCAATACTAGTACCGTGCCCACTCATCAGCTGCACGATCCTCTTAGCACATTGAATCACTCCGTTATGCTTGCTTAACCAGTCCATTCCAATTATTATATCAATCCCTTGGGAATCCAAGACGATAAGGTTGGCAAGAAAGTCTACCCCCTTATTTTAAGACTTACTTTTGGATATACTATATTTGTAGGAGCTATAATTCAGATTTGAAAGAAGTGATTTCCCTACTATATGCATCAAGGTGTATGAACTAAGCACCTCCTTTATTAATATCAACCTATATGAGGATGTGAACAAGTGCCAAAGCATCTCACATCTCTCTACTATGTGTGGATGTGGACATTCGCCGAAGTGTTCCACAACTCATAGTCAAGCACACAAACACAACAAATCATCATAAAAATTCAGCACACCACTCTTATTTCAGCCTACTATGATCTAAGCGTTCTTATTACAACTTTATTCAATGGGGAACCTAATCTTAATCATGAGAACCGGTGCTGTTATGGCCGTGTGATGGGGTGGTCCATACATGAGCGCACACCAATGTGAGTCGGCAGTCCATGTAGGGATAGATGACGCTGGTGCTCCATTTGTTCCTGCGTTGGCACGAGTCTCTTGTTTTTCCAGCAAGCGACCCTTCTCGCGGAGGTAGCGGACCTCTTCTTGTGCGCTTGGCGGTTACCTAACTCCACGAGCATCTTCTGAGACTTGTCAGCGGCTTGTGCGTTGGAAAGAGATCCTCCATGGGGTCCAATGATCTCCCTTCTACCACTCTTCTGATATGGGTGCATCTCACATGTAGTGTTCTCAATCTGCCCACGGAAAGCGTAGCACAGTCCGGTGAGTGCATACCATGCAGCATCATCAATAGCTTCTGCCCTTGTACCTCTCCATGTGGGTGCGAAGTGCCGGGTGACAACCCTACCATTAGATAGGATGGTTACTTCAGCCTTCCACTCTTCATGTCCGAGACGAGGGACTTTCTTGAGAAGACATTCCAGGTATAGGCTGTAGCAATCCAGAAACTCTTTAAGCTCCTTGGATATGTGTCCTCCTTCCATCCCGTCGGACCGGAATTCTTGAACTGAACAGTTGGCCCGTTCATCACCTTCATTCTCGGCCTCAGCAGGGGGTGGCTCCTCTTCAGATCCATCTCCTCCCGACATAGCTTCATGAGGCTCCACGGGGTGTAAGCCCGCGTGAAACACCTCCTGAGGTGCGTATCAATGCCGTTCTTGTGGATCATCCTCCATGTCGTCTTTGATCGGTTCCACCTCTTTCGGATCTTCTTCTTCATGCATGGAGCTACTGACCTCATCTTCATCATGAGGTTCCATATTCACCTCCTCCCAATATGGTCCGTTGGACACCTCAATGGGGTTAAGTGCACTCCCACGTGGTGGTGGACGAGTCGTTATGCGTGATGTGCTCCTAATCACCGACATCTATAAATAAGACATGAGAAATTTTAGAGAAGAAAGAAATTACTCCAAAACTTCAGAAGCTATGAAGCAAAAATGTTGCTGTCCAATAGAAGAGAAAAAGAGGGGCTGAAAATAGCACCTTGCGGTGGCTGAATTGACAATTAAAGTGCAGCAGCAAACAATTTTCGAAAATAACAGTTTAGAGGGGGTGCTCCTATGTGTTTTAGAGTGTCCATTCTACCTAGGCTTGCGTCCTGCGGTCAACGTGGCTCTGATGCCAATTTATGACACCCGGTTTTGAAAATGAATCAAGTGAATGCATATGTGTGCCCAATATGTTCATCACACATACACATGTATTCCACAAACTGAAATTCAGAATATAACCACATACAAATAGTGTTTAAGTATTTTATTACTATGACTCAATATCTCACTCATGAATATCCAACTTATTTAGCAGCAGAATACTATAAACGACAGCGGCAAATAACTAAAACAGCAGGCTCCAACTTCAACTCCACAGACATGTTGACGGTAGTGAGCACGCCTAGTACTCCACCTGTTTCTCGAAGTACTCTTCTCCTGTACCTGATATATGTGTGAGAATGCAAAGGTGAGTACATATCGTACTCAGCAAGTTCGGGAAAAGTATGGCATGTAGATTACAACAAGGTAGGCAATAAAAGGCTCATTGCAGCAAGTAAATTTTATTTCACAAATATGGTAAAAACAGCAACTCTTTTGAGGTGAGTTTAATCCCGTCATAACCAAGTTATTCATCAACTTTCCTTCATCATAATTCACCATATATCAAGTCTCAACCAGCCAATAATATTTCTCAAATTCATCTCATCCTCATAATGATTCATAACCATCTTTTTTTCATATAATCAAAACAAACTCATTATCATGACCCAAGACAATCCCAAAAACCAATCCCAATGACCATACCATAACCATACCCGAATAAACATCCCAGGTTTTGCCTCTAATCATGGAATTTGGCCAGGTGCTTGTGACCGGAAGCACGGCTATCATGATAGTTTTACACTCTGCAGAGGTGGCACCACTTTACCCACAAGTTCGTGATATCGTCACCCGTCGGTGACTAGAGAGAACCTCCATTATACCAGTACACAACCGTCGGTGTATGGCCAAGAGATCACAAAATAGCCTTTACAAAGGGACTACTAGGATGTACGGACCCACTGAGGTTTCACCGGTAGGATCGAATCTCCATTCTCCCACCCACGGGCTCCCTCTTGTGCCATGCAGTTCCCAGGGCAGTCCTTCTCGACTCCCATTCCCTGCGCCATCCAACGGTCCATAACAAGGTAGCAACATACCTAATTAGTCAGCTAAGCTGCACCCATATTTGGCCTTGTGATGGCACTATTTTACTGGCATGTGCTCGCATGAACCAGTCCTTAGATCTACGGCAAGCAAACCACCATCTCATTCAGCAACATCCACGAACCAAGCTCGTCTAGATCTCCCCAATTCCATGCTCATTAACATCATCAAGTTCTCATCATCCCCGTATCCGGTAAGTTAAGCGAAGCAAAAAGGAAAAAATGACCATACCCGACTCATCAACTTTCCCAGTGACAAGGATGGTTAACAAAAGTAGTAAACTCCTATAAAAGGGTCCCATCAAGTTGACACAAGCATACGAGTTTTCGAAAGCAAAACAGTTTCAAAAACATAGGATCAATATGGTCAAGGGGCACTTGCCTTGCTCCTGTGGTTTGTGTTGCTCAAGCGTTTCCATGTCTTGGTGTTGTAGTTGAAAAGGTTGTGACGTTGGCGGTTGTCGTCCTTTCCAACAGTGGCACTCAAAGCTCGCTGCACAATCAAAGTCATATAGTTGTTGGTCGCAGATGTACCAAGAACCTCCCCAGCACCGTCATCAGAACCTGAAATGTTAGCTGCAATAATATTTCCATCTTCAATATCAGAAGCACTAACATACTCACCATCAACAATGGCAATGATCGCCCGTTTGCTGGGGCAATCTCGTTGCATATGGCCAAGTCCCTGACAGCGGTGGCGCTTGGTGGAAGTGTTGGGTGTAGCAGTCTTTGCTACAACACCTGGAGGCGTCTAGGACTTGCTATTATCCTGTCCCCGTGATGTATAAGGCGCGGTGCTGCGTACACCACCGGTGGATGGTGGTGTAGATACACGTACGCTCGAGGAGGGCGCTGCTTTGGGTGGCACCGGAAGCTGGCGTGGAGTGAAGGTGTTGTTCCGCCGCTGCTGTTGTCGACCCTGCACTTCTTTTTCTGCTAACATAGCTAGTTGAAATAAATGTTGAATAGAATGATATTCCTTGTAATAACTATGTCCTGGATCTCACGCCGCAAGCCCCCATAAAACCTAACAATTTGGTCTTCCTGATCCTCAACTACCCCACAACGAAGCATACCTTTCTGCAACTCTTGGAAATACTCTTGGACAGTCATGTCACCCTGATCAAAGCGTTGCAATTTCTTAAGAAGATCATGTCTATATGAAGGAGGAACAAACCTAGTGCGCACCTCTTCTTTTAACGCAGGCCATGTCTGTGAGAGCAAATTTTTTGTTCTACGTCACCTCTCAATCCAAGTAAGTCTCAGCATCATAAGATCCATAAAACGGTGGGATAGAAAACATAATCTTAGCGTAAGGATCATTATCTTGTTCAGGAGCATGAGGACGGGGTCTACCTCCCATACCTTGACGATTTCGTCGAATGCAACGGTGCTGCTGTGCATCAACCTCGTCGTTATTGAAGCCATCCTCTGTCTTGTTGTGAGCATGTGCGTCAGCATCAAAGATGATAGGGGCTGGAGTTTGTTGGGGAATACGAGCCTCCACCTCGTCCAACCGTGTGGTCAGACCAGCAACACTTGTATGAAGCCTCTGAAAGGTGGTTGTTGTACTAGTCTGGTAGTTGTTGAATGCATCAGTCATCGCCCGCATCATGTCCCTTAGTTCCAGATGGGACACACAATCATTATCATCCTGAGGTGTAGAACTAGAGGTATTATCCATAGACTTATTTCTTGTCACTGTTAGTACAAAACAGAAAACAAAGGCAAAAGGATAGTGAAGGACCCTATTACTACACTCTCTGAAGTGGAAGTGGGAGTGGAAATGAAGCAGTAAGATGCATCTTACCCCGCTGTTACAAGTTTCTTACCAGCACTGCAGGTGGCCAACATTGACCGGTGTGAAAGCAAGCAGACAGTGGGTGTGATTGCAGAGGTTAACTCTTCTGCTCGAGAGAAGGTGGAGCTTGGGAAGGCTCAAATGCAGTATATGTATGTGGCACACAAGTTAGTAATGGATAGCAATGCTGAATAAGTGTCCAAAGAATTTGACCTAGTTGCTGGCCTAAAATTGTATTAGAAAAGTTGTGGCAACAAGCAAGGAACAATATCAGCAAGTTGTGAAAACAAGGATGAATGATGATGAAAACAAAGATGAATGATGATGAACAACAAGGACAATATCAGCAAGTGTTCATCATTCACACAGAAAACAGCACAAGTAGAAACCCCTTGAGCCTCCTATTTTTGTTTTTTAGCACCAGTAGAAATCAAATTCTTGTTTTTCTTGATTTTTTGATATTTTTTCTCAACCAGGGGCACAAGAATAGAAATAGCACCAAGTATTACCTCAAACCGATGAAAGATGTGATCGGTACAAACTCAGGGGTGTTTGAAATAATGGGTGCTGGAACTTCGGAGTTCAAAACGAGGACCTTCCTGATTTTTTTAATTTTTTTGAAATCACCGTGACCGGCAGAGCCGGTGAATTGTATGTAGATTTTTTCGATAGCTTTCCAGGAAAAAAATGCACCTCAACCGGAGTTCCGAGCGAAAAGTTATGCCCGTTTTAAGGAGGATACCCCGAATTAGGTTTAGGTGGTGGTGGAAACTGAAACGGATACGAATCGAATCGGTGAATGGAATTTTTTGTAGATGGCAGCGGATAGAAGAAACAAAACTGAACCAAACAAATCTAAACCAACAACCAAACTCAACCTAAGACACAAACTCAGAACTACGGATTCCTAAACTAAATTGTGCAAAAGGCTGAGCGAGGGCTATAGGTCAGGGAAAGTAAAAAAATTTGTGGCTTTTTGTGGATTATAGGACTCAAACAAAATGAATATAAAGGCACACAAGTATACCTCACGGTCAACCTGATATCTGATACCAGTTGATAGTAGAATGAGTCCCGATCTTCTGAGAGGTATGGTAAACATGATTGGGTGGAGATCTCGACGTTGATGATCCAAGGCTCCAAACGAACGGAACCCCACAATCACTACACCACTGCTCCGTTGGT
Source organism: Neostapfia colusana (assembly GCA_030760725.1). Taxonomy (NCBI): domain Eukaryota; kingdom Viridiplantae; phylum Streptophyta; class Magnoliopsida; order Poales; family Poaceae; genus Neostapfia; species Neostapfia colusana. The sequence goes on along the minus strand of JASWHV010000005.1, from coordinate 99,815,627 downwards.
TATCACCTGTGTCACACGAATGACCTTGCCACGAAGACTTTTCCTCCAAGCGTAATCAAGAACACAAGCAAGAACAGAGAAATTGCAATAAAAAATGAATTGATCACGAAGTGGGATCTCACAAACCGATGAACGGTGACACTATTCGATGACAGATTGAAAGTAAGCAAAACCCAACCCTCGTGTGGCGGCGGCTGCTGAACAGAAAGGAGTTAGGGGAGTGCAAGACCCCTGTACGCAACCCTAATGGGCTTCCACACGATACACGGGCCAGCGGCCCAAAGGACGGTGACGTAGCACCCTGACAGATTCTGGACGTTCACTTGTTTTGCCGACTCTCGTCAACTCATAAGAAATTTTGATGTGGGACCGGTTCCATTGGAAGCTTTATGTAATTCTGGTTCCAACCATGTATAGAACGTCCAAATCCAACTCCGTATGTGTCCGGGGCGTCAATTTTGGTGAAGGCAGCTCCTGAAATCCGAGGTGGAGTCGAAGTCGAGTTGGGCTTGGACTCCTCCTTAGTGTGGACGTCCTATCTCCTCCTCCTTGACTCCTTGGACTCCTCCAAGCCCTTGCTGGTCCTCTCCGTTGTTCCTAATCAATAAAACATGCATGGAAACAAGCGTAATTTCTAAAAAACAATTGACAAGGCTAGAACGTACCTGGAGATCCGACCGATGCGCACGTGCTCTAGTGATCGGTCCTTGTATTGTATGCAAAGGAGAAATGCCCTCATCATCCTCCCCCTCTTGAATTGGAGTCGTCCTCGACTCAAGCTCATCTTTCTCACCCAAGTATGGTTTCAAATTTGAAATGTTAAATGTGGGACTAACCCCAAACTCGGGAGGCAACTCAAGTTTATATGCATTGTCATTTATCTTTTCAAGAACCTTAAAAGGTCCAGCAGCACGTGGCATGATCTTGGACTTTCTCAAATCCAGGAACCTATCTTTTCTCAAATGAACCCACACCAAATCACCGGGTTCCAATTTTACCTCCTTCCTACCTTTACTAGCAGCAATGCGATACTTTTCATTCATTTTTTCAATTTGCAACTTAGTAGCTTCATGCAACTTAAGAATAAATTCAGAACGTTGTGTAGCATCTAAGTTCACAATTTCAGAATGTGGTAAAGGTAGCAAATCAATTGGAGCACGAGGATTGAAATCATATACTACCATGAATGGACTTAACTTGGTTGTGAAGTGAATAGACCTATTATAAGCAAACTCAATATGTGGAGAACACTCCTCCCACAACCTCAAATTATATTTCATAAAAGCCCGCAACATAGTATATAAGGTACGATTAACTACCTCCATTTGCCCATCAGTTTGTGGATGATAAGTAATAGAAAACAATAACTTTGTTCCCAATTCATACCATAAAGTTCTCCAAAAGTGGCTTAAAAACTTAGCATCCCTATCAGAAACAATAGTATTGGGAACACCATGCAAACGCACAACCTCATTAAAGAACAAATCAGCAACATGTGAAGCATTATCAGTCTTGTGGCAGGGTATAAAATGTGCCATTTTAGAAAAACGATCAACAACCACAAAGACACTATCCCTCCCCATATTTGTTCTAGGCAACCCTAAAATAAAATCCATTGAAATATCCTCCCAAGGTGCACTAGGAACAGGAAGAGGCATACAAAGACCATGTGGGTGAAGTCGAGACTTAGCTTTGTTGCATGTGGTGCAACGTGAAACGTAGCACTCCACATCACGCCTCATCCGTGGCCAAAAGAAGTGAGCAGCCAGCACATCCTCTGTCTTTTTAACACCAAAATGTCCCATCAAACTACTTCCATGCGCTTCCTACAACAACAAAAGACGAACGGAGCTAGCTGGAACACACAGCTTGTTAGCACGGTAGAGAAGGCCTTCACGCAGCAGGAATTTTTGCCACGTTCTTCCCTCCCTACAATTGTCAAAAGTATATTTGAAGTCCAAATCAGTAGCATATAATCTCTTTATGGTTTCCAAACCAAAGATTTTATGAGAAAGTTGAGACAACATGGCATAACGTCTAGATAAAGCATCGGCAATCACATTGTCTTTCCCTTTCTTGTGTTTAATGATGTAAGGAAATGACTCTATGAACCCAATCTATTTAACATGACGTTTGTTCAGATTAGCTTGTCCTTTAAGATACTTCAAAGACTCATGATCTGAATGTATGACAAATTCTTTAGACCATAGGTAATGTTGCCAAGTTTGCAAGACACGCACTAAAGCATAAAGTTCTTTGTCATATGTAGAATAATTCAGCGAAGGACCATGCAATTTTTCACTAAAGAAAGCAACAGGTTTACCTTCTTGAATGAGCACTCCTCCAATGCCAATGCCGCTCGCATCACATTCAAGCTCGAAGGTCTTCTCAAAATAAAGAAGTTGCAGCAATGGTGCTTGTGTGAGCTTCGACCTGAGAGCATCAAAAGCTTGTTGTTGTGCTGGTCCCCATTGAAACGACACTCCATGCTTTGTCAACTCGTGGAGAAGTGTCGCAATGGTGCTGAAATTCCGCACGAAACGCCGGTAGAAACCTGTGAGACCAAGAAAACTACGAACCTGCGTGACCGTAGTCGGAAGTGGCCATCTTGTGATGGCAACAATCTTTGCCTCGTCCACCTCAATGCCCTGCAAAGTAACAACATAACCAAGAAAATATACATGATCAGTGCAAAAGGTGCAATTCTCAAGGTTACCAAATAAACGTGCATCACGCAAGATATTAAAAACAGCACGCAAATGTTTAAGATGCTCGTCACATGACTTGCTGTAAATAAGGATATCATCAAAGTAAAGCACCACAAATTTACCAATGAAAGCACGTAAAACCTCGTTCATCAATCTCATAAAAGTGCTGGGTGCATTAGTTAAACCAAATGGCATGACTAACTATTCATAAAGTCCGAATTTAATTTTAAAGGAAGTTTTCCATTCATCACCTAAAGCCATACGAATCTGATGATACCCACTACGTAAATCAATTTTGGAGAAAATAACAGAACCACTCAACTCATCAAGCATGTCATCCAATCTATGAATAGGATAGCGATAACGAATGGTAATGTTATTGATGGCTCTACAATCAACACACATGCGCCAAGTGCCATCTTTTTTAGAAACCAAAAGAACAGGAACAGAACAAGGACTAAGGCTCTCACGAATGTACCCGCGGTCCAGAAGATCTTGGACTTGTCGCTGAATTTCCTTAGTCTCGTCGGGGTTGGTCCTGTAGGCAGCACGGTTTAGCAAGCTTGCCCCTGGAATCAAATCAATCTTGTGCTCAATGTCTCGCACATGTGGTAATCTAGGGGGTATCTCTGATGGAAAAACATCCATATACTCCTGCAAAAGGTTAGCAACAGCAGGTGGCAAAGCAATGGATGCATCCTCAATGGAATATAAAGCATGTTTGCACACTAAAGCATAGCAAATTCCATTAGAGGCATATAAGTCATCAAGATCAGATTTAGTTGCAAGCAAAACAGGAATTTTCAGCTTAATAGGTTGCTGAATTTCAGAATTAAAAACACCCTTTTGCTTAGCATTGTTCTTTTTCTCATGCTCAAATTGCACAATTTCAGTGGGAGTCATGGGGAGCAACACAATTTTCTTGCCCTTATGCATGAGAGTATACTTATTAGATCGACCATGGTAAATAGCGTCAGTATCAAACTCCCAAGGACGTCCCAACAAAAGAGAACCAGCATCCATAGGTACCACATCAAAATCAGCAAAATCATGATAAGAACCAATGGAAAAATGTATCCTTGCTGTTTGTGTTACCTTTACCTTACCATTGTTGTTAAACCATTGAATGTGATAAGGGTGGGGATGCTCCCGTGTGGTCAAGCCAAGCTTCTTGACCACCTCAACATTCACCAAATTGTTGCAGCTACCACCATCAATGATGGTATGCACACGGCAGTCCTTGACGATGAGAAACATGTTGAAAAGGTTGTGACGTTGGCGGTTGTCGTCCTTGCCAACCGTGACACTCAAAGCTCGCTGCACAATCAAAGTCTTATAGTTGTTGGTTGCAGATGTACCAAGAACCTCCTCAGCACCGTCATCAGAACCTGAAATGTTAGCTGCAATAATATTTTGATCTTCAATATCAGAAGTACTAACATACCCACCATCAGTAGTGGCAATGATCGCCCGTTTGCTGGGGCAATCTTGTTACATATGGCCAAGTCCTTGGCAGCAGTGGCACTTGATGTTGGGGGTACGACTGGTGGAAGTGTCGGGTGTAGCAGTCTTTGCTGCGACACCTGGAGGCGTATGGGACTTGCTGTTATCCTGTCCTCGTGATGTATAAGACGCGGTGCTGTGTACAACACCAGTGGATGGTGGTGTAGACACACGTAATCTCGAGGAGGGCGCTGCTTTGGATGGCACCGGAAGCTTGCGTGGAGTGAAGGTGTTGTTTCGCCGCTGCTGTTGGCGATCCTGCACTTCTTTTTCTGATAACATAGCTAGTTGAAATAAACGTTGAATAGAATGATATTCCTTGTAATCAACTATGTCCTAGATCTCACGCCGCAAGCCCCCATAAAACCTAACAATTTGGTCTTCCTGATCCTCAACCACCCCACAATGAAGCATACCTTTCTGCAACTCTTGGTAGTACTCTTGGACAGTCATGTCACCCTGATCAAAGCGTTGCAATTTCTTAAGAAGATCACGTCTATATGAAGGAGCAACAAACCTAGCGCACATCTCTTCTTTTAGCGCATGGCATGTCTGTGGGGCATTACGTGTATTCACAAGTTCATTCCACCAAATGATAGCAAAATCTTTAAACTCACTAGTGGCTTGTCTAACTCTATGACGCTCGGGAACAAGGTGAGAGCTAAATTTTTGTTCTACCATCACCTCCCAATCCAAGTAAGTATCAGCATCATAAGATCCATAAAATGGTGGAATAGAAAACTTAATCTTAGCATAAGGATCATTATCTTGTTCAGGAGCATGAGGACGAGGTCTACCTCCCATACCTTGACGATTTCTTTGAAGGCGATGGCACTGTTGTGCATCAACCTCGTCGTTATTGAAGTCATCCTCTGTCTTGTTGTGAGCATGTGCGTCAGCATCAAGGATGATAGGGGCTGGAGTTTGTTGGGGAATACGAGCCTCCACCTCGTCCAACCGTGTGGTCAGACCAGCAACACTTGTATGAAGCCTCTGAAAGGTGGTTGTTGTAGTGGTCTGGTAGTTGTTGAATGCTTCAGTCATCGCCTGCATCATGTCCCTTAGTTCCAGATGGGACACGCAATCATTATCATCTTGAGCTATAGAACCAGAGGTCTTATCCATAGATTAGTTCCTGTCATTGTTAGTACAAAATAGAAAACAAAGGCAAAAGGATCATGAAGGACCCTATTAATACGCTCTCTGAAGTGGAAGTGGGAGTGGAAATGAAGCAGTAAGATACGTCTTACTCCGCTCTTACAAGTTTCTTACCAGCACTGCAGGTGGCCAACGGTGACCGGTGTGAAAGCAATCAGAGAGTGGGTGTGATTGCAGAGGTTACCTGTTCTGCTCGAGAGAAGGTGGAGCTTGGGAAGGCTTAAATGCAGTATATGTATGTGGCACACAAGTTAGTAACGGATAGTAATGCTGAATAAGTGTCCAAAGAATTTAACCTAGTTGCTGTCCTAAAATTGTATTAGAACAGTTGTGGCAACAAGCAAGAATCAATATCAGCAAGTTGTGAAAACAAGGATGAATGATGATGAAAACAAGGATGAATGATGATGAACAACAAGGACAATATCAACAAGTGTTCAACATTCACACAGAAAACAACACAAGTAGAAACCCCTTGAGCCTCCTGTTTTTGTCTTTTAGCCCTAGTAGAAATCAAATTCTTGTTTTTTTATTTTTTGATATTTTTTCTCAACTAGGGGCACAAGAATAGAAATAGCACCAAGTATTACCTCAAACCGATGAAAGATGTGATCGATACAAATTCAGGGGCGTTTGAAATAATGGGTGCTGGAACTTCGGAGTTCAAAACGAGGGCCTTCTTGATTTTTTTATTTTTTTGAAATATCCGTGACTGGCATAGCCGGTGAATCATATGTGAATTTTTTCGATAGCTTTCTAGGAAAAAATACACCTCAATCGGAGTTACGAGTGAAAAGTTATGCCCATTTTAAGGAGGATACCCCGGATTAGATTTTGGTGGTGGTGGAAACTGAAATGGATACAAATCGAATTGGTGAATGGAATTTTTTGTAGATTGTTTTTTTTGTAGATGGCAGCGGATAGAAGAAACAAAACTGAACCAAACAAATCTAAACCAGCAACCAAACCCAACCTAGGACACGAACTCAGAACTACAAATTCCGAAACTAAATTGTGCAAAAGGCTGAGCGAGGGCTATAGGTCAGGGAAAGTAAAAAATTTTGTGGCTTTTATGGACTATAGGACTGAAACAAAATGAATCTAAAGGAACACAAGTATACCTCACGGTCAACCTGATATCTGATACCAGATGATAGTAGAATGAGTCCCGATCTTCCGCGAGGTATGGTAAACTTGATTGGGTGGAGATCTCGACGTTGATGATCCAAGGCTCCGAACGAACGGAACCCCACGATCACTACACCACTGCTCCGTTGGTTATCACCCATGTCACACGAATGACCTCGCCACGAAGGATTTTCCCTGCAAGCGCAATCAAGAACAGAAAAATTGCAATCAAAACTGAATTGATCACGAAATGGGGTCTCACAAACCGATGAACAGTGACACTGTTCAATGACAGATTGAAACTAAGCAAAACCCAACCCTCATGTGGCGGTGGCTGCTGAATAAAAAGGAGTTAGGGGCGTGCAAGACCCCTGGACGCAACCCTAATGGGCTTCCACATGATACACGGGCCAACGGCCCAAAGGACGGTGAGGCAGCACCCTGACAGATTCTAGATGTTCACTTGTTTTGCCGATTGGACCCATTCCATTGGAAGCTTTATGTAATTCTGGCTCCAACCATATATAGAACGTCCAAATCCAACTCCGTATGTGTCCGGGGTGTCAATTTTGGTGAAGGCAGCTCCTGGAATCCGAGGTGGAGTCGAAGTCGAGTTGGGCTTGGACTCCTCCTTGGTGTGGACGTCCTATCTCCTCCTCCTTGACTCCTTGGACTCCTCCAAGCCCTTACTGGTCCTCTCCATTGTTCCTAATCAATAAAACATGCATGGAAACTGAAAGTGCATCTAGGCATCCCTTGTGGGTTTTAGTTCATTTATGACAAACAAATGAGACCCTCACAAAATTGTTGAGATGAGCGCAGGTTCTTAAAGAAATTAGGAAGAAAGCGCAAAAAGAAAGGAGAAGGAGGATCCAAATTGATAAGAGCTCAGGAGCTGAAAAGATTAGATTACTTAGTATAGAGTATGTTGGAGAAACACACCCCAAGAGCTCAAGTGAAAGAAATCACACTAACTACACAAAAATCAGCATGTGCGGACTAGTCCGATATCAACCGAACTAGTCTGATTTTCTTTCTCACTAGAAAACGGACTAGTCCGATATGGACCGGACTAGTCGATTTTGTCTCTACATAGACAACGGACTAGTCCGCACTCTTATGGACTAGTCCGGTATCTCACAACACTTAGGGCTTTCCACACGCCGCACACCGGACTAGTCCGGAGTTCACCACGGACTACTCCGGACATCACAAACCCTAACGTAACCATTGGAAACCCTATTATAAAAAGATGTGTACAGCCATACCACCATAACTTTTCGACCCCCTACGCCGTTACACCTCCCAAGAGCCCAAAATTCACATCTCTCCACACATTCTAACCCAAAAAGGATCAAATCTTTGGGGATTAGCAATTGGTCAAAGGAGAGACTTGTTCTACATGTCTTGAGCTCTTGGATTTGATCTCTAGCACACTCATGTTCGTTTATTGTTCATATTTTGAGTGTGTTTGGTTGTTTTCACTCATTGTAATTCTTGGAGAGCCCTCAACTTGTGAGAAGACCTCTTGAACAATTTATTTGCCCTTTGTGATTAGTGGAAGAGAATCGGCCTCCGTGGCGATTCAACGAGGGTAGGGTTGGTGAAGACCCGGTTCGTAGTGGATCTCCTCAACGGGGACGTAGATTTCCTTCATGGAATTGAACCTCGGGATAAAATCTTGTCTCTTACTCGTGTTCATCTATTGTTTATCATATTCTAGTGTTTAATTAATCTTGTGAAATTCACGTTGAAGCATTGAAATCAAAGTTGATATCTGTAATTCATTGTTTCACTGTTGTAATACATCTAAGATATCAATTAATTTCCGTTGCATAGGGTACTAGAAGTGAAAATATTGATCAACCTTGATCTCTCTAGTCCACGCATGCCGGACTAGTCCGCACAGTACCAGACTAGTCTGATTTTTCTCTGAGTAGAAAACGAACTAGTCCGCACTCTACCGAACTAGTCCGATTTCCTTGCATTTGACAAATCTATTAAGTGTTTCATGAATTAACAAAAATTCGAAAAGCCTATTCAGCCCCCCTCTAGGCTACATTGAATTGGTATCAGAGCCAAACTCTTCAAAAGAGACTCACTGCTCAAAGAGACGATGTTGGACATCAAGGACGTACACAAGAACATCTACGATGAAAACGGTGATGATGAAAGGACTCAAAAGCTAAAGAAGCTACTCGACGCCATTCAAGACAGTGAGGACGATGATGAGGAGGTGCTCCAACTCAAGGCTCTTCTAAGGATGTGACGCCCCTGTTCTGAGAGAGAACATCTCAGAACTGAGACTGATGCGTATGTGTGCCCAGGATGTTCATCACACATACACATATAATCCACACACTGAATTCAGAATATATATAACCACGAATGAATATATTCAAGTACTTTATTACATCAATCTTTATTGCAGCAGAAGTCTTATTCTAGCAGCGGAAGTCTTTATACTAGCAGCGGAAGTCTTCTAACTATTGCGGAAGCAAACTAAGCAGCAGCAGCGGCTCCATCTCTACTCCACAGGCAAGGTTGAGGATAGATCATACGCCTAATACTCCACTTGGTCTTCATAGTACTCCTCTCCTGTTGCTGATGATGAAGTAATAATGCAAGTTTGAGTACATGATGTACTCAGCAAGTGCGGGAAAATATGATATGTAGCTCACAACAAGGTAGTTATAAAAAGGCTCATTGCAGAAAGCAAAGTTTATTTCACAAAACTGGATAAAAACAGCAAATAGCTTTAAGTGAATGTAATTTCAACATGTATTTAAACATCAACATACCTTCATCATGATTCACCACTTTTATGTCTCAATCAGACATTTATCTTGCTCAACTTTTCACATGCTCATGAATACCATCTTGTACTCACTACCATCTCATCTCATATTCAATTCCGTCTTGTACCGAGACCAATGCTCCTTGCCATGACTCAACAGTCATGCAAACAATCTCATTACCCGGACTCAACGGTCCCGAATACCAAATCCAAAGACCAAACCAAAACCAAACCAATTACCAACCAAATACCATCCCAATAATCATACCATCTAATTATGGAAGTTGGCCAGGCGCTTGTGACCGTAAGCTCGGCTATCATGACAGTTTTACACTGGAGAGATGGCACCACTTTGCCCACAAGTTTGTGATTTCGTCACCCGTCGGCGACTGCAGAACCTCCATTATACCAGTACACAACCGTTGGTGTATGGCCAAGAGATCACAAAATAGCCTTTACAAAGGGGCTACTAGATGTATGGACTCACTAAGGTTTCACCAGCACACTAGAATCTCCAATTCTCCCACCCAAGGGCCTCCTCTTGTGCCATGCAGTTCGCAGGGCAGTCCTCACTCGACTCCCATTCGGCGCGCCTTCCACGGTCCATAACAATCTAGTAACTTACCTAATTACTCAGCTAAGCCGCACCCATACTTGGCCTTGTGGTGGCACTGTTATCCTGGCATGTGCTCGCATGAACCGATCCTTAGATCTACAGCAAGTAACCACCATCTCATTCTACCTCATTCACAAACCAAGCTTGCCAAGATCTCCCTCCGATTCATGTTCATTAACAATATCCGTTTCTCATTATTCATACGAGTGCAGTTAGTAGACACATCTATCTCGCTTCCCGTATCCCATGGACTCAGCGAAGCATAAAATCAAAAACCATACACGACTCATTAACTTTCCCGGTGACAAGGGTGGTTAACAAAACTAGTAAACTCCTATGAAAGAGTTTCCCATCATGTTGACTCAAGCACACACACCTTTTCACAAACAAAACAGTCTTTCAAAAACATGGGATCAATATGGTCAAGGGGCACTTACCTTATTCTTGCGGCTTCTGTTGTTCACGTATCTCAAATTCCTGGTGCTGAAATCCATCGTAGACAGCTCCCTGAGCTTGTTCCTCTATTCACGATCACGCATATACAAAATATATAGCAATCAATCACCATGCACAAACTTTAATCAAGATGCGATGATGCATATGCATGCTAATCCTATGGTACTATTTTATTAGATCAGTTTGTACATGTTCTTGCATGGCTTGCATGTTTTACGATGAGCAAAGGTGTCAAGATCAAATGTGGACGTGGCGATGATCTCGTCACAACATCTAACCGATCAACACGTGATCTGTCCACACGAAAAAGCTTCTGTTCGAAAGGATCGAAGAACATGTGCAAAGAAAACATGATGATGTCGCAAGGTGGTAATGGAAACCTACCTTGCTTCCTTCGGGTCCTCCCTCCTAGCAAGAACAGATCGTCGGCTCTCCTCCAGCGATGGCGATCGTGGTCTGGGCTCATCGGCGGTCTTCTCCGGTGGTCAAACTCCGGCGAAGGGGTTAAGCTCGGCGAGTTTGGGCTAGGGCTTCTAAGTTGTTGGCTTAGAAAAGATGTTAGGACCAAGGGGTTGTTTTGGGTTCTATTTATAATCAGGCAGAGAAGAGTCCTAATCTGATTGGATTTTGAATAAGAGTCCTATTCAAATTGTTTTTGAATCTTAACAACTTATCTTCAATTGATTTGGTGCGGTAACCTCGTGGAAATCGTGTCGGTATTCCCGTACATACAGAAGCAAAAACCACTTCAGATCTCGTCACCTCCGCGGTGATCAGCTTCGAAGGCTCCACGTGTCCTGTGGGGCCAGGGCTCCCTTTCCCGCATAGACAAGCTCCGGTTGTGCCGCGTGTCAGGCGGGTGAGACCTCCCTTTTCCTCAAAGGCGGGCTCCGTGTGCGCCACGAGTCCTGGCAGGTGGGACCTCCCTCTCTCCAGAGGCGAGCTCCGCGTACGCCACGTGTCAGTGCCGGACCTCCCCTCGCTTCAGAGGTGGGCTCCGAGAATGCCACGTGTCCGGTAGCGCCAAACTTCCTTTCTCCTCAGAGACTAGCTCCGAGGTTGACACGTGTTTGTCAGCGTCGGACCTCCTGGAGATGAGCTTCGAGGTGGACACGTGTCCATCAGCGTGGACCTCCCAGATATGAGCTCCGGAGGTGACACGTGTCCGGTAGTGTCGGATCTCCCGGAGGTGAGCTCCAGAGGTGACACGTGTCCAATAGGACCGTACCTCTCGGAAGTGATTTCCGAGAGCGACACGTGTCCCGCGCGGCTGGTTCTCTCTTTTCCACAGCGACTAGCTCCGATGGCGACATGTGTCCTGCGGGGCTGGACTTCGCTCCTTTGCAGAGGCTAGATCCGGGGGCAACACATGTCCCACGGGGTCAGACTTCACCCCTTTCGTAGAGACGAGCCCAGCCTGCCACGTAGCCACTTAGCGGCGGACCTCTCCCCCTTTTGCGAGGATGAGCTCCGAAGGCACCACGTGGCTAGCGGGCCGCGAGAATCGTCTTCGGCGTTTCTCTGTGGATTGGATCGGCTCTTTTGGGCTATCTTTTTTATTCTTTCTCTTTTTCCACTTCTTTTAAAATGCTTTTCTCTACATGAAATATGTATTCATACATGATTATGGAATTGAGGGTGTCACAAATCTACCCCCCTTAAATTGAATCTCACCCTCGAGATTCGCTAGTGGAGAATAGATGAGGGAATTCTACCTTGATGTCTTCTTCACGCTCCCATGTGGCTTCAGCTTTGGTGTGATGGCTCCATTGTACCTTGCACCAACAGATCACTTTGTTCCTCGTGACCCTTTCCTTCAGGTCCAAAATTCGGACAGGGTGCTCTACATAGGTCAGATCTTCTTGAAGTTCAAGTTCATCCATTGGTACTTGCTCTTCAGGTACCCTCAAGTACTTCTTGAGCTGGGATACATGAAACACGTCATGCACGACGGAGAAGTGCATCGGGAGCTCTAGTTGATAGGCTACTTCTCCTCACTTGCCCAAAATCTTAAATGGCCCGATATAGCGAGGTGCTAGCTTGCCTTTGACGTTAAAATGTCGTTGGCCTCGGATAGGTGATACCTTAAGGTATACGAAGTCTCCTACTTCGAAAGTCAACTTTCTTTGCCTATTGTCCGCATAGCCTTTCTGTCGTGACTGAGCAGCCTTCAAGTTCTCCCGTATTGTTTGGACTTGCTTCTCAGCCTCTTGTAGCACTTTGGGTCCAAACACTTGGTTCTCTCCAGTCTCGTTCCAAAACAACGGCGTTCTACACCGTCTACCATACACCACTTCAAAAGGTGACATCTTCAAGCTGGCTTGATAGCTGTTGTTATAGGAGAAATCGGCATATGGCAAGCTCCTATGCCAACTTCGTCCATGCTTCAAGGCACAGGCTCTCAACATGTCTTCCAAAATTTGGTTTGTCCTTTCTGTTTGTCCATTGGTCTGCGGGTGGTAAGCGGAGCTAAAATCTAGTCGTGTACCCAGAGCTTTCTGCAGCTTCCTCCAAAATCTAGAGGTAAACTGAGAACCCCGATCTGAGACTATCCTCTTCGAGACTCCATGGCGGCACAAGATTTGCTCCATGTACAGCTCGACTAGTTGTGCAACGTTGTACTTGATCTTTACAGGAAGAAAACGGGTGGTTTTCGTTAACCGGTCCACGATAACCCAGATGGAGTCGTAACCCGATTGAGTATGTGGCAATCCGACGATGAAATCCATACTGATATCTTCCCACTTCCACTTGGGAACCTTCAAGGGTTGCAACAATCCAGCGGGTCTTTGATGTTCGGCCTTCACCCGTTGGCATGAGTCGCATAGGGCAACATACTCGGCTATGTCCCTCTTCATACCATCCCACCAATAACAAGTCTTCAGGTCCTTGTACATCTTGGTACTTCCGGGATGTATGGAATAAGGTGAGTCATGTGCCTCCTTTAATATCGTGTCGCGGATGTGCTTCACGTTAGGCACACAAATCCTTTTTCCTAGCCAAAACGTACCCTTCTCGTCTTCCTTGAAGTCCTTCTCTATTCCTTGTTGGATCCTTTCCTTGATCTCCTTGATCTCCTCAATCGCTGCTTGGCCATCTCTTATCTCTTGTTCCAATGAAGAGTGAAGTTCCATCACTTCCATCTCGTTCAAGAATCCGAGATGTAAACGTTCGAACTCCTTGCGTAGCTCGGGCGGTAGCTCCCGAACCGTGAGTTGGTGACATGCTCCCTTCCGGCTCAATGCATCAGCTACTACATTGGCCTTTCCGGGGTGATAGTTGATTCCAACATCATAATCCTTGATGAGCTCCAACCATCGACGTTGCCTCAAATTCAAATCCGTTTGAGTGAATATGTACTTGAGGCTTTTATGATCCGTATAGATCTCACATCGGTGGCCAAGGATATAATGTCTCCAAATCTTCAATGCATGCACCACGGCTGTGAGTTCCAAGTCATGTGTGGGGTAATTGAGCTCGTGTTTCTTGAGTTGTCTCGACGCATAGGCTACCACTTGTCCCCCTTGCATGAGCACACATCCAAGCCCTTGTCTGGATGTGTCACAATATATGTCAAAGCTCTTGCTCACGTCCGGTAATACCAAAATCGATGCTGTGGTTAGCCTTTTTTTGAGCTCCTCAAAGATTTCTTGGCACGGGTGTCCATTGGAAGGCTTTTCCCTTCGTTAGCAACTCCGTCATAGGCTTTGCTATCTTAGAGAAGTCCTTGATGAACCGGCGGTAGTATCCAACCATCCCAAGAAAACTCTGAATATCCCTCACGTTTTGCGGTTGGTTCCACTTCAGAACATCTCCCACTTTCCCGGGATCAACCGATACTCCTTCCTCGGAGATAATGTGGCCTAGGAACGATATCTCCTTTAGCCAAAATTGACATTTGCTGATCTTGGCATACAAATGATGCTCTTGCAGCTTCTGTAATGTCAATCTCAAGTGTTCTTCATGTTCTTCCTCGCTTTTCGAATACACCATGATGTCGTCGATGAAAACCACAACAAACTTATCTAAGTACTCCATGAAGACCTTGTTCATGAGGTACATGAAGTATGCAGGTGCGTTCGTTAACACAAAATACATAACGGTATATTCATACGAACCATACCGTGTCCGAAAGGCAGTCTTGGGTATATCGGAGGGCTTAATCTTCATCTGGAAATATCCCGACCGAAGATCAATCTTGGAGAAGACTCGGGCTCCCTTCATTTGGTCGAACAGGTCCTCTATATGGGGCAGAGGGTACTTGTTCTTGATCATCACCTCATTGAGAGACCTATAGTCCACGCACATCCTTTGGGTCCCATCCTTCTTGTCTACGAAGAGCAACGGGGCTCCCCATGGTGACGAGCTTGGACGTATAAAACCCTTCTCCAGCTGCTCCTGAATTTGCTTCTTGAGTTCCACTAGTTCGTTAACGGGCATCCTATATGGTCTCTTTGCTATAGGTGCAGTTCCGGGTACCAAGTCAATGGAAAACTCAATGTCCCGGTCAGGTGGCATACCTGGAAGTTTAATGAGGTCATGCCTAGCATTCACTCATCTTCAAATGAAAATCCACTTGATATAGCTGGTCCAATTACAAGGAGTAGAGCTAAACAATTGCAGAAGGAAATTCATTCTCAGGTGAACACTAACCTTATGTTTAATAATCAATCTATGTTGAATGAGCCTATGCTTTTGAGTTCTTGTTTCAATGTCCTTAGGAATGATGAAGTGTATGAACCAGCATGGGATCAAGATGGATTCAAACCTCTGGACATCTGAACCAAGAAGCCTATGGTGTGCATGAATAAAATGGTGGTTCATCACCTTAGCATGGGAATGCAACCAGATGCTAGATGACTGTCACATGGTACGAATTCCAAGCATCACTGCGGACGGAATACAAGGAGTTAGATGGTGTTCTATAAGTGGATGGAAGCGTCTTCAAGTCTACTTTACAGCCCATTAAACGGTTCATTATTTGGATGTCTTAATAAGGAGTTATGCTCATTTTAGTAACTGCTGCCAGAAGCTGAAAAGACGCGCGAACCAGCCACGAAATCCACTAGAGCATGCGCATGCAGCCATTTACTCAAAGCTGAACGCCCCTATCTCTATATATATCTTGTACTAGACAATGAAAAGGACATCTTATTTTTATTGAATTCAGAAAACACAAACTCGTGGAGTTTTGTTTATGCGTGAGTCTTGAGAGGCTTGCAATATTTGTTCTTTTGATTCCTGAGGGAGTTGTAGAACGCCGAACTGCGGTTCACCCAGTTCGTGCCTTTACGTCTATAGGGTGTGATTGCGTGGGCTGTTTCGTCGATACGTGAAAGGGTGATTGTCTCGGTAGTTCATCACATGGACAGCCTCGCGGTGCGCTGCCTCTTCACCAGGTCACGCAATGACAATTTATCAAGTTCGCAGATCCTACGAGAAGATCGGGCCACAACAACTTGTTACACGTGCTGCCTAGGCGCGTGCATATCATCTGGTATCACAGCCTCCGTTTCCTCAGTAGGATTATTCTTGCTTTTGGTAGGATATATTTTTATATACCTACTGTCCACTAATAGCCAAAAAGAAAACTTACAGCACAAATTCATACGTGCTACAAATTTTGTAGTTTGCTTCATCGAGTTTTAATCCTTTAAGATTTGTCTAGTTGCTGAATTTTTTTCTTTTCCACATCGCTCTAGTTGTTATCTTTGTTCTAATCATCAAATCGCTTGCTGCATATACCCACCCATCCCACCCTTGTTTTCTACCCGCCACAAATTCCCCACCCGAGTTTCTTGTTTTTGTGCTGCACCATCCATCTTAGTTGATCCTTATGCCCCCCTTTAGTTGAAAGTTGTGCTGCACTTGTCACAAAGGTTAAAAGAAAAGATGTATATGGGTCCAAAGAAAGACTGAAAACAACGGGTTCTTGCTCAAAAAAAAGAGGAAAGAAGAAATAAAAGAGAATTGTGTTCAGCACATCCAAAGGGGTTTGGGCAACAATAAGTTTCTGTTGATGCATTTGGTGTTCATCTATCCACTTCCTACATCTTGTTTCTACATCTTTATGCATCTTTTCCTTTATATTCAGCAACTTAGACTTGTGTTTTTGGATTATTATTCGGTTTTGCATCACTACATTTTTCAGAGCATTCCACTTACATATTATCCCACCAAGCTCCACCTAAAACGCACCATGAGTTGTTGTACCGTCGTCGCTGTTACAATCACTCTTCCACTACAAATTGCAGCCCGGTTCTTGCTCTTTTCAGGGAGAGAAAGAACTTGTTTTGTCAGTGGTGAGGGAGTGATTCCACATATATTTTGTCCTATTACTTTCTTCCTTTGTTACTAACATGGCAGGAAATGAAGATTCCCCTTCTCACACTGTTTCTGGTCAAGAAATTCAGGAAATGCGTGCACAAATGCAACAATTGATGCAGGGGATGCAAGCGCTTCAACGATCACTACAGCAGCAACATGGGGAGCATCCACCTCATGATGATGAACACATTGAGGATGATGATCAACATGGCGGTGGTGGTGGTCGTGGCCGAGGATTCGCTGCTGGTTTTGATAACTTTGCAGGTGGCCGTGGCCGAGGATTTGCTGCTGGTTTTGGTCGTGCCCGACGTGTTCTTGTTGGGCATCCTCCTGATTTTGATGCTGAAACATTTTCAAATTATAGTACTGAACATGGAGGTGATCGTTATGGTCGCCGTGGTGCATATGATTATCATGGTGTGACAACTTTGGCCGTTTTGGAGCCCGTGGTCGTTATGGTGATCACCGTCGACGTCATCATGAACGACATCATAATGATGATGGTTTGGGCAAGGTTAAAGTGTCCATTCCTCCATTCAGCGGCAAGGAGAATGCTGATGATTACTTTGAATGGGAAACCAAAGTGGAGCAACTATTTGATTTGTATGAATACCCTGATGAAGAAGGCAAAGCTTGCAGCCATTGAGTTTAAAGGCTATGCCATAACTTGGTGGAATCAGGTCCGTACTGAATATCAAAGAGTTGGGCATATTCGTATAACTTGGGAAGACATGAAGAGGGAAATGAGACGTCGTTTTGTTCCTGCATATTATTCTCGTGACCTACATTTGAAGCTGAAACGTCTTGTGCAAGGTACTCGTACTGTTGATGAGTATTTTCAAGAATTGGAAATGTGTTTACTTCGTACAGGGATAACTGAAGAAGAGGAATCCACAATGGCCCGGTTTATGGTTGGCCTCAATAAATCCATTGCTGATATAGTGGATATGACAAATTACACTTGTCTCACTGAGTTGATTCATTTTGCAAAGAGGGCTGAATGGCAAGTTGCTACGTCTTACAAATACAATGCTTCATGGCGTCATTCCCAACAGCAAGGGGATGTCACTCCTCAATTCCAACAGCAAGGAGCTGCAACGCCCAAATCCTCATCGCGTGGAACAAATAGATCCATTCCACCTTCTTCCAAACAATTGGATGCGAAAGGTAAAGCTGCGAGTTCAAATCAGCCCACTTCTTCTACTGCAGCCACCCAACGCAAGACAAGCAAGATTGAGTGTTTTAAGTGTGGTGGTCATGGGCATAAACAAGCTAAATGTCCCAATCGTCGTACTATTATTGCCCTTGCTGATGGTTCTTATGATTCACAAAGTGAAGAGGAGGACGAGTTTACCAATGTATTCGCAGATTATAATCTTGACACTTATGAGTATTCAGCAGAGGATGGTACATTTGAGCTAGGTCTGAATTGTTTAGCGATTCAACCTATTCCAACTTTTGTTCCCAATGACATGTTACAAGATGTTATTTCTCCATCTTCTGATGAGATTACTAATGCTGATTTTGATGAGTTGCTTGCTGATTTTCTTGCTTTCGAGCCTTCTACAATGAATGCACCATCTCCTTCTTTGGTGGTTAGAAGAGTTCTTTCCACTCAGTTTGTTGAAGCTAAACAAGGACAACGCCATAATTTATTTCAGTCCCGATGCAAAGTGCAAGGCCAAGTGTGCCGTTTCATCATAGATGGTGGGAGCTGCAATAATATTGTTAGTGCTTTGCTAGTTGATAAACTTGGTTTGCAGCCACGTCGCCATCCACATCCGTACCATATGCAATGGCTGAATAATTCCGGGACAGTTAAGGTTTCAGCCATGATTCGTTTGTCATTTTCCATTGGTAGTTATCATGGAGAGGTGGATTGTGATATTGTCCCCATGCAAGCATGCCATTTGCTGCTTGGTCGGCCCTGGCAATTTGATGTGGACTCGGTGCATTTTGAACGGTCTAACAAATACACTTTCATTCACAATGACAAGAAGGTGGTTCTTGTTCCATTATCTCCATTGGAGATACATACTTCAGATATGGCTCGCAAGAAAAGAGAGGAATCAGACAAAAGAAAATTGAGCGAGACCCTCAACCCAAGTAAGGGAGAGAGTTCTAACCCATCCAGCCACATAAAGCCTCATGTCAATCCTAAACAGCCACGCCACACTGAGTGTCTCTTTGTGAGCAAGAGTGATTTGAGAGAAGTGAGAGACACCACATCCCCATTCTTTGTGCTCTTGCACAAGGAGGTCCTACTTTCAACTCACGATTTACCTTCATCGCCGCCTAGTGTTGTTCTTGATCTCTTACAGGACTTCGAAGATGTTTTTCCCGATGAGATACCAGATGGACTTCCTCCACTCCGTGGAATTGAGCATCAAATTGATTTGGTACCAGGTGCTTCGTTTCCAAATCGTCCAACCTACCGCACCAATCCTGAAGAAACAAAGGAAATTCAGCGGCAGGTAAAAGAGCTTTTGGACAAAGGGTATGTTCGTGAATCCTTATCACCATGTGCAGTTCCCGTTCTTTTAGTCCCAAAAAAAGATGGCTCTTGGCGCATGTGTGTTGATTGTCGTACTATCAATGCTATAACTGTTCGATATCGCCATCCCATTCCACGACTTGATGACATGTTAGATGAATTGAGTGGTTCTATCATTTTCACCAAGATAGATTTGCGTAGTGGTTATCATCAAATCCGCATGAAACTTGGTGATGAATGGAAAACAACATTTAAAACTAAATTTGGTCTCTATGAATGGCTTGTGATGCCATTTGGCTTGACAAATGCTCCTTCAACTTTTATGCGCTTAATGAATCAATGTTTTACGAGCTTTCATTGGCAAGTTTGTAGTTGTTTATTTTGATGATATTCTGATCTATAGCAAATCATTTGATGAACATCTTGATCATATCCGTCAAGTACTTGCTGTTTTGAGGGAAGAGAAATTGTATGGCAACATTGCTAAGCGCACCTTTTGCACAGACCGTGTTATTTTCCTTGGCTTTGTTGTTTCCGCAAATGGTATTCAGGTTGATGAAGAGAAGGTTAAAGCAATAAAGGATTGGCCTACACCGGTAAATGTTAGTCAAGTTCGAAGCTTTCATGGTCTTGCAAGTTTCTATAGGCGTTTTGTCAAAGATTTCAGCACTCTCGCTGCACCACTTAACAATCTCACAAAGAAGGATGTTCTATTTAAATTGGGACATGACGAAGACCAAGCATTTCAAACGCTGAAAACAAAGCTTTGTGAAGCACCGCTGCTGCAACTTCCTGATTTTGGTAAGACATTTGAGATCGAATGTGATGCAAGTGGTATTGGCATAGGAGGTGTACTGCTGCAAGAAGGTAAACCTGTTGCCTACTTTTCTGAAAAACTAAATGGTCCACATCTGAATTACTCAGTTTATGACAAGGAGCTTTATGCGCTAGTTCGCGTTTTGGAAGTTTGGCAACATTACTTGTTACCTAAAGAATTTGTAATTCATTCTGATCACGAAGCTTTGAAATATCTTAAAAGTCAAGGCAAGCTAAACCGTCGACATGCTAAATGGATTGAGTTCATTGAAACGTTTCCCTATGTTGTCAAACATAAGCGTGGTAAAGATAACATTGTTGCCGATGCCTTGTCTAGAAGATGTGCGTTGATTGCATAACTAGATACAAAAGTGCTTGGTTTGGAAATCATTAAAACACTTTATGCTGCTGATGCTGATTTTAAAGAACCTTTCTCTCGTTGCATTGATGGAAAAGGTTGGGATAAATATTATACGCATGATGGCTTCTTGTTTCGGACTAACAAAATATGCATCCCAGCTTGCTCGATTCGTCAAGTTCTTTTGCAGGAAGCACATGCAGGTGGACTAGCTGGTCATTTTGGTGTCAAAAAGACATTGGACATGCTCTCTGATCATTTCTTTTGGCCACATATTCGACGTGATGTCCAGCAGCACGTTGGGTGCTGCATCATTTGCTTGAAAGCTAAGTCCCGCCTCAATCCCCATGGTTTATATACTCCATTACCTATTCCACATGTACCTTGGGAAGATATATCTATGGACTTTGTTCTGGGGTTACCTCGGTCTCAGAGGGGGAGGGATTCTATTTTTGTTGTTGTAGATCGCTTTTCTAAAATGGCACATTTTATCCCCTGTCATAAGAGCGATGATGCTTCACACGTTGCTGATTTATTTTTCAGGGAGATTGTTCGTTTACATGGAGTTCCAAAAACTATTGTTTCAGACCGGGATACTAAATTTCTCAGCTACTTTTGGAAGACATTGTGGGCTAAGCTTGGCACAAAGTTGTTATTTTGAACCACTTTTCATCCACAAACGGATGGCCAAACTGAAGTTATCAACCGTAACTTGTCAACCATGTTGCGTGCTGTGTTGAAAAAGAATTTGAAGCTCTGGGAAGACTGCCTTCCACATGTTGAATTTGCTTATAACAGGGCAGTCCATTCCACAACAAACTCTTGTCCATTTGAAATAGTTTATGGGTTTAAACCGCATACTCCCATGGATCTTTTGCCTTTACCATTACAGGAACAAGTTAACTTGGATGCCACAAAAAGATCAGACTTTATCAAGCGGTTACATGCGGAGACAAGAAAGAATATTGAGAAGAAATCAGCAAAATATGCAAAGCAAGCAAACAAAGGTAAGAAGAAGGTTACATTTCAGCCAGGAGATCTTGTATGGTTGCATCTACGAAAGGATCGCTTTCCCCAACAGCGTAAGAGTAAGTTATCTCCTCGGGGTGATTGTCCGTTCAAGGTTCTCCAAAAGATAAATGATAATGCTTACAAAATCGAGCTGCCACTTGAATATTCCAATGTGAGTACGACATTCAATGTCAAAGACTTGCTTCCATTTGTTGGTGAGCCTGAGTCGAGGACGACTCCTTCTCAAGAGGGGGAGGCTAATGAGGTCATCCCTAGCATTCACTCATCTTCAAATGAAAATCCACTTGATATAGCTGGTCCAATTACAAGGAGTAGAGCTAAACAATTGCAGAAGGAAATTCATTCTCAGGTGAACGCTAACCTTATTTTTAATAATTAGTCTATGTTGAATGAGCCTATGCTTTTGAGTTCTTGTTTCAATGTCCTTAGGAATGATGAAGTATATGAACCAGCATGGGATCAAGATGGATTCAAACCTCTGGACATCTGAACCGAGAAGCCTATGGTGTGCATGAATAAAATGGTGGTTCATCACCTTAGCATGGGAATGCAACCAGAAGCTAGATGACTGACACATGGTACGAATTCTAAGCATAATTGCGGACAGAATACAAGGAGTTAGAAGGTGTTCTATAAGTGGATGGAAGCATCTTCAAGTCTACTTTACAGCCCATCAAATGGTTCATTATTTGGATGTCTTAATAAGGAGTTATGCTCATTTTAGTAACTGCTGCCAGAAGCTGAAAAGACGCACGAACCAGCCACGAAATCCACTAGAGCATGTGCATGCAGCCATTTACTCAAAGCTGAACGCCCCTATCTCTATATATATCTTGTACTAGATAATGAAAAGGACATCTTATTTTTATTGAATTCAGAAAACACAAACTCGTGGAGTTTTGTTTATGCGTGAGTCTTGAGAGGCTTGCAATATTTGTTCTTTCGATTCCTGAGGGAGTTGTAGAACGCCGAACTGCGGTTCACCCAGTTCGTGCCTTTACGTCTATAGGGCATGATTGCGTGGGCTGTTTCGTCGATACGTGGAAGGGTGATGTCTCGGTAGTTCGTCGCGTGGACAGCCTCGCGGTGCGCTGCCTCTTCACCAGGTCACGCAGTGACAATTTATCAAGTTCGCAGATCCTACGAGAAGATCAGGCCACAACAACTTGTTACACGTGCTGCCTAGGCGCGCGCATATCAAAGTTCTTCCGGGAACACGTCCGAGAACTCTTGAACCACCGGGACGCTTTCCAATGTTGCTCCTTCGACGTGGTTCAACGTTGCCTTCTTGGTTGTTGGTTGGGCTGACTCGAACTCGATACGGGTTCCATGCTCGTTTGTCAACTGCACGCTCCTCTTAGCGCATTGGATCACTCCGTTGTGTTTACTTAACCAATCCATTTCGAGTATTATGTCAATCCCTTGGGAATCCAAGACAATGAGGTTGGCAAGGAAGTCTACCCCCTTATTTTAAGGTTTACTTTCGGACATACTATATTAGTCCTCATCTGTCCACCGGGAGAATTAACCAACGTAGTATATTTCAAGTGTGATATGGGTAGATTATACTTGGTAACATACTTGGATGATATAAATGAATGTGATGCTCCGGAATCAAATAAAATGGTGGCTGGGTTGGAGTTGGCAAGGAACATACCAATCACGACGTTCTCAGCCTATTGCGCTTCCTCAGCAGAAACATGGTTCACGTTGCCGCGAGCATAGTTCTGCTGTCCACGGTTTCCTTGATTGGCTTCTCCGTTCGGCCGTGGGTTCTGCTTGGTCACGTTGCTTGGTTGTCCAGGACCTCTCTTCGGGCACTGGCTCGCAAAGTGTCCCATATCTCCGCATGCAAAGCATGCCTTGTTGCCCACGACAGCAGGTACGTTGGGACGGGGGTTTTGAGCATAAGCGCCCGTGTTTGGACGGGGCGTAGGTGCTAAAGGCACACGAGGTGCTTGCATGGCAGGACGTTGCTGTGGTGGTTGATTTGGACGAAAAGTTGGAGCGGACGATCCATATTGCAGTGCAGCTGGGGGCATGTACCGGGGACGTACATTGCTCTCTTGTGGCTGGTATGGCATCTTTCTCTTGCCCTCTTGCTCGATCTCTCGGATCTTGCTCTCAACCACTATAGCCTTGTCAACTAGCTTCTGGAAGCTCACATAGTCATTGTTGAGGAGCTGAACCTGGATCTCATTGTTCAACCCTCTCATGAACAACTACTGCTTCCTTTGGTCGGAGTTGACATCTTTAGAGGCATACCTTGAAAGCTGCGTGAACTTGTTGAGGTACTCATTCACGCTCTTCTTTCCTTGGTGGAGACCCTCGAACTCTTGCCTTTTGAGCATCATTACTCCAGCAGGGATGTAATGAGAGCGGAAACTCTCCTTGAACTCAGTCCAAGTAATAGTCTCCGGGTCGACATGAGGTTGCATAGAGCGTCCCACCAGTCAGCGGCTGCTCCCATGAGTTGGTGCAATGCAAAGAGAACTTTCTCTCGGTCATTGCACTGAACTATGGCAAGCTTCTTCTCCATGGACTTCAACCAATCGTCGGCCTCCATGGGGTCATTAGCTTGTGCAAAAGTGGGTGGTCGAGTCCTCATGAACTCTCCCAGTCGGTTGTGAGCCGGCGGTGGTGGCGGTGGTGGTGGCGGGGGTGCAGGAACGGGGTTATTGTTGTTGGCTTGCAGCTGACCCAAAGTTTGGATCATAGTTTGCATAAGCTGGTTCTGCATGGCCATCAACCATTCCAGTTTGTTTGCACCAGCTCCGGGGTTGTCATTCTCAGGAACCTCGACGTGGTCCCCTTCTTGGTTGCCCCGGACGTTCCTCCCTTGGCGGCCGACGTTTCCTCTCACCATCTGTGAGAGAGTGTTGAACAGAATAGAGGTTAGAAAGTTAGATGGATCCCCCTAACTATATGCATCAAGGTGGATGGACTATATATTGTCCTATATGAGGATGTGAACAAGTGCCGAAGCATCTCACACCTCTCTACTATGTGTGGATATGGAAAACGCTGAAACATCCCACAACTCACACTAAGCACACAAGCACAACAATCATCACAAAAAGTTTCATACAACTCCTATTCAAGATTATTCAATGGGGTCCTATGTGGTTTGGGGTGATACCAATATGTGATTTCACCCTATGTCAAGGTGGTTTAGGGTGATACCTATGGTACCAATATGTGATCCAACTATGGCTTCTACCTAGGCTTGCATCTTATGGTCAGCGTGGCTTCTAATACCAATCTGGGACCTATCTAGGCTTGTGACCTACGATCAACCGTGGTAGGTTGATACCAATTTGTGTTTTCTATCTAGGCGTGTGACCTACAATCAACCGTGGCTCTGATACGAATCTGTGATGCCCCTGTTCTGAGAGAGAACCTCTCAGAACTAAGACTGATGCGTATGTGTGCCCAGGATGTTCATCACACATACACATATAATCCACAAACTGAATTCAGAATATATATAACCACGAATGAATATATTCAAGTACTTTATTACATCAATCTTTATTGCAGCGGAAGTCTTATCTTAGCAGCGGAAGTCTTATTCTAGCAGCGGAAGTCTTCTAACTATTGCGGAAGCAAAATAAGCAGCAGCAGCGGCTCCATCTCTACTCCACAGGCAAGGTTGAGGATAGATCATACGCCTAATACTCCACTTGGTCTTCATAGTACTCCTCTCCTATTGCTGATGATGAAGTAATAATGCAAGTTTGAGTACATGATGTACTCAGCAAGTGCGGGAAAATATGATATGTAGCTCACAACAAGGTGGTTATAAAAAGGCTCATTGCAGAAAGCAAAGTCTATTTCACAAAACTGGATAAAAACATCAAATAGCTTTAAGTGAATGTAATCCCATCATGTATTTAAACATCAACATACCTCCATCATGATTCACCACTTCTCATGTCTCAACCAGACATTTATCTTGCTCAACTTTTCACATGCTCATGAATACCATCTTGTATTTACTACCATCTCATCTCATATTTAATTCTGTCTCGTACCGAGACCAATGCTCGTTGCCATGACTCAACAATCATGCAACCAATCTCATTACCCAGACTCAACAGTCCCGAATACCAAATCCAAATACCAAACCAAAACCAAACCAATTACCATCCCAATAACCATACCATCTAATCATGGAAGTTGGCCAGACGCTTATGACCGTAAGCTCGGCTATCATGATAGTTTTACACTCTGTAGAGGTGGCACCACTTTATCCACAAGTTTGTGATTTTGTCACCCGTCGGCGACTGCAGAACCTCCATTATACCAGTACACAACCATCGGTGTATAGCCAAGATATCACAAAATAGCCTTTACAAAGGGGCTACTAGATGTATGGACTCACTAAGGTTTCACCAGCAGGCTAGAATCTCCAATTCGCCCACCCACGGGCCCCCTCTTGTGCCATGCAGTTCACAGGACAGTCCTCACTCGACTCCCATTCCCCGCGCCTTCCACGGTCCATAACAATCTAGTAACTTACCTAATTACTCAGCTAAGCCGCACCCATACTTGGCCTTGTGGTGGCACTGTTATCCTGGCATGTGCTCGCATGAACCGGTCCTTAGATCTACGGCAAGCAACCACCATCTCATTCTACCTCATTCACAAACCAAGCTTGCCTAGATCTCCCTCTGATTCATGTTTATTAACAATATCCGTTTCTCATTATTCATACGAGTGCAGTTAGCTAGACACATCTATCTCGCTTCCCGTATCCCATGGACTCAGCGAAGCATAAAAGCAAAAACCATACCCGACTCATTAATTTTCCCGGTGACAAGGGTGGTTAACAAAACTAGTAAACTCCTATGAAAGGGTTTCCCATCATGTTGACTCAAGCACACACACCTTTTCGCAAACAAAACAGTCTTTCAAAAACATGGGATCAATATGGTCAAGGGGCACTTGCCTTGTTCTTGCGGCTTTTGTTGTTCACATATCTCAAATTCCTGGTGCTGAAATCCGTCGTAGAAAGCTCCCTGAGCTTGTTCCTCTATTCACGATCACGCATATACAAAATATATAGCAATCAATCACCATGCGCAAACTTTAATCAAGATGCGATGATGCATATGCATGCTAATCCTATGGTACTATTTTATTAGATCAGTTTGTACGTGTTCTTGCATGGCTTGCATGTTTTACGATGAGCAAAGGTGTCAAGATCAAATGTGGACGTGGCGATGATGTCGTCACAAGATCTAACCGATCAACACGTGATCTGTCCACACGGAAAAGCTTCTGTTCAAAAGGATCAAAGAACAGATGCAAAGAAAACACGATGATGTCGCAAGGTGGTAATGGAAACCTACCTTGCTTCCTTCGGGTCCTCCCTCCTAGCAAGAACAGATTGTCGGCTCTCCTCTGGCGATGGCGATCGTGGTCTGGGCTCGTCGGCGGTCTTCTTCGGTGGTCAAACTCAGGCGAAGGGGTCAAGCTCGGCGAGTTTGGGCTAGGGCTTCTATGTTGTCGGCTTAGAAAAGATGTTACGACCAAGGGGTTGTTTCGGGTTCTATTTATAATCGAGAAGAGAAGAGTCCTAATCTGATTGGATTTCGAATAAGAGTCCTATTCAAATTGTTTTTGAATCTTAACAACTTATCTTCAATTGATTTGGTGCGGTAACCTCGTGGAAATCGTGTCGGTTTCCTTCCGTGTTGGTATTCCCGTACGTACAGAAGCAAAAACCGCTTCAGATCTCGTCACCTCCGTGGTGATGAGCTCCGAAGGCTCCACATGTCCTGCGGGGGCCGGGGCTCCCTTTTCTGCAGAGACAAGCTCCGGTTGTGCCGCGTGTCAGGCGGGCGATACCTCCCTCTTCCTCAAAGGCGAGCTCCGTGTGTGCCACGCGTCCTGGCGGGCGGGACTTCCCTCTCTCCAGAGGCGAGCTTCACGTACGCCACATGTCGGTGCCGGACCTCCCCTCTCTTCGGAGGTGGGCTCCGAGAATGCCACGTGTCTGGAAGCGCCATACTTCCTTTCTCCTCAGAGACGAGCTTCGAGGTTGACACGTGTCTGTCAGCGTCGGACTTCCCGGAGATGAGCTTCGAGGTCGATACATGTCCATCAGCGCCGGACCTCCCGGAGATGAGCTCCAGAGGTGACATGTGTCCGGTAGTGTCGGACCTCCCAGAGGCGAGCTCCGGAGGTGACACGTGTCCAATAGGACCGGACCTCTCGGAAGTGAGTTCCGAGAGCGACACGTGTCCCGCGCGGCTGGTTCTCTCTTTTCTGCAGCGACTAGCTCCGGTGGCGACATGTGTCCTGCGGGGCTGGACTTCGCTCCTTTGCAGAGGCTAGCTCCAGGGGCAACACGTGTCCCATGGGGTCGGACCTCGCCGCTTTCGCAGAGACGAGCCCCGAGCCTGCCACGTAGCCAGTTAGCGGCGGACCTCTCCCCCTTTTGCGGGGATGAGCTCCGAAGGCGCCACGTGGCCAGCGGGCCGCGAGAATTGTCTTCGGCGTTTCTCTGTGGATTGGATTTGGCTCTTTTTGGCTATCTTTTTTATTCTTTCTCTTTTTCCACTTCTTTTAAAATGCTTTTCTCTACATGAAATATGTATTCATACATGATAATTAAATTGAGGGTGTCACAATGGAAGAAGGCACTCTCCCCAAAAGGGAAGAAGAAGATCGATGATGAAAAGAAGAAGAAAGGGGGTAGTCACACAGACTACTCCCGATATCCTTTTGACTATGAGCGTTTGAATTCTAACAATAGTCATTACTTATCAATTCCTCTAGGGAAAGCACCTTACTTTGATGGCAATGACTATTCAATGTGGAGACAAAACATGAAAATGCACCTTATATCTCTTAACCCAAGTTTGTGGAATATAGTGTGTACAGGAATAGATATCCCGGATGATGATGAAGAGCTGACTCCAAGCCAAGAACAAGCCGTTCATCGGAATGCTCAAGCTGCAGCTATGATCACGTCATACTGAGCCGAGATGAGTTCACCAAGGTGGACGGACTCGAAATTGCAAAGGAGATATGGGACACACTACAAACTGCACATGAAGGTGACCATCATGTATGCGAAGCCAAGATAGAAATGATTGAAGGTGAATTGGGAAGATTCGCGATAGAAGAAGATGAATCACCACAAGATATGTACAATCGACTGAAGAATCTTATCAACAAAGTCTGAGCTTATGGCAGCAAAAAGTGGAATGATCATGAGGTCGTGAAGTTGATTCTCAGAGCATTCATGCCTCGCAACGTGACTCTTTGCTCTATGATTAGAGAAAGCCCCAGGTATCGGAAAATGACCCCAGACGAACTTCTTGGCAAGATCATCAACTTTGAAATGATGGAGAAGCAAGCCAAGCATGTCAAGGAAATTGCCGATCTCACCTCGGCAAAGATGAAATGAGTTGCTTTAAAGTCAACTTGTAAACCCGTATCAAAAGAAGCCCGAGAAGTTCACGGAGAAGACGACAGTGATGATGAAAGTAGTGATATCGATGAAGAAGACATGATCTTGTTCATGAAGAAGTTCAAGAAAATGATGAGAAGAAGAAAGGATAGCAGCTCAAACGAAGTAAGACAAAGGGACAAACAAAGACCCAAGATGAGACGGGCGTGCTATAACTGCAGAGAATATGATCACTTCATAGTAGATTGTCCAGATGAAGGAAACAAGAAGAAGACTAAAGACAACAAGCCTCAACCAAAGAAAATGTTCAAGAAGAAGAAGCAATATGGCCAAGCGCATCTAGGGAAGGAGTGGGACTCCAATGATGAATCCTCATCCGAAGAAGAAGAGGAGATGACCAACATAGCCATAAAGAAGACTACCAAGAAATCCACTCTCTTCCCAACCATGGGCGCATGGAAGGATACCGACAACACTTGTCTAATGGCAAAGGAAGGTAAAAGAAAGGTAACAACTAACTCTTCCTTCTCGCATTCTTTTACTAGTGATAGCGATAATTCTAGTGAGGATGATAGCAGTGATGAAAATGAATATATGCTTAGGGTTTTAGACAAAAAGACAGCTGCTAAGATGAAATTTCTATTTGATACGCTTGTCGATATGGAGAAGTTAGTCAATCATCAGGAAGATATGATCATCTCTCAAAAGGAGGAATATCTTGAGATTGAAAAGCTTCTTGAACTTGAAAAGGAACAAAATAAATCACTAGAACTTGAGTTATCTTCAAGCAAGGAAGCTTGCTTGAAGTTAAAAGACTCAAACACCATCATCAAGGATGAACTTGCTAACTTAACCAAAGTTAACGAGATCCTTGAGATACAAGTCACTCAAGCAAAATGGTTCTTCATCCACTTCAAGCTCACCTTCTCAACATATAAAATCTGAAACTAGTATTACTTGTGCATGTGCAAAAAGCGACACTAACTTGAAGAAAAAGCCAAACTTGACAAAGAACAAGCAATCTTCTCAAAGTGGCATATTTGACAAGGAGAAGATTAAGTATGCACGCAGTGCATACTCGGTCACAAGACCTCCTAATGTCAAATATCACATTGGATATTCTAATGGTGAAAAGCAAAACGCTAGAAGCCACAAGAATAACAAGGGTTGCATTGCCTTTGTCAAGGGAAACTCTTCTCAAGTTAGAAAACTTAATAATGTTAATAAATTTAACACTGTGAACACATATGAACAGCAACTTCTATTTAGAACTTTTGATGCTTCATATGTACTTCCAAGATTACGCTAAATATGTTGGGCCACGCCATGGGAACACCAAGTCTCATGTGTGGGTGCCCAAATCACTTGTGACTAACCTCAAAGGACCCAAGCAAGCTTGGGATCTAAGACCAAGGCATAAATTGTTTTTGCAGACTTATTCATCCGGTGGAGCAAAATGGGTGCTAGATAGTGGATGCACCAATCACATGACCGGAGAAAGAAGAATGTTCATGGAATATGAAGAAAATGAAGATCCAAACAAAGGCACTTACTTTAGTGATAATAGTCAAGGAAAAGTGCTTGGTACCGGTAAAATTGCAATTTCATCACAACATACTCTGTCTCATGTTTTACACGTTGACTCCTTAGATTATAACCTTTTGTCCATATCTCAATTATGTGACAAGGGTTATAATTGCTTATTCACTAATGAGGGTGTGACTGTCTTTAGGAGTGATAACTCAATTGCATTCAAGGGTGTGTTGAAGAGAAACTTTATCTAGTTGACTTCAACAAAGATAAAGCCGAACTTGACACATGCTTGATTGCAAAGACCAACATGGGTTGGCTGTGGCATAGACGGCTAGCACATGTTGGTATGAGGAATCTTTAAAAACTCCTCAAAGGCGATCACATCCAAGGTTTAAAGGATGTTGTTTTTGAGAAAGACAGGCCGTGTAGAGCGTGCCAAGCGGGGAAGCAAGTAGGAGCATCCCATCCCATGTAGAATGTCATGACTACAACAAGACCGCTTGAGCTTCTCCACATGGATCTATTTGGTCCAATTGCTTACATAAGCATCGGCGGTAACAAATACGGTCTAGTCATTGTTGATGATTTTTCACGATTCACGTGGGTTTTCTTTTTGCATGATAAGACAAAAACTCAAGGAACCCTCAAGAAGTTCATCAAGCGTGTCCAAAATGAATTCTCATTGAAGATCAAGAACATACGAAGTGATAATGGGACAGAATTCAAGAACACCCAAGTTGAGGAGTATCTAGACGAAGAAGGAATAAAGCATGAATTTTCAGCACCATATACTCCTCAACAAAACGGAGTAGCCGAAAGGAAGAACAGAACTCTAATGAGATGTCGAGGACAATGCTCAATGAACACAAGACTTTGGATAGGTTTTGGGCTGAAGCGGTTAACACCGCTTGTCACGCCATAAACCGACTATATCTTCATCGGTTGCTCAAGAAAACTTCATATGAACTACTCATGGGTAACAAGCCGAATATTTCATATTTCGAGTTTTTGGTTCAAAATGTTATATTTTAAACAAGAAGCCAAGGGCTTCGAAGTTTGCTTCGAAGTCCGATGAAGGTTTCTTACTTGGCTATGATTTGAACTCCTACGCTTATCGTGTCTTCAACAAAACCTCCGGACTTGTTGAAGTAGCACGTGACGTAGTGTTCAATGGAACTAACGGCTCTCAAGAAGAGCAAGTTGATCAATGTGTGCTAGATCAAGAAGAAGCTCCATGTAAAGCATTGAGAAGAATGGCATTGGGCGATGTTCAACCACAAGTGCCACCTTCAAATGTGGATGAAGAAAATGAACCACAGGTGGAGGAAAATGATCAAGGGGGAGCTTCCATACAAGATCAACCTCAAGAAAATCAAGAAGATCAAAACATCAATGAGGGCAACTATCCAGGGGGAGAAGAAGATGATAATGAAGATTCAAGACCACAAGTGCCACATCCAAGGGTACACCAAAGCATCCAAAGAGATCACCCCGTCGACAACATAATCGGTGACATCCAAAAGGGAGTAATAACTCAATCTCGCATAGCTAATTTTTGTGAACACTATTCTTTTGTATTCTCTTTGGAACCATACAGGGTTGAGGATGCATTAAAAGATCCGGATTGGGTGATGGCGATGCAAGAAGAATTGAACAACTTCAAAAGGAACGAAGTGTGGGAGCTTGTTGAAAGACCCAAGTCCAACGTCGTCGGCACTAAATGGGTCTTTCGCAACAAGCAAGACAAACATGGAGTGGTAACAAGTAACAAGGCACGACTTGTGGCAAAAGGGTACTCACAAGTTGAAGGTTTGGATTTCAACGAGACTTTTGCTCCCATAGCTAGGCTTGAATCGATTCGTATATTATTTGCATATGCTACTCACCATGATTTCAAGCTTTATCAAATGGGCGTAAAAAGCGCCTTTCTCAATGGACCGATCAAGGAGGAGGTGTACGTGGAGCAACCACCCGGTTTTGAAGATCAAGAGCACCCCGACTATGTGTTCAAACTGCGTAAGGCTCTCTATGGCCTCAAACAAGATCCTAGAGCTTGGTATGAGTGACTTAGAGTTTTTTTAATTGAAAATTACTTCAAGATTGGAAAAGCTGATTACACCTTGTTCACTAAACACTTTGATGATGATCTCTTTATTTGCCAAATCTATGTTGAAGACATTATATTTGGTTCAACTAACAAATACTTTTGTCAAGAATTTAGTAAGATTATGATAGATAGGTTCGAGATGTCCATGATGAGAGAGTTGAGGTACTTTTTGGGATTCCAAGTGAAGCAACAAAAGGACAGAACGTTCATAAGCCAAACAAAGTATACTCAAGACATTCTCAAGAAGTTTGGAATGGACAAAGCAAAGCTCATAAAAGACTCCCATGGCGACTAATGGACACTTGGATCTCAATGAAGACGGACCAAATGTGGATCAAAAGGTATATCGTTCCATGATTGGCTCCTTACTTTATTTATGTGCATCCAGACCTGATATCACGTTGAGTGTATGTTTGTGTGCAAGGTTTCAAGCCAATCCTAAGGAATGTCATTTGACAGCCATTAAAAGGATCTTTATATATTTAGTTCATACACCTAACCTAGGCCTTTGGTATCCCAAAGGTTCAAAATTCAATCTCATTGGATACTCCGATGCAGATTATGCCGGATGCAAGGTAGATAGAAAAAGTACTTCCGGTACTTGCCAATTCCTAGGCAGATCCTTAGTTTCTTGGTCCTCCAAGAAACAAAATTCAATTGCCTTATCCACGGCCAAAGCGGAGTATGTTGCAGCCGGGAGTTGTTGTGCACAACTCCTTTGGATGCGACAAACTCTAAGGGATTACGGTTACAATATGAGCCGTATTCCACTCCTTTGTGACAATGAGAGTGCAACTAAAATTGCCCATAACCCTGTTGAGCACTCTAGAACAAAACACATAGATATCCGGCATCGTTCTATAAGAGATCACTCAATGAAAGGAGACATAGCCATTTCCCATGTCAACACTGAAAAACAGCTAGCCGATATCTTTACCAAGCCACTTGATGAAAAACGCTTTTGTGAGCTCCGAAATGAACTAAATATCCTTGATGCTCGAAATGTGGCTTGAAAACTTGCATACCTGTATGCCATCCTCAAAATCATGCTAATTGTGTTGAAAAATCATCTCACACTATTTTCTCCTAAAAACTATGTTAGTTACTTGATCTTGATGAATTATGATCATAGCTTGATTGTTGTATGTTTACTGATCATATCCATCAAGAATATCTGTGTGTCTTTGTCCCCTATTCCTTAATAGGAACCTTTGAATATATATATATATATATATATGTTTTGTACATTTCTGTACAAGGGACCACGGACTAGCAGAGTAGTCCGCACTTGGTCCGCTAGTCCGGACTAGTCCGGTTCGACCACGGACTAGTCCGATATTTCGACTCCATAACCCTAGGGCCATCTCAAACCTAATATTCTTCATCCTCACAACCCCTCCCACGCTCTCTCTGCTCACTCAAGTGCTCCCAAGGCGGATTTGAGATTTCTCCATCAAAATCACCCAAATCTCCGTGGGAATTGATCCCCACTTCAAAGGGATCGAAGACCCTGGACTAGTCCGCATCAAGAACTCCTTCAAACGCCTTGAATCGAAGGATTTGGTAAACTTCTCTCCAAACCCTAGAACCTTCAATTTTCCTTGTTTTTGCTCAATTAGCTTAGCTCCTCCAGTCAATACATGCTCTATTGATGTATTCCATGTACCCTAGATCATATTTGCATTGAATAACCTCAAATTTCGACAAGCTAGGGCTTGAGCAGCCTCATAACGGACTAGTCCGTTCTTAGGGCGGACAAGTCCGGTACTCCGAACTAGTCCGACCCTGAACACCAGACTAGTCCGGTATGCCCTGATCAGAATCTTAGATTATGTCAATTCAATGCAATCCCTTGTCATCCTTGATTATTCATATCCTTTATATCTTCCTTGTCAGAAATCATGTCGGGATCAAATGAAAACCTCTCCGACTTTGAAGCCGAGATGGATCAAGATCAAGATGTGATGTCTTATATTCCGGAGTCTCGCTCCAAAAGGAGACAAGATCGTACTGCCGAGCCCTCGCTCACCCCACCTAGGGTTCGCCGAAAGGTTACAATCAAGAGACCAGCTCCAAGAGCAAATATGGCTGATTCTAGCTCGGCGGCTCAACGCCAAACCAAGGTCAAGGGAAAGGGGCTTTCTTCCGGTCCGATTGGTCCCCTTAAGATGACAGCTCCAAGGCAGGGAAATAGGGATCCCTCGGAGAAGTTCAATGGCAAGGGAAGTAACGTGGCATGGAACCTGAGGAAGGTTGATGCCTATAGCTCTAACAAAAAGGTAGCAGACAAAAGATTTTGGAGCAACTTTCACTTGGACTACTACAGTTCGGTGTACCTCCAAATGAAGACTCCAGTGGTCCGCAGACAATGGATCGACTGGACATACTTTGAAAGGAAGAGCTGTGAACCCTTTGAGGAGGTAATAGAGGCTGCAGAGAGACACGGACTCAAGGACTTGCTCTCCTTTAGATACAACTGGAATGATGATATCATCGCCCAGTTCTATGCAACTTGCCACTTTGCCCACGATGGAAAAGACAAAGTGACTTGGATGACACATGGATCCAAGTACACAATTTCTTATACTGAGTTTGCCAGACTGCTGCACCTTGAGGACACCGGCAATGATGAGATTGTGATTCACAATCTTGGAGTTGTGGAGAAGGACAAGATGGAATTCCTCTATGATACTCGACTCCCATTCAATCCTCCCTCAGCCAAGAACATGAAGCCCTTCTTCATTGTTCTCAACAGAGTGCTCCGAAAGACCATTGCTCCAAAGGATGGAGATGTCGGGAGTGTCCAAGGTTACTTGAGAACCTTGATGAAAGTAATCAGCAGAAGGAGAAGATTTTATATCTTTGATTACATTTGGAATGACATGGTGAACATATCCTGCACACCAAACCATTCCTGTGGCTATGCACCATACTTGATGCTCATGATTGAAAAAGTCACAGGAATTGAGTTTGTGAAGGATGTGAAGCACACTGCTCTAAGGCCTCAGAAGCCTCCTCAAGCCACTCTCCCAGCTGCTTCCTCACCTGGATCACCTGAAGAACATCCAGAGATAGCTCAAGAAGATGCAAGGCCTTCATCTAAGACTAGGGCCTCTCCACACAAAGGGTCCTCTAGTGGAATTATGAAGTATTTGGCTGCTATTTTTAGTTCTTGCTACAAAACTGAGGTGAATCTTCATAAGATGAACAAGGCAAGAAAAGAAGAAATGAGAAACATGAAGGCCAATGTTAAAGCAATATGCCAGAAACTGGAGATTGAGCCTAATGAATCTCCAGTCATCTCAGAGGACTCTGCATCTGACTTGACAGAGCTTCCTCCTCTCTCTCCATCAGAGCGTGCCTACTTTTGCACGACAAGTGGTCCTCCTCCTCCTCCTCAGCCTGATGATGAAGACAAAGAAAGGATCGACAGCGAGGAGTGAGCCGGCGACGACAAGTAGATCCCTCCTCTCCTTCTTTTTGGTGCCTTGATGCCAAAGGGGGAGAGATTGAGGGGGAGTCTTAGGTCGTAGGCTCTT
The DNA here is from genome assembly GCA_030760725.1 of Neostapfia colusana. Lineage (NCBI taxonomy): Eukaryota > Viridiplantae > Streptophyta > Magnoliopsida > Poales > Poaceae > Neostapfia > Neostapfia colusana. The sequence continues at coordinate 99,779,632 of JASWHV010000005.1, read as the reverse complement.
CTTTTCATGTACTAGTTTGAGAAATGAGTTTTTTTGTAAGACATGTGATGTCATTATGCTTTTGTAAGACTTATGTTATCACTATGCTTTTGGACATGTAATGTGAAATGATAACTATGTTATGCTTATGGTTAATGGTGTATGTTTAAAACTGTTATGTAGGATTGAGACTCTTGATGATTTTATGATTATGCTCATTATGATATTCACATCAAAATTATTGCTCACACACATAGTTTTTCACCCCACCATAAAGAGTGCACATATGTCTTATGTCTACATTGCCTATTTTGTCCAACGCTCATATGTGCACACTTTATGAAAATCTGAATTTCTTGTCATATTTGTGTGATATCAATTGGTTGTCATCAATCAGCAAAAAGAGGGAGATTGAAAGTGCATCTAGGCATCCCTTGGGGGTTTTGGTTGATTTATGACAAACAAATGAGACCCTAACAGAATTGTTGAGATGAGCACATGTTCTTAAAGAAATTAGGAAGAAAGCGCAAAAAGAAAGGAGAAGGAGGATCTAAATTGATAAGAGCTCAGGAGCTGAAAAGATTAGATTACTTAGTATAGAGTATGTTAGAAAAACACACCCCAAGAGCTCAAGTGAAAGAAATCACACTAACTGTACAAAAATCAGCATGTGCGGACTAGTCCGATATCAATCGGACTAGTCCGATTTTCTTTCTGACTAGAAAACGGACTAGTCCAATATGGACCGGACTAGTCCGATTTTGTCTCTGGATAGACAACGGACTAGTCCGCACTCTTATGGACTAGTCCGGTATCTCACAACACTTAGGGCTTTCCACACGCCGCACACTGGACTAGTCCGGAGTCCACCATGGACTAGTCCGGACATCGCAAACCCTAACGTAACCATTGGAAACCCTATTATAAAAAGAGGTGTACGGCCATACCACCATAACTTTTTGACCCCCTGCGCCGTCACACCTCCCAAGAGCCCAAAATTCACATCTGCCCACACATTCTAACCCAAAAGGATCAAATCTTTGGGGATTAGCAATTGGTCAAAGGAGAGACTTGTTCTACACATCTTGAGCTCTTGGGTTTGATCTCTAGCACACACTTGTTCGTTTATTGTTCATCTTTTGAGTGTGTTTGGTTGTGTTCACTCATTGTAATTTTTGGGGAGCCCTCAACTTGTGAGAAGGCCCCTTGAACAATTTATTTGCCCTTTGTGATTAGTGGAAGAGAATCAGCCTCTGTGGCGATTCAACGAGGGTAGGGTTGGTGAAGACCCGATCCTTAGTGGACTCCTCAACGGGGACGTAGATTTCCTTCGTGGAATCGAACCTCGGGATAAAATCTTGTCTCTTACTCGTGTTCATCTATTGTTCATCATATTCTAGTGTTTAATTAATCTTGTGAAATTCACGTTGAAGCATTGAAATCAAAGTTGATCTCTGTAATTCATTGTTTCACTATTGTAATACATCTAAGCTATTAATTAATTTCCACTGCATAGGGTACTAGAAGTGAAAATATTGATCAACCTTGATCTCTCTAGTCCACGCATACCGGACTAGTCCGCACAGTACCGGACTAGTACGATTTTTCTCTGAGTAGAAAACGGACTAGTCCGCACTCTACCGGACTAGTCCAATTTCCCTGCATTTGACAAATCTATTAAGTGTTTCAGGAATTAACAAAAATTTGAAAAGCCTATGCACCCCCCTCTAGGCTACATTCAGAAACAAACGTAAGTTCTGAAAAACAATTGACAAGGCTAGAACGTACCTAGAGATCCAACCGACGCGCACGTGCTCTAGTGATCGGTCCTTGTATTGTATGCAAAGGAGAGATGTCCTCATCACTTTACTAGTTTTGTTAACCATCCTTGTCGCCGGGAAAGTTGAAGAGTTGGGTATGATCGTTTTTCCTTTTTGCATCACTTAAACCTAGGGATACGGGAAGCTGAAATAATACATGGTTAGCTACTGCATTCATATGAATAATGATGATGAGAACTTAATGATGTTAATGAGCATGGAATCGGGGAGATCTAGGCAAGCTTGGTTCGTGGATGTTGCTGAATGAGATGGTGGTTTACTTGCCGTAGATCTAAGGACCGGTTCATGCGAGCACATGCTAGGAAAACAGTGCCACTACAAGGCCAAATATGGGTGCGGCTTAGCTGACTAATTAGTGTTGCTAGCTTGTTATGGACCGTTGGATGGCGCGGGGAATGGGAGTCGAGAGGGACTGTCCTGGGAACTGCATGGCACAAGAGGGGACCCGTGGGTGGGAGAATGGAGATTCGAGCCTGCTGGTGAAACCTTAGTGGGTCCGTACATCCTAGTAGCCCCTTTGTAAAGGCTATTTTGTGATCTCTTGGCCATACACCGATGGTTGTGTACTGGTATAATGGAGGTGCTCTTTATTTGCCGACGGGTGACGAAATCACGAACTTGTGGGTAAAGTGGTGCCACCTCTACAAAGTGTAGAACTATCATGATAGTCGTGCTTCCGGTTACAAGCATCTGGCCAACTTCCATGATTAGAGGCAAAAACTTGGGATGTTTATTCAGGTTATGGCTATGGTATGGTCATTGAGGTTGGTTTTGGGGCTGTTTTGAGTCATGAAAATGAGTTTGGTTTCGGTTATATGAATATGAGATGGTTATGAATATTTATGAGTATGAGATGAACTTGAGAAAGATTAATGGCTGGATGAGACTTGATAAATGGTGAATTATGATGAGAGAATATTGCTGAATTACTTGATTATGATGGGATAAATTTCACCTAGAAATAGTATCTGTTTTTACCATGTTTGTAAAATAAAATTTGCTTGCTACAATGAGCCTTTTTTTATTTCCTACCTTGTTGTAAGCTACATGTCATACTTTTCCCGCACTTGCTGAGTACGACATGTACTCACCCTTGCATTCTCACATATACATCAGCTACAGGAGAAGAGTACTTCGAGTAACATGTGGAGTACTAGGCGTGCGCACTACCGTCAACATGTCTGTGGAGTTGAGGTTGGAGCCTGTTGTCTTTAGTTATTTCCGCTGTCGTTTAGAGTCTTCCGCTGCAAGAATAAGTTAGATATTCATGAGTGAGACGTTGAGTCATTGTAATAAACTACTTAAAAAACATTTGTACGTGGTTATATTCTGAATTCAGTTTGTAGAATACATGTGTATGTGTGATGAACATCCTAGGCACACATATGCATTCACTTGGTTCATTTTTCGGAACCGGGTGTCACAAATTGGTATCAGGGCTACGTTGACCGTAGGACGCAAGCCTAGGTAGAATGGACACTGTAAAACACATAGGAACACCCCTCTAAACTGATATTTTCAAAAATTGCTTGCTGTTGCACTTTAATTGTCAATTCAGCCACCGCAAAGTGCTATTTTCAGCCCCTCTTTCCTATTCTTTTGGACAGTAACACTTTTGTTTTATTTCTTCATAGCTTATGAAGTTTTTGAGTTATTTTCTTCTTCTCTAAAGTTTCTCATGTCTTATTTAAAGATGCCGGTGACTAGGAGCACATAACGCATAAGGACTCGTCCACCACCACTTGGGAGTGCACTTAATCCCATTGAGGTGTCCGATGGACCATATTGGGAGGAGGTGAAGATGGAACCTCATGATGAATATGAAGTCAATAGCTCTATGCATGAGAAAGAGGATCCGGAAGTGGTGGAACCATTCGAAGACGACATGGAGGATGATCCACAACAACGGCATTGGTACGCACTTCAGGAGGAGTTTCACGCGGGCTTACACCCCGTGGAGCCTCATGAAGCTATGTCGGAAGGAGATGAATCCGAAGAGGAGCCACCCCTTTCTGAAGCCAATAATGAAGGTGATGAACGGGCAAACCGTTCATTCAAGAATTCCGGTCCGACAGAATGGAAGGAGGACACATATCCAAGAGCTCAAAGAATTTCTGGATTGTTGCAGCTTATACCCGGAATATCTTCTCAGGAAAGTCGCTCGTCTTGGACATGAAGAGTGAAAGGCTGAAGTAACCATGCTATCTAACGGTAGGGTTGTCACATGGCACTTCGCACCGATATGGAGAGCTACAAGAGCAGAAGCTATTGATGATGCTGCATGGGATGCACTCACCGGACTGTGCTACGCCTTCCGTGAGCAGCTTGAGAACACTACCTTTGAGATGCACCCATATCGGAAGAGTGGTACAAGGGAGATCATTGGACCCCATGGAGGAGCCCTTTCCAACCCACAAGCTGCTGATAAGTCTATGAGATTGCTCATGGAGTTAGGAAACCGCTATGCAAGCGCACAATAAGAGATGCGTTACCTCCGCAAGAAGCTGTATTTGTTGGAGAAACAGGGGGAGACTCGTGCCAACGCGGGAGCAAATGGAGCACCAGCATCATCCTTCCCTACATGGACTGCCGACTCACCATGGCGTGTGCCCATATATGGACCACCCCCGTCACAGGGCGAGAACAGCACCGGTTCTCACGATTAAGTTTATGGATCCATTGAACAAAGCTGTAATACGAACGTTTAGATCGTAGTAGCTTGAATAAGAGTGGTGTGCTGAAATTTTTGTGATGATTGCTTGGTTTGTGTGCTGATGTGAGTTATTGGATGGTTCGACGGATGTCCACATCCACACATAGTGGAGAGATGTGAGATGCTTCGGCACGTGTTCACATCCTCATATAGGCTGACATTAATAAAAGAAGATACTTAGTTCAAACACCTTGATGCATATAGTTGGGGGGTCAATCTAAATTTCTATTTCCTACTCTACTCTCTCTCACAGATGGTGAGGGAGAACTCCAACCACCAAAGGAGGAATGCTCGTGGTAACAACGAAACACAAGAGGACGGCAATGTTGAAGTTCCTGAAAATGCCAACCCCGGGGCTGATGCAAGCAACCTTGAACGGTTGATGGCTATGCAGAAACAGGTCATGCAAACTATGATACAAACATTGGGACAGCTGCAGGCCAACAACAACAACAATCCTAACCCTGTTCCTGCACCCCCACCGTCGCCATCGCCACCACCACCGGCTCACAATAGATTGGGAGAGTTCATGAGGACTATGCCGCCTACTTTTGCACAAGCCAATGATCCTATGGAGGCTGATGATTGGCTGAAGTCTATGGAATAGAAGCTTGCTATTGTTTAGTGCAATGATTGGGAGAAAGTTCTCTTCGCATCGCACCAACTTATGGGAGCAGCCGATGATTGGTGGGACGCTCTTTGCGATGCTCATGTCAACCAGGAGACTATCATTTGGGCTGAATTCAAGGACAGTTTCCGCTCTCACTATGTCCCTGCAGGAGTCATTATGCTTAAAAGGCAAGAGTTTGAAGGTCTCTGCCAAGGAAGGAAGAGCGTGAATGAGTACCTCAACAAGTTCACGCAGTTGTCAAGGTATGCTCCAGAAGATGTCAACTCAGATCAAAGAAAGCAATACTTGTTCATGAGAGGATTGAACAATGAGATCCAAGTTCAGCTGCTCAACAATGATTATGCAAACTTCCAAAAGCTCGTTGACAAAGCTATAGTCGTTGAGAGAAAGATCCGTGAGATTGAGCAAGAGGACAAGAGGAAGATGCTATATCAAGGACAGCCACAAGGGAGCAATGTACGTCCCCGTTTCATGCCACCATCTACACCACATTATGGCTCGTCCGCTTCTACTTTCTGCCCTGCAAACCCACCTCACCCTAATCAGCCACCGCAGCAACGTCCTGTTACGCAAGCGCCTCGTGTGCCTATGCCTCCTGCGTCCCGTCCCAACATGGGCGCCTTTGCTCAAAACCAGCCTCGCCCCAACATTCCTGCTGTTATGGGCAACAAGGCATGTTTTTCATGCGGAGAGGCAGGGCACTCTGCAAGTCAGTGCCCGAAGAAAGGCCTTGGACAGCCGAGCAACGCACTGAAGCAGAACCCACGGCCGAATGGAGGAGCTAATCAAGGTAACCGTGGACAACAGAACTATGCTCGTGGCAATGTGAATCACATCTCCACTGAGGAAGCACAACAAGCTGAGGACGTTGTGATCGGTATGTTTCTTGCCAACTCCAACCCAGCCATTGTTTTATTTGATTCCGGAGCATCACATTCATTCATATCATCCAAGTATGTTGCCAAGTATAACCTGCCCATATCTCATATGAAACAAACTATGTTGCTTAATTCTCCCGGTAGAGAGATGAGGACTAATATAGTATGTCCGAAAGTAAGCCTTAAAATAAGGGGGGTAGACTTTCTTGCCAACCTTATTGTCTTGGATTCCCAAGGGATTGACATAATACATGGAATGGATTGGTTAAGCAAGCACAACGGAATGATTCAATGTGCTCAGAGGATCGTGCAGTTGACGAGTGAGCACGGTACTCGTATTCAGTTCGAGACAACCCAACCGGCAACCGAGAAGGTAGTGCTGAACCACATCGAAGAAGCGACATTGGAAAGCATTCCGGTGGTTCAAGATTATTCAGATGTGTTCCCGGAAGAACTTCCAGGTATGCCACCTGACCAGGACATTGAATTTGCCATTGATTTAGTACCCGGAACTGCACCTATAGCAAAGAGGCCATATAGGATGCCTGCTAATGAATTAGTGGAGCTCAAGAAGCAAATTCAGCAGCAGCTAGAAAAGGGTTTTATACGCCAACCCTCATCACCAGGGGGAGCCCCCATGCTATTCGTAGTCAAGAAAGATGGGACCCAAAGGATGTGTGTGTGTGACGCCCCTATTCCGAGAAGAAAAACCTCTCGGAACCGAGACTGATGCGTATGTGTGCCCAGGATGTTCATCACACATACACATATAATCCACAAACTGAATTCAGAATATATATAACCACGAATGAATAGATTCAAGTACTTTGTTAAATCAATCTTTATTGCAGCGGAAGTCTTATCTTAGCAGCGGAAGTCTTATTCTAGCAGCGGAAGTCTTCTAAACTATAGCAGAAGCAAACTAAGAAGCAGCAGCGGCTCCATAAACCAATCCACAAGCACGGTTGAGGGTAGATTACACACCTAATACTCCACTTGGTCTTCATAGTACTCCTCTCCTGTTGCTGATGATGTATGATAATGCAAGGGTGAGTGCATGACGTACTCAGCAAGTGCGGAAAGTATGGCATGTAGCTTACAACAAGGTAGGAATAAAAAGGCTCATTGCATAAAAGCAAAGTTTATTTCACAAATCATGATAAAACAGCAACTAGCTTTAAGTGAATGTAATCCCAACATGTACTTAAACATCAACATACCTCCATCATGATTCACCACCTTCCATATCTCATCCGAACATTTATCTTTCTCAACTTTTCACATGCTCATGAATACCATCTCGTATTCACTACCATCTCATCTCATATTCAGTTCCGTGTCATAAAAGAGACCAAATCTCATTATCACGACTCAACAGTCATGAAACCAATCTCATCACCAAGACTCAACAGTCTTGAAACCAATCTCATTACCCGGACTCAACAGTCCCGAAAACCAAATCCAAAGACCAAACCATAACCAAACCAATACCATCCCAAAAACCATCCCATCTAATCATGTGGGTTGTCCAGGCGCTTGTGACCAGAAGTACGGCTATCATGATAGTTTAACACTCTGCAGAGGTGGCACCACTTTACCCACAAGTTTGTGATTTCGTCACCCGTCGGCGACTGCAGAACCTCCATTATACTAGTACACAACCGTCGGTGTATGGCCAAGAGATCACAAAATAGACTTTACAAAGGGGCTACTAGATGTATGGACTCACTAAGGTTTCACCAGCAGGCTCGAATCACCATTCTCCCACCTACGGGCCCCCTCTTGTGCCATGCAGTTCCCAGGGCAGTCCTCACTCGACTCCCATTCCCCGCGCCTTCCACGGTCCATAACAATATAGCAAATTACCTAATTAGTCAGCTAAGCCGCACCCATACTTGGCCTTGTGGTGGCACTGTATTCCTGGCATGTGCTCGCATGAACCGGTCCTTCGATCTACGGCAAGTAAACCATCATCTCATTCTACCTCATCCACAAACCAAGCTTGCCTAGATTCTCCTCCGATTCATGTCCATTATCAACACCAGTTTCTCATTACCATTATTCATACGAGTGCAGTTAGCTAGACACATTCTATCGCTTCCCATATCCTGTAGATTAGCGAAGCAAAAAGCAAAAACGACCATACCCGACTCATCAACTGTCTCGGCGACAAGGGTGGTGAACAAAACTAGTAAACTCCTATGGAAGGGTTTCCCATCATGTTGACTCAAGCACACACACGTCTTCGCAAACAAAACAGTTTTTCCAAAAACATGGGATCAATATGGTAAAGGGGCACTTGCCTTGTTCTTGTGGTTTCTGTTGCTCTAGGATCTCGAAGTCTTGTTGTTGTAGCTCGTCGTAGATAGCTCCCTGATCTTGTCCTTCTACTCACGATCACACATATACAAGGTTCACAGCAATCAATTATCATATACAAACTTTACTCAAGATGCAATGATGCATATGCATGCTAATCCTATGGTGATGTTTTATTAGATCAGTTTGTACGTGTTCTTGCATGGGTTTGCATGGGTTTTACGATGAACAAGGGTGTAAAGATCAATTGACGTGGCGATGATCTTGACCTACATCAAACCGATCAACACGTGATCTGTCCACATGGAAAAGCTTCTGTTCGAAAGGATCGAAGAACAGATGCAAAGAAAACCGCGATGATGTCGTAAGGTGGTAATGGAGACCTACCTTACTTCCTTTAGGTCCTTCCTCCTAGCAAAAACAGATCGTCGGCTCTCCTCCGGCGATGGTGATCGTGTCTGGGCTCGTCGGCGGTCTCTCCGGTGGTCAAACTCCGGTGAAGGGGTTTAGCTCGGCGAGTTTGGGGTCTAGGGCTTCTAAGTTGTCGGCTTAGAAAAGATGTTACGACCAAGGGGTTGTTTCGGGTTCTATTTATAATCGGGAAGAGAAGAGTCCTAATCTGATTGGATTTCAAATAAGAGTCCTATTCAATTTGTTTTTGAATCTTAACAAATTATCTTTCAATCGATTTGGTTGCAGTATTCAACATAGAAGAGTTCGTGTCGGTTTCCTCGGTAACGGGTACTCACGTACAGAGGAAAACCGCTTCAGAATCGCGTCCTTCCACAGGGATAAGCTCTGGAGGCTGCACGCGTCCAGCGGGGGCCTGGGCTTCCCTTTTCCTTCAGGGGCGAGCTCTGGTTGTGCCGCGTGTCAGGTGGGCGGGACCTCCCTCTCCCTCGGAGGCGAACTCCGCATGCGCCACGCGTCCTGGCGGGCGGGACCTCCCTCTCCCTCAGAGGTAAGCTCCGTGTGCGCCACGTGTCTGGTGGGTCGGGACCCCCCCTCTCTCCAGAGACGAGCTCCGCGTACGCCACGTGTCAGTACCGGACCTCCCCTCTCTTCGGAGGTAGCTCCGAATGTACCATGTGTCAGAGCCGGACCTCCCCTCTCTTCGGAGGTCGGCTCCGAGAATACCATGTGTCCTAGCATCGCCGGACTTCCTTTCTGCTCAGGAATGAGTTCCGAAGTTGACACGCATCCAACAACGTCAGACCTCCTTTCTTCTCGGAGATGGGCTCCAAGAACGACACGTGTCAAGCAGGGCGGAACCTCTCAGGGGTGAGCTCCGAGGCTGACGCGTGTCCTGCAGTGTCTTCTCCTCAAAAATGAGCTCCGAGGATGACACGTGTCCAGTAGGACCGGACCTTTCGGAGGTGAGCTCCGAGGTTGACACGTGTCCCGTGCGGCTGGTCCTCTCTTTTCCGCAGTGACTAGCTCCGAAGGCGACACGTGTCCTGCGGGGCTGGCCTCGCTTCTCCGCAAAGGCTAGCTCCGGGGGGGCAACACGTGTCCCACGAGGTCGGACATCGCCCCTTCCGCAGAGACGAGCCCCGAGCCTGCCACATAGCCAGTTTAGTGGCGGACCTCTCCTCCTTTGCGGGGATGAGCTCCGAACACGCCACGTGGCCAGCAGGCCACGGGAAGTGTCTATAGCGCTCCTCGGCGAACTGGAACTGGCTCTTTTTTAGCTATCTTTTTTATTCCTTTTCTGTTTCTACTTATTTTAAAATGTTTCTCTACATGAAATATGAATGCATGCATGATTAAGAAATTGAGGGTGTCACAAATCTACCCCCCTTAAATTGAATCTCGCCCTTGAGATTCGATAGTGGAGAATAGATGAGGGAATTCTGCCTTCTCGGCTGTTGGTTGGGCTGACTCAAACTCAATATGGGTACCGTGCTTGTTTGTCAACTGCACGCTCCTCTCGGCACATTGGATTACTTTGTTGTGCTTGCTTAACCAATCCATTCCGAGTATTATGTCAAGCCCTTTGGAATCCAAGACAATGAGGTTGGCAAGGAAGTCTACCCCCCTTATTTTAAGGTTTACTTTCGGACATACTATATTAGTCCTCATTTCTCCACCGGGAGAATTAACCAACATAGTATATTTCAAGTGTGATATGGATAGATTATACTTGGCAACATACTTGGATGATATGAATGAATGTGAAGCTCCGGAATCAAATAAGATGGTGGCTGGGTTGGAGTTGGCAAGGAACATACCAATCACGACGTCCTCAGCCTGTTGCGCTTCCTCAGCAGAGACATGGTTCACGTTGCCCCGAGCGTAGTTCTGTTGTCCTGTTTCTCCGCATGCAAAGCATGCCTTGTTGCCCAAGACAGCGGGAACGTTAGGCGGGGGTTTTGAGCATAAGCGCCCGTGTTAGGACGAGGCGCCGGAGGCAAAGGCACACGGGGTGCTTGTATGATAGGGTGTTGTTGCGGTGGTTGGTTAGGGCGAAAAGTGGAAGCGGACGATCCATACTGCGGTGCAGCTGAGGGCATGTACCGGGGACGTACATTGCTCCCTTGTGGCTGGTATGGCATCTTTCTTTTGTCCTCTTGTTCGATCTCTCGGATCTTGCTCTCAACCACTATGGCTTTATCAACTAGCTTCTGGAAGCTCGCATAGTCATTGTTGTAGAGCTGAACCTGGATCTCATTGTTCAACCCTCTCATGAACAAGTATTGCTTCCATTGGTCTAAGTTGACATTCTCGGGGGCATATCTTGAAAGCTGCGTGAACTTGTTGAGGTACTCATTCACGCTCTTCTTTCCTTGGCGGAGACCTTCAAACTCTTGCCTTTTGAGCATCATGACACCAACAGGGATGTAGTGAGAGCGGAAACTCTCCTAGAACTCAGTCCAAGTGATAGTCTCCTGGTCGACATGAGCGTTGCAAAGAGCGTCCCACCAGTCAGCGGCTGCTCCCATAAGTTCGTGCGATGCAAAGAGAACTTTCTCTCGATCATTGCACTGAACTATGGCAAGCTTATTCTCCATGGACTTGAACCAATCGTCGGCCTCCATGGGATCATTAGCTTGTGAGAAAGTAGGCAGTCGAGTCCTCATGAACTCTCCCAGCCTGTTGTGAGCCGTCGGTGGTGGCGGTGGTGGTGGCGGTGGTGCAGGAACGGGGTTGTTGTTGTTCTTGGCTTGCAGTTGACTCAAAGTTTGGATCATAGTTTGCATAAGCTGGTTCTGCATGGCCATCAACCGTTCTAGGTTGTTTGCACCAGCTCCGGGGTTGTCATTCTCAGGAACTTCGATGTGGTCCTCTTTTTGGTTGCCACGGGCGTTCCTCCCTTGAAGGCCGGCATTTCCTCTCACCATCTTTGAGAGAGAGTCGGATAGAATAGAGGTTTGAAGTTTAGATGGATTCCCCCCAACTATATGCATCAAGGTGAATGGACTATATATCATCCTATATGAGTATGTGAACAAGTGTCGAAGCATCTCAATCTCTCTACTATGGGTGGATATGGACAACGTTGAAACGTCCCACAACTCACACTAAGCACTCAAGCACAACAATCATCACAAAAGTTCAGCACGCAACTCCTATTCAAGGCTTACTTAATGGGGGTCCTATGTGGTTTGGGGTGATACCCATCTGTGACTACCAATCTGTGACTTTGTGCTATGGTCAATGGGGTTCTAATGCCAAGCTATGCATTCTACCTAGTCTTGCATCCTATGTTCAGCGTGGCTCCTAATACCAATCTGCGACTAGGCTTGCGTCTTACGGTCAACCGTGGTTCTGCTACCAATCGGTGATCAATCTAGGCTTGTGACCTACAGTCAACTGTGGTAGCTTGATACCAATCTGTGACCTATCTAGGCGTGTGACCTACGATCAACCGTGGCTCTGATACCAATTTGTGACGCCCCTATCCCGAGAAGAAAAACCTCTCAGAACCGAGACTGATGCGTATGTGTGCCCAGGATGTTCATCACACATACACATATAATCCACAAACTGAATTCAGAATATATATAACCACGAATGAATAGATTCAAGAACTTTGTTACATCAATCTTTATTGCAGTGGAAGTCTTATCTTAGCAGCGGAAGTCTTATTCTAGCAGCGGAAGTCTTCTAAACTATAGCGGAAGCAAACTAAGCAGCAGCAGCGGCTCCATCTCCTACTCCACAGGCAAGGTTGAGGGTAGATTACACGCCTAATACTCCACTTGGTCTTCATAGTACTCCTCTCCTGTTGCGGATGATGTATGATAATGCAAGGGTGAGTACATGACGTACTCAGCAAGTGCGGAAAGTATGACATGTAGCTTACAACAAGGTAGGTATAAAAAGGCTCATTGCATAAAAGCAAAGTTTATTTCACAAATCATGATAAAACAGCAACTAGCTTTAAGTGAATGTAATCCCAATATGTACTTAAACATCAACATACCTCCATCATGATTCACCACCTTTCATATCTCATCCGAACATTTATCTCTCTCAACTTTTCACATGCTCATGAATACCATCTCGTATTCACTACTATCTCATCTAATATTCAATTTTGTCTCATAACCGAGACCAAATCTCATTATCACGACTCAACAGTCATGAAACCAATCTCATCACCAAGACTCAACAGTCTTGAAACCAATCTTATAACCCGGACTCAACGGTCTTGAAAACCAAATCCAAAGACCAAACCAATACCATCCCAAAAGCCATCCCATTTAATCATGTGGGTTTTCCAGGTGCTTGTGACCGGAAGCACGGCTATCATGATAGTTTTACACTCTGCAGAGGTGGCACCACTTTACCCACAAGTTTGTGATTTCGTCACCCATCGGCGACTGCAGAACCTCCATTATACTAGTACACAACTGTCGATGTATGGCCAAGAGATCACAAAATAGCCTATACAAAGGGGCTACTAGATGTATGGACTCACTAAGGTTTCACTAGCAGGCTCGAATCACCATTCTCTCACCTACGGGCCCCCTCTTGTGCCATGCAGTTCCCAGGGCAGTCCTCACTCGACTCCCATTCCCCGCGCCTTCCACGGTCCATAACAATCTAGCAACTTACCTAATTAGTCAGCTAAGCCACACCCATAATTGGCCTTGTGGTGGCACTGTATTCCTGGCATGTGCTCGCATGAACCGATCCTTAGATCTATGACAAGTAAACCACCATCTTATTCTACCTCATCCACAAACCAAGCTTGCCTAGATCTCCCTCCGATTCATGTCCATTATCAACATCATTTTCTCATTACCATTATTCATACGAGTGCAGTTAGCTAGACACATTCTATCACTTCCCATATCCCGTAGATTAGCGAAGCAAAAAGCAAAAACGACCATACCCGACTCATCAACTGTCCCGGCGACAAGGGTGGTTAACAAAACTAGTAAACTCCTATGGAAGGGTTTCCCATCATGTTGACTCAAGCACACACACGTTTTCGCAAACAAAACAGTTTTTCCAAAAACATGGGATCAATATGGTCAAGGGGCACTTGCCTTGTTCTCGTGGTTTCTGTTGCTCTGGGATCTCGAGGTCTTGTTGTTGTAGCTCGTCGTAGATAGCTCCCTGAGCTTGTCCTTCTACTCATGATCACGCATATACAAGGTTCACAGCAATCAATTATCATGTACAAACTTTACTCAAGATGCAATGATGCATATGCATGCTAATCCTATGGTGCTGTTTTATTAGATCAGTTTGTACGTGTTCTTGCATGACTTGCATGGGTTTGCATGGGTTTTACGATGAACAAGGGTGTAAAGATCAATTGTGGACGTGGAGATGATCTTGACCAAGATCAAACCGATCAACACGTGATCTGTCCACACGGAAAAGCTTCTATTCGAAAGGATCGAAGAACAGATGCAAATAAAACCGCGATGATGTCGTAAGGTGGTAATGGAGACCTACCTTACTTCCTTCAGGTCCTTTCTCCTAGCAAAAACAGATCGTTGGCTCTCCTCCGGCGATGGTGATCGTGTCTGGGCTCGTCGGCGGTCTCTCCGGTGGTCAAACTCCGGCGAAGGGGTTTAGCTTGGCGAGTTTGGGGGCTAGGGCTTCTAAGTTGTCGGCTTAGAAAAGATGTTACGACCAAGGGGTTGTTTCGGGTTCTATTTATAATCGGGAAGAGAAAAATCCTAATCTGATTGGATTTTGAATAAGAGTCCTATTGAATTTGTTTTTGAATCTTAACAAATTATCTTTCAATCGATTTGGTTGCAGTATTCAACATAGAAGAGTTCGTGTCGGTTTCCTCGGTAACGGGTACTCACATACAGAGGAAAACCGCTTCAGAATCGCGTCCTTCCACAGGGATAAGCTCCGGAGGCTCCACGTGTCCAGCGGGGGCCTGGGCTTCCCTTTTCCCTCAGGGGCGAGCTCTGGTTGTGCCGCGTGTCAGGCGGGCGGGACCTCCCTCTCCCTCGGAGGCGAACTCCGCGTGCACCAAGCGTCCTGGCGGGCGGGACCTCCCTCTCCCTCAGAGGTAAGCTCCGCATGCGCCACGTGTCTAGTGGGTCAGGATCTCCCCTCTCTCCAGAGACGAGCTCCGCGTACGCCAGTGTGAGTACCGGATCTTCCCTCTCTTTGGAGGTAGCTTCTAATGTGCCACATGTCAGAGCCGGACCTCCCCTCTCTTCGGAGGTGGGCTCCAAGAATGCCACGTGTCCTAGCAGCGCCGGACTTCCTTTCTGCTCAGGAATGAGCCCCGAGGTTGACACGCGTCCAACAGCGTCGGACCTGCTTTCTTCTCGGAGATGGGCTCCAAGAATGACACGTGTCAAGCAGGGCGGAACCTCTCGGAGGCGTGCTCCGAGGCTGACGCGTGTCCTGCAGTGTCTTCTCCTCGGAAGTGAGCTCCGAGGATGACACGTGTCCCTTGCGGCTGGTCCTCTGTTTTCCGCTGTGACTAGCTCCGAAGGCGACACATGTCCTGCGGGGCTGGCCTCGCTTCTCCGCAGAGGCTAGCTCCGGGGGCAACACGTGTCCCACGGG
The DNA here is from genome assembly GCA_030760725.1 of Neostapfia colusana. Lineage (NCBI taxonomy): Eukaryota > Viridiplantae > Streptophyta > Magnoliopsida > Poales > Poaceae > Neostapfia > Neostapfia colusana. The sequence continues at coordinate 99,764,275 of JASWHV010000005.1, read as the reverse complement.
GTCGGACCTCGCCCCTTCCGCAGAGACGAGCCCCGAGCCTGCCACGTAGCCAGTTTAGCGGTGGACCTCTCCTCCTTTGTGGGGATGAGCTCCGAACACGCCACGTGGCCAGTAAGCCGTGGGAAGTGTCTACAGCGCTCCTCGGTGAACTGGAACTGACTCTTTTTTAGCTATCTTTTTTATTCCTTCTCTGTTTCTACTTATTTTAAAGTGTTTCTCTACATGAAATATGAATGCATGCATGATTACAAAATTGAGGGTGTCACAGTGTGGACTATAGGTCTCTCAACGAAGTGACGATCAAGAATAAATACCCGCTGCCCCGCATAGAGGTCCTATTCGATCAAATGAAAGGTGCTCGAATTTTCTCCAAGATTGATCTTCGGTCGGGATACTTCCAGCTGAAGATTAAGCCCTCCGACATACCAAAGACTGCATTTCGAACACCGTATGGTTCGTACGAATATACCGTTATGTCTTTTGGGTTAACGAATGCACCCGCATACTTTATGTACCTCATGAATAAGGTCTTCATGGAGTACTTGGACAAGTTCGTTGTGGTTTTCATCGACGACATCATGGTGTATTCAAAAAGCGAGGAAGAACATGAAGAACACTTGATGTTGACGTTGCAAAAGCTGCGAGAGCATCAATTGTATGCCAAGTTCAGCAAGTGTCAATTTTGGCTAAAGGAGATATCGTTCCTTGGCCACATCATCTCCAAAGGAGGAGTATCGGTTGATCCCGGAAAAGTGGGAGATGTTTTGAAGTGGAACCAACCGCAGAATGTGAAAGATATTCGGAGTTTCGTTGGGATGGCTGGATACTACCGCCAGTTCATCAAGGATTTCTCCAAAATAGTGAAGCCTATGAATGAATTACTCATGAAAGGGAAAGCATTTCAGTGGACACAAGCATGTCAAGACAGCTTTGAGGAGCTAAAGAAGTGACTAACAACAGCGCCGGTTTTGGTATTACCGGACGTGAGCAAGAGTTTTGATATATATTGTGACGCATTTCAGTGTTCTTATGCAAGGAGGATGAGTGGTTGCCTATGCATCGAGGCAATTAAAGAAACATGAGCTGAATTACCCCCATACATGACTTGGAACTTGCAGCCGTGGTACATGCCTTGAAGATTTGGAGGCATTACATCCTTGGTCACCGATGTGAGATCTATATGGATCACAAAAGCCTCAAGTATATATTCACGCAAACGTATCTGAATTTAAAGCAACGTTGATGGTTGGAACTCATGAAGGATTATGATGATGGAATCAACTATCACCCCGGAAAGGCCAATGTACTAGCTGATGCGTTGAGCCGAAAAGGAGCATGTCATCAACTCACAGTTTGAGAGCTGCCACCTGAGCTGCGTAAGGAGTTTGAATGGTTGCATCTTGGATTCTTGAACGAGATGGAGGTAATAGAACTGAACTCAACGCTGGAACAAGAGATACGAGATGGCCAAGCAACGGATGAGGAAATAAAGGAAATCAAGGAAAGAATCCGACAAGGCATAGAAAAGGATTTCAAGGAAGACGAGAATGGTACGCTTTGGTTAGGGAAAAGGATTTGTGTGCCCAATGGGAAGCACATCCGCGACACGATACTAAAGGAGGCACATGACTCACCTTATTCCATACACCCCGGCTGCACAAAGATGTACAAGGACCTGAAAATATGCTATTGGTGGGATGGTATGAAAAGGGACATCACTGAATATGTTGCCCTATGCGACACGTGCCAACGAATGAAGGCCGAACATCAAAGACCCGCTGGATTGTTGCAGCCATTTAAAGTACCCGAGTGGAAGTGGGAAGACATCAGCATGGATTTCATTGTCGGATTGCCACGTACTCAGTCTGGCTACGACTCCATTTGGGTTATTGTGGACCAATTGACGAAAACAACCCATTTCCTTCCTGTTAGAACCAAGTACACCGTCGCACAACTAGCCGAGCTGTATATGGAGCAAATCGTGTGTCACCATGGAGTTCCGAAGAGGATAGTTTCAGATCAAGGTTCTCAATTTACCTCTAGGTTCTGGAAGAAGCTACATGAAGCCATGGGTACACGGTTGAATTTTAGCTCTGCATATCACCCGCAAACCGATGGGCAAACTGAGAGAACAAATCATATTTTGGAAGACATGTTGAGAGCTTGCGCCTTGAAACATGGGCGTAGTTGGGATAAGAGCTTGTCATATGATTATTTCTCGTACAACAACAGTTACCAAGCCAGCTTGAAGATGTCAGCCTTCGAAGCATTGTATGGTAGACGGTGTAGAACACTGCTGTTCTAGAATGAGACCGGAGAAAGCCAAGTATTTGGACCCGGAGTGATGCAAGACACCGAAAAGCAAGTCCAAATGATACATGAAAACTTGAAGGTTTCTCAGTCACGACAGAAGGGTTATGCGGACAATAGGCGAAGAAGATTGACCTTCGAAGTGGGAGACTTCATGTATCTTAAGGTGTCGCCTATCCTGGGAACTGCATGGCACAAGAGGGGCCCGCGGGAGGGAGAATGGAGATTCGAGCCTGCCAGTGAAACCTCAGTGGGTCCTTACATCCTAGTAGTCCATTTGTAAAGGCTATTTTGTGATCTCTTGGCCATACACTGATGGTTGTGTGCTGGTATAATGGAGGTTCTTTCTAGTCGTCGACGGGTGATGAAATCACAAACTTGTGGGTAAAGTGGTGCCACCTCTGCAGAGTGTAAAACTATCATGATAGCCGTGCTTCCGGTCACAAGCATCTGGACAACTTCCATGATTAAAGGCAAAACATGGGATGGATATTCGGTATGGTTGTGGTATGGTTATTGGGATTGGTTTTAGGACTGTTTTGGGTCATGAAAATGAGTTTGGTTTCGATTATATGAATATGAGGTGATTATGAATATTTATGACTATGAGATGAACTTGAGAAAGATTAATGGTTGGTTGAGACTTTATAAATGGTGAATTATGATGAAGGAATGTTGATGAAGTACTTGGTTATGATGGTATTAAACTCACCTAGAGATAGATGCTGTTTTACCATGTTTGTGAAATAAAATTTGCTTGCTGCAATGAGCCTTTTTATTGCCTACCTTGTTGTAAGCTACATGTCATACTTTTCCTGCACTTGTTGAGTACGACATGTACTCACCCTTGCATTCTCACATATACATCAGCTACAGGAGAAGAGTACTTCGAGGAACATGTGGAGTACTAGGCGTGCGCACTACCGTCAACATGCCTGTGGAGTTGAAGATTGAGCCTGCTGTCTTAGCCATTTTCCGCTATCGTTTAGAGTCTTCCGCTGCTAAATAAGTTGGACATTCATGAGTGAGACATTGAGTCATTGTAATAAAATACTTAAACACTATTTGTTTGTGGTTATATTCTGAATTCAGTTTGTGGAATACATGTGTATGTGTAATGAACATCCTGGGCACACATATGCATTCACTTGGTTCATTTTCGGAACCGGGTGTAGCATCACGGAAGGCGTAGCACAGTGCGGTGAGTGCATCCCATGCAGCATCGTCAATATCTTCTACCCTTGTAGCTCTCCATGTGGGTGTGAAGTGCCGAGTAACAACCCTACCGTTAGATAGGATGGTTACTTCAGCCTTCCACTCTTTATGTCTGAGACGAGTGACTTTCTTGAGAATATATTCCGGGGATAGGCTGCAGCAATCCAAAAACTCTTTAAGCTCCTTGGAAATGTGTCCTCCTTCCATCCTGTCGGACCAGAATTCTTGAACTGAACGGTTGACCCGTTCATCACCTTCATAATCGGCCTCAGCAGGGGGTGGCTCCTCTTCGGATCCACCTCCTTCCGACATAGCTTCATGAGGCTCCGCTGGTTGTAGGCCCGCATGAAATTCCTTCTGAGGTGCGTACCAATGCTGTTCTTGTGGATCATCTTCCATGCCATCCTCGATTGGTTCCACCTCTTCCGGATCCTCTTCCTCATGTATAGAGCTACTTACTTCATCTTCATCGTGAGGTTCCATATTCACCTCCTCCCAATATGGTCCATCGGACACCTCAATGGGGTTAAGTGCACTCCCAAGTGGTGGTGGACGAGTCCTTATGCGTTTTGTGCTCCTAGTCACCGGCATCTATAAATAAGACATGACAAACTTTAGAGAAGAAGAATAACCCCAAAACTTCAGAAGCTATGAAGCAAGAAAACAAAAGTGTTGCTGTCCAAAAGAAGAGAAAAAGAGGCGCTGAAAATAGCACTTTGCGGTGGCTGAATAGACAATTAAAGTGCAGCAGCAAGCAGTTTTCGAAAATAACAGTTTAGAGGGGTGTTCCTATGTGTTTTAGAGTGTCCATTCTACCTAGGCTTGCATCCTACGGTCAACGTGGCTCTGGTACCAATTTGTGACACCCGGTTCCGAAAGTGAACCAAGTGAATGCATATGTGTGCCCAGGATGTTCATCACACATACACATGTATTCCACAAACTTAATTTCAGAATATAACCACGTACAAATAGTGTTTAAGTACTTTATTACATTGACTCAATGTCTCACTCATGAATATCCAACTTAATTAGTAGCGTAAGACTCTAAACGACAGCAGAAAAAGACTAAAACAGCAGGCTCCAACTTCAACTCCACAGGCATGTTGACGGTAGTGCGCACGCCTAGTACTCCAGATGTTACTCGAAGTACTCTTCTCCTGTAGCTTATGTATATGTGGGAATGCAAGGGTGAGTATATGTCGTACTCAGCAAGTGTTATCAAAACTCAACCAGCCAATACTCTTTCTCAAGTTCATCTCATTCTCATAAATATTCATAACCATCTCATTTTATATAGCCGAAACCAAATTCATTGTCATGACTCAAAACAGTCCCAAAACCAATTCCAATGACCATACCCGAATAAACATCCTAAGTTTTGCCTCTAATCATGGAAGTTGGCCAGGTGCTTGTGACCAAAAGCACGGCTATCATGATAGTTTTACACTCTGCAGAGGTGGCACCACTTTACCCAGAAGTTTGTGATTTCATCACCCATCGGTGACTAGAAAGAACCTCCATTATACCAGTACAAAACCGCCAGTGTATGAGCGAAAAATCACAAAATAGCCTTTACAAAAGGGCTACTAGTATGTACGAACCCACTGAGATTTCACCGGCAGGCTCGAATCTCCATTCTCCCACCCACGGGCCCTCTCTTGTGCCATGTAGTTCCCAGGGAAGTCCCTCTCGACTCCCATTCCCCGCACCATCCAACGGTCCATAACAAGCTAGTAACATGCCTAATTATTCAGCTAAGCCGCACCCATATTTGGCCTTGTGGTGGCACAGTTTTCCTGGCATGTGCTCGCATGAATAGGTCCTTAGATCTACGGCAAGTAAACCACCATATCATTCAACAACATCCACGAACCAAGCTTGCCTAGATCTCTATGATTCCATGCTCATCAACATCATCAAGTTATCATGATCTTTTTTCATATGAGTTCAGTAGCTAACAAGTCTTATTTCAGCTTCCCGTATCCCCTAGGTTAAGTGAAGCAAAAAGGAAAAACGACCATACCCGACTCTTCAACTTTCCCGGCAACAAGGATGGTTGACAAAACTAGTAAACTCCTATAAAAGGGTGTCCCATCTAGTTGACACAAGCATACGAGTTTTCGCAAGCAAAACAGTTTCAAAACATGGGATCAATATGGTCAAGGGGCACTTGCCTTGCTCCCGTGGTTCGTGTTGCTCAAGCGTCTCGAAGTCTTGGTGCTGTAGCTCCTCGTAGACAGCCTCTTGATCTTGTCCTTCTACTCACGACCACGCACATACAAGATTTACAGCAATCAATTGTCATGCACAAACTTTATTCAAGATGCAATGAGGTGAATGAAAGCAATTCCTATGGGGCAGTTTTATAAAACCAGTTTGTATGTGTTCTTGCATGTTTTAGTAGGCTTTCATGGAGTTCTATGGTGATCAAGGTTGCTGGAATCAAGTGTGAATGTGGTGATGATTTTGACACAAGTTGTAGATCAATTCCACCGTCAAAAATTGGCCAAAACATGGTCTGTCCACACGCAGAAGTTTCTTCTCAAAGGGGGCGAAGAAAACGGGTGCGTAGAAATAGCTGTGATGTTGTAAGAGAGGTAACGAAGACCTACCTAACTTCTTCCTTGCGGCAGGGCCTCCCTCCTAGCAATGGCAGCAGCGGAGGATTTTCTGTGGAGAATTATGGGGCTGCGGCTAGGGAAGAATGTCGGGGGCTTCTTTTCTGGCGACGACGAGGCGTGACGGGGCTCTACGGCGGCCAAATTCCGGCAAGGAGGTGGGAGTCGGTGACTTGGCAGCAAGGGGGTGGCGGACAAAAATAAGAAGGGGTGGGCGGCTAGGGGGGAGTTATATTTATAAGGGGCAAACAAAAGAGCCCTAGAGGTGGGGGAACAAAAGAGTTCTAGAGGTTGGGGAACAAAAGAGTCCTAAAGGTGGGGGAACAAAAGAGTCCTAGAGGTGGGGGACTATGGTTCCCCCCTAATGGGCTGCGGCCATGGGGGTGGGGCCCAATTAGGTTTTCCCCCTAATTTGGTGCGGCCAATTTGGGGGAAAATCCCCCCAAATATGGGGGAAATTCCCCCTAGGGGAATTTTGGGGGATTTGGGGAAAATCAGGAAAAGTTTGGAAAATTTTGGAAAAATTGGGGAAGGGGAAATTTGGAGAAAAATTGGGGTGGCCCAATTTGGCCATTTTATATTCATTACTTTCCATTTCTATATTCCTTTCTCCATTTCTTCTTCTTTTTAAATGCTCCTCTAAATGAAAAATGTATGCAATGCATGGTAGTGAAATTGAGGGTGTTACATAACCGCACCCCAGGTATCGCCCCTTCTTTTTCCGAGCTTTCATTTCATACCGCTCCAGCCGTGTGGCCAGTCCCTTTTTCTCGTGCTTACCCATAGTTGGAGTTGTGCTATCCTTCTGCGGGTGAATCCGCTTGAGGTACCCGGGGTCTTTCGAATATCTCATTGCTCAGGGGCCCTATGGCGCCGAATGGCATCTCCCCTGAAAGGATAATGCCAGCGGGAGGTCCAGGGTGTGTAGCCTGCTTAGCCTGGTTCTGTACCTTAAGCATGCACACTCTGCCTCTCCAGCGCTGCAGCGGTTATAACCGTAACCCATATGCTCCCACACTGAATTACCCAAGCCCCGTAGCTTGGCTAAGGACAGAAGCCACAGCAAAACTAGGAGCAAGAAAGAGTGACCAGAGAGCATGATTACTCTTTTTCTCTGCCATGTCTGCAAGTTCAAACAGATCCTAGTGTCCCGGACCTCCCAGGGGGTCCGTGGCCGACATCCTGCATTTGCCAATTTGCTTGGTAGGTGCGCCCTACCCTAAGGGCCACACCTACCAGGGGGCCATCACAATGAACTACGCAGGCAGGACGTCGGGACCGCCACGGCGACAAGCAAAGAGCTCGGAGCTTCAACTACAACGAGCTAACGACACCGCCAGGGCTCCCTCGGTTACTCTCTTGTTCGTAGGGGAGTTGGGCTAGCAACACCGTTGGAGCCCCTTCGGGTCCTTGCGCTACTAAGGACCCAGAGGGACAGGCTCACAACATCGGCAAAGAGCTACCTAGGCTATGTCGTTCCGGACCCTTGCGCTGCCAAGGACCCAAAGACATACATCAACAACTCAAGACATAAAAGACTTCAACAAAAAAGTTTTTTTATTCAAGTGGAGCTCTGGCATACAAGGCAAGCGGGAGACCTAGGAGTCCTCATTGACATCAGTGACGCGTCGGGGATCCTGCTCAAAGCCGCAGCAGCACCAGGCATCTTCCTCACGCCCGCCGGGGCTGCCCTCGCAGCAGCAGTTTCAGAACTACTATCGGCGCCGGCCGCCAAGCCCGACGCAGGACCGCGGGAGGCCTAAGGACCCTCCGCCCGGGGGCCCGAGACGAAGCTCCCGTCAGAGCGAACCAGCCTCCTCTTCAGCTTCTTGCTCGACTCTACGGTGTCCTTAGGTGGTGAGCGAGGGCGCGCCAACGGTGTGGGTCTGCCAGCTGGCACCCACTCCTTCCCCTTGTTGAGGAATGGGTGTGGCACGGGCCTCGCCTGATCGCTGGCGCCGCCTCCTCCAGAGATCTCCACGCCCTAAGAAACGTCACCAACCTGCCGCACAGCGACATTGATGTCGTCCAGTGTCCGCAACTCCTTTAGCATCCTCGACCTCGCCGGCTGGTTGAGGTAGATGGGCAGGCAACTCGCCACCGGGTTGATGGAGTCGTGGAGATCGGGTCGGTGGATAGCTTCTGCAGAATCACACCAAACATCTCCCGATTCAGAGACGACCTAGCTCCGTGCTCCAACCGGGTGAGATCGTTCTCCCCAGTGTACAGCCAGACAGCTCGGGTGCTCTGCTGGAGGTGAGCGATCCGGTGCGACATGAAGTCGGTCAGGACCATCAACGATGTCAAGCCCTAAGGCACCAGAAACTTGATCCTCTCTTGCACCGGCTTGTAGGCGTCCTGCAGATCAGGGATCATGTCCCCGACGACATCCTTGCCAACTAGAGGGCCACACGGCAGCTCCAGGCGATCGTGGACGTCCGTCTGGGCGATCACCCAGTTGTCCATCCATTGCTCCCACTTGCCGGGGGAGAAGAGCGTGATGTACGCCGCGGTGTTCCTCCCTCGGTGCTACAAGTAGTAGGCCCCCAGGTAGCCTATTGTAAAAGCCCAAGAAAAAGGGAGTTGCAAAAACTTTTCTTCACCTCACAACACCACAGTTTTTATTGTGGACACCTTAGGAAATGTTGTGAAGAGCAAGTAACCTCCATCAAAAGAGTGATTAGAGGGGAAAGCCTTCACTTTCACAAAGTAGGGTTCTACACATGAATATGAGAGGTTGAGCTCACCCCTAGAATTTAAAAAGTCTTGGGAAGGGTCAGTTCAAATTTCATGCAAATTCAACACTTTTTGAGGCACTTTTGGGTTATTTCAAAAAGAGGCCAATTTGAATGTAAATTCAAATTGCAGCAACTTTCATCACCCAAATTCAAAAGTTAGCTCCATATCTATACTCAGCACATTTTTCTGAGTAAACCCACCAATTTTCATCTCCATTGGAGCTCATCTTGTCAAGAGCTAAATTTGCAAGAATTCAAAACTGAATTTGAATTTCAGTTTAAATATGAAGCAAATTTAACCAAACAAAGTTTGAATTTGAGAACTCAAATTCAAACCAATACTTGGAGGCTAAGTCTCTCATTAAATGGAGAGTAGCTGAGATATTTGCAGCAGAATTTGGAAAAAGAGATTAGGGGGAGAGGGGGGCCCACAAGTCAGTGGGAGGACTGTTCTCCAAACCGAGCGTGGCCTGTTCTCCCCGACGCCGGTCGAACACAGGCCGCCAGCTCCTGCTACCGCGCCCGAGAGGGAGGGACACCGCACGAGCCAGCGCGCCGTGGAGGACCGACTGCAGCGGCGGTAACACGCGCGGCCACGTGAAGATCATCACTGCTCCCGTGCCTCGCGCTGACCGACCCGACTGCCGCCGAGCGACTTTCTGTGAGGATTCGGCCGAGCTCTCGCGTGCAGCACCCCCCCTAGCCAAAAACCACACCAGCTACTCACCCTCTACCTCCTCCAGCCGAAGACAATCGAGTTTAGCTGCCCAGAACCTAGCCCGTAGACTATCGGCGGTGACCGAGAAGAACAGCCGGCACGGGCTCACCGTGGGAAGCTCGAACCCGAGGCTTTCCTGGACGAGCTAGGCCACTCGGAGACGCGCCGGATAGTCACGCTGCTACTAGCCAAGCCACAGCCCCGACGGTGGACCATCGAGCGTCAATTTGACGTTTTTCTCCCGGCACATCCACTCGGACCTCCGGGTAAGAATCCATCGAATTCATCCTTAATCTTCGTTCTTAGGCCACCAAATCGTGCACACAGGACCTAGACTGGCTAGCGGTCAATTTCTCTTCGCAACCCTAGCTAGAAAACTGACACAGTGCGGGGTATTTCATGTCGTTCCACGCTCAAACGCGCGGCAGGAGTCGGGCGCACGGTGAGAACTCCTCTGGAGGTGTTGCCATGCGCTGGCCTTTACTTGCCGGGTTTCCCTAGCATCCACTGGTGCTCTAGAATGGATGGGCTGAGTCGTTGGCAGGCTAGGACCACCGGGCGACGATGCCGATCATTCCTCGAGGCCGCCGCACGCTGCCGGCACCGTTCCGATCCTCTAGCGCCCAAACCGAGCCCACAAACATGTTTCCCGACCCCATAAACCCCCAGGCGGCGAGCCTCCGGCCGGGAGACGGCCGGAGACACTCAGCCGGTGAGGCGCCGCCTCGGTCCGGCGAGGTTAGCGTGCGCGCGGGAAGGAGGGCTCGGAGGAAGAAGAAGGGTGGGGCAGGCCCACCAGTCAGTGAGGGCGAGTTTAAAACGGGATCGAATATGGCCAGGATTCCGTGTGGCTGTGCACAGGAAAACCCAGTAACCCTGTGTGTTCTCGTTCCTCACTGGCTGAGATTTAAAGAGTGGACCCGGGTTCTTTTCCAATAGTAAAACAATTCCAGTTTCCACTCAAACATTAGAAATCCATAACCTTTGCTAGGAAGCTCCAAATTTAGTGATTCAAATTGGGTTGGATTCATCTTGCCTAGCTCTGTCCAGATATACAACCCAATTTGTATGAAACCCATTAATTAATTCTGGAAAATTCTTTAAATCTTTTCAGCAAAAGAATTTTAGGGGGAGTTTGGTTCATCCAAAAATCCACAAATTTTGCAAGACTGTTCTTTAGGACATTAGTAAACCCCTGTAAAAGTTTCAGACCATTTGGAGTTGATTTGGTCAGAGAAATTCAAATTGGAAGGTGCTGTGTTCATTTGAATACAGAAACATTTTCAGAGAATTTCCAAAACTTGGAAATTCAGTTCTGGGCAAATCTTAACTCCAAAAATGCTAGGAAAATTCATGCAAACTCTATGAGCTATAATTGAAATTGTAGTTCACTAAGTTGGGCATGAACAGGGGTATGACCTCAGAATTAATTCTTCCTTGCTTATTTGCTAAGAGAATTATTCTGAGCAAACCACTCCATGAAAAGTGCTAGTGTTTGGTCCAGAGAGTTTTATTGTCACAAGGAACTCACACAAAAATTCTCAGCTCCATTAGAGCTCTGGATCACCCCTGTCCTGTTTAACCACTTGAGGGATTAATATGGAAAAGGGGGAAGACCACTTAGCATTTAACCAGGGGGATTAAGTCTAAGCCAAACCACCAACACTCAGTTCACCTTTAAATTCTTAAACAAGGTTCCAGATGTTAGAGGCTGGTTATTAGGACTAATAGTAGAAGTCTTACCCTAAACTCACATTTGCATCTAAATTAACATGTAGTGTTTCATTAACGTGTAGCCGTTGAAGAAGAGACTCCGGAAGTGCTGGACTTCCTTCTTCCGGACGAAGAACTAACTCCTGACCAGCAGCAACAAGGCAAGCCCCGGTTTGCATTAACCCTTTTATAAGTTTTCCTTTGTTTACATGAGTCATGTGAAGTATGATTGTGCATTAGGTGTAGGATGAATGGAACCCCACTTGCATAACCAATGGTTCCTAAAAGAGTAAGGGTAGTGTCTAAGACCTCGAGTAGACAGGCTATGCTTAATGAGTCATAGGACTTCGGTACAAGTCGAGTAGTTGGAATCTACTCGCGAGATAGGTTTGGGACACACGGGTTCGGTTGAGTGATGTGAGATCACTTTAGTAATGAAAATGAGACTAGGCAGGGGCTAGGGCGCAGCAAGAGGAAGTCTTGTGTGTGCAGCCCTGTCCGTGTCGATTGAGGACCGATCCGTGCGCGGCCCTGCTGAACAAGTATTGAACGTACCGAAGGCATATCGGATATATGGGCCCCGATAAACCGAAGTAGCCTAAACCTTCGGGCGTCGAGGCATAGCACACCGATTTATAGGTGTAGGTTGAGGGCAGCAAGGTGGAAATCTGCCAACGGGCATAGAGAGATGCTCCGTGTGGGGAACCTCCTGCTCGTTTCAGTGCGACCGGTTCAACGTTTGGGCTGTTGGGTGAAAGGTTGTCCCGTACGACATCGAGTGAGCGTTCTGTGCAGCTCCACGGGTGGGCGTACGTGACGTGCTCTTTGGGTTTCCCTGCAGGTGTATATCGAGTCGATTCGCCGTCCCTCACGGTGACGAGTACCGCTTGTTCACTGCGTCATAACGTAGATTAATGAATGAAATGTTATGATTCAATATTGCTGTTATGATATAATTGTATTGTTACATGTGTGCCACCAAATATTGCTTACTAAATTTCAGCTTTATGAACCGTTAACTTGTTGCTAAAAGATGAACTAAGGATGAACGTGTAGGCGTGTCCATTTGCTGCAATTTTGCTATCCTATGTCTTGGTATACCTCATTTAGAGTTTCATGCTTAGGTGAGTCGGTTAAGCCTTGCTGAGCCTTCGTGCTCATGGTTGCTGCTTAGGTGTTTTTCAGGTGAGGAGCCACCCACGGACTCGGAGTACGAGTCCACCGGCAAGGGTTACCCTCCGTCGGGGACCACGGCTGAGTGGGAGCCGTACACGCCGCGCTGAGCTGAGGAGTGCAGCTAGTGTGGGTTGCCCTAGGGATGGGCAACCACTTTTGCTAGATAGGCGGGCGTGAGTTGTATAGTGTAGACTTCCGCTGTGTAATATAAACAATACTTGTAACTGAAGTTTGTACCTGTTTGTACAGTTTCAGTTGTTTTTCCCATGTAATATATTGTGTTCTTATGACGTGTGCTGTCGGGTGTCGCATCGTGCGGCACCACCCTCTGCGATCCTGGATGAGCGGATTCCGGTCCGCCACAGCCTGGTATCAGAGCTGCAGTGGGGATAGCACAGTACTTAAGGACTGCATTATGGGGAAAACTTAGGTATACGGTGAGGATTCGGTAGTTGCCCAAGTAAGGACTATATTAGCATAGTTACTTAAAGTGGCAAACACTAACCTATGTGTTATAATTCTGAATTTCAATTATGTAACGACGCACCTACGCTCTGGTAAGTATGGCAAGGAACACCACCGAAAGCGGTTCAATTTCGGTTAGCTCTCCCTGACGAGGAATGTGGTTCAGGGATAAGTCTCACAGCTTGGTGTGAGACGTCAATATGAAACTCTTGGACTCTTCATGTTCCTGAGTTCATATGAAACGCTGATCCCTAGCGTGCATTAGGCAAGTAAGTGGAGACCCCATCGCGTGGTCAGTAACGCGAGAGTGTGTTCGTCTGGAAATAGCCCAGGAGGACATACGCAGCGCTTGCCATCGGCGTGCCCTGCAGGGCAGTAGGTGGTATCTGTTGGGTTGATAACATTCCCAACCGTGACGACCCGTTCATGACCTACTCGGTTTCCCCGTCGTGTGGTGTTGAAACACGATCACGTACCTTGAGACGTGACCTAACTCAAGGACGGCCGTATGGAAATGATACGGGCGTTTGTATTTACTTTTAAATATGGAACTGCCTGGATTGAACAACCTTTGAGTGCACCATTATTGTGTGGTCTTCTGCAGGTACTAACCACGTATGTATCCGTGTAGAAAACGTGTGTGAGAGACCGTTTAGTGCCACACTTGAGACGTATATGCCGGTATAATCCGGTTAGGTTTTTCTTTGGTGAGGAACGTAGTACCGAGATATTGTAGGCATATGCATGAAAATATTGAGAACAAGGAACTAAAATCATTAGGTTCAACAATTAAGACCCTGGTTGGGTATAAGAATGGGATAGTGGTAAGTGTAGTTCCAAAAAGACTGAAAAACAAAGTGCTCTGTTTTGGGACAGCAAGGTTGCTGATCTTCAACAGGGCATAACTCACAAGTCTTTTAGCCGAGATAGGTGTGCTATATAGTTCTGGAAAGGTATTGAAGTACTCTACAACTTTGTTGTAGGCTTCCAGAGCTGAAACTCACCTTAAGATGGCTTAAATCCTAGAGGAATGTAAACTGTCCAGAACCAGGACAGAGTAAAACATTCTCTGGACTGTTCTGTTTTCAAACATAACTCCCAGTAGAAAAATCTAAAATTGTCATATAATACATCCTTAGAAAGAGTAGAAGATGTGTGACATCTTTGTAATTCAAAGATTCTGAAATTTCAGCACAGAATGTAATGGAAATCAGGGTTGAAAACAGCCACTTCCAAGGGAGGTGATGTTAAACGTCTTCCAGAAATTCTGCTGACTTTGAATTGGCATAACTTTTTAACCAAAGCTAATCTGGGGGCAAATGAGTACTCTTTGGAAGGATACCGAAGTTGACTTTAACTTTGGTATTCAACTTGAGTCATAAAAATGCCCAGAACCAGATCAAAACTTGGAATAGGTAGAAACTGGTCATTCTGACAGAAGAATGACAGTTGAACTCATTGAAAAGGGTGTTGTACCCTAAGGGTGTTATACGTGATGACAACGCGATAATAATGTCTCGTAGAGACCAAACCCAGTTATGGTGAGCTTCCAAAGTGGAGGTTCATCAAGTTGGATTAAACTAGCTTGTGTTTGGTCTGGTAATGGTGTAGCTTGTGCAAAGTTATTACATTATCTGCTTATGAGATATATCGCATGTTTTTGTTGTCATAATGTTTTTACGCCCATTTCTATTGGACTACATGCAAAATGTTGCGGACTGATGTTTAATGTCGTGTGGTTGCAGATGGTTCGTACTAGGACCAAGCACGAGGTTGGTGGCTCTAGCCAACAGGGAGGTGATGACTCCCAGCCACCGGCCTACGACAGCACCCCGCAGCAGCAGCCACCACCGCCGCCTCCGCTCACTCTAGCGGATGTGATAGCGGCACTGGTGGGAGGTCGTGAGGAGCAGACCGACCTGCTCCGCACGATCGTGCAGAATACGTCCCAGGCAGGGGGACGTCAAGAGCGAGGGCCTCGTGAGCCCCGTGAAGTGTCGTACTCGGATTTCATGAGTACGCACCCTCCAGTGTTCACCGAAGCCGAAGAACCACTGGAGGCGACAACTGGCTGCGGACTATCGAGTCCAAGTTTGGGCTGCTCCAGTGTACGGAGCGACAGAATACCCTGTTCGCAGCACAGCAGCTCCACGGTGCCGCTGGTGCGTGGTGGGCGAACTATGTCGCCTCACGTCCGGCTGGCCATGCCGTGGAATGGCAAGAGTTCCGGGAGGCGTTCCGCGCCTACCACATTCCTCCCGGAATAATGAAGAGGAAGTTCCAAGAATTCTTGGAGCTGAAGCAGGGCGGGAGGAGTGCCCATGACTACTCCCGTGCCTTCAACCATCTGGCGCAGTATGCGTCAGACTATATCTCCACGGAGGAGAAGAAGAGGGAGCATTTCTATCGGGGGTTACACCCCGAAATGAAGACGCACCTCGTTCAGTGGAATCGTGGCACATTCAACGACTTAGTCAATGCCGCGATCATGCAAGAGGACGCTCAGCGGGAGTTGGCAGCTGAGCAGAGGAAGCGCAGCGCTCCACCTAGCAGCGGTGGTGGCGCGCCTCAGAAGTACCGTATGGTGTATCGGGCACCATACGGGCAGCAGTGGCGTCCACCGGCGCGACCTCAACAGTTCGGGGGACGTTCGTTCCAAGCACCCCCGTTCCGTCCGCCGATGCCACCACCAAGACAGCAACAGCAACAGCAGCAGCAGCAGACGGTACCCCGGGCGTTTCCACCGCCACAACGCGCCCCGGGTTTCCGTCCACCGATCAGCGGGGGACCGCCCCGTTTCACATGCTTCACGTGTGGCCAGGCGGGCCACTTCGCGAAGGACTGTCCCCAGGGGCAGCAGAGCAGCGGGCAAGCCCAGTTCCAGGGCGGTGCTCGAGGCCGACCTCCGGTGAAGAAGGTTGGTCAGCGGACTGGAGGCGTCCGCAACCTCGACAATGAGGACGCCCCAGAGGGAGACAACGTGCTGGCGGGTACGTTTACTCTCAACCATCAAGCCATCGTCATATTGTTTGATTCTGGTGCAACCCACAGCTTTATAAGTGCATCCTATGTGTTCAAATGCAAGTCTTTCCAACCGACTGCACTTATATGATCTGCTCACCGGGAGGGAAGATTTCCGCTAATATGATGATTCCAAAAGCACCTCTGTGCTTAGGTGGGAAACTATATCCCACCACCTTGATAATCCTTATGGGACAAAAGATTGATGCAATCTTAGGGATGTCATGGCTACAATACCATGGCGCTGTCCTAGAGACTCGGACACGGACGGTTCACTTAAATTCGCCATTCCACCATCTGCATTCCATGGTGTTAGACACGCCGGTCCGGGAAGTTTTAGCAGTTAATAATGCTGAATCTCTCAAGTTAGAAGACATCCCCGTAGTCCGGGAGTATCCTGACGTGTTCCCGGATGATCTTCCGGGCATGCCACCTGAGCGGGATGTCGAGTTCAAGATTGAACTTGCACCCGGGACTATGCCCATATCACGGAGACCATACAAAATGGCTCCCAATGAGCTGGCTGAACTGAAAGAACAGCTCAATGATCTGTTGAGCAAGGGTTTCATTAGGCCGAGTTCCTCGCCTTGGGGATGCTCGGCGCTGTTTGTAAAGAAGAAGGATGAAACCCTGAGGCTGTGTGTGGACTACCGGCCGCTCAACGCCGTCACCATCAAGAATAAGTACCCACTGCCCCGTATTGACATCTTGTTTGATCAACTTGTGGGGGCAAGTGTATTCTCAAAGATGGACCTTCGCTCTGGATATCACCAGATCAAGATCCGGGCGGAGGATATCCCGAAGACGGCGTTCTCAACGAGATACGGCTTATATGAATATCTCGTCATGTCCTTTGGTCTCACAAATGCTCCAGCCCATTTCATGTATCTCATGAACTCGGTGTTCATGCCGGAGCTGGACAAGTTCGTGGTAGTGTTCATCGACGATATCTTGGTTTACTCCAAGACAGAAGCCGAACATGTCGAACACTTGTGGATCGTTCTGCAACGATTACGAGACCACAAGCTCTACGCCAAGTTCAGCAAATGTGAATTTTGGATCAGCCAAGTGCCATTCTTGGGACATATCATCTCAGCTGAAGGCATTGCGGTTGACCCAAGCAAAATAGAGCAAGTGCTGAAATGGAAAGCTCCCACTTCAGTTCATGAAGTCAGAAGTTTCCTCGGGTTAGCGGGATACTACCGGAGATTCATTCCAAGCTTCTCCAAGCTCGCTAAGCCGATGACAGAGTTGCTGAAGAAAGGGAAGAAATATGTTTGGAACACGGCGTGTGAAGGAGTGTTCCGAACATTGGTGAAGCATCTCACAACAGCCCCGGTGTTAGCTCAGTCGGATACAACAAAGCCCTTCGACGTGTATTGTGACGCGTCCGGTATTGGGCTCGGCTGCGTGTTGATGCAGGAAGGACGTGTGGTCGCATATGGCTCACGCCAACTTCGGAACCATGAGCAGCATTATCCCACTCATGACCTGGAGCTTGCTGCAGTGGTGTTGGCGCTGAAAATGTGGAGGCACTATCTCCTGGGGAATTTGGTGCATCTCTACACCGACCACAAGAGCTTGAAATACATTTTCACCCAGAAGGAGCTGAACATGAGGCAACGGAGGTGGTTAGAATTAATCAAGGACTATGAAATTGAAATTCACTACCACCCCGGCAAGGCGAATGTGGTTGCCGACGCGCTGAGTCGGAAATCACATGTCCATCACCTCACCATTACACCGGTGGAGGAGGGAGAGCCAAGTTTATACTTGGTTCCTTATGGATCGCTGTACAACCTTGCCCTCATCCCTACTATTAGGGAGGACATCATTGCAGCTCAGAAGACGGATAAAGGCATGGCACATCTCCGGAGACGGATAGACAATGGAGAGATTAAATGTTTCCGGAAGGATGATGAGGGGACGCTATGGTTCAACGACCGCATAGTCGTACCCCGGGACATAGAACTGAGGAAGAAAATCCTCGACGAAGCCCACTTGTCTAAATACTCCATTCATCCGGGCAGCAACAAAATGTACCAAGATTTGAAAAAGAAATTTTGGTGGACACGGATGAAGCGGGAGGTAGCGAAGTACGTATCCGAGTGTGATACGTGCCGACGAGTGAAGGCTGATCTCATGAAGAAATCAGGGCTGTTGCAACCCCTGAAGATTCCGGCATGAAAATGGGAAGATGTGAGCATGGATTTCATTGTGGGATTACCCCTAACATCCAACAAGCATGATTCCATATGGGTAATCGTCGATCGGTTAACCAAGACGGCTCATTTCATCCCAGTGAATACACGTTACAATGCTGGCAAATATGCGGAGCTATACATAGCGAAGATTCTATGCCTATACGGGGTACCCAAGACCATTGTCTCAGATCGAGGTGCATTATTTGTATCTCGCTTTTGGGAGCAGCTACACGCTGCATTGGGTAGTAAACTGATTAGAAGCTCCGCCTACCACCCTCAGACAGATGGCAGACAGAGAGGGTCAATCAAGTTCTGGAGGACATGTTGAGAGCATGTGCCATCCACCAAGGTAGGAACTGGGATAATCACCTACCATTGGCGGAATTCTCGTACAACAACGGCTATCAGGCGAGTATCAAGATGACACCCTACGAAGCTCTCTACGGTCGCAAGTGCCGCACCCCATTAAATTGGTGCGAGTCCGGTGACAGGGTCACATTCGGGGTTGATGTGGTGAACGACGCCGAAGAGCGCGTTCGGACAATTCAAGCCAATTTGAAGGCCGCTCAATCCCGACAGAAGAGCTATGCTGATAAGAGGCGTAGGCCGTTGCACTTTGACGTTGGGGAACACGTGTACCTTCGCGTGTCTCCGATGAAGGGCGTGCACCGGTTCTGTGTGAAGGGGAAGCTCGCTCCCCGTTTTATTGGACCCTACGCTATCACCGAGAAGTGTGGACCAGCGGCGTATCGATTGGAACTACCGGCATCTCTTGCTGGCGTCCATGATGTTTTCCATGTTTCGCAACTGCGAAAATGTTTGAAGCATACAGCTGCTGTTCCTACCGAAGACATCGGCGAGTTGAAACCGGATTTAACATATGATGAGTATCCGGTGGCCATTCTTGATAAGAAAGCCCGAACCACGCGTAGCAGAACGTTGTGGTTCTACAAAATACTCTGGAGCAACCACACCGCCGAAGAAGCGACGTGGGAGAGTGAGGAGTTCCTTCGCTCCAAGTACCCGGAGTTCATGGCTTCTCAACACGGGTAAGTCCCTATTACATCGCTATCTCTTCTTTTATAATCTCGGGACGAGATTCTTTTAAGGGGGGAGGGATGTAAAAGCCCAAGAAAAATGGAGTTGCAAAAACTTTTCTTCACCTCACAACACCACAGTTTTTATTGTGGACACCTTTAGGAAATGTTGTGAAGAGCAAGTAACCTCCATCAAAAGAGTGATTAGAGGGGAAAGCCTTCACTTTCACAAAGTAGGGTTCTACACATGAATATGAGAGGTTGAGCTCACCCCTAGAATTTAAAAAGTCTTGGGAAGGGTCAGTTCAAATTTCATGCAAATTCAACACTTTTTGAGGCACTTTTGGGTTATTTCAAAAAGAGGCCAATTTGAATGTAAATTCAAATTGCAGCAACTTTCATCACCCAAATTCAAAAGTTAGCTCCATATCTATACTCAGCACATTTTTCTGAGTAAACCCACCAATTTTCATCTCCATTGGAGCTCATCTTGTCAAGAGCTAAATTTGCAAGAATTCAAAACTGAATTTGAATTTCAGTTTAAATATGAAGCAAATTTAACCAAACAAAGTTTGAATTTGAGAACTCAAATTCAAACCAATACTTGGAGGCTAAGTCTCTCATTAAATGGAGAGTAGCTGAGATATTTGCAGCAGAATTTGGAAAAAGAGATTAGGGGGAGAGGGGGGCCCACAAGTCAGTGGGAGGACTGTTCTCCAAACCGAGCGTGGCCTGTTCTCCCCGACGCCGGTCGAACACAGGCCGCCAGCTCCTGCTCCCGCGCCCGAGAGGGAGGGACACCACACGAGCCAGCGCGCCGTGGAGGACCGACTGCAGCGGCGGTAACACGCGCGGCCACGTGAAGATCATCACTGCTCCCGTGCCTCGCGCTGACCGACCCGACTGCCGCCGATCGACTTTCCGTGAGGATTCAGCCGAGCTATCGCGTGCAGCACCCCCCTAGCCAAAAACCACACCAGCTACTCGCCCTCTACCTCCTCCGGCTGAAGACAATCGAGTTTAGCTGCCCAGAACCTAGCCCGGAGACTATCGGCGGTGACCGAGAATAACAGCCGGCACGGGCTCACCGTGGGCAGCTCGAATCCGAGGCTTTCCTGGCTGAGCTAGGCCACTCGGAGACGCGCCGGATAGTCACGCTGCTACTAGCCAAGCCACAGCCCCGACGGTGGACCATCGAGCGTCAATTTGGCGTTTTTCTCCCGGCACATCCACTCGGACCTCCGGGTAAGAATCCATCGAATTCATCCTTAATCTTCGTTCTTAGGCCACCAAATCGTGCACACAGGACCTAGACTGGCTAGCGGTCAATTTCTCTTCGCAACCCTAGCTAGAAAACTGACACAGTGCGGGGTATTTCATGTCGTTCCACGCTCAAACGCGCGGCAGGAGTCGGGCGCACGGTGAGAACTCCTCTGGAGGTGTTGCCATGCGCTGGCCTTTACTTGCCGGGTTTCCCTAGCACCCACTGGTGCTCTAGAATGGATGGGCTGAGTCGTTGGCAGGCTAGGACCACCGGGCGACGATGCCGATCATTCCCCGAGGCCGCCGCACGCTGCCGGCACCGTTCCGATCCTCTAGCGCCCAAACCGAGCCCACAAACATGTTTCCCGACCCCATAAACCCCCAGGCGGCGAGCCTCCGGCCGGGAGACGGCCGGAGACACTCAGCCGGTGAGGCGCCGCCTCGGTCCGGCGAGGTTAGCGCGCGCGGGGGAAGGAGGGCTCGGAGGAAGAAGAAGGGTGGGGCAGGCCCACCAGTCAGTGAGGGCGAGTTTAAAACGGGATCGAATATGGCCAGGATTCCGTGTGGCTGTGCACAGGAAAACCCAGTAACCCTGTGTGTTCTCGTTCCTCACTGGCTGAGATTTAAATAGTGGGCCCGGGTTCTTTTCCAATAGTAAAACAATTCCAGTTTCCACTCAAACATTAGAAATCCATAACCTTTGCTAGGAAGCTCCAAATTTAGTGATTCAAATTGGGTTGGATTCATCTTGCCTAGCTCTGTCCAGATATACAACCCAATTTGTATGAAACCCATTAATTAATTCTGGAAAATTCTTTAAAGCTTTTCAGCAAAAGAATTTAGGGGGAGTTTGGTTCATCCAAAAATCCCCAAATTTTGCCAGAATGTTCTTTAAGACATTAGTAAACCCCTGTAAAAGTTTCAGACCATTTGGAGTTGATTTGGTCAGAGAAATTCAAATTGGAAGGTGCTGTGTTCATTTGAATACATAAACATTTTCAGAGAATTTCCAAAACTTGGAAATTCAGTTCTGGGCAAATCTTAACTCCAAAAATGCTAGGAAAATTCATGCAAACTCTATGAGCTATAATTGAAATTGTAGTTCACTAAGTTGGGCATGAACAGGGGTATGACCTCAGAATTAATTCTTCCTTGCTTATTTGCTAAGAGAATTATTCTGAGCAAACCACTCCATGAA
This sequence comes from Neostapfia colusana, assembly GCA_030760725.1. Classification (NCBI taxonomy): domain Eukaryota; kingdom Viridiplantae; phylum Streptophyta; class Magnoliopsida; order Poales; family Poaceae; genus Neostapfia; species Neostapfia colusana. The sequence goes on along the minus strand of JASWHV010000005.1, from coordinate 99,742,596 downwards.
AAGTGCTAGTGTTTGGTCCAGAGAGTTTTATTGTCAAAAGGAACTCACACAAAAATTCTCAGCTCCATTAGAGCTCTGGATCACCCCTGTCCTGTTTAACCACTTGAGGGATTAATATGGAAAAGGGGGAAGACCACTTAGCATTTAACCAGGGGGATTAAGTCTAAGCCAAACCACCAACACTCAGTTCACCTTTAAATTCTCAAACAAGGTTCCAGATGTTAGAGGCTGGTTATTAGGACTAATAGTATAAGTCTTACCCTAAACTCATATTTGCATCTAAATTAACATGTAGTGTTTCATTAACGTGTAGCCGTTGAAGAAGAGACTCCGGAAGTGCTGGACTTCCTTCTTCCGGACGAAGAACTAACTCCTGACCAGCAGCAACAAGGCAATCCCCGGTTTGCATTAACCCTTTTATAAGTTTTCCTTTGTTTACATGAGTCATGTGAAGTATGATTGTGCATTAGGTGTAGGATGAATGGAACCTCACTTGCATAACCAAAGGTTCCTAAAAGAGTAAGGGTAGTGTCTAAGACCTCGAGTGGACAGGCTATGCTTAATGAGTCATAGGACTTCGGTACAAGTCGAGTAGTTGGAATCTACTCGCGAGATAGGTTTGGGACACACGGGTTCGGTTGAGTGATGTGAGATCACTTTAGTAATGAAAATGAGACTAGGCAGGGGCTAGGGCGCAGCAAGAGGAAGTCTTGTGTGCGCAGCCCTGTCCGTGTCGATTGAGGACTGATCCGTGTGCGGCCCTGCTGAACAAGTATTGAACGTACCGAAGGCATATCGGATATATGGGCCCCGATAAACCGATTTAGCCTAAACCTCCGGGCATCGAGGCATAGCACACCGATTTATAGGTGTAGGTTGAGGGCAGCAAGGTGGAAATCTGCCAACGGGCATAGAGAGATGCTCCGTGTGGGGAACCTCCTGCTCGTTTCGGTGCGACCAGTTCGACGTTTGGGCTGTTGGGTGAAAGGTTGTCCCGTACGACATCGAGTGAGGGTGCTGTGCAGCTCCACGGGTGGGCGTATGTGACGTGCTCTTTGGGTTTCCCTGCAGGTGTATATCGAGTCGATTCGCCGTCCCTCGCGGTGACGAGTACCGCTTGTTCACTGCGTCGTAACGTAGATTAATGAATGAAATGTTATGATTCAATATTGCTGTTATGATATAATTGTATTGTTACATGTGTGCCACCAAATATTGCTTACTAAATTTCAGCTTTATGAACCGTTAACTTGTTGCTAAAAGATGAACTAAGGATGAACGTGTAGGCGTGTCCATTTGCTGCAATTTTGCTATCCTATGTCTTGGTATACCTCATGTAGAGTTTCATGCTTAGGTGAGTCGGTTAAGCCTTGCTGAGCCTTCGTGCTCATGGTTGCTGCTTAGGTGTTTTTCAGGTGAGGAGCCACCCACGGACTCGGAGTACGAGTCCACCGGCGAGGGTTACCCTCCGTCGGGGACCACGGCTGAGTGGGAGCCGTACATGCCGCGCTGAGCTGAGGAGTGCAGCTAGTGTGGGTTGCCCTAGGGCTGGGCAACCACTTTTGCTAGATAGGCGGGCGTGAGTTGTATAGTGTAGACTTCCGCTGTGTAATATAAACAATACTTGTAACTGAAGTTTGTACCTGTTTGTACAGTTTCAGTTGTTTTTTCCCATGTAATATATTGTGTTCTTATGACGTGTGCTGTCGGGTGTCGCATCGTGCGGCACCACCCTCTGCGATCCTGGATGAGCGGATTCCGGTCCGCCACACCTATGCTTCTCCTTGAGGCCCGCAATGTGAAGAACACTCAGAAGAGCCGCACCAAGGGCCGCACACACACACAAACATCTCGCAAAAGTGGACAAAGACCGCCACTAGTGCGAGGGCGTGCAGCCTGCTAGAGCTAAAGCCGGTACACTTCCAGCAACGTCAGGAGAAAGGAGGACGCAGGAGCTCGAACCCGGACAACACGTAGGAGGTGAAAAGGATGACCTTGCGCGAGCCACATGTCGGTGAGCGGGGTCTTCCTGCGGTGGATTTTCTCGTCGTGTTCGACCGACTGTCAGCCAAACAGGCGCCTTACGCGCCCGAGCTCTTCGTCAGTACGAAGCCGGGAGGAGCGAAGGCCGGATGCCATGAGTGCAAGTGGTGTCTGTTTCTGCTTGGGAGCGGAGGCTTCAAGTGCAAAGGTGGAGATCACAAGGCACGAGGAAGCAAGTAAGGGAAGTGTCAAAGTGTTTTACTGCGACACTTCCCCCGGTCTGCCATGGAGCTACCCACGGAGGTTCTTTTTTAGGAGGGACTTAGTGGTTTCGAGCGTCATAGCATGATGGCGAGGATGAACACGAGGATTTACGTGGTTCGGGCCACCGGAGCGTAATACCCTACGTCCACGGTGTGTTGTATTGCTTGCACGTATGAGTGTGTGAGATTGTAGGGTTGCTGTGACGCCCCTGTTCCGAGAAGACCTCGGAACCGAGCTGATGCATATGTGTGCCAGGATGTTCATCACACATACACATGTAATCCACAAACTGAATTCAGAATAATATCACGAATAACATGGTTTTCTTACAATGTCTCATGAGTCTCTAACTCATTCTAGCAGCGGAAGTCTTATTCTAGCAGTGGAAGTCTTCTACACTATAGCGGAAACAAACTAAGCAATGGCAGCAGCTCAATCTCCTACTCCACAGGCAAGTTGACGGTAGATCACACGCCTAGTACTCCACATGGTCTTCGAAGTACTCCTCTCCTGTTGCTGATGATGTATGATAATGCAAGGGTGAGTACATGTCGTACTCAACAAGTGCGGAAAATATGACATGTAGCTTTCAACAAGGTAGACATAAAAAGGCTTATTGCAGAAAAGCAAAGTTTATTTCTCAAAACATGATAAAAATATCAGCTATCTTTAAGTGAATATAATCCCAACATATATTCAATTATAACATCAACATACCTCTTTCATGATTCACCACTTTTCATATCTCATCCGAACATTTATCTTTCTCAACTTTTCTTCATGAATACCATCTCATATTCATGATCATCCCATCTCATAACCGAGACCAGAGCTCATTGTTTCGACTCAACAGTCCGAAACCTTTCTCATTACCAAGACTCAACAGTCTCAAAACCAAAACCTCAATGACCAAACCATAACCAAACCAATGACATCCCAATAACCAAACCGAACCATCCATCCCAAAAACCATCCCATCTAATCACGTGAGTTGGCCAGGCGCTTGTGACCGTAAGCTCGGCTATCATGATAGTTTTAGTCCCTACAGAGTTTGCACCACTTTACCCACAAGTTTGTGATTTCGTCACCCGTCGACGACTGCAGAACCTCCATTATACCAGTACACAACCGTCGGTGTATGGCCAAGAGATCACAAAAAAGAATTTACAAAGGGGTTACTAGATGTATGGACTCACTAAGGTTTCACCAGCAGGCTCGAATCGCCATTCTCCCACCTACGGGCCCCCTCTTGTGCCATGCAGTTCCCAGGGTAGTCCTCACTCGACTCCCATTCCCCACGCCTTCCACGGTCCATAACAATCTAGCAACTTACCTAATATGTCAGCTAAGCTGCACCCATACTTGGCCTTGTGGTGGCACTGTATTCCTGGCATGTGCTCGCATGAACCGGTCCTTAGATCTACGGCCAGTAACCACCATCTCATTCTACCACATCCACGAACCAAGATTGTCTTGATCTCCCCCGATTTATGTTCATTATCATCAAGTTCTCATTAACATTATGAGTTCGGTAGCTAGACACATTCTATCGCTTCCCATATCCCATAGATTAGCGAAGGAGAAAATAAAAACGACCATACCCGACTCATAAACTTTCCTGGCGACACGAGTGGTTAACAAAACTAGTAAACTCCTATAAAAGGGTTTCCCATCAAATTGACTCAGCATACACAGTTTTCGCAAACAAAACAGTTTCCAAAAACATGGGATCAATATGGTCAAGGGGCACTTGCCTTGTTCATGTGGCTCTGGTTGTTCACGTGTCTCGAAGTTTGGGTGTTGTAGTCCTTCGTAGATAGCTCCCTGAGCTTGTCCTTCTACTCACGATCACGCACATGCAAGATTTATGGCAATCAATCATCATGCACAAACTCTACTCAAGATGCAATGGTGCATATACATGCTAATCCTATGGTGCTATTTTTATTAGATCAGTTTGTACGTGTTCTTGCATGTTTTAATGGGCTTGCATGGGGTTTTACGGTGATCAAGTGTGTAAAGATCAAATGTGTACATGATGATTATCTTGTTTCAAGATCTTGATCAAACCGATCAACACGTGATCTGTCCACACGAAAAAGCTTCTGTTTGAAGGGATCGAAAAAACAGATGCAAAGAAAACCGCGATGATGTCGTAAGGTGGTAACAAAGACCTACCTCGGCCTTCCTCCTAGCAATGGCAGCAATACAGTTCGTCGGCTCTCTTCCATCGACGATGAACGTGATGGGGTTCATCGGCGGTCTCACCGGTGGTTGAACTCTGACGAAGGGGGTTAACTCGGCGAGTTGGGGGCTAGGGCTTCTAAGTCGTTGACTTGAAAAGGTGTTAAGGCCAAGGGGGTGTTTCGGATTCTATTTATAACCGGGAAAATAAGAGTCCTATTTCGATTGGATTTCAAATAAGAGTCCTATTTGATTTGTGTTTGGATCTTAACAACTTATCTTTAATAGATTTGGTGCGGTATCAATCGTAGAAGAAATCATGTCGGTTTCTTCTATATCGGGCGCTCGCGCACAGAGCAAAAACCGCTTAAGGACCTCGTCCTTCTGCAGAGATAAGCTCCGAAGGCTCCACGTGTCCAGCGGGGGCCTGGGCTTCCCTTTTCCTCAGGGGTGAGCTCTGGTTGCGCCACGCGTCCTGGCGGGCGAGGACCTCCCTCTCCCTCAGATGTGAGCTCCGCGTGCGCCACGTGTCTGGTGGGTCGGGACCTCCCCTCTTTCCAGAGACGAGCTCCGCGTACGCCACGTGTCAGTGCCGGACCTCCCCTCTCTTTGGAGGTGGCTCCAAGAGTGCCATGTGTCAGTGCCGGACCTCCTTTCTGCCCAGATATGAGCTCCGAGGTCGACACGTGTCCAATTGCGTCAGACCTTTCTTCTCCCCGGAGGTAAGCTCCGAGAACGACACGTGTCAAGCAGTGTCGGACCTCCCGGAGGTGAGCTCCGAGGATGACACGTGTCCATTGGGACCTTCTCCTCGGAGGTGAGCTCCGAGGATGACACGTGTTCAGTAGTGTCGGACCTCTCGGAGGTGAGCTCCGAGAGCGACACGTGTCAAACAGGGCCGGACCTCTCGGAGACGAGCTCCGAGAGCAACACGTGTCCTGTAGGTTGGACCTCCCGCTTCTCCGCAGTGACTAGCTCTGAAGGCGACACGTATCCTGCGGGGCTGGCCTCGCTCTTCCGCAGAGGCTAGCTCCGGGTGCAACACGTATCCCACGGGGTCGGGCCTCGCCCCTTCCGCAGAGGCAAGCTCTGAGCCTGCCACGTGGCCAGTTAGCAGCGGACCTCTCCCCCTCCGCGGGGATGAGCTCCGAAGGTGCCACGTGGCCAGCGGGCCACGGGAAGTGTCTACGGCGCTCCTCGGTGAACTGGATTTGGCTCTTTTTAGCTATCTTTTTTATTCTTTCTCTGTTTCCTCTTCTTTAAAAATGTTTTCTCAACATGAATTCTGTATACATGCATGAGTTACGAAATTGAGGGTGTTACAAACCTACCCCCCTTAAATTGAATCTCGCCCTCGAGATTCGATAGTGTAGAATAGATGAGGGAATTCTGCCTTAAGGTCTTCCTCAGGCTCCCATGTAGCTTCGGCTTCTATGTGATGGCTTCATTGTACTTTGAACCAACGGATCACTTTGTTACTCGTTACCCTTTCCTTCACGTCCAAAATTCGGACAAGGTGCTCTATATAGGTCAGATCCTCTTGAAGCTCAAGTTCATCCATCGGTGCTTGTTCTTCCGGAACTCTCAAGCACTTCTTGAGCTGGAATACGTGAAACACGTCATGCAAGTCAGAGAGGTGCATTGGGAGTTCTAGTTGATAGGCTACTTATCCTCGCTTGCCCAAAATCTTAAATGTCCTGATATAGCGAGGTGCTAGCTTGCCTTTGACGTTGAAACGTCGTTGGACACGGATAGGCGATATCTTAAGGTATACGAAGTCTCCTACTTTGAAGGTCAACTTTCTTCGCCTATTGTCCGCATAGCCCTTTTGGCATGACTGAGCAGCCTTCAAGTTCCCCCGTATCGTTTGGACTTGCTTCTCAGTCTCTTGCAGCACTTCTGGTCCAAACACTAGGTTCTCTTTGGTCTCGTTCCAGAACAACGGTGTTCTACACCGTCTACCATACAATGCTTCAAAAGGTGACATCTTTAAACTTGCTTGGTAGCTGTTGTTGTACGAGAACTCGGCATATGGCAAGCTCCTATCCCAACTACGTCCATGTTTCAAGGCGCAAGCTCTCAACATGTCTTCCAAAATTTGGTTTGTCCTCTCCGTTTTCCCGTCGGTTTGCGGGTGATAAGCAGAGCTGAAATTTAACCGTGTACCCATGGCTTCATGCAGCTTCCTCCAGAACCTAGAGGTAAACTGAATACCCCGATCTGATACTATCCTCTTCGGGACTCCATGGCGGCACACGATTTGCTCCATGTACAGCTCGGCTAGATCTGCCACGCGGTACGTGTTTTAACAGGAAGAAAATGAGTGGTTTTTGTCAATCGGTCCACAATAACCCAGATGGAGTCGTAACCCGACCGAGTACGTGATAATCCGACGATGAAATCCATACTGATGTCTTCCCACTTCCACTCGGGTACTTTCAATGGTTGCAACAGTCCAGCGGGTCTTTGATGTTCGGCCTTCACCCATTGGCATGTGTCGCATAGGGCAACATACTCAGCTATGTCCCTTTTCATACCATCCCACCAATAGCAAGTTTTCAGGTCCTTGTACATCTTTGTACTGCCGGGATGTATGGAATAGGGTGAGTCATGTGCCTCTTTTAATATTGTGTCGCAGATGCGCTTCACGTTAGGCACACAAATCCTTCTCCCTAGCCAAAGCGTACCCTTCTCGTCTTCCTTGAAGTCCTTTTCTATGCCTTGTCGGATTCTTTCCTTGATCTCCTTGATTTCCTCATCCGTAGCTTGGCCATCTCTTATCTCTTGTTCCAGCGAAGAATGGAGTTCCATTACTTCCATCTCGTTCAAGAACCCGAGATGTAACCGTTCAAACTCCTTGCGCAGCTCGGGCGGTAGCTCCCGAACCGTGAGTTGGTGACATGCTCCCTTTCGGCTCAATGCATCAGCTACTACATTGGCCTTTCCGGGGTGATAGTTGATTCCAATATCATAATCCTTGATGAGTTCCAACCATCGACGTTGCCTCAAATTCAAATCCGTTTGGGTGAATATGTACTTGAGGCTTTTATGATCGGTATAGATCTCACATCGGTAGCCAAGGATATAATGCCTCCAAATCTTTAGTGCATGTAACACGGCTGCTAGCTCCAAGTCATGTGTGGGGTAATTCAGCTCGTGTTTCTTTAATTGCCTCGACGCATAGGCTACCACTTGTCTTTCTTGCATGAGCACGCATCCAAGTCCTTGTCTTGATGCGTCACAATATATGTCAAAGCTCTTGCCCAGCAATACCAAAACCGGTGCTGTGGTTAGCCTTTTCTTGAGCTCCTCGCAGCTTTCTTGACACGCTGGTGTCCACTGAAATGCTTTTCCCTTCATTAGCAATTCAGTCATAGGCTTAGCTATTTTGGAGAAATCCTTGATGAACCGGCGGTAGTATCCAGCCATCCCAAGGAAACTCCAAATATCCCTCACGTTCTGCGGTTGGTTCCACTTCAAAACATCTCCCACTTTTCCGGGATCAACCGATACTCCTTCCTCAGAGATGATGTGGCCTAGGAACGACATCTCCTTTAGCCAAAATTGACACTTTCTGAGCTTGGCATATAATTGACACTCTCACAGCTTCTACAATGTCAATCTCAAGTGTTCTTCATGTTCTTCCTCGCTTTTCAAATACACCATGATATCGTCGATGAAAACCACGACGAACTTGTCCAAGTACTCCATGAAGACCTTATTCATGAGGTACATGAAATATGCGGGTGCATTCGTTAACCCAAAAGACATAGCGGTATATTCATACGAACCATACCATGTTTGAAAGGCAGTCTTGGGTATGTCGGAGGGCTTAATCTTCAACTGGAAGTATCCCGACCGAAGATCAATCTTAGAGAAAACTCGGGCACCTTTCATCTGGTCGAACAGGTCCTCTATACGGGGCAGCGGGTATTTATTCTTGATCGTCACCTCATTGAGAGACCTATAATCCATGCACATCCTTTGGGCCCCACCCTTCTTGTCTACGAAGAGCACGGGTGCTCCCCATGGTGACGAGCTTGGTCGTATAAAACCCTTCTCTAGTTGCTCCTGTATTTGCTTCTAGAGCTCCACTAGTTCATTAACGGGCATCCTATATGGTCTCTTTACTATAGGTGCAGTTCCGGGTACCAAATGAATGGAAAACTCAATGTCCCGGTCAGGTGGCATACCTGGAAGTTCTTCCAGGAACACGTCCGAGAATTCTTGAACCACCGGAATTCTTTCCAATGTTGCTCCTTCGACGTGGTTCAATGTTGCCTTCTTGGTTGCCGATTGGGCTGACTCGAACTCAATATGAGTATCGTGCTCGTTTGTCAACTGCACGCTCCTCTTAGCACATTGGATCACTCCGTTGTGCTTGCTTAGCCAATCCATTCCGAGTATTATGTCAAACCCTTGGGAATCCAAGACAATGAGTTTGGCAAGGAAATCTACCCCCTTATTTTAAGGTTTACTTTCGGACATACTATATTAGTCCTCATCTCTCCACCGGTAGAATTAACCAACATAGTATATTTCAAGTGTGATATGGGTAGATTATACTTGGCAACATACTTGGATGATATGAATGAATGCGATGCTCCGGAATCAAATAAGACAGTGGCTAGGTTGGAGTTGGCAAGGAACATACCAATCACGACGTCCTCAACATGTTGCGCTTCCCCAGCAAAGACATGATTCACATTGCCACGAGCATAGCTATGCTGTCCACGGTTGCCTTGCGTATCTCCTCCGTTCAGCCATGGGTTCTGCTTGGGCGCGTTGCTTGGTTGTCCAGAAACTTTCCTCGGGCACTGACTTGTAAAGTGTCCCGTTTCTCTGCATGCAAAGCATGCCATGTTTCCCAAGACAGCGAGGACGTTGGGGCGGGGGTTTTGTGCATAGGCGCCCATGTTAGGACGAGGCGCCGGAGGCAAGGGCACACGAGGTGCTTGCACAACGGGACGTCGCTGTGATGGTTGATTGGGGCAAAAAGTGGAAGTATACGAGCCATGCTGTGGTGCAGCTGGGGGTATGTACCTGGGGCATACGTTGCTCCCTTGTGGCTGGTATGGCATCTTTCTTTTGCCCTCTTGCTCGATCTCTCGGATCTTTCTCTCAACCACTATGGCTTTGTCAACTAGCTTCTAGAAGCTCGCATAGTCATTGTTGATGAGCTGAACCTGGATCTCATTGTTCAACCCTCTCATGAACAAATACTGCTTCCGTTGGTCCAAGTTGACATCTTCGGGGGCATATCGTGACAGTTGCGTGAACTTGTTGAGGTACTCATTCACACTCTTCCTGCCCTGGCGGAGACCTTCGAACTCTTGCCGTTTAAGCATCATGACTCCAGCAGGGACGTAATGAGAGCGGAAGCTCTCCTTGAACTCTGCCCAACTTATAGTCTCCTGGTTGACATGAACATTGCATAGAGCGTCCCACCGGTCAGCGGCTGCTCCCATAAGTTGGTGCGATGCGAAGAGAACTTTCTCTCGATCATTGCACTAAACTATGGCAAGCTTCTTCTCCATGGACTTCAACCAGTCATCAGCCTCCATGGGGTCATTAGCTTGTGAAAAGGTAGGGGGCCGAGTCCTCATGAACTCTCCCAATCGGTTGTGAGCCGTGGAGGTGGTGGTGGTGGTGGTGGTGGTGGTGGTGGTGCAGGAACGGGGTTAGGATTGTTGTTGTTGGCTTGCAGCTGACCCAAAGTTTGGATCATAGTTTGCATGAGCTGATTCTGCATAGCCATCAACCGTTCCAAGTTGTTTGCATCGGCCCCGGGGTCAACATTCTCAGGAATTTCAACGTGGTCATCCTCTTGGGGTTCCTGGTTGCCACGAACGTCCCTCCTTTGACGGCCGGCGTTTTCTCTCAGCATCTATGAGTGAGAGTTGGGTAGAATAGAAGTTAGAAGTTTAGATTGATCCCCCCAACTATATGCATCAAGGGTATGAACTATATATCAACCTATATGAGGATGTGAACACATGCAGAAGCTCCTCACATCTCTCTACTATGTGTGGATATGGACAACGCTGAGCGTCCCACAGCTCACACTAAGCACACAAGCACAAACAATCACCACAAAAGTTCACACCACTCCTATTCAAGCTTATCTAATGGGGGTCCTATGTTGTTTGGGGTGATACCAATCTATGACTTTACCTAGGCTTGCATCCTACGGTCAAGGTAGTCCTGATGCCAATCTATGCATTTTACCTAAGCTTGCGTCCTACGGTAATCGTGGCTCTAATGCCACTCTATGACTAGGCCTACGTCCTACGGTCAACGTGGCAGCTCTGATATTAATCTGTGAATTCTATCTAGGCTTGTGACCTACGGTCAACCGTGGCTCTGATACCAATCTGTGACGCCCCTGTTCCGAGAAAACCTTGGAACCGAGCTGATGCATATGTGTACCCAGGATGTTCATCACACATACACATGTAATCCACAAACTGAATTCAGAATAATACCACGAATAACAGGGTTTTATTACAATGTCTCATGAGTCTCTTACTCATTCTAGCAGCGGAAGTCTTACTCTAGCAGCGGAAGTCTTCTACACTATAGGGGAAGCAAACTAAGCAATGGCAGCGGCTCCATCTCCTACTCCACAAGCAAGTTGACGGTAGATTACACGCCTAGTACTCCACATGGTCTTCGAAGTACTCCTCTCATGTTGCTGATGATGTATGATAATGCAAGGGTGAGTACATGTCGTACTCAGCAAGTGCGGGAAATATGAGATGTAGCTTTCAACAAGGTACGCATAAAAAGGCTTATTGCAGAAAATCAAAGTTTATTTCTCAAAACATGATAAAAATAGCAGCTATCTTTAAGTGAATATAATCCCAACATATATTCAATTATAACATCGACATACCTCTTTCATCATTCACCACTTTTCATATCTCATCCAAACATTTATATTTCTCAACTTTTCTTCATGAATACCATCTCATATTCATGATCATCTCATCTCATATTCAATACCATCTCATAACCGAGACCAAAGCTCATTGTTTCGACTCAACAGTCCGAAACCTTTCTCATTACCAAGACTCAACAGTCTCAAAACCAAAACCTCAATGACCAAACCATAACCAAACCAATGACATCCCAATAACCAAACGGAACCATCCATCCCAAAAACCATCCCATCTAATCATGTGAGTTGGACAGGCGCTTGTGACCGTAAGCTCGGCTATCATGATAGTTTTAGACCCTGCAGAGTTTGCACCACTTTACCCACAAGTTTGTGATTTCGTCACCCGTCGGTGACTGCAGAACCTCCATTATACCAGTACACAACCGTCGGTGTATGGCCAAGAGATCACAAAATAGCATTTACAAAGGGGTTACTAGATGTATGGACTCACTAAGGTTTCACCAGCAGGCTCGAATCACCATTCTCCCACCTACGGGCCCCCTCTTGTGCCATGCAGTTTCCAGGGCAGTCCTCACTCGACTCCCATTCCCCGCGCCTTCCACGGTCCATAACAATCTAGCAACTTACCTAATTAGTCAGCTAAGCCGCACCCATACTTGGCCTTGTGGTGGCACTGTATTCCTGGCATGTGCTCGCATGAACCGGTCCTTAGACTACGACAAGTAACCACAATCTCATTCTACCACATCCACGAACCAAGCTTGCCTAGATCTCCCCCGATTCATGTTCATTATCATCAAGTTCTCATTAACATTATGAGTGCAGTAGCGACACGCTCTATCGCTTCCCATATCCCGTAGATTAGCGAAGCAGAAAAGAAAAATGACCATATCCGACTCATAAACTTCCCTGGCGACAAGGGTGGTTAACAAAACTAGTAAACTCCTATAAAAGGGTTTCCCATCAAGTTGACTCAGCATACACAGTTTTCGCAAACAAAACAGTTTCCAAAAACATGGGATCAATATGGTCAAGGGGCACTTGCCTTGTTCCTATGGCTCTGGTTGTTGACGTGTCTCAAAGTTCAGGTGTTGTAGTCCTTCGTAGATAGCTCCCTGAGCTTGTCCTTCTACTCACCATCACGAACATACAAGATTTACGACAATCAATCATCATGCACAAACTCTACTCAAGATGCAATGGTGCATATGCATGCTAATCCTACGGTGTTGTTTTTATTACATCAGTTTGTACGTGTTCTTGCATGTTTTAATGGGCTTGCATGGGGTTTTATGGTGATCAAGGGTGTAAAGATCAAATCTGGATGTGGTGATGATCATGTTTCAAGATCTAGATCAAACCGATCAACACATGATCTGTCCACACGAAAAAGCTTCTGTTTGAAGGGATCGAAGAAACAGATGCAAAGAAAACCACGATGATGTCGTAAGGTGGTAACAAAGGCCTACCTCGTCCTTCCTCGTAGCAATGGCGGTAAGAAAGTTCGCCGTCTCTCTTCCGGCGACGGTGAACGTGATGGGGTTCGTCGGCGGTCTCATCGGTGGTTGAACTCTGACGAAGGGGGTTAACTCGGTGAGTTGGGGGCTAGGGCCTCTAAGTCGTCGACTTGAAAAGGTGTTACGGCCAAGGGGGTGTTTCTGGATCTATTTATAACCGGTAAAAGAAGAGTCCTATTCCAATTGGATTTCAAATTAGAGTCCTATTTGATTTGTGTTTGGATCTTAACAACTTATCTTCAATAGATTTGGTGCAGTATCAATCGTAGAAGAAATCATGTCGGTTTCTTTTGTATCAGGCGCTCGCGCACAGGGCAAAAACCGCTTAAGGACCTCGTCCTTCCGCAGAGATAAGCTCCGAAGGCTCCACGTGTCCAGTGGGGGCCTGGGCTTCCCTTTTCCTCAGGGGCGAGCTCTGGTTGCGCCACGCATCCTTGCGGGCGAGGACCTCCCTCTCCCTTAGAGGCGAGCTCCGCGTGCGCCACGTGTCTGGTGGGTCAGGACCTCCCCTCTTTCCAGAGACGAGCTCCACGTACGCCACGTGTCAGTGCCGGACCTCCCCTCTCTTCGGAGGTTGCTCCAAGAGTGCCACGTGTCAGTGTCGGACCTCCTTTTTTCCCAGAGATGAGCTCCGAGGTCGACACGTGTCCAACTGTGTTGGACCTCTCTTCTCCCCGGAGGTAAGCTCCGAGAACGACACGTGTCAAGCAGTGTCGGAGCTCCTGGAGGTGAGCTCCGAGGATGACACGTGTCCATCGGGACCTTCTCCTCGGAGGTGAGCTCCGAGGATGACATGTGTTCAGTAGTGTCGGACCTCTCGGAGGTGAGCTCCGAGAGCGACACGTGTCAAACAGGGCCGGACCTCTCGGAGACAAGCTCCGAGAGTGATACATGTCCCATGGGTTGGATCTCCCGCTTCTCCGTAGTGACTATCTCAGAACGCGACACGTGTCCTGCGGGGCTGGCCTCGCTCCTCCGCAGAGGCTAGCTCCGGGGGCAACACGTGTCCCACGGGGTCGGGCCTCGCCCCTTCCGCAGAGGCATGCTCCGAGCCTACCATGTGGCCAGTTAGCGGCGTACCTCTCCCCCTCCGCGGGGATGAGCTCAGAAGGCGCCACGTGGCCAGCGGGCCGCGGGAAGTGTCTAAGACGCTCCTCGGCGAACTGGATTTGGCTCTTTTTAGCTATCTTTCTGATTCTTTCTCTGTTTCCTCTTCTTTAAAAATGTTTTCTCTACATGAATTCTGTATACATGCATGAATTACGAAATTGAGGGTGTTACAGTTGTGAACCTGCGTGTGAGAGAGTGAGTTGGCTGGGTTGTGAACCCTTTGCCCAGAGGCTGCCCCGATCCTTTTATAGCCCAAGGTCGGGGCAGTTGCAATGTGGCCCGGGACCCGACAGGTAGCCCCGCGGCTGTCAATACCCTATACATGAGCTAGGGCTTTTACAGCTATATGCAACGTCACTGTCGGAGGAGTTAAGGCGTGTTGTCTGACACGTCGGGCGCCTCTGACCGGGTAGCCAGTGATGATGAAGACCTCGTCTTGTCGCCGCGTCTTCTCGCTCTACTGGGCAGCTCTGTGCTGCTGGGAAGCATTGTTCCACAGTCACGCCTCGCCGCCCCGTCCTGTCACCATAATGGTGAACAGGCGGAGAATGGGGGTGTGCGCCATGCTTCTGGGGAAGGTGCGATCCTTTAATGCACGGCCTGACAGCGCACTTCCTCCTTACTCCTTGGCTATCTTCCCGTTGATCGTTGGTGTGGTGTCCGGGTGGCTGGCCCCCGGGACAAGCGTCGTCACCGGAGTTATCTTGCGGAGTAGCGAGGGGTCAGGAGTCGTTGGACACGTGGCAACGTCGGGGCCCTCTCATGCTGCAGGTCGGGCCTAGGGCCGTAGTACATGTGGAACCTCCGGAGCACTCCTTGGCGGGAAGGGACGCCTGGAGTTGTTGCCCACGTGGCAGCAGCGAAGCCTTCCCATGCTAGAGGTCGGGCCCGGAGCCGTAGGACACGTGGCACCTCCGGAGCTATTCTTGACGGGAGGCGTGGTCCAGAGGTTCCGGACACATGGCAGCGCCGGAGCCCTCCGTTGAGGGAGATGGGTACGGCACCATTGGACACGTGGCGGCTCTGGAGCCCAAGCGCACGTGGCAGCCCCGGGGTTGTCCATGGGGCCCAAGGCAAGTGGCTTATGCTGGGGCCCGCCTCAGCTGGAAGGCGGGGCCCAAGCTGTCTTTTACCCACTACGCGGGGGTACCCGGTCTGCAGGGTACCGACAGTGGCCCCCGGGACCATCTCGGGGGAGGCATTGAGCCCGCAGGTGGGGCCCCTATCTCTTCCGCGTGGTGTCTTTGAACCTACGATTTTGGGAACCACAGTGGTGGTGAGATTTCCGCGTATTGGATGAGTGGTTGTACCTGGGAGACAAAAAGGTTGCTTGTCTTCAACATAGTGGGTGCACTCAGTCAAAGCAGCAGTGCGTCGTCGTGTCCACTCCCGATTTGACCGGTCACGACGATGCACTCGAGGGGTCGCCTCGGGGTAATTACTGCGACAGCCCGTGGACCGTAGAAATACTGCGTTGCTTTCCTCGCGAACCGCCAAACGTTCTCGAGTTTTTACTCACCTGTCCTGCCAGTGTCTGACTGGTGGACCTGGGCCCTACCTATCATTGGTGGGGGCGAGTGCTAAGGCGGCGTGCTTGAGGTGTTGCCTCGGGTCATTTACTGCAGCAACCGATGAGTGGGTCGCACCGCTCTCCTTGGGAACCGCCGGACGTTATCAAGAGGTTATCCTCCCGGCCCTAGTGTCTGACGGGTGGACCTGGATCCAGCCCATCGTTGGGGGAGGCGAATAACCCGCGGCGTGCAGTGGTGGAAACCCAATCGTCGTGCCTGTTGCCCTGCCAGAGGCCGTGGTTGGGTATAAAAGGAGGCCTTGCAGTGTAGGATGGCACCCCCCCCCCCTCACCATGTGGCCTTTGTCTTTCTCTTGCACGTTGGAATTCTCTGCTTCCACGCACTTTCGCCCACCAGATGCTTTCTCAATCGTAGCTGCCTTCATCCACTTCTGTGAGATGTTCGTGTGTGTGCGGCCTTCGGGGAGGCTCTCTAGGGTATCCCTCTCCTTGACGGCCTCAGATAGAAGCACAAGCCATCCTGATGGTGTGCCGGTGGTCAGGGAGATCGTCGGGGACAGGGTCCTCGACTCACAGTGAGTCCCTACACCAGTGTCGAGTGGGGAATGTCCTCTAGGTGCCTTGCCGAACGAGGGCTTCCTGTCGATACCGGAGGAAGGTTACGTCCAGAGTGATCAAGCCTTCCTCCAGGTACTTTCATGGACAATAAAATCTGCCATAGATGGCGTTTGGCCCACCCGACACTGGGTGTCACTGTTGCCTTGGTCCAGCATGCATTGCTGCCGTCATCGGTCTAATAGGAGATGACCGTCTCACTGCGCAGAGATTGGCTTGAGAGACAACCAAAAGGGCCACGGAGCAAGAGACTACTCGACTTGTAGGTGCTGAATTCCTTAATTGTATCGTATCCCCTTTTGTATGCCAGAACTCCGTTTGTGACGCCCTCAATTCTGTGGAAAACCACGGAACCGAGAACTAATGCATATGTGTGCCCAGGATGTTCATCACACATACACATTCATTCCACAAACTGAAATCAGATTATGTATTACCACGAATAACAGAGTTTATTACAGCACCTCATGAGTCTTGGACTCATGCTCACAGCGGAAGTCCTTATTTCTACGCAGCGGAATTCTTATTTAAATGCGGAAGCCAAAAACTAATGCGGAAGCAAAACTAAGCAGAAGTGGCTCCATCTCTACTCCCTCCACAGGCAAGGTTGAGAACAGATCACACGCCATAATGCTCTACTCGGTCTTCATAGTAGTCTTCTCTTTCTGTTGATGAAGAAATAATAATGCAAGTTTGAGTACAATGATGTACTCAGCAAGTGCGGGAATAACACATGACATGCAGCTCATAAACAAGGTAGGTATAAAAGGCTTATTTGCAGAAAAGCAGATTTATAAAACCGTGATAAAACAGCAACTTAACTTTAGATGAATGTAGTCCCAGCATGTATGAAATTACCAACATACCTCCATCACTTCTCGTGTTCCATCCAAACATTAACCAATCCTTTACCCATACTCACGAATACCTCCTCGTATTTGCTACCATCTCACCTCATGAAACAACCTTGTCTCGCACCGAGACCAATCTCATATCATGACCCACCAGTCATGCAACCCTTTCATCATCCAGACTTAACAATTCCAAACCAAACCATAACCAAAAACCATAACCAAGAACCTTCCCAATAACCATTCCAGTAACCATCCCATCTAATCATGGCAGTTTAGCCAGGTGCTCGTGACC
This sequence comes from Neostapfia colusana, assembly GCA_030760725.1. Taxonomy (NCBI): domain Eukaryota; kingdom Viridiplantae; phylum Streptophyta; class Magnoliopsida; order Poales; family Poaceae; genus Neostapfia; species Neostapfia colusana. The sequence continues at coordinate 99,725,345 of JASWHV010000005.1, read as the reverse complement.
GTAAGCTCGGCTATCATGATAGTTTTAGACTCTGCAGAGTTTGCACCTCTTTACCCACAAGTTTGTGATTTCGTCACCCGTCGGCGACTGCAGAACCTCCATTATACCAGTACACAACCGTCGGTGTATAGTCAAGAGATCACAAAATAGCCTTTACAAAGGGGTTCCTAGATGTATGGACTCACTAAGGTTTCACCGGCAGGCTAGAATCTCCAATTCTCCCACCCACGGGCCCCCTCTTGTGCCATGCAGTTCCCAGGGCAGTCCTCACTCGACTCCCATTCCCCGTGCCTTCCACAGTCCATAACACTCTAGCAACTTACCTAATTACTCAGCTAAGCCGCACCCATACTTGGCCTTGTGGTGGCACTGTTATCCTGGCATGTGCATGCATGAACCGGTCCTTAGATCTGCGGCAAGCAAAACCACCCTCTCATGCTACCTCATTCACAAACCCAGGCTTGCCTAGATCTCCCTCCAATCCAGGTTTATTAACCTCATCAGTTACTTATTATCAGTACGAATGCAGTTAGCTAGACACATCTATCTCGCTTCCCAATCCCATGGACTCAGCGAAGCATAAAGCAAAAACCATACCCGACTCATATACTTCCCAGGCGACAAGGATGGTTTAATCAAAACTAGTAAACTCCTATAAAAAGGGTTTTCCCATTATGTTTGACTCAGCACACACACACCTTTTTGCAAAACAAAATAGTTTTACCCAAAACATAGGATCAACATGGTCAAGGAGCACTTGCCTTGTTCTTGTGGTTCCGGTTGTTCTTGATTCTCAAAACCTTGTTGCTGCAGCCCGTCGTAGACAGCTCCCTGAGCTTGTTCTGCTATGTAGGATTCACGTGCATACAAAATTCACAGCAATCAATATCATGCACAAACCCTAAACTAGATGCGATGATGCTCATGCAGGCTATCCTATGATTTTTATTAGATTGGTGTGCCCTTGCATGGCTTGCATGGATAGAGGTGTTCGGATCAAAGGTGGTCGTGGCGATGATCTTGTTTTTAGATCAAACTGATCATCAGGTGATCTGCCCACGAGAAAGCTTCTGTTCGAAAGGAATTGAAGAACAGATGCAAGAGATGAACACCATGATGTCGTAAGGTGGTATTGAAGTCCTACCTCACGCTCTTCTTGACTTCGAGGTCCTCCTCAGACCACTCGGTTCTTCTCCGATGATCTCCCTTGTTGCGCTTCGGCGATGTTTTGCTCGGCGAGTTAGGGCTAGGGCGCTAAGTCGTCGGCTCAGGAGTTGAAAGAGAAGTTCGTGGTTTTGGCCAGAGGTTTTGGGTTCTATTTATAATCGGGAAGAGAAGAGTCCTAATCTGATTGGATCCCGAATAAGAGTCTTATTCAAATCTTTGTTGGATCCTAACGTCTTATCTTTGGTAACGTCGTGGAATTTAGATCGGTTTATGTTGCGTACCGGTATCTTTACGCGTAAAAACCGCTCCAGAACTCGCTACCTCCGTGATGATGAGCTCCGGAAGCTCCACGTGTCCTCCGGCCTGGTATCTCCCCATCCGCAGAGACAAGCTCCGGTTGTGCCGCGTGTCAATCGATCGAGACCTCCCTCTTCTTCGGAGACGAGCTCCGCGCACGCCACGTGTGGGTGCCGGTCTTTCCGCCTTTCCTTCCCTCAGGGACATGCCCCGAGGTCGACACGTGTTCAGCAGCGACGGACCTCCGGAGATAAGCTCCGGTGGCGACACGTGTTCAATAGATCCGGACTTCTCGGAGATGGGTTCCGAGATCAACACGTATCCCGTGCGACTGGTCCCCTGACTTCCGCGAGGACTAGCTCCGAAGGTGACATGTGTCCCATGAAAAATGCCTTTGCTTCTTCCGCAGAGGCTAGCTCCACGGGCAACACGCGTCCCACAGGGTCGGACCTCTTTCCAATTGCGGAGGTGACCCCCAAGCCTACCACGTATCCTGTTTAGCGTCGGACCTCTCCCTATCTCTCGGGAATGAGTTCCGAACACGCCACGTGGTCTGCTGGTCGTGGAAGTTGCCTTCGGCGCTCTCAGAGAGCTTTACTGGCTATCCTTTTGATACTTGTTTCTGTTCCCTCTTTTCTAAAAAATGTTTTTCTTCTTCATAAAACATGAACATATGCTGACACCCGAGATGAGGGTGTCACAAATCTACCCCCCTTAAATTGAATCTCGCCCTCGAGATTCGTTAGTAGAAAATAGATAGGGGAATTCAGCCTTAATATCCTCTTCACGCTCCCATGTGGCTTCAGCTTCAGTATGATGACTCCATTGTATCTTGCACCATCGAATCACTTTGTTTCGGGTGACCCTTTCCTTTACGTCCAAGATTCGGACAGGGTGTTCTGCGTAGGTCAGGTCTTCTTGAAGTTCAAGTTCTCCCATTGACACTTGTTCCTCTGGTACTCTCAAGTACTTCTTGAGCTGGGATACATGAAACACGTCATGTACGTCGCAGAGGTGGTTTGAGAGCTCTAGTTGATAGGCTACTTCTCCTCGCTTGTCCAAAATCTTAAATGGTCCGATGTAGCGAGGCGCTAGTTTGCCTTTGACGTTAAAACGTCGTTGGCCTCGGATAGGCGATACCTTAAGGTATACGAAGTCTCCTACTTCGAAGGTCAACTTCCTACGCCTATTGTCCGCATAGCCTTTCTGTCGTGACTGAGCAGCCTTTAAGTTCTCCCGTATCGTTTGGACTTGCTTTTCAGCCTCTTGTAGTACTTCGGGTCCAAACACCTGGTTCTCTCCAGTCTCGTTCCAGAACAGTGGCGTTCTACACCGTCTACCATATAAGGCTTCGAAAGGCGACATCTTCAAGCTAGCTTGATAGCTGTTGTTATAGGAGAACTCGGCATATGGTAAACTCCTATCCTAACTACGCCCACGTTTCAAGGCGCAAGCTCTCAACATGTCTTCCAAAATTTGGTTCGTCCTTTCGGTTTGTCCATCTGTTTGTGGGTGGTAGGCAGAGCTAAAATCCAGTCGTGTACCCATGGCTTTCTGCAGCTTCTTCCAGAATCTAGAGGTAAACTGAGAACCTCGATCTGAGACTATCCTCTTTGGAACTCCATGACGGTACACGATCTGCTCCATGTACAACTCTGCCAACTGTGTAACGTTGTAACTGGCCTTTACCGGAAGAAAATGGGCGGTTTTCGTCAACCGGTCCACAATGACCCAGACGGAGTCGTATCCTGACTGAGTTCTTGGCAATCCGACAATAAAGTCCATACTGATGTCCTCCCATTTCCATTCAGGTATTTTTAAAGTTGCAACAACCCAGCGGGTTTTTGATGTTCGGCTTTTACCCGGTGGCATGTGTCGCATAGGGCAACGTGTTCGGCTATATCCATCTTCATACCATCCCACCAATAGCAATTTCTCAAGTCCTTGTACATTTTGGTGCTCCCTGGATGTATGGAATAGGGTGAATCATGTGCCTCCTTCAATATCATGTCGCGAAGGTGTCTTAGGTTTGGCACACAAATCCTTTTTCCTAGCCAAAGCGTACCCTTTTCATCCTCTTTGAAATCCTTCTCTATCCCTTGTCGGATTCTTTCCTTGATTTCCTTGATCCCCTCGTCCGTTGCTTGTCCCTTTCTTATTTCTTGCTCCAATGAGGAGTGGATCTCCATCATTCCCATGTTATTCAAGAATCCGAGGTGTAACCGTTCGAACTCCTTATGTAGTTCGGGTGGTAGCTCCCGAACCGTGAGTTGGTGACATGCTCCCTTTCTGCTCAATGCGTCAGCGACCACATTGGCCTTCCCGGGGTGGTAGTTGATTCCCACATTATAATCCTTGATGAGTTCTAACCATCGACGTTGCCTCAAATTCAAGTCCGTTTGTGTAAATATGTACTTGAGGCTTTTATGATCTGTATAGATCTCACATCGATGACCAAGGATATAGTGTCTCCAAAACTTCAATGCATGCACCACTGCTGCTAACTCTAAATCATGAGTAGGATAGTTAAGCTCATGCTTCTTTAATTGTCGTGAGGCATAGGCTACCACTTGTCCTTCCTGCATGAGTACACACCCGAGCCCTTGTCTGGATGCGTCACAATATATGTCAAAGCTCTTGCTTACGTCTGGCAATACCAGAACTGGTGCTGTGGTTAGCCTTTCCTTGAGTTCCTCAAAACTTTCTTGGCAGGCTTGTGTCCATTGAAAGATTTTTCCCTTCGTTAGCAACTCCGTCATAGGTTTTGCTATCTTAGAGAAGTCTTTAATGAAGCGCCGATAGTATCCTGCCATCCCAAGGAAACTCCGAATATCCCTCACGCTCTTCGGTTGGTCCCACTTCAGAACATCTCTCACCTTTCCAGGATCAACAGACACCCCTTCCTTGGAGATGATGTGGCCTAGGAAGGATATTTCTTTTAGCCAAAATTGACATTTGTTGAGCTTGGCATACAACTGATGCTCTCGCAACTTCTGCAAGGTCAATCTCAGATGTTCTTCATGCTCCTCCTCACTTTTTGAATACACCATAATGTCGTCGATGAAAACCACGACGAACTTGTCCAAGTACTCCATGAAAACCTTATTCATAAGGTACATGAAGTATGCGGGTGCATTCGTCAATCCAAAAGACATAACGGTATATTCATATGAACCATACCGCGTCTGAAAGGCTGTCTTAGGTATATCGGAGGGCTTAATCTTCAGCTGGAAATATCCCGACCGAAGATCAATCTTGGAGAACACTTGGGCTCCTTTCATTTGATCGAACAGGTCCTCTATACGGGGCAGAGGGTATTTATTCTTGATTGTTAGCTCGTTGAGAGACCTGTAGTCCACGCACATTCTTTGGGTTCCGTCCTTCTTGTCCACGAAAAGCACCGGGGCTCCCCATGGTGACGAACTTGGACGGATAAAACCCTTCTCCAACTGTTCTTGAATTTGCTTCTTTAGTTCAACTAACTCGTTGACGGGCATCCTATATGGTCTCTTAGCTATGGGTGCAGTTCCAGGTACCAAATCTATGGCAAACTCAATGTCCCGGTCAGGTGGCATACCTGGAAGTTCTTTCGGGAACACATCCGAAAATTCCTGAACCACTGGAATGTTGTCCAATGCTACTCCTTCAACATGGTTCAGATCCGTTCGTTCGGTCGCTTGCTGGGCTGACTCAAACTCGACACGGATACCGTGTTCGTTTGTCAACTGCACGCTTCTCTCAGCGCATTGGATTACTCCATTGTGCTTGCTTAACCAGTCCATTCCGAGTATGATGTCAATTCCGTGGGAGTCCAAGACAATAAGGTTGGCAAGGAAGTCTACCCCCCTTATTTTAAGGCTTATCTTAGGACATACTATACTAGTCCTCATTTCTCCTCCGGGAGAATTAACTAACATGGCACATTCTAAGTGGGATACGGGTAGATGATGTTTGGCAACATATTTGGATGATATGAAGGAATGTGATGCTCCAGAATCAAATAAAATGGTGGCTGGGTTGGAGTTGGCAAGGAACATACCAATTGCGACGTCCTCAGCCTGTTGTGCTTCCTCAGCAGTGACATGGTTAACGTGGCCACGGGCATAGTTCTGCGGTCCACGGTTCCCTTGGTTGTCTCCTCCGTTTGGTCGCTGGTTCTGCTTGGGCACGTTACCTTGCTGTCCAGGGCCTCTCTTCGGGCACTGGTTAGCGAAGTGGCCTACTTCCCCGCATGCAAAGCATGCCCTGTTGCCTACGGCAGCAGGTACGTTGGGGCGGGGGTTTTGAACAGGAGCGCCATTGTTAGGCCGGGGTGCAGGAGGCATGGGCACTCGAGGTGCCGGTGCAACAAACCGTTGCTGTGGTAGCTGACCAGGGCGGTATGTAGGAGTGGTTGGTCCATACTGCGGTGCAGGAGGTGTGTACCTAGGTCGTACGTTGCTCCCTTGGGGCTGGTATGGCACCTTCCTTTTGCACTCGCGCTCAATCTCTCGGATCTTGTTTTCCACCACAATAGCCTTATCAACCAGCTTCTGGAAGCTTACATAGTCATTGTTGAGGAGCTGAACTTGGATCTCATTGTTCAACCATCTCATGAACAGGTACTGCTTCTTCTGATCCGAGTTGACATCTTCGGGGGCATACCGGGACAGTTGTATGAACTTGTTGAGATATTCGTTCACACTTTTCTGCCCTTGGCGGAGACCTTCAAACTCCTGCCTCTTGAGCATCATTACGCCAACAGGGATGTAGTGGGAGCGGAAATTTTCCTTGAACTCAGTCCAAGTGATTGTCTCCGGGTTGGCATGGGCGTTGCTCAAGGCATCCCACCAGTCAGCAGCTGCTCCCATCAGTTGGTGCGACGCAAAGAGAACCTTCTCTCGGTCGTTGCACTGAACAATGGCAAGCTTCTTCTCCATGGATTTCAACCAATCATCGGCCTCCATTGGATCGCTTGCTTGAGCAAAGGTGGGTGGTCGAGTCCTCATGAACTCTCCCAACCTGTTATGAGCCGGCGGTGGTGGTGGCGGTGGTGCCGGAATGGAGTTTTGGTTGGCCTGCAACTGACCCAAAGTTTGGATCATGGTTTGCATAAGCTGGTTTTGCATGGCCATCAACCTTTCTAGGTTGTTTTCGCTAGCTCCGGGGTTAGCAGGAACTTCCTCGTGGTCATCGTCCTGGACGTTCCTTCGGCTGGCGTTTCTTCTCACCATCTGTGAGAGAGAACGAAACAGAATAGAAGGTTAGAGATTAGGTAGGTCCTTTCAACTATATGCATCAAGGTGAGTTGGACTATATATATTAGTCCTTATGAGGATGTGAGCAAGTGTCGAAATATCTCACACCTCCCTCCTATTATGTGTGGATATGGACAACGTTTTTGGGACGTCCCACCACTCACACTTAAGCGCATATTCACAAATAATCATTACAAGGGCCCACTCAACTCCTATTCAAGGATGGTTTCCTATGTCAAGGTGGTTTCAAGGCCAATCTAGGCTATTCACCGTAGGATGCTTCCTTTGGTCAGTGTGGCATAGCTACCTATGACTCCTATTCAGGGGTGTAACTTGTTGTTAACCCGTGGCTCTAATATCAATCTAAGGTTTCTATCTAGGCGTGTGACCTACTGTCAACCCGTGGCTCTGATACCAATCTGTGACGCCCTCAATTCTGTGGAAAACCACGGAACCGAGAACTAATGCATATGTGTGCCCAGGATGTTCATCACACATACACATTCGTTCCACAAACTGAATTCAGATTATATATTACCACGAATAACAGTGTTTATTACAGCACCTCATGAGTCTTGGACTCATGCTCACAGCGGAAGTCCTTATTTCTACGCAGCGGAATTCTTATTTAAATGCGGAAGCCAAAAACTAATGCGGAAGCAAAACTAAGCAGAAGTGGCTCCATCTCTACTCCCTCCACAGGCAAGGTTGAGAACAGATCACACGCCATAATGCTCTACTCGGTCTTCATAGTAGTCTTCTCTTTCTGTTGATGAAGAAATAATAATGCAAGTTTGAGTACAATGATGTACTCAGCAAGTGCGGGAATAACACATGACATGCAGCTCATAAACAAGGTAGGTATAAAAGGCTTATTTGCAGAAAAGCAGATTTATAAAACCGTGATAAAACAGCAACTTAACTTTAGATGAATGTAGTCCCAGCATGTATGAAATTACCAACATACCTCCATCACTTCTCGTGTTCCATCCAAACATTAACCAATCCTTTACCCATACTCACGAATACCTCCTCGTATTTGCTACCATCTCACCTCATGAAACAACCTTGTCTCGCACCGAGACCAATCTCATATCATGACCCACCAGTCATGCAACCCTTTCATCATCCAGACTTAACAATTCCAAACCAAACCATAACCAAAAACCATAACCAAGAACCTTCCCAATAACCATTCCAGTAACCATCCCATCTAATCATGGCAGTTTAGCCAGGTGCTCGTGACCGTAAGCTCGGCTATCATGATAGTTTTAGACTCTGCAGAGTTTGCACCTCTTTACCCACAAGTTTGTGATTTCGTCACCCGTCGGTGACTGCAGAACCTCCATTATACCAGTACACAACCGTCGGTGTATAGTCAAGAGATCACAAAATAGCCTTTACAAAGGGGTTCCTAGATGTATGGACTCACTAAGGTTTCACCGGCAGGCTAGAATCTCCAATTCTCCCACCCACGGGCCCCCTCTTGTGCCATGCAGTTCCCAGGGCAGTCCTCACTCGACTCCCATTCCCCGCGCCTTCCACAGTCCATAACACTCTAGCAACTTACCTAATTACTCAGCTAAGCCGCACCCATACTTGGCCTTGTGGTGGCACTGTTATCCTGGCATGTGCATGCATGAACCGGTCCTTAGATCTGCGGCAAGCAAAACCACCCTCTCATGCTACCTCATTCACAAACCCAGGCTTGCCTAGATCTCCCTCCAATCCAGGTTTATTAACCTCATCAGTTACTTATTATCAGTACGAATGCAGTTAGCTAGACACATCTATCTCGCTTCCCAATCCCATGGACTCAGCGAAGCATAAAGCAAAAACCATACCCGACTCATATACTTCCCAGGCGACAAGGATGGTTTAATCAAAACTAGTAAACTCCTATAAAAAGGGTTTTCCCATTATGTTTGACTCAGCACACACACACCTTTTTGCAAAACAAAATAGTTTTACCCAAAACATAGGATCAACATGGTCAAGGAGCACTTGCCTTGTTCTTGTGGTTCCGGTTGTTCTTGATTCTCAAAACCTTGTTGCTGCAGCCTGTCGTAGACAGCTCCCTGAGCTTGTTCTGCTATGTAGGATTCACGTGCATACAAAATTCACAACAATCAATATCATGCACAAACCCTAAACTAGATGCGACGATGCTCATGCAGGCTATCCTATGATTTTAGATTGGTGTGCCCTTGCATGGCTTGCATGGACAGAGGTGTTCGGATCAAAGGTGGTCGTGGCGATGATCTTGTTTTTAGATCAAACTGATCATCAGGTGATCTGCCCACGAGAAAGCTTCTGTTCGAAAGGAATTGAAGAACAGATGCAAGAGATGAACACCATGATGTCGTAAGGTGGTATTGAAGTCCTACCTCACGCTCTTCTTGACTTCGAGGTCCTCCTCAGACCACTCGGTTTTTCTCCGATGATCTCCCTTGTTGCGCTTCGGCGATGTTTTGCTCGGCGAGTTAGGGCTAGGGCGCTAAGTCGTCGGCTCAGGAGTTGAAAGAGAAGTTCGTGGTTTCGGCCAGAGGTTTTGGGTTCTATTTATAATCGGGAAGAGAAGAGTCCTAATCTGATTGGATCCCGAATAAGAGTCTTATTCAGATCTTTGTTGGATCCTAACGTCTTATCTTTGGTAACGTCGTGGAATTTAGATCGGTTTATGTTGCGTACCGGTATCTTTACGCGTAAAAACCGCTCCAGAACTCGCTACCTCCGTGATGATGAGCTCCGGAAGCTCCACGTGTCCTCCCGCCTGGTATCTCCCCATCCGCAGAGACGAGCTCCGGTTGTGCCGCGTGTCAATCGATCGAGACCTCCCTCTTCTTCGGAGACGAGCTCCGCGCACGCCACGTGTGGGTGCCGGTCTTTCCGCCTTTCCTTCCCTCAGGGACATGCCCCGAGGTCGACACGTGTTCAGCAGCGACGGACCTCCGGAGATAAGCTCCGGTGGCGACACGTGTTCAATAGATCCGGACTTCTCGGAGATGGGTTCCGAGATCAACACGTATCCCGTGCGACTGGTCCCCTGACTTCCGCGAGGACTAGCTCCGAAGGTGACATGTGTCCCATGAAAAATGCCTTTGCTTCTTCCGCAGAGGCTAGCTCCACGGGCAACACGCGTCCCACAGGGTCGGACCTCTTTCCAATTGTGGAGGTGACCCCCAAGCCTACCACGTATCCAGTTTAGCGTCGGACCTCTCCCTATCTCTCGGGAATGAGTTCCGAACACGCCACGTGGTCTGCTGGTCGTGGAAGTTGCCTTCGGCGCTCTCAGAGAGCTTTACTGGCTATCCTTTTGATACTTGTTTCTGTTCCCTCTTTTCTAAAAAATATTTTTCTTCTTCATAAAACATGAACATATGCTGACACCCGAGATGAGGGTGTCACACCGTTATCCATGAAAGTATCTTTGTTTCAAGTCTTTCATTGTCCTATGTTGCCGATATGGACTTCGGACCCTTAGCAATGCAAGGGTCCGAGATAACTTAGCCAATGTGGGTAGCTCTTTGCCGATGCCTCGAGCTTGTTCCTCTCGGTCCTTAGCTGCGTAAGGTCCCAGGGCGCCCCAGCAGTGTGGATACCATTCCTTCTGGATCCTCAACAGCGCAAGGATTTGAAGGAAATTCGGCCCTTGTCTCCAGCTCCTTCAAATGGAAAACATGGCAGCTCTGGACGTTACCTCAGAAGGGAGACTCTGCCCGGAGCCCGGGGCACGTGTGAGCTCTAGAGCCGTACTCAGCGGGGAGGTGGCTCGGAGCCTATGGACACGTGGTAGCTCCGGACTTCACCCACCGGAAAAAGCCCGGACCAGAGCCCAGGGCACGTGTCAGCACCGGAGCCATCCTTAGTGGGGAGGCGGCTCAGATCTTGGGGACACGTGGTAGTTCCGTACTTCACCCACTGGGAAGGCCCGAACCGGATCCCGGGGCACGTGTCAGCACCGGAGCCATCCTCAGCGGGGAGGCGGCTAAGAGCTTGAGGACACATGGTAGTTTCGGACTTCTCCCGGCAGGGATGCTTCGGACCGGAGCCTAGGGCCCACATCGGCTGCGAGGGAGGTGGCAGCTCGGTCTAAGGTCGAAGACTTAGGAGCCCTCGTCGCCGAGCGGTTTAGGCATGGTGCGGGCCATTCCTAGGGGGCCCCGGTCTTTGTATCTTTCTTTTGATTTTTGTGTCTTGTCTTGTACTCATGTGCTGATGAATGAAAATCTTTTAGTTGGTCTTTCATACTTCAGCGACTCGGCGCAGGGTTCGGTAGGAAGGACCACTTTAGCTTTCACAAGGTCCTCTGGTCCTTGATGTCGTAAGGACCAGAGGCTCTCCCATTTGCCAAAGTGGTTGATGCTTTCTTGTTGCTTGCTGTAGATGTGTTCCCGCTTCCTTGTCGCGTTGCAGGGGTCCGACCGTCTTGCTTGCCTTGACCAGTCGTGATGGCCCCCTGGGAGGTGTGTCCAAGTGTTTCGGGACGCCTGCCAAAAAGGCGCAAGGAACCATCTCCGGACCCTTCGGGAGACGCCAACTTCGGGGGTCCGAGAGTGGCTCCCTAGGGAAGGTGGTGTTCTAGAACCAACCCCATGGACCGGAGCCCTGTGGCCAACATGAACACTAGAAGAAAGGGGTAACCGTGTCGTGTAGTTGTATTTTCCCTGTTTGCTGGCCCCATTATGGCTTATGGTCCTCTGCTAAGCTACGGGACCTGGGCAATTCGGTGTAGTAGTGTCTGAACCATGGTTACCATCCTTTCCAGGGTGGTGTGCCATCCGGGCCCCCAGCACTTGGCTGCTGAGCTGAGGAGACAGAGTGTGCACGCTTAGGGTACACGACCAGGCTAAGAAGGCTACACATCCTGGACCTCCGCTGGCATGGCACTCCGAAGGGGGGCGACCTTTTGGCGCCACAGGACCCGAGCAGGGAGGTAACCAAGGGATCCGGAGACAACACAGGTGCCTCAGGCATTTCCACCTTGTAGAAGGACGACATAATTTTGGCTAAGAGCGAGACAGAGAAACACAACTATGTACACGTCGAGAGGCATGCAAAAACATATGCAAGCTTTAAAGGAAAGCTAAAAAAATATAGACATGTATAAGGTAGGGCGAGAGAGCGCAAAAGTCCAGAACGACTTAGCCGATGTGGGTAGCTCTTTGCCAATGTCCCGAGCTTGTTCCTCCGGGTCCTTAGCAGCGTAAGGACCCAGGGCGCTCTGACAATGTGGCTACCACTCCTTCCGTATCCCTTGCAACGCAAGGACCCAAGGGAAGTTTGGCCCTTGCATTCAGCTTGTCGTAGCCGGCGCTCCGAGTCTTCTGCTCGCTGCTGCAGTGCTCCGATGTCCTGCCCGCGTGGTTCATCGTGACAGCCCCCTGGTAGGTGCGGCACCTGTGTTCGGGTGCACCTACCACTGGATGAGGCAGGACGTCAGCATCGGGCCACCTGGGAGGTCCGAGAAGAAAGGACCTATGCAGACTTGCAGACATGGCAGAAAGAGGGAGTAGTCGTGCTCTCTGGTCAATCTTCCTTGTTTCGTAGCTTTACTGTGGCTTACGTCCCTCAACTGAGCTATGGGGCTTGGGTAATTCGATGTGGGTCGTCCAAGATATGGTTAAAGCCTTGCTCAAGGGTATGAGCCGTCCAGTTCCCCGGTACCGAGCTATAGCGCTAGAGAGGTAGGGTGTGCACGCTTAGGGTATAGGATCAGGCTAAGCACGCTACACACCGTGGACCTCCCGCTGGCGTAAGCCTTTCAAGGGAGGAACCATTCGGCGCCATAGGGCCCCAGAGCAATGAGACAACTATAGGACCCCAGATACGCCACAGGTACCTCAAGCAGACCCGCCTGTAGAAGAATAGCACAACTCTTGCTACGGTTGAGCCCAGGAAAAAGTGACTGGCCACACGGCCGGAGCGGTATGGAAATAAAGCGCGTAAAGAGTATTGGGGCAATGTCTGGGATCCGGTTACTTTTCTTGTCCATAGGCGTGTTCTTTCTGGCCCTCGAGTACTCAGTTGTAGCACAGGGGAGGCAGGATGTGCACGCTAGGGGTACTCAACCAGGCATAGTAGGCTACACACCGTGGACCTCCCACGGGCGTTCAACCTTTCAGCGAGGAGAACTTCCAGTGGCACGGGACCTAGGACGAGTGTGTAGGACAGGCTCTGGACATGCCGTTTATAGTTGATATGCATGAGCTAGCACAAACTGTAAATAAAGTGCGCAGAGTAAGATACACTTTTCTTATTTCTAGCTTCCTTCAGGTCTTAGGAGGTAACAGGCCGTGTAAGAAGGCAGCGACCCGCCCCGGAAGACAAGAGTAGCTGGACCCCTCCGGGACTTAGCTGTTCTAAGCACTTTTCCTAGACACTATGACACCCTTAAAAGAAAGAGAAAAAGAAAAAATATCCTACCACTGCGCTAAGGGTAGAACTTACATAGGTGTTCTTTGTACTGTGGTCTCGGTAGAGATACCCATCCCATGTAGCCAGGCGGGCGCACCTGGAGCGGCATACTTGTACTGGTCGGGAGGGACCCTCCCAGCTGGAGGGAGGGTTTCTCACCCCTCCTCATGAAAGCATTGTCTGAGGCACCACGGAGCCCTACCTTAGGCTGCCTACTCTGCGCGTACCATTGTCGGACGTTTTGCGGTGTAGCGCATTTCGAGCAGCCTCTTAGCCATGTTGCCTTGTCAACGAGGTCGATTTCTTTACACAGAAGTTGGTTCTGTAAGAGGGTGTTTTCCCTTGTGACACGACAGAGGGGGGGAACACCTGGTTACGCGTAGAGCATCTTGTGTCGCTCGCTATGGTCGCTAGAGTCAGAGTCGGAGTGGCTGTAGATGTAACACCCCAAAACCTGTTAAGAGGGGAATTTAAAAATTTTTGCACGTATTGCATGTGGTGCAGAAATTCAAATTCAAATCAGAAAATAAAAAGAAAAAGAAAAAAACAAAAACCCCGGCCAGTGGGCCGAAACCCACCAGCCGGCCCAACATTTCCCGCGCCAGCCCACAGCCGCGCGCCCCTTTTCCCTCTCACTGACACGCGGGGCCCACGTGTCATCTCCCACCTCTCGCTCGCGCCAACCGCCGGGACTCCTCCGCGCGCCCGAATCCAAACCACCCCAGAAACCGCGTTCCCCAGCCGGAATTCTGGTCCCCGGACGACTCCAGCTCGATCCCAACCGACCGCCGCCCTCCCTCGTCTATATAAGCGCCGGCATCGCCCGTTTTTTTCATCTCGATCGACTGTTTTTCCTCCCGGTGAGAACCAGAGCTTCTCCAGCCATTTTCTCTCGATCCCTGCTCGGATTTTCCGATCTAACGCGACGATCGTGTTCCACCGCCTCCGGGGAATCACGCAGGTGCAGAAAACTCGGTGGTTTGTGCTCTAGGCACAGCACCGACGAGCACCGCAGCGGTTCCACCTCGGACCTCGACGCCGACCGCCTTCCAAGGCCTCCGAGCTCAAGAAAAACCCCGAGGTGAGATCCCTGACCTCCCCTCTACCGATCTATGCCATGAAATCCCAGTTTTAGGAGGTATAGACAAAGATCTGAAGTTCTCCGGCGAGATCGCCGCCTCCCGCCGCCGGGCAGCGCGGGTTGGCTCCGGCCAGGGCGACGTGGCCGCTTGTGCGCCGTCTATTTTAAATCGCACGGTAGAATTAAAACCCGCGCGTACCGATTCGGCGATCTAATCTGAGCCATTTGTTTTAAATCGGACGGTCCACATCAGCCCAGCGTTATAAAGGTCGGGATTCTTATGCGCTACCCCCTGGGATCTCGGAAAACACGAGCTAGCCCCGGAAACTTCTGATCTAGCCCGTGTAACTTCAGAAATTCGTGTAAATTCATTTAAAAATCAGTTTTAGCCCCTGGACTTAATAAAATTTAGGAAAACCCCTCTGTTATGTGTAGTTAGACCCCTGGAAATTTATGAAATAACAAATTATACCCTGTAGTAGGGTGGATTTACCTTTTTGACCCTATATGATATCAAATTCAGAAAATTGAATATGTGATTAGGATTTAAATTTAAAAAGGTGAGGCAAACACATTGTAAATTCAAATTTAAACTCTCCTAGCACTTGGAAAACATTAGAATGAGTTAAAAGTAGATTTTAAGCTGAAATGAATCTGTCTAATTGATTGTTCACATTTATTAGCTATAGGGACACATTTTTAGGTTAGGAAATAATTCTGAAAATCGGTAAAATAAATTTAAATTAGTTCACATCAGAGGAGAAGTTCAAAAATATATTTTAGATCAGAACCTATTATGTTTAGATGATGTGTCTTACTATTTTTATAATAAAGTTCACATTTAGGCATAGAAAAATAAATCTGAAAATATAGGAAAATAGGTATGCTTAACTAGAAAATGATAAATGAAGTCTCCAAATCCAAAGATTTCAGTTTAGGATTTGGTAGAAGATCTGAAAACCCATTTGGAGTAGGAAAATACCTTCCATGCAAACTTGGTAGTTAAGAAGTATATTAATTAAATATAAAGAATTTATTCAAATTGAAAATTCATATATAGTGTGCAAACAGAAATCTGAAATACAAAAGTTAGAAATCATATACATATGTTTAAAAGTGCATGAAGGCTAAAAATCAACATAGCTAGAGTAAACACAACACTTAGAAATGTGAATGACTATCATATGTATGTATGTGTGGAGTGAAAGTGTGAACTATGTCTTATGGATTGTTGCTTTCTTTTGCTATGTGTGTTGGCATGACGTAGAACCTGCCCCAGAGCAAGTTCTTCCCTTCCAAGATCACGACTATCCATTCCCAGAGCAGCAGGAAGAAGGCAAGTGTCCTTGACCACTTTGATCCTATACTAGGATGTGTAGATAGAATTATTTGCATTGTCAATTGAAATATGAAACCCATGCTAGGAAGTTTCCCTAGAATTGCATTACCTTGTTTCCTTGTAGCTTGGGTTGGGATTTATTTTATCATGTCATTTATTCATATGCTTATGCTTAGCCATGCTTAGAATGGGATAATTGGGATATGAGATCATCAATTTATTTACCTTACTCTTGAATTGAGATATCATGAGTTATGTAGAGGTAGGGATCGAGGCAAGTTGGATGATTTGGTTGGTGCTGGGTGCACGAGACTCGCGTTTGTGTTTAGTACTTGCCTGGATCCTAAGGACCGGTTCATGGAGCATGTAACCTGGCTTTACCGTGCCAACCACATGCTGAGATGGGGCAGCTTGGCCAATTAATTAGGTGTATCCCCGGCGTAGTAGGGGTGTGTTGGATGGTGCGGGGAATAGGTGTCAGCTGGACTACCATATGAACTGCAAGGCTCAAGAGGGGGCCACTGCAGCGGGGTTGGAGCCTCTTGTATGCTGTTAGGGGTGAAACCTCAGTGGGCCCACGCTCATTGGGAATCCCTTTGTAAAGGCTTCGTAGTGATCTCCTGGCTACACACCTGGGAAGTGTGAATGTGGTTCGTGGCCACTAGCATAATGGAGGTTCTTTTAGTCCACCCGGCAACGGGGGATGAAATCACTACATGTGGGTACAGTGGTGCAAACTCTGCAGAGTCAAAACTGTCATGACAGTCGTGCTCACGGTCAAGAGCGGCTTGGACTTATTCATGATTAGAGGATAATGACTTTGGAAGTTGTGGATGTTAAGCGGGGAGCTTTACATTGGAAATGATGTTATGGTTATTTGATTATGATGATGGGTTGGGAGATTGGGATCCATTTCACCTATGTAGTAAGGTAGGTGCTTAATAAGCTAAGGTGATAGGTATTAATTGCGTAGTGCTTTAACCATGAGTTCAACCTTTCCTTGCTTTGGCCATGCATGACATAACTTTCCCGCACTTGCTAAGTACCAACGGTACTCAACCTTGCATATTTGTTGGGCGAGAGAAAGAGGAGATGGGAATGAACTGTGTGTCACCGTGAATGACACATGGACTCCTGACTCCCCAGATCGCCGGGCGAGCAGGCGTCGCCGCACTTCTTCACCAGCACCCAAAGCAGAGTCAGAGGGCAGCCGCAATAATGAGGAAGATCCTGAGGAGCCATCTCAGTGATACGAGTCGTGTAGAGTCCTTTCCCATAGTTCAGCAGGTTATCGAGTAGTCAAGTCAATACCTTAGTTAATGGTGTGTTAATGTTTGGTGTGTGACGTGAGTTGTGGAAGCCATGGGCATTTGTCCACAACCTCGTCTTCTGGTTGTTTTGCTTTGATGAGTGAACCCCTATGAATTAAGAGTGCATTTATTTTTGCGTAAGACGTGAAAACCTCAGAAAATGTTAATATAATAAGACCCCATGAGTTTAAGTTTAAACAAGCAAATTGGGAAGTTAATGCATAATGCTATAAATTAACATCTGGTTGATCATGATAGATGGCCGGAAGAGGAAAGGATCGTGGTGCCAAACCCGCCAACAACAACGATGAGGCCGGCAACCCTCATCTTTCTGGAGGACAAGACAGGGGTGGTCACCGTGAAGGAGCTGATCCCATCCACCAAATGCTTGAAAATCAGAATCAGCTCATCCAGAGCCTAACTCAAGTGGTGGCCAACTTGCACCAAGTTCCACCCCCACAAGCTGCACCACGCCAACCAAGGTTGAGTGAGTTCTAGGGACTCAACCTCCAAAGTTTGCTAGTGTTGCCGAACCTCTGGAGGCGGATGATTGGCTAAAGACCATTGAGAGCAAGATGTGAATCATACAATGCCAAGGGTATGAGAGGGTGTTGTTTGCCTCTCACCAATTGCATGGACCTGCTGCTGATTGGTGGAAGGCTTACGTAGCAGCCCATCATGACCCTGAGAACATCACTTGGGAAGAGTTCAAGCGCAGTTTCCGCAACCATTACATACCAAGGGGTGAACTTAAAAACCAGAGAAAGGAGTTCTTGGGACTGCAGCAAGGAAACATGACTGTGAGGGAATACCTCACTAAATTCACCCAACTATCCCGTTATGCACCACGGGACATCGAGACTGATGAGCAGAAACATGACTGCTTTGTGGAAGAACTTACAGCGGAAATGCAGTGTGCAATGTCCTCCAACGAGTATGAAAGCTTCCAAAAGATGGTGGACAGAGCATTTGTTGTGGAAAGGAAGCTGAAGGCCTTGGAAAATGAAAACAAGAGGAAGGCGGGATGGTCACACCAAGCCTCGGGTAGCAACACACGCCCACGTCTGATGCAGCAACCCGCAGGGCAGACGATACGTGCTGCGGTACCCTACTCCGCACCGAGAGGGTACAACCCGAACTTCAGGCCTCCGTCAGCACCAACACAGCCACAACGTTAGTTTGTACAGCAGTCTCGCCCCACATATCAACCTCAACCAGCAGTACAAAAACCACCGAACCAACCCCAAGACAACAAAGGCCAGGCACCTAAGGTTGGGGTACAATGCTTCAACTGTGGTGAAGTGGGGCACTACGCTCATAAGTGCCTAAAGAAGAAGCCCGTGCAGCCGCAACAGCAGAATGTGATGCAAGGACGGGTGAACCACGTGACCATGGAGGAAGCGCAAGAGGCACCCGACGTGGTAGTTGGTAAGTTTCCTGCCAATTTACACATTGCAACCCTGTTGTTTGATTCTGGTGCTACCCACTCGTTCATTGCTCAAGGGTTTATTAAGAAGCATGATCTAGCAACCACACAAATGAACCATATGCTAGAAGTGAACTCTCCAGGTGGAGAAATAAGGACAAGACAAGTGTGTCCCAAGGTGAATCTAGACATTAATGGGGTAGTATTTACTGCCAACCTCATAGTGATAGATTCCCAAGGGATAGATATTATTTTGGGTATGGATTGGTTGACCAAACATAAAGGAATCATCCATTGTTCAACAGGAACGGTGGAACTAACTCACCCTAGTGGCACAAGAGTAAAGTTCATAACTATACAAGAGCCTAGGAGGGACATTAAACTCAATCAAGTTGAGGTGGAAGTGGAGGAGATCAGGATCATCAGGGAATATCCAGATGTTTTTCCGGAGGAGTCGCCAGGTATGCCCCCCGATCGTGAAGTGGAATTCGCGATTGAGCTAGTGCCTGGAACAGCTCCGATATACAAGAGACCATATCGGATGGACTCCAAACAGCTGGAAGAACTCAAGGAACATTTAAGAGAATTGACAGAAAAGGGGTACATTCGTCCTAGTTCCTCACCCTGGGGAGCTCGAGTGATATTTGTGCCCAAGAAGGATGGGACCCAAAGGCTATGCGTGGACTACCGTGCGTTGAATGAGGTAACCATCAAGAACAAGTACCCATTACCCTGCATTGAAGACTTGTTTGATCAGTTGAGGGGAGCTTGTGTGTTCTCGAAAATTGATCTCAGATCGGGATACCACCAACTTAAGATAAGGCAAACTGATATTCCAAAGACGGCTTTCGTATCTCGGTACGGACTGTATGAATACACAGTCATGCCTTTCGGGCTAACTAATGCCCCGCCATACTTCATGTATCTCATGAACAAGGTATTCATGGAATATCTGGACAAATTTGTGGTGGTTTTCATAGATGGCATTCTCGTCTTCTCCAATGATGAAGAAGAACATGAGAAACATCTAAGGTTGGTGTTGCAAACGCTGAGAGAACACCAACTATATGCCAAGTTGAGCAAGTGTGAGTTCTGGCTAAAGAGAGTTCCCTTCTTAGGACATATAATCTCGGAGGGAGGAATCTCCGTAGATCCCTCCAAGATCGAGGATGTACAAAAGTGGAAGACCCCTGAGAATGTCGGGGAAGTTCGAAGCTTCTTAGGATTGGCTGGATACTATCGACGGTTTATCAAGGGTTTCTCCAAGATTTCGAGACCCCTCACCAAACTGTTGGAGAAAGGAATCACATTCACATGGACACCAGTGCGAGACGAGTTTCCAGGAACTGAAGAAAAGATTGACAACAGCCCCAGTGCTAGTTATGTCAGATATGCAGAAGAACTTTTCGGTATACTGCGATGCCTTTGGAAACGGGTTGGGATGTGTTCTCATGCAAGAGGGGCATTTCATGGCTTATGCGTCCCGGCATCTCCGGAAACACGAGAAGAACTATCCTACACATGACCTAGAGTTAGCTGCAGTGGTACACGCGTTGAAGATTTGGCGGCATTACTTGATGGGGAAGAGGACAGAGATATATACGGATCATAAGAGCTTAAAGTACATTTTCACACAGCCAGATCTCAACCTCAGACAAAGGAGATTGTTAGAGCTAATCAACGACTTTGATGTGGGCATCAACTATCATCCTGGGAAAGCGAACGTCGTGGCAGATGCTTTAAGCCGGAAGGTGCAGGTCAATAGGTTGAGCTTGAAGGACATGCCTATAGAATTGAAGGAAGAGGTTATAAAACTCAATCTATGTCTGGTGAATAGTGGTGAAGCCTTCGCCATGGAAGTGGACTCCACATTAGAGCAAGATATACGCAACAGTCAAAAGACTGATGAGAAGATACAAGAAATCAGAGAACTTATCAAGGATAATAAAGCCCCTGGGTTCAGAGAGGATGAACAAGGTACGGTGTGGCACGGGAAAAGAATCTGTGTGCCTGAAGTGAAGGAGATCCGTGAATTGATTTTGAAGGAGGCTCGTGATTCCGACTATTCCATTCATCCTGGGAGTACAAAGATGTATCATGACCTCAAGAGCAGATATTGGTGGTATGGCATGAAGCGAGATGTCGCGGAACATGTTGCCCTATGTGACACATGTCAGTTGGTGAAAGCAGAACATCAACGACACGCGGGATTATTGCAACCACTCAAAGTGCTTGAATGGAAATGGGAAGAAATTGGTATGGATTTCATAGTGGGACTGCCTAGGACCCAATTGGGAAATGATTCGATATGGGTCATCATCGATAGGCTAACCAAGGTAGCTCATTTCATCCCCATGAAAGAAAGCTACAGTGGATCCAAATTGGCAGAATTGTACATGTCAAGGATCGTGTGTTTCCATGGAGTGCCAAAGAAGATAGTGTCAGATCGAGGGACGCGGTTCACCTCAAGGTTCTGGCAGAAGTTGCATGAAATCATGGGAACTCATTTGAATTTTAGTTCTGCCTATCATCCCCAAACCGACGGGCAGACGGAAAGAACCAATCAGATCCTTGAGGATATGCTGAGAGCTTGTGCACTCAAGAACAATAGGAGTTGGGATAAGAACTTACCGTATGCGGAGTTCTCCTATAACAACAGCTATCAAGCTAGTATGAAGATGTCACCATTTGAGGCTTTGTATGGGAGAAAGTGCAGGACTCCCCTATTTTAGAACCAAACGGGGGAAAGTAAAGTGTTTGGGCCCAAAGTACTACAATAAGCCGAGGAGAAAGTGAGGGAAATCCGCAACAACTTGAGGATAGAACAGACACGATAAAAGAGCTATGCCGATGTATGAAGAAGAGAGCTCGTTTTCAACGTGAGGGACTATGTCTACCTCAAGGTGTCCCCTATCCGAGGACTTCGTCGGTTCAAGGTGAAAGGGAAGTTATCACCTCGATACATCGGACCCTTTCAGGTTCTGGAGAGGAAAGGCGAAGTGGCATATCGACTAGAACTACCGGCTCGCTTATCGGATGTGCAAGGTGCAGTGGCAGCATCACTCGGAAGAGGAGGCCACATTTGAGTGAGAAGACGAGCTTAAGGCACAGTTTCTGGAATTATTTTCCTAGAACCACCAATCTCGAGGATGAGATTTCTTTTAAGGGGGGTAGAGCTGTAACACCCCAAAACCTGTTAAGAGGGGAATTTAAAAATTTTTGAACGTATTGCATGTGGTGCAGAAATTCAAATTCAAATCAAAACAGAAAAGAAAAAGAAAAAGAAAAAAAAACAAAACCCCCGGCCAGTGGGCCGAAACCCACCAGCCGGCCCAACATTTCCCGCGCCAGCCCACAGCCGCGCGCCCCTTTTCCCTCTCATTGACACGCGGGGCCCGCGTGTCATCCCCCACCTCTCGCTCGCGCCAACCGCCGGGACTCCTCCGCGCGCCCGAATCCAAACCACCCCGGAAACCACGTCCCCTAGCCGGAATTCTGGTCCCCGGACGACCCCGGCTCGATCCCAACCAACCGCCGCCCTCCCTCGTCTATATAAGCGTCGGCATCGCCCGTTATTTTCATCCCGATTGACTGTTTTTCCTCCCGGTGAGAACCAGAGCTTCTCCAGCCGTTTTCTCTCGATCCCTGCTCGGATCTTCCGATCTAACGCAACGATCGTGTTCCACCGCCTCCGAGGAATCACGCAGGTGCAGAAAACTCGGTGGTTTGCGCTCTAGGCACAGTTCCAACGAGCACCGCAACGATTCCACCTCGGACCTCGACGCCGATCGCCTTCCATGGCCTCCGAGCTCAAGAAAAACCCCGAGGTGAGATCCCCGACCTCCCCTCTACCGATCTATGCCATGAAATCCCAGTTTTAGGAGGTATAGACGAAGATCCAAAGTTCTCCGGTGAGATCGCCGCCTCCCGCCGTCGCGCGCCGTCGGGCAGCGCGAGTTGGCTCCGGCAAGGGCGACGTGGCCGCTTGTGCGCCGTCTACTTTAAATTGCACAGTAGAATTAAAACCCGCGTGTACCGGTTCGGCGATCTAATCTGAGCCGTCTGTTTTAAATCGGACGGTCCACATCAGCCCCGCGTTATAAAGGCCGGGATTCTTACGCGCTACCCCCTGGGGATCTCGGAAAACATGAGCTAGCTGTAAGTGCATCTAGGGTATCCCTTGTGGGTTTTGGCTAATTGATGACAAGCATATGAGATCCTAACGAAATGATTGCAGGACAAACTAAGTGAACTAGCTCGGTGCGCACAAAAAGATGAAAAATAGAGTGGTGCCCGAAACGGAAGACTTAAGTGGAATTTAGAAGAGCAAAGTAGATGAAAATGTATAGGGAGTGTGTGAGAGACACATCCCAAGAGCTCATGACTTTGCGTAAGGGTAAGGGGTTTAAAAAAATCAACTAAAATTCACTGGACACCGGACTAGTCCGTTCATGGACCGGACTAGTCCGGTCAGCTTACTGGAATGCAACCGGACAAGTCCGGTTCTAGACTGGACTAGTCCGCTCATGCTTCTAGTGTTCTCTTTAGAGGACTGCGGACTAGTCCATCCATGCGACAGGACTAGTCCGCTGAACTTTCTGGAACTCCACTTCACATAGCACCGGACAAGTTCGGTCTTAGACCGGACTAGTCCGGTTAACCCACTAGAAGTAGACCGGACAAGTCCGATCATATACCGGACTAGTCCGGTAGTAGGTTTAACAATGGTAACTTCTTTGGAAACGCTATAAAAAGAGGTCCTTCATTGTTTCTAAGAGTAGACACGACTCATACTGTCAAAAACTCAAACCCTAGCGCCGCCACCTGTCCCAAGAGCCCAAAAACACGTCTCCCCATACATCTAAGGTGCAAAAAGGTGAAGATCAATCAAATACTTGGATTTGGGATTGGGAGATCGTCGTTCCTTCGTTGTGACCTCTTGGGGTTTGATCTCTCTAACTCATATTATGCATTGTAATCTTTTTTAGTGTATTTGATCAACTTCTCATTGTAATTCTTGTGGGAGCCCTCAACGTGTGAGATTGCCCCACAAACTCGGTGATTACACGTGATAGTGGAGTCAAGTCGGCCTTTGTGGTGACCTGAAGAGGGAAAGGATTGGGAACCCGGCTCTGTGTGAGCTTCCTCAACGAGGACGTAGATCTCTTGGTGAGATCGAACCTCGGTAAAAATTCGTGTCTTTTGTCTCTCATTTATTTTACATTTTGATACATTAGATCACTAGTTTGCTAGTCATCATTTGAGTTTCTTATAAGTTTGCACGTGCATCCATACAATAAATTTAATTTATAAAAATTGTTGTTCTCATTCCGCTGCTGAAAGATTAAATTTTTGAAACACACTTAATTAACTCACATAATTCAGCACACCGGACTAGTCCGCCCACACAACCGGACTAGTCCGGTCAATCAAGTTTCTGATAACTCTATTAAGTGTGCAGGAATCTTTTAAAGGCCTATTCACCCCCCCCCCTCTAGGCCACATTCAATTGGTATCAGAGCCAAGTTCTCCACCAACGAGACTCACATCTCGGAGAGATCAATGGCCTCTGAGAAGAACAACGATATCCCGAAGACGAACAACAACGATGAGGAGCAAGAAGCCAAAGCCTTCGATGTGCTGAAAGAAAGTCCACATGACGATGTTGAAGTGAGACAGCTAAAGGCATTACTGAGAAAGAAATTATTGGCACAAAAGGGAAAAGAGGAAGAAAAGACGATGGGGAGTGGTCATCACGACTACTCCCGGTATCCTTACAACTACAACCGTCTCAATTCAAATAATCATTATCTCTCTATTCCTATGAGAAGGCCCCCGCAGTTTGACGGAAGTGACTACACCATGTGGAAGTACAACATGAAAATGCATCTAATATCCTTGAATCCCAGCCTTTGGCATATTGTCTGCACAGGAATAGATATCCCAGACACGGATGAAGAACTCACTCCGGAACAAGAACAAGATATTCACAGAAATGCACAAGCCGTTGCAGTAATCACATCGTCACTGAGCAGAGAAGAATTCACCAAGATCAATGGACTAGAAAGTGCAAAAGAAATCTGGTATACACTCAAAACTGCTCATGAAGGAAATAGGTCTGTACGTGAAGCCAAAATTGAGATGCTAGAAGGAGAATTGGGGAGATTTGCTATTGAAGAAGGCGAATCACCTCAAGACATGTACAATCGGATGAAGGCACTCATCAACAAAATCCGTGCCTATGGAAGTAAGAAATGGACTGATCACGAGGTGGTCAAAAGGATGATAAGAGCCTTCATGCCAAGAAACGTCACACTTTGCTCAATGATTAGAGAAAGCCCCGGGTTTCACAAAATGACTCCCGATGAGTTATTGGGAAAGATCATAAATCATGAAATGATGGAGAAAGAGGCTCAATACGTCAAAGACTTAGCCGAGCTCACCTCTTCTAAAAAGAAAGAAGTTGCTCTCAAAGAAACTCATGAAGACCAAGACGATGGAGATACAAGCGACGAGAGCACCGATCTAGATGATGAAGAAATGGTACTCTTCATCAAAAAGTTCAAACGCATGATGAAGAGAAGACACGGCAACAATTCACATGAAGGCAAAAGCAAGGATAAAGAAAAATCCAAGGCTCGACGCACTTGCTACAACTGCGGAGAGTATGGTCACTTCATGGTGGATTGTACTTATGAAGAAAACAAAAAGAAGAAAGAAACAAGATCTCAAGAAAAGAAAAATTTCAGAAAAAGAAGACAAGCCCATCAAGCTCACATTAGGAAGGAGTGGGACTCAAACGACGAGTCCTCCTCCGATGAAGAAGAAGAGATGGCCACTATCGCAGTCAAGAAACCAACTATGAGAGCCACACTCTTTCCGAACATGGGAGGACGGGACATGAACAACCACACTTGTCTTATGGCTAAGGAAGGCAAGAAAAAGGTTCGACTTAATCCTCCTGTGCTAAATTCCTCCATTGATGACTTTGATGGCTCTAGTGATAATGAAGAATTGTTTAGAGGGCTAAGTAAAATTGCTTTAAAGAAAATGGAAATGTTGTCAAATGAAATCTTTGAAAAGGAGGAACTTGTCAACCGACGAGAAGATATGCTCATCCGTGAGAGGAAGAGATATCAAGAAGTTGAAAAGCTTCTTGAGCTTGAAAGAGAGAAGAATGAATCACTTGAGTTAGAGCTAGCCTTGAGTAAGGAAACATACTCAAAGTTAGAGGACTCGCACATTGCAATCAAGGAAGAACTTGCTAACTTGTCAAAAGTTAACAAAATCCTTGAGGTGCAAGTTGAGTCGCTCAAACAAAGTGACTCCTCTTCCTCCAAAGACATGAGCTCGACAACAATAAGAACCTGCACTTGCTCTAGTAAGAAGAATGTAATTTCTAATGCTTCAACCTCTCATGACATGCATTCTTCTCAAAACAGCATCTTTGATAAGGAGAAGATCAAATATGCACGAAGTGCATATATGATCACTAGACCTCCCAATGTCAAAGATGGTCTTGGCTTTGACAGGAACAAACACATGTCTACTTCTAATCATGCTAAGAATAGAATCATTTTTGTTAAAGAAAAATCCCATGAATTTGAGCTACAAACACTGTTCCATACATTTGATGCTTCTTATGTTCTCATGAAAAACAAGTATGGAAAAGTCATTGCTAAATATACAGGGCCACGCCACAAGAACTTAAAAACTTGTGTGTGGGTGCCCAAGACTCTTGTGACTAATCTGAGAGGACCCAAGCAAGCTTGGGTACCTAAAACCCAGAAATAATTCTATTTTGCAGGCTTACTCCTCCGGCAGATCTAAGTGGGTGCTAGATAGCGGATGCACAAATCATATGACCGAAGAGAGAGGTATGTTTGTGGAATACGAGTGCAACAAGGATCCAAGTGAAGGTATATACTTTGGATACAACAACCAAGGAAAGGTCCTTGGTAGTGGTAACATTGAAATATCCTCTCAACACACCTTATCTAATGTTTTACATGTAGACTCTCTAGATTATACTCTTTTATCAATATCTCAACTATGCGACAAAGGTTACAACTGTTTATTCACTAATGAGGGTGTGACCGTATTTCGAAGAAGCGATGGCTCGATTGCATTCAAGGGATTGTTGAAGGGAAAGCTTTATCTTGTTGACTTCAACAAAGATAAAGCCGAACTCAACACTTGCTTGGTTGCTAAGACCAACATGGGATGGTTGTGGCATAGACGGCTAGCCCATGTTGGAATGAGAAATCTGCAGAAACTTCTAAAAGGTGGTCACATCCGTGGTCTTAAGGATGTAGTTTTTGAAAAAGACAGGCCGTGCAGCGCTTGTCAAGCAGGAAAACAGGTTCGAGCACCACACCCTGCCAAGAATGTGATGACCACCGCTATACCGCTGGAACTTCTCCAAATGGATCTCTTTGGTCCAATTGCGTACATCAGCATCGGCGGTAACAAATATGGTTTAGTAATTGTTGATGATTTTTCAAGATTTACCTGGGTATTTTTCTTGTATGATAAATCAGAAACTCAGGGAATCCTCAAGAAGTTCTTGAAAAGAGCTCAGAATGAATTCTCAACAACCGTAAAGAATATCAGAAGTGACAACGGGACAGAATTCAAGAACACCCAAGTTGAAGAATATCTTAATGAAGAAGGTATAAAGCATGAATTCTCGGCACCCTACTCTCCTCAACAGAGCGGGGTGGCCGAAAGGAAGAACAGAACATTGATCGAAATGGCGAGAACAATGTTGGATGAATACAAGACGTCAGACCGATTTTGGGCAGAAGCGGTGAACACCGCTTGTCATGCCACAAATCGGTTGTACCTTCATCGACTACTGAAGAAAACTCCATATGAGCTTCTCACGGATAAGGAGGAAGCTCCATGTGAAGCACTGAAGAAAATGGCACTTGGTGATATCCTACCACGAGAGGAAACACAAGACGAATTTCAACAAGGAAGCAATGATCAAGGGGGAGCTCCTACACAAGATCAGGTTGAGGAAGGTCAAGAAGATCAAGATGATCATGGAAGCAATGATCTAGGGGGAGACATGACACATGAAGACAATGAAGAACAAGAAACTATACAAATTCCACACCCAAGAGTACATCAGTGTGTGCAAAGGGACCATTCTATCAACAATATCATTGGAGATATTGCTAAGGGAGTAACTACTAGATCTCAAATTGCAAATTTTTGTGAACACTATTCTTTTGTGTCTTTTCTGGAGCCATACAGGGTAGAAGAAGCCCTAAGGGATCCAGACTGGGTGATTGCGATGCAAGAGGAGCTGAACAACTTCAAAAGAAATGAAGTGTGGGAGCTGGTGGAAAGACTAAGGGCGAACATCGTTGGAACCAAATGGGTCTTTCGGAACAAGCAAGATGAACATGGAGTAGTGACAAGAAATAAGGCGAGGTTGGTGGCCAAAGGTTATTCTCAGGTGGAAGGTTTGGACTTCGATGAAACTTTCGCTCCTGTAGCTAGACTTGAGTCCATTCACATTTTATTGGCATATGCTACTCACCATAATTTTAAGTTGTATCAAATGGACATCAAGAGTGCCTTCCTCAATGGTCCGATAAAGGAGGAAGTCTATGTGGAGCAGCCACCGGGGTTCGAAGATCAGGAGTATCCCAACCATGTCTATAAACTGCGTAAGGCTCTCTATGGCCTCAAACAGGCTTCTCGAGCTTGGTATGAGTGCCTTAGAGATTTTCTGACTCAAAATGGATTCAAAATTGGTAAAGCTGACTATACACTCTTTACTAAACATTTTGATGATCATTTATTCATATGTCAAATTTATGTTGATGACATTATCTTTGGATCCACTAACAAGTCCTTCTGTGAAGAATTTAGCAAAATAATGACAGATAGGTTCGAGATGTCAATGATGGGTGAATTGAAGTTCTTCTTGGGATTTCAAGTGAAGCAACTGAGAGAAGGTACATTTATAAGCCAAACTAAATATACACAAGACATTCTCAAGAAATTCAATATGGACAAAGCCAAGCCCATCAAGACACCCATGGCCATCAACGGATATCTCGACCTCAATGAAGACGGTCCAAATGTGGACCAAAAGGTATATCGGTCCATGATTGGCTCCTTACTTTATTTATGTGCATCTAGGCCAGATATTATGCTTAGTGTTTGCATGTGTGCAAGGTTTCAAGCCGCACCTAAAGAGTGTCACTTAATTGCTGTAAAAAGAATCCTAAGGTACCTTGTGCACACACCCAACTTGGGCCTTTGGTATCCCAAAGGATCCAAGTTTAACTTGATAGGGTATTCCGACGCCGACTATGCAGGATGCAAAGTCGATAGAAAGAGCACGTCAGGGACTTGTCAATTTCTTGGCAGGTACCTAGTTTCTTGGTCATCTAAAAAGCAGAACTCCATTGCTCTTTCCACAGCGGAAGCGGAGTATGTTGCAGCCGGTAGTTGTTGTGCGCAACTACTTTGGATGCGATAGACTCTTAGGGACTACGGCTACAATCTAAGTCATATCCCGCTTCTATGCGATAATGAAAGTGCTATAAAAATTGCACACAACCCTGTAGAGAACTCAAGAACTAAGCACATAGATATCCGTCATCACTTTCTTAGAGATCATTCATTAAAAGGTGACATTGCTATTTCACATGTTAGGACTGAAAAACAACTTGCGGATATTTTTACCAAAACATTAGATGAGAAAAGGTTCTGTGAACTAAGAAATGAGCTAAACATTCTTGACTCTCGAAATGTGGCTTGAAACATTGCATACCTGGTTGCAACTTAAAATGTTCCTTTGTATTGTTAAAAATGCTCCTCCTCTCTTTTTCTACTCAGAAAACTATTTTAATGAAGAAATCTTGTGGATTATGACCATTGTTTTGCTGATTGCCTACTGGTCGTAATCACCAAGACTATTTGCAAAATGAGTGTCCTTGGATCACCTCTAAACTCTACTATCTGCATCAAGTATGCTGGAACCGGACTTGTCCGGTTGTCGACCGGACTAGTCCGGTCAGACCACAATTAGGTTAATTCAGGGGCACCGGACTAGTCCGCTACCATGACCGGACTAGTCCGGTGAGTCGCATATAGAAGCACTTGGCCGGACCAGACCTCTCCCTCACCCCTCATTAGACTTGCTCTCCCTCTCCTCTTCCAAACCCTAGCCCCCAAAGTGATTTTCAGGTTCAACCCTCAAAATCGAGATTTTCTCCGTGGGAAATTCTCCCCTGGACGAGTGGTTTCCCTCCTCCGGATTCATCCGGACTGATTTCCACTTCTTCGACGCGAATCTTCAAATCTTGGTAATTTCCCCCCTTAAACCAAAATCTCAACTTTTCTAGTTCTAGCTAGTTTTCTTTGATTTCAAAAGGATGTACATTGCCTCAATAGATGTATTCCTACCATTTTCCTGCCCTTGTGTCCTTAGATAGGATATTTGATTCAAATGAAACATTAGGGTTCCTATGTCAGGCCGGACTAGTCCGGCGCACAGATGCGGACAAGTCCGCACTCTGAAACCGGACAAGTCCGGTCTCTGACAGTTGAACCCCTACGTTCCCATTTGAAGTCGATAATGAGTCCATCTGCATCTAATCCTTGAACTCCTTATCAGGCATCATGTCTTCAGGCTCAGATGACAGCTCTTTTCACATTGATGAAGACGTTCAATGCGAGAAAGTGAGGAGGACCAAGGAGAGAGTTATGAAGAAGAGACATGATGTCAATGCTCACTCTCCACCCTCCGACGACAATCTACCTAAGAAGAGGAAAGTCATTGGCAAAAGGCCTCTAAGGAAAGATGTTGCTGAGGGCTCGTTAGGGCCAAAAAGAGTTCTCAATAAAGGGAAGGGACTTGCTAGTGGTCCCCTTGTGCCCTTGAAGATGAAAAACCCTATTCACCACAACAGGCAGCCTTCGAGTGAGGATTTCACTGGAAAAGGGAGTGAGCTAGCTGATAATTTCAGGAAGATTCAAGTGTATGACCGACCTAAACAATGTTCTGATCCAAGGTTCTGGAGCAACTTCCATGCAGATTACTACGAGCATGTGTACATGAAGATGAAAAATCCTGTAGTAGAGAGTCAATGGCTAAATGTTGAATACCTGAAGTCAAAGAGGTATCCTGCCTTTCGTGAGATGGTGGAGGCGTTAGAGACGCACGGTCTGACGGACCTGCTATCCTTTGAGTATGACTGGAACAATGAAATCATTACCCAATTTTACTCAACTCTCTACTTTGCTCGTGATGATGGAGACAGCCTTACTTGGATGACTCATGGTTCAAGGTATAGTGTCACTTATGATGAATTTGCTAGGATTCTTCACCTCCAACACACTTTGGATCATGAACTGGTCATTCATAATCTGAAACCCCTGGAGAAGGAGGAGCTTGAATTTCTCTATGACACAAGGATGCCATATGTTCCTCCCACCATCAAATATCTGAAGCCCTTCTTTGTGGTCCTCAATAGAGTCTTGAGAAAGACTATAGCTCCGAAGGATGGAGATGCGGGAACTATACAAGGGACCTTGAGGACTCTCATGAAGGTCATTAGTGGAAGGAGACCATTCAATGTCTTTGAGTATATCTACAACGACATCGTGAACATCTCAATCACCCCCAATAGGTCCTGTGGATATGCACCGTATATCATGTACATGATTGAGAAAGTGACGGGACTCGAGTTCGTCAAGGATGTCAAACATACGGGGTTGAAGCCGCAAAAACCCACCGAGTACACTCTTCCCCCGGCTCCAACTGCCCCGTCCTCTCCACTAGTGGAGAGGAGATCAAAGCAAGCTCATGATGCCACTAGATCTGCAACTGCTCCTCCTGGATCTCCACCTGCCCAAGAATCATCCAGTGGCATCCTCAAGGTGCTCTCCTCCATCTTTGCCTGCTGCCGCAAGATCAAAGACAGGCAGCGCAAGGAAGAGCTTGCAAGGAAGAAACATCAACAATATGTCAATGCCAATATCAAGTCTATCTGTGCAAAGCTTGAGATTGAGCCCGTTGGATCACCGCCCGTCTCCGAGGACTTAGAGGAAGATCCTGCTCCCGTGGATGCTGAAGTTAGTGAAGATGAAGATCAGACTGAGACTGACGGAGGAGGCAGCGATGAGTGATTCCCCTCAATTTTTCCCTTTTTGGTGCCTTGATGCCAAAGGGGGAGAGATTGAGATTAGGGAAGATTGAGATTAGATTTGGACTATTTCTATCTAGTATTAGTTATTAAGCTCTTTTGTGATCAAGGACATGTACCTATTTTAAAATCTTGTAATGCACTATTTCTTTTCTTATGTATGATGCACTATGCTCTAATGCCTACTTATATGTTCACTATTGTTTGTCTTTAATTTATCACATTTTGTTTATCACACATCTGTTAGGCACCCCACCATAAGGTGTGTGCATATGTAAGAAGCTTTTTGTGAATTCTTTATTATTCTCATATGTCCACACCTTATGAAAATCAACCTTTTATTCTCAATTGTGATATCTCAAATAGTTGTCATCAATCACCAAAAAGGGGGAGATTGTAAGTGCATCTAGGATATCCCTTGTGGGTTTTGGCTAATTGATGACAAGCATATGAGATCCTAACGAAATGATTGCAGGACAAACTAAGTGAACTAGCTCGGTGCACACAAAAAGATGAAAAATAGAGTGGTGCCCGAAAAGGAAGACTTAAGTGGAATTTAGAAGAGCAAAGTAGATGAAAATGTATAGGGAGTGTGTGAGAGACACATCCCAAGAGCTCATGACTTTGCGTAAGGGTAAGGGGTTTTAAAAAAAATCAACTAAAATTCACTGGACACCGGACTAGTCCGTTCATGGACCGGACTAGTCCGGTCAGCTTACTGGAATGCAACCGGACAAGTCCGGTTCTAGACCGGACTAGTCCGCTCATGCTTGTGGTGTTCTCTTTAGAGGACTGCGGACTAGACCATCCATGCGACAGGACTAGTCCGCTGAACTTTCTGGAACTCCACTTCACATAGCACCGGACAAGTCCGGTTTTAGACCGGACTAGTCCGGTTAACCCACTGGAAGTGTACCGGACAAGTCCGATCATATACCGGACTAGTCCGTTAGTAGGTTTAACAACGGTAACTTCTTTGGAAACCCTATAAAAAGAGGTCCTTCATTGTTTCTAAGAGTAGACACGACTCATACTGTCAAAAACTCAAACCCTAGCACCGCCACCTGTCCCAAGAGCCCCAAAACACGTCTCCCCACACATCTAAGGTGCAAAAAGGTGAAGATCAATCAAATACTTGGATTTGGGATTGGGAGATCGTCGTTCCTTCGTTGTGAGCTCTTGGGGTTTGATCTCTCTACACTCATATTCTGTATTGTAATCTTTTTGAGTGTATTTGATCAACTTTTCATTGTAATTCTTGTGGGAGCCCTCAACGTGTGAGATTGCCCCACAAACTAGGTGATTACACGTGATAGTGGAGTCAAGTCGGCTTTTGTGGTGACTTGAAGAGGGAAAGGGTTGGGAACCCGGCTCTGTGTGAGCTTCCTCAACGAGGACGTAGATCTCTTGGTGAGATCAAACCTCGGTAAAAATTCGTGTCTTTTGTCTCTCATTTATTTTACATTTTGATACATTAGATCACTAGTTTGCTAGTCATCATTTGAGTTTCTTATAAGTTTGCACATGCATCTATACAATAAATTTAATTTATAAAAACTGTTGTTCTCATTCCGCTGTTGAAAGATTAAATTTTTGAAACACACTTAATTAACTCACATAATTCAGCACACCGGACTAGTCCGCCCACACAACCGGACTAGTCCGGTCAATCAAGTTTCTGATAACTCTATTAAGTGTGCAGTAATCTTTTAAAGGCCTAATCACCCCCTCTAGGCCACATTCACTAGCCCCGGAAACTTCTGATCTAGCCCCTGGAACTTCAGAAATTCGTGTAAATTCATTTAAAAATCAGTTTTAGCCCTTGGACATAATAAAAATTAGGAAAACCCCTCTATTATGTGTAGTTAGACCCCTAGAAATTTATGAAATAATAAATTAGACCCTGTAGTAGGGTGGATTTACCTTTTTGACCCTATATGATATTAAATTCAGAAAATTGAATATGTGATTAGGATTTAAATTTAAAAAGGTGAGGCAAACACATTGTAAATTCAAATTTAAACTCTCCTAGCACTTGGAAAACTTTAGAATGAGTTAAAAGTAGATTTTAAGCTGAAATGAATCTGTCTAATTGATTGTTCACATTTATTAGCTATAGGGACACATTTTAGGTTAGGAAATAATTCTAAAAATCGGTAAAATAAATTTAAATTAGTTCACATCAGAGGAGAAGTTTAAAAATATATTTTAGATCAGAACCTATTCTGTTTAGATGATGTGTCTTACTATTTTCATAATAAAGTTCACATTTAGGCATAGAAAAATAAATCTGAAAATATAGGAAAATAGGTATGCTTAACTAGAGAATCATAAATGAAGTCTCCAAATCCAAAGATTTCAGTTTAGGATTTGGTAGAAGATCTGAAAACCCATTTGGAGTAGGAAAATACCTACTATGCAAACTTGGTAGTTAAGAAGTATATTAATTAAATATAAAGAATTTATTCAAATTGAAAATTCATATAGAGTGTGCAAAAAGAAATCGGAAATACAAAAGTTAGAAATCATATACATATGTTTAAAAGTGCATGAAGGCTAAAAATCAACACAGCTAGAGTAAACACAACACGTAGAAATGTGAATGACTATCATATGTATGTATGTGTGGAGTGAAAGTGTGAACTATGTCTTATGGATTGTTGTTTTCTTTTGCTATGTGTGTTGGCATGATGTAGAACCTGCCCCAGAGCAAGTTCTTCCCTTCCA
Source organism: Neostapfia colusana (assembly GCA_030760725.1). Classification (NCBI taxonomy): domain Eukaryota; kingdom Viridiplantae; phylum Streptophyta; class Magnoliopsida; order Poales; family Poaceae; genus Neostapfia; species Neostapfia colusana. The sequence goes on along the minus strand of JASWHV010000005.1, from coordinate 99,691,172 downwards.
AGATCAGGACTATCCTTTCCTAGAGCAGCAGGAAGAAGGCAAGTGTCCTTGACCACTTTGATCCTATACTAGGATGTGTAGATAGAATTATTTGCATTGTCAATTGAAATATGAAACCCATGCTAGGAAGTTTCCCTAGAATTGCATTACCTTGTTTCCTTGTACCTTGGGTTGGGATTTATTTTATCATGTCATTTATTCATATGCTTATGCTTAGCCATGCTTAGAATGGGATAATTGGGATATGAGATCATCAATTTATTTACCTTACTCTTGAATTGAGATATCATGAGTTATGTAGAGGTAGGGATCGAGGCAAGTTGGATGATTTGGTTGGTGTTGGGTGCACGAGACTCGGGTTTGTGTTTAGTACTTGCCTGGATCCTAAGGACCAGTTCATGGAGTATGTAACCTGACTTTACCGTGCCAACCACATGCTGAGATGGGGCAGCTTGGCCAATTAATTAGGTGTATCCCCGGCGTAGTATGGGTGTGTTGGATGGTGCGGGGAATAGGTGTCAGCTGGACTACCATATGAACCGCAAGGCTCAAGAGGGGGCCACTGCAGCGGGGTTGGAGCCTCTTGTATGCTGTTAGGGGTGAAACCTCAGTGGGCCCACGCTCGTCGGGAATCCCTTTGTAAAGTCTTCGTAGTGATCTCTTGGCTACACACCTGGAAAGTGTGAATTGTGATCGTGTCCACTAGCATAATGGAGGTTCTTTTAGTCCACCCGGCAACGGGGGATGAAATCACTACATGTGGGTACAGTGGTTCAAACTCTGCAGAGTCAAAACTGTCATGACAGTCGTGCTCACGGTCAAGAGCGGCTTGGACTTATTCATGATTAGAGGATTATGACTTTGGAAGTTGTGGATGTTAAGCGGGGAGCTTAACATTGGAAATGATGTTATGGTTATTTGATTATGATGATGGGTTGGGAGATTGGGATCCATTTCACCTATGTAGTAAGGTAGGTGCTTAATAAGCTAAGGTGATAGGTATTAATTGCGTAGTGCTTTAACCATGAGTTCAACCTCTCCTTGCTTTGGCCATGCATGACATAACTTTCCCGCACTTGCTGAGTACCAACGGTACTCAACCTTGCATATTTGTTAGTTTAAATTGCTGCTCAGGTCAAGGGGATGATGTGGTGTTCAATTACCAAGACTTCGGACCCGAAGAAGGATTCTAGGTTCATGGAGTCCTCCGAGCAACGCCTGTGACGGAGCCCACAAGAATAATATTCCGCTGCTATTTTATTTACATGTTATGAACTTATTATCGTCCATCGAGACGTATGCGTTGTAAGACATATTTATATTCGACACCTGGCTTGTAATAAATGATGCTTCACTATTTGTCATCACACGTATGAGAAAATGGTCCTGGCATACATGTGATATTCACTCGGTTGTTCTTTGGGACAAACCGGGTGTGACAGCATCGCGGCTTCCCTTCGCACTTCCCAGCGCTTGCATCTTCCTTGTTTCCTTGAGATCTTGCTTCCTTGTCTTCCCTGTTCTTGAGCTTCCATCTGCCATGGCTTCCAACTTGCCTCCGGAGAAGAAACGCGCCCGGTCTCCTCCGGCGGCGGTGTTTGTGCCAAGTGAGGGAACTAGGGTACCCACGCGTCCTTCGCCTGGAGACGTCAGCTCGTCTGGTGGCGATTCCAAGAGGTCTCGGGCTTCCCATTCCGGCGAGACCCCACTCGAGCGGCGACGGCCCGAAGGTCCCCGGGCGTCGCGTCCTCCTTCCTCAGGAGGTGGAGCTCCGAGGGGGAGCACTGGCGCTTCGATGCCCAGGGGCGAGCCTAGGGCTCAGGTGCCCCGGTCTGCGAGCATCCCTGCTGCTAGCTCAGCAGAAGGCGGTGCTGGGTGGAGCAACGCCCGGACTAATGCGGGGGCACAGGCACCCCGTGCCACAGGAACTGGATTGATGTCTAGGGGGCTTCAGAAGCGTCCCCTTCTTCGCAAGTCCGGGCGACTGCGGGGCAGCCCCCGGTGGTGACGGCTGAAGTGGACCTACCCCGGCTCGGAAGCCGGGGTTCAGAGCCCGTTGGAGCGCTCGTGTCCCTCGGTAAGTGTCGTCTACCGGGTTCCAGAGCCTGCATTCTTTTCTTCTTCTCTTAACCCGAGAGCCTCCCATGTTTGCAGGGACTCATCGAGTACCGGTAACGTCTCCGTTTCCCGTCCATCCCCGACTGACGTGGGATCTGCGCCGTAGCGCCCGGAAGCTGAAGAGGCTCCGGCGGCAACCAAGCAGGCGCAGGCTCCTCCTGCGCCGGCCGGTCCGGCTCCTGCGGCAGCGGCGACAACTCCCGCTCATCTCCCTTTGCCAGCTCGGGAGCCGGCTGTTGCTGAAGGTTTGGTGGGACCAGCTGGCGGAGTCCCACCTTCTGTTGTCGAAGCGGGAGAAGTTGCCACGGGCCCTATGGCGGGCAGTGAACCGGAGTGCGCCAGGAGCAGCCCCGCTCCAGTGCCGACTTCTCCTGAACAGCGCCTCATCCCGGTCGCCGAAGCTTCAGCTCCTCCTGATGACGACGTGATGGAGGAGGTCGGGGGTGTGGCTTCGGCCTCTGCCGCCCCGCTGCCCCTGGCGGACGCTTTTAAGCTCACCCAGACAAGCGTCTGGCAGGTCTTGGCCGCGCTCGGCCGTGAACAGGAGCATCAGGCAGGAGAGAGGGATCGCCTCCTCAGCTGGGGGCGCCTCTTGAAGGAGCGGACCGAGGAGGTCAGGGCGGAGCTTGACTCGAGGCGGACGTCACTCGATGTCATGGAGGCGCTCCTTGACCGTCAGACGAAGGTCGTCAACCGCCTGGACTCCGAGACTCGGCGGCTCCACTAGGAGACCCGCGAGGCACATGCCCGGGTCGAGGCGAACTTCTCTGCTTTGGAGGAGGTGCGGCTGAAGCTGGCGCGCCGCGAGCGCGCCCTCGCGGACCGGGAGCAAGCTGCGGTGATTGAAGCGAGGAAGGTCACCGCGCAGCTGATGGCTGGCGAGGGCGACCTGAGGACCCGAGCTAAGGAGCTGGAGACCCGGAAGGCAGATCTGGCCGCGAGGGAGGAGCAAGTCTCCCGGGAGCGTCAGGCGGTCCTGGATCGGGAGCTGGCTGCCGACTTCTGGGCTTCGGAGCTGGAGCGGCTTGCCCAGAGTCTCCAGCTCCGAGAAGACTCTCTGGCGGCCAAGGAGAAGGAATTTTTTGAGGAGGGTCGTGACGCCTTGTTGGCAGCCCGCCGCAAGATGGAGGAGCTCCAGGCCTCGCGGTCCGCCGATGCCCGAGCGGTTTGGAGATTTGACGACCAGGCAGGGTCCGCCCTGGTCCCCCTTGGTTTCATCCCGGTGAGGGTAGTGGCTCCAGCGCAGAAGGTGGCCGAGGTGATCCCTGTGCTCGAGTCTATTGGCACCAAGCTGGACAAGCTTGAAGCGGTGGTCGCCGGTGAGCTCGAGGCGGAGGGACGGGGCCTGGCGATGGAGGTTGCTACGCACGTGCTGGCGTGCTTCCGGAGCCGGGATCCCTCCCTCTCTCTGGAGCCAGTTAGGCAGGGCCCCACCGCGGAGCAGGAGGAAGCTGCCAAGGCTGAAGTCGGGGATGTGGCCGCCCTTGTAGCTTCTAGGTTCCGGCGTGAACCAGGGGAGTCCTAGGGCTTCTATCTTTTCTTTTTATTTTGTTGAGTCTGTAGTCCAGCTCATGGAGCCTTGAATAAATAGACCCTTGTTGTTTTCTGTGTCTGTGTTCTTTTATCTTCTTCTTGGCTTGGCCTGCCCGAGTCCTTAGCTCCGCAAGGTACTCATAGGTCTCCACCAATCTTAAAGTCTTGCACAGACACCTTCCTAGGGTCCTTATTGTTCTAAGGGCCCAAGGGGTCTTCGGAGCTCGCCCCGTGAGGACCGGGGGAGGCCAGGATCTGCTGACCACATGGCGGGCCCAGAGCTCCTCTAAGAAGAGGGTGACCCGGCCCCGCGGGACACGTGGAGCCTTCGGAGCCCGTCCCATCGGAGGGAGCGGGGTCCGGCTCTGCCGGCCATGTGGCGGGCCCGGGGCTATCCCCTGAAGAGAGGAGAGCTCCGGTCTCGCTGGTACCCGTGGGGCCTTCGAGGCTCGCCTCTGCGGAAGGGGCGAGACCCGGATCCTCCGGTCTTGCGCTGAAGTAGTCGATAGATCCGGACCTCCCCTGTGCGGTTCCCGTAGCTAAAACCTAAAGGTCCTGCACATAGGTAGAGGAAGCGTAATTCTCCTCGAGGGCTTTCCCTTCCCTGTCTCCTAGTCTTATTTGGCTTACGGTCCTGGTCCGGTATACGGGGCTTGGGCAATTCTGTGCGCGAGGCGCCGGGGGTCCGACTCCCTCTGAGGTCACGGTACGATCGTCCGGCCCCTAGTACCGGACCTAACACTGGGGAGGCAAAGTGTATAGGCTCTCGGTACCGAACCAGGCAAAGCGGCTGTACTCCCCTAGACCTCCGAAGGACAGGGCGCGCACGTTTTGGGTCGGGACCAGGCAAAGCAGGCTACGCACCCTGGACCCCCCATGTACAGCGCAAGCCTTTCCTAGAGGTGACCAACTGGCACCACAACACCTAACTTGGGGAGGCCCGAAAGGCCCCCTGGCCATCGGCAGGTGCCTCAAGCGCAACCGCCTTCGGTAGGATAGCAAATGCTGACTATGGATGAGAGCGGGAAAGGGGAGCTAAATGTACGGTGAGCGTACATGGAAAGTGTGGTCATAGAAATTAATGCGTAATTCAAATGAGCACATGAGTAGGAGCGTGGTAGAACAGGTTTCTGTGTAAATGCCCATAGGAGGAAGGCAGGCTGAACATGGAGGCAACGACCCGCCCCATTAAGAAGGGAAGCAAGACTCTACGTGCTTGGGATCGGAACCAGGCCAAGTTGAACGTAGCCCTGGACCGTCCTATGAGGCTTAGCTGCTCCGAGCGCTGTTCCTGGAGCCTATGGGATCTATTACAGAAAGGAAAAGGCTTGTTCTACTAATGCCCTGGGGATAGAACTTACTGTGATATTCCATGCTCCAAGGGTTCGGGAGCGGATCCCATCGTTGGTGGAGAGGCGTATGTACCTGGGGCGGCAACTTTCGTGACTCGGAAGGGACCTTCCCGGCTGGGGGAGAGTTTATAGGTCCTTCGCGAGAAAGTGTGCGCCATGGCACCAGGTCGCCCTCTTGTAGCTCCCAGACGCGCTTGGTCCTTTGGCGGTAGCGCCGGAGCACCAGCCGGGGCCGTGCATTGTGGAGTGTTGCTTGTAATTGTGCCTCGTCGATGAGGTCGATATCTTCACGCCGGAGCTGGTCCTGCGCGGCTTCTCCCGGGAGCCCCGGGGTACCTTCCTCTATTGGCTCAGGCCAACAAGAGGTAGGCGGACCCGGACTCTTCTTGGGGGACCCAGGATGTCTTCTTCTATTGGCTCAGGCCGACAGGAGGTCGATGGATCCTGGGCGGCCCCCGAGAGGTGAGGCCGAGGCACGGAGGCGTGCGCTCGGGTGGAGCTGGCCCGGTTCTGCACCGCCGAGAGCTGGTGCTTGGGCTGCTGCAATTGCTTGGAGCTTTTCCAAGGCTGATACTGCAGCAGTGCAGTCTCCACAGATCTTTGGGGCAGTCGTAGTGGGCTACCGCCATGACTCATCGTCGCTGGAGCTGGAGTCCTCATGGTTGTGTACCGCCTTCACGACGCGCTGAGGCTCCTGGAACTCCACCTGGTGGTCGACGTTGTCTTGGGTGTCGACCTTCTTCTTGCCCTCCCTTTGACGGAAGGGAGGGGCGTCAACACGCGGTTGCTTCCCCTTGCGGAAGCGCTCCGCGAGCTTCTAAATCTCTCGGCACTCAGCAGCAATATGGCTGCTGGTGTTGTGCACGGGGCACGACTCGCCTTGGTCACCATCTGGAGCTGGTGACTGTCGCTGCCTCTTGTCGGGGCGTGGCCCCCGAGCTCCACTGGGTGCTGCAGGTGTTGGTGCCGATAACGCTTGGTTCGCTGCCGGCACTGTGTACCCCGATATGGGCAAGGTTGCGCCATAGACCAGGGGCAGCATTTGCAGGGCATATGGTTGGGGCATATGCTCGGCGGCGTATGCCTGGGGCAGAGATCACGTAGAGAACGTCTGCGGCTCAGGCTGGGTCAAGGCGGTTGACATGCTGTCGCCGGCCTCTTGGTTGCGATGCCTTTCTCGTCGTCGCTCGATGACCACTCGGGCATCCTTGCCCGAGTGGCGTCGTTCTAGCTCCGACCTCAGGTCCGCTGATGGGAGCCTGGTGGAGCGAGAGTCTGCCGTCTGCCCGTCAACCGTTGGCGTGCGCGTCAGCAACACAGCCGGTTGACTGCGGCGTCGTCCCCGCCGAAGTTGAGGGTTGGCGGCGGCGACGACGAGACGGTCTACATCACGAATCCACTGCTGGGTCCCTGACTGAGGCGCGTCCCCAACAGGTGGATTGCGCAGTAGCGCTCGTGCTGCAGCTAGTGTGCTCCCGTGGGAGACACTCGGCGCTGCAGTGGATCCTGGGCTTGCTGGAGTCGGCGCTGCCGGAGTCGGCTGCTGGCTTCCAGCTTGCACCGACACACTCCGTCCTGAGTGTGTCGAGACGTAGTCCCCACTAGTCACCGTTCGTCATGAACGTGGGCAGGGAGAGCTTGCCGCTGAAGGAAGCTTCATCATCTTCGTTGGCGGAAGCTCGTCATGCAAGGGAAAAGCCCCCTACCTGGCGCGCCAAATGTCGAAGTGTGTAGCCGACACTTCCCCCGAGCCTGCTCTAGGCAGCCCGCGGAGGTTCTTTGTCGGTACCCGCGATATGGGGTACCCCCGCAGACAAGGGAAAATGCCTAAGGAACTCGCCCTTCTCCGCAGGGAGAGCTCCGAAGGCGCCACGCGTCCGGCGGGGCCGGACCTCCCTCTCCTCAGAGGAAAGCTCCGGGCCCGCCACGTGGCATACAGAAGCCAGACCTCCCCCCTCCGCGGGAGAGAGGTCCGAAGGCGCCACGTGTCCAGCAGGGCCGGACCTCCCTCTTCTCAGAGGAGAGCTCCGGGCTTGCCGCGTGGCCGACAGAAGCCGGACCTCCCCCTCCGCGGGGAGAGGTCCGAAGGCTCCACGTGTCCTACGGGGCCGGACCCCCCTCTCCTCTGAGGAGGGCTCCGGGCCCGCCACGTGTCTAGCAGAAGAGCGCTGCCTGCCTCCGAGCGGTAGGCAGCGGGCGTAAAGTCGCCTCATACCTTGCCCGTACAAGGTATTCAAGGCCCGCGCCTTCCCAAGACGCGGAGACGCGGAGCACGCCTCTGTCAGGTGCCGTTGCGCCAATTCGCATCACAGACTGGCGCGTGGTGTCAGAGCCTGCCAGCCAATAAACGCAGCGACAAGACATCCCATGCCGCCCCCGCCGTCATCAACCACTACGGCTAGCACGCGGCATGGGCAGGGCGGCAAGACGAAGACTCAGAAGCCTTCGCCAGAGACAATTACCGACATAACTGCGGATACGATAGTCTACAGGCAATCTCCCCGGGACCACCTGTCGGGTCCCGGGCCCCCCTTGTAAGCCACACGAGCCTTGGACTATAAAAGGCTCGGGTAGGCAACGTTAGCAAGGGTTCGCACTCTAGCCATTCGCACCCTGGGTTCGCACTCCCGCAACTCATATGCTAGACTTCAGTCATCCCCAAGCTCAGGACTCCGGTTCTGAGCAGCAAGCAATACAGCGAGCTCCTCAGCTCGCCGTGGACATAGGGTTTTACGCTCCGGCGGCCTGAACCACGTAAAACTCGCAGTGTCAAGCTCTTCCTTAATTCGTCCATACGCTTAAGCTCTCCACAAGCGACTAGCCCCACCGAAAAAAGAACCTCTGCGGGCTGCCCAGTGCAGGCCCGGGGGAAGTGTCGACCGCACACTTCGACATTTAGCATGCCAGGTAGGGGGCTTTTCCCTTGCGCGACGAGTTTCCGCTGACGGAGATGACCAAGCTTCCTTCAGCGGCAAACTCTCCTCCTCAGCGTTCACGGAGAACCGTGACCAGCGGGGAGTACATGTCGACGCACTCAGGACGGAGCGTGTCGGCGCAAGCTGGTAGCCAGCAGCCGACTCCGGCAATGCAGGCTCCGACCAGCGTGAGATCTTCTGCAGCCATAAGCGAACCCCACAGGGGTGCGCTAGCTGCAGCAAAAGCGCTACTGTGCAACCCACCTACTGGGGACGCACCTCATCCAGCAACCCAGCAGTGGATACGTGAGGTAGACCACCTCGTCGTCGCCGCCGCAAACCCTCGACTTCTGCGGGGACGATGCTCCGGTCAACCGGCTGTGTCGCTGACGCACACGCCAACGGTTGACGGGCAGACGGCAGACTCCAGCTCCACCAGACTTCCGTCAACGGACCTGAGGGCAAAGCTGGCGTGATGCCACTTGGGCCAAGATGTCCGAGTGTTCCTCGAGCGACGTCGAGAAAGGCGTCGCATCCAAGGGGCTGGCGACAACATGACGTCGGCCTCGACCCAGCCTGAAGAGCAGATCTTCGCCACGCGGACTCTGCCCCAGGCATACGCCGCGTAGCATATGCCACAGCCATATGCTTTGCAAACGACATCCCCGGTCTGGCGCAACCTTGCCCATACCGGGGTACACTGTGCCAGGTGCGAACTAAACGTTCGCGGCACCAATACCTGCGGCAACAGGAGCAGGATGTGCGGCCCTTGCACCCCACCTTCGCTTCGCGAGGTGGCCGCGCAAGTTTCGGCCGCACCTGGCCGAGAAGTACGACGGCAGCGTCAACCCAGCGGAGTTCCTCCAGATCTACTCCACCGCTTACTTGCCGCAGGAGGGGATGAGGCTGTCATGGCCAACTACTTCCCCGTCGCCTTGACCGGCCCAGCCCGGTCTTGGCTCATGAATCTCCCTCAGGGTTCCATAACTTCCTGGGGGGAGCTCTGCCGGCAGTTCATCGCCAACTTCGGCAGCTCCTACACCCGTCCCGGCACGGAGCTTGACCTCCGCGCCATCAAGCAACAACCTGGGGAGTCGCTGCGCTCTTTCATCCAGCGGTTCTCCCAGGTACGCAACACCATCCCGCATATTCAAAGTGCTTCTGTGGTGGTGGCGTTCCGGCAGGGTGTCCGGGACGAGAAAATGCTTGAGAAGCTCGCGACCAGAGAGGTCCGCAACGTCTCTGAGCTCTTCAGCCTGGCGGACAAGTGCGCCAGAGCAGCTGAAGGGCGGAACTGGCACTCTTTGCCGACCTCCGAGTCAGGAGGACAGCCCGGGTCCGGCGCTGCTTCCTATGGAGGTGGCAAGAAGGTCAAGAACCGGGGGAGTGGCAAGATGAAGTCATCGTTCGCGGCTCCCGTCGCCGCAGCAGCGACAGCTAGTGGAGCTCTGGGGCCACGCCCCGACAAAAGGCAGCGGCAGTCGCCAGCCCCAGATGGTGACCAGGGCGGGCTATGCCCTGTGCATGGCGCCGGCAATCATAGTGCTGCCAAGTGCTGGGATATCCAGAGGCTCGCAGAGCGCTTCCGCAAAGGAAGGCAGCAGAGAGCTGAGGCACCGCTCCACCCTCAGAGGGATGGCAAGCAGAAAGTCGACGCTTCAGTCAGCGCCGGCCACCAGGTGGGGTTTCAGGAGCCTCAGCGTGTCATGAAGACAGTGCATAACAGTGAGGACTCCAGCTCCGATGGTGACGGGCCGGGGCGGTAGCCGACTGTGGCTGCCGTCCCAGGTCAGTGGAGGCTGCACTACTGCGGCGTCAACCTTGGAGAAGCTCCAAGTAGTCGCAGCAGCCCAAGCACCAATCACAATGGTGCAAGATCGGGCCAGCCCCTCCCGAGAGCACGCCACCGTGCCTCGTTCATACCTCCTTGGGGTCGCCCAAGGTCTGTCAACCCCTTGAAGGCCTTGCCAGAAGGGGAAGACGCCTTGGGTCTCCCAAGACGAGCTCAGGTCCACCTACCTCTTGAAGGCCTTAGCCAGAAGGGGAGAACTCCCCGGGGGCGCCCAAGAGAAGCCACGCAGGACCTGATCCAGCGTGAAGATGGCAACCTCGTCGATGAGGCTCGGCTGCAGGTAGCACCCCACAACGCACGGTCTCGGCTGATGCTCTAAGCACTACCGCCAAAGAACCCAACGCGTCAGGGACCTGCAGAAAGGCAACCTGGTGCCGCGGCACGCACTTTCCCGAGAAGGACCTATAAACTCTCCCCCAGCCGGGAAGGTCCCTTCTGATTCACGAAAGTTGCCGTCCCAGGTGCACATGCCTTTCAACCGAGTGTGGGATCCGTTCCCAAAACCCCTTGGCATGGAACAACACTGTAAGTCCTACCCCCCCGAGCATTAGTAGAACAGGGTCATTCCCTTCTGCAATAAATCCCATAGAGTCTAGGAACAGCGCTTGGGGCAGCTAAGTCTCAAGGGACGGTCTAGGACTACGTCCAACTTAGCCTGGTTCCGACCCTTAGCGCGTAGAGTCTTGCTTCCCTTGTAGACGAGGCGGGTCATTGCCTCCATGTACAGCCAGACTTCCACCTATGGGCATTAACACAGAAACCTGTTCTACCTCGCTCTCTCTCATGTGCTCATTTAAATTACACATTAAATTTTATGATCGCACTCTCTATGTATGCTCATCGTACATCTAGCTCCCTCTCTCCCACGCTCATCCATAGTCAGCATTTGCTATCCTACCGAGGGCGGCTGCGCTTGAGGCACCTGCCGATGGCCAAGTGAGTCTCTCGGGCCTCCCCCAGTCAGGTGTTGCGGTGCCAGTTGGTCACCTCTAGGAAAGGCCTGCGTTGTGCATGGGGGGTCCAGGGTGCGTATCCCGCTTAGCCGGCTCCGTGCCCAAAGCGTGCGCATCCTGCCCTCCGGAGGTCTAGGGGAGTACAGCCGCTTTGCTTGGTCATGAACCCAAAGCCTGTGCACTCTGCTTCCCCGGCGCACGACCCGGTACTAGGGATCGGACGGTCGTACCCGGACCTCGGAGGGAGCCGGAGCTCCGGCGCCTCGCGCACAGAATTGCCCAAGCTCCGTATAACGGATCAGGATCGTAAGCCAAATAAGACTAGGAGACGGGAGGGGAGGACCCCCTGAGGAGAATTACGTTTCCTCTGCCTGTGTGCAGGACCTTCAGGTTACAGCAACGGGGATTGCACGAAGCGGGGGGAAAGGAGCTACCAACTACTCCGACATAGGACTGGAAGGACCGGGTCCCGCCCCTTCAGCAGGAGCGAGGCCCGGAGGCCCCACGTGTCCAGCGGGCTCGGAGCTCCCGCCTCCCCTGAGGGGGGCTCCGGACTCGCCACGTGGCAGGCGGAAACCGAACCTCCCCCTCAGCGGGGGGGGGGGGGGGGGGCTCCGAAAGCCCCACGTGTCCAGCAGGGCCAGAGCTCCCGCCTCCTCAGGAGGGGCTCCGGACCCGCCACATGGCCGGCAGATCTGGACCTCCCCATAGGGCGAGATCCGGAGACCCTCAGGGGCCCCTAATACAGTTAGGACCTGGGGAAGGTGTCTGTGCAGAGCTCCGAGATTGGTGAAGGCCTCTGGGTACCTTGCGGAGCTAAGGACTCGGTCGGGCAAAACCAAGAAGGAGAGAAAAGGCATCACAGGCACAAACATTCACGAGAGTATTTATTCGAGGCTCCATGAGCTGGACTACAGACTCGATAAAAAGGGGAGAAGCAAGTCCTAGGGTCCTCCCGGTTCGCGCCGGAACCTAGCGGCTACGAGGGCGGCCACGTCCCCGACTTCAGCCCTGGCAGTCTCCTCCCGCTCCGCGGCAGGGCCCTCTCTCGCTGGCTCCAGGGAGAAAGAAGGGTCCCGGCTCCTGAAGCATGCCAGCACATGTGTGGCGACCTCTAGGGCCAGACCTCGTCCCTCGGCCTCAAGCTCGTTGGCGACCACCGAGCCTAGCCTGTCTAGCTTGGCGCCAATCGACTCCAGCGCGGGGATCACCTCCGCCACCTTCAACGCAGGAGCCGCTGCCCTCACTGGACTAAAGCCAAGAGGGATCAGGGCGGACACCGCCCGGTTAACGAAGCTTGAGACCGCATGCGCCTCGGAGGACCGCAAGGCCGAGAGCTCCTCCACCTTGCGGCGGGCTGCCTGCAGGGCCTCTTGGTTTCTCTCGGAGAATTACTTCTCCTTGGCCGCCAGGGAGCTTTCCCGAAGGCGGAGAGTCTTGGCGAGCCGCTCCAACTCAGAAGACTTGAAGTCGGCAGCCAACTCCCGATCCAGGACCGCCCGACGTTCGCGGGAGACCTGTTCCTCCCTCATGACGAGGTCTGCCTTCTTAGCCTCTAGCTCCTCGGTCCGAGCTCGCAGGTCATCCTCGCCCGCCGCCAGCTCCGCAGCGACCCTCTCCGCCTCGGCTACCGTGGAACGCTCCCGGTCCTCAACGGCGAGTTTACGACGCTCCAACAGTTGTCGTATCTCCTCCGCGGCAGAGAGGCTCTTCTCGGCCCGAGCGTGTGACTCAAGGGCCTCCCTGTTGATCCGCCGCGTTTCAGCATCCAGGCGGTCGACAGACCGCTTTAGCCGGTCGAGGAGCACTTCCCTGAAGTCAAGCAACTCCTTCCTGGAGTCGAGTTTGCCCTTGACCTTCGCGGTCCGCTCCCGCAAAAGGTTCCCCCAAGTGAGGAGGCGATTCCTTTCGACCATATGCTCCTCCCGCTCGCGACCAAGTGCGGCCAATACCTGCCGAACGCTCGTTTTGGCAAGCGCGAAGGCATCCGCCAGGGGCAGTGGGGCAGCAGAGGCCGGGGCAGCACCCCCGACCTCCTCCATCACCTCATCCTCAAGAGGAGTCGGTGCACCAACGACCGAGATGAGACGTCGGTCAGGAGAAGCTGGCGTCAGGGCTCCGGCAGTCGGACCTGCCGGACTCTCTCTAGCTTCTGGCTTCTTGACCCGTGGGCAGAGACGAGCCGGGGAAGTCAGCGCTGAAATAGAGGCCGGGCTGCCTGGTGCAGGGTCGACCTGCGCTGGCCTGGGGGCCGCGGCGGCCGTCTCGGCAGGAAGAGATGACGCCGCCGCGGAATCCGGGCACACCGGAACAGGAGAAACTCGCGCTGACATGGGGGCTGCGGCAGCTGTTCCGGTTTCCGAGCGCAACGGCGCAGACTCCCCGCCAGTCGGGGATGGCCGGGAAGCGCGAACACTCCAGCAGGCTCTGAACCCCGACTTCCGAGCCTGGGTAGGACTCCCAGAGCCCGCCGTCGTCACTGACGGCCGCTCCGCAGTCGCTTGAACTGGCAGAACAGGGGACGCTCCAGAAGCTCCCCTCAACGCATCAGCCCGGGGCCTCTTTGAGTCGCCACCGGAAGGAGTGCCATCTCCAGAAGCAGGAGATGCAGGCACCCCAGGTCCTCGACTTGGCACAGACGCCGCCACTGGAGGAGATCGAGCGCGCTTCTTCTCTGGTGGCGGGTTGGAGGCCATGACGAGGGAGGACTCAAAGGCAAGAAGACAAAGGCACAAGAGTCCAAGAAAAAGCGCTGGGAAGTGCGAAGGGAAGCCGCAATGTGGGTAAGATTCCCTCTTAAAACTTCCCAGGTGCAATTCCAAGCGATTCGAAACTCTTCGAATACGTTGCATCGGCAACCGCTTCGGCTCCAAGACCGAGCGCCGATGACAGGTGGACCCAAGCCGCCCAACTGAAGCGGTGGGTCAAGGAGTCAGTCTCCTAAGAAGACGAGCCGGCAAGGCACTCCGGCGGTTCCCGAAGAAAGCGCCGCAACGTGCAAAAGTGGCAGTCTTGGGAACCGCCGCAGTAAAAACAACCATCAAGTGGGTGCACGCTCCCACGATCCCGCGACTGTTCGTGCTCCGGCAGCGGTCAATGCGGGACTTAGAAAAAGTGCGCGGATCAGAAGAGACGGAGGTCCCACCTCGGGCTCGCTATCTCCCCCGAGATGGGCCCGGGGGCCACTGTCGGTACCCGCGATATGGGGTACCCCCGCGGACAGGGGAAAATGCCTAAGGAACTCGCCCTTCTCCGCATGGAGAGCTCCGAAGGCACCACGCGTACGGCGGGGCCGGACCTCCCTCTCCTCAGAGGAAAGCTCCGGGCCCGCCACGTGGCATACAGAAGCCGGACCTCCCCCCTCCGCGGGAGAGAGGTCCGAAGGCGCCACGTGTCCAGCACGGCCGGACCTGCCTCTTCTCAGAGGAGAGCTCCGGGCTTGCCGCGTGGCCGACAGAAGCCGGACCTCCCCCTCCGCGGGGAGAGGTCCGAAGGCTCCACGTGTCCTGCGGGGCCGGACCCCCCTCTCCTCTGAGGAGGGCTCCGGGCCCGCCACGTGTCTAGCAGAAGAGCGTTGCCTGCCCCCGAGCGGTAGGCAGCGGGCGTAAAGTCGCCCCATACCTTGCCCGTACAAGGTATTCAAGGCCCGCGCCTTCCCAAGACGCGGAGACGCGGAGCACGCCTCTGTCAGGTGTCGTTGCGCCCAATCGCATCACAGACTGGCGCGCGGTGTCAGAGCCTGCCAGCCAATAAACGCAGCGACAAGACATCAAATGCCGCCCCCGCCATCATCAACCACTATGGCTAGCATGCGGCATGGGCAGGGCGGCAAGACGAAGACTCAGAAGCCTTCGCCAGAGACAACTACCGACATAACTGCGGATACGATAGTCTGCAGGCAATCTCCCCGGGACCACCTGTCAGGTCCCGGGCCCCCTTGTAAGCCACACGAGCCTTGGACTATAAAAGGCCCGGGTAGGCAACGTTAGCAAGGGTTCGCACTCTAGCCATTCGCACCCTGGGTTCGCACTCCCGCAACTCATACGCTAGACTTCAGTCATCCCCAAGCTCAGGACTCGGGTTCTGAGCAGCAAGCAATACAGCGAGCTCCTCAGCTCGTCGTGGACGTAGGGTTTTACGCTCCGGCGGCCTGAACCACGTAAAACTCGCCGTGTCAAGCTCTTCCTTAATTCGTCCATACGCTTAAGCTCTCCGCAAGCGACTAGCCCCACCGAAAAAAGAACCTCCGCGGGCTGCCCAGTGCAGGCCCGGGGGAAGTGTCGACCGCACACTTCGACATTCTTTTTCGGAGGGGCTAGTCACTCACGGAGAGCTTACGCGTTAGGGACGATGGAGGGAGAAGCTTCACACAGAGATTTTTACGTGGTTCAGGTCGTCGGAGCGTAAAACCCTACGTCCACGGTGAGCAGAGATGCTCGTTTTATTGCTTGACGCTCAGAACCGGAGTTCTGAGCTTGAGGATGAGTTGAGTGCTCTGATGCTGGAGCGTCAGTGTGCAATGAGTCAAACCCTCAGGTGCAAATGGTTGAGGTGCGAACCCTGCGTGAGAGTGTGTAAAAGGTGAACCCCTGCTAACGTTGCCTACGCGAGCCTTTTATAGTCCAAGGCTCGGGTGGCTTACAAGGTGGGCCCGGGACCCGTCAGGTGGTTCCGGGGAGATTGTCTGCCATCTACCGTATCTGCAGTTACGCCGGTAGTTGTCTCTGGCGAGGGCTTCCGAGTCTTCATTCTGCCGCCCTGCCCATGCTGCCAGCTAGTCGTAGTGGTTGATGATGGCAGGGGTGGTAGGGGATATCTTGTCGCTGTGTTTATTGGCGTACAACCTCTGACGCGGCGCGCCAGCCTTCACTACGATGTGATTGGGCGCAACGGCACCTGAAAGAGGCGTGCTCCGCGTCTCCACGCCTTGGGAAGGCACGGGTCTTGAATACTTTGTACGGGCAAGGTATGGCGCGTCTTTACTCTTGCTGCCTACTGCGCGGGGGCGGGCAGCGCGGCTCTGCTGGCCACGTGGCGGGCCCGGAGCTCTCCTCTGAGGAGAGGGAGGTTCGGCCCCGCTGGACACGTGGAGCCTTCGGAGCTTTCCCCGCGGAGGGGGAGGTCCGGCTCTGCTGGCCACGTGGCGGGCCCGGAGCTCTCCTCTGAGGAGAGGGAGGTCCGGCCCCGCTGGACACGTGGAGCCTTCGGAGCTCTCCCCGAGGAGGGGGGAGGTCCGGCTCTGCTTGCCACGTGGAGGGCTCGGAGCTCTCCTCTGAGGAGAGGGAGGTCCGGCCCCGCTGGACACGTGGAGCCTTCGGAGCTCTCCCCGCGGAGGGGGAGGTCTGGCTCTGCTGGCCACATGGCAGGCCCGGAGCTTTCCTCTGAGGAGAGGGAGGTCCGGCCTCGCTCGACACGTGGAGCCTTCGGAGCTCTCCCCGTGGAGGGGGGAGGTCCGGCTCAGTTGGCCACGTGGCGGGCCCGGAGCTTTCCTCTGAGGAGAGGGACGTCCGACCCCGCTGGACACGTGGCGCCTTCGGAGCTCTCCTTGCGGAGAAGGGTGAGGTCCTTAGGCGGTTTCCCCTGTGCGCGGGGGTACCCCCATATTGAGGGTACCGATAGTAACTGCCCCAACCTTGAACTATAAAAGGACCGGGGCGGCCACCAGGCAAAAAGTTTGATCTCTGATCCTTCAATACATCACCCACTCCCGTGGATGTAGGGTTTTACGCTCCGGCGATGCGAACCACGTAAATCCTTGTGTTCACCAACCTCGTTCGATCCAGCGGCATTAGCCCCTCTAAACAACGAACCTCCGTGGATCGCTCCAGTAGCGGTACCGGGACAACGAACCTTCGCGGATCGCTTTAGTAGCGGTACCGGAGGAAGTGTCGTAGGAAACATTTCGACAACATGATTTCTATCAATGCGACAATTTTCTTGTCTTTTCCGTCGTACGAGAAATGGTGTCATGATCCGAGAGCATTTTGAAAATTATTTAGCTGCATACGACGAATACCATGAGAAGATCGTGACATCTGAGATTGTAGAAGGGATGGAGTTGAGACAATGTCATAATAATTTGTGCTAGATGGGGCTTGTTAAAGGTGTTGATCAATTCAGACTCTCTTCTATGGTGCTGCGGGTAAAGTCATTGCAGGAGGATCAATCAATAGTATTACACTTTTGACGACCTCCTTCGTGTCTTACTCTTTCTATCATGTTCTTAATATATTTCGTGGAACGTGAGTCTACCCCGTAGTGCATCCGAGAGATCATTTATAATGACTGTTTGAATATATGATTAATAGAACCCACATTTTTTTAAAAACGTCGATTTTAGATCAAACGGTTCGTTGGAACAAACTAACCCCCGCCGCGAACTGCGAATCCATCCCGGATTCGCGGACGTGCTCCGCCGCGGCCCGCGGGCCCGCGCCCTATCCCAACCAAATCCGCGACAAACGCCTTCCCCTCCACGGCTCTACGGCTCCCACTCCGCGGCACACCCACCTCACCTCGCTTCCCACCTCACCGTCCACACGCGTGCGCCCGCGCGCTCCGCTCCCCATGTCCGTGACTTCCACCGCCACCGCTAGTCACCACCTCCTCTTACCTAGCCCGGCCGTCCCCTGCCGTGGCCTCAGCTCTCCCTCCCTCCTCTTCGCCCGCCGCGGCCGCCGCCTCCGCCGCGCGTTCGATGCCAGCGCCGTCGCGGGAGGAAGCGTCTCCGGTAGCGGCGGCGGCGCCGCGAGGGAGCCGCCACGGACGCTGTTTCCCGGCGGATTCAAGCGGCTGGAGATCCAGGTCCCGGCACTTGTCCTCCGCGTTGGTGCCGAGGAGGCGCTGAAGTCCGGGGATGCGGTGGCCGCCGCTCTCGCCCGTGGCGTGGGAATCGTCGTGCTCGAGGCCGGGGAGGAGGGCGGAGGGCGGGCGTACGAGGCAGCGCTCGCGCTCAAGGCGGCCGTCGGGGACCGCGCCTACCTGCTGATCGCGGAGCGCGTCGACGTCGCCTCTGCGGTCGGGGCGAGCGGCGTCGTGCTCGCCGACGAGGGTTGGTGATCGTCTTCCCATCAGCTTCCCTTTTATGTTAGCAGCTTCTTTTGAGTGTTGATGAATGCAGAGTAAACTAGCCTTGAACTTACATTTTTTCAGTAACGTGGTTTGTGCTGATGCTGAATTGTTGATGTGGTTCTGTGTTCCTATCATCCATGTACTGTAAATCATCAACTACCCTGAGTGGTTTCCTATCATCCATGTAGTCCTTGGTTTAATAGCATGTTCTAGTTGAGCAGATTTTGAGAACTGCAACTGTCATTGAAGTTATGTTTCAGGCAGTGGCGGATGCACCGGGGGGTCTAGGTGGGCTCTAGCCCCCCCTACCGCTGTGCTAAGCATAATAAATCCTTACTTTATTTTCTCCTACTTTTTGAATATAGACAAGAGGCATTAAAG
The DNA here is from genome assembly GCA_030760725.1 of Neostapfia colusana. Lineage (NCBI taxonomy): Eukaryota > Viridiplantae > Streptophyta > Magnoliopsida > Poales > Poaceae > Neostapfia > Neostapfia colusana. The sequence goes on along the minus strand of JASWHV010000005.1, from coordinate 99,672,997 downwards.
AGTTTGAAGATTGAAGACAACTAGATAAATGGTCGACGAATTCAATTCAAATGAAAATCTCCATATTTAGTTAATCTTAAAAACCAACCGAGTCTATAAAAAATAGTATTTAAAGTTATTAACATTATTTTTTATGTAACATATTGTTCAGCCCACCCTATACTTTTAGTCTGGATCCGCCACTGATTTGAGGTTCCTTTCATTCATGTAGCCTTAGTGGTAACTTGTTTTATGCTGATGCAGTCGCAGCTGTCTCTTAGTGGCCACCAGATTACCAACTTTAGTAGTAGAGTTCTCCCTATTTTTCCAACAACAATACAACAACAATAACAAAGCCTTTGTCTCAAGTACCTTGAGGTAGGCTAGATATGAATCCATAGGAATGGCTGGTTTTGACGCTGGCTCGCCAAGCCTATCATAACCCTCCTCCTTTACCCGGGCTTGGGACCGGCTATACCTAGAAAGGCATAGGCGGAGTTCCCCGACCGCAGAGGCGACGTCGACGCGCTCCGCGATCAGCAGGTGGCAAAAGATTAGATTCCATCCGTGGCGGCTCCCTCAAGGCGGAGTTCCCTATTTTTCCAAGTTGAACGAAAATCTTTCCTTCAGAGAAAACTTGAATGGAAATTCATTTTCTAGTCTATTAGGATGTTATGCCAGAGTACTTGCACTGCAACAAATATGTATCTCAATACATTCCTTTATCTTCTTTTGATGCAGGTATTCCTGCTATAGTTGCAAGGAGCATGATGATGAAATCAAATGCTGACTCCATATATCTCCCTCTTGTTGCTAGAACCATTCGCTCCCCAAACTCGGCAACAAGCGCTACAAGTTCCGAGGGAGCTGATTTTCTAATCGTTGAGACTGCCAGTGATGATTTTTTTAGTGCTATAAATGGTGGTGTAAATCAACATGTGAAGATTCCGATTTTTTTCACTTTACATGACCTTCAAAATCAAGGGAGTTATTCTGACATTACATCTGGATTGCTCCAATCTGGTGCATCTGGTATTGTTACTTCCTTGGCTGGCATGCGACTCCTCACTGATGATCTTATAGAAAGGGATTTCTCAAAAGTGTATGTGACTGAGGAAGCACTACAAACCAATTACTCTTCAGTTAGTGCGCTTGAAGAAAATACTGTAATGGTCCTGACTCGTGAAAAGACAAAGGTTGCTGGATTTACAAAACTGGATGAAAAAGTGACGCAGTTGATCGAAATGGAAAAACCCATTCTAAGTGAAGCTGTTGCTGTTATCCGCAAGGCAGCACCAATGGTGATCATCTAGTGTTACACGTTTGGTAGTTGAAGATGCCCTGAAATAAATTCAGTTGTATTTGTAGTACCATTTTCTAGCACTTGTTTGACTTGAATATAATTGCTGATATGTGATCACAGATGGAGGAAGTGGAGCTTCTAGTTGATGCCGCTTCTCGCCTGACTGAGCCATTTCTGTTGGTTATTGTGGTAATTTTGGTTTCACATCACATGAAATGTTGATTCTGACATCATCCTTACACACTTCATGTATAGATAATCACCTGTATACCAACTAGGCAAATGATGTATCAGACACAATTCCTATATTATTTACGTAAATCATGAAATCATTTTAAATTTGGTATGGTTATGTTATGACAAGAAGCTATGACCCTGTTGAACTATTTCTGGGTATGCATGTTGATGACGTTCCCAATTGTGTGTGGTATTTATGTGCTGTTTAGAGGATTATGATTCTCTCATATGATGGAAAGGCTTTCATATGACTCTCTCTCTCTCTCTCTCTCTCTCTCTCTCTCTCTCTCTCTCTCCTCCCTCTCTCCCTCCCTCTCTCCCTCGATTTTCTAATGCATTTTTCACATTCTGCAACACATAAAATCTAATCTTTTGCCACTCTTTTTGATCATATCCTCCTTTGATTGTTTCAGGGTGAATTTAACTCAGGAAAATCAACTTTTATAAATGCTTTACTTGGAAAACAATATCTTCAAGAAGGGGTTGTGCCTACCACGAATGAAATCTCACTGCTATCGTATTCCGAGATTGATTCTGAAAGCTTTGAACGATGTGAGAGGCACCCAGATGGTCAATTCATGTGCTATTTATCAGCTCCAATTTTGAAGGAAGTAAGTACTGATTTACTCGCGACTGTCTTGATATTTTTTTGGTTACCTAAGAGATGTATGTGCCTTTATGTTCAATGTGTTCAGTTAAACAGTCTACCTTTTCCCTTCACTTATTCAGGCTAGCTATTCCAGGATGATGGATATAATTCCCCTTTTACCCGTTGTTATGCTGTTTTCTAAAAGATATACTAAATCTGAAGAAACATTTTGATTAAAAGGACTAATGACAGATTCGGTAACAAATTTCTTTCTCATTCGATTTTGTTAGTAATAATCCCGTCTTTCTAAGAATAACTAGAGTTAGAGATAGAATCCAAGTCCATCTTTATTCAGAGTAGGAGTCAAGGGTATTATTAGATTAGGACTCTATTTGGGGCTATATATATACAGCCACCAAAATTGAGATAAATCAAGAGAAAAGAGATGAGGAAATTCAGAAATTAACTACCCGGATTTACAACAATTGGAATCAGAGCCGAAGATCAGAGGGATCGAGACCTGGAAGTCGGGCGACGCGGCACGGAGGCACAACCAACCGAGGCCCGTGCGCGGGTCGGGCGGCTCAGGCCGAGGCCGTCACGTGGGCGCTGTGGTCCTTAGTGCCGTCCACGGCGAGACATGCGTGGTGCCGAGGGGGCGAGAGAGATCAGGGTTGGGACGACCTCTTCGTTCTGAAGGTTCTCGTCTCCTAGGCCCTAGGACCTGTGGTTTGGTTGCGTGCAGCTTCTCTTTCTGCGCAGCGAAGAGGCTGCTGCTGTTGGCTGGTTAGGGTTTCCGCGGCTAATAGTATTTGGGCCGGGTGGGCCTGAAGACTGTTGTTGGGCTAAGGCAGTCAAAAAGCTCAGATTGGGCTGCACAAGGCGTATGCAATATGGAGGAAAATCAGTGGCGCTGCAATATCCCTTATTAACAAAGATAAATTATACAACATGGGCTATCAAGATGAAGGTTTTTTTTTTCTGAAGACACATGGGGTGTGGGAAGCTGTTGAGACGACGAAAAATAATGTTGATCTAAAGCAAGATCAGTTGGCTCTTGCGGGCCATCTATCATGCTATTGATGAAGACACTTATGCGGATTTCCGAGAAGGAGAGCGAGTGAAATGTGGGAGTTGATCAAGATCAAGTTCTTGGGTGAAGAACACGTGATGGAAGCTAGGGTTGGGCGTTCCTTAATTCGGTTAAGAGAAATTTCAGTTATGAAGAATTGATAACCGCGTTTGATCCAAAAAAGTCATAACCGCAAAATTCGGTTGCAGTTCATTCGGTTCGATTTTGCGGCTAACCGCATTTTAATGTGTGATATAACTTATTGGGCAAAATGATAATAAAGACATAAAATTTTTTGTAATAAATGTACAAAAATGACATATATGTGCTGATCATGAGTGGAGATTATTAAGATTTGGTTATGATATGAGAAAAGTTTCGGTGAGGATAAAAATTAGTACCATTGAGCTTTATTTTTATAGATTATAGGATAGTGTGGGTGTCGAAGTGTGTAGCCGACACCTCCCCCGGGCCTGCTCTGGGCAGCCCGCGTAGGTTTGGCGCGCCAGGAAGGGGGTACAAAACTATGAGGACTCCAGCTCCAGCGACGACGAGTCAGGGCGGTAGCCCACTACGACTGCCCCAAAGATCTGTGGAGACTGCACTGCTGCAGTATCAGCCTTGGAAAAACTCCAAGCAATTGCAGCAGCCCAAGCACCAGCCCCCGGCGGTGCAGAACCGAGCCAGCTCCACCCAAGCGCACGTCTCCGTGCCTCGGCCTCACCTCCCGGGGGCCGCCTAGGATCCGTCAACCTCCTGTCGGCCTGAGCCAATGGAAGAAGACATTCTGGGTCCCCCAAGAAGAGTTCGGGTCCGCCTACCACTTGTCGGCCTGAGCCAATAGAGGAAGGTACCCCGGGGCTCCCGGGAGAAGCCGCGCAGGACCAGCTCCGGCGTGAAGATATCGACCTCGTCGACGAGGCACAATTACAAGCAACACTCCACAACGCACGGTCCCGGCTGGTGCTCCGGCGCTATCGCCAAAGGACCAAGCGCGTCTGGGAGCTACAAGAGGGCGTCCTGGTGCCGCGGCGCACACTTTCTCGCGAAGGACCTATAAACTCTCCCCCAGCCGGGAAGGTCCCTTCCGAGTCATGAAAGTTGCCGCCCCAGGTACATACGCCTCTCCACCAAGGATGGGATCCGCTCCCGAACCCTTGGAGCATGGAACATCACAGTAAGTTCTATCCCCAGAGCATTAGTAGAACAAGCCTTTTCCTATCTGTAATAGATCCCATAAGCTCCAGGAACAGCGCTCGGAGCAGCTAAGCCTCAGGGGACGGTCCAGGACTACGTTCATCTTGGCCTGGTTTCGACCCCAAGCGCGTAGAGTCTTGCTTCCCTTCTTAATGAGGCGGATGGTTGCCTCCATGTTCAGCCAACCTTCCTCTTATGGGCATTTACACAGAAACCTGTTCTACCACGCTCTTACTTATGTGCTCATTTAAATTATGCATTAATTTCTATGACCGCACTTTTCATGTATGCTCACCGTGCATTTAGCTCCCCTTTCCCGCTCTCATCCATAGTCAGCATTTGCTATCCTATCGAAGGCGGTTGCGCTTGAGGCACCTGCCGATGGCCAGGGGGCCTTTCGGGCCTCCCCCAGTCAGGTGTTGCGGTGCCAGTTGGTCACCTCCAGGAAAGGCCTGCGCTGTGCATGAGGGGTCCAGGGTGCGTAGCCTGCTTTGCCGGTTCCGACCCAAAGCGTGCGCGCCCTGTCCTTCGGATGTCCAGGGTCGTACAGCCGCTTTGCCTGGTTCCGTACCGAAAGCCTGTACACTCTGCCTCCCCGGCGTTAGGTCCGGTACTAGGGGCCGGACGATCGTACCCTGACCTCGAAGGGAGCCGGACCCACGGCGCCTCGCCCACAGAATTGCCCAAGCCCCGTGTACCGGACCAGGACCGTAAGCTAAATAAGACTAGGAGACGGGGAAGGGAAAGCCCTCGAGGAGAATTACACTTCCTCTACCTGTGTGCAGGACCTTCAGGTTTTAGCTTCGGGAACCGCACAAGGGAGGGCCGGAACTATCGACTACTCCAGCGCAAGACCGGAGGATCCGGGTCTCGCCCCTTCCGCAGGGGCGAGCTCCGAAGGCCCCACGTGTCCGGCGGGGCCGGAGCTCCCCTCTCCTCAGAGGGTAGCTCCTGGCCCGCCACGTGGCCGGCAGAGCCGGGCCTCGCCCCTCCGCAGGGGCGAACTCCGAAGGCTCCACGTGTCCCGCGGGGTCGGACCTCCATCTTCTCAGAGGGGAGCTCCGGGCCCGCCACGTGGTCGGCAGATCTGGACCTCCCCGTTCTCACGGGGCGAGCTCCAAAAATCCCTGGGGCCCTTAACTCAATAAGGACCCGAGGAAGGTGTCTGTGCAAGACTTCAAGATTGGTGGAGACCTCTGAATACCTTGCGGAGCTAAGGACTCGGCCAGGCCAAGCCAAGAAGAAGGTGAGCGCGGACACAAGAAACAAAGGGTCTATTCATTCAAGGCTCTATGAGCTGGACTACAGACTCGACAAAAGAAAAAGAAAAGATACAAGCCCTAGGATTCCCCTGGCTCGCGCCGGAACCTAGAGGCTACAAGGGCGGCCACATCCCCGACTTCAGCCCTGGCAGCTTCCTCCCGCTCCGCGGCGGGGCCCTGCCTCACTGGCTCTAGTGAGAGGGAGGGATCCCGGCTCCGGAAGCACGCCAGCACGTGCGTAGCAACCTCCATCGCTAGGCCCCGTCCCTCCGCCTCGAGCTCACCGGCGACCACCGCTTCAAGCCTGTCCAGCTTGGCGCCAATAGACTCGAGCGCAGGGATCACCTCGGCCACCTTCTGCGCCGGAGCCACTGCCCTCACCGGGCTGAAGCCAAGGGGGACTAGGGCGGACCCTGCCTGGTCGACGAAGCTCCAGACCGCCCGGGCCTTGGAGGACCGCGAAGCCTAGAGCTCCTCCATCTCGCGGCGGGCTGCCAGCAAGGCGTCGAGGCCTCCCTCGGAGAATTCCTTCTCCTTGGCTGCCAGAGAGCTTTCCCGAAACTGGAGACTCTGGGCGAGCCGCTCCAACTCCGAAGCCCGGAAGTCGGCTGCCAGCTCCCGATCCAGGACCGCCTGGTGCTCCCGGGAGACCTGCTCCTCCCTCGCGACCAGATCTGCCTTCCGGGTCTCCAGCTCCTTAGCTCGGGCCCTCAGGTCGCCCTCGCCAGCCACCAGCCGCGCGGCGACCTTCTCTGCCTCAGCCGCCGCAGTGCGCTCCTAGTCCGCGATGGCGCGCTCACGGCACTCCAGCTTCAGCCGCAGCTCCTCCAAAGCAGAGAGGCGCCCCTCGGCCCGGGCATGAGTCTCGCGGGTCTCCTGGTGGAGCCGCCGAGTCTCGGAGTCCAGGCGGTCGACGGCTCTCTTCTGGCGGTCAAGGAGCGCCTCCATGACATCGAGCGACATCCGCCTCGAGTCAAGCTCCTCCCTGACCTCCTCGGTCCACTCCTTCAAGAGGCGCCCCCAGCTGAGAAGGCGATCCCTCTCTTCTGCCTGCTCCTCCCGCTCACGACTGAGCGCGGCCAGGACCTGCCGGACGCTCGTCTGGGCAAGCTCGAGGGCGTCCGCCAGGGGCAGTGAGGCGGCAGAGGCCGAAGCCTCGCCCCCGACTTCCTCCATCACATCGTCTTCAGGAGGAGTTGGTGCTCCGGCGACCGGGACGAGGCGATGATCAGGAGAAGTCGGCACTGGAGCGGGGCTGCTCCCGGCGCACCCCGATTCGCTGCCCGCCGTAGGGCCTGTGGCCGCCTCTCTCGCTTCGACACCAGAAGGCGGGACGCCGCTAGCCGGTCCCACCGAACCTTCAACAACAGCCGCCCCCCGAGCTGGCGAAGGGGGATGAGCGGGTGTTGTCGCCGCTGCCGCAGGAGCCGGACCGACCGGCGCAGGAGGAGCCTGCGCCGGCTTGGGGGCCGCCGGAACCGCTTCACCTGCCTGGCTCTGCGGCACAGATCCCACGACAGTCGGGGAAGGCCGGGAAACGGAGACGCTAACGGTACTCGATGAGTCCTTGCAAACATGGGAGACTCTCGGGTTAAGGAAAGAAGAAAAGAATGCAGGCTCTAGAACCCAGTAAGGGCGACACTTACCGAGGGACACGAGCGCTCCAACGGGCTCTGAACCCCGACTTCCGAGCTGGGGTAGGCCCACTAGAGCCCGCCGTCGCCGCCGAGGGCTGCCCCGCAGTCGCCCGGACCGGCGGAGCAGGGGACGCTTCTGAAGCTCTAGACTCGCCCCTGGGCATCGCCGCACCAGCGCTCCCCCTCGGGGCTCCGCCTCCTGAGGAAGGAGGACGCGACGCCCGGGGACCTTCAGTCCGTCGACGCTCGAGTGGGGTCTCGTCGGGATGGGAAGCCTGAGACCTCTTGGAGTCGCCACCGGGCGAGACACCATCTCCAGGAGAAGGACGAGCAGGCGCCCTGGATCCTTGACTTGGCGCAAACGCCGCCGCCGGAGGAGACCGGGCACGTTTCTTCTTCGGAGGCAAGTTGGAAGCCTTGACAGATGGAAGCTCAAGGACAGGGAAGACAAGAGCGCAAGAGCTCAAGGAAACAAGGAAGATGCAAGCGCTGGGAAGTGCGAAGGGAAGCCGCGATGCGGGTGAGATCCCCTTTTAAACTTCCCAGGCGCGATTCAAAGCGATTCGAAACTCTTCGAATACGCTGCTTAGACAACCGCTTCAGCTCCAAGACCGAGCGTCGATGACAAGTGGACCGAAGTCGTCCAGCTGAAGCGGTGGGCCAAGAAGTCAGTCTCTCAAGAAGATGAGCCGGCAGGACGCTTCGGCGGTTCCCGAAAAGGCGCTGCGACGTGCGGAAGTGGCAGCCTTGGGAACCGCCACAGTAAAAGCGGCCATCAAGTGGGGCACACGCTCCCACGATCCCGCGACTGTTCATGCCCCGACAACGGTCAAGGCGGGTCTTCGAGAAGGTGCGCGGAGTGGAAGAGACGGGGGCCCTACCTCGGGCTCGCTTTCTCCCTCGAGATGGGCCCGGGGGCCACTATCGGTACCCTCAGTATGGGGTACCCCCGCGCATAGGGGAAACTGTCTAAGGACCTCGCCCTTCTCCGCGGGGAGAGCTCCGGAGGCTCCACGTGTCCAGCGGGGCTGGACCTCCCTCTCTTCAGAGGAGAGCTCCGGGCCCGCCACGAGGCCAGCAGAGCCGGACCTCCCCCCTCCGCGGCGAGAGCTCCGAAGGCTCCACGTGTCCAGCGGGCCGGACCTCCCTCTCCTCAGAGGAGAGCTCCGGGCCCGCCACGTGGCCAGCAGAGCCAGACCTCCCCCCTCCGCGGGGAGAGCTCCGAAGGCTCCACGTGTCTAGCGGGGCCGGACCTCCCTCTCCTTAGAGGAGAGCTCCGGGCCCGCCACGTGGCCAGCAGAGCAGCGCTACCTGCCCCCGCGCGGTAGGCAGCAAGAGTAAAGACGCGCCATACCTTGCCCGTACAAGGTATTCAAGACCCACACCTTCCCAAGGCGCGGAGACGCGGAGCACGCCTCTGTCAGGTGCCGTTGCGCCCAATCACATCGCATTGAAGACTGGCGCGCCGCGTCAGAGGCTGCATGCCAATAAATACAGCGACAAGACATCCCCTGCCGCTCCTGCCAACCACTACGACTAGCTTGCGGTATGGGCAGAGCGACAGAACGAAGACTTTGAAGCCCTCGCCAGAGACAACTGCCGGTGTAACTGCGGATACGGTAGATGGCAGACAATCTCCCCGGGACCACCTGTCGAGTCCCGGGCCCACCTTGTAAGCCACCCGAGCCTTGGACTATAAAATGATCGGGTAGGCAACGTTAGCAAGGGTTCAACATTTTACTCTCCCGCAGGGTTCGCTCCTGAGCACCAAGCAATACAACGAGCATCTCTGCTCACCGTGGACGTAGGGTATTACGCTCCGGCGGGCTGAACCACGTAAAAATCCCTGCGTCAAGCTTCTCCCTCCATCGTCCCTAACGTGTAAGCTCTCCGTGAGTGACTAGCCCCTCCGAAAAAGAACCTCCGCGGGCTGCCCAGAGCAGGCCCGAGGGAAGTGTCGGCTACACACTTCGACAGTGGGTTAAAATTTCGGTTAAATCGGTTTGGTTAATACGGTATTAAAAAAAGAAAGGGCAGCACGATGCATGTAGCTCCCGCTTGCGCAGGGTCCAGGAAGGGTCCACCTATTTGGGTCTTTTGTACGCAGCCTTTTCCTACATTTCTGCAAGAGGCTGTTTCCAGAACTTAACCCATGACCTCATGGTCACAAGGCAACAACTTTACCGTTGCGCCAGGGCTACCCTTCAGTTAATACGATGTTGTCGAAGTGTGTGGTCGACACTTCCCCCGGACCTGCTCTGGGCAGCCCGCGGAGGTTCTTTTTCGGAGGGGCTAGTCGCTTGCGGAGAGGTTAAGCGTTAGGGACGAGTGAGGGAGAAGCTTGACACGGCGAGTTTTACGTGGTTCGGGCCGCCGGAGCCTAAAACCCTACGTCCACGGTGAGCAGAGGTGCTCGCTGTATTGCTTGTTGCTCAGAACCGGAGTCCTGAGCTTGAGGGTGAGTGATGTCTAGGATGCGAGTTCACCGAGTTCGAACCCTTGCTAACGTCGCCTACCCGAGCCTTTTATAGTCCAAGGCTCGTGTGGCTTACAAGGGGGGCCCGGGACCCGACAGGTGGTCCCGGGGAGATTGCCTGCCGACTATCGTATCTGCAGTTATGCCGGTAGTTGTCTCTGGCGAAGGCTTCCGAGTCTTCGTTCTGCCGCCCTGCCCATGCCGCAAGCTAGTCGTAGTGGTTGATGACGGCAGGGGCGGCAGGGGATGTCTTGTCGCTCTGTTTATTGGCGGGCAGGCTCTGACACGGTGCGCCAGTCTGTGATGCGACTGGGCGCAACAGCACCTGACAGAGGCGTGCTCCGCGTCTCCGCGTCTTGGGAAGGTGCAGGCCTTGAATACCTTGTACGGGCAAGGAATGGTGCATCTTTACGCCCGCTGTCTACCGCGCGGGGGCAGGCAGTGTCGTCCCGCAGGCCACGTGGCGGGCTCGGAGCTCTCCTCTGAGGAGAGGGAGGTCCGGCCCCGCGGGACACGTGGAGCCTCCGGAGCTCTCCCCGCGGAGGGGGGAGGTCCTGCCCCGCGGGACACGTGGAGCCTTCGGAGCTCTCCCCGCGGAGGGGGGAGGTTCGACTCAGTTGGCCACGTGGCGAGTCCAGAGCTCTCCTCTGAGGAGAGGGAGGTCCGGCCCCACTAGACACGTGGCGCCTTCGGAGCTCTCCCTGCGGAGAAGGGCGAGGCCCTTAGGCATTTCCCCCTGTGCGCGAGGGTACCCCGTATCGAGGGTACCGACAGTGGCCCCCGGGCCCATCTCGGGGGAGATAGCAAGCTCGAGGTGGGGCCTCCGTCTCTTCCGTTCCGCGCACTTTCTCTAAGTCTCGCATTGACCGTTGCCGGAGCACGAACAGTCGCGGGATCGTGGGAGCGTGCACCCACTTGATGGTTGCTTTTGCTGCGGCGGTTCCTAAGGCTGCCACTTCTGCATGTTGCGGCGCTTTCTTCGGGAACCGCCGAAGTGCCTTGCCGGCTTGTCTCCTTGGGAGACTGACTTCTTGACCCACCGCTTCAGCTGGACGACTTGGGTCCACCTGTCATCGGCGCTGGCTCTTGGAGCCGAAGCGGTTGCCCATGCGGTGTATTCGAAGAGTTTCGAATCGCTTCGAATCGCACCTGGGAAGTGCGAAGGGAAGCCGTAACGCGGGTAGGCTCCCCTTATAAGACTTCCCAGCGCTTGCACCTTCCTTGAGTCCCTGCGGCCTTGTCTTCTGCCATGGCTTCTAACCCGCCTTCGGAGGAGGAGCGCGCTCGATCTCCTCCGGCGGCGGCGTCTGCGCCGAGTCAGGGATCCAGGGAGCCTGCGCGTTCTGCTTCTGGAGATGGCGCCCCATCCGATGGCGACCCCAAGAGGCCTCAGGTTCATCATCCGGACGGGACTCTTCTTGAGCGACGACAGGCTGAAGGTTCCCAGGCGTTGCGTCCTCCCCCCTCAGACGGTGGAGTCTCCGAGGAAACTGTCGATGCGTCGAGGAAGGCTTCAAGCGGTGAAGCCTCCAAGGAAACTGCTGAAGCGCCGAGGAGGACTTCAGGCGGTGGAGTCTCCAAGGAAACTGCTGAAGCAGCGGAGGGGGCTTCAGGAGCATCCCCTGCTCCGTCAGTTCAAGCGACTGCGGGGCAGCTGTCGGCGGCGACGGCGGGCTCTAGCGGCCCTTGCGCTGGTGGTGGCCGAGGTGATCCCCGCGCTCGAGTCGCAGAGCGGGAGGACGCCGCCAGGGCTGAAGCTGGGGACGTGGCCGCTCTTGTAGCTTCTAGGTTCTGGATGTGCCAGGGGAACCCTAGGACTCTTCCCTTTATTTTTTTATCGAGTCTGTAGTCCAGCTCATGGAGTCATGAATAAATAGACTCTTGTGACCTTTTGTGCCTGTTATGCTTGTCTTCTTCTTGGTTTCGCCTGGCCGAGCCCTTAGCTCCGCAAGGTACTCAGAGGCCTTCACCAATCTTGAAGCTCTGCACAGACACCTTCCCTGGGTCCTTATTGTATTGAGGACCCCGGAGGTCTCCGGAGCTCGCCCCATGAGGATGGGGAGGTCCGGATCTGCCGGCCACGTGGCGGGCCCGGAGCTCCCCTCTGAGGGGAGGGAGGCCCGGCCCCGTGGGACACGTGGAGCCTCCGGAGCTCACCCCTGAGGAGGGGGCGAGACCCAGCTCTGCCGGCCACGTGGCGGGTCCGGAGCTACCTGATCAGGGGGGGGGCTCCGACCCCGCCAGATACGTGGGGCCTCCGGAGCCTGCCCCTGCGGAGGGGGCGGAGTCCAGATCTCTCGGTCTTGCGCGGTCCCGTAGCGGCCCCCTGGTAGGTGTGGCCAATTGCTCGGGTACTCCTACCATACTCCTGCGGGATGCAAAGGCCGAAGGGCCCTGCACACAAATAAGGGAAACGTAATTCTCCTTGGGGCTCTCCCCTTCCCGATCTCATAGTCTTATTTGGCTTACGATCCTGATCCGGTGCACGGTGCTTGGGAACTTTAGTGCGCGACGTGCCGGGGGCTTGGGGCCCCCTGGCCATCGGCAGGTACCTCAAACGCGACCGTCTCAGGCAGGATAGCAAATGCCTACTAGAGGCGAGAATGGAAAAAGGGGACTGAGTGTATGGTGAACATACCCAGGAAGTGCAGTTATAAAAATTAATACGTAATTTAAATGAGCACAAGGGAAGAGCAAAGTAGGACAGGTTCTTTCCCTATAAACTCCCATAGGAGTGTTAGTAGCTGAATTCTTACTCTCATTGAAAGAGAGGATGACACTAGGAGTTGGGGCAATTTTCTTGTCTATTTCTCACACAATGCCATGCCAACCCAAGGGGTTGAGGCTACATATTTATAGCTGCCATGGCAGCCAAGCATATGCCACAAAGATGCTAGTCTAAGATGCTTAGATGCTGTCCTAATATGCTGTCCATGGCTGACACTAAGATGCTGTCCTAGTGTCCTTAATATGCTGTCCTAGTGTCCTTAGATGCTGTCCTAATTGGGGCCACAAAGACCAAAGGACTAGAGTACAACAAAGACCAAGGACTAAAGTGCAACAAACTAAAGGACTAGGGTGCAAGGGACTAGGGGACCAAAGACCAAAGGACTACAAGACTTATTCCAGCATTCTCCCCCTAAGTCTTGTACGTCGTCTTCTGAAAGGGTTGGACCATCACGTCGGGTTCACCAAACTTGACAGAGCCTCGGACATTGGAGTCAAGCTCAACGAAGAACTCCCGTCGACCGGTCATGTGATGGGTGGCGCCGGTGTCGAGGCACCACCCGTCAGTCTTGTCGTTGCTTGAGCCGTCGCCGAGGAAAGCGTGTGCTTTTGGCTCATCAAGATGAAGGAGAGCCGCTGCGGTCGATGCCACTAGAGGTGGCTTGATGCTTCCGTGTGCCAGAAGCAAAGCTGGCTCCTCCTCTACCTGTGCCACGTGGGCCTCCTTCTCCACTTGTGCCACGTGGGCCTGGCCACGTCGTGGCTGTCGACACTCCTTGGCCCAATGACCAAGCTTGCCACAATTGTGGCAGGTGTCGTCTCGTGTCGGCTTGTGGTTGCCAACGGTGCCGCCCTGGGCGCCTCCGCGGGCGCCACCCTCGGTACGTCCGCGTGCCCCGGCCTGGGTACCTCCGCGCCCCTTGCGCGACTTGCCGCGCTTGCGGCCGCCTGTCGAGGAAGAGGACTCCCCCTTCTTCCGGTCACCCTGGCCAGCCTCCCACTGCTCGCGAGTGAGGTGAAGCTTCCCGCCAATGGTGATAGGCCCTGAGAGAGGTTGTGGTTCGTCGTTGTCGACGACCTTGAGGTGACCTATCGCCTCTTCGATCGACATCGTGGAGAGGTCCAGCAGAGACTCGATCGAGCGAGCAATCTGCTTGTACTTCTCGGGGATGCATCGAAGGAGCTTCTCGACAGCTCTCTCTTCGTTGTAGGTGTCGTCGCCGAACTGCACCAACTTCTGCAACAAAGTGTTGAGACGGAGAGCAAAGTCATCAACGTCCTCACCTGGCTTAAAGGCCAGGTTCTCCCACTCCTTGCGAAGCGCCTGCAGTGTGGACTTGCGGGCGCGGTCGCTGCCGATGCGTGCTGCAGCGATGGCATCCCATGCCTCCTTAGCAGTCCGCTTCTTGGAAAGCGAGAACTGCATCTCAGGCGGGACTGCAGCAATGAGGGCATCCAACGCCCGTCGATCCTCGTAGTAGTCGACGTCGCCGTACTGAACTGCTTCCCACATGTGTCGCACCTGGAGCCGTACCCTCATCACCGCGGCCCACTCGACGTAGTTGGTCTTGGTGAGGGTAGGCCACCCACCGCCGGGACCGACGTCCCTGACAATGGCCTGGACCCCGTGGTGTCCATGGTACCTGTTCGGGGAGGGAGAACCACGCCGTTTGTAATGGTCGCGTTCTCCGTCAACCCAGCCGCCGCCGTCGGGAGCGCCACCGGCGCGTCCGCGCCCGTCTGGGCTGCGGCTGTCGCGCCCATGGGGGCGCGCGGCTGCTCGCTGCACCTCTCGTGCTCGCGCCGCCTCCCTCACCGGCCTAAGCTCATCGTCGACGCCGCCGTCGATAGAGCTGCTGGAGCTACTGCCGCGCAGAGCCTCCAGCTCCGCTGCCGCCGCACGCGCTACAGCCGCCGCCGCCGCTGCTTCCACTTCCGCCCTCGCTGCTGCCAGTTCCGCCGCCGCCAACCTTGCCGCCATTGCCGCCGTCGCCGCAGTCTCTGCCGCCGCTCGCTCGCGCTCATCTGCCGCGGCGACCTCCGTCTGTCGCGCGCTCGAGGCGACCGAGCGTTGAGACTGTCCGTCGGACATGGCGCACTAGTGGGGAAGGACTGTTGTGTGTGGAAGACAAGCTGCTGCTTGTCTGTGCAGGAGAGGAATGAGCTGGAACAGCCGGTGTTCCTGCTGTCGGTTGCGGACAGAGAGAGGTGCGGGAAGGGGATGAGCAAGAGATGTTTAAGCTGCAGGATAGAACGGCTCTGATACCAAGTGTTAGTAGCTGAATTCTTACTCTCATTGAAAGAGAGGATGACACTAGGAGTTGGGGCAATTTTCTTGTCTATTTCTCACACAATGCCATGCCAACCCAAGGGGTTGAGGCTACATATTTATAGCTGCCATGGCAGCCAAGCATATGCCACAAAGATGCTAGTCTAAGATGCTTAGATGCTGTCCTAATATGCTGTCCATGGCTGACACTAAGATGCTGTCCTAGTGTCCTTAATATGCTGTCCTAGTGTCCTTAGATGCTGTCCTAATTGGGGCCACAAAGACCAAAGGACTAGAGTACAACAAAGACCAAGGACTAAAGTGCAATAAACTAAAGGACTAGGGTACAAGGGACTAGGGGACCAAAGACCAAAGGACTACAAGACTTATTCCAGCAAGGAGGAAGGCAGGCTAAACATGGAGGCAGCGACCCGCCCCATTAAAAAGGGAAGCAAGACTCTACGCGCTTAGGGTCGGAACCAGGCCAAGCTGAACGTAGTCCTGGACCGTCCCCTGAGACTTAGCTGCTCCGAGCGCTGTTCCTGGACTCTATGGGATCTATTAAAAAGAAGAGACTGTCCTACTATTGCTCTAAGGGTAGAACTTACGGAGGTGTTCGATGTTCCAGGGGTTCGGGAGCAGATCCCCATCCTCGGTGGAAAGGCGTACGCACCCGGGGCGGCACACTTTCGTGACTCGGAAGGGGCCTTCCCAGCTGGGGGAGAGTTTGTGGGTCCCTTCGCGAGAAAGTATGCGCCGCAATACCAGGTCGCCTTCCTGCAGCTCCCGGACACGCACAAACCTTTGGTGGTAGCACCGGAGCGCTTGTCTGTATCGTGCGTTGCGGAGTGCTGCATGTAATCGGACCTCGTCGACGAGGTCGAGGTCTTCATGCCGGAGGTTGTCCTGCGCGGCTTCGTTGTAAGCTCGGACACGGTGAGACTTCATGGTGATCTCTGGGGGAAGCACAACCTCGGCTCCATACACCATGAAGAAGGGTGTCTCTCCGATGGCCCGACTCTGGGATGTTCGGTTAGCCTATAGTATGCTCGGAAGCTCGTCCACCCACTTGGCGCCATGTTTCTTCAAGCCATCATAGGTGCGGGTCTTGAGGCCCCGAAGAATCTCGGCGTTGGCCCTCTCAACCTGTCCGTTGCTCTTTGGGTGAGCAACGGAGGCATAACATACCTGGATACCGAGGTCTTCGCAGTATTCTTGGAACGCTGCGCTGGTGAACTGGGTCCCGTTGTCAGTGATGATTCTGTTCGGGACCCCAAACCGGCAGATGATGGACTTGATGAATTTTACTGCGGACTGCCTGTTGATGGTGACGACGGGTGTGGCTTCCGGCCACTTGGTGAACTTGTCGACGACTACGTAGAGGTACCGGAATCCCCCGACGGCTCTGGGGAATGGTCCTAGGATGTCCAACCCCCATACGCCGAACGGCCATGAGGGCGGGATCATCTGTACCGCCTGAGCCGGTGTATGGATCTGCTTGGCGTGGAACTGGCACGCCTTGCAGCTCTCGACCAGTTTGACGACATCCTGGAGTGCTGTCGGCTAGTAGAAGCCATGCCGGAAGGCTTTACCGACAAGCGTGCGTGAGGAAGAGTGACTCCCACATTCGCCTCCATGGATCTCAGCGAGTAAGTCACAGCCTTCCCCCCTGTGTTATGCACCGCAATAGGACGTGGTTGGCGCCACGCCGGTAGAGATCCCCTTCTACCAGCGCGTATCTCTTAGCCATGCGCACAATCCGTTCAGCGGATACACGTTCACCAGGGAGGATGTTATCTTTCAAGTAGTCCCGGATCTCCGTGATCCATGCATCGGGTCTGACTTGAGCGCTGGGTTGCACGGAGTCCCCAATGACGCTTACGATCCTTGGCGGCATCCATGATTGCACGGCCACCGGGATCGCCAGCTTCGAGGTGCTGGTCCAGTCCCCTTCGTCCGGCTCGGCGGGCCGGGCTGTGGGCCGCAGCAACGTCCTCTCGAAGACTCCTTCGGGCACAGGGGCTCCGGTGGAGGCCTTCGTTGAGAGGTCGTCAGCTGCGGCATTGCCAGCGCGCGGTATATGGCGCAGGTCCAAGGCGAGGAAGTCTTTCTCCAACATCTGCACGTGGAGCAGATAAGCACCTAGCTGTGGGTCGTTGCAGGAGCATTCACCCTTAACTTGCTTGATAACCAGCTGGGAGTCGCCCTGTGCCAACAACTGGCGAGCGCCCAGAGACAGGGCTGTCTGTAGGCCAAAGATGAGTGCTTCATACTCTGCCATGTTGTTGGTTGCCTTGAAATTGAGACGCACCATGTACCCAAACTGCTCCCCCGATGGCATGAGAAGCAGTACGCCGGCACCGGCCCCCTGCTTTCGCGAGGAGCCGTCGAAGAAGAGCGTCCAGTGAGGCCCGGTGAAGACCGGAGCTCGATGCTTTGGTTCACCGTCTTCGTGGCCCCCTGGGTCAGCCTTCGTTGGCGTCCACTCAACCACGAAGTCAGCCAACGCTTGGCTCTTGACTGCATGGCGAGGAAGGAAGTCCAGCTCAAACTCCGCCAGCTCCGCTGCCCATTTAGCGACATTGCCAGTCGCATGGGGGTTGTGAAGGATCGCCTTCAACGGATAGGAGGTGACCACCGAGACCCGGTGGGCCTGAAAGTAGTGGCGGAGCTTCCTGGACGCCATGAGCATTGCATACTGCTGGAATAAGTCTTGTAGTCCTTTGATCTTTGGTCCCCTAGTCCCTTGTACCCTAGTCCTTTAGTTTGTTGCACTTTAGTCCTTGGTCCTTGGTCCTTGTTGTACTCTAGTCTTTTGGTCTTTGTGGCCCCAATTAGGACAGCATCTAAGGACACTAGGACAGCATATTAAGGACACTAGGACAGCATCTTAGTGTCAGCCAAGGACAGCATATTAGGACAGCATCTAAGCATCTTAGACTAGCATCTTTGTGGCATATGCGTGGCTGCCATGGCAGCTATAAATATGTAGCCTCAACCCCTTGGGTTGGCATGGCATTGTGTGAGAAATAGACAAGAAAATTGCCCCAACTCCTAGTGTCATCCTCTCTTCCAATGAGAGTAAGAATTCAACTACTAACATCTGGTATCAGAGCCGTTCTATCCTGCAGCTTAAACATCTCCTGCTCACCCCCTTCCCGCACCTCTCTCTATCCGCAACTTGCAGCAGGAACACCGGCTGTTCCAGCTCATTCCTCTCCTGCACAGACGAGCAGCAGCTTGTCTTCCACACACAACAGCCCTCCCCCACTAGTGCGCCATGTCCGACGGACAGTCTCAGCGCTCGGTCGCCTCGAGCGCGCGGCAGACGGAGGTCGCCGCGGCAGAGGAGCGCGAGCGAGCGGCGGCAGAGACTGCGGCGACGGCGGCAATGGCGGCAAGGTTGGCGGCGGCGGAACTGGCAACAGCAAGGGCGGAAGTGGAAGCAGCGGCGGCTGTAGCGCGTGCGGTGGCAGCGGAGCTGGAGGCTCTGCGCGGCAGTAGCTCCAGCAGCTCTGTCGACGGCGGTGTCGACGATGAGCTCAGGCCGGTGGGGGAGGCGGCGCGAGCACGAGAGGTGCAGCGAGCAGCCGCGCGCCCCCATGGGCGCGACAACCGCAGCCCAGACGGGCGCGGACGCGCCAGTGGCGCTCCCGACGGCGGCGGCTGGGTCGACGGAGAACGCGGCCATTACAGGCGGCGCGGTTCTCCCTCTCCGGACAGGTACCATGGACACCACGGGGTCCAGACCATTGTTAGGGACGTCGGTCCCGGCGATGGGTGGCCTACCCTCACCAAGACCAACTACGTCGAGTGGGCCGCGGTGATGAGGGTACGGCTCCAGGTGCGACACATGTGGGAAGCAGTTCAGTACGGCGACGTCGACTACTATGAGGATCGACGGGCGTTTGATGCCCTCATTGCTGCAGTCCCGCCCGAGATGCAGTTCTCGCTTTCCAAGAAGCGGACTGCCAAGGAGGCATGGGATGCCATCGCTGCGGCACGCATCGGCAGCGACCGCGCCCGCAAGTCCACACTGCAGGCGCTTCGCAAGGAGTGGGAGAACCTGGCCTTTAAGCCAGGTGAGGACGTTGATGACTTTGCTCTCCGTCTCAACACTTTGTTGCAGAAGTTGGTGCAGTTCGGCGACGACACCTACAACAAAGAGAGAGCTGTCGAGAAGCTCCTTCGGTGCATCCCCGAGAAGTACAAGCAGATCGCTCGCTCGATCGAGTCTCTGCTGGACCTCTCCACGATGTCGATCGAAGAGGCGATAGGTCGCCTCAAGGTCGTCGACAGCGACGAACCACAACCTCTCTCGGGGCCTATCACCATTGGCGGGAAGCTTCATCTCACTCGCGAGCAGTGGGAGGCTGGCCAGGGTGACCGGAAGAAGGGGGAGTCCTCTTCCTCGACAGGCGGCCGCAAGCGCGGCAAGTCGCGCAAGGGGCGCGGAGGTACCCAGGCCGGGGCACGCGGACGTACCGAGGGTGGCGCCCAGGGCAGCACCGTCGGCAACCACAAGCCGACACGAGACGACACCTGCCACAACTGTGGCAAGCTTGGTCATTGGGCCAGGGAGTGTCGACAGCCACGACGTGGCCAGGCCCACGTGGCACAAGTGGAGAAGGAGGCCCACGTGGCACAGGTAGAGGAGGAGCCAGCTTTGCTTCTGGCACACGGAAGCATCAAGCCACCTCTAGTGGCATCGACCGCAGCGGCTCTCCTTCATCTTGATGAGCCAAAAGCACACGCTTTCCTCGGCGACGGCTCCAGCAACGACAAGACTGACGGGTGGTGCCTCGACACCGGTGCCACCCATCACATGACCGGTCGACGGGAGTTCTTCGTTGAGCTTGACTCCAATGTCCGAGGCTCTGTCAAGTTTGGTGACGCCTCCGGCGTGGAGATCAAGGGTGTCGGCTCCGTCATCCTCACCGCCGAGTCTGGTGAGCACAGGCTGCTCGTCGGAGTCTACTACATCCCCGCGTTGAGAAACCCTATCATCAGCCTGGGACAACTGGATGAGAATGGTTCGCGCGTGGAGATTAAGGACGGAGTCATGAGGATTTGGGATCGCCATCGTCGCCTTCTTGCCAAGGTAACTAGAGGCACCAATCGACTCTATGTCCTTCATGTGCAGGTAGCACAGCCTGTCTGTCTTGCTACTCGTCAGGACGACGAGGCATGGCAGTGGCACGAGCGCTTTGGGCATCTTCACTTCGAGGCCCTAAAGCAGCTCAGTGCCAAGGAGATGGTGCGAGGCATGCCATGCCTTGACCACGTGGAGCAGCTCTGCGACGTCTGCGTATTGACGAAGCAGAGGCGGCTTCCTTTTCCCCAGCAGTTGAGCTTTCGAGCTAAGGAACGGCTCGAGCTCGTTCACGGGGACTTGTGTGGCCCGGTGACACCAGCTACACCAGGAGGACGACGCCACTTCCTGCTGCTCGTCGACGACCTCTCCCGCTACATGTGGGTCGTGGTCCTTGGCAGCAAGGGAGAGGCTGCGAACGCCATCAGGCGCGCGCAGGCCATTGCGGAGGCGGAGTGCGGCCGCAAGCTGCGTGTGCTGCGCACCGACAACGGCGGCGAATTCACGGCGGCTGAATTTGCGTCGTATTGTGCGGATGAGGGTGTTCAGCGCCACTACTCCGCGCCCTACAACCCGCAGCAGAACGGCGTCGTCGAGTGGCGCAACCAGACGGTTGTGGGGATGGCTCGGGCCCTCCTCAAGCAGAGGGAAATGCCGGCTATCTTCTGGGGAGAGGCGGTGGTGACGGCTGTCTACATCCTCAACCGCTCGCCCACCAAGGCTCTCAACGGCAGGACGCCGTACGAGGCTTGGTATGGGCGCAAGCCGGCGGTCTCTCATCTACGGGTCTTCGGCTGCCTCGCGTTTGCCAAGGAGCTTGGCCACATCAACAAGCTCGACGACAGGAGCACTCCGGGGGTGTTCATCGGCTACGCGGAGGGCTCGAAGGCCTACCGCATTCTCGACCCAGAGACACAGCGTGTGCGCACGACGCGCGACGTTGTGTTCAACGAAGGGCGAGGATGGGCATGGGACAAGGCTGTGGACGACGGTTCGACCTCGACGCACGACAACTTCATCGTCGACTACGTCCACTTCAAGGGAGTTGGGGGAGTAGGCAACTCTTCTCCACCGAGCGTGTCTACCCCAGCCCCCGACCGTCCACCTCCACCTCAG
Source organism: Neostapfia colusana (assembly GCA_030760725.1). Taxonomy (NCBI): domain Eukaryota; kingdom Viridiplantae; phylum Streptophyta; class Magnoliopsida; order Poales; family Poaceae; genus Neostapfia; species Neostapfia colusana. The sequence goes on along the minus strand of JASWHV010000005.1, from coordinate 99,652,041 downwards.
CCGGCGACCCCACACACTCCAGCACCGACGGCCACTCCTCCGGGCACGCCCACTCCGTCCTCAGCTCGTGTCGAGCACGACCCAGTGGAGTTTGTTACTCCGCTCTCCCACGACGAGGAGTGCCTTGACGGGTGCTACGACGGCGAGCAGTTGCGGTATCGCAAGATGGGGAACATTCTCGGCAACCAGCCGGTGCCGGGACTAGCCCCTCACGATCTGGATGATCAAGATCTGGAGGCGCAGTTGCACCTTGCGTGCGATGACGGCGAGCCTCGGTCTTTTGCGGAGGCCGAGAAACACGCAGCATGGCGTGCTGCGATGCAGTCGGAGATGGACGCGGTTGAGACGAACCACACTTGGGAGCTTGCTGATCTCCCTCGCGGTCACCGTGCGATCACCCTTAAGTGGGTGTTCAAGTTGAAGAGGGATGAAGCCGGCGCCATCGTCAAGCACAAGGCTCGCTTGATGGCACGCGGCTTCGTGCAGCAGGAGGGGATCGACTTCGACGATGCTTTTGCCCCCGTGGCACGGATGGAATCCGTGCGACTCCTTCTTGCACTCGCTTCCCAAGAAGGCTGGCGTGTCCAGCACATGGACGTCAAGTCGGCGTTCCTCAACGGCGATTTGAAGGAGGAGGTCTACGTACACCAGCCGTCGGGGTTTGTGGTCCCTGGCAAGGAGGGCAATGTGTTGCGCCTGCGCAAGGCCCTCTATGGCTTGCGTCAGGCACCAAGGGCGTGGAATGCCAAGTTGGATTCCACGCTCAAGAGGATGGGCTTCGGGCAATGCCCGCACGCGGCGGCCATCTACCGGCGGGGCAATGGAGGAAACACCCTACTGGTGGGTGTCTACGTCGACGACCTGGTGATCACCGGCACCAAGGATGCGGAGGTGGCAGCGTTCAAGGTAGAGATAAAAGCCACCTTCCAGATGAGTGACCTGAGATCTCTCTCCTTCTACCTTGGGATTGAGGTGCACCAGGCCGACTCCGGGATCACACTTCGACAGACCGCCTACGCCAAGCGCATTGTTGAGCTAGCTGGGCTCACAAACTGCAACCTAGCTCTCACTCCGATGGAGGAGAGGCTGAAGCTGAGCCGCGACAGCACGGCGGAGGAGGTGGACGCTACGCAGTACCGGCGTCTTGTGGGGAGCCTTCGCTACCTCACCCACACACGGCCGGACTTGGCATTCTCCGTCGGCTACGTTAGTCGGTTCCTGCAACGACCGGCGACGGATCACCAGCAGGCTGTGAAGAGGATCATCCGCTATGTTGCGGGGACTGTCGATCACGGCCTCCACTACCCGAGGTGTCCTGGGGAGGCACACCTTGTCGGGTACAGCGATAGCGACCACGCCGGCGACATCGACACCAGCAAGAGCACGAGCGGGATCCTCTTCTTCTTTGGCAAGTGCCTCGTTAGCTGGCAGTCGGTCAAGCAGCAGGTGGTGGCCCTCGTTAGCTGAGGCCGAGTACATAGCGGCCTCCATCGCTTCGACTCAGGCGCTCTGGCTTAGTCGACTGCTTGGTGATCTCCTCAGCAGAGACACTGGAGCGGTCGAACTCAGGGTGGACAACGTGTCCGCTCTGGCCCTGGCAAAGAATCCCGTTTTCCATGAACGGAGCAAGCACATCCGGGTGAGGTACCACTTCATCTGAAAATGCTTGGAGGAAGGGAGCATCAAGGCGAACTACATCCACACCAATGACCAGCTTGCGGACCTGCTCACGAAACCCCTTGGGAGGCTCAAGTTCATTGAACTTCACACCAAGATCGGGATGGTCCAACCTTCTCAGAAGACGACGTACAAGACTTAGGGGGAGAATGCTGGAATAAGTCTTGTAGTCCTTTGATCTTTGGTCCCCTAGTCCCTTGTACCCTAGTCCTTTAGTTTGTTGCACTTTAGTCCTTGGTCCTTGTTGTACTCTAGTCCTTTGGTCTTTGTGGCCCCAATTAGGACAACATCTAAGGACACTAGGACAACATATTAAGGACACTAGGACAACATCTTAGTGTCAGCCAAGGACAGCATATTAGGACAACATCTAAGCATCTTAGACTAGCATCTTTGTGGCATATGCTTGGCTGCCATGGCAGCTATAAATATGTAGCCTCAACCCCTTGGGTTGGCATGGCATTGTGTGAGAAATAGACAAGAAAATTGCCCCAACTCCTAGTGTCATCCTCTCTTCCAATGAGAGTAAGAATTCAACTACTAACACATACAACAACTTGTGGACCTCCAGGTACCTTGTCTTAGCGTCATGGAGGACTTCGCTGATGTAGTAGACAGACCTCTGGATGGTCCGGACCCTCTCTCTCAGGTCAGAGAGGTCTTCATCCATTGGCTCAGGCCTGCCGGAGGTGAGGTCCAGGGGGGCTTCTGGGAGTTGGGACTCGAAGGCTCCTAAGCCGCCTTGGCCTTCCGGGAGGTCCCGCTGGTTTTCCGGGAGCTCCAGGAGGTCCCACTGAGCCCCCGGGAGGTCCTGTTGGACCTCCGGGAGGTTGTCTTGGAGGTCCGGGGGTCCGCCCTGGACCTCCGGGAGGTTGCTTGGAGGTCCGGGAGGCCGTCCTGGACCTCCGGGAGGTTGTCTTGGAGGTCCGGGAGGCCGTCTTGGACCTCCGGGGTTTCCTGGTGTCTGTCTCATGCTACCGGAGCAGGCTGTGATGACGAGAGGTCCGGCCGCTCTGCGACGAGGACCATACTCACCACTTCAGTTGTCGCCGCGATGTAGAGCAACAAATGCTCTCCGGGCTCGGGGGCTACCATGATAGGTAGGGTCGTCAGGAGTTGCTTCAACTCCTAGAAAGCTTCTTCTGCTTCGTCAGTCCAGGCAAATGGACCGGATTTGCGCAGGAGCTTAAATAAGGGGAGCGCTCGCTCTGCTAGCCTCGGTATAGACCGACTCAGCGCGGCTAGGCATCCCGTGAGTTTCAGGACTTCTTTGATGCGGGCGGGAGGCCGCATCAAGTCGATGGCCTTGATCTTCTCTGGGTTGGCCTCAATTCCTCGGTGTGAGACCAGAAATCCTAAGAGTTTTCCAGAGGATACGCCGAACACACATTTGTCGGGGTTCAGCTTGGTGCGCGTGGAGCGCAATTTGTCAAAGACTAAGGCTAGGTTATCTAACAAGGATGAACTCTGCCTGACCTTGACAACGATGTCATCGACATACACCTCAACTAAGTCTCTTATTAACTCTCCAAAGGTTTTGTGCATTGCACGTACAAAGGTGGGGAGTGCATTCTTTAGGCCATAAGACATAGAGGCATAACAATACAGGCCGTCTACTGTGATGAAGGAGGTGTGCTCTTCATCTTCTCTAGACATAGGGATCTGATGGAAACCCGAGTAGGCGTCTAGGAAGCACATCATATCGCAGCCTGATGTCGAGTCTACTATTTGATCTATTCTGGGGAGAGGGAATGGATCTTTGGGACATGCCTTATTGAGACTGGTGTAGTCGATGCACATCCGGAGCTTCCCACCGGCCTTCGGGACAACGACGGGGTTCGCCAACCACCGGGGGTGGTGGACTTCCCGTATGAAGCCAGCATCCAGCAACTTCTTGATCTCTTCTCGGATGAAATTCTGCCGCTCGATGGACTGCTTGCGAGGCTTCTGTTGGACTGGCCGGGCGTCGGGGAAGATCTTCAAGTGGTGCTCAATCACCTCCCTTGGGATCCCCGACATCTGCGACGGCTGCCATGCAAACACGTCGACGTTGTGCCGGAGGAAGGTGATGAGCTCGCCTTCCTATTTGCTATCCAGGCCCCCGGCTACCCGGGTGGTCTGGGCAGCGTCGGCGCCGACTTGGACGACCTTCAGGGGGACGTCGCCCTCGTCGAGGAGTTGCACACGGGGTGCAGTGGCAGAGGCACGGTGGCGTGCACTCGGGTGGAGCCGGTCTGGTTCCGCACTGCCAGGGGCTGGTGCTCGTGCTGTTGCAAGTGCCTGGAGCTTTTCCAAGGCCGACACTGCAGCAGTGCGGTCTCCACGAATCCTGAGGATGCCTGTTGGTGTAGGCATCTTCAAGACAAGGTAGCCGTAGTGGGCTGCTGCCATGAACCGGTACAGGGCTGGCTTGCCGATTATGGCGTTGAAGGGGAGGTCGATCTCCGCTACGTCGAACAGAATGTACTCTGTCCGATAGCTGTCCGGTGCCCCAAAGGTCACCGGAAGGCTGATGTTGCCGTAGGGGACGACTTGTCCCGGCCCTACCCCTGAGAACGGGCTCGACGGGGTGAGCTTGGCCATCGGGTTCTGCAGCTTCTGGAAAGCTACGCGGCTGATGAGGTTCAGCCCAGCTCCGCCATCTACCAAAACGTGGTACATCCTCACGTTGGCGATGGTGGGCGCTACCAAGAGCGGTAGTTGGCCGGCCCCAGCCATGTTCCTGGGGCAGTCGGTGGCATCGAAGCTGATGGGGGTTCCCATCCACTTGAGGTGCGGCGCGGCACCTGGGAGTGGAGCCACCGACGCTACCGCTCGGCGCCGAGTCTTAACCGCGCTTCGGGACGAGGGGTCAGCGGACCCGCCGTAGATGACATAGAGCCTCTTTCGACGCTCGTCATCGCTGGAGCTGGAGTCCTCATGGTTGCACACCTCCTTCACGGCGCGCTGAGGCTCCTGAAGCTCCACTTGGTGGTCGACGTTGTCTGGGGCGTCGGCCTTCTGCTTGCCCTCCTCCCTTTGACGGAAGGGTGGGGCATCAGTTCGCAGCTGCTTCCCTTTGCGGAAGCGCTCCGCGAGCTTCTGAATCTCTCGGCACTCGGCAGCAGTATGGCGACTGCTGCTGTGCACGGGGCATAGCTCCCCTAGGTCACCATCTGGGGTTGGTGACTGTCGCTGCCTTTTGTCGGGGCGCGGCCCCCGAGCTCCACCGGGCGCCGCTGCTGCGGCAACGGGAGCCGCGACCGGTGACTTCATCTTGCCACCGTCCCGGTTTTTAGTCTTCTTGCTGCCTCCATAGGAAGCAGCGCCAGGTCCGGGCTGTCCTCCTGACTCAGAGGCTGGCGGTGAGTGCCAGTTCCACCCTTCTGCTGCCCTGGCGCACTTGTCCGCCAGGTTGAAGAGCTCTGAAACGTCGTGAACCTCTCTGGTCGCGAGCTTCTCGAGCATCTTCTTGTCCCGTACACCCTGTCGGAACGCCACCACCACAGAAGCACTTTGGATATGTGGGATGGTGTTCCGTACCTGGGAGAATCGCTGGATGAAGGAGCGTAGCGATTCTCCAGGTTGTTGCTGGACGACGTGGAGGTCGAGCTCCGTGCCAGGCCGGGTGTAGGAGCTGCCGAAGTTGGCGGTGAACTGCCGGCAGAGCTCTCCCCAGGAGGTTATGGAACCCTGGGGGAGGTTCATGAGCCAAGACCGGGCTGGGCCGGTCAAGGCGACGGGGAAGTAGTTGGCCATGACGGCCTCGTCCCCTCCTGCAGCTAGGACGGCGGTGGAGTAGATCTGGAGGAACTTCGCCGGGTTGACGCTGCCGTCGTACTTCTCACAGGTGCGGCTGAAACTTGCGCGGCCACCTCGCGAAGTGAAGGTGGGGCGCCAGGGTCGCACATCCTGCTCCAGTTGCTGCAGGCGTTGGTGCCGCGAACGCTTGGTTCGCTGCTGGCACTGTGTACCCCGGTATGGGCAAGGCTGCGCCATAGACCGAGGGCGCCGTTTGCAGGGCATATGGCTGTGGCATATGCTGTGTGGCGTATGCCTGGGGCAGAGATCGCGTGGCGAAGGTCTGCGCCTCAGGCAGGGTCGAGGCTGACGTCATGCTGTCGCCGGCCTCTTGGTTGCGACGCCTTTCTCGTTGTCGCTCGAGGAACACTCGGGCATCTTGGCCCAAGTGACATCGTTCCAGCTCTGTCCTCAGGTCCGACGATGGGAGCCTGGTGGAGCTGGAGTCTGCCGTCTGCCCGTCAACCGTTAGCGTGCGCGTCAGCGACACAGCCGGTTGGCCGGGGCGTCGTCCCCGCCGAAGTCGAGGGTTTGCGGCGGCGACGACAAGACGGTCTACTTCGCGAATCCACTGCTGGGTCGCTGCCTGAGGCGCGTCCCCAGCAGGTGGATTGCGCAGTAGCGCTCTTGCTGCAGCTAGCGCGCCCCCGTGGGGGACGCTCAGCGCTGCAGAAGATCTCACGCTAGCTGGAGCCTGCATTGCCGGAGTCGGTGTTGCCGGAGTCGGCTGCTAGCTTCCAGCTTGCGCCGACACACTCCGTCCTGAGTGTGTCGACACGTATTCCCCGCTAGTCACGGTCCGTCGTGAACGCGGGGTAGGAGAGATTGCCGCTGAAGGAAGCTTCGTCATCTTCGTCGGCAGAAGCTCGTCGCGCAAGGGAAAAGCCCCCTTCCTGGCGCGCCAAATGTCGAAGTGTGTGGTCAACACTTCCCCCGGGCCTGCTTTGGGCAGCCCGTGGAGGTTCTTTTTCGGAGGGGCTAGTCGCTTGCGGAGAGCTTAAGCGTTAGGGACGAGTGAGGGAGAAGGTTGACACGGCGAGTTTTACGTGGTTCGTGCCGCCGGAGCGTAAAATCCTACGTCCACGGTGAGTAGAGGTGCTCGCTGTATTGCTTGTTGCTCAGAACCGGAGTCCTGAGTTTGAGGGTGAGTGATGTCTAGGATGCGAGTTCACCGAGTTCGAACCCTTGCTAACGTCGCCTACCCGAGCCTTTTATAGTCCAAGGCTCGTGTGGCTTACAAGGGGGGCCCGGGACCCGACAGGTGGTCCCGGGGAGATTGCCTGCCGACTATCGTATTTGCAGTTATGCTGGTAGTTGTCTCTGGCGAAGGCTTCCGAGTCTTCGTTCTGCCGCCATGCCCATGCCGCAAGCTAGTCGTAGTGGTTGATGACGGCAGGGGCGGCAGGGATGTCTTGTCGCTGTGTTTATTGGCGGGCAGGCTCTGACACGGTGCGCCAGTCTGTGATTCGACTGGGCGCAACGGCACCTGACATAGGCGTGTCCCGCGTCTCCGTGTCTTGGGAAGGTGCGGGCCTTGAATACCTTGTACGGGCAAGGAATGGTGCATCTTTACGCCCGTTGCCTACCGCGCGGGGGCAGGCAGTGTCGTCCCGCAGGCCACGTGGCGGGCCCGGAGCTCTCCTCTGAGGAGAGGGAGGTCCGGCCCCGCGGGACACGTGGAGCCTCCGGAGCTCTCCCCGCGGAGGGGGGAGGTCCGGCCCCGCTAGACACGTGGCGCCTTCGGAGCTCTCCCTGCGGAGAAGGGCGAGGTCCTTAGGCATTTCCCCCTGTGCGCGAGGGTACCCCGTATCGAGGGTACCGACAGATGTGATAAATGAATTTTATTCGGTTAACCGAGATACACAAAAATGATAACCGCATCTAACCAAAAATATCAGTTAACTGCGTATTCAGTTCGGTGCGGTTCGTTCGGTTTTGCGGTTATCAGTTAAACATGCACACCCCTAATAAAAGCAATAATCTAAACTCTCTAGAACAAGTTTGATTTGATGTGCATGAATGAAGGAGACACCATCGACAACTTTGTCACAAGAGTGACGATCATCGTCACAAAGATTTATGGTCTTGGAGGGAATGTTGAAGAAAGCTACGTAGTGAAGAAGTTGCTGCGAGCTCTGTTCTGCCTTTGAAATTCCTTCACATTGCATCGACATTGAGCAATTTGTGGACTTGAACGCGATGACTGTGGAGGAACTCGTTGATAGACTCAAGGCACATGAGAAATGTGTACATGACTTCAACAACCAAGAGCATAAGAAAGACTCCTTTTAACAAGGGAGGTGTCGGTACCCTCAATATGGGGTATCCCGCGCACAGGGAAAATCGCCTAAGGACTTTGCCGCTTTCGTAGGGGCAAGCTCCGAAAGCCCCACGTGTCCTGCGGGGCCGGACCTCCCTCTCCTCAGAGGAGGGCTCCGGGCCCGCCATGTTGCCGGCAGAGCCGGACCTCCCTTCTCCGCAGGGAGAGCACCGAAGGCTCCACGTGTCCAGCGGGGCCGGACCTCCCTCTCCTCAGAGGAGAGCTCCGGGCCCGCCACGTGGCCAGCAGAGCCGGACCTCCCCCCTCCGCAGGGAGAGCACCGAAGGCTCCACGTGTCTAGCGGGGCCGGACCTCCCTCTCCTCAGAGGAGAGCTCCGGGCCCGCCACGTGGCCAGCAGGGCTGGACCTCCGCCTTCCGCGGGGACAGCTCCGAAGGCTCCACGTGTCCAGCGGGGCCGGACCTCCCTCTCCTCATAGGAGAGCTCCGGGCCCGCCACGTGGCCAGCAGAGCCGGACCTCCCCCTCCGCGGGGAGAGCTCCGAAGGCTCCACGTGTCCAGCAGGGCCGGACCTCCCTCTCCTCAGAGTAGAGCTCCGGGCCCGCCACGTGGCCAGCAGAGCAGCACTACCTGCCCCCGCGCGGTAGGCAGCAAGAGTAAAGACGCGCCATACCTTGTCCGTACAAGGTATTCAAGACCCGCGCCTTCCCAAGACACAGACGTGGAGCACACCGCTGTTAGGTGCCGTTGTGCCCAGTCACTGTCCCTAGCAAGCCGCTCCAGCTCTGACGCCCGAAAGTCGGCCGCCAGCTCCAGCTCCAGCGCTGCCTGACGCTCCCAGGAGGCCTGCTCTTCCCTCTCGGCCAGAGCTGCCTCCCGAAGCTCCAGCTCCTCAGCCCGGGCCTTTAGGTCGCCCTCGCTGGCCTCCATCCGTGCGGCGACCTTCTTCTCCTCGGTTGTCACAGCGCGCTCCCGATCCGCGATGGCGCACTCGCGGCGCGCCAGCCGCAGCCGCAGCTCCTCCATGGCAGTGGAGCCCGCCTCGATCCTGGCATATGCCTCCTGGGTCTCCTGGTGGAGCCGCCGGGTCTCGGAGTCCATGCGGTCGACGGCCCTCTTCTGAGCGTTGAGGACCGCCTTCATGGCATCAAGCCTCGACCGCCTCGAGTCGAGCTCCGCCCTAGCCTCCTGAGTCCGCTGCCTCAGGAGGTGCCCCCAGCTGAGGAGGCAGTTCGTCTCCCCTGCCAGCACCTCCCGCTCTCGCTCTAGGCCGGCCTAGACCTGCCGGACGCTCGCCTGGGCAAGCTCCAAGGCATCCGCCAGGGGCAGAGGCCGAAGCCGCGCCCCCGACCTCCTCCGCTAGCCGGAGATGGCCGGGGAGCAGACTCGGCCCCGGCAGCCGATGAGTCCCTGCCAACATGGGAAGCTCTCAGGCTAAGAAAAGGAGAAAAGAACACTAGTTCTAAAATCCGGAAAGAACAACACTTACCGAGGGACGCGAACGCTCCAACGGGCATGGAGCTCCGGCTTCCGAGCCAGGATAGAACCACCGGAGCCCGCCGTCGCCGCCTGCGCCGCAGGTACCCAGACTGGTGGAGCAGGAGGCGCACCCGGAACCCCCCAGGAGGCAAAGCAGTAGGGCTCTCACCGACAGCGCCTCTGGTGCAGCTCGCCGATCCAGTCCCTGAAGCCCGTGGCACCTGCGTCCCCGGTTGAGTCCTGGCGCTGTCCCCTCTGGCGCCGCCGCCTGCCGAGCCTGCAGCCGGGACGTTCGTTGGCCGGGGCGCCTGAGCCCTCGGCTCAGGCATCGCTGCACCGGCGTCCCCCCTCGGAGCTCCTCCGCCTGAGGAACAGTCGGAGCGGAAGACCCGAGGTCTCTTGGGGTCGCCGCCTGACGAACTAGCGCCTCCTGAAGATGGGCGCAAGGGTACCCCGGTCCCCTGGCTCGGCGCAAACTGCGCTCTCGGAGGGGACCGAGCACGCTTCTTCTCCGGCTGCCCGGAGGCCGGCTCCTTCCCCTTCCCCTTGTCGACGGTCCGAGCTCCGTCGACCCTCGGCGCGGGTTGGGCATCAGCCGACGCCTCACGCTCCGCTCTGGAGCGCTCGACCCCGGGGATCGAGATCCCTCGGAAGGCGTCCCTAACCTGACGCACGGCGATCCCGATGTCGTCCAGGTTCGGCATCTTCCGCAGCAACTCCACCCTCCACTGCGGCTCCAAGAAGAGTGGGGTACAGGAAGCTGGGAAAGTCAGGTCGCCGCCGTTGATGAAGTCGCCGCTCACCCTTGCCACCATCTCGTACAACATCTCCTCAGATGGGTCGGAGCCGAGACCCGTCTCCAACCTGGTGCAGTCGTGCTCGCCGGTGTAGTACCACGCCGGACGACTGCGCTGTTGCAAGGGCGCAACACGGCGTGACAGGAAGTCTGTCAGCACCATTAGGGACATCAGCCCCTCGTTGGCCAGAAACCGGACCCGCTCCAAGACCAGCGCGTACTCTGGCTCCAGCTCCGGGATCTCCTCCCAGAAGCGGCGCTCGGTGGTCGGGCCGGCAGTTGGCAGCTGAAGGCGATCATGCTCGTCGGTCTTCATGATCACCCAGTTCTCCCTCCAGCCTTCCCACCTCGCCGCGCTGAAAGGTAGAAGGTACCTAGAGACCATCGGATCCTTGCAGCGATGATGGAAGTAGTACGCCCCTAGCTGATTCTTCGAGCCGCGCCCAGTCGTCCGCAGCACGAAGAAGTAGAGGAAGAGCGTCACTGTCGGTACCCTCAATACCGGGTACCCCCGTGCACAGGGTGAAACCACCTAAGGACCTCGCCCCCTCCGCAGGGGCGAGCTCCGAAGGCACCACGTGTTCGGCAGGGCCGGAGCTCTCCTCACCTCAGAGGATAGCTCCGGGCCTGCCACGTGGCCCAGAAGGCCGGACCTCGCCCCCTCCGCCGGGGCAAGCTCTGAAGGAGCCACGTGTCCAGTAGGGCCGGAGCTTCCCTCCCCTCGGAGGATAGCTTCGGGCCTGCCACGTGGCCTAGAAGGCCAGACCTCGCCCCCTCCGCGGGGGTGAGCTCCGAAGGCGCCATGTGTCTAGCGGGGCCGGACCTCCCTCTCCTCAGAGGAGAGCTCCGGACCCGCCACGTGGCCAACTGAGTCGGACATCCCCCCTCCACGAGGAGAGCTCCGGAGGCTCCACGTGTCCTGCGAGGCCGGACCTCCCTCTCCTCAGAGGAGAGCTTCGGGCCCGCCACGTGGCCAGCAGCAGCCGGACCTCCCCCCTCCGCGGGGAGAGCTCCGAAGGCTCCACGTGTCCCGCGGGGCCGGACCTCCCTCTCCTCAGAGGAGAGCTCCGGACCCGCCACGTGGCCAGCGGAGCAACGCTGCCCGCCCGGCACGGAAGGCAGCAGGAGTAAAGGCACACCATGCCTTTGCCGTACAAGGCATTCAAGACCCGCGCCTTCCCAAGATGAAGAGGCGCGCCGCACGCCTGTCAGGAGGCGCTGTGACCAGTCATGGTCAAGACAGACGTACAGTGTCTGAAGCTGCAGACCATTGAAGGCAGCGACAAGACATGGACAAGACGTGCCCTGCCGCCCCTGCCATCACCAATGGCTACACCTAGCCTACGACATGGACAGGGTGGCAGGACGACCACCTCGAAGCCAGCGCCAAGACTATGTAGCTGGTAGGAAATCACCCCGGGGCCACCTGTCGGGTCCCCGGGGCTCACCTTGTAAGCCGCCCAAGCCCTGGACTATAAAGGCTCGGGTAGGCAACGTTAGCAAGGGTTCGAACACTGTGAACTCGCACTCTAGACACCACTCACCCTCAAGCTCAGGACTCCGGTTCTGAGCAGCAAGCAATACAACGAGCACCTCTGCTCACCGTGGACGTAGGGTTTTACGCTCCGGCGGCCCGAACCACGTAGAACTCCCTGTGTCAAGCTTTCCCCTCACTCGTCCCTAACGCTGAAGCTCTCCGCAAGTGTCTAGCCCCTCCGAAAAAGAACCTCCGCGGGCTGCCCAGAGCAGGTCCAGGGGAAGTGTCGACTACACACTTCGACATTTGGCGCGCCAGGTAGGGGGTTTTCCCTTGCGCGACGAGCTTACGCCGACGAAGATGACGAAGCTTCCTTCAGCGGCAAGCTCTCCTCGCCCATGTTCTCGACGAACGGTGACCAGCGAGGACTACGTCTCGACACACTCAACACGGAGTGTGTCGGTGCGAGCTGGAAGCCAGCAGCCGACCCTGGCAACACGAACTCCATCAACCTCAGGGTCTACCGCGGCGTAGAGTGCCGCTCAAGCAAGCGCGCTAGCCGCCGCAGAAGCACTCCTGGACAATCCGTCTGCTGAAGACGCCCTCCAGGGGGTCACCCAGCAGTGGATCCGCGACGTCAACGACGTCGACGCTGCTGCCGTCAATCCTCCGCTCCAGATCGCGTGGTACTGGCAGACGCCCTGGCGCCATCGGTCCGTGCATGGGAGCCCAAGACAGGCACTTCGACGCTACCCCAGTAAATTCACCATGCTTACTTAGGTGTTCATTTGAATTACGCATTAATTTATATGATCACCTCCCCACGTTCTAGACAGTGTACATCCATTGTACACTCGGTTCCTCTTTCCTGCTCTCATGCATAGTCGATATTTGCCATCCTGCCGAAGGCGGTAGTGCTTGGGGTACCTGCCAGAGGCCCGGGGGCCTTTTGGACCTCCCCCTGTAAGGGCACTGTAACGCCGGTTGGTCTCCTCCAGGAAAAGACCTACGCCAGACCGGGGGGTCAGGAACCTTGCTTTGCTCGGTCCTGCACCCAAAGCATGCGCACTCTGCCCCCCCAGCGCTACAGTCTGAGTACTAGGGGACCGGGCGGTTACACCCTGACTAGGGCTGGGGGCCACACCTCCGGGACCAAGTGCACTGGATTACCCAAGCCCCGTATTCCGACCCGGGACAGTAAGCAAAATGAGACTAAGGGACAGGAAAGGGAGGGCCCCTGAGCAGCGCCGGACCTCACCCCCTCAGCAGGGGTGAGCTCCGAAGCCAGACCGTGCGCCCTACACTGGGCTAAGGTTCGATGCCGGACGACTCCCCTATCGCAGGGGTGATCTCCGAAGCCGGTCGCCACCCCCAGGGGTGAACACCGAACCCGGACCGTGCGCCCTACACTGGGCTAAGGTCCGATGCCGGACGACTCCCCTATCGTAGGGGTGATCTCCGAAGCCGGTCGCCACCCCTAGGGGTGAACACCGAAGCCGGACCGTGTGCCCTACACTGGGCTAAGGTCCGATGCCGGACGACTCCCCTATCACAGGGGTGATCTCCGAAGCCGGTCGCCACCCCCAGGGGTGAACACCGAAGCCGGACCGTGCGCCCTACACTGGGCTAAGGTCCGATGCCGGACGACTCCCCTATCGCAGGGGTGATCTCCGAAGCCGGTCGCCACCCCCAGGGTTGAACACCGAAGCCGGACCCGTGCGCCCTACACTGGGCTAAGGTCTGATGTCGGACGACTCCCCTATCGCAGGGGTGATCTCCAAAGCCGGTCGCCACCCCCAGGGGTGAACACCGAAGCCGGACCGTGCGCCCTACACTAGGCTAAGGTCCGATGCCGGACGACTCCCCTATCGCAGGGGTGATCTCCGAAGCCGGTCGCCACCCCCAGGGGTGGACACCGAAGCCGGACCGTGTGCCCTACACTGGGCTTAGGTCCGATTTCGGACGACTCCCCTATCGCAGGGGTGATCTCCGAAGCCGGTCGCCACCCCCAGAGGTGAACACTGAAGCCGGACCGTGCGCCCTACACTGGGCTAAGGTCCGATGCCGGATGACTCCCCTATCGCAGGGGTGATCTCCGAAGCCGGTCGCCACCCCCAGGGGTGAACACCGAAGCCGGACCGTGTGCCCTACACTGGGCTGAGGTCCGATGCCGGACGACTCCCCTATCGCAGGGGTGATCTCCGAAGCCGGTCGCCACCCCAGAGGTGAACACCGAAGCCAGACCGTGCGCCCTACACTGGGCTAAGGTTCGATGTCAGACGACACCTCTATCGCATGTGCGATCTCCGAAGCCGGTCGCCACCCCAGAGGTGAACATCGAAGCCGGACCGTGTGCCCTACACTGGGCTGAGGTCCGATGCCGGACGACACCCCTATCGCAGGGGTGACCTCCGAAGTCGGTCACCACTCCGTCAGCAGGGGTGAACACCGAAGTCGGACCTTGCGCCCTACACTGGGCTGAGCTATGAAGACGCACGTCACGCGCTCCGTGAGCCTGAGCTCCGATGACTTCCGGACCTCCGCCCCCACAGCTGGGCCGAGCTCCAATGCCAGCCCTCGCCCTCCTTTCAGAGGCGAGCCCTGATGCCGGACCTCACGCCCTCCGTGGGCCTGAGCTCCGATGACTTCCGGACCTCCGCCCCCACAGCTGGGCCGAGCTCCGATGCCAGCCCTCACCCTCCTTTCAGAGGCGAGCCCTGATGCCGGACCTCACGCCCTCCGTGGGCCTGAGCTCCGATGACTTCCGGACCTCCGCCCCCACAGCTGGGCCGAGCTCCGAGGCCAGCCCTCGCCCTCCTTTCAGAGGCGAGCCCTGATGCCGGACCTCACGCCCTCCGTGGGCTTGAGCTCCGACGACTTCCGGACCTCCGCCCCCACAGCTGGGCCGAGCTCCGAGGCCAGCCCTCGCCCTCCTTTCAGAGGCGAGCCCTGATGCCGAACCTCACGCCCTTCGTGGGCCTGAGCTTCGATGACTTCCGGACCTCCGCCCCCACAGCTGGGCCGAGCTCCGAGGCCAGCCCTCGCCCTCCTTTCAGAGGCGAGCCCTGATGCCGGACCTCACGCCCTCCGTGGGCCTGAGCTCCGATGACTTCCGGACCTCCGCCCCCACAGCTGGGCCGAGCTCCGAGGCCAGCCCTCGCCCTCCTTTCAGAGGCGAGCCCTGATGCCGGACCTCACGCCCTCCGTTGGCCGGAGCTCTAATGACTTCCGGACCCCCGCCCCCACAGCTGGGCCGAGCTCCGAGGCCAACCCTCGCCCTCCTTTCAGAGGCGAGCCCTGATGCCGGACCTCACGCCCTCCGTGGGCCTAAGCTCCGATGACTTCCGGACCTCCGCCCCCACAGCTGGGCCGAGCTCCGAGGCCAACCCTCGCCCTCCTTTCAGAGGCGAGCCCTGATGCCGGACATCACGGCCTCCGTGGGCCTGAGCTCCGATGACTTCCGGACCTCCGCCCCCACAGCTGGGCCAAGCTCCGATGCCAGCCCTCGCCCTCCTTTCAGAGGCGAGCCTTGATGCCGGACCTCACGCCCTCCGTGGGCCTGAGCTCCGATGACTTCCAGACCTCCGCCCCCACAGCTGGGCCGAGCTCCGAGGCCAGCCCTCGCCCTCCTTTCAGAGGCGAGCCCTGATGCCGGACCTCACGCCCTCCGTGGGCCTGAGCTCCGATGACTTCCGGACCTCCGCCCCCACAGCTGGGCCGAGCTCCGAAGCCAGCCCTCGTCCTCCTTTCTGAGGCGAGCCCTGATGCCGGACCTCACGCCCTCCGTGGGCCTGAGCTTCGATGACTTCCGGACCTCCGCCCCCACAGCTGGGCCGAGCTCCGAGGCCAGCCCTCGCCCTCCTTTCAGAGGCGAGCCTTGATGCCGGATATCACGACCTCCGTGGGCCTGAGCTCCGATGACTTCCGGACCTCCGCCCCCACAGCTGGGCCAAGCTCCGATGCCATCCCTCGCCCTCCTTTCAGAGGCGAGCCCTGATGCCGGACCTCACGCCCTCCGTGGGCCTGAGCTCTGATGACTTCCGGACCTCCGCCCCCACAACAGGGTTGAGCTCCGATGCCAGGGTTCACCCTCTCCTCAGAAGCTGAACTCCGAAGCCGTCGAGACCCTATCAGCACAGGGAATACTCAAGACACGGAAGTGCGCGGAAAGAAGAAGGCCCCACCCCGGGATCGTTACCTCCCTCGAGGTGGGCCCGGGGGCCACTGTCGGTACCCTCAATACCGGGTACCCCCGCGCACAGGGTGAAACCGCCTAAGGACCTCGCCCCTTCCGCAGGGCGAGCTCCGAAAGCACCACGTGTCCGGCAGGGCCGGAGCTCTCCTCACCTCAGAGGATAGCTCTGGGCCTGCCACGTGGCCTAGAAGGCCGGACCTCGTCCCCTCCGCCGGGGCGAGCCCCGAAGGAGCCACGTGTCCAGTAGGGTCAGAGCTTCCCTCCCCTCGGAGGATAGCTTCGGGCCTGCCACGTGGCCTAGAAGGCTAGACCTCGCCCCCTCCGCGGGGGTGAGCTCCGAAGGCGCCATGTGTCCAGTGGGGCCGGACCTCCCTATCCTCAGAGGAGAGCTCCGGACCCTCCACGTGGCCAACTGAGCCGGACATCCCCCCTCCACGGGGAGAGCTCCATAGGCTCCACGTGTCCTGCGAGGCCGGACCTCCCTCTCCTCAGAGGAGAGCTTCGGGCCCGCCACGTGGCCAGCAGCAGCCGGACCTCCCCCCTCCGCGGGGAGAGCTTCGAAGGCTCCACGTGTCCCGCAGGGCCGGACCTCCCTCTCCTCAGAGGAGAGCTCCGGGCCCGCCACGTGGCCAGTGGAGCAACGCTGCCCGCCCGGCATGAAAGGCAGCAGGAGTAAAGGCACACCATGCCTTTACCGTACAAGGCATTCAAGACCCGCGCCTTCTCAAGATGAAGAGGCGCGGCGCACGCCTGTCAGGAGGCGCTGTGACCAGTCACGGTCAAGACAGGCGTACAGTGTCTGAACCTGCAGACCATTGAAGGCAGCGACAAGACATGGACAAGACGTGCCCTGCCGCCCCTGCCATCACCAACGGCTACACCTAGCCTACGGCATGGACAGGGTGGCAGGACGACCACCTCAAAGCCAGCGCCAAGACTATGTAGCTGGTAGGAAATCACCCCGGGGCCACTTGTCGGGTCCCCGGGGCCCACCTTGTAAGCCGCCCAAGCCTTGGACTATAAAAGGCTCGGGTAGGCAACGTTAGCAAGGGTTCGAACACTGTGAACTCGCACTCTAGACACCACTCACCCTCAAGCTCAGGACTCCGGTTCTGAGCAGCAAGCAATACAACGAGCACCTCTGCTCACCGTGGACGTAGGGTTTTACGCTCCGGCGGCCCGAACCACGTAAAACTCCCCGTGTCAAGCTTCCCCCTCACTCGTCCCTAACGCTGAAGCTCTCCGCAAGTGTCTAGCCCCTCCGAAAAAGATCCTCCGCGGGCTGCCCAGAGCAGGTCCGGGGGAAGTGTCGACTACACATTTCGACAGTCACCGAAGCGCGCACTCCCACGAACATCTCGCAGAAGTGCGCGAAGACGGCGGCCATCGCGAAGGAGTTGGGGGAGAGGTGATGAAGCTTGAGACCGTACGTCTCCAGCAGCGTCACGAAGAAGGAAGAAATTGGCGGGACGAACCCCGCCAAGGCGTAGGCAGTGAAGAAAACAATCTCCCCCCTATTTAGACACAAGGGGAGAGATCCTCGCCGGAGCCAGCGCTTCTGCTCCTCCGCATGCCAGCCCAGCAGCTTGCGTACTACCCCGAGCTCGGCCGACCGGGCGAGACGCGGCGGAGTCAGGTTGGAAGCCATGGGCGACGGAGGCGCAAGAACTTAGGGGCTGAGAAGGCTTGAGCGCTCAGAGGACTCTGGAGGGCTCAGGCGTGGGGAAGTGCGAAGGGAAGCCTGCAATGCAGATGAGATCCCCTTTTAAACTTCCCATACGCGATTCAAAGCGATTCGAAACTCTTCGAATACGCTGCTTGGGACAACCGCTTTAGCTTCAAGCCCTGGAGTCAATGACAAGTAGGCCCAGGCCGTCCTACAGAAGCGGTGGACCGGGTTATCAGCCCCCAGGCGGAGAACCCGGCGGTTCCTGACAAGACGCTGCGACGTGCGCTGTGACGTGCAGTAATGGAAGCCTTGGGAACCGCCGCAGTAAAAGCAACCATCAAGCAGGGCTCACGCCCCCACGATCCCACGACTGTTCGTGCTCCAGCAACGGTCAATGCGGGACTTCGAGAAGGTGCGCGAAATAGAAGAGACGGGGGCCCCACCTCGGGCTCGTTATCTCCCCCAAGATGGGCCCAGGGGCCATTGTCGGTACCATCAATATGGGGTACTCCCGCGCACAGGAAAAATCACCTAAGGACTTTGCCCCTTCCGCAGGGGCAAGCTCCAAAAGCCCCACGTGTCCTGCGGGGCCGGACCTCCTTCTCCTCAGAGGAGGGCTCCGAGCCCGCCACGTGGCCGGCAGAGCCGGACCTCCCTTCTCCGTAGGGAGAGCTTCGAAGGCTCCACGTGTCCAGCGGGGCAGGACCTCCCTCTCCTCAGAGGAGAGCTCCGGGCCCGCCACGTGGTCAGCAGAGCCGGACCTCCCCCCTCCGCGGGGAGAGCTCCGAAGGCTCCATGTGTCCAGCGGGGCCGGACCTCCCTCTCGTCAGAAGAGAGCTCCGGGCCTGCCACGTGGCCAGCAGAGCCGGACCTCCCCCCTCCGCGGGGAGAGCTCCGAAGGCTCCATGTGTCTCCGGGCCCGCCACGTGGCCAGCAGAGCCGCGCTGCCCGCCCCCGCGCGGTAGGCAGCAAGAGTAAAGACGCGCCATACCTTGCCCGTACAAGGTATTCAAGACCCGCGCCTTCCCAAGGCACGGAGACGCGGAGCAGGGCATATGGCTGGGGCATATGCTGCGTGGCGTATGCCTGGGGCAGAGATCGCGTGGCGAACGTCTGCGGCTCAGGCTGGGTCGAGGCGGTTGATATGCTTTCACCTGCCTCTTGGTTGCGACGCCTTTCTCGCCGTCGCTCGATGACCACTCGGGCATCCTTGCCTAGGTGGCGTCGTTCCAGCTCCGACCTCAGGTCCGCCCATGGGAGCCTGGTGGAGCGGGAGTCTGCCGTCTGCCCGTCAACCGTTGGTGTGCGCGTCAGCGACATAGTTGGTTAACTGGGACGTCGTCCCCGCCGAAGTTGAGGGTTGGCGGCGGCGAGGACGAGACGGTCTACGTCGCGAATCCACTGCTGGGTCGCTGACTAAGGCGCGTCCCCAGCAGGTGGATTGCGCAGTAGCGCTCGTGCTGCGGCTAGTGCACTCCCGTGGGAGACACTCAGCCCTACAGTGGATCTTGGGCTTGCTGGAGTCGGCGCTGCCGGAGTCGGCTGTTGGCTTTCAGCTTGCACAGACACACTCCGTCCTGAGTGTGTCGAGACGTAGTCCCCGCTGGTCACCGTTCGTTGTGAATGTGGGCGGGGAGAGCTTGCCACTGAAGGAAGCTTCGTCATATTCGTCGGCGAAAGCTCGTCGCGCAAGGGAAAAGCCCCTACCTGGTGCGCCAAATGTCGAAGTGTGTAGCCGACACTTCCCCCGGCCCTGCTCTGGGCAGCCCGCGGAGGTTCTTTTTTCGGAGGGGCTAATCACTCACGGAGAGCTTACGCGTTAGGGACGATGGAGGGAGAAGCTTGACACAGGGATTTTTACGTGGTTCAGGCCGCCGGAGCGTAATACCCTACGTCCACGGTGAGCAGAGATGCTCGTTGTATTGCTTGGTGCTCAGGAGCGAACCCTGCGTGAGAGTGTAAAATGTCAAACCCTTGCTAACGTTGCCTACCCGAGCCTTTTATAGTCCAAGGCTCGAGCGGCTTACAAGGTGGACCCGGGACCCGACAGGTGGTCCGGGGAGATTGCCTGCCATCTACCGTATCCGCAGTTACGCCGACAGTTATCTCTGGCGAGGGCTTCAAAGTCTTCGTTCTGTCGCCCTGCCCATGCCGCAAGCTAGTCGTAGTGGTTGGCGGGGGCGACCGGGGATGTCGTGTTACTGTGTTTATTGGCGTGCAGCCTCTGACGCGGCGCGCCAGTCTTCACTGCGATGTGATTGGGCGCAACCGCACCTGACAGAGGCGTGCTCCGCGTCTCCACGCCTTGGGAAGGCGTGGGTCTTGAATACCTTGTACGGGCAAGGTATGGCGCGTCTTTACTCTTGCTGCCTACCGCGCGGGGGCAGTCAGCGCTGCTCTGCTGGCCACGTGGCGTCCCGGAGCTCTCCTCTGAGGAGAGGGAGGTCCGGCCCCGCTGGACACGTGGAGCCTTCGGAGCTCTCCCCGCGGAGGGGGGAGGTCCGGCTCCGCTGGCCACGTGGCGGGCCCGGAGCTCTCCTTTGAGGAGAGGGAGGTCCGGCCCCGCTGGACACGTGGAGCCTTCGGAGCTCTCCCCGCGGAGGGGGGAGGTCCGGCTCTGCTGACCACGTGGCGAGCCCGGAGCTCTCCTCTGAGGAGAGGGAGGTCCGGCCCCGCTGGACACGTGGAGCCTTCGGAGCT
Source organism: Neostapfia colusana (assembly GCA_030760725.1). Classification (NCBI taxonomy): domain Eukaryota; kingdom Viridiplantae; phylum Streptophyta; class Magnoliopsida; order Poales; family Poaceae; genus Neostapfia; species Neostapfia colusana. The sequence goes on along the minus strand of JASWHV010000005.1, from coordinate 99,631,989 downwards.
CTCCCCGCGGAGGGGGGAGGTCCGGCTCTGCTGGCCACGTGGCGGGCCCGGAGCTCTCCTCTGAGGAGAGGGAGGCCCGGCCCCGCTAGACACGTGAAGCCTCCGGAGCTCTCCCCGCAGAGGGGGAAGGTTCGGCTTAGTTGGCCACGTGGCGGGCCTGGAGCTTACCTCTGAGGAGAGGGATGTTCGGCCCCGCTGGAAACGTGGCGCCTTCGGAGCTCTCCCCGCGGAGAAGGGCGAGGTCCTTAGGCAGTTTCGCCTGTGCGCGGGGGTACCCCATATTGAGGGTACCGACACGTGTCATACCTTGTCCGTACAAGGTATTCAAGACCCGCGCCTTCCCAAGACGCGGAGCACGCCGCTGTCAGGTGCCGTTGTGCCCAGTCACATCGCAGTGAAGACTGGCACGCCGCGTCAGAAGCTCTACACTAATAGACACAGCGACAAGACATCCCCTGCCGCCCCTGCCATTATCAACCACTGCGCCTAGCTTGCGGCGTGGGCAGGGCGGCAAGACGAAGAATCAAAAGCCCTCGCCAGAGACAACTACCGGCGTAACTGCAGGATACGGTAGATGACAGGCAATCTCCCCGGGACCACCTGTCGGGTCCCGGGCCCACCTTGTAAGCCACCCGAGCCTTGGACTATAAAAGGCTCGGGTAGGCAACGTTACAAGGGGTTCGACATTTTGCTAAACTCCCACTAGGGCCAAGGGTTCGCGCTCACGCGAGTTAGCACCCTGATTCAGCATTCTAGCACTCAGCTCATCCTCAAGCAATACAACGAGCGCATCTGCTCACCGTGGACGTAGGGTTTTATGGTCCGGCGGCCTGAACCACGTAAAAAACCCCTGTGTTCATCCTTTTCATTCGTTCAACTACGCTTAAGCTCTCCGCGGGAGACTAGCCCCTTTTAAAAAGAACCTCCGCGGGCTGCCCAGTGCAGGTTCGGGGGAAGTGTCGACAGCTACACTTCGACAGGAGGAGTGGAGAGCAAGAGAGGCAAAGGCTGGAGAAAAACTTCTTTTGACAAGGGAGGAATGGAAAGCTCAAGATGGTGATTAAAAGAAGAAAAAGAAGAAAATTGACAAATCGAAGATTCAATGTTTCAATTTTCAAAACCTTGGACACTTTGCCAAAGAATGCTCTAAGAACAAAAAGAAAGATGAGATGGCGCTTCTTGCGTCAGAAGGAACTTTATTTTGATGAGGTGTGCTCGAGATGAAGGTGTGACCATCTTGAGTGTGTGTGATCAGAATGAAGATGCACCTATTCCAAGATCATGTGCAGGATGAAGATGAGTCCATCCTGAGGTTGAAGATGGGTCCAACCTGAATTTGTGCACAAGATGACGATATGACCATCCTGGGGATGAAGACGTGCCCATCCAAATATTTAGAGCCAAGATGAAGATGTGACTATCTCGAACGAGTGATCGGAGTGAAGATGCGCCCATTCTGAGGTCAAGCGTGGGATGATGTGTTCATCTTAGAGATGATGTATTCATCTCATGGTTGTGCAGGGTGACGTGTTCATCCAGGGGTTGTAGTTATGTCCATCCTAAAAGTGTGTAGGGTGAAAGTGTGTCTCCATCCTAATAGTGTGAGTGTGATCTAGAAAAAAGAGATTAGGGGTGATTGTTAGTAATAATCCCGTTTTTCTAAGAGTAATTAGAGTTAGAGATAGAATCCAAGTCTATCTCTATTTAGAGTAGGAGTCTAGGCCCTAGGGGTATTATTAGATTAGGACACTATGTATTTGAGGCTATATATATATATATATATATATATATATATATATATATGGCCACTGAAATTGAGATAAATCAACAGAAAAGAGATGAGGAAATTCAGAAATTAACTAGCCGGATTTACAACAGATTTGATGTATTTGTTAACATGTACACCATGTCTGTTAGATGTCTAGCTGCCTGACTGATTTGCCGTTGTTCACTATTTTGTTATATATAAAGGACGCCAAAACAAGAACAATCATGTTCCACCTTATTTTTTCTTGCAGTTTGTAGGTTGCATGACTACCCAAGTAACAAGGCCAAATCAACAGTCTTTGTTTGTTTACTTCATTTTTTCTTTTTATAAGATGTTTCTATGTGTACTACTGAACAGATGAATCTAGTTGATACACCTGGAACAAATGTTATCCTTCAGAGGCAGCAACAACTCACCGAAGAATATGTTCCGCGTGCTGATTTAATACTTTTTGTCCTATCATCGGATAGACCACTAAGCGATAGTGAGGTAATGATTGTGTTTGTTTTATTATTCCTGATGCTTACTCAGTTACCTATTTGATATTATGATTGGTGTCAGTGTAGAAAGCTAATGATACAATAAATATAATTGATTTGACCCAGTAATGTGTTGGAAATATCAACTCTTTCCAAAGAGCAGACTATGAATTGGGACGTATTTGTGGTTGTTGGGTTGATGTATCGCTGTGAGATGGATAGCCTGGAACATTTCACAACTTCAGATTGCAATTCTGTGCCAGTTTGGAAGCCAGCTTGGAAGTGGATTTTTTGTAAAGTTATTTATTAAATTAAACGAATTAAGGAAAGAAGGTTGCTGGGCTGGACTAGTGGTTGAGTACCTAGGTTCGATGAAGGGTTTCTTGCCTAACCTTTTAGTTTCTGCCACACTTAACCACACCACCTTAGCCCTATAACTGTCATGCCGCAGTCCCTACATTATTACAAACTTCGGCTCAATTGTGGCAGATGATTTCCCTCAGTACAGAGTGTGGCTATGCACACCTGACCTAAAGTACGTTTCTCAAAGTCACAGCTAATTAAATGCTTAATTTTTTTTCTTCCAGTCTCTTTATGCAAGTAATACTAATGTTGTTTTTTAGATGAGCAATCTTCTAACATCCTTTTGTAATTGATACATACTGGTAACATTTAGTTAACCATTATTAGTTTGCATAGTTTATTTTTTTGTTGTGTCAAGCTCTCAAGGCTTCTCACTGACCATGGGCTACGTTTGCTGTATTCACGCAAATGCTCAAATCACAATGTCTTTTTGTGAATATTTCGTATAGAGTTGACAAGACCCACATGGGTCGGACCCTTCCCTGGACTCTGCGCAAGCAGGAGCTACATGAACCGGGCTGCCATTTCCTTTTTTTCGTATATTGTTGATCTACTATTTATTTTTGTCTATATTTTATGTAACTTCTTTATACAATTTCTTATGGCTTACATATTTCATTGAATCTAGTCTTTTTATGCATTCCTGGCTAAATAACTTTTCTTGACAATTATCTTGGAGTTTGGACTTTGTGGGATGTACTGTCTTTCTATTTTATAGTAGAGCTAAACTTTGTTTCTCATAATATCTAGGTAGGATTTCTTCAATATGTCCAGCAGTGGAAGAAGAAAGTCGTGTTTGTTCTAAACAAATTGGACCTGTATCGGAATAACAGTGAGGTCTGATATGGCATCATTTACCGTTCAAAATCCCAGCAAGATTATTCTTTCCTACTAGTAGTTTGCTAATTGCTTGTCTTATTTTTTTCCATCCAATGATTGTAGCTTGAAGAAGCTACTGCATTTGTCATGCAAAATGCTCGGAAATTACTTAAGACAGAGGATGTAACACTGTTCCCTTTATCTTCACGCTCTGCTCTTGAAGTCAAACTTGCGTATTCGAAAAACAGCGGTGGAAAGCATTACGGGGATGCTATGTTTAGTGATCCAAGATGGAAAAGCAGCAAATTTCATGAAATTGAGCATTACCTACTGAGCTTCTTAGATGGATCAACAGAAAATGGAAAGGAAAGGGTTCGGCTGAAACTTGAAACACCAATAGGAATTGCAGATCGTTTGCTAACTTCATGTCAGCGACTTGTGAAACTAGAATATGAAAAGGCTGTTGAGGACTTAACATCCATCAAGGATCTCATTTTAGATGCAAACAATTATGCTGTGAAGCTAGAGGCTGAGAGCAGATCTTGGCAGAAGCGAATTTCATCTCTTGTAGGTGTCTCAAATATGTCTTATTCTTTTGCTCCCTAATTGAATTGAATTTTATATACTCATCGATTTAGAATATGATGCATTTTCTCCTGATTTTAGTGCAAAATATCAGCCCCATGCAAAATACTGATGATTTTCCTGCCTTTTATCGTTTATTTTCTTTTACCAAAAAGGTCTATGATAAACACAGTATCCGTGTCATTTGCTAGCATTGATGTAGATATGTAATCATTTTCTTATACGGTTCCCTTTAACTGTCGGCCTCCTTAGTCTACATATTTAGTTATTTACCACGTCTTTTACTTCACATAGATACATTATATCTTACCTAACATTTACATAGGTGAGAGCTATATTGTGCAATATGCACTTATTTGTCCCTGCTGATTGATTACATGCATATGCTTTCTTTCATCACGTAGATTGGGAGAGCAAAAAGCCGAGCTGTGACACTTATGGAATCTACACTTCAGCTGTCAAATATTGATCTTATTTTTACATACATGATTAAAGGAGAAAAAGACACTTCTGCAAAAGCCACATTTGTTCAAAATGATATTCTCGTCCCAGCGCTTGAAGATGCAGTGGTATATTATTTACTAATGGTCGTGTTCTATAAGTATTTTAACTCGTATCATATTCTGATCCGCTCTAGCCGACCCCAACATGCTTGGGATAAAGGATTGGATGTTGTTGTTGTTGTATCATATTCTGATCCGCATATGCTTTACATGCATAGGTTCAGGTCTGATTATTTTTTCTCTAAATTTGCTACGAATGATGCATAGAATAGTAAAGATACCCATATTCTTTCTACAAATTTTGCGGATACAGAAAAAGATATCAATAAAATTTCTGAATGCTGGAGGGTGAGCAACCCTTTGCGAACTTTATGCTTCTCAGGCAGCTAATGTGTTACCGGTGCTAACGGGCTTGGTGAATGCTCAAAGTTTTCGAAAAAGTGTCGGGGGACTGAACAGAAGAAAATTGGTTGTTGGCAGTTCTTTTTTGTTTTCTAATAAATGGGGAAAACATTTTAAGTTTCTGCATAATTAGAGGAATAATTGTGGCTGCATTGGATGATTAGAATAATGAGGGTACAGGGATGATTATATAGAGGGATTAGGTGAAGGGAAAAGACTAAACTACCCCTAACCCTAATCCCTCACTAATGACTAATATGCCCCTGTGACACACACAATTACAATGTCTAACACCCTCCCGCAGTCACAACATCTAGCCACTGCAGATGCTGAGACTGGACCGAAACTCGGAGAACAGCGACGACGGGAGGCCCTTCGTGAAGATGTCGGCGAACTGCGTCGTCGTCGGGACATGGTGTACCCGAACCTCGCCGCGTGCAACCCGCTCACGAACAAAGTGGAGGTCGATCTCCACATGCTTTGTGCGCTGATGCTGGACCGGGTTGGTTGAGAGGTACACGGCGCTGACGTTGTCGCAGTAGATTAGTGTGCTCCTGGCGACGGGAGTGTGGAACTCCTGAAGCAGCTGTTGAAGCTAGGAGGCCTTAACCACGCCGTTAGCCACGACACGATACTCCGCCTCAGCACTCGAGCGCGGCACCACGGGCTGTCGCTTCGAGGACCAGGAGACGAGGTTACCGCCCAGGAAGACGGCGTACCCAGAAGTAGAACGTCGTGTGTCCGGGCAGCCTGCCCAGTTAGCGTCAGTGTACACGACCAGCTCGGAGGCCGCGTCTCGTCGGAGGAGGCCGTAGTCGAGGGTACCTCGTAGGTACCGAAGAATCCGCTTCACAGCGGTGAGGTGCGGCTCCCTCGGGTCATGCATGTGGAGGCACACCTACTGAACTGCATACGAGATATCCGGCCTGGTGAAGGTAAGATACTGAAGAGCACTTGCAAGACTCCTGTAAGCAGTGGGGTCAGAGACGGGTGTCCCGTCGGTAGCGGAGAGCTTCGCCTGAGTATCCACTGGAGTGGAGCACGGCTTGCACTCAGCCATGCTCGCTCACTGGAGGATATCCAGGCAGTACTGTCGCTGGTGAAGGAATAAGCCGACTGGTCGGTCCTCGACCGCAATACCCAGGAAGTGGTGGAGACGACCCAGGTCCTTCATAGCGAACTCCTGCTGTAAAGCAGAAATGGTGCGCCGAATCAAGGCCAGACTAGACGCTGTTAGTACAATATCATCGACGTACAGTAGAAGGTAAGCAGTGTCACTGCCACGTCGATAGACAAACAGCGAAGTGTCCGACTTAGCTTCGACGAACCCCTGTGAGACCAAGAAGGAGGCGAACCGGCTATACTAGGCTTGCGGTGCCTGCTTCAGTCCGTACAGGGATTTGTTCAGCTTACATACCATGTCTCCGTGAGCTGAATCAACCAATCCTGCTGGCTGACTGCAGTACACCATCTCGGTCAGTGTACCATGGAGGAAGGCATTCTTGACGTCCAACTGGTGGACAGGCCAAGAACGCGAGAGAGCCAGCGACAGAACGGTACAAACCGTCACCGGCTTCACCACCGGGCTGAAGGTCTCGTCGTAGTCGACTCCAGGGCGCTGAGTGAAACCCCGGAGTACCGACCGAGCGTTGTACCTCTCCAAGGTACCGTCCGCCTTCTTCTTGTGCGTGAACACCCAGTTGCCCGTGACACCATTGCCACGACCGGGACGGGGAACCAGGTCCCAGGTCCGGTTGGCAAGCAGGGCCTCATACTCTTCCTCCATAGCGCGGCGCCAGTGAGGGTCGGCGAGGGCGCTACGCACGGAAGTAGGTATGGGTGAGATCAAAGAAGAGTCGGTCGGTGGAGATGTCGTCGACGAGAAGGCAGCTCCGGCGAAGCGCTCAACTGGCCGAAGACTCCTGGACGCACGTCGAGTCACCATCGGGTGGACGTGACCAGGATCCCTGTGGAGAAGAGGAGGGTTGTACACCGGGCGCTCGGGTACAACAACCTTCTCTCGTCGTGGCTAGACGAGAGTGGGTCTCGGGGCCGCGATATTAGTAGTTGAATTCTTACTCTCATTGGAAGAGAGGATGACACTAGGAGTTGGGGCAATTTTCTTGTCTATTTCTCATACAATGCCATACCAACCCAAGGGGTTGAGGCTACATATTTATAGCTGCCATGGCAGCCAAGCATATGCCACAAAGATGCTAGTCTAAGATGCTTAGATGCTGTCCTAATATGCTGTCCTTGGCTGACACTAAGATGCTGTCCTAGTGTCCTTAATATGCTGTCCTAATTGGGGCCACAAAGGCCAAAGGACTAGAGTACAACAAGGACCAAGCACCAAGGACTAAAGTGCAACAAACTAAAGGACTAGGGTACAAGGGACTAGGGGACCAAAGACCAAAGGACTACAAGACTTATTCCAGCATTCTCCCCTTAAGTCTTGTACGTCGTCTTCTGAGAGGGTTGGACCATCCCGATCTTGGTGCGAAGTTCAATGAACTTGAGCCTCCCAAGGGGCTTCGTGAGCAGGTCCGCAAGCTGGTCATTGGTGTTGATGTAATTCGCCTTGATGCTCCCTTCCTCCAAGCATTTTCGGATGAAGTGGTACCTCACCCGGATGTGCTTGTGCTGGAATAAGTCTTGTAGTCCTTTGGTCTTTGGTCCCCTAGTCCCTTGTACCCTAGTCCTTTAGTTTGTTGCACTTTAGTCCTTGGTCTTTGTTGCACTCTAGTCCTTTGGTCTTTGTGGCCCCAATTAGGACAGCATCTAAGGACACTAGGACAGCATATTAAGGACACTAGGACAGCATCTTAGTGTCAGCCATGGACAGCATATTAGGACAACATCTAAGCATCTTAGACTAGCATCTTTGTGGCATATGCTTGGCTGCCATGGCAGCTATAAATATGTAGCCTCAACCCCTTGGGTTGGCATGGCATTGTGTGAGAAATAGACAAGAAAATTGCCCCAACTCCTAGTGTCATCCTCTCTTCCAATGAGAGTGAGAATTCAACTACTAACATTTGGTATCAGAGCCGTTCTATCCTGCAGCTTAAACATCTCTTGCTCATCCCCTTCCCGCACCTCTCTTTGTCCGCAACCGGCAGCAGGAACACCGGCTGTTCCAGCTCATTCCTCTCCTGCACAGACAAGCAGCAGCTTGTCTTCCACACACAACAGTCCTTCCCCACTAGTGCGCCATGTCCGACGGACAGTCTCAACGCTCGGTCGCCTCGAGCGCGCGACAGACGGAGGTCGCCGCGGCAGAGGAGCGCGAGCGAGCGGCGGCAGAGACTGCGGCGACGGCGGCAATGGCGGCAAGGTTGGCGGCGGCGGAACTTGCAGCAGCGAGGGCGGAAGTGGAAGCAGCGGCGGCGGCGGCTGTAGCGCGTGCGGCGGCAGCGGAGCTGGAGGCTCTGCGCGGCAGTAGCTCCAGCAGCTCTATCGACGGCGGCGTCGACGATGAGCTCAGGCCGGTGAGGGAGGCGGCGCGAGCACGAGAGGTGCAGCGAGCAGCCGCGCGCCCCCATGGGCGCGACAGCCGCAGCCCAGACGGGCGCGGACGCGCCGGTGGCGCTTCCGACGGCGGCTGCTGGGTCGACGGAGAACGCGACCATTACAAACGGCGCGGTTCTCCCTCCCCGAACAGGTACCATGGACACCACGGGGTCCAGGCCATTGTCAGGGACGTCGGTCCCGGCGGTGGGTGGCCTACCCTCACCAAGACCAACTACGTCGAGTGGGCCGCGGTGATGAGGGTACGGCTCCAGGTGCGACACATGTGGGAAGCAGTTCAGTACGGCGACGTCGACTACTACGAGGATCGACGGACGTTGGATGCCCTCATTGCTGCAGTCCCGCCCGAGATGCAGTTCTCGCTTTCCAAGAAGCGGACTGCTAAGGAGGCATGGGATGCCATCGCTGCAGCACGCATCGGCAGCGACCGCGCCCGCAAGTCCACACTGCAGGCGCTTCGCAAGGAGTGGGAGAACCTGGCCTTTAAGCCAGGTGAGGACGTTGATGACTTTGCTCTCCGTCTCAACACTTTGTTGCAGAAGTTGGTGCAGTTCGGCGACGACACCTACAACGAAGAGAGAGCTGTCGAGAAGCTCCTTCGATGCATCCCCGAGAAGTACAAGCAGATCGCTCGCTCGATCGAGTCTCTGTTGGACCTCTCCACGATGTCGATCGAAGAGGCGATAGGTCGCCTCAAGGTCGTCGACAACGACGAACCACAACCTCTCTCGGGGCCTATCACCATTGGCGGGAAGCTTCACCTCACTCGCGAGCAGTGGGAGGCTGGCCAGGGTGACCGGAAGAAGGGGGAGTCCTCTTCCTCGACAGGCGGCCGCAAGCGCGGCAAGTCGCGCAAGGGGCGCGGAGGTACCCAGGCCGGGGCACGCGGACGTACCGAGGGTGGCGCCCGCGGAGGCGCCCAGGGCGGCACCGTCGGCAACCACAAGCCGACACTAGACGACACCTGCCACAACTGTGGCAAGCTTGGTCATTGGGCCAGGGAGTGTCGACAGCCACGACGTGGTCAGGCCCACGTGGCACAAGTGGAGAAGGAGGCCCACGTGGCACAGGTAGAGGAGGAGCCAGCTTTGCTTCTGGCACACGGAAGCATCAAGCCACCTCTAGTGGCATCGACCGCAGCGGCTCTCCTTCATCTTGATGAGCCAAAAGCACACGCTTTCCTCGGCGACGGCTCCAGCAACGACAAGACTGACGGGTGGTGCCTCGACACCGGCGCCACCCATCACATGACCGGTCGACGGGAGTTCTTCGTTGAGCTTGACTCCAATGTCCGAGGCTCTGTCAAGTTTGGTGACGCCTCCGGCGTGGAGATCAAGGGTGTTGGCTCCGTCATCCTCACCGCCGAGTCTGGTGAGCACAGGCTGCTCGTCGGAGTCTACTACATCCCCGCGTTGAGAAACTCCATCATCAGCTTGGGACAGTTGGATGAGAACGGTTCGCGCGTGGAGATTAATGACGGAGTCATGAGGATTTGGGATCGCCATCGTCGCCTTCTTGCCAAGGTAACTAGAGGCACCAATCGACTCTATGTCCTTCACGTGCAGGTAGCACAACCTGTCTGCCTTGCCACTCGTCGGGACGACGAGGCATGGCAGTGGCACGAGCGCTTTGGGCATCTTCACTTCGAGGCCCTAAAGCAGCTCAGTGCCAAGGAGATGGTGCGAGGCATGCCATGCCTTGACCACGTGGAGCAGCTCTGCGACGTCTGCGTAGTGACGAAGCAGAGGCGGCTTCCTTTTCCCCAGCAGTCGAGCTTTCGAGCTAAGGAACGGCTCGAGCTCGTTCACGGGGACTTGTGTGGCCCGGTGACACCAGCTACACCAGGAGGACGACGCTACTTCCTGCTGCTCGTCGACGACCTCTCCCGCTACATGTGGGTCGTGGTCCTTGGCAGCAAGGGAGAGGCTGCGAACGCCATCAGGCGCGCGCAGGCCATTGCGGAGGCGGAGTGCGGCCGCAAGCTGCGTGTGCTACGCACCGACAACGGCGGCGAATTCACGGCGGCTGAATTCGCGTCGTATTGCGCGGATGAGGGTGTTCAGCGCCACTACTCCGCTCCCTACAGCCCGCATCAGAACGGCGTCGTCGAGCGGCGCAACCAGACGGTTGTGGGGATGGCTCGGGCCCTCCTCAAGCAGAGGGGAATGCCGGCTATCTTCTGGGGAGAGGCGGTGGTGACAGCTGTCTACATCCTCAACCGCTCGCCCACCAAGGCTCTCAACGGCAGGACGCCGTACGAGGCTTGGTATGGGCGCAAGCCGGCGGTCTCTCATCTACGGGTCTTCGGCTGCCTCGCGTTTGCCAAGGAGCTTGGCCACATCAGCAAGCTCGACGACAAGAGCACTCCGGGGGTGTTCATCGGCTACGCGGAGGGCTCCAAGGCCTACCGCATTCTCGACCCAGAGACACAGCGTGTGCGCACGACGCGCGACGTTGTGTTCAACGAAGGGCGAGGATGGGCATGGGACAAGGCGGTGGACGACGGTTCGACCTCGACGCACGACGACTTCATCGTCGACTACGTCCACTTCAAGGGAGTTGGGGGAGTAGGCAACTCTTCTCCATCGAGCGTGTCTACCCCAACCCCCGACCGTCCACCTCCACCTCAGCCGGCGACCCCACGCACTCCAGCACCGACGGCCACTCCTCCGGGCACACCCACTCCATCCCCAGCTCGTGTCGAGCACGACCCAGTGGAGTTTGTTACTCCGCTCTCCCACGACGAGGAGCGCCTCGACGGGTGCTACGACGGCGAGCCGTTGCGGTATCGCAAGATGGAGAACATTCTCGGCAACCAGCCGGTGCCGGGACTGGCCCCTCACGATCTGGATGATCAAGATCTGGAGGCGCAGTTGCACCTTGCGTGCGATGACGGCGAGCCTCGGTCTTTTGCGGAGGCCGAGAAACACGCGGCATGGCGTGTTGCGATGCAGTCGGAGATGGACGCGGTTGAGACGAACCGCACTTGGGAGCTTGCTGATCTCCCTCGCGGTCACCGTGCGATCACCCTTAAGTGGGTGTTCAAGTTGAAGAGGGATGAAGCCGGTGCCATCGTCAAGCACAAGGCTCGCTTGGTGGCACGCGGCTTCGTACAGCAGGAGGGGATCGACTTCGACGATGCTTTTGCCCCCGTGGCACGGATGGAATCCGTGCGACTCCTTCTTGCACTTGCTGCCCAAGAAGGCTGGCGTGTCCAGCACATGGATGTCAAGTCGGCGTTCCTCAACGGCGACTTGAAGGAGGAGGTCTATGTACACCAGCCGCCGGGGTTTGTGGTCCCTGGCAAGGAGGGCAAGGTGTTGCGCCTGCGCAAGGCCCTCTATGGCTTGCGTCAGGCACCAAGGGCGTGGAATGCCAAGTTGGATTCCACGCTCAAGAGGATGGGCTTCGGGCAATGCCCGCACGCGGCAGCCATCTACCGGCGAGGCAATGGAGGAAACACCCTACTGGTGGGTGTCTACGTCGACGACTTGGTGATCACCGGCACCAAGGATGCGGAGGTGGCAGCGTTCAAGGAAGAGATGAAAGCCACCTTCCAGATGAGTGACCTGGGATCTCTCTCCTTCTACCTTGGGATTGAGGTGCACCAGGCCGACTCCGGGATCACACTTCGACAAACCGCCTACGCCAAGCGCATTGTTGAGCTAGCTGGGCTCACAAACTGCAACCCAGCTCTCACTCCGATGGAGGAGAGGCTGAAGCTGAGTCGTGACAGCACGGCGGAGGAGGTGGACGCTACGCAGTACTGGCGTCTTGTGGGGAGCCTTCGCTACCTCACCCACACACGGCCGGACTTGGCATTCTCCGTCGGCTACGTTAGTCGGTTCCTGCAACGACCGACGACGGATCACCAGCAGGCTGTGAAGAGGATCATCCGCTATGTTGCGGGGACTCTCGATCACGGCCTCCACTACCCGAGGTGTCCTGGGGAGGCACACCTTGTCGGGTACAGCGATAGCGACCACGCCGGCGACATCGACACCAGCAAGAGCACCAGCGGTATCCTCTTCTTCTTCGGCAAGTGCCTCGTTAGCTGGCAGTCGGTCAAGCAACAGGTAGTGGCCCTGTCCAGCTGCGAGGCTGAGTACATAGCGGCCTCCACCGCTTTGACTCAGGCGCTCTGGCTTAGTCGACTGCTTGGTGATCTCCTCAGCAGAGACACTGGAGTGGTCGAACTCAGGGTGGACAACCTGTCCGCTCTGGCCCTGGCAAAGAATCCCGTTTTCCATGAACGGAGCAAGCACATCCGGGTGAGGTACCACTTCATCCGACAATGCTTGGAGGAAGGGAGCATCAAGGCGAACTACATCAACACCAATGACCAGCTTGCGGACCTGCTCACGAAGCCCCTTGGGAGGCTCAAGTTCATTGAACTTCGCACCAAGATCGGGATGGTCCAACCCTCTCAGAAGACGACGTACAAGACTTAGGGGGAGAATGCTGGAATAAGTCTTGTAGTCCTTTGGTCTTTGGTCCCCTAGTCCCTTGTACCCTAGTCCTTTAGTTTGTTGCACTTTAGTCCTTGGTCTTTGTTGCACTCTAGTCCTTTGGTCTTTGTGGCCCCAATTAGGACAGCATCTAAGGACACTAGGACAGCATATTAAGGACACTAGGACAGCATCTTAGTGTCAGCCATGGACAGCATATTAGGACAGCATCTAAGCATCTTAGACTAGCATCTTTGTGGCATATGCTTGGCTGCCATGGCAGCTATAAATATGTAGCCTCAACCCCTTGGGTTGGCATGGCATTGTGTGAGAAATAGACAAGAAAATTGCCCCAACTCCTAGTGTCATCCTCTCTTCCAATGAGAGTGAGAATTCAACTACTAACAGCTTGCTCCGTTCATGGAAAACGGGATTCTTTGCCAGGGCCAGAGCGGACACGTTGTCCACCCTAAGTTCGACCGCTCCAGTGTCTCTGCTGAGGAAATCACCAAGCAGTCGACTAAGCCAGAGCGCCTGAGTCGAAGCGGTGGAGGCCGCTATGTACTCGGCCTCGCAGCTGGACAGGGCCACCACCTGCTGCTTGACCGACTGCCAGCTAACGAGGCACTTGCCGAAGAAGAAGAGGATCCCGCTCGTGCTCTTGCTGGTGTCGATGTCGCCAGCGTGGTCGCTATCGCTGTACCCGACAAGGTGTGCCTCCCCAGGACACCTCGGGTAGTGGAGGCCGTGATCGAGAGTCCCCGCAAGATAGCGGATGATCCTCTTCACAGCCTGCTGGTGACCTGTCGTCGATCGTTGCAGGAACCGACTAACGTAGCCGACGGAGAATGCCAAGTCCGGCCGTGTGTGGGTGAGGTAGCGAAGGCTCCTCACAAGACGCCGGTACTGCGTAGCGTCCACCTCCTCCGCCGTGCTGTCGCGGCTCAGCTTCAGCCTCTCCTCCATCGGAGTGAGAGTTGGGTTGCAGTTTGTGAGCCCAGCTAGCTCAACAATGCGCTTGGCGTAGGCGGTCTGTCGAAGTGTGATCCCGGAGTCAGCCTGGTGCACCTCAATCTGAAGGTAGAAGGAGAGAGATCATAGGTCACTCATCTGGAAGGTGGCTTTCATCTCTTCCTTGAACGCTGCCACCTCTGCATCCTTGGTGCCGGTGATCACCAAGTCGTCCACGTAGACACCCACCAGTAGGGTGTTTCCTCCATTGCCCCGCCGGTAGATGGCCGCCGCGTGCGGACATTGCCCGAAGCCCATCCTCTTGAGCGTGGAATCCAACTTGGCATTCCACGCCCTTGGTGCCTGACGCAAGCCATAAAGGGCCTTGCGCAGGCGCAACACCTTGCCCTCCTTGCTAGGGACCACAAACCCCGGCGGCTGGTGTACGTAGACCTCCTTCAAGTCGCCGTTGAGGAACGCCGACTTGACGTCCATGTGTTGGACACGCCAACCTTCTTGGGCAGCGAGTGCAAGGAGTCGCACGGATTCCATCCGTGCCACGGGGGCAAAAGCATCGTCGAAGTCGATCCCCTCCTGCTGCACGAAGCCGCGTGCCACCAAGCGAGCCTTGTGCTTGACGATGGCGCCGGCTTCATCCCTCTTCAACTTGAACACCCACTTAAGGGTGATCGCACGGTGACCGCGAGGGAGATCAAGCTCCCAAGTGCGGTTCGTCTCAACCGCGTCCATCTCCGACTGCATTGCGGCACACCAATGCCGCGTGTCTCTCAGCCTCCGCGAAAGACCGAGGCTCGCCGTCGTCGCACGCAAGATGCAACTGCGCCTCCTGATCGCGAGGGACTAGTCCCGGCACCGACTGGTCACCGAGAAGGGCTTCCTTGAACGCTGCCACCTCCGCATCCTTGGTGCCAGTGATGACCAAGTCGTCGACGTAGACACCCACCAGTAGGGCATTTCCTCCATTGCCCCGCCGGTAGATGGCCGCCTCATGCGGGCTTTGCTCAAAGCCCATCCCCTTGAGTGTGGAGTCCAACTTGGCATTCCACGCCCTTGGTGCTTGCCGCAAGCCATAGAGGGCCTTGCGCAAGCGCAACACCTTGCCCTCCTTGCTAGTAATCGCAAATCCCGGCGTCTAGTGCACATAGACCTCCTCCTTTAAATCGCCATTAAGAGACGCCGACTTGACGTCCATGTGCTGAACCCGCCAGCCTCCCTAAGCAGCCAACGCAAGGAGAAGTCGCACAGATTCCATCCACGCCACGGGCACGAAGGCATCGTCGAAGTCGATCCCCTCCTGTTGCACGAAACCACGTGCCACTAAGCGAGCCTTGTGCTTGACGATGGCGCCGGCTTCATCCCTCTTCAGCTTGAACACCCACTTAAGGGTGATCGCGCGGTGACCACGAGGGAGCTCAGCAAACTCCCAGGTGCGGTTGTTCTCAACCGCATCCATCTTCGACTGCATCGCGACACGCCATGCCACGTGTCTCTCACCCTCCGCGAAAGACCGAGGCTCATCGTCGTCGCACGCAAGATGCAACTGCGCCTCCAGATCGTGAGGGACTAGTCCCGGCACCGGCTGGTTGCCGAGAAGATCGTGCATCGTACGATATCGCAACGGCTCGCCGTCGTGGTACGTGTCGATGCGCTCCTCGTCGTGGGAGAGCGGAGTAGCGAACTCCACCGAGTTGTGCTCGACACGGGCTGGTGTCGGAGTGGATGTACCCGGAGGGATGGCCGTCGGTGTTGGAGTGCGTGGTGTTGCCGGCTGTGGTGGCGAAGAACTCGTCGCAACCGAGGTCGTGACTGGAGAGCGTGGCGCTGAAGTAGGTGGAGGCTCTGGGACTGGGGTAGACATGCTCGGTGGAGAAGAATTGCCTACTCCCCCAGTTCCCTTGAAGTGGACGTGCTCGACGATGAAGTTGTCGTACGTCGGAGTCGAGCCGTCGTCTACTGCCTTGTCCAATGCCCATCCTCGCCCTTCGTTGAACACTACATCATGTGTCGTGCGCACGCGCTGTGTTCCTGGGTCGAGAATGTGGTAGGCCTTCGAGCCCTCTCCGTAGCCGATGAACACCTCCGGAGTGCTCCTGTCGTCGAGCTTGCTGATGTAGCCAAGCTCCTTGGTGAACGCGAGGCGGCCGAAGACCCGTAGGTGAGAGACTGTTGGCTTGCGCCCATGCCAGGCCTCGTACGGCGTCCTGCCGTTGAGAGCCTTGGTGGGGGGAGCGGTTGAGGATGTAGACCGCCGTCACCACCGCCTCTCCCCAGAAGACAGCCGGCATTCCCCTCTGCTTGAGGAGGGCCCGAGCCATCCCTACAACTGTCTGACTGCGCTGCTCAACGACGCCGTTCTGCACGGGTTGTACGGCGCGGAGTAGTGGCGCTGAACACCCTCATCCGCGCAGTACGACGCGAACTCAGCCCCCGTGAATTTGCTGCCGTTGTCGGTGCGCAGCACGCGCAGCTTGCGGTCGCAATCTGCCTCCGCAGTGGCCTGCGCGCGCCTGATGGCGTGCACAACCTCTCCCTTGCCGCCGAGGACCATCACCCACATGTAGCGGGAGAGGTCGTTGAGAAGCAGCAGGAAGTAACGTTGTCCTCCCGGTGTAGCCGGTGTCACCGGGCCACACAAGTCCCCGTGCAGGAGCTCGAGCTGCTCCTTGGCTCGGAAGCTCGACTGCTGGGGAAAGGGGAACCGCCTCTGCTTTGTTAACACGCAAGCGTCGCAGAACTGCTCCACGTGGTCAAGGCACGGTAGGCCCCATACCATCTCCTTGGCACTGAGCCGCTTCAGAGCCTCGAAGTGAAGGTGCCCAAAGCGCTCGTGCCACTGGCATGCCTCGTCACCCCGACGAGTAGCAAGGCAGAGGGGTTGTGCTACCTGCACGTTAAGGACGTAGAGTCGATTGGTGCCTCTGGTTACCTTGGCAAGAAGGCGACGATAGCGATCCCAAATCCTCATGACTCCATCCTTGATCTCCACGCGTGAACCGTTCTCATCCAACTATCCCAGGCTGATGATAGAGTTCCTCAATGCGGGGATGTAGTCGACTCCGATGAGCAGCCTGTGTTCACTAGACTCGACTGTGAGGATGACGGAGCCGACACCCTTGATCTCCACATCGGAGGCGTACCCAAACTTGACGGAGCCTCGGACATTGGGATCAAACTCAGTGAAGAACTCCCGTCGACCGGTCATGTGATGGGTGGCGTCGGTGTCGAGGCACCACCCGCCAGTCTTGTCGTTGCTGCAGCCGTCACCGATGAAGGCGTGTGCTCTCAGCTCATCGAGGTGGAGGAGAGCCGCTGCGGCCGATGCCACTGGAGGTGGATCGATGCTTGCTTGTGTTAGGAGCAGAGCCAACTCCTCCTCCACCTGTGCGATGTGCGCCTGGCCGTGTCGTGGCTGCCGACACTCCCTGGCGCAATGACCAAGCTTGCCACAGTTATGGCAGGTGTCGTCTCGTGCTGGCTTCCGGTTGCCGGCGGCGCCGCCCTGGGCGTCTCCGTGGGCGCCACCCTAGGCACGTCTCTGCGCCCCAGCCTGGGCACCTCCGCGCCCCTTGCTTGGCTTGCCGCGCTTGCAGACGCCTTTCGAGGAGGAGGGCTCCCCCTTCTTCCCGTCACCTTGGCAGGCCTCCCACTGCTCCCGAGTGAGATGTAGCTTCCCGCCGATGGTGATAGGCCCCGAGAGAGGTTGAGGTTCGTCGTCGTTGACGACCTTGAGGCGGCCTATCGCCTCTTCGATCGACATCGTGCAGAGGTCCAGCAGAGACTCGATCGAGCGATCTGCTTGTACTTCTCGGAGATGCAACGGAAGAGCTTCTCGACGGCTCTCTCCTCGTTGAAGGTGTTGTCGTTGAACTGCACCATCTTCTGCAGTAGTGTGTTGAGACGAAGAGCAAAATCATCAATGTCCTCACCTGGTTTGAAGGCCAGGTTCTCCCACTCCTTGCGGACTGCCTGCAGTGTGGTCTTGCGAGCGCGGTCGCTGCCGATGCTTGCCGTAGCGATGGCGTCCCAGGCCTCCTTGGCAGTCCGCTTCTTGGGAAGCGAGAACTGCATCTCGGGCAGTGCTGCAACAATGAGAGCATCCAACGTCCGTCGATCCTCGTAGTAGTCGACGTTGCCATACCGGACTGCTTCCCACATGTGCCACACTTGGAGCCGTATCCTCATCACCGCGGCCCACTCGACGTAGTTGGTCTTGGTGAGGGTAGGCCACCCATTGCCGGGACCGACGTACCTGATAATGGCCTAGATCTCGTGGTGACCATGGTACCTGTCCGGGGAGGGAGAGTCGTGCCGCCTGTAAATGCCGCGATCTCCATCGACCTAGCCGCTCCCGCCGGGAGCGTCGCCGGCGCGTCCGAGCCCGTCTGGGCTGCATCCGCCGCACACATGGGGGTCCGCGGCTGTCCACTGTGGCGTCTGTGGTCGTGCCACCTCCCTCGCCAGCCTGAGGTCTTCGTTGGTGCCGCCGTCGGTAGAAACAGAGCCTCTGGCGCTACCGTCACGCAGAGCCTCAAGCTTTGCTGCAGCCGCACACGTTGCATCCGCAGCCGCTGCTGCTTCTACTTCCGCCCTCGCCGTTGCCAGTTCCGTCGCCGCCGTCGCTGCAGCCGCTGCTCGCTCGCGTTCTTCTGCCGCGGTGACCTCGGCCTCCTGCCGATGCCGCGCGCTCGAAGCGACCGAGCGCTGAGACTGTTTTTCGGATATGGCGTGATAGTGGGGGAGTGCTGTGTGGGGAAGAGGCTGCCTCAGACAAGTTGTTGCTCGTCTGTGCAGGAGAGGAGGGATGAGCTGAAACGACCGGTGTTCTTGCTGTCGGCTGAGGACGAAGAGAGACGTGGGAAGGAGATGATCAGGAGATGTCTAGGCTACAAGATAGAACGACTCTGATACCACTTGTTAGTATCTGAAGTATTACTCTAATGGAGAGGATGACACTAGAAGTTGAGAAATTTTTCTTGGTTCATTTCACACACAATGTCATGCCCAACCTAGAGGTTGGGGTTTATATATTTATAGCCGAGGCAGCCAAGCATATACCTAGATGCTAGTCTAAGATGCCAAGATGTTGTCCTCTTGGTCTAAGATGATGTCCTAGCAAGGACTAAGATGTTGTCCTAACCAAGACTGTTATATGTATGGGTGTGTGAGTGTGTTGGGCTAGGCCCATGTATCTAGCCCCACTATGGCTATATGTACTCTTGACACCCCTAATGAAACTCTAATGCATTCTCACTTGGTATCAGGCTAGCTAATCTCTTCTCTCCTCTCTTCCCTCTCCCCATGGCCGAGCAGCCCAAGCTGCCCGTCCGAGTGGCGCCGCCCGCCACCGCCGGCGTGTCGCCGCCCGGCGCCGACGTGCCGCCGCTCGGCGCCGACGTGCCGCCGCTCCTCCCCCTCCCTCTCCTCTCACCTCCTCCGCGCCGTCGCCACCAACCGCGCAGCACCAGGCCGCGCCGTCACGTGCTGTCTGTGTGCCACCGCCGCCGCCGGTTGGTCCTCCCCCTCCCACTCCTCTAGATCCCGCCGTCGCCGCTTGGTCCCAGGCCGCTGCTGCCGCCCCTTGGCTCCAGGCCGCCGCGGTGCCGTATGAGCCGGCCGCAGCCGCTGGCCCGAGGCAGGCTGCCGCTGCCGGGTCCGGCGCGCCGCCGCCCGTAGCCGGCGCGTCCCCGCCGCCATCTGCTCCTCCCCCTCCTCCTCTGGATCCCGCCGTCGCCGCTTGGTCCCAGGCCACCGCCGCCGCCCCTTGGCTCCAGGCCGCCGCCGTGCCGTATGAGCCGGCCACAGCCGTCGTCCCGGGGCTGGCCCCCACCGCCGCCGGCTTTGGATTCACCGCTGCCGGCTCCGGGTTGGCTGCCGCCGCCGTCGCCGGGCTTGGATCCGTCGTCACCAGCCCGAGGATAGTCGCTGTCGCTGCCCCCGGGCCTAGACCCGCTGTTATCGGCCCAGGGTCGGTCGCCGCCGTCATTGCCGACGCGACCGCTTCCGATGTCACCGTTGCTTTGGCTGCCTCTCGCGAACTTGAGTGGGCCCTCGCTCTTGCTTTCTACGGCTCTAGGCAGTCCTCCTGTCCCACTCCACCCGGTGCTGATTGGGTTGTTGACTCCGGCGCCTCATACCACACTACTCTTGATGCTGGTATACTCTCCTCTACCCACCCTTCCCACCTTTCTTATCCTTCATCTATCGTTGTTGGGAATGGGTCTGTTCTTCCTGTCACCTCTGTTGGTGATTTGGGTTCTTCGAGTTCTTTCCAGCTCCGAGATGTTCTTGTTGCTCCTAATATTATTTGGAATCTTCTTTCTGTTCGCCGTTTTACCACCGATAACCATATTTCTATTGAGTTTGATCCTTTTGGTTTGTCTGTGAAGGATCTTACTAACTGGCGTCTTCTTCAGCGCTGTGAGAGTTTGGGGGCCCTGTACATGCTTCGTCTTCTCGCTTCCGCTTCATCTCCACCTTTTGTGCTGGCTACGACAGCTTCTTCCACGACTTGGCATCGCCGGCTCGGCCACCCTGCTGTTGATGTCATGTCTAAGTTGTCTAGTAGTTCAGTGATTTCGTGTACTGGGGGCACTCATGAGTCTGTGTCATGGTTGTCAGCTTGGTCGCCATGTTCGGCTTCCTTTTCGGCGCTCTGTAACTCATGTTGAGCGGATTTTTGACCTGATTCATTGTGATCTTTGGACTTCTCCTATTATCAGTGTTTCAGGTTATGAGTATTACTTGGTGATACTTGATGATCTTTCGCATTACTCGTGGACTTTTCCCTTGCGATAGAAATTTGATACATTCGTTACTCTCTCTCATTTCTTCACTTGGGTGTCCACCCAGTTTGGGCGCACTATCCGGGCCGTCCAGTGCGACAACGGACGTGAGTTTGATAACTCTGCGTTCCGTCACTTCCTTATTACTCACGGTGTTCAGTTGCGTATGTCCTGCCCATACACTTCCTCCACAATGGCAAGGCTGAACGTATGATTCGTACCACTAACGATGCCATGCGTTCCCTCATGTTTCAGACCTCCATTCCTCCTCGGTATTGGGTGGAGGCTCTTCACACCGCAATTTATCTCATTAATCGCCTTCCTACTAAGGCGATTAGTGCTTCCACTCCTCATTTTGCTTTGTTCGGCACCACTCCTCTTTACGACCATCTTCGAGTGTTTGGGTGCGCTTGCTATCCTAACCTTTCCGCCACAGCTCCTCATAAGGTCGCGCCTCGCTCTACTCGGTGTGTCTTTCTTCGGGTACTCCCCTGATCATAAGGGGTATCGGTGTCTTACCTTACTACCCGTCGTATATTGGTCTCTCGACACGTCATCTTTGACGAGTCCTCCTTCTCGTTTTCTACCTTGTCCTCTGATTCTGCCACCGAGTTGGATTCCCTTTTCTCCACTGACTCCGAGACCGCTCCTATACAATGACCTTGTTTTTCACCTTTTTCAGGTTACCCACTCGCTGAGCCACGTGCGGCTTCTGTGTCCACGACGCCACCGGCTGCGCCTTGCGTTGGCCCGGTGCACTCGACGTCATCGGCTGCACCTTGTGCCACTCTGACGTCACCCGCTGCGCCACGTGCGGCACCGGTGTCTCCGACGTCACCCGCTGCGCCACGTGCGGCACCGGTGTCTCCGACGCCGTCCGCTGCGCCACGCGCGGCACCGGCGTCTCCGACGTCGCCCGCTGCTTCACGTGCGGCCCCGGCGTCCTCGACGTCGCTTGCTGCGCCAAACGCGACCGCGACGTCCCCGACGCTGTCACGCGCGGTCTCGGCGTCACCCGCTGCGCCACACGCGGCACCGGCATCTCCACCTTCGACTGCTGCGCCACGCGTGGCCCCGGTACCGCGGTACGCCGACCCCGCCCTTGTCTATCAGCGACGAGTGCGGGTTGGTGTTCTGACCTCCTCCCGCACCGAGCCCCCGGTGTACCACCCCCACTGCTCCACCGTGACCCCCATCACGTTCATCCGATGGTGACCTGACGTGCCGCTGGGGTCCTCCGGCCGGTGGAGCGGTTCTCAGAGGTTGTCCACTCCTCGACGACTTCTCCACAACCTGCCTCCTCAACCATCTCACCTATCCCCTCCTCTGTCCGTAGCGCCCTCGCCGATCCTCACTGGCATCGGGCTATGGAGGAGGAGTATGCGACCTTGCTTGTTAACCGGACCTGGGATTTGGTTTCCCGTCCTGGTCGTGGCAATGTTGTCACGAGCAAGTGGGTCTTCACGCATAAGCGGAAGGCGGATGGATCTCTGGAGAGGTACAAGGCCCGGTGGGTTCTTCGGGGCTTCACTCAGCGCCCCGGTGTTGACTATGACGAGACCTTCAGCCCAGTAGTGAAGCTGGCGACGGTTCGGACCGTTCTGTCGCTGGCTCTCTCGCGTTCTTGGCCGGTCCACCAGTTGGACGTCAAGAATGCCTTCCTCCACGGCACGCTGACAGAGACGGTGTACTGCAGTCAACCGACAAGGTTCGTCGATTCAGCTCGTCCAGACATGGTCTGCCGGCTGAACAAGTCCCTATATAGTCTGAAGCAGGCACCTCGGGTTTGGTACACCCGGTTCGCCTCCTTCTTGGTCTCACTTGGCTTCGTCGAGGCCAAGTCGGACACCTCGCTCTTCATTTACAGGCGGAAGGGTGACACTGTGTACCTCCCCTTGTACGTCGACGACATCGTCCTCACCGCCTCCAGTCCGGCTCTCCTTCGGCGCACGGTCTCCGCTCTGCACCGAGAGTTCGCGATAAAGGACCTGGGTCAGCTTCACCACTTCTTGGGTGTTACGGTCGAGCACCGCCCGGGCGGTCTGTTCCTTCACCAGCGACCGTACTATTTGGACATCCTCCAGTGAGCGGGCATGGCTGACTACAAGCCGTGCTCCACTTCGGTGGATACCTAGGCGAAGGTCTCCTCCATCGACGGCGCCCCTGTTAGTGATCCCACCTTCTATTGGAGTCTTGCAGGTGCTCTTCAGTACCTCACCTTCACTTGGCCGGACATCTACGCGGTTCAGCAGGTGTGTCTTCACTATTCCATCAGTTAATAAAAGGAAAAAACAAAAGGTACTGTAGAAAAGGCTCAAGGAGAGCCAGAGAATATAACTGGAAAGGGCTAAAAGACTATACAAGGGCATCACACCAAGCAACAAATACCGAAGAACGAAGTACCCATGCAATTGGCTAATTAGTTGTTACCTCCAGCAACATTTTCCATCGCAAAAGGATCGTCATCCTGGCAGTCTGAAAGCTGCACACTTTCACCATCTAGAGGTTCTTCCAGTAGAACTAGATTTTGCAGGTTTATGGAATAATAAATTCACTTGGCTAAGTGGCTATCATATATCAAACCTAATTTGTGCAAGATATAATATAAGCCGTGCCAATGTATAATCTTATGAAATTTCTCTAATGAATTCATTTATTTTATTTACCGTTTTTCAGCATTGTTATTTTGATAGTTCTTAGAACGATGTTATCGGTCTTTTCTTTTATGTGTTGTTGTTGATCTTAATTTGCTTACTTATTCTAATTATTTGCTAATTCCTTTTCCTTTCCTAGAATTTACTGAATGAATATTCAACCTGGTTGAGTTCTAGCAATGCCCGTGAAGCAAATTTATATTTCGAGTGTTTTCAAGAACGGTGGAATGCACTGGTCACTCAGGAAGAAAGCATCGTGTCAGATCCAAATGAACTAATTAATGAAGAGGAGAAACTCACCATAAAGGCATTGGATGGCTTCAGCACCAGTGCTGCCGCCAAGGTTTTTGAAGAAGAAATCCGAGAAGTGGTATAATCTGTTAAGTCTTTAAATTTTCCTTTACGAGTACTATTAGAGGAGAATAATTGGATGATTAATCCTGAGGGTTAAGGGTACATTATATTGAGGGATTAGGCCAGGGAAAAAACTAAACTGCCCCTAACCCTAATCCCATACAAATGACTAAACTACCCCTAACTAAAAAGAAAGGGCAGCCCGGTGCATGTAGCTCCCGCTTGCGCAGGGTCCGGGGAAGGGTCCGACCCATTTGGGTCTTTTGTACGCAGCCTTTCCCTGCATTTCTGCAAGAGGCTGTTTCCAGGACTCGAACCCGTGACCTCATGGTCACAAGGCAACAGCTTTACCGCTGCGCCAAGGCCCCCCTTCCTAAACTACCCCTAACTATCTCACATAATTACACAGTCTAACACCCCCCGCAGTCACAACATCTAGCCATAGCAGATGTTGAGACTGAACCGAAACTCGGAGAACAGCGACGACGGGAGGCCCTTCGTGAAGATGTCGGTGAACTATGTCGTTGTCGGGACATGATGTACCCGAACCTCGCCACGTGCAACCCACTCACGAACAAAATGGAGGTCAATCTCCACATGCTTCGTGCGTTGATGTTGGACTGGGTTGTTTGAGAGGTACACGGCGCTGACGTTGTCGCAGTAGATCAGAGTACTTCTGGCGACGGGAGTGTGGAGCTCCTGAAGCAGCTGCTGAAGCCAGGAAGCCTCAGTCACGCCGTTAGCCACGGCACAATATTCCGCCTCAGCACTTGAGCGCGACACCACGTGTTGTCGCTTCGACGACCAGGAGACGAGATTACCGCCCAGGAAGACGGCGTAGCCAGAGGTAGACCGGCGAGTGTCCGACCAGCCTGCCCAGTCAGCGTCGGTGTACACGACCAGCTCGGAGGCCGCGTCACGTCGAAGGAGGAGGCTATAGTCAAGGGTGCCACGTAGGTACCGAAGAATGCACTTCAAAGCGGTGAGGTGCGGCTCCCTTGGGTCATGCATGTGGAGGCACACCTGCTTTACCGCGTAGGAGATATCTAGCCTGGTGAAGATGAGGTATTAAAGAGCACCTGCAAGACTCCTGTCAGCAGTAGGGCCAGTGACCGGTGTCCCGTCGGTAGCGGAGAGCTTCGCCTAGGTATCCACTGGTGTGGAGCACGGCTTGCACTCAGCCATGCCCGCTCGCTGAAGGATGTCCAGTCAGTACTGTCACTGGTGAAGGAATAAGCCGCATGGTCGGTCCTCGACCGCAATACCCAGGAAGTGGTGGAGGCGGCCCAAGTCCTTCATAGCAAACTGCTGCTGTAAAGCAGAGATAGTACGCCGAAGAAACGCTGGACTAGACGCTGTCAGTACGAAGTCATCGACGTACAATAGAAGATAAGCAGTTTTACAGCCACGTCGATAGACAAACAGCGAAGTGTCCGACATGGCTTCGACGAAGCCCAGTGAGACTAAGAAAGAGGCGAACCGGCTATACTAGGCTCTCGGTGTCTGCTTGAGACCGTACAGGGATTTGTTTAGCTTACAAACCATGTCTGGATGAGCTGAGTCAACAAATCTTGTCAGTTGACTGTAATACACCGTCTCTGTCAGTGTACCGTAGAGGAAGGCATTCTTGACGTCCAACTGGTGGACGGGCCAAGAACGCGAGAGAGCCAACGACAGAACGGTATGAACTGTAGCCGGCTTCACTGGGCTGAAAGTCTCGTCGTAGTCAACTCCAAGGCGCTGAATGAAGCTCCGAAGTACCCACCGAACCTTGTACCTCTCCAAGCTAGCATCCGCTTTCTTCTTATGTGTGAATACCCACATGCCCGTGATAACATTGCCACAACCGGGGCGGGGAACCAGGTCCCAGGTCCGGTTGGCAAGCAGGGCCGCATACTCTTCCTCCATAGCGCGATGACATTGAGGGTCGGCGAGGGCGCTACGGACGGAAGTCAGTATGGGCGAGATCGAAGAAGAGTCAGGCGGTGGAGACGTTGTCGACGAGAAGACAACTCCAGAGAAGCGCTCAATCGGTCGGAGACTCCCGGACGCACGTCGAGTCACCATCGAGTGAACGTGACTAGGATCCCTGTGGAGCAGAGGAGAATTGTACACCGGGCGCTCGGAGCGAGCGGGATCCGGTACACCACCCCGCTCCCGTTGTTAATAGACGAGAGTGGGTCTCATGGCCACGCATGGCGAGGTGACTGGCGTGGAGGGCTCCGGTGCCGTGCGTGGCGCAGCTGGAGCTGGGGCACCATCCCGCACTCGTTGGTGGTAGACAAGTGTGGGGTCGGCGAAGCAAGAAGTCGGGGACGCGGTCGGTGCCGCGCCTGGTGCGGCTGGTGACGTCGGGGACGTTGGGCTCGCTGCAAGTGACGTCGGGGAGGCCGAGGCCACGCGTGGCGCAACTGGTGTCGTAGGGGCCACCCGAGGTGCAGCGGGTGATGCCGGAGACGCCAATTCCGCGCGTGGCACAGCTGGTGACGTCGGGATCACCCGAGGTGCAACAGGTGACGCTGTAGGCGTCGATGTTGCATGTGGTGCAGCAGGTGACATCGGGGGCACCTGAGGCGAAGCCTGTGTCGAACCTACAGAAGAAAGATTTCAAGACAGTTGGGGAGCAGCTTCGGGGTCAGTGAGAAAAAGAGAATCTAGCTCTGTAGTGGAACCGAAAGAGGTGGTGGAGAAGTGAAAGGAGAACTCGTCGAAGATGACCAGTCGAGAGATCAAAAGGCGGTGAGTGGTAATGTCTAAGCACCGGTAACCCTTATAATGAAGGGAATACTCGAGGAAAACACACCGTGTCGAGCGGGGCGCAAGCTTATGTGGGACAGTGACGGAAAGATTAGGGTAGCAAGCGCACCCGAAAACTCGAAGGTGGTCGTAAAGAGGATCGGTTCCTTATAAAGCAAAATAGGGGGTGGAGGTACGAATCGCCTTGGTAGGAAGGCAATTAATCATAAGAGTGGCAGTGTGGAGAGCCTCCACCCAGTATCGGGCAGGAATAAATGCCTGGAACATCAGTGAGCACATGACGTCGTTGGTGGTACAAATCATACGCTCAGCCTTGCCGTTCTGAGGAGAGGTATATGGACAAGAAATGCGTAGTTGTACCCCATGTGTCGAGAGAAAGTTACGAAACACCGAGTTATCAAACTCGCGTCCGTTAGCGCACTGGACAGATGGTGCGCCCAAACTGAGTGGATATCCAAACGAAGAAGTGAGAAAGAGTAACAAAAGTCTCAGACTTCAATCGTAATGGAAAAGTCCACGAAAAGTTTGAAAAATCATCAATGATCACCAAGTAATAATTAAAACCTGATACACTGGTAATAGGTGATGTCCACAAATCACAATGAATAAGATCAAATGCGTGTTCAACATGGGTAACAGAAGTTGGAAAAGAAAGCCGAACATGGCGACCAAGCTGACACGCATGACATAAAGAGTCGAGCTGGCGATGACAGAACTACTAGACAATTTCGACATAGCATCTGCACCAGTGTGGCCAAGACGGCGATGCCAAATGGTGGATGAAGATGTCGTAGTCAAAGCAAAAGGCGGTGATGCAACGGAAGTAGGAAGTCGAAGTGTGTAGAGGGCCCCCGAGCTATCACATTGAAAAAGAAGTCGCCAGGTAGAAAGGTCCTTCACAGACAAACCAAACGGATCAAACTCAATGGAAACATTGTTGTTAGTGGTAAAACGACAGACAGGAAGCAAATTCTGAATGATA
Organism: Neostapfia colusana; assembly: GCA_030760725.1. Lineage (NCBI taxonomy): Eukaryota > Viridiplantae > Streptophyta > Magnoliopsida > Poales > Poaceae > Neostapfia > Neostapfia colusana. Next base: position 99,604,590 of record JASWHV010000005.1, on the reverse strand, counting down.
TCTGGAGCGACAAAAATATTTTTCAGCTGGAAGGAACCCGGGAAACCAGAATCACTTACTGAGGTGATCGGAAGAATAGACCCGTTCCCAACAACGATAGATGAAGGAAAATGGGGATTAGGAGGGTGGGTGGTAGATAATATACCAGCATTAGGAGTCGTATGATATGACGCTCCGGAGTCCGCTATCCAGTCAGCACCTGATGGAGTAAGATGCATGGTGCTGAAGGAGGAGGCCAGCAACTGGCGATCCCATGTCGAGGGTGGCTCCTAGTGTGGTGTCGACGGCTTCAAGTACCCAACAGGATAGTCGGTGCTTCCGTAGGTCGAGGCCGTCTGTCCGATAGAAGGATAGTCAGGCCCACCGTAAGTCTAAGTCGGCAGCCCACCAGTATTGTAGGCTGGTCCACTATAGCCAGGGTGGGCTACGAACGCCGGTTGGGGACGCGGTGGTCGTGGAGGCTGAGAACCCGGGGACGGCCCAGGCCACATATAGATCTGGCCAGTCCACGGGTCGTAGGGTGTGGGCCAGGGTGCACCTCCCCGACCAGTACCACCACTACCACCAGAAGCCGGAGTATTGGAAGTAGGAGTGTCGTCAGCACTGCTACCTCCATCACAGCAGCCGCGTTTACCTCGGCGGCGACGATTTCACCCCCAATGCTAGCAGGAGTGCCTGGGGTGGAAGGTGGTCGTGACGGTGGTCCACCAGCAGCTGTCGAGGGTGGACGAGGGGACTGCCCAGAGCCGTAAAAGGTTGTGGCAGACCCGGAGCTAGTAGATCCTCCCGCAGTGATCTCCTCAAGCTCGAGATCAGACCATACCTTCTCGAAGGTAGGGGTGGCTCCAGACGGAGAAGCCATGTCCTTAGGTGACAATAGCACTCATTCAGGCCCTGAAGGACCTGAAGGACGAGAGCGCTGTCAGTGACCGGCTCGCCAAGGTCACGTAGAGCATCCGCTATGCACTTCATCTCTCGACAGTAGACGAAGACGGAGCGGTCACCCTGAACTGTGTTCTGGAACCGCGCACTTATGTGGAGGGCTCAATTCGCGCGGTTCCCCAAAAAGCGTTGCTCAAGGACCAGCCAGGCTCGACGAGCAGTGCCGCCACCGCGCTGCCCGACGATGTCTTGTAGCTCCTCAGAGAGGGAGCCAAGGATCCAGGACAGGACCAGACTGTCCATACTGACCCAGGAGACATCCACCGAAGAGCCATCCTGGAGGACGTGGTCGTCGAGGCGGAAATGCCTCAGCGTGAGGAGCACCAGGTCACACCACCGGGCGTATGAGGTAGACTCGAAGCTGAGTACAACCGGCACGAGTGTTCGGATGTTCTAAATCCCGGCGGCTTGTGCATGAAGAGCTGCCATAAGTGAAGCCGAGTACATACCAGCATCTGAGGGAGATGCGGCGGCCAGGTGGGGCGGGCGGCGGGGTGGGGTGGCGCGGCAGCGGGGGGCGGGCGGCGGAGTGGGGCGGCGGTGCAGCAGTGGGGGCGGTGCTGGTGGCGGCTTAGGGAGGCGGCACGGTGGCGCCGGCGGCAGCCCAGGGCGGCGGCGGCTAGGCCATTATGATTAGGGTTAAGCCCTAACCCTAAACTAACCTAGCTAATAATATACATATTAGAGGAGAATAATTGGATGATTAATCCTGAGGGTCAAGGGTACATTATATAGAGGGATTAGGTGAGGAAAAGACTAAACTGCCCCTAACCCTAATCCCAAACAAATGACTAAACTATCCCTGACTATCTCACATAATTACACAGTCTAACAAGTACTTATATGCTTTAGATATGTTTAGAAAATATGCTCTAAATATATTCTGTGGTATCACGACCATGAGGCTGTGGCCTGATAGGGCATGTGAGTTAGGTTTCCTCCTATGGTGTTGCTAGATGCCAGCTAATGTGTACATCAGCTAGATGCGAAATAGATAAATGGGATGAGAGAATAGACTTGTTTTTTGCTGTTTACCAGTCGTAACATTCGTGAGCTAACACAACTCTTTCCAAACCTATTTAATCTCTAAGAAAGTTACTAAACAAATTTGGATTCTCTAACTCAAACACGGATTTAATTCTACTTTTAATTGGCATACTGAGGATTGTGTCAATCTTGACATGATGCAACAGGACTACTCTGTGCTCAGCCTTTGTGCTGTCTAGCGTATTTGATAGGGTGCATAAGTTGGTCAGTCTAAAAGACTGACACTAGTTACAAGAATCAAAGTGCACCTCTTATTCTATTTAGGAATTAGGAGTAAAATTCATAATTTCATGACTGGGTGACAAGCAAAACTAATGAAAAGTTCCACTCCTATATGATTCTTGTAACATGTATGTAAGCTATAAAAGGGTCAAGTCAGTCACATGCATTTCCATGAGCACAAACTTCATGCTGTTACCTTTCTGAATGAAAGCTAATTTAAGTTTGATATAAGTGCCCTTTGGATAATCTAGTGAGCATTTGTGGTTTTTGAACACTCGAATACAAAATAAACACTTAACATTATGTGCAAATGATATGGATTGACTAATGGTAGATGGGATAGCAAGAGGAAACTGGCAAGTCGCCATTTCTTGGAGGCTCTGCCTACTTTCTTTTGGTTTCTTCTTGCTTGATTACAAAAGATGAGTCTAATCTCCTTATATATAGTCGGCCCTTCTAATCTAATAAACAGTAATCCAACAAATCTGCCTAACTTATCTCTTCCCTAACAAAACAACTAATACTAAATCTCCATGGTATGTGCCCAACTAACTAATGATTATCTCTAAGCTAGTGGCCCCAGGCTAGCAAGGTCCAAGCCATAACAGCAAATGGAAAAAAATGTTAGATGTTTTACTTAAGTGTTTAAACCTCCAAAATAATAGTTTGAGGGCATAATTCACCATCCTCTTACTCGACCAAGAATACATGGTTGTATCGAATTTGATGAAAACTACTTTGCTATTCAATCTATATGTATGTCCTATTCTTAGTTGGGGTTAGGGGCTTAGGGTTTATCCTTATCTTTTTTTTCATGGTTTTCTTTCTTTCTGACTTAGCTATTGCGTTGTGAAGGCTTTTGCAACATTTGGAGGGCTAGGCATTGCTGGATTGTCAGGTTCTCTTCTGACATCTGTTTTGACCACTACACTTGAAGATCTCCTTGCTCTTGCTCTTTGCTCAGCTGGCGGGTAATTCTTGATAGATAACTGGAAATCACTGGCAAATGTTTTTATAATGATATGTGATCGGCTGATGGTTCTTTTTCAGGTTTTTTGTAATATCGAACTTTCCTAGTCGAAGGAAGCTTGCAGTAGAGAAGATTACCAAGTCTGCTGATGCACTATCTCGGAGAGTTGACGAAGCTTTCGAGAAGGATATATCGCAAAGTGCCAATAAACTAATTCAGTTTGTTGATACTATAAGCAAACCATACCAGGATGCATGTCAACGAAAAATAGATTGGTTGCAGGATGTTCAGGGTGAGTTGTCCAGTGTTGAACGTAAGCTACATACTTTAAAAGTTGAAATCCAAAATCTTAATGGATAACAAGGTTTCAGTTTTGTACGTACCTTTGATTATTCTCACTTAATTCTTTGGATGATAGGTCTTTACACTAATTAAATGTTGTAAATCTTCAACTGTGATGATGTTTGACGTAGTGCCTTTGATGTATCCATATCTGTAATGTGTTGTATTCTCGGAACAACTGATTACGTGATTAAATAACCAGAGTGCCGTTTCATTGTTCAACGTTGAAGTGACACTTCCTGTGTGGAGCATTGTAAAAGATTTGCAGTGATCCTGCGTGGATTTCAATAAGTTGCTTTTGTGTTATTCTCTTTAACTAGAAGGATCCAACTTGCAAGAACAATTATTTCCTGTAAATCTTTTTATTGTATTCTTTATATTCAGTCGACGTTGCTGACTAGGATGCGTAGAAAGAGATGACAGAGCTTGAACAACAATGGCATGACACACAAGTACAACGTGCTAGCGACTGGGTTCCATAGACGGGCTGTCGAGAATTTCTTGTATATAGCTAGAACCATGGGTGGATTGGAGCTGCCAACCTTGCAATCTTTGTAAGGATACTAGGATCAATTATCTCTTTGCATCAAAATAACAACAAAAAAAGACTTTATCTCAAGCACGTTAAGGTAGCATAGATATGAAACCCAGTAATACTGGTTTTGATGCTGTCTCGTCATGCCTATCACAACTTTACTTCTTTACCTGTGTTTGGGACCGGCTATACCTAAAAAGCCATAGATAGGATTCTATCATAGGTATAAAATAATCGGTTACTCCCTCCATTTCTTTTTATTTGAGGATGGTTAGTTCTAAACTAATCAACGCCAAATAAAAAGTAACAGGGTATAAAGTTGTCATCATTTGGACATCAATTCATATGAGATCAGTAGAGTTTTTGTATACAAGCCCCTGAGCAAAAACGGGTAGTGTAGTTTAGGAATATTCTGGAAAGACTACTTGCATTCTAGTCTTGTACTCATGTATGTTCATCCCCGGGTCTCAATGCAACACAGCACAACATTATACCAAATATATGCTCCCTTACAGTATGTAATTAAGATTCTAAATTGACAATGATTTGAAGGGGAGCTTATATCAACTTGGCCACCCTTGACTCATAAGATTTAAGACTAAATTTCTTTTTATTACCCCTTTTCCTCACTGCCTGAAGAAAATTAAATTACCTTGGTTGTAGGTTTGGTAGGCAGTAACATGGTTGATTTCTCTGTTTTGTTTGTGAAGGATTTTAAGTTGACTTTGCACTAGGTGTTCTTTGGGCATAAACGATTCTTCTACTCAAATGCCATTGGTGATTGTTTTCTTTTCATTTTCCTTTGAGGCTACCCTTTATACCATCTGCTTGCGTTCGCAAATAAATGCATGTTTCCCTTGCAAGAGGGCGTTAGACGAAGGTACTCTTTCACTTGTATATCCTCCAAATGTAATCTTTAATTCCCAGTAGGTATTCCACATCATTCCTATGCTACAAAGGATCGGTACAAACTATTTCGTTCAGAACTTCTGCTGTAAGCTAACCACTTTCTCGCACCTGAGCATCAAGCTTTCGGTTTGTACGTTTTTTCAGCGTACAAGCGGATAGCGTAGTCAAATCCATGCAAATTCTGGCAAAACTCCTCTCATTGGAGGCCTGAATACAATATGGTTGTTCTTTTTGACACACTGTTTATTCTTCCTTTCACTACCAGGTTCCAGGCTGATGTACAGAAAGATACCTGTGCATGTATGGTGGATGAGAATTTTTGTGAAACAAAATTAACCTCTTCTCAATCTAGGATTTTTGTACCAAGATCTGATTAAAAAGCAGTTGATCTTTCATAGTTTATCGGAAACTAACACGTATGTTGGTGGATGATGTGGGACCTGTTTACATGCCACTGGAAATTCCATTCGAAGTTCATACATGCATCCAGTTAGCAGTGTACTGTCAATCAGGATTCGTCCTTTATTTTGAAGCAAGCACAATCATAATTTTTGTTGTGCCAATTAACAAGCATTTGATCTTTCAATGCTACCCAAACTAGGACCTAGTGAGGCGCCTAATTGTCTGTTCAATCCCACTGTCTGTCCTTGTTTACTAATAAGTTGCTAAAGTATGTGATGACTGACCCAGGCCCAGGTCCCTTTTGCTTGCGTTGCCTTCATCAGCAGAGCATAAACTTTTCACTTTTGTTAAGGGTACAGTCCACGAGCCGACAAGAAGAGCTGCGAGTGCACCGTAGGATCCTCGCTTTCGCCTTGCTGGACTCGGCTCAACTCTCGTCGGACACATGCAGGGCATAGGCACTAAAGGCTAGCGCGACTGTTTGTCTTCTGATCGCGTCAGTTGAAAGTTGATTAGGTTGACATCATTCACGCGTAGATTTGTTAAACTTGTCGGAATACGATGCTAATGAAGTCAAGATGATCGTATCCCATCAACAGTCACTGATATGTAGGACCCCGGCCTGGATTATGCCTCCACGTGGCCCACCTCTCAGCCACCCGTTATCGTGGATGTCGAGCTTGCAGTGTTCAAGGAGGGCTCGAAGGTGAGTAGCTAGGGTTCACTTTGTTTAGGGGAGACAAAACATCTTTTGTAGCTCAGCGAAATATGCTGTTCGAGATTTGTTTAAAGGCAAGGGGGTGAATATTGTGGTGGCGTGCTGGTGCCAAGACCGTGGTGCAGCCGTCCGTTTGCCGCCACCCTCGTTAGGATTATCTACCTGTCTCCTTGGAGCTCTGAACGGGTGATTCGTCTCAACTCGACTTGTCTCTCAACTCTATTCATTATTTCGTTATATATTTTGCTTCGTAAGAAATTATCAGGTTGTTTGTGATTTTCGTAGTCCTGTGTAGTTCTTTTATTCATCTAAATGCTACTGTACCCTGTGTAGTCCTGTGTAGTCCATTTGAGGTCCACCTGAATTTCTGCACATCAGGGCCATTGTCAGGGGAGTAAAAAAACTTAAGGGCCCGACGATGAATAAAAGCCTCGCAATCCAGTTTTAAATTCAGTTTTTGACATCTTTGCACTGCTATCGAAGCGGTTAATGTTAAAATCACCATTATGTAAAACCAAAGGTTGCATGGTACGTAGCACATATTACACTCGGTAGTAATCATTTTGTGACTTCATATTTGCACTACCAAATTCTTTGTTATGACATCTTTTCACCGCTATATCTCAAGCAATAATGTGTCAAAATCACCATCATGCATGTAGCACAAAAGGTTGCAGCTAGCACAGCCTACACACTCAGAATTGGTGGAAATATCTTTTGTTGATGCACCAGTGACCAGAACCAAACATTGAACCTGTAACTTTACCTTTGCCTTGCCGACTTCTCTGAGACCCAAAGCTAAAGATACCAGGGGGCACACGTGACCAACTATAGATGGTGATCGCAATTCCAGATGTAAAATGTCTACCATTCAAGTTACAAATATAGCTGGACCATGCACCATCAGATTTCGATTTGCACGACACCAAAAGCATACTCCCTCGGTTCACTTTTATTTGACACCATTGACATTCAACGCTATCTTTGATCGTATATCTTATTTTTTAAAGAAATAATTCAAATATATAAAATTATTATACCATTCGAAAAATATAAAATTATAATTCATCCTACAAATAACTTAATGATAAAATAAATTATAACGAAATATATAATATTTACTATTTTTTAATAAGACGAATGATCAAATGCAACTGAATAAGTCAACCGCGTCAAATAAAAGTGAACGAGAAGCACTAACCAATATTATCACACTCATACATAGGGTCCATTTTGATGGTTCACGGGTAGAAAAAAGAGGCGCAGAATTGTTGTGGGCTACGTGGTCATAGAAGTGGGACGCTAAAAGCAAAATCATCTTGATGCCGTCTCTACAGGAACAAACATTGTCCGGCCATTTCTTCAGCCCTTCAGGTAGAACCGAAGTAAGAACATGGATGCTTTCTGCTTAAGAAAGAAAAGAGAATGTGATAAAGACATAGGGTTGAGTTATATATTGGAAATGTTTTTTTCTTAAGATGGCAAAAGGCAGGCACTAATGGAGGCGGATACATAGGTCGGTACCACATAACCAACACTAGATACCTCCCAGCTCAACACAAGAAAAAAGTTGAAACCTATACCTATTGAGGACAGCTTGATCGGGTTGCAGGTCTCCAAGCAATTTGTTGTTCTTTCACTGGTCAGAAAAGATCTAGTTGTTGTTTCTAATTGTAAAGGCCAGCATTAACAAAATAATTTACACTCGCTAATTAATAGCACCAAGAAAGCATTGCCAATCAACGAGTCCAATTACATGGGTGACGTCCTAGCTTTACAATCAACGAGTACCCGCTAGCGCAGCCCTCCCGATGCTCTTGCTCCTTTATTATTATTATTATTATTATTATTATTATTATTATTATTATTATTATTATTATTATTATTATTCACTGATGGAATCGGACATACTCATGGAATCCTGCCCTGCCCTGCCCTGCCCTGCTGACCCTATATAAACGATGGCACGGGCTCTGCTCTTCTCCACAAGACACAGCTCGTGCCACGTCGTCCTACGACACTACCGGCGCAGCTTTGCCTTGATCCCACTATCTACCCAGTTCTTGTGGCCGGAGCGCCTCCTTGCCGTTGGGGCCACCGCCGCATCCTCTCCTCCGATCCCGATCGCTTCTCCTTGGGCTCCCCCGTAGTCAAGTGTGGTGTGTGGACTCTGTGTTTGCATTCGCCATGCCTTCACTGATGATGGACGCGCAGCCGCAGCTCCAGGCAGCCGGCGCCTGGGGCTCGCTGTACTCCGTCCAAGAACCTGTGAAGCCTCGCCACGTGTTGATCCCCGCGGCGCCTGCCAAGAAGCCGGCGTACGGCGTCAGGCGGAAAAACCTGGAAACGTGCACCGAGGTGCTCGGGTGCGAGACCGGCGCCGTCGACACCGCCCCGGCGGGAAACGGCTTCGACGGCAGCGTGGAGGCGGAGTGCGCGGAGAGGAAGAGGCGCACCACGGAGAACGGAGAGGAGGAGGAGGCGACGATGGCGGGGAGGGTGCGCAGGTCGGAACGCCGCGGCCCGCTGCCTCCGCCACTGACGACGCTAGCGCCGGGCGCGGGCCGCGTGCGGATGGTCCAAGAGCGGCGTGACGGGCGGCTGGAGGTGTACGCGGTGCGCGTGCCCGGCGTGCTGGAGGCCGAGCGCGGCAGCGGGCGCCTGCGCCTGCGCCTCCTTCCCCTCCCCTGCTGTGGCGCTGGCAATCCGGCGGCCGCGTGCTGCTGTCGACAAGAACGTTTAGGACCAGAGGCCAAGGAGGAGGCAAAAGAAGGCGAGGAGGAGGTGTACGGCCTCTCCAAGTACGTGCGCGGTGGCCGGTGTATGGAACCGAAAGATGGCGCTGCGGTGGCGAGGCGCAGCAAGCAGTGGGAGCTGGAGTTGTGTCAGTACCCATGCATATTCTAGAACTTTTATGTTGGGGCTATGTTATATCCTCTGAACAAGTGGTAAAGTGATCAAATAATCAGAGGGGTCCTAGGTTGCCAAAATTTATATTAATCAACATTGAAGTGATGGTTTTCCTGATCTCCAAGAAGTTGCCAGTACTCATAGGACACAGCCGTAAAAGCTCTCTAGGAACCACTCGCGATCATGCTGCCTCGCAGTCGCCCTGCCCATTGATGGGTCTCCTGCCGCCCATGAACAGCTGCACCACCACCGCCTCTCGCCGTGTCTTCGCACCACCGTTAGATCGGCCTACCTCCAACTGTTTTTAAGGTACGCAACCATCTAGTGCTTGAAACCCACGGAAACTCTAAATCCCCCTCCATTATCGCTACTTCAAGATCATCAACTGAGATTGTTTTCTCTTTTAGTCGCTAGCACTATTATAATAAGGGTTTTCAGTGGTAAACTACCAAAACTTTCTAGTCATGGACATTGAGTGAACCAACCAAAAAGCGCTACGACAAATACGAGACAGACAGATTCGACAAGTCTGTCACTTAAAACGTAATAGCAGTGACGGACGCTTAAGAGGGCCGTCATAGGACATTCCAATTTCAGGCCTTTTAACTGTCTGCCACTATAAAATCCCATTTTCAATGACAGACAACTTAAGCCTCTACCATTATAAATGGGGCCTTATCAGTGACCGACCTCTTAAGCGTCCGTCATTATAGTTTAATTTCTTGCGATGTGCCTCTTAAGTGCCCGTGACTATAAAGTTTGCTAATGAATTAAAAAAAATCATCACACAAAGTTCAACAGACATATAGATCATCACATAGAGTCTAGCACACATCGATAACACATAGATTTTAACACATATATTTATATAGATTTTAACATGTAATTAAAAATGAAAAAGTATGGCTCCATTTGAACTTAGCAACGGTGACGACACACAATGGTGTGATGATGGATGGCGACCGACTCACATCTAACTGTGGTTCCACGCAAGCTGACGGTGCCAGCTCTTCTTCTCGGTGTGCTTCTCCAAGGTGGAGGTCCATATCCCCACGACATGGCTCCTGACCGCCTGCAAGTTCTAGATCTTTTACTTCTAACCGAGGTTGATGGGGCAACTCAACTATTTGTGCTTGTTAACAATGTGGGGAGCATTGCCCCGAGGGATGAGCCGATGGTACACATGGAGCTGGTCCTCTAAGTTGTCGTTGCCCATGTAGCCTGATGAGTGCTTGGAGACCGGAGATGAGGAGCGGGATGGCGGCGTCGGGGCTAGTGAAGGGGAGCAGGATGGTGGCACCGGGCCAAAGATGGGGAGTGGGTCGGTGCTGGGGCTAGAGATGGGGAGCGAGCCAGTGCTGGGGCAAAAAACAGAGAGTGCATTGGTGTCGGGGTCAAAGATTGGAAGTGGGTCGATGACGAGGTGAGAGATAGAGGGCACGTCGACGAGGCCGCACCACACAACCCCTTCAGCAATAGGTAGCGGGAGAGGTTGGAGAGGGTGCGCAACGTTGAGGCGTTGCACAAAGAGAGGGATCATGCCATGGTTCTCGTCGTCGACATCGTGTACTAAAGAAATGTGATAAACTTACGACGGCCAAATCCGTCGTAAGTAAGGTGTAAACCATCGTAATGAGCTTAATTATAATGGTTTATGCTTAATTGTGACGGTTGTCAGCCGACGTTAGAGTTTTGTCGTAAGTTAGGTAACTTACGACGGTGGCCCGTAGCCGTCGTATGTAAGCTCCTGAGCCACGTGGTGGGCTGGGCCTTACAACTTACGACGGCCTGGACCTGGCCATCATAAGTAACCGGCTAACTTACGACGGCTACAACAGCCGTCGTAAGTTATTTAGGCTAACTTACGACGACCAGTATACAGGCCGTCGTAAGTTATGTATTTATTTTAAAAAACATAAAATAGCTGTCTTGGCACAATTGCCTGTTGAGACAAAAGAGAGACAATACATAAATAATAAGTATTCGATAATACACAGACAAAAGAGAGACAATACAATCAATATTCGATGATTTATTCACAAAGTCCAAAGAAATCTAAAAACTCCTAACGACTACACACTCCCCTCTCGACTACCTCCGGAGCCGTGGACGTCATCTCCGTGCGTCCCTCCCGGTGTCGATAGCTGTGGAGATGGAGTCCGCGCCTCCGTCGGTGAACCCTGCAAAGTAAATAAAAGTTAGACATGTCTCTCTCCCTTCCTATCCCTCTCTCTCCCTCTGTCCCTCTTACCATCCCCCTCTCTCCCTCTTGTTGTCCCTCGCCCCATCCCCCTCTCCCTTCTCTCTCTCCATCATTCTCTCTCTCTTTCACTCTCTCCCCCTCTTTAACTCTCTCCCTCTCTTTCTCTCTATCTCTCTCTCCCTCTCCCCATCCCTCTCTCTCTTTCACTATCTCTCCCCTCCCCATCCCTCTCTCTCTTTCACTATCTCCCCCCTCCCCATCCCCCTCTCTCTCTTTCACTATCTCTCCCTCTCCCATCTCTCAGTCTTTTACTATCTCTCCACCTCTTTCACTCTCTCTCCCCTCCCTCTCTCTCCCTCTCCCCATCCTCTCTCTCTTCCCCTCTTTCACTCTCTCTCTCTTTCACTTTCTCTCTCTCCCTCCCTTTCTCCCTCTCCCCATCCCTCTCTCTCTCTTTCACTCTCTCCCCTCTTTCACCCTCTCTCTCTCTTCCCCCCGCTCTCTCCCTCTCCCCATCCCTCTCTCCATCTTTATCTCCCTCCCTATATTAAAGAGTTATAACGGTGCCGGAGGTACCTGTGCCGGGGGCGTTTGCGGCGGCTGCGGCCACACAGGAAACGTGAGCTCCTGGCCAGTCTGTCGAGCTAAGGCCTGTCATTGCAACATATTAGAACATACATATTACTGAAATGTTAAAAAAATGAACTACGGTATTTAACTTTCTTACCTCCACCGTTGTCTGCATCTAGGCCATGAGGTTAGCCTCGTACTCCTGGACGGCCCTCGTCCTGTTGAGCTCCTCCTGGGTCCACGCAAGCCTCTCATCCACGGCACGGAGCTCCAAGTCCCTCTGCGAGAGACGACGGCCACTCGACGGCCCAACGGACAAAGCCTCCGTTGATGGAGTGCCTCTTGAAGGTCGCGCTGCCCTCAAGTCGGCAACTCCATCGAAAATGGCAAACCTACAAAAGATAGAAAAATAATAAGTAAAAGAAGGAAGATTCAAAAAAATTAAACAATTGACCAACTCACCGTCCATGGACCTTCCTATCGCCGCTTGCGTACACGGCTCTAGGCTCAGTTGGCGCGTTTTCCTAATCGTAGCCTTCGCCGTGTATCTTCTTGACCTCCTGCACGTACTTTCCTAAAAAAACAAAGAAATGGTATAAGCGTGTCAGTAATAGTATTACTTATAATTAAAATGATGAAATTTAAAACTTACCAATCGGTCGGTCGCGACCAGACTGCACTGCCCAGACTGGGAAGGGTCACTTCCCCTGTGACCTCTCTTCCAAACCTCGGTCGGTGTCGGCTCCTGACCGGTCTCTCGCTCCTATAGATACGTGTTAGTAGGAGAAATATATTAGGAACACATAATCGAACTTAAAATATACGTACCATGCGTTTAGACAAATGCACGTAGCCATCACAGCCGTAGTTGTGCTGGCCGTCCATCCCTCTGCAGGCTCGAGCTCTCGTGGACTTAGCGAAAAAGTCCTGGCTAGCCTAGTACCGACAAAGAGCTCGGTACGCGTCGGACTGGCCCTCTAACCAGCTAATACTAACCTGCACATATTTAGTATTTCATCTATATTGTTAACATAAGTAATTATTAGAAATAGTTAACAATAAGAACTTACCTCCGCGTACTGATTCTCGGTCAAGTACATGTTGGAGTCCTTCCTAAACGGACCCCTCGCTACTGCTGTTGATGCCGCTTGTTGTACTCGTTGACCGTCTGGATGCGGGCGTACAACAACGCGTGCAACACGAGCTTCCGAGCATTCGTGTGGAACACAACAGTCGTGTGCCCCATCATACTCTCGCTCGAGTCCTCTAACTAGTACCTCAGCTTTAAGAAAACAAACATTTAATCGATCCACATTAACAATTTAAATGAATGGAAAAATGCAAACATTTAAGTTTACCATAAAATCGTTCCACACGGCCCCCTGAAGGGTGTCGTGCACCTCGTTAGCGACACGAGTGTAGTCATCCCACGACAAAGCAGGGAAACCGATGACACCGGGATAGTGCAGCTGCACTAAAGCCCCGATGACACCGTTAAGATGCCTGTAATGTTCCTGGCCCGTGAACGAAGAGTCATGCCAAGATCTGCAAAATTTGTTAACTCATTATGTATCAGGATACAACATCAAATATTTAATACTATACAATTTTTTACCTGTCTCTGAGTAGAGGAATGGTGATCCGCTCACGAGGAACAGGAAGAGGAGGAGGAGGAGGAGGAGGAGGAGGAGGAGCAAAGTGGGTCCTCCTCGTCCGTCACCTCTGCAGCGGCACCACGTCCGGTGACCTAGACGGCTGATCAGCGTTAGAGCCCAAAAGATCGACGCTTGCCGGCTCCGAGGGCTGCCTAGCCCCAACCTCTGGCTCCGACTCAGAAGACTCTAAGTCAGGCTGCAAAAGTAAAGGATTGATAAGAAAAAAAATTGATAAATGCAATTTAAAATAACATGATCGGCAACTAAAATTTACCTCCGTGCGCTGAGAGGCCGCTTGGTCTGAAAATACTGGAAGGTGCCTCATCATCTGAGAACTCCTGCTCGCACGTGACGAGGTACCTCAAAAGACGAAGTCCCACGCCTGGGTGAGGAACCCTTTCACCCCCTACCCCTTTCCGTTTGACGACGACATCCTAATGTAAGGAGTAATTGATAAATATATTAAGATAATATACAAAAATTCATGTTATGTTAGTGAAGAAAACATTACTTCATCGATTTCAAAATTCATCAACGTCACGATCATGTACCCTACTCCTTAAACTAGACCATTGATCTTCTTTTGTGAGGGTCTCGACTTGATTTCTTTTTTGTTTTCGTTTCTGCACATCATAAGTTTCGACATGTTGAGCGTCTCCAACTAAATCATCGAGTCCTACACCAGGCTCGACGATGAACGAGTCTGGCAACTCTTCTTCTTGGTAAACCTCATCAACCTGATTAGTATCATGGTAATCATCATCTCCTGGAGTGTATAACCACTCACAATGATTCACATTATGTTTCACCCACCAAGCATCGAGTTTTTTGCATGGATAAGTTAGATAATACACTTGCACTTGGTGTGCAAGAACAAATTAATCATATCCTTGTAGTTGTTCCTTGTGTTTGACTTCCACCATGCCAAATAGGTTTTGTCAAATTCCATTATTGTTATCAAACAAACCACAGTCAAAGAATATTGCTTGAATATCCTTATTACCGACCAAAGCAAATTCAAGAATTTTTTAATGATCCCATAGTAATAAGTTTCACGTCCTTGAGAGTCGATTGCCCACGTCACAACTCCGGTATTAGATGTTGCTGCGAGAGGATGAAGAGATTCAAATTGAGTTGTACGGAATCAGAAGTCATTGACGTCATATCGACCGTAGCTTCTAACTTTAACCAATCCATAGGATAGTTGTTGCAAGTCTTCATGGGCGTTGACATCTTTCATGCACTGTCCAAAATGAAGTTATAAGAAAACTTTGTAAATACTCGTAAGTTATAAGAATACTTTGTAAATACTGATAAGTTAACGAGAAAATGTTACATGATCTCGAAACCAGGATAGGGAATTAGGTCTTATGTTTATTCCATCCTGTCACATCGCTTCTACTTGTTTGCTTGTAGGTTGATGCTTATGTGTCCAATTTGTTTGTGGAACTCACTGTACGAAAAGAAAACTTTTTAGAATAGATGTGTTGTAAAATATGCTGAGTAGCATAAATATAGGAAAAACACTTACTCGAAATATTTGTCCATCTTAGCTATATTAGGGTACATGTAGATGAAAGCAATATTCCTTTCTTCTACGGTAGAGTTGTAGGAAGTGCAACTACCAACAATATTGTCTCTTGTTGCAAAAATGGAGAGATCGCTACAAGGAGGCTGTTCATCCATATTATACCGCATTGCCGAAGTATTGACATTGTGTTCCTCTGCAAAGTAAAGACTTTAAAAGTATCATACTTTCCTAAGAGTAAATGCTTCGGCGATGCACCCTTCTACCCTTGCCCTGTTACCAACCATTGGATTCAGATATCTTAGTGCTCTTTTAATTTTACACATCCACCTATATTGCACGGGACTGTCCACTTTAGCTTAATAAGGAAGATGGATAAGAAGATGTTGCATTGGATTGAAAAAGTCTAGAGGAATTTTTTTCATCTTACATAATAATACTGGTATCTCCTTCTCCAACTTACTCATCATCTGTATCGTGATTTTTTTAGCACAGAGCTGTCTATAGAAGTGGCTAAGCCCGGCTAGCACCTTCCACACCACATCATCAAAATAGCCCTGAAACATAATAGGTAGAAGTCTTTCCATGATTATGTGATAATCATGACTCTTCAACCCAGTGAGTTTTCCCGTTTCACATTCGGAGCTCGTTTCAGACTAGCTGCGTAACCATCTAGAAATTTCAAACTTTTCAACTATTTGAGTACTTATTTCTTTTCTCTGGGTCAAAGATAGAAGGAAGCACATGGTTTACCACCACTTTCCGAGAGCTGAAGAGTTGGACGGTTACAAAGCTCAGCCTGATCCTTTCTAGCATTTATATTGTCTTTCGTTTTGTTCGTCATGTTCATGCATGTGCTTATGAAACATTCCCCTATGTTACTCTCTTGATGCATGATATCAATGTTGTGCATTAGTATCAATGACTTCACATATTGTAGCTCTCATAGTCCACATATATGAGTCCAATTATGATCATCTCTGAAACTGAGAAAATATCCAGGACGATTTTTCCTTTCTGACCCGTTAAGACGTTTTGGTGGTCCTTTACTGACAACGGTGTCCTTTCTAAAGACAATCTTGTGTTGCCTAAACATGTGATTCGAAGGAACCCAACGTCTGTGACAATCAAAATAGCACGTCTTGCCTCCATGAGTAAGTAAAAAACAATCAGTGTCAGAAGCACATATCGGAAACATCAAACGACCATGAGTGCCCCATCCAGAAAACATGTCGTATGCCAGAAAATCATGGATGAACCAATAATAAGCAGCTCGAAGTTGAATCTCTATTTTTTGTAACAGTCGTACGCTTTGACTCCTTTCCACAACATCTTTAATTCTTCGATCAGTGGTTTCAACATCACGTTGAGACGTGACCCAGGATTATCCGGCCCAGGTAAAATGACGCTAAGGAACATGAACTCATACTTCATACAAAGATCCGGTGGTATATTGTACGGAATAACAAATACAGACCAGCAGGACTATGGTGAAGCGTTTGTACTGAATGGCGAGAATCCATCTATGTGACACCCGGTTCCAAAAATAGAACCAAGTGAATGCATATGTGTGCCCAGGATGTTCATCACACATACACGTAATCTACAAACTGAATTCAGAATATAACCATGAATAAATAGTTTTTAAGTACTTTATTACAATGACTCAATGTCTCACTCATGAATATCTAACTTATTCTTGTAGTGGAGGACTCTAAACGATAGCGGAAAATGACTAAAACAGCAGGCTCCAACTTCAACTCCACAGGCAATTTGACGGTAGTGCGCACGCCTAGTACTCCACATGTTCCTCGAAGTACTCTTCTCCTGTAGCTGATGTATATGTGGGAATGCAAGGGTGAGTACATGTCGTACTCAGCAAGTGCGGGAAAAGTATGACATGTAGCTTACAACAAGGTAGGGAATAAAAAGGCTCATTGCAGCAAGCAAATTTTTTTCACAACCATGGTAAAAACAACAACTATTTCTAAGTGAGTTTAATCCCATCATAACCAATTAAATCAACAACATTCTTTCAGCATAATTCACCATTTATCAAGTCTCAACCAGCCAATAATCTTTCTCAAGTTCATCTCGTACTCATAATTATTCATAACCAACTCATTTTCGTATAACCGAAACCAAACTCGTTTTCATTACCCAAAATAGTACGAAAACCAATCCCAATGAACATACCCAAATATTCATCCCAAGTTTTGCCTCTAATCATGGAAGTTGGCCAGGTGCTTGTGACCGGAAGCATGGCTATCATGATAGTTTTACACTCTGCAGAGGTGGCACCACTTTACCCACAAGTTTGTGATTTCGTCATCCATTGGCGACTAAAAAGAACCTCCATTATACCAGTACACAAGCGTCGGTGTACGGCAAAAAAATCATAAAATAGCCTTTACAAAGGGGCTACTAGAATGTACGGACTCACTGAGGTTTCACCGGCAGGCTCGAATCTCCATTCTCCCACCCACGGGCCCCCTCTTGTGCCATGCAGTTCCCAGGGCAGTCCCTCTCGACTCCCATTTCCCACACCATCCAATGGTCCATAACAAACTAGCAACACATCTAATTAGTCAGCTAAGCCTCACCCATATTTGGCCTTATGGTGGCACTGTTTTCCTGGCATGTGCTCGCATGAACCGGTCCTTAGATCTATGGCAAGTAAACCACCATCTCATTCAGCAACATCCACGAACCAAGCTTGCCTAGATCTCCCCGATTCCATGCTCATTAACATCATCAAGTTCTCATCATCATTATTCGTATGAGTGCAGTAGCTAACCACATTTTATTTCAGCTTCCCGTATCCCGTAAGTTTAAGTGAAGCAAAAAAGGAAAAATGACCATACCTGACTCATCAACTTTCCTGGCGACAAGGATTGTTAACAAAACTAGTAAACTCCTATAAAAAGGGCGTCTCATCAAGTTGACTCAAGCATACGAGTTTTCATAAAAAAAACAGTTTCAAAACATGGGATCAATATGGTCAAGGTGCACTTGCCTTGCTCCCGTGGTTCGTGTTGCTCAAGCATCTCGAAATATTGGTGCTGTAGTCCCTCGTAGACGGCCTCTTGAGCTTGTCCTTCTATTCACGACCACGCACATACAAAATTTACAGCAATCAATCATCATGCTCAAACTTTACTCAAGATGCAATGGGGTAGATGAATGCAAATCCTATAGTGCAGTATTATAGAACCTGTTTGTACGTGTTCTTGCGTGTTTTAGGAGGCTTTCATGGGGTTTTATGGTGATCAAGGTTGCTGGGATCAAGTGTGGACGTGGTGATGGTCTTTACACAAGATGTAGATCAATTCCACCGTCAAAAATTAACCAAACATGGTCTGTCCACATGCATAAACTTCTGCTAGCAGGGGGTGGAGAAAAACGGGTGCGTAGCAACAAGACGTGGTAAGAGGGGTGTCGGGGACCTACCTCTCTTCTTCCTCCTCTCCTCCTTGCAGCTGGACTTCTTCCCTTGCAACGGCAGCATCTGGAGTTTTTCTTTGGAGAAGAATAGGGCTGCGGCCAGGGCTTGGCAGGAGGGGTCTTCTTCTCCGTCGACGGCGAGGCGGGGCAAAGTTTCGACGGCGGCCAAGGCAGCAGCAAAGGGGTGGCGACCAGGGCTTGGCAGCAGGGGGCAACATGCTTGTTTTGGCAGGGGTGGCGGCCAGGGAAGGCTGTATTTATAAGGGGGGAGATCTCCTACTCAGTTTGGAGGAGAAGAGGAACTCTATCTCCAAGAGATGCAATCTGCTACTCAGTTTGGAGGAGGAGGACTCTATCCCTAAGAGATGCGGCCAGCTGGGTGTTTCATCTCCAAAACTTTATCTCTAAGCTCTATCTTTAACCTTATCTAGAAGCTTTATCTCTAAGGTTCATCTAGAAGCTTTATCTCTAAGATTTATCTCCAATATTCTTCTAGAAGCTTTATCTCTAAGGTTTATCTCCAAGATTATTCTAGAAGCTTTATCTCCAAGATTCTTCTAAAAGCTTTATCTCCAAGATTCTTCTAGAAGCTTTATCCCTAAGATTCTTCTAGAAGATTTATCTCTAAAATTCTTCTAGAAGCTTTATCTCTAAAATTCTTCTAGAAGATTTATCTCTAAGATGCAGCGGGGTTTTATCCCATTTCTCTTCATTTCTATGTTCCTTGCTCCGTTTCTATATTCCCTTCTCCATTTCTATATTCCCTTCTCTATTTCTATGGTTCTTTCTCCATTTCTATGGTTCTTTTTCCATTTCTACTTCATTTCAAATGCTTCTCTACATGAAAAATGTATGCAATGGATGGTAGTGAAATTTAAGGGTGTTACAAAACTACCCCCTTAAAATGAATCTCGCCCTCGAGATTCGATAGAGTGGAGAAAAGATGAGGGAATTCTGCCTTGAGATCTTCCTCACGTTCCCATGTAGTTTCGGCTTCTGTGTGATGGCTCCATTGTACCTTGCACCAACGGATCACTTTGTTTCTCGTGACCCTTTCCTTCACGTCCAAGATCTTGATGGGGTGTTCCGTGTAGGTCAGATCCTCTTGAAGCTCTAGCTCATCCATAGATACTTGTTGCTCCAGTACTCTTAGGCATTTCTTGAGCTGAGATATGTGAAACACGTCGTGCACGTCGGAGAGGTGCGTTGGCAGCTCTAGTTGATAGGCTACCTCTCCTCGCTTGCCCAAAATCTTGAATGGCTCGATATAGTGAGGTTCTAACTTGCCTTTGACGTTGAACCGTTGTTGTCCTCGGATAGGCGATACCTTAAGATGCACGAAGTCCCCCACTTAGAAGGTCAATCTTCTTCGCCTATTATCTACATAACCGTTTTGTCGTGACTGAGCGGCCTTCAAGTTTTCACGTATCGTTTGGACTTGTTTTTCAGCGTCTTGCAGAACTTCGGGTCCAAATACTTGGCTTTCTTTGGTCTCATTCCAGAACAGCGGTGTTCTACACCGTCTACCACACAATGCTTCAAAAGGTGACATCTTCAAGCTGGCTTGGTAGCTGTTGTTGTACGAGAATTCAGCATATAGCAAGCTCTTATCCCAACTACGGCCATGCTTCAAGGCGCAAGCTCTTAACATGTCTTCCAAAATCTGATTTGTCCTCTCAGTTTGCCCGCAGGTTTGCGGGTGATATGCGGAGCTGAAATTCAATTGTGTACCCATGGCTTCATGCAGCTTCTTCTTGAATCTAGAGGTAAATTGAGAACCTCGATCTGAAACTATCCTCTTCGGAACTCCATGGCGACACACGATTTGATCCATATACAACTCAGCTAGTTGTGCGATGGTGTACTTGGTTCTAACAGGAAGGAAATGGGCCGTTTTCGTCAATCGGTCCATGATAACCCAAATGGAATCGTAACCCGACTGAGTACGTGGCAGTCCGACTATGAAATTCATGCTGATGTCTTCCCACTTCCACTCGGGTACTTTTAATGGCTGCAACAATCCAATAGGTCTTTGGTGTTCGGCCTTCACTCGTTGGCACGTATCGCAGAGGGCAACATATTCAGCAATGTCCCTTTTCATACCATCCCACCAATAGCAAGTTTTCAGGTCCTTGTACATCTTTGTACAGCCAGGGTGTATGGAATAAGGCAAGTCATGGGCCTCCTTTAGTATCGACGGCGGCCAAGGGAGCAGCAAAGGGGTGGCGACCAGGGCTTGGCAGCAGGGGGCAACAGGCTTGTTTTGGCAGGGTGGCGGCTAGGGAAGGCTGTATTTATAAGGAGGAAGATCTCCTACTCAGTTTGGAGGAGGAGAGGGACTCTATCTCCAAGAGATGCAATCTCCTACTTAGTTTGGAGGAGGAGAAGGACTCTATCCCTAAGAGGTGCGGCCAGCAGGGTGTTTTATCTCCAAAACTTTATCTCTAAGCTCTATCTTTAAGCTTATCTAGAAGCTTTATCTCTAAGGTTTATCTCAAATATTGTTCTAGAAGCTTTATCCATAAGATTTATCTCCAAGATTCTTCTAGAAGCTTTATCTCCAAGATTCTTCTAGAAGCTTTATCTACAAGATTCTTCTAAAAGCTTTAGCCCCAAGATTCTTCTAGAAGATTTCTCTCTAAAATTCTTTTAGAAGCTTATCTCTAAAATTCTTCTAGAAGATTTATCTCTAAGATGCGGCCAGGGTTTTATCCCATTTCTCTTCATTTCTATGTTCCTTTCTCCATTTCTATATTCCCTTCTCCATTTCTATATTCCCTTCTCCATTTCTACGGTTCTTTCTCCATTTCTACTTCTTTTCAAATGCTTCTCTACATGAAAAATGTATGCAATGCATGATAGTGAAATTTGAGGGTGTCACAATCTGCCACCTACCCGATCCAAACATTTCTCGCATCACGAGCAAAATCTAGATCGAACCGGTCCAATGCCTTCCATGCCTCACCGTCGTATGGGTGCGTCATGACTTTATCTGACGTACACCTTCTGTGTGCCATCTCATGTGTCTGGAAGATTTCTTTGAAAGAAACAGCCGCTTCAACCAGGTGTCATGGGTAAGTATCGAAGCTGCTGACGTGTGACTTCTGTTGTCACATTTTCACCATCTTCATTAACAACTTCGACATACCACGATTCACCACATTTTAAACATTTGTTCTCTTTAGCATGCTCTTTCCAGAAAAAGCAATTTCTTCGTGTGATACATATTTCATACCGAGACCCAAAAGCAATTTCTTCGCGTGATACATATCTTTAGGCACTTTATGGGGTTGTGGAAGGATATCACTGATCAATTTGATGAGGTCGTTGCAACGGTTATTAGAAAAGAAGTGCTTAGACTTAATTGCAATAAGTCTAGTCATGAAAGTGAGGAGGGTCACTTCAGTGTGTTCATACAGCGGCTGTTCTGAAGCTTTGAGAAGCTCGAAGAATGCTTCAACCTCCGTTGTAAGAGGATCCTCCATAATGTCTGGTTGTATATCTACTAGCATCTCATCCATCCTATCATCCCCCGTGTCGGAGTGTGAGCTGCGACACTCCTCCCGGCCTGCTCGGAAGCAGCCCGCAAGGTTCTTTTTTTCTGGAGGGGGTTTGGCGCCCTACGCGACCTGGGCTCGAGAGAGCGGATGAACACCAAGATTTATGTGGTTCAGGCCACCAAAGCGTAATACCCTACGTCCACGGGAGTGCGTGTTCTATTGCTTGAGCATGTGTGCTTGTGCATTGTGGGATCTGGGATACGAAATTGGGGAACCCTTTGTAGGGTGGTCACCCCCGACCTTTTATAGCTAGAGGGCGGGGTGGTTACAATGAGGCCTGGGGCCCAACAGGTGGCCCCAGAGCTAATTAAACCCTATACACGAACTAGGGTTCGTCCTCTGAGTAGAGCGGCCTGCGGGAGAGTTTAGTCCCGCCGTGCGGCGTGCTGAGCGCCCCTGACTGCATGTCAGGTGATGATGAAGACACCGTCTTGTCGCCGCGTCTTCCCGCGCTGCTTGGGCGGCTTCGTGCCTTTGGGTGGCACTGTACTGCTGTCACACCTTGCCGTCCTGTCTTGTCACCATAATGGCGAATGGGCAAGGGATAGATGTGTGTGCAGTGTGCCATGCTTCTGGGGAAGGCGCAAGCCTTCAATGCGAAGCCTAATAGCGCACTCCCTTCTTCACTTTGTCGACACACGGCGCACGATGGATCGTGGGGCATGTGGAGGCTCTGGAGCTCTTATCGACGGGCTTGGTGTTAGGGGACACGTGTCAGCCCTGGACCTCACCTCAAAGGGGAGGATCGGGCCGGAGCCTAGGGCACGTGTCTCTACCGGAGCTGTCCTCAGCGGGGAGGCAGCTCGGAGCCAGGGGACACGTGGCAGCCCCGGACCTCACCTCAGAGGGGAGGCTCGGGCCGGAGCCTAGGGCACGTGTCTGCACCGGAGCTGTCCTCAGCAGGGAGGTAGCTCGGAGCCAGGGGCACGTGTCAGCTCCGGGCCTCTCCTCAGTGTGGAGGCTCGGGCCGGAGCACAAGGCACGTGTCAACTCCGGAGCTCATGCACACATGGCAGCCCCAGGGCTGACCATGGAGCCAAGGGCACGTGGCTTACGTGGGGCCCACCTCAATGGGTAGGCGGGGCCCAGGTTGTCTTTTACCCATTAAGCGGGGGTACCCGGTCTGCAGGATACTGATAATGGCCCCTGGACCCATCTCGGGGGAGGCACTGAGCCCGCAGGTGGGGCCCCCATCTCCCCCGCATGGTGGTTTTGAACCTGTACTTTGGAAACCGATGTGGGGGTGAGATCCTCGCATAATGGGCGAGTGGTTGTACTTGGGAGACAAAAAGGCCGCACGTCCTTGGCATAGTGGGAGCACTCGCCAGTCGAAGCAGCAACACTTCATCAGAGTAGTGGACACGTGCTTGCTCTTAACTAGCGGGTCGTGACGACGTGCTTGAGGAGTTGCCCCGGGGCATTTACTGCTGCAGCCTTTGAGTCCACCACTGCAGTTCCACCACGTCGCTTCACCCGGGAACCGGCAGACGTTACCCACCTGCCCCCTAGTATCTGACGGGTGGACCTGGGTCCTACTCATCGTTGGGGAAGGCAGGTAACCCACGGCGTGGCTCGG
The DNA here is from genome assembly GCA_030760725.1 of Neostapfia colusana. Taxonomy (NCBI): domain Eukaryota; kingdom Viridiplantae; phylum Streptophyta; class Magnoliopsida; order Poales; family Poaceae; genus Neostapfia; species Neostapfia colusana. Next base: position 99,581,057 of record JASWHV010000005.1, on the reverse strand, counting down.
TGGAGACCCAAACGTCACGCCTATTGCCCTGCCAGAGGTTGCTGACATATAAAGGGAATCCTTCCGGAGAAAGACGGTTCCCTTCCGCCTTTTGCAATCTTCGCATTCCTCCTATGCGCTCGAAGCCTCTGCTCCCCAGTGCTCACAACCTTTCCTTGCCACCATGTATTCTGGTCTCCGTTCATCCAGGATCAAGAGCGATGGCGACATCGCTGTCGTGAGGCACCTGCTCGGCTGGCAATCAGCCACGTTTGACGGGAGTATCCGCCGCGGGAGGGTCCCGCTAACCAACTTGCAACCCGGCGAGGTGGTACTCTTCACCTCGTACGTGTTGTCCGGGTTCGCGCTCCCGGCGTCGTCCTTCCTCCTCACCCTGCTGGAGGTGTATGGGTTCCAGCCGCAGCACCTCACGCCGCACGCCCTTGCGCTAGTGGAGGTCTTCGTCCACTTCTGCGAGATGTTCGTGTGCGTACGGCCTTCGGTGCAGCTCTTCAGGGTGTTCTTCTTTATGAGGGCCTCGGGGAGAAGAACAAGCCAATTGGGGGCTTATTACTTCCAGCATCGAGGGAGGCACTCCGTGCCCTACATCGCACCCTTCACTCCCAGGAAGTGAGAGCACTGGAGAGAGGACTGGGTCATTGCCCAGCCTGACGTCCACGACGCTTGGAGCTGTCGAGTGGCCCGCCAATGACCGAGGTAGCCGTTGGGGATGAGATCCTCGACCTGCAGGACACCTACACGCCGGTGCTGGAGAGGATCAGGTACTTGGCGTATGAAGGCCTGACCTCGCTGATGGTCCTGGCTGACTTCCTCTCCCGCTGGATCGCTCCTCTCCAACAACGTGTCCGGGCCGCTTGGCAGTACACCGGGGAGGGCGACATGACCCTGTTAGAGCACGGAGCAGGGTCGTCACCGGATCAACAGATGTTGGGGGTGATGCTGCATAAGCTCTCCTGTGACCCGATTACCGACGACTCCATCACCCTGACGGCGAGCTTCCAGCCCGTCTACCTCAACCCGCAGGCGTGGTCAAGGCTGCTGCGGTGACTGCCGACGTTGGACGACATCAATATCGTAGTGCGGCAGATTGGGGATCCCTCACGGGGCATCGAGATCCCCGGAGCAGACTGCATCGGTGGTTAGGCAGGGCTTGCACCGCACTCACTCCCAAGCAGGGGAGGGAGTCGACGGGGAGGCCTAAGCCTGCGGTGCGCCCTCGCTCGCCACCCAGGTATGCCCAGAGCCAGGCAGGGCATCGAAGAGGAAGCTGGTCGATCCTGACGGAAGCTTCGTCTTCGGCCCCCAGATGAGGGGTTCCGAGGCTTCCTGTGATCCCGCACCGGGTTCGGTGGCTGGCGTGTGGGGCGGCTCTGGAGCTGCCACGGCCAGAGCAGTCTCGGCGGCCACGAGAAGGGCGTCTGGTGCTACTGTAGCTTCAAGGCAGACCCCAGCAACGTCGTCGGCTTCTGAGCCGTCGAAGGCCGCCCCAGCTCAGGGCGCATTTTCAGCGTCAAGGTCCTTGACAGGGAAGACTATTTATGTGGTATCTTTGTCGACGAAGACCCCCGTGGCTCCACCAGCTCTCAAGCCAGCGGAGGTGACCTCGACGTCGGCGGAGTCGAGTGGCTCGAGCCCCCCGCACAAGAAGCTCCACGCGGAGTGGAACTTCCAGGCCTCCTGGTACGGCTCAACCTCGCGGGGCTGTGTATTGAGCCACTGGATGACGTAGTTGATGCTTGGTGCTTCTTTTTGTAAGGTTCCTCAGTAGAGCGCCTCTGCTCCTCCTCCACCGCAGCAGTCCGAGAGCCGGAGCCCTCTGTCCGCCGAAGCTCCAACAACGGCGGCAGTGCCTGAGCCTGTGCTTGGGGCAGCTCCATATGTTGGCACCCGGGCCCCCGAGGCCAGCCAACCGGCGGGCGCGGACGCCTCTGGTAGCAATGTGGCTGCTGCTGGGCGGGCTGCTAGCCCTCCTCCTCTCCCTTCGCAAGTTTCCATGATGGCAATCCCACCAGTGGGCGAAGAGCCAGAGGGTGTCAAGGCAGTACCTCGCTTGACGATGCCGAAGGCTGTCCCGGTCCCCATGGCCACAAGGGCCGTCCGCTCTAGTCTGGACCAGATGCAGTACACACTCGAGCAAGAGTGGGCCGAACAGAGGTCCGAGTGGGAGCACGACAACCTGCTAAAGGCGCGGGTCCAATCCACCAGGGAGAAGGCTCGAGCTCGGGAGGAGCGACTTGAGGGTCGGGAGGAGGTGTTGGAGGAGACAGAGGCCGCCGTCACGGCCCTCCAAAGGAATGTGGCGAACCTCCAGGTTGAGGCCGAGAGCCTCCATGCCTCCGCCGATGCACGTCTCGCAGCCCTGGCGGAGCTCCGAGAGACACTCGTTCATCAGGAGGAGGTGGCGGAGGCAAGGGAGAGGGAGCTCTCTGACCGTCTGGCTGCCTATGAGGTGGAGCAGATGCACCTAGAGGAGCGGCTTTAGGGCGTCCATGACTGGGAGGTCTCCGCTGCGTCTAGAGAGTCTGACCTGGAGGAGTGGGCTGCACGGCTGGCCACGAGTGAGCAGGCACTAGTTGCTCTGGAGCAGGGGCTAGCTGCTCGGGGACAGGAGCTGGCGAGGAGTTCGACGGGAGAACCGGCTTCTTCCGTCAAGGAGGTCGAAGATCTCGGGGCTTCTCGTGCCGCTGAGGCAGAGAAGGACTGGGACTTCCTCGGCCGCACAGAGTCGGCCCTTGAACTTTTTGGCTTTGGCCCCTTGCGTCCCGGAGGGCCGGTCCAGGAAGTGATCCAGGTGCTCCCTTCCTTGGACTCGGCCGGAGAGAAGATCCTTACGCTGGAGCATGTCGTGGGGGAGCATCTGGAGGCCGAAGGAAAAGCTCTGGCTCAGATGGTGGTACGGCATGTGCTCACTTTCCTCCGAAGCTGCGACTCCAACATCTCCCTGGAACCTGTGGTGCAGGGCCACAGCGCAGAGCTGTCGGGGGCGGCGAAGTCTTCCATGGAGGAAGTCAGCTGACATGTAGCTGCTAGGTTCCAGCGCAGATAGCTCCTAGGTCTCCGGATTGCCTTGTATCCTCCTGTGTATGCCGGAGCTCTGCTGTTATCAAAGACCTTTTGTTTCAAGTCTTATGTTGTCTTGAGTTAATGATGTAGACTTCGGACCCTTGGCGACGCAAAGGTCCGGAATGATTTAGCCGGTGTGGGTAGCTCTTTGCCGATGTTTCGAGCTTGCTCCTCCGGGTCCTTAGCAGCGTAAAGACCCAGGGTGCTATGGCAGTGTGGCTTCCACTCCTTCTGGGTCCTCAGCGGCATAAGGACCCGAGGGAAGTTCGACCCTTGTCTTCAGCTTGTCGTAGCTGGTGCTCCAAGTCATCTGCACTTTGTTGCAGTGGTCCGACGTCCTGCCCACGTGATTCACCATGATGGCCCCCTGGTAGGTGTGGCCCTTTTGTTGGAGCGGTCCTACCACTGGATGAGGCAGGACGTCAGCATCGGGCCCCCTGGGAGGTCCGAAACGCCAAGGACCTGAGCGGACCTGCAGCCATGGCAGAAAGGAGTAGTCGTGCTCTCTGGTCACTCTTCCTTGTTTGGTAGCTTTATTGTGGCTTACGGTCCTCAGTTAAGCTGTGGGGCTTGGGTAATTTGATGTGGGTCATCTGGGATATGGTTAAAGCCATGCCCAGGGGTATGAGCCATCCGGTTCCCCGTACCGAGCTGTAGCGCTGGAGAGGCAGGGTACACACGCTAAGGGTACGAAACAAGGCATAGAAGGCTACGCCCCTGGACCTCCCTCTGGTGTAAGCTTTCCGGGGGAGTCCGTTAGGCGCCATAGGCCCCCCAGGCAATGAGACAACCAAAGATCCCTATGTTATGATCAAGACTTTGCTCGTGGGCATGAGCCGTCCGACTCCCCGGTACCGAGCTGTAGCGCTGAAGAGGCAGGGTACGCACACTAAGGGTACGGAACCAGGCATAGCATGCTACGCCCTTGGACCTCCCGCTGGCGTAAGATTTTCGGGGGAGGGACCATTCGGAGCCATAGGGCCCCCGAGCAACGAGACAACTGCAGGAACCTAGGTACGCCACAGGTACTTCAAGCAGACCCGCCTATACAAGGATAGCACAACCCTTGCTACGGTTGGACACAAGGAAAAGTGACTGGCCAAACGACCGGAGCGGTATGGGAAGAAAGCATGAAAAGTATGGGGGCAATATCCGGGGTCCGGTTACTTCTCTTGTTCGTGTAGGCGTGTTCTTTCTGCCCCCCAAGTACTCAGTTGTAGCGCAGGGGAGGCAGGATGTGCATGCTAGGGGTATGGAACCTCCTGCGGGCATTAACCTTTAAATGAGGAGACCTTCTAGTGGCACGGGACCTAGGACAAGTGTGTAGGACAGGCTCCGAACATGCTGTTTATAGTTTATATGCATGAACTAGCACAAACTGCGAATAAGGTAAGCAGGGTAGAATAATTTTGTCTTATTTCTGGCTTCCTTTGGGTGATAGGAGGAAATATGTTGTGTAAGAAGGCAGCAACCCGCCCTGGATTACAAGAGTAGGAGGACCCCTCCGGGTAGACACTATGACATCCTTACAAGAAAGAGAAAAAGAAAGAGACTATGACACCCTTACAAGAAAGAGAAAAAGAAAAAAATATCCTACTACTGTGCTAGGGGTAGAACTTACAGAGGTGTTCTATATCTTGTGGTCTAGATAGAGGTACCCATCCCTTGTAGCTAGGAGAGTGCACCTGGAGCGGCATACATGTGCTGATCGGGAGGGACCCTCTCAGCTAGGGGAGGGTTTGTCACCCCTCCTCAAAAAAGTATTAGCCGAGGCACCAGGTGGCCCTACCTTGGGATGTCTACTCTGCACGTACCATTGCCGGAGCATTTTGCGGTGTAGCGCATTTCGAGCAGCCTCTATCCATGTTGCCTCGTCGACGAGGTCGATTTCTCCACGCAGGAGTTGGTCCCGCGTGGCTTCGTCGTGTGTCTGGACGTCGGGTGAGCCCTTGGTGTGTTCTAGGGGGAGGGCGGCCTCAACCCCCTACACCAGTGTAAGAGGGTGTTTCCTTTGTCACACGACAAGGGGGACGTCTGGCTAGACGTGGAGCGCCTTGCATCGCTCGCTGTCGTCGCTCGAGTCAGAGTCAGAGTGGCCGTTGATGGCTTTCAACGCCCTCTAGGTTTCTTGATACTCCATCTACTACTCAGCGTTGGCCTCAGGTTTGGCCTTTTGTTTGCCCTCCCGCTGGCGGGAGGGTGCACCGTCTTGTCGCGGCTGCCGTTGTTGCAGCTCACGGAAGCATTCTGCATGCTTCTTGATCTCGCGGCAATCGTTAGTGCCGTGGCTGCCGGTGTTGTGCACCGGGCACCACTGGCCGTCGTCGCTGGCAGACGACGGTCACGGGTGCTTGTCAGAGTGTGGGGCTCGGCCCCCACCGGCAGCTGCCATGGCGGCGGTGGACGCCCCGGCCAGAGGCTGTTTCCTGCCTCCGGCAGTGTTTTTCTTGCTGCTGCGCGGAGCTGTAGCTTCTCCGGCACTCCCTGCTGCGGAGGCAAGTCGCGAGTTCCATTCTCGGCCTTCCACCGCCCTGGCACATTTGTTGGCCAGGCTGAAGAGCTCGGAGACATCCTGCACGTTGTGCGTGGCTAACTTCTCGAGCATCTTCTTGTTGCGGACGCCTTGCCGGAAGGCGACGACAACAGAGGCGTTGGAGATGCGGGGCATGGTGTTCCTGAACTGGGATAACCGCTGGATGAAGGACCGCAGCGACTCCCCATCACGCTGACGCACAACATGGAGGTCAAGCTCGGTGCCGGGGCGCATGTAGTAACTCCCAAAGTTGGCCATGAATCTCCAGCACAACTCTTCCCAGGACGTGATGGATCCTGGGGGAAGGTTCATAAGCCATGACCGGTCTGTTCCGGTCAGGGCCACAGGGAAGTAGTTGGCCATGACGGTCTCATCCCCTCTTGCAGCTAGGATGGAGGTGGAGTAGATCTGCAGAAACTCGACGGGATTGACTGTCCCGTCATATTTTTCTGGCAGGTGGGGCCGGAACTTGGGTGGACAGACCACCATACGAAGGTGTGGGGCGAGCGCCATGCAGCCCTCTACTGCCCCCGGAGAGGCATGGGTAGGCGGGGCGCGGCCCGCTGGGGAGAGCAGTACTCTCCTTGGAGGTTGCGACGCCTCTCGTAGTGTCGCTCGATGGTGGTGCGACCATCTTCGCTTGTGAGGTGGCGTTTCAGCTCGACCCTGAGGTCGGCTGCAGCCGCCACGCGTGGGGCTGACGCCTCACGTGCCACCGTCGGCGTACGCGACATGGCCAGCGAGGGTTCGGCCCGCTGTCTCCTGTAGGAAGGAGAGTTCGTGGCCATGGCGACAAGATGGTCGACATCGTGTCGCCACTGTTCTGCCGCCTCAGGGGTGGCACCCTCGCCCGGAGGGTTGTGGAGCAGAGCACGTGCTGCAGCCAACACGCTTTTCGGGCTCGGCCATGGCGGTGCTATCGCCACTGCCGAAGTAGAGGGTGGCCGAGAGGAAGCGGCCGCTGGCGGTGTGAGCGCCGACGGTGCATCGTCTGTGTGGTTGCTAGCCCGTCTCGAGTTGGGCTCCAGCGTTCTGGTCGCCGGTTCGTCCGGATTTGGGCGCTGGCGGCGCCAGTGGCACACCGGCCGTCTGACCGCCGGCCTGGCCAGACCAGCCCGCCCTGGATCGGGAGGTAGCCTCATCGTCTCCCGTCTGGAGACGATGGCGAGCTGGGCGAGAAGGCTCGACATGAGAAGCCATGTTCAACATGGTCGCATGGAGAGCACGGAAAGCCCCCCTACGTGGCGCGTGAAATGTCAGAGTGTGAGTTGCGGCACTCCTCTCGGCCTACTCGGAAGCAGACCGCGAGGTTCTTTTTTCCGGAGGGGGCTTGGCGCCCTACATGACCTGGGCTCGAGAGAGCGGATGAACACCAAGATTTACGTGGTTCGAGCCATCGGAGCGTAATACCCTACGTACACGGGAGTGCTTGTTTTATTGCTTGAGCATGTGTGCTTGTGCGTTGTGGGATCTGGGATGCGAAATCGGGGAACCCTCTGCAGGGTGATCACCCCGGTCCTTTTATAGCTAAACGTCGGGTGGTTACAATGAGGCCTGGGGCCGGACAGGTGGCCCTAGAGCTAAGTAAACCCTATACACGATCTAGGGCTTCGTCCTCTGAGTAGAGAGGCCGGCGGGAGAGTTAAGTCCCGCTGTGCGGAGCGCTGAGCGCCCCTGACTTCGTGTCAGGTGATGATGAAGACGCCATCTTGTCGCCGCATCTTCCCGCCTTGCTTGGGCGGCACTGTACTGCTGTCATGCCTTGTCATCCTGTCTTGTCACCATAATGGCGAACGGGCAAGGGACGGAGGCGTGTGCAGTGCGCCATGCTTCTGGGGAAGGTGCGAGTCTTGAATGCGAAGCCTGACAACGCACTTCCTTCTTGACTACGTCGACCCACGACAGATCGTGGGGCACGTGGCGGCTCTGGAGCTCTTATCGACGAGCTTGATGTCAGGGGACACATGTCAGCCCCGGACCTCACCTCAGCAGGGAGGCTCGGGCCGGATCCCAGGGCTCGTGTCTGTACCGGAGCTGTCCTCAGCGGGCAGGCGGCTCGAAGCCGGGGGACACGTGGCAGCCCCGGACCTCACCTCAGAGGGGAGGCTCGGGCCGGAGACCAGGGAACGTGTCTGCACCAGAGCTGTCCTCAGCGAGGAGGCGGCTCGAAGCCAGGGGCACGTGTCAGCCCCAGACCTCTCCTCAGCGGGTAGGCTCGGGATGGAGCCCAGGGCACGTGTCAGGTCCGGAGCTCATGCGCACATGGCAGCACCAGGGCTGACCATGGGGCCAAGGGCACGTGGCTTACGTGGGGGCCCGCCTTAGCGGGGAGGCAGGGCCCAGCCTGTCTTTTACCCACTACGCGGGGGTACCCGGTCTACAGGATAACGACACCCCGTGTAATCATCATTGTCCTTATCTACTTCTTGTACAGCTTGAGAAGTTGTCTCGCCGTGAAAGGTCCAGACCTTATAATAGGTCATGTAACCGTTTCGAAACAAATGTATCAAAACTTTCACTTTGTCCAAAATCTTGGTATTCCAGCATTTCGTACATGGGCACAACACCTTATTGATATTTGACAACGAAAATGCTCGATCTACAAAGCACCTGTCTTGGCGAACCACCCATTTGAGTGACCACCAGCTCTGCTCTTCCATCCAGTATACATCCAACTGCGATCTTCACCCATGCTTTACTCTGCAGTATAAAGCCAAAAAAATTACATTCACTTTACATCTATTGGAAATCTATTGGAAAGGGTAGGTCCTAACCTACCCATGAGTGACCGAGAGGAACGTGCTTATGACGAGACGCGGGGTCCAGATCGAGACAAAATTTTGGGAGCATAACTCCACTGTTCTCCAACTGAACGTCCGATAATGGTGCAACGGAGAACACTAAGGTTACGCCGTCGAAGTCTTGTCCGAATCTAGACCCCGCGTCTCGTCATAAGCACGACCCCTCGGCCACTCTCAGGCTGTCCAAAGAGGGACGATTTCGAACTTACACGCATTACATGCGTAACGCATGTGAGACGGGCTGGTCCGAAACGGGTGACGCATATTGTATAGGGTACATTAATCTTACATTTTGGAGTCATTTACGATAGAGAAGTAAGAACAAGAGAGAAGAGGAAAGAAAGAGAGAGACAGGAAAGTGGGTCAGCCGTCCTAAGTTATGCTCCATCGGGTCCCTCCATTAACGGCCCAACGGCTTTACGGGAGCTGCCGTCCACATGCGGGAGCTTGCTGTCCTCACCGTTGATTTTCGCCTCCGTACCCGTCTACACGCATATTTGTCTTTTAAATGGGCCGTGTCAGGCCATAAATGGGTTATGCCGAGTTGAGCCGGCTCGAAGTCCGTTTATTTACATATCGATATTATACACTCAAGCAATCAAATTACACTGAATTATTCGTTAATCTCGACGGGCTCTAACTTATGGTGGTTGCGGCCCCATGGCCGTCGTAAGTTAGCTAACGTACGACAACTGCCCAGTACGGTCGTAAGTTATATATAACTTACAATGGCTAGCCATCGTAAGTAATCTGGCCGTCGTAAGGTGTCGTATTTCCTGTAGTGGTGGTTCTAAGAGTGAACCGGAATAGAGGGAGGACCACAATGGGCTTTAAGGCCAATAAAATATGATCTAGATGCCTCCATTATGGAGAGGCATAGCATGTGGAACGTGCAACTCCCTTCATTGTGGGGAGGCTAGCATTATGGGCTTTAAGGGGTGTGACACCCGGTTCCAAAAACAGAACCAAGATAATGCATATGTGTTCCCAGGATGTTCATCACAGATACACACGTACTCCACAAATTAAATTCAGAATATAACCACGAATAAATCGTGTTTAAGTACTTTATTACATCGACTCATTGTCTCACTCATGAACCTCTAACTTATTCTTGCAGCGGAAGTCTCTAAACGATAGTGGAAATAACTAAATAGCAGCAGGCTCCATCTTCAACTCCACAGGCATGTTGACGGTAGTTCGCACGCCTAGTACTCCACTTGGTCCTCGAAGTACTCTTCTCCTGTTGCTGATGTTTATGTGATAATGCAAGGGTGAGTACATGTCGTACTCAGCAAGTGCGGGAAAAGTATGACATGTAGCTTATAACAAGGTATAAAATAAAAAGGCTCATTGCAGCAAGCAAATTTTATTTCATAAAACATGATAAAAACATCAACTATCTCTAGGTGAATTTAATCCCAATATAACCAAGTAAACAGAAACATTCTTTCATCATAATTCACCGTTTATCAAGTCTCATCCAGCCATTAATCTTTCTCAAGTTCATCTCATGCTCATAAATATTCATAACCATCTCATATTCATATAACCGAAGCCAACTAATTTTCATGACTCAAAACAGTCCCAAAACCAATCCCAATGACCATACCATAACCATACTGAATAACCCTCCCAAGTTTTCCCTCTAATCATGAAAGTTGGCCAGGTGCTTGTGACCGGAAGCACGGCTATCATGATAGTTTTACACTCTGTAGAGGTGGCACCACTTTACCCACAAGTTCGTGATTTTGTCACCCGTTAGCGACTGCAGAACCTCCATTATACCAGTACACAACCATCGGTGTATGGGCAAGAGATCACAAAATAGCCTTTACAAAGGGTCTACTAGATGTATGGACTCACTGAGGTTTCACCGGCAGGCTCGAATCACCATTCTCCCACCCACGGGCCCCCTCTTGTGCCATGCAGTTCCCAGGGCAGTCCTCCTCGACTCCCATTCCCGAGACATCCACGGTCCATAACAAGCTAGCAACACACCTAATTACTCAGCTAAATCGCACCCATACTTGGCCTTTTGGTGGCACTGTTTTCCTGGCATATTCTCGCATGAACCGGTCCTTAGATCTACGGCAAGTACCACCATCTCATCCAGCAACATTCACAAACCAAGCTTTCCTAGATCTCCCCGATTCCATGCCCATTAACATTGTAGGATCGAAGTACACATGTAAAGCTACCAGAGGGGGTGAATGGTAGATAAAAACTTTTCAGCGAAGCAACAAAACACCCTCAGCAGAAAACCGATCTGTTAAAGAAACCATGTGTGCGACTAATCTAAATGTGTTCAACTGTGACAAAACTAGTATAGATTGTACAGAATCAAGTCACGAAGACGTCACAACAATAATCATGAAAATCCGTTGAGAGAAACTCAAGTTACGATCGAAAGATCGAACAAAGGTCAATCTGTCCTACGCGAGAAAAATAGTTCTGGAATACTGCAAATAAACTAGTGTAGATCAGAAACCACAAATTAAATTACCGTGGAATTTTCACATATGATATATAATCAAGTTGTGAAGACAATCCAAAAAGAATCACATCAATTGGATCTGTAAAACTCGAGTTATGATAAAACCACCGAAGCAAGGTAGAGCTGAACAGAAACTCGATGAGAAAAACTTGTCTGAAACAAGTCGGACGAACAAGGCACAAAAGTTCCTTTAGAATATGAATTTTATTTATCAAAACACAAGAGGAACAGCCCCAAGGTCGTGTACCCATGAGCCCTGGCCTCCCTTGCTTATATAACCAGCCCAAAGGCCAACTCAACTCAAACTAGGACTCCTACTCCTACTTGGATTCAAACTGTAACTTTCCAATACTGCTCAAGACTCTTCTATATGCAGATAGAAGTAATATTAAGACTTCCAAACACCTTAGGAACGTCCCAAACATTCATAAAATAACTCAAATTCGTGACCCACACGAAATCCTATCATAACCAACTCAAAACTTTCCATATTTGAGTCAAACACGACTCAGCCGCAGCCTGAGTCCATAACCAAGTCGGTTGAACCTTTCCGACCAATTCTTTACGTCCACATCTCTTCATCACGCCTTAGAACCATGCAACCAAGTCCATGCACTCCTTGCACACGTGCAAATATCTTCCAACGACGTCCAAGATACTTTCATATGCATTGTTCTTGATTCAAACATACTGCGCAACCTCCCGATCAACTCAATCATAATTCCTCCCGAACTTGGTTGTTGAACCTCATCTTCTCCCTAAGACTAGTTCAATGGATCCCGTCACCAGCCATGTTTTGAACTCAAGCAACACCTGCACATGAATAAACAACCAATACTTCCGAGCACAAGTCCTCGACTTGACTCTCGTTAGTTCCGAAACTACAACATCTTACGTGAGCACCTCACATAGGCATGTTGTAAACCATAGCAAAATGATATCAGCCATAACCACCAAAACACACCAAAAAACTTAGTAAAATAATACTAAGAAAACTTTCCATAAGAGTAAAGCAAGTTCGAAACATTGCAAGTTAAAAGCAGAACCATTGCAATCAAGCTCCGAACCTTACCAAAGCTAACCGGACCTTGAACCGGAGCTTACCAAAGCTAGTCGGACCTAGCGCCGGAGCTTACTAAAGCTTAGTCGGACCTAGCGCGGAACTTACCAAAGCTAGTCGGACCTAGCACCGGAGCTAGCAAAAACAAGTAAGATCTAGCCAAAATAAGTCAAACCTAGACAAAGCAAGTCGGACCTTACGTCGGACCTTGCAGGAGCTCGGACCTAGAGTCGGACCTTGTTAAAAAGGTGTCTTGGTAGTATTCAAAACTTTTATCGTCAAAGCCAATGTATTCAGCACACATAGGTCTCACAATCTCCCCGTTGATGAATGCATTGGTAACACCACTTAAAATCTGAACATTGGCTTATTCACATGAAAAGTTTTGAAAACAATTTCTCCCTCTTTGTAAATCAGAAATAAAATTAGAAGAAAAAACAAAAAATACTAAAAATTCCCCCCTGAGAAGAATCGTGCCAAAACACTTGTGAATGTGTGCAATGTGTGATCAATTTCTCCCCCTTTGACAATGTATTCAGCAAGGTACAAAAGAGAAATTTTAATTTGTTATGAGCACATTATAACATATACATATAAAACAAAGCTCATCCAAATCATACTATCAAGTTACTTACACTATCACATCAATGAGATACATAAAGTAGTGTAAGCTATGCTAGAGATCAAGTGTAATTTTCAATTTAAACAAGTCATGATCTCACAAACTTAACTATTTCAAGACCTGAAAGCATGAAACTTGTTGCTGCATTTTATTTATCATTTAAAGCACAAATTTTGATCTTATGACATTTGCAAGAGATTATATGCAGCATCAGCCTTATTCTAACCAGCCAAGCCAAGCCTATGTCATTTGACAGTCAGAAGCTTAAGGACATGGTTTCAGTCATACACAACTCTTTTCAAGTTCATATCTAAGTGCAATGATAAGCCATCTCAAAAGAAGAAGTGCGATGCATGCATATTCTCTTGAGCTTTTCTTATTTTTTTATTTGAACATAAAAACTCAACATGTGAGTTGATTACTTGATTAATTCTTTATGATTAAAAGCACTTGTGAGTATGCAACAAGTTCAAAACAGCAAGAAAGTTTGACCATGACCAGATTTAGTGTAAGTAATTATTTCAATTACTAAACATGGTAAAAACTACAAAATGTATAACACGAGTAATGTAGTAAGAACTTTCAGCATGAAAAAGGAATCACAAAGTCATATATGCATGAAATACTATGCTCATATTATTTTAATTTCAGATTCACACATAGACTTCCCAAGTTTCAAAATTCTCTCTCAATTTAAGCCATGAGGATGCATAACCCCTATTTCACTACGAATATAACAAAAACGAGTGAAATCCAAAGGTTCTATAAAAATGTCAGCCAATTGTTGTTCGGTATCTACATGGTGAAGCACAATGTTCCCTTTTTCGACATTATCATGGAGAAAGTGATACCTAATGTCAATGTGCTTAGTTCTCGAATGTTGCACGGGGTTTTTAGCAATGCAAATGGCACCAACGTTATCACAAAACAGTGGAACACTATCTAGATCAACCCCATAGTCCTTAAGTGTTTAAACAATCCAAAGAATTTGTGAGCAAGCATTAGCAGCAGCTACATATTCAGATTCGGCTGTGGATTGTGCAACTGAACTTTGTTTTCTAGAGGACCAGGCAACAAGTGAATTACCAAGAAAATGACAAGCACCAGAAGTACTTTTCCTATCAATCCTACAACCCCCAAAATCAGCATCTGAAAAAGCTTTCAAATTAACGGTTGAGGAAGAAGGAAGAAAAATGCCAAATTCTTGAGTTCCATGTAAGTACCTGAGAATCCTTTTGACGGCTTGACGATGTGAAGCACGTGGGGAGGCTTGAAACCGTGCACAAAGACATACGCTGAATTGTATGTCCGGTCTTGATGCCGTGAGATACAAAAGTGATCTGATCATGCTTCTTTATTCTTTTTTATCAACGGGATCACAATCTTCATCAAGTTCAAGTGTTGTTGCTGTTCCCATTGGTGTCCGAAGAGGCTTGCTTTTGTCCATGTTGAAGCGCCTTAGGAGATCTTTTGTATACTTTGTTTGATGCACAAAGGTACTCTCCTTGGTTTGCTTGATTTGCAGCCCCAAAAAGTACGTGAGTTCTCCCATCATACTCATCTCAAATTCTGAACTCATCATAGCTGAAAACTTGGACACAAGATCATGAGAAGCACAACCAAAGATAATATCATCCACATACACTTGAACAAATAATGAGTCATTGCCATGCTTAAGCACAAAAAGAGTTTTATCAACCTTGCCCATGGTAAACACCTTTTCAAGTAAGAATGTTTTTAACCTATCATACCATACTCTAGGGGCTTGTTTGAGACCGTACAAGGCTTTGGACAGTTTGTAAACATGATTAGGAAAATTTGGATTTTCAAAACCAGGTGGTTGTTTGACATAAACCTCCTCATCTATGTAGCCATTAAGAAACGCACTTTTAACATCCATTTGATATAGCTTAAAACCTTTAGATGCAGCAAAAGCAAACAAAATTCTTATGACTTCTAATCTAGCAACAGGAGCAAAAGTTTCATCAAAATCTAGACCTTCAACTTGTGTGAAACCTTGAGCAACCAACCTAGCCTTATTCCTGACCACAACCCCATCCTCACTTTGTTTATTTTTAAACACCTATTTAGTTCCAATTAAAGTGTGACCTTGAGGTGGAGGTACAAGTTTCCAAACATTATTTCTTTCAAAATTTTCTAACTCTTCTTGCATGGCAATAATCCAAGATTCATTAGTGAGTGCGTGTGATATATCTTTGGGTTCAAAAGAAGCAACAAAAGCAGAATGAGCATGAGAATTGGGGTCGAAAAACAGAGGTCTTGTAACTCGTTCATGCAAGCTTCCAATAATTTGTTGTGGAGGATGACTTTTGAGAATCCGGAGGGGAGTGGACACTTCACAAGCTTCTTCTTCTTTAAGTTTCATCACAAATAGATGAGCTTGTGACGTGAGGAGGATCTGGACCAGCAATGGTGGTCGTCGGTGCTGGCTGTGAATCAAGATCAGGAGTTGGAACAATGTCATTAGCAGCTGAATTTTCAGGCAGCAGCACCACTTCTTCCTCTTCTTCAACGAAAATACTCCCCCCCTGCGGATATGGATCCGGACCTGCAATATTTGAACTAGTACCTGGGCTAGCTTCATCAAAAGAAACCTCACAAGTCTCCACAATTTTGTTAGTATCAAGTAAAAGCACACGGTAGCCTCTAGTATGAGATGGATAACCAAGAAACATGCCATCAACAGATCTAGCTTCAAATTTATCAAGATTACCATGTTTCTTAACAAAGCATTTGCAACCAAAGACCCTAAAGTGTGTGACACTAGGCCTATGTCCAAACGTGAGCTCATATGGTGTTTTACCTAGCTTAGCACGCAAGAAAACACGATTTGAGACATAACAAGCGGTTGCAATTGCATCAGCCCAAAATTTCCTAGGAGTTTGATATTCATCAAGCATAGTCCTAGCCATCTCAACTAAGGTTCTATTATTTCTCTCTACAACACCGTTTTGTTGAGGTACATATGGTGAAGAAAATTGATGATCTATTGCATTTTCAGCACAAAAGTGATCAAACGATTGATTTTTAAATTCAGTTCCATTATCACTTCTAATTGCTCTTAAAGATCCAGGGTGATCAATTGATAATCTAAGACATAAAGTTCTAAAGTGACTGAAAGCTTCATTCTTAGATGCTATAAAGTAAACCCAAGAGTATCTAGAATAGTCATCAACAATCACAAGAACATACCATTTACCTCCGAAGGATTGAACACGTGAAGGTCCTACGGTGTCAAGGTGTAAAAGTTGATCCGGTTCAGTTGTCATGGTCATTGTGAGAGGAGCATGTGAACCTGCAACCATCTTAGCATGTCTACAAGAAGAGCACACAATTTCTTTGCCCCCTTTAAGCTTAGGCAGCCCACGTATGCGATCAAGAGCACTAACACGCGTGAGATGATCAAAGCCTACGTGACCAAGTCTACGATGCCAAAAATATAAATCTTTGGAATCATTTGCAACTAGACATCTATGTTTAGAGGAAGACATATCAAAATCAGCTTTAAAAACTCTTCCAAATCGAGACATGTTAAAGATAAGCTCACTATTTGAACCTACAACTTTGCAGCAGTTTTTATTGAAAATAATTTCCAGATTTCCATCTAGCAATTGTGAAACAGGAAGCAAGTTGTATTTCAAATGTTTGACAAGTTCCACATCCTTCAAAGTGTAGTGATCATTTACTCTAACTGAACCCTTAGCAATTATAGGAGTTGAAGAATTATTGGCAAAACTAACATTCTCTACACGTGACACAAAAGAGAGAGAGGAGAGCCATTCTTTGTTACCGGTCATGTGGCGTGAGCAACCTAAATCCACAATCCAAATGTTCTCCTTCCTCAAGCGTGTAACCTACATAGAAGCACAATACGTCGATGACTCAATACTGGGGTTAGTTAAAAGGCATTTAGGAATCCAGTACTAAGTCACACGACGTCCAACAGGAATATCATGCGAAAGCTGAGATAAAACAGCAGGTTTATGAGTCAAAGTTTGAGATTTTTTGTTCTTAACTACTGACCTATGAGGTGTTACTTGTGTAGCACGAAAATCAGTAGCTCCGGAGGCAAAAACAGAAGGTCCGGAGGCAAAAACTGAAGCTCCGGAGGCAAAAACTGAAGCTCCGGAGGTAAACTTTGAATATTTCTGACTCATAACAGCAGGTTGCATGTTCCTGACATTCGGTTTAGTATGTGCAGCAAATTTTACATGAGAGTTATAAGATCTAGCTTGCATTCTTTCCTTTTTTATGTTGTTTAGCTAGTCTATAACAAAAATCTATGACATGGCCATCTCTACCACAATAGGTACAATGAAATTTAACTTTGTGTTCATGTCTAGATGAGCATGCAGTATGCTTATTTGAACCCGAATGTGACAACACTCCTGCAGATTTAAAACCCACTTCTTTTTGTTTAGGAACTGTTTGAATCAAACCACTTCCTAATGATTTTACAATTTTAGGTGGATGTTCCTTAGCATGAGCATGTGAATCAAAACCTAAACCAGTTTTATCATTGCAAGACTTAGAAGAATTCAGCAGCAAGTTTAGGTTCTTATTCCAATTACAAAACCGATCTAATGTCCTATGCATGTTATCAAGTTTATTTGATAGATCAAGTTTTTCCTTTTAATTTGTAATTGGAACAATATTTAACTTCATGAGAACGTAAAGCATTGTTCAATATAGAAATTTCTTTCATAGCATCTTGTAGTTTCTTATCAAGATCATCGCAAGTAGAAGAATGCAAATCAATTATAGAACAACAAGCATCTTTCAAGTTTTTATCATTAAGTGCAGCAAGCTTTTTGTTCTTTTTTATTTCAAGTTCAAGTTTATCAAGTGTGGAGGTGTGTGCACTTCTTAGAGAGGACAATTGTTCATATATTAAATCACATGAGGAACAAGAATCATCACTAGGAATCAAGGATTTTAAACGATTAATTTCAGATTCTAGTGACTCAATTTTAACAGCATTGTCCCTAAGCTTTTTGTCCTTTTTCTTAACAATAATAGTGGCACGAGAAATAGCATCACACATTTCTTCGTAAGTAGGACATACCTCTTCGTTGTCACTGTTGTGTTCTGCATCCTCCATACTTGATTTTGATTTGCCCGCCATGAAGCACAAGTTTGCCAGATCATCTTCATCACTTCCAATGTCTACATCACTCGAGACAAGTTCTTGAAGTGCGGTGATGAAACTATTTATCAGTTTGCGTCCTGTAAAAACCTTCTTTTTCTTGTTCGTGTTTCCAAAAGAGGACTTGACTTTATTCTGCTTTTCATCACGGTTAGAAGGACCTGAAAGGTTAGGACAATCTGTACAAAAGTATCCTGTCTTACCACATTCAAAGCTTCCTCTCCTTCTAGTTCTCACATTTTGCAATGCTTTTGAGAACCTAGTAGAAAGAAGTACTAGCTCCTCCTATGGAAACTCCTCAATCTGTTCCAGGGTTAGTGAAGACAACAAAGCAAGTGTATTGCTAGATGATTGGCCGGAGCTAGCATATCACGTTGTGAGACAAATGCAATAGTCTTATTTGGGTTCTTACGTGATATAATGTCAATTTTATGAGTTTTTAGCTTAGAATAAAGCACATCTAATGTAAGAGTATTCATGATAGTGGATTCACGTACGGATATTACTTTCATCTCCCAAATTGACATGTCTAATGCACTTAGTAATTGCCTAGCATTTTCAGCATCAGAAAAATTAACATTAACGCTACGCAAGTTGCTGAGAAATTTATTAAAGCGAGCAAAGAGGTCATCAACGGACTCACCGGGTTGCATCTCAAAGCGCATGTATTCTTTCTTGAACATATCCTGTCTTACCTCATTGATCATGTTGGATCCTTCGTGGTAGTCACAAAGTGCTCTCCACACATCGTACGCCGATCGGAGGTGTGCAACACGGTCGAAGTCGCTCTGAGTTAGTCCTTGTATAATCAAGTTCCGAGCCTTGTTGTTGTCGACATCTCTCATGTTTGTAGACGTGACTTGATCATTTGAAGGCACATCGTAAGGCTTGTAAACCTTTTCTCATATTGCAAAGCCTTGCGCCTGGATGAAAGCTTCCATGCATGTCTTCCAAACCTGAAAATCAATACCACTAAACACACAAGGTTTGGCGGAGTATTTCTCCATGATGATTAGTCAAAACACGTACAAATCACAAAGATTAGAGAAACCTGGCTATGATACCAATTGTAGGATCAAAGTACACATGTAAAGCTACCAGAGGGGGGTGAATGGTAGATAAAAACTTTTCAGCGGAAGCAACAAAACACCCCTCAGCAGAAAACCGATCTGTTAAAGAAACCGTGTGTGCGACTAATCTAAACATGTTCAACTGTGACAAAACTAGTATAGATTATATAGAATTAAGTCACGAAGACGTCACAACATGAATCATGAAAATCCGTTGAGAGAAACTCAAGTTACGATCGAAAGATCGAACAAAGGTCAATCTGTCCTACGCGAGAAAAACAGTTCTGGAATTACTGCAAAGAAACTCGTGTAGATCAGAAACCATAAATTCAATTACTGTGAAATTTTCACAGATGATAGATAATCAATTTGTGAAGACAACCCAAAAAGAATCACATCAATTGGATCTGTAAAACTTTAGTTATGATAAAACCACCAAAGCAAGATAGTGCTGAATAGAAACTCGACGAGAAAAACTTGTCTGAAACAAGTCGGACGAACAAGGCACAAAAGTTCCTTTAGAATACGAATTTTATTTATCAAAACACAAGAGGAACAGCCCCAAAGTCGTGTACCCACGAGCCCTGGCCTCCCTTGCTTATATAACCAGCCCGAAGGCCAACTCAACTCAAACTAGGACTCCTACTCCTACTTGGATTCAAACTGTAACTTTCCAATACTGCTCAAGACTCTTCTATACGCAGATAGAAGCAATCTTAAGACTTCCAAACACCTTAGGAACGTCCCAAACATTCCTAAAATAACTCAAATTCGTGACCCACACAAAATCCTATCATAACCAACTCAAAACTTTCCATATTTGAGTCAAACACGACTCAGCCGCAGATTGAGTCCATAACCTAGTCGGTTGAACCTTTCCGACCAATTCTTTACGTCTACATCTCTTCATCACGCCTTGGAACCATGCAGCCACGTCCATGCACTCCTTGCACACGTGCAAACATCTTCCAATGACGTCCAAGATACCTTCATATGCATTGTTCTTGATTCAAACATACTTTGCAACCTCCCGATCAACTCAACCACAATTCCTCCCGAACTTGGTTGTTGAACCTCATCTTCTCCCTAAGACTAGTTCAATGGATCCCGTCACCAGCCATGTCTTGAACTCAAGCAACACCTGCACATGAATAAACAACCAATATTTTCGAGCACAAGTCCTCCACTTGACTCTCGTTAGTTCCGAAACTACAACATCTTACGTGAGCACCTCACATAAGCATGTTGTAAACCATAGCAAAATGATATCAGTCATAACCACCAAAACACACCAAAAAACTTAGTAAAATAATACTAAGAAAACTTTCCATAAGAGTAAAGCAAGTTCGAAACATTGCAAGTTAAAAGCAGAACCATTGCAATCAAGCTCCGAACCTTACCAAAGCTAACCGGACCTTGAACCGGAGCTTACCAAAGCTAGTCGGACCTAGTGCCGGAGCTTAATAAAGCTTAGTCGTACCTAGCACGGAACTTACCAAAGCTAGTCATACCTAGCACCGTAGCTAGCAAAAACAAGTCGGACCTAGCCAAAATAAGTCAGACCTAGAAAAAGCAAGTCGGACCTATCGTCGAACCTTGCAGGAGCTCGGACCTAGAGTCGGACCTTGTTAAAAAGGTGTTTTGGTAGTATTCAAAACTTTTATCGTCAAAGACAATGTATTCAGCCCACATAGGTCTCACAAACATCATCAAGATCTCATCATCATTATTCATATGAGTGCAGTAGCTAGACATGTTTTATTTCAGCTTCCCATACCCTGTGAATTAAGCGAAGCAAAGGAAAAATGACCATACCCGACTCATTGACTTTCCAGGCGACAAAGATGGTTTAACAAAACTAGTAAACTCCTATAAAAGGGTGTCCCATCAAGTTGACTCAAGCATATATGTTTTCGCAAACAAAACAGTTTCAAAAAATGGGATCAATATGGTCAAGTGGCACTTGCCTTGCTCCCGTGGTTCTTGTTGTTCAAGCGTCTCGAAGCCTTGGTGCTGTAGATCCTCGTAGATGACCTCTTGAGCTTGTTCTTCTGCTCACGATCACGCACATACAAAATTTACAGCAATCAAACATCATGCACAAACTTTACTCAAGATGCAATTAGGTAGATGAATGCAAATCCTATGGTGCAGTTTTATTAATCCAGTTTGTACGTGTTCTTGCATGTTTTAATGGACTTTCATGGGGTTTTATGATGAACAAGGGTGTAGGGATCAAGTGTGGATGTGGTGATGATCTTGACTCAAGATCTAGATCAATTCCACCGTCAAAAATCGATCAAAACGTGATCTGTCCATACGCAAAAGTTTCTGCTCGAAGGGGGCGAAGAAAACGGATGTGTAGAAACAGCGGCGATGTCGTAAGATGGGTAACGGGGACCTACCTCACTTCCTACTTGTGGCAGGTCCTTTATCCTAGCAATGGCAGCAGCGGGGAATTTTTCTATGGAAGATTAGGGCAGCACCAATCGTCGGGCTTCTTCTCCGGCGATGGCGAGGCGTGACGGGGCTCGACGACGGCCAAATTATGGCAAGGGGGGACTTGGCAACATGGCAGAAAGTAAGGGGGCTTGGCAGCAGGGGGGGACATCCAAAATAGAGAGGGGTCGGCCAAGGGGGTGGAGGTTATATTTATAAGGGGGGAAAGGAGAGTCCTACTCCAATTGGAGCTCAAATAAGAGTCCTATTCATTTTTTTAGATCTTAACAAACTTATCTCTTGTGGTGCGGCAGCCTTGGGGATTTTATCCCCAAAATGTGGGGAAAATTCCCTTTTTGGGGATCAGGGAATTTAGAAATTTTGGGGGAAATTTGGGAATGGCTCATTTCATCTATCTTTTTCCCATTCCTCACCATTTCTATGTCACTTGCTCCATTTCTACATTCCCCTCCCTGTTTCTATGTCCCATTCTCCATTTCTACATTCGCCTCTCCATTTCTATGTCCCATTCTCCATTTCTACATTCTTCTCTCCATTTCTATGCCCCATTCTCCATTTCTACATTCCCCTCTACATTTCTATGTCCCATTCTCCATTTCTACATTGCCCTTCTCCATTTCTATGCCCCCATTCTCCATTTCTATATTCCCTTCTCCATTTCTGTGGTTTTTCCTCCATTTCTATGGTTCTTTCTCCATTTCTATGGTTCCTTCCTCCATTTCTATGGTTCTTTCTCCATTTCTATGGTTCTTTTCTCCATTTCTATGGTTCTTTCTCCATTTCTATAGTTCTTTCTCCATTCCTGTAGTTCTTTCTCCATTTCTACATCTTTTATAATGTTTCTCTACATGAAAAAATGTATGCAATGCATGGAAATGAATTTGAGGGTGTTACAAACCTACCCCCCTTAAACTGAATCTTGCCCTCGAGATTCGATAGAGTAGAGAATAGATGAGGGAATTCTGCCTTGAGGTCTTTCTCACGCTCCCATGTAGTTTCGGCTTCCATGTGATACTCCATTGTACCTTGCACCAACGGATCACTTTGTTCCTCGTGACCCTTTCCTTCACGTCCAAAATTTTGACGGGGTGCTCCGCGTAGGTCAGATCCTCTTGAAGCTCGAGCTCATCCATTGGTACTTGTTCTACCGGTACTCTTAAGCCCGGGGCTCGCCTCTGAGGAGAGGGAAGGCCCAGCCCTGCTGGACACGTGGCGCCTTCGGAGCTCACCCCTGCGGAGGGGGCGAGGTCCGACACTGCTGGCCATGTGGCAGGCCCGGGGCTCGCCTCTGAGGAGAGGGGAGGCCCGGCCCTGCTGGACACGTGGCGCCTTCGGAGCTCACCCCTGTGGAGGGGGCGAGGTCCTTAGGCGGCTTTTCTCCTGTGCCCGGGGGTACCCGGTACTGAGGGTACCGACAGTGGCCCCCGGGCCCACCTCGGGGGAGATAACGATCCCGTGGGTGGGGCCTTCTCCTTTTCTACCCCGCGCACTTTCTTGGAAACTCCTTTAGGCCGTTACAAGAGCAGCACGACCCAATCACGTGGGCCCACGCATACTCCTCATTAATGGAAGCGCCTGCGTGCAGAGTAGTTATCGGGACAGCACCCCCTGGCGCGTGGCCACGCGTTTAATTCTGGGAGGAGGGTCATGGGGACATGACCCATGCTTGATAGTTGCTTTAACCACGGGGTTCCCAACGCTGCTATTACTGCACGTCGCAGCACCTTGTCAGGAACCTCCGGGTAGTCCGCTTGAGGGACTGACTTCTTGGTCCACTGCTTCCTAGGACGGCTTGGGACCTCTTGTCATTGTCGCTGGGGCTTGGACCTGGGGCGTCCGCCCCGAGCGGCGCATGCGAGGCGTTTTGAATTGCCTCTGGGAGGTTTGAAGGGAACCCCTTCTGCATCGTAGGCTTCCCTTCGCACATCTCCGACGCTCTTTCGTCACTTCTTCTTGCTGCGGGCGACCGGGCGCGGCTCGAAGAACCAGCTGGGAGCATACTACTTCCAGCACCGCAACAAGGACCCGAAGGTCTCCAAGTACCTTCAACCCTTTAGTGCCTCGAGGTGGGAGAACTGGAGGGATGACTGGGTGATCGTGAAGACTGATGAGCATGATCGTCTTCATCTGCCGACCGAGGCCCCATCCACCGGGCGCCGCTTCTGGGAGGAGTGCCCGGAGCTGGAGCCGGAGTACACGCCAGTCCTGGAGCGGATCCAGTTCCTGGAGGAGCAGGGGCTGACGTCTCTGATGGTGTTGGCGGACTTCCTGTCGCGCCGCCTTGCGCCTCTGCAGCAGCGCAACCGCCCGGCATGGTACTACACCGGCGTGCATGACTGCACTAGGCTGGAGGCGGGCATAGACTCCAACCCGTCCGTCAAGGTGCTGAAGGGGATGGTGATGAGGGTAAGCAGTGACATCCTCGACGACCGCTCTCTATCAATTCCTGCTTCCTGCCTCCCCCTCTTCGTGGAGCCAACGCTGAGGTCGAGGCTGCTCCGGGAGATGCCAACCTTGGACGATATCGGCGTCGCCGTGCGCCAGATCGGTGATGCTTCCCGCGGGATCTCGATCACTGAGGTTGACAGCTCCAGAGCGCAGCGCGAGGCATCGGGCGACGCCCAACCCACACCGAGGAGCAACAGGGCGCTGACTGTCGATAAGGAGAAGGGCAAAGTGCCGGCCTACATCCCGCAGACGAGGAAGCGCTCCCGGTCTCCGCCTAGGGCATCGTTCGCACCGAGTCAGGGGACCGGAGTGTCCTCGTGCTCTTCATCAAGAGGCGCCGGTCCGTCAGGCAGCGACCCAAAGAGACCTCGGGTCTTCCGTGCCAACGGAACTCCTTTTGGTCAGCGGCGGTCGGAGGGTTCCGGGCGACTAACACTCCTTCCACAGGTGGAGCTACGAGGAGGGACGCCGGTGTCGCGGTGTCTGGGGCTCAGGTGCCCCAGTCGTTGAGTGTCTGTAACAGCTCTGATACCACGCTGTGACGGCCCCACGGGACCTCGTCGGGTGGTGCCGTGTTATGCGGCACCCAACAGCACATGGGTCGATGAACATACATCATACTACATAAATAGTTTGCGGAAGCGTACAAGATGGTTTTACAAATAAATATATCAGAGTAAACTACAGCGGAAGACTATTGCTCTCACGACTCATATCTAAACTAGCAACAAAGAAACGGTCCAGCCCGCGGACGTTTCTTACTAGCAACACGAAGACAATCTGCAGCGGCGAGGATGCTCTTAGAGTAAGCACTCGGAGGTTCCCGAGTCTCATCGGCACCCCTTCTCATAATCAGCGAGTCAATTACCTGCAAAACAACTCGGATAGCATCCGTGAGCATAACGCTCAGCAAGACTTAACCGTCACCCTAAACATGAAACTCTAAGTGAGGTTATGAACCTAACATAGGATGGCATAAGCATAATTAACTCGCCTAAAAGTGAATCCTTACTTTCAGGTATTAATTGCAGCATTTTAAGTAGCCCTGGGCACGCTACATCGGGAGTCCACAATCAAACAAGAAACGCTTTCCCCCGATGTAAATTGCTCATGGCATAAAAGAATCGAGTTTGCACTAGCCTATTCATCGAGATCCAATACAACACTAGTATAATACTTCACGTCAATATGATTAGTTCCTTTCTCATGCAAGTTCTTACTACGTCACGACTGTGAGAACAAGTATGCTCGGTCCATTCCGCGAGCGACGGTGATTCGAATCAATAACACCCGGACTACACGACACGTACGCCCGTACTCGACGTTGCCTACAACAACCATCACTGACGTCGTACGTGGCAGCCTTTCCCCCGTTTCACCACCGTTGAATCGATCAAGTCACCCCGTACAGTAGCTACTCTCATGGTGCACCTTTCGACGTGAGATGTCATGAGAATATTCCCCACATACTGCACACCGGCCGTCCGCCTGAGGCGACCCGAAAAATCCCAACGACAGCTTCCCGAGGTACATCGGTTTACTGGGTCCCATATAGCCAGCATGAGTCCGGTACACAACTCAATCTTGTTCAACAGGGCCGCATACGGATCGGTCCTTGACCGACACGGACAGGTCTACAGCACCCAGGCCCCTATGTCCTGCTGCTCCTACAACCTTCCGGTCTCAACTTTAACTTGCTAATTCAATTACGAACCAATCCCGTATGCCCCTGTTGTTCCTAAATCTGCGAGTAGCATCTCACCACTCGACTTCTACCGAACCATACTTAAGCATGGCAGTTCTACACGGTGAAAGCCACCAACCCAATACTCCATGGGTCATTTGGCTATGCAAGAGGAGTATCAAACACTAGACCTAATGCACAGTTCAAATCTTAACCAAAGGTGAATACAAAATAAAAACTTAACAGCTGTTAAATGCAAACCGGAGCTTGCCTGTTTTGCAGGGTAGTCGTATATAAGCAGTTAGTATCCTTGCAGATCCACCCTTGACTCTCTGGAGCTTGATCCACTTCGATGAATCACTCCTTTGAGTCCCCTTCGTTGTGGTTCCTATTGAGATGCATATGCACATGTTTTATGGAATGTAATGGAAAGAAGTTATAGAATTAATCTCTTAGTAACAGAGGTTGTGTGGAAAAGCCAAGCATGGCTTGGTTTGCCTCTGTTGTGCAAAGAACAGAAATAAACTAATTGGTCCTAAAGGCTTTAGCTATACACTACTCATGTTCCGTAATGAACATAATAGATAAGCTGAAAGGATTTGAGTGCAACTGAAGAACAAGAACTCCAATGGCCTCAAAACTTTTACAGCAGGTTCTATACTACCTAAGAATTTAGCTTGCCAAATTGCAGCTAATGTGGAGTCATATTGTGTCCTCCCCATAATTCTCACAACATCTCTTATGTATTCCCACATATACACAAGTATGGAGAATAAGAACAGTGAGTTCCAGGACTCATCTTGGGCTGATAATTTACATGTGAGTTCTTGATCACATGAGAGTCATCTGGTCCAAAATTCAGCCCTTTTCCTTGGGTAGTTCTCCCAGAACAATTCTTTAAGCATTTGTACTCAATAGAATTAATTCTGTGGTAATGTGCATTTTCATTCCCAACTAAGTGATCTATAATTCCAAGTATGTCCCAGAGAGCTTGCCTAAATTTTCCTATGATTTTTGGAGCTATGGATTGCTCAGAACAGATTTTTGAAGTGGGAAACATTTTCTGAAAATGTTTCTGGACTCTTATGAACACAGCAGATTGTTTTTAGCAAATTCCTACTCAGATGATCATAAAATGAGCTGAAAATTTGCTAGAAGGTCAATAATATGCTAAAGAATATTCTGGCAAAATTTGGGTATTTTTAGATAATCCAAACTCCCTCAATAATTCTTTTTCAGAGAACCTTCAAAGAATTTTCCAGAATATAATATTGACTTTCATACAAATCTGAGTTCATATTTGGATAGAACTCAGAGAGATGAATCCAACCCAATTGGAATCTCTCAAATATGAGTTTTCCACAGGGAGATATGAATTTCTAAAGATTGAGCTAAGTCTGGAATTATTTTCCTATTGAAAATCCCACTGGGCCCGCTTATTTGAATTCCAACCAATCAGAACTGGGCCACACCGGGGCCATGGGGTTCTTTGCGCCAGCACACGGGATCCCGGCCACACCCGATCCCGGATTTGAATTCTGAGCTGCTGACAGGTGGGGCCCACGGCTTTCTTCTACCTTCCACTCCTCGCTCGCGCCCGCGCGCTCCCCCTCGCCGGAGTAACCGGAAGTTCGCCGGAACGGCCTTCCCGGCCACCGCCGGAGCTACAACTCGCCGCCAGGGGGGTTTAGGGCCTCGAGGAACAGGGCTGTGGGGTTTGCTAGGGCCGCCGACGACCGGAACATGGCCAGCGACGTGTAACTGCCTCTGTGGAAGTCCGGCAGCGTCGCCCGGGGTCTCCAGCCCTTAAAAGCTTGTGCCGACGAGCCCTATAGCACCAGCGTACCTCTAGGAGGATCGACACGACCTCAAAATGGCTCGGGAGCGGCTGTAAATAGGTTGTCACCGTGCGACCGAATGGGTCCGCCATGAACACCTCTAGTCGAGCTCGAATTCCGTCGTGCTGAGGTGTTTTCATGCGCTGGATTCTAAAGGAGAAATGACCGCCGGCTAATCCGGCGTTTATGTGCCAAATTTGATGACTTAAGGAGGATCAGAGGGCAAGAATTTGAAAGAATCATACCGGAAGCTCGGAATGGGGTCGCCGGAGTAAAACTTCGAAATTCGCCGGCGATGCTTCACGGTATGGCCTGAGCTTGGGCTGAGAGCAGCAACGCACCCGTGCGCGTCCGTAGGTGTGATCGCTCGGCCGTGAAACCCATTGTGGAGGGCTGTCCACGAGCGCCCGATCACTTTCTCGGCTTAGGTCGCCGCGGCGGCGGTCGTTCTCGGGCACCGGAGGCCGCAGCTCGCTGGCTTGTGGGTCAGGGAGGTGGAGGCCGAGCTCGCGGTGATGTTTAGTAGGTCAGGGGAGGAAAGAGCGTGGTGGTTTCGCCGTTCTTCCGATCGGACCGAGAGGCGGAGGGGAAGACGGTCGCTGCCCGTGCGCTCGCGAGGAGGAGAAGAAGGGACGGCCTTTGCTTCGTCAAGGGGGGGTTGATCAGGCCGCAGAACCGCCTCTGGGCGCCGTATGTGGGGAAATGCAGCAGCTGGTGGCGCTGCCGAGCGTCCCCGTGGCTCCACGGTGGGAGCTGCTCGTGGCCCACGTGCTGCTCGATGAATTTCCCCACTGGGCTGATACTTAGGGTGCAAGGTTCCTTCCTTTAGCTCTATGACATGTGGGTCCCACTCCTCATGTACCTCCCCAAATATCTTCTAAAGCTGATCCTCTTAATCCCCACCATTCTGAGTTTAAAGTGTGGGTTAGAATTTGAATCCTTCCAATTCAGTTTGAATTTGCTTTCCAAATTTGAATTTGGTTGAAGTTTGCAAATTCTCCTCTTTAACTCCCTTTTGAGCTCACCCTACAATTGAAAAGTTTATGAGCAAACTTTTCCCTATAATCCTAACTATTGGGCTGCATGTTTACTCAAAGTTTTTGGTCGCTACATGTGTGAACTTTGAATTTAAAAATCTGATTTTTAAACTTACATGCAAGAGGTATTTAACTCCTTATTGGCCCAACACTTTTAAATAAAAAGGTGAACCTCATGTTGGATATTCATCCATGTATTACCTTGCATGAAGAAAAAAAAATTTAGCAAGTCCCATTTTTCCTGTCATTGTCACACATATGAACTCAAACCATAGTTTTTATTCATACACATTTTTGGGACTTTTACATTCCTCCCCCCTTAAAAGAATCTCGTCCCGAGATTACAAAAGAGGAACAAGACGGGAGAGGTAATTACAAACTGTACAAAGATAAAAGTTCCGGGTAGTTGGTGCGGAGATAATCTTCAGTTTCCCACGTCGCCTCTTCCGCGGTGTGATTACTCCACAGCACCTTGTAAAATTTGATCGTCCGGTTCCGGGTTACCCGGGTCTTTTCATCCAAAATCTGAACCGGTCGCTCGGTGTAGGTCAGGTCCGGTTTCAATTCGTCGATTTCCTCGGTGCGAACAGCAGCGGTGAATTTGAGGCACTTCCGCAGCTGTGAAACATGAAATACATCATGAACACCCGCTAGACTTGCCGGTAATTCCAGCCGGTAGGCTACGGGTCCGCACTTCTCTGTGATAGCAAAAGGACCAATAAAACGGGGAGCGAGTTTCCCCTTTACACCGAACCGGAGAATTCCCTTGATCGGAGATACACGAAGATATACGTGCTCTCCGACGTCAAAATGTAACGGCCTACGCCTTTGATCGGCATAGCTCTTCTGTCGGGATTGGGCAGCCTTTAAGTTCTCTTGTATCAACCGAACTCGGTCTTCGGCTTCGTTGACAAGATCAATCCCAAACAGAACTCTTTCGCCGGACTCACACTGTCGGTACCTGAGATATGGGGTACCCCCGCGCACAAGGTAAAATGCCTAAGGTACTCGCCCTTCTCCGCAGGGAGAGCTCCGAAGGCGCCACGCGTCCGGCGGGGCCGGACCTCCCTCTCCTCAGAGGAGAGCTCCGGGCCCGCCACGTGGCATACAGAAGCCGGACCTCCCCCTCCGCGGGAGAGAGGTCCGAAGACGCCACGTGTCCAGCGGGGCCGGACCTCCCTCTCCTCAGAGGAGAGCTCTGGGCCCGCCACGTGGCATACAGAAGCCGGACCTCCCCCTCCGCGGGGAGAGGTCCGGAGGCTCCACGTGCCCCGCAGGCCGGACCCTTCTCTCCTCAGAGAAGGGCTCCGGACCCGCCACGTGGCCAGAAGAACGGTGCTGCCTGCTCCCGAGCGGTAGGCAGTGGGCATAAAGGCGCCCCACACCTTGCCCGTACAAGGTATTCAAGGCCCGCGTCTTCCCAAGACGCGGAAACGCGGAGCACGCGTCTGTCAGGTGCCGTTGCGCCCAGTCGCATCACAGACTGGCGCGCGGTGTCAGAACCTGCCAGCCAATAAACACCGCGACAAGACGTCCCATGCCGCCTGCGCCGTCATCAACCACTACGACTAGCGTGCGGCATGGGCAGGGCAGCAAGATGAAGACTCAGAAGCCTTCGGCCAGAGACAACTACTGGCATAACTGCAGATACGGTAGATAATAGACAATCTTCCCGGGACCACCTGTCGGGTCCCGGCTCCCCTTGTAAGCCGCCCAAGTCTTGGACTATAAAAGGCTCGGGTAGGCGTCGATAGCAAGGGTTTGCATTTTGCAACTCATACGCTAGCCATACACTCTCAAGCTGTAACTCACCCCCAAGCTCAGGCCTCCGGCCCTGAGCAGCAAGCAATACAGCGAGCTCCATAGCTCGCCGTGGATGTAGGGTTTTACGCTCCGGCGGCCTGAACCACATAAAACTCGCCGTGTCAAGCTCTTACTAACTCGTTCCATCTGCGCAAGCTCTCCGCTAGGGACTAGCCCCTCCGAAAAAAGAACCTCCGCGGGCTGCCTAGTGCAGGCCCGGGGGAAGTGTCGACCGCACACTTCGACATTTGGCGCACCAGGTAGGGGGATTTTCTCCTAGCGCGACGAGTTTCCGCCAACGAAGATGACCAAGCTTCCTTCAGCGGCAAACTCTCCCCCCTCGCCTCTGCGGCAGACCGCGACCAGGGGGGAGTACATGTCAACACACTCGGGACGGAGTGTGTCGGTACCAGCTGGGAGCCAGCAACCGGCTCTGGCAGTGCCGACCCCGGCAATGCAGGCTCCAACCAGCTTCAAGTCTCCAGTAGCGCTCGGCGTGCCCAGTGGGGGTGTGTTAGCTGCGGCAAGAGCGCTACTGTACAATCCGCCCGCTGGGGACGCGCCTCAGGCAGCGACCCGGCAGTGGATCCGAGAGGTAGACCGTCTCGTCATCGCCGCCGCAAGCCCTCGACTTCGGCGGGGACGACGCTCTGGCCAATCGGTCGTGTCGCTGATGCGCGCACCGTTGGATGGCGAGCAGACGGCAGACTCCAGCTCTACCAGCCCCCAGTCAACAGATCTGAGGACAGAGCTGGAACGGTGTCACCTGGGTCAAGATGCCCGGGTATATCTCGAGCGGCACCGAGAAAGGCGTCGCCACCAAGAGGCTGACGACAGCATGACGTCGGCCTCGACCCAGCCTGAAGAGCAGACCGTCGCCACGCGATCTCTGCCCCAGGCCTGTGCCGTGCAGAATATGCCACAGCCATATGTCCTGCATATGGCGCCCCCGGCCTATGGTGCAGCCTTGCCCATGCCGGGGCATGCGGTGCTCAGTGCGAACCAAGCGTTCGCGGCATCAGAACCTGCGGCGACAGAAGCAGGGTGTGTGGCCCTCGCGCCCCACCTTCGCTTCGCGAAATGGCCGCACAAGTTTCGACCGCTCCTGCCCGAGAAGTACGACGGCAGTGTCAACCCGGCGGAATTCCTCCAGATCTATTCCACCGCCGTGCTTGCCGTAGGAGGGAATGAAGCCGTCATGGCCAATTACTTCCCTGTCGCCTTGACTGGCCCAGCTCGGTCTTGGCTCATGAACCTCCCCCAGGGTTCCGTAACTTCCTGGGGAGAGCTTTGCCGACAATTCATAGCTAACTTCGGCAGTTCCTGCACCTGGCCTGGCACGGAGCTTGACCTCCACGCCATCCAACAACAACCTGGGGAGTCGCTGCGCTCTTTCATCCAGCGGTTCTCCCAGGTGCGAAACACCATCCCACACATTCAAAATGCTTCTGTGGTGGTGGCGTTCCGACAAGGCGTCCGAGACAAGAAGATGCTTGAGAAACTCGCGACCAGGGAGGTCCGCGATGGCTCTGAGCTCTTCAGCCTGGCGGACAAGTGCGCCAGGGCAGCCGAGGGACGGAACTGGCACTCACAGACATCCTCCGAGTCAGGAGGGCTGCCCGGACCTGGTCCTACTCCCTATGGAGGCAGCAGGAAGACCAAGAGCCGGGGCAGAAGCAAGATAAGACCGCCGGCCGTGACCCAAGTTGTCACTGCGGCGACGCTCAGTGGGGCTCGGGGGCCGCGCCCTGACAAGAGGCAGCGAAAGTCACCGACCTCGGAAGATAGCCAGGACAACATGTGCCCCGTGCACGGCAGCTGTCGCCACACTACAGCCGAGTGCCGGGAGATCCGAAGGCTCGCAGAGCGCTTCCGCAAGGGGAAGCGGCAGCGGGCTGATGCCCTGCCCTTCCGTCCACAGGAAGATGAGCAGGGGGTGGATGTTCCAGACAACATCGACCACCCAGGGGAGATCCAGGAGCCTCAGCGTGTCGTGAAGGCGGCATGCAATCGTGAGGACTCCGGCTCCAGTGACGACGAGCGTCGGAAGAAGCTCTACGTCATATACGGCGGGTCCGCCGACCCCTCGTCCCGAAGCGCAGTCAAGACTCTGCGCCGAGCGGTAGCGTCGGTGGCGCCACTCCCGAGTGCTGCACCGCACCTTAAGTGGATGGGGACCCCCATCTGCTTTGACGCCACCGACTGCCCCAGGAACATGGCTGGGTCCGGCCAACTACCGCTCCTGGTGGCCCCTACCATCGCCAACGTGAGAATGTACCACGTTTTGGTAGATGGAGGGGCTGGGCTGAACCTCATCAGCCGTGCAGCTTTCCAGAAGCTGCAGGTCCCGATGGCCAAGCTCACCCTGTCGAGCCCGTTCTCAGGGGTAGGGCCGGGACAGGTTATCCCCTACGGCAACATTAGTCTCCCGGTGACCTTCGGAGCTCCGGACAGCTATCGAACAGAGTACATTCTGTTCGACGTAGCGGAGATAGACCTCCCCTTCAACGCCATAATCGGCAGGCCAGCCCTGCATCGGTTCATGGCTGTAGCCCACTACGGCTACATCGTCCTGAAGATGCCAACTCCGACGGGCGTTCTCAGGATTCGTGGGGACCGCACTGCTGCAGTGTCGGCCCTGGAGAAGCTCCAAGCACTCGCAACAGCTGGGGCATCAGCCCCCGGCAATACGGAGCCGGACCAGCTCCGCCCAAGCGCACGTCACCGTGCTTCCACCACAGCACCCCGAGTGCAACCTCTCGACGAGGGCGGCGTCCCCTTAAAGGTCGTCCAAGTCGGCGCCGAAGCTACCCAGACCACCCGGGTAGCCGGGGGCCTGGATAGCAAATAGGAAGGCGCGCTCGTCACCTTCCTCCGGCACAACGTCGACGTGTTTGCATGGCAGCCGTCACAGATGCCGGGGATCCCCAGGGAGGTGATGGAGCACCACTTGAAAGTCTTCCCCGACGCCCGGCCGGTTCAACAGAAGCCCCGCAAGCAGTCCATCGTGCGGCAAAACTTCATCCATGAAGAAGTCAAGAAGCTGCTGGACGCTGGCTTCATACGGGAGGTCCACCACCCTCGATGGTTGGCGAACCCCGTCGTTGTCCCGAAGGCCGGCGGGAAGCTCCGGATGTGCATCGACTACACCAGTCTCAATAAGGCATGTCCTAAAGATCCATTCCCTCTCCCCAGAATAGATCAAATAGTAGACTCAACGTCAGGCTGTGATATGCTGTGCTTCCTAGATGCCTACTCGGGTTTCCATCAGATCCCCATGTCTAGGGAGGACGAGGAGCACACCTCCTTCATCACAGTAGACGGCCTTTATTGCTATGTGTCTATGCCTTACGACCTAAAGAATGCACTCCCCACCTTTGTGCGGGCAATGCACAAAACCTTTGGGGAGTTAATAAGAGACCTGGTTGAGGTGTATGTCGATGACATAGTTGTCAAGGTCAAGCAGGGTTCATCCCTACTAGATAACCTAGCTTTAGTCTTTGACAAGTTGCGCTCTACGCGCACCAAGCTGAACCCAGATAAATGTGTGTTCGGCGTGTCCTCTGGGAAGCTCTTAGGGTTCCTGGTCTCGCACCGAGGGATTGAGGCCAACCCAGAGAAGATCAAGGCCATCGACTTGATGCGGCCCCCTGCCCGCGTCAAGGATGTCCAGAAACTCACGGGATGTCTAGCCGTGCTGAGTCAGTTTATACCGAGGCTAGCAGAGCGGGCACTCCCTTTCTTTAAGCTCCTGCGCAAGTCAGGCCCCTTTGCCTGGACTGACAAAGCGGAAGAGGCTTTCCAGGAGTTGAAGCGACTCCTGACAACCCTGCCTATCATGGTAGCCCCTGAGCCCGGAGAGCACCTGCTGCTCTACATCACGGCGACAACTGAAGTGGTGAGTATGGTCCTCGTCGCAGAGCGACCAGACCTCTCACCCTCGCAACCTGCTCCGGTAGCAGAAGACAGACACCAGGGGGGCCCGCAGGGCCAAGACGGTCTCCCGGACCCCCTGAAGGTCCAAGACGACCTCCAGGAGGCCCAGGATGGCCTCCCGAACCCCCAAGATAAATCTCCAGGGTCCAATTGGGATCTCCCGGAGGTCCCTCGAGACCCCCCGGAGCTCCCGGATGATCAAGAAAGCTTGAGGGCCTCCGGGTCCCAGTTCCCGAAGGCCCCCGTGGGTCCACCCACCTCCAGCGGGCCGAGGCCAATGGACGAGGAGCTCCCAAGCCTAAGAGAGAGGGTCTGAACCATACAGAGGCCTATCTATTACATCAGTGAAGTACTTCATGAGGCCAAGACAAGGTACCTAGAAGTCCACAAGCTGCTGTATGCGGTGCTCGTGGCCTCCAGGAAGCTCCGCCACTACTTCCAGGCCCACCGGGTCTCGGTAGTCACCTCGTATCCGCTGAAGACAATTCTTCACAGCCCCCATGCGACTGGCAACATTGCTAAATGGGCGGCGGAGCTGGCGGAGTTTGAGCTGGACTTCCTCCCACGTCATGCAGTTAAGAGCCAAGCACTGGCTGACTTTGTGGCGGAGTGGACACCAACGAAGACTGACCCAGGGGGCCATGAAGGCGGAGAGCCAGAGCCCAAAGCTCCGGTCTTCACTGAACCCCACTGGACACTCTTCTTCGACGGCTCCTCACGAAAGCAGGGGGCCGGTGCCGGCGTACTGCTCCTCATGCCATCGGGGGAACAGTTTGGGTATATGGTGCGTCTCAATTTCAAGGCAACCAACAACATGGCGGAGTATGAGGCACTCATCTTTGGCCTGCAGACAGCCCTGTCTTTAGGCGCTCGCCAGTTGTTGGCACAGGGCGACTCCCAACTGGTCATCAAGCAAGTCAAGGGCGAATGCTCTTGCAATGACCCACAGCTAGCTGCGTATCTGCTTCACATGCAGATGTTGGAGAAAGAATTCCTCGCCTTGGACCTGCACCACGTACCGCGCGCTGGTAATGCCGCAGCCGACAACCTTTCAACGAAAGCTTCCACCGGAGCCCCTGCGCCTGAAGGAGTTTTCGAGAGGACGTTGCTGCGGCCCAGAGCCCGGCCCGCCGAGCCGGGCGAAGGGGGCTTGACCAGCACCTCGAAGCTGGCGGTCCCGGCGGCCCTACAGCCATGGATGCCGCCAAGGATCGTAAGCGTCACTGGGGACTCCGTGCAACCCAGCGCTCAAGATCCAGAAGCTCAAGTCAGACCCGATGCATGGATCACGGAGATCCGGGACTACTTGAAGGACAATATCCTCCCTGATGAACATGCAACCACTGAACGGATTGTGCGTATGGCTAAGAGGTACGCGCTGGTAGAGGGGGATCTCTACCGGCGTGGCGCCAACCACATCCTATTGCGGTGCATAACCCAGGGGGAAGGCTGCGACTTGCTCGCTGAGATCCATGGAGGCGAATGTGGAAGTCATTCTTCCTCACGCACGCTTGTCGGTAAAGCCTTCCGGCATGGCTTCTACTGGCCGACAGCACTCCGGGATGCCGTCAAGCTGGTCGAGAGCTGCAAGGCGTGCCAGTTCCACGCCAAGCAGATCCATACACCGGCTCAGGCGGTACAGATGATCCCGCCCTCGTGGCAGTTTGCCGTATGGGGCTGGACATCCTGGGACCATTCCCCAGAACCGTCGGGGGATTCCGGTACCTCTATGTCGCTATCAACAAGTTCACCAAGTGGTCGGAAGCTACACCAGTTGTCACCATCAACAAACAATCCGCAGTAAAATTCATCAAGTCCATTGTCTGCCGGTTCGGGGTCCCAAACAGGATCATCACCGACAACGGGACCCAGTTCACCAGCGCAGCATTCCAAGACTACTGCGAGGACCTTGGTATTCAGGTATGCTATGCCTCTGTCGCCCACCCGAGGAGCAGTGGGCAAGTTGAGAGGGCCAACGCGGAGATTCTCCAGGGCCTTAAGACTCGCACCTTCGCCAGCCTGAAGAAACATGGTGCCAATTGGGTAGATGAGCTTCCGAGCACACTATGGGCTAACCGGACATCCCAGAGCCAGGCCACCGGGGAGACACCCTTCTTCATGGTGTACGGGGCTGAAGCTGTACTTCCCCCAGAAATCACCATGAAGTCTCACCGTGTCCGGGCTTACGACGAAGCCACGCAGGACAACCTCCGACGTGGAGAAATCGACCTCGTCGACGAGGTCCGATTACATGCGGCACTCCGTAATGCGCGGTACAGACAAGCGCTTCGGCGCTACCACCAAAGGTCTGTGCGTGCCCGGGAGCTGCAGGAAGGTGACCTGGTGTTGCGGCGCATACTTTCTCGTGAAGGGGCCCACAAACTCTCCCCTAGTTGGGAAGGCCCCTTCCGAGTAGCGAAAGTATGCCGCCCCGGGTGTGTGCGCCTTTCCACCGAGGATGGGGACCTGCTCCCGAACCCTTGGAACATAGAACACCTCCGTAAGTTCTACCCCTAGAGCAAAAATAGGACAGTACTTTCTTTTCGTAATAAACTTCGTAGTGTCCAGGAGCAGCGCTCGGAGCAGCTAAACCCCAGGGGACGGTCCAGGACTACGTTCAACTTTGCCTGGTTCCGACTCCAAGCGCGTAGAGTCTTGCTTCCCCTCTTAATGGGGTGGGTCGTGGCCTCCATGTTTAGCCTGCCTTCCTCCTATGGAAAGTTGTACGAAAAGAAATCTGCTCTACTTTGCTCTTTCCTTGTACTCATTTAAATTGTGAATTGAGTTTTTTAATCACCCTTGCAGTGCATGGTTGCCATGTGCTCAGCTCCCCCTCTCTACAAGTCCCCAAGCACCAAACATATGGTTAGGGGCTGTAAGTCAAATAAGACTATGAGATAAGGGAGGGGGAGCCCCCAAGGAGAATTACGTTTCCTCTACCTATGTGCAGGACCTCCAGGTTGCGACAACAGGGACTGCATGAAGCAGGGAGAAAGGAGCTACCAACTACTCTGACCTAGGACTGGAAGGACCGGGACCTGCCCCTCCAGAAGGGGCGGGACCCGGGGGCCCCACGTGTCCAGCAGGCCCGGAACTCTCTCCTCCCTTGAGGAGGGCTCCGGGCTCGCCACGTGGCGGGCGGAAACCGGACCTCCCCCCTCGGTAGGGGGGCTCTGAAAGCCCTACGTGACCAACATGGCCGGAGGTTCCGCCTCTTAAGGAGGAGCTCCGGACCCGCCACGTGGCAGGCAGATTTGGAGCTCCCCATAGGGCGAGATCCGGAGACCTCCGGGGGCTCCTAACACGGTTAGGGCCCGGGGAGGGTGTCCGTGCAAAGCTCCGAGATTGGAGATGGCCTCTGAGTACCTTGCGGAGCTAAGGACTCAGTCAGGCAAAGCCAAGAAGGAGAGGAAAAGCATCACAGACACAAATATCCAAGAGAGTCAAATTAAGCAAGGCTCTGTGAGCTGAACTACAGACTCGATAAGAAGAAAGAAACAAGCCCCAAGGGTCTCCTGACACGACCAGAATCCAGAAGTTGCAACAACTGCCGCGTCGCCAGGCTTCAGCCCTGGCGGAACTCTCTCGCTCTATGACCAGAGCGCAGGAATCGCCTCCCTCATCACCGGCGCAAAAACCAGTGACACCACGGGAGCTCCTGAGGCCCCCTCCGCAGTATTAGGCGGTCTTCTTGGAGTCTCTACCGCCTGGGATTCTCCACGGTGCATCGGCGGTTTCCTTCTCCTGAAGTTCCCTCATCACCTGCGCAAAAGCCGGTGTCGTCAAGGGTGCCCCTGGAGCCCCCAACCCTCATCACCTGCGCAAAAGCTGGAGTCGTCAAGGGTGCTCCTGAGGCCCTCTCCGCAGCATTCAGCGGTGTTCTTGGAGACCCTGCCGCCTGGGATTCTCTTCGATGCTTCAGCGGTTCCTTTGAAGACTCCACCACCCTCAGGGGCAGGGCAGGCAGGCTCCCTGAGTCCCAGGCTTGGTGCAGACGCAACTGCTGGAGGGAGCTGAGAGCAATTCTTCCCCCAATAAGGCGGGTTAAGAGCCATGGAAGAAGACAAGACTGCAGGACCTGAGGGAAGCGCAGGGGCAGGAAGCCTTATAAGAGGAATGTACCCACATGGAGGTTTCATTTAGCACCTTCCCGGGTGCAATCCCAAGCGATTCGGAACTCTTCGGATACCCCGCGTCGGCGACCGCTTCGGTTCCTAAACCGAGTGCCGATGAGAGGTGGGCCCAAGCAGCTTTACTAAAGCGGTGGGGTCAAGGAGTCAGTCTCCTGAGAAGATGAGCCGGCAAGGCACTTCGGCGGTTCCCGAAGAAAGCGCCGCAAAAGTAGCAGTCTTGGGAACCGCCGCAGTAAAAGCAACCATCAAGTGAGCGCACGCTCCCACGATCCCGTGGCCGTTCGTGCTCCGGCAGCGGTCAATTCGGGACTTAGAGGAAGTGCGCGGATCGGAAGAGACGGAGGTCCCACCTCGGGCTCGCTATCTCCCCTGAGATGGGCCCGGGGGCCACTGTCGGTACCTGAGATATGGGGTACCACCGCGCACAAGGTAAAATGCCTAAGGTACTCGCCCTTCTCCGCAGGGAGAGCTCCGAAGGCGCCACACGTCCGGCGGGGCCGGACCTCCCTCTCCTCAGAGGAGAGCTCCGGGCCCGCCACGTGGCATACAGAAGCCGGACCTTCCCCTCCGCGGGAGAGAGGTCCGAAGACGCCACGTGTCCAGCGGGGCCGGACCTCCCTCTCCTCAGAGGAGAGCTCCGGGCCTGCCACGTGGCATACAGAAGCCGGACCTCCCCCTCCGCGGGGAGAGGTCCGGAGGCTCCACGTGCCCCGCAGGCCGGACCCTTCTCTCCTCAGAGAAGGGCTCCGGACCCGCCACGTGGCCAGAAGAACGGTGCTG
This sequence comes from Neostapfia colusana, assembly GCA_030760725.1. Classification (NCBI taxonomy): domain Eukaryota; kingdom Viridiplantae; phylum Streptophyta; class Magnoliopsida; order Poales; family Poaceae; genus Neostapfia; species Neostapfia colusana. Next base: position 99,542,125 of record JASWHV010000005.1, on the reverse strand, counting down.
CCTGCCCCCGAGCGGTAGGCAGCGGGCATAAAGGCGCCCCACACCTTGCTCGTACAAGGTATTCAAGGCCCGCGTCTTCCCAAGACGCGGAAACGCGGAGCACACATCTGTCAGGTGCCGTTGCGCCCAGTCGCATCACAGACTGGTGCGCGGTGTCAGAACCTGCCGGCCAATAAACACCGCGACAAGACGTCCCATGCCGCCTGCGCCGTCATCAACCACTACGACTAGCGTGCGGCATGGGCAGGGCGGCAAGATGAAGACTCAGAAGCCTTTGGCCAGAGACAACTACCAGCATAACTGCAGATACGGTAGATAATCATCTTCCCGAGACCACCTGTCGGGTCTCGGCTCCCCTTATAAGCCGCCCAAGTCTTGGACTATAAAAGGCTCGGGTAGGCGTCGATAGCAAGGGTTCGCATTTTGCAACTCATACGCTAGCCATACACTCTCAAGCTGTAACTCACCCCCAAGCTCAGGCCTCCGGCCCTGAGCAGCAAGCAATACAGCGAGCTCCATAGCTCGCCGTGGACGTAGGGTTTTACGCTCCGGCGGCCTGAACCACGTAAAACTCGCCGTGTCAAGCTCTTACTAACTCGTTCCATCTGCGCAAGCTCTCCGCTAGGGACTAGCCCCTCCGAAAAAAGAACCTCCGCGGGCTGCCTAGTGCAGGCCCGGGGGAAGTGTCGACCGCACACTTCGACACACACCAATTCAGTGGTGTGCGACACTTCCGGCCATAGAGAGCTTCATACGGTGCCATTTTAATACTCGCTTGATATCCGTTGTTGTATGAAAACTCCACCAGCGGTAGGTGATCGTCCCAATTCCTACCGTGGTGGATGGCACATGCTCTCAACATGTCCTCGAGCACTTGATTCACCCTCTCAGTTTGCCCATCGGTTTGAGGGTGATATGCGGAGCTTCTAATTAGCTTGGTGCCCAACGAGGCATGCAGCTGCTCCCAAAACCGAGCAACGAACAACGCACCTCGATCTGAAATGATGGTCTTTGGGACACCATGTGAGCATATGATCCTGGAGATGAATAACTCCGCATATTGCTTTGCTCGATAATGAGTGTTCACTGGTATGAAATGAACCGACTTCGTCAACCGGTCAACGATCACCCATATCGAGTCATGCTTCCTGGATGTGAGCGGTAATCCGACGATGAAATCCATACTCATATCCTCCCACTTCCAAGCCGGTATCTTCAAAGGTTGTAGCGGTCCGGCTTTCCGCATATGATCAGCCTTGACTCGTCTACACGTATCACACTCGGATACGTATTTAGCAATCTCCTGACACGACCCCAATGGTCTTGTCGAGCCAGGATCACGCTGAGGGGTGCTGCGTTGCACAGCACCGTATAACACACGTCAAAGGTACAAAGCGGAAGTGAAATTTTATTACATAAACAAGTTTATGAACATGTTTACAGCAAAATAAGTTCAGTCTACACTCGCGGGTGTAGACTAAGCATCAAGTGCACGTTCAGCCCTCGAACGTGTCCTTGCTAGCACACACGCACACTAACTCTGCGGCGTGCACGACTCCCACTCGACGGGGTTCCCCTCCTGGGGTTCCGTCTCCTCTTCGGGAGTCCCTTCCTCATAGAACCCTGCAAAAGCTTCAAACACAAGCAGTGAGCACGAAGGCTCAGCAAGTCTGACCCGTCTCACCTAAACATGGAACTTCTACATGAGGGTAATGGGTTACATGAGGTAAAAAGCAGTTGCAAGGACTCGCCTAATTAGTAGAACCTTACTTTCAAGTTTTAGCAGCAGGTTGTGGAGAACCTTACGCTAAGGTACATGAGAGAGCCGCAATCAAACAAGAAACGCATTTCTCTCATGTACTTTGCCCAAAGTTGAAAAGAACTTTAGTTAGCTCTAAGCTACAACATATCATTAACAATCAATGTCAAGCTTTCAATCAGCAACATTTTAACATGTAACTAGCCTGTTCTTTCTACGTCACGGTACAGTGAACAAGTGGTACTCACTGACCGCGAGGGACGGCGATTATAATTGATTTACACCTGCAGGGTTACCCGAACAACCCGTCACGTACGCCCGTACTCGATGTTGCCTACAACAACCATCACGGACGCCGTACGCGACTACCTTTCACCCGTTAGCCAAATATTGAACCGGTCCCATCGTCCCGAGCAAGAGGTCTCTGCACGCGCATCTCTGTGCCGCCAGCCGATTTACACCTCGAGCTCTCAACCTACCCTCTGAACGACGGGCAATGCCTCAATACCCAGCTACCCGAGTTACATCAGTTTCCCGGTTCCCATATAGCCGGTAGGTCTTCGGTACTGTTCTAGCTTGTTCAACAGGCCCGCACACGGCTCGGTCCTCAATCGACACAAGCGGAGCTACAGCACACAGGCCCCAAAGTCCTGCTGCCCTTACTCTCCGCTCGGTCTCATTTTCTTGCCATGTGTATCATGTGCTATCTCTACCCTAGCAATGTGCCTCTAGCCTATTCTCGCGAGTAGTTCCAACTACTCGACTTGTACCGAATCCTACTCTACCTTAGCATTGCAGTAGCTAACGGGGTTTGCAATCCTAAACCCAACCCGTGGTTTTCTTGGTTATGCAGTTGGATTTCCAAACAAGACTCTAATGCACAGAACAAAGGAAACAAGTAGGTGCTCAAAACAATAAAAATTTGTAAAAAGGTTAATGCAAACCGGAGCTTGCCTTGCTGCTCTTGGTCGTAGGCTAGCTGTTCCTCCAGAGTAACGAAGTCTAGGACTTCGGGTTCCTCCTCGACCTTAGCGACTACATGATAAGAGCAATATATGTATCAACTTAAATGCATTTGTATTAACTTTGAAATTATGAAGTCTATAATCCTTGTTAGACAGACCTAATGACTGTGAAACTTTTACTGGGGCTTGGTTACAACCTAAACAGAGACTTGGTCAAGTTTTAGTTGCAGCAAAGCTCAATTGAGCCCTCCACAATTAATTATGTCCCTGACCTTAATTAAAGGCTTTTAGGGTGTTCTAAGGATTTTCATGAAACAAACTATGACTTTCTGAAAACTATATTTTCATAGGGTTCTAATGGATTTGGTCTCACTTAATTTGGGGGTTCCCATCTAAAGATATGAGCTAAACAATTTCAGAGAAAATTCTGAAAATGTTTCTGAACATTTTCTATTTTCTCTGGAACAGTTTCACTAATCACACCATTAAGTGGATTAAATGAGCTCAAATGGATCTGAAATTTTTATGGTAGTTCAGGGATATTTTGGTGAATATACCAGCAAAATTTCAGGATTTTCCTCCAAAGGATTCTCCAGTTAAAATTCCTAACAGTTTAAACTTTGAGGAATTAATTCTGGAGAAATAAGGAATTTCATGAAGTGAAACTCGATTTTCTGGAAAGTACTCAGAGAGCTGACTCCAGCAAAATTTGGTTCACTTAATTTGGAGCTCTCTAGCCAAAGTTATAAGGATTTGAAGTTTGAAGGAAATCTGAAAATCGGGGAAAAATTTAAACTCGCGCGTGGGCCCAGGGGACACGCGTCGCACGCCTAGGCGATGGCACATCGCGGCCCACAAGGATTTTGCGCGCCAGCACACCCGATCCCGGCCGCAGCCGGATCCCGATTCAAAATATCTCCCGCTGACAGCTGGGGTCCACCCCTTCTTCAACCTCGCGACGCCCGCGCTCCGCCGCCGAGGGACCTCGCCGGAGAGCTCGCCGCCGGCTGCTGTACAGCTCCAAACTTCTCGATTCTGGCCGCCCCTGCCTACTTTTACTCGGGGAACAGGATTCTAGGGTCAGTTGCTCATGACAATGGCCGGAGCATGGTCGGCGACGAGCCGCCACCTCGGAACGACTTCGGCCATGTCGGCTGACTTCTCTAGCACCTCAGCTACTTGGGAAATCGGTCGGGGAGCATCAGTGGACCTCAGAGAAGGTCGACATGAGCTCGAGGCAGCTCGGGGAAGGCCCGAAATAGGTCCTCACCGTGCGCCCGATGCCGCCCGTTCATTCCGCCATTGGTAGACTTCAAATTACGTCGGGTACAGGGGTTCTCCGGCCCAGAGTTGTGAAGGCAACTTGTGCGTTACCGTGTCTAGCTTGTGTGAGAGTGGTTTGAGGCCCTCTAATCCTTTCTAGAGCACGAATTAAACAGAATCGTACCCGAAGGTCGTTCTGCACACAGAAAGGGGAAAAGTGGAAATTCGCCGCCGGTGAGCAACCACTCGAGCTGTGGCTCGGGGGTGAGCAGCACCGGTCACCAGCGCGTCCAAGGGTGCCTTGGCTCGGGCATGACAACGCCCTGGTTGGGCTGTCCACGAGAGTCCGGGGTGCGGCGGTTCCAAGTCCCGAATTTGATCTTTTGGCACAGCCGATATCAATCGGTTTCAACCGAATTCTAGCAACGGGGAGGACGGAGGAAGGTCTCTAGTACCTTGCTGGGGCTCTGGAGTGGACGGAGGGAGCTGCGATCGGCGTTCTCCGATCGATTCCGAGCTGCGGAAAACTGTCGGCCGGCGCTGAGTTCTTGCGGGGAAGAACGGCGGTGCCTCGGCCGGGGAGGGGGGAAGGCGCCTTAAGAAGGCTCTGCACCGCCTTGCGCACGCGCGTGGGCAAGCAGCTGCTGGTGCGGCGGCTGCCCTCGGTGGCGATCACCGCTGCGGCTCGGCGACCCGAGTGAAAAAGTCTCAGTCGGTTTGATCTGAGCAGTGGCTGACATGTGGGTCCCACTTCCAGTTTTAACCTCTGAAATTTACTCCTAATCACTGTTGTAAACAGTGAACCCCATACTACCCTTGGCAATTCAAATTATTCACCCATGAGCCATTTGAATTGATCAAAATTCAAATGAGGTTTGGTTTGAATGAATTTCAGCACAAGTTCAGTTTGAATTTCAAATAAAGTTTGAATTTCTCCCACTTAGCTCATGTCAAGATCAACTCCAAATGGAGTGAAAATTGGTGTGTGAGCTCACAAAAATGTGCTGAGTAAGAATATGCCTCCCACTTTTAAATTCATGGGATAAAAACAGTTTGAATTTGAATATGGTTTCAAACTGCCCTCTTCCTAACTATACCCAAAATGACCTCAAAAAGGGTTTTGAATTTGGGTGAAACTTGGCATGGACATCCTTAGTAAAGTGTAGGAGTTTTCATATGTCCAGCCCATCCATATCACATGTGGGAAATACTACTTTTGCAATGTGTGAGTTTGTTCTCTAATGAGCATGTTGATAATTATTACTTGCTCTTCATTTGTGTTCATCATCCTTCCTCAAATGAGGTGTGTGGTGTGGTGATGAACACTGCAAATGTGTGTCAAAAACTGAGGCCCTTACATCTCCCTCTTCATCCTCGTCCACCAAAATTTCTGTTTCAAATCTTGGTACATCTTGTTACTTCCGGGATGAATGGAAAACTTTGACAGGTGGGCTTCATCCAAGATCTTCTTCCGGAGTTTCATATTGCGCGGTACCACTATACGGTTGTTAAACCATATTGTACCGTTCTCATTCTTCCAGAAGCATTTCACCCCTCCGTTGTTTAGTCTTCTCCGTATGTGAGACATACCTCTGTCTCTTCTTTGAGCCTCAACAATCTCTTCACGGATTGTTGGAATGAGCGCGAGATTATAAAGCGCGCCATACGGAATAACACGGAGGCTTGGTTCTTCGTCTTCTAACTCAGCAGCCGCTAAGTTGTGAACGTGGGCCTTCCGACTAAGCGCGTCGGCAACCACGTTTGCTTTTCCTGGATGATAGTGGATCTCAATTTCATAATCTTTGATGAGCTCCAACCATCTCCGTTGTCTCATATTTAGCTCCTTCTGCGTGAAGATATACTTCAGGCTTTTGTGGTCGGTGTAGAGGTGAACAAGATTACCCAGTAGGTAATGCCTCCACATCTTCAATGCCAGCACCACTGCAGCAAGCTCAAGATCGTGAGTTGGATAATGCTGCTCGTGGTTTCGCAGTTGACGAGACCCATAGGCGATTACACGCCCTTCTTGCATCAGAACGCAGCCGAGACCGATGCCGGACATCAAATGGCTTCGTTGTGTCCGGCTGGGCAAGAACTGGAGCTGTTGTGAGATGTTTCACCAAAGTTTTGAATGCGGCTTCACATGCTGCATTCCACATGTATTTAGTGCCCTTCTTCAGCAGCTCCGTCATTGGTTTAGCAATCTTTGAGAAGCTCGGAATAAACCTCCGATAATACCCTGCTAAACCTAGGAAACTTTGGACCTCGTGGACTGACTTGGGAGATTCCCACTTCAGCACTTGTTCAATTTTGCTGGGGTCCACGGCAATGCCCTCTGCTGAAATGATATGGCCTAGGAAAGGCACTTGATCAATCCAAAATTCGCACTTGCTGAACTTGGCATACAATTGGTGCTCTCGCAACCGCTGTAGTACAATACGCAGATGTTCAGCGTGCTCTTCTTCCAATTTGGAGTAAACCAATATGTCGTCGATGAATACCACGACGAACTTGTCTAACTCCGGCATGAACACAGAATTCATCAAGTACATGAAGTGTGCCGGAGCGTTGGTTAACCCAAATGACATGACGAGGTACTCGTACAGTCCGTATCTCGTCGAGAAAGCTGTCTTCGGTATGTCCTACGGTCGGATTTTGATTTGATGATATCCCGACCGAAGATCCATCTTCGAAAATACCTTTGCACCCACAAGTTGATCGAACAGGATGTCGATGCGGGGCAAAGGATACTTGTTCTTGATTGTGACAGCATTCAAAGGACGGTAATCAACACATAGCCGTAGTGTTTCGTCCTTCTTCTTAACGAACAGCTCTGATACCATGTGTAACAGCTCTGATACCACGCTGTGACGGCACCACGGGACCTCGTCGGGTGGTGCCGTGTTATGCGGCACCCAACAGCACACGGGTCGATGAACATACATCATATTACATAAATAGTTTGCGGAAGCGTACAAGATGGTTTTACAAATAAATATATCAGAGTAAACTACAGCGGAAGACTATCGCTCTCATGACTCATATCTAAACTAGCAACAAAGAAACGGTCCAGCCCGCGAACGTTTCTTACTAGCAACACGAAGACAATCTGCAGCGGCGAGGATGCTCTTAGAGTAAGCACTCGGAGGTTCCCGAGTCTCATCGGCACCCCTTCTCATAATCAGCGAGTCAATTACCTGCAAAACAACTCGGATAGCATCCGTGAGCATAACGCTCAGCAAGACTTAACCGTCACCCTAAACATGAAACTCTAAGTGAGGTTATGAACCTAACATAGGATGGCATAAGCATAATTAACTCGCCTAAAAGTGAATCCTTACTTTCAGGTATTAATTGCAGCATTTTAAGTAACCCTGGGCACGCTACATCGGGAGTCCACAAATCAAACAAGAAACGCTTTCCCCCGATGTAAATTGCTCATGGCATAAAAGAATCGAGTTTGCACTAGCCTATTCATCGAGATCCAATACAACACTAGTATAATACTTCACATCATGATTAGTTCCTTTCTCATGCAAGTTCTTACTACGTCACGACTGTGAGAACAAGTATGCTCGGTCCATTCCGCGAGCGACGGTGATTCGAATCAATAACACCCGGACTACACGACACGTACGCCCGTACTCGACGTTGCCTACAACAACCATCACTGACGTCGTACATGGCAGCCTTTCCCCCGTTTCACCACCACTGAATCGATCAAGTCACCCCGTACAGTAGCTACTCTCATGGTGCACCTTCCGACGTGAGATGTCATGAGAATATTCCCAACATACTGCACACCGGCCGTCCGCCTGAGGCGACCCGAAAAGTCCCAACGACAGCTTCCCGAGGTACATCGGTTTACTGGGTCCCATATAGCCAGCATGAGTCCGGTACACAACTCAATCTTGTTCAACAGGGTCGCATACGGATCGGTCCTTGACCGACATGGATAGGTCTACAGCACCCAGGCCCCTATGTCCTGCTGCTCCTACAACCTTCCGGTCTCAACTTTAACTTGCTAATTCAATTACGAACCAATCCCGTATGCCCCTGTTGTTCCTAAATCTGCGAGTAGCATCTCACCACTCGACTTCTACCGAACCGTACTTAAGCATGGCAGTTCTACACGGTGAAAGCCACCTACCCAATACTCCATGGGTCATTTGGCTATGCAAGAGGAGTATCAAACACTAGACCTAATGCACAGTTCAAATCTTAACCAAAGGTGAATACAAAATAAAAACTTAACAGCTGTTAAATGCAAACCGGAGCTTGCCTGTTTTGCAGGGTAGTCGTATATAAGCAGTTAGTATCCTTGCAGATCCACCCTTGACTCTCTGGAGCTTGATCAACTTCGATGAATCACTCCTTTGAGTCCCCTTCGTTGTGGTTCCTATTGAGATGCATATGCACATGTTTTATAGAATGTAATGGAAAGAAGTTATAGAATTAATCTCTTAGTAACAGAGGTTGTGTGGAAAAGCCAAGCATGGCTTGGTTTGCCTCTGTTGTGCAAAGAACAGAAATAAACTAATTGGTCCTAAAGGCTTTAGCTATACACTACTCATGTTCCGTAATGAACATAATAGATAAGCTGAAAGGATTTGAGTGCAACTGAAGAACAAGAACTCCAATGGACTCAAAACTTTTACAGCAGGTTCTATACTACCTAAGGATTTAGCTTGCCAAATTGCAGCTAATGTGGAGTCATATTGTGTCCTCCCCATAATTCTCACAACATCTCTTATGTATTCCCACATATACACAAGTATGGAGAATAAGAACAGTGAGTTCCAGGACTCATCTTGGGCTGATAATTTACATGTGAGTTCTTGATCACATGAGAGTCATCTGGTCCAAAATTCAGCCCTTTACCTTGGGTAGTTCTCCCAGAACAATTCTTTAAGCATTTGTACTCAATAGAATTAATTCTGTGGTAATGTGCATTTTCATGCCCAACTAAGTGATCTATAATTCCAAGTATGTCCCAGAGAGCTTGCCTAAATTTTGCTATGATTTTTGGAGCTATGGATTGCTTAGAACAGATTTTTGAAGTGGGAAACATTTTCTGAAAATGTTTCTGGACTCTTATGAACACAGCAGATTGTTTTTAGCAAATTCCTACTCAGATGATCTTCAAATGAGCTGAAAATTTGCTAGAAGGTCAATAATATGCTAAAGAATATTCTGGCAAAATTTGGGTATTTTTAGATAATCCAAACTCCCTCAATAATTCTTTTTCAGAGAACCTTCAAAGAATTTTCCAGAATATAATATTGACTTTCATACAAATCTGAGTTCATATTTGGATAGAACTCAGAGAGATGAATCCAAACCCAATTGGAATCACTCAAATTGGAGTTTTCCACAGGGAGATATGAATTTCTAAAGATTGAGCTAAGTCTGGAATTATTTTCCTATTGAAAATCCCACTGGGCCCGCTTATTTGAATTCCAACCAATCAGAACTGGGCCACACCGGGGCCACGGGGTTCTTCACGCCAGCACACGGGATCCCGGCCACACCCGATCCCGGATTTGAATTCTGAGCTGCTGACAGGCGGGGCCCACGGCTTTCTTCTACCTCCCACTCCTCGCTCGCGCCCGCGCGCTCCCCCTCGCCGGAGTAACCGGAAGTTCGCCGGAACGGCCTTCCCGGCCACCGCCGGAGCTACAACTCGCCACCAGGGGGTTTAGGGCCTCGAGGAACAGGGCTGTGGGGTTTGCTAGGGCCGCCAACGACCGGAACATGGCCGGCGACGTGTAACTGCCTCTGTGGAAGTCCGGCAGCGTCGCCCGGGGTCTCCAGCCCTTAAAAGCTTGTGCCGACGAGCCCTATAGAACCAGCGTACCTCTAGGAGGATCGACACGACCTCAAAATGGCTCGGGAGCGGCTGTAAATAGGTTGTCGCCGTGCGACCGAATGGGTCCGCCATGAACACCTCTAGTCGAGCTCGAATTCCGTCGTGCTGAGGTGTTTTCATGCGCTGGATTCTAAAGGAGAAATGAACGCCGGCTAATCCAGCGTTTATGTGCCAAATTTGATGACTTAAGGAGGATCAGAGGGCAAGAATTTGAAAGAATCATACCGGAAGCTCGGAATGGGGTCGCCGGAGTAAAACTTTGAAATTCGCCGGCGATGCTTCACGGTATGGCCTGAGCTTGGGCTGAGAGCAGCACCGCACCCGTGCGCGTCCGTAGGTGTGATCGCTCGGCCGTGAAACCTGTTGTGGAGGGCTGTCCACGAGCGCCCGATCACTTTCTCGGCTTAGGTCACTGCGGCGGCGGTCGTTCTCGGGCACCGGAGGCCGCAGCTCGCTGGCTTGCGGGTCAGGGAGGTGGAGGCCGAGCTCGCGGTGATGTTTAGTAGGTCAGGGGAGGAAAGAGCGTGGTGGTTTCGCCGTTCTTCCGATCGGACCGAGAGGCGGAGGGGAAGACGGTCGCTGGCCGTGCGCTCGCGAGGAGGAGAAGAAGGGACGGCCTTTGCTTCGTCCAGGGGGGGGTTGATCAGGCCGCAGAACCGCCTCTGCGCGCCGTATGTGGGGAAATGCAGCAGCTGGTGGCGCTGCCGAGCGTCCCCGTGGCTCCACGGTGGGAGCTGCTCGTGGCCCACGTGCTGCTCGATGAATTTCCCCACTGGGCTGAGACTTAGGGTGCAAGGTTCCTTCCTTTAGCTCTATGACATGTGGGTCCCACTCCTCATGTACCTCCCCAAATATCTTCTCAAGCTGATCCTCTTAATCCCCACCATTCTGAGTTTAAAGTGTGGGTTAGAATTTGAATCCTTCCAATTCAGTTTGAATTTGCTTTCCAAATTTGAATTTGGTTGAAGTTTGCAAATTCTCCTCTTTAACTCCCTTTTGAGCTCACCCTACAATTGAAAAGTTTATGAGCAAACTTTTCTTTATAATCCTAACTATAGGGCTGCATGTTTACTCAAAGTTTTTGGTCGCTACATGTGTGAACTTTGAATTTAAAAATCTGATTTTTAAACTTACATGCAAGAGGTATTTAACTCCTTATTGGCCCAACACTTTTAAATAAAAAGGTGAACCTCATGTTGGATATTCATCCATGTATTACCTTGCATGAAGAAAAAAAAAATTTAGCAAGTCCCATTTTTCCTGTCATTGCCACACATATGAACTCAAACCATAGTTTTTATTCATACACATTTTTGGGACTTTTACAGTGTCCCCGCTGCAGGCTCGGCAAGCGGCGGTGCCAGAGGGAGCGCATGCGGGACTCAACCGGGCGCGCAGGCACCCCGGCCTTCAAATGTTCTGTCAGCCGGCGCGTCGAGCAGAGCCAGCAGAGCTGCTGGTGGTGGCCGTTTGGGAACCCAGCCGGGGGTACAGGCCCCCCGGCCTTCAAGCTCTCCAACGGGTGGCATGGCGAGTGGTGCCGGCGGAGTTACTGGTGGGAGTCGGCTAGAGGCACAGCCGGGGACGCAGGCACCCCAGCCTTCAGATGCTTCAGGGACTGGCACGGCGAGCGGCGCCAGCGGTGCTGCCGGCGGGAGCTTCACTGCTCCTGCTCCCAAGGGGGATCCGGGTGCGCCCCCTGTTCCGCCAGTCCAGGTGCCTTCGGCGCAGGCCCCGGCGGCGACGGTAGGCTCTGGCGGCCCTGCCCCGCCTCGCAAGCCAAGGCTTCATGCCCGCTGGAATGTCAGTGTCCCTCGGTAAGTTGTACTTATCGAGTATTAGTACTTACGTACTCTAGTTCTTCTTTCATTATTGTCTTGAGTGTTCACTGTGCTTGTAGGGTCTCGTCGGCTGACGGTGACGCGCCTGTCCCTCAGCCAACTTCGGCTGGTAGCAGCCCAGTGCCGCAGCGTCCGGCCCTCGTGCAAGTCCAGGCCTCTTCTCCTTCTGGCCCGGCAGGACCGGCCTCTGCAACGACGGCGGCGCCTGTTCCTCCTCCTTCGCCAGCTCGGGAGCTGGCTGCTGGTGAAGACTCGACGGAGCAGGCTGGCGGCGACCAGCCTTCGGGTGCTGACGCAGGAGGAGCTGACGTGGGTCCCCAGGTGGGCGGTGAACAGGAGCGCATCGGGACTAGCCCTGCCTCAGCGCCGTCTTCTCCTGATCGGCGCATCGATGTGGCTCCCCCGAGTTTTGTGGCGCCGGTGTCTCTTCCGTCGGATGACGACGCCATGGAGGAGGTTCGCGGAACAGCTTCGGCCTCTGCTGCTCCACTGTCCCTGTCGTACGCCATGGAACTTGCTCAGTCCAGTGTCCGACAGGTTCAGGCTGCGCTCGAGCGCGAGCGGGAGGACTTGGCGGACGAGAGGGACCGCCTCCGCGGTTGGGGGCGACTCTTGAAGCTACGGACCAGGGAGGTCAAGGAGGAGCTCGACGCTAAGAGGACGAGGCTCAACGCTGAGGAGAAACTCCTCATTGCGCAGAAGAACGCCATCGACCGCATGGACACCGAGACCCGGAAGATCATGCAGGAGGCTTGCGAGGCCTATGACGGTGTTCGGGCCCGCATCGTCACCAACGAGGAGATCCGGTTGCAGCTAGCGCGGCGCGAGTGTGCCGTCGCGGAGCAGGAGCGCGCCGTGGCGGACAAGGAGAAGGAGGTCGCCGAGGAGCTGCAGGCGGGAGAAGGCAACCTGAGGGCCAGGACCGGGGAGCTGGAACTCCGGGAGGCAGCCTTGGCCGAAAGGGAGGAGCAGGTCGCCAAGGACCGCCAGATGGTGCTGAACCAGGAGCTTGCTGCCGACTTCCGGGTATCCAAATTAGAGAGCCTTACCCGGGACCTCCAGCTCCGGGAGAACGACCTGGCGGCCAAGGAGAGGAGGTTCGCCGAGGAAGGACTTGGCGCCCTGCTGGTGGCTCGTCAGGAGGTGGAGCAGCTCTGGGCTTCATGGATCGTCGAGGCCCAGGGAGTCTGGGACTTCGTTGGTCAGGCGGAGTCTGCTCTAGTGCCTCTCGGCTTCAGCCCCGTGAGGACGGGGGAACCGGCGCAAGAGATGGCCCAGGCGCTCCCGGCACTCGAGTCCATCGGCGCCAAGCTGGAGAGGCTGGAAGCTGTGATCGGTGACAAGCTCGAGGTCGAGGGGAGGGGCTTGGCGAAGGAGGTCGCCGCACACGTGCTTACGTGCTTCCGGAGCTGGGACTCTTCCATCTCTCTGGAGCCGGTGGTGCGGGGCCCCATCGCTGAGCGGGAGGAGATCGCAAGGGCCGGAGTCAGAGACGTGAGACGTCGCCGCCCTCGTCGCGTCTCGGTTCCAGCGGGAAGTCAGGGACTCTTAGACGCTTGCCCTTGTAGCTGGAGGGCTTTTGTATTTTTCCTTTTGTCTTCTGTCTGTATACCAGCTCATGGAGCTCTTCAATAAATAAACTTGTTGTTTTATGTGCCTGTGCTTTTTGCTTCCTTTTCTTGGCTTGCCCTGCCCGAGCCCTTAGCTCCGTAAGGACCCCGGGAGGTCTCCACCGATCTCGAAGCTTTTTTAGCACAAACACCTCCCTTGGGCCCTTGTTCTCATAAGGACCCAAGGGGTCTTGAGTTGGAGTCTGGAGCTCTGGTCTTGAGAAGTCTTGGGACTTCAATACAACCGGGTGCTTTGGCCTTCCCTTGTGCAGTCCCCGTAGTGGCCCCTGGTAGGTGTGGCCAATGCATTGGGCACACCTAACACATTCCTGTGGGGGAGCCAAGGCCAGGGCCCCCTAACCGTCCGGAGCACGCCTGTCGAAGTGTGTAGCCGACACTTCCCTCGGGCCTGCTCTTGGCAGCCCGCGGAGGTTCTTTTTCGGAGGGGCTAGTCACTCACGGAGAGATTCAGCGTTAGGGACGATTGAAGGAGAAGCTTGACACGGGGATTTTTACGTGGTTCAGGTCGCCGAAGCGTAAAACCCTACATCCACGGTGAGCAAAGTTGCTCATTGTATTGCTTGCTGCTCAGAACCGGAGTCCTGAGCTTGAGGATGACCTAAGTGCTCGGATGCTGTAGCGTATGTGTGCAAAGAGTTGAACCCTTGCTAACGTTGCCTACCCGATCCTTTTATAGTCCAAGGCTCGAGTGGCTTACAAGGTGGGCCCGGGACCCGATGTAAAAGTCCCAAAAACGTGAATGCAAAGAAACGGGTGATTGGACGTCATCGTGTTTCTGGTTCATGAAATATGGGACTTACAAAAACTTTCTTACATGGGATGGTATACATGAGGTGCAACCACATGGTTTCAAGCATGCCTTTGAAGGTGTTGGACCAAGGTGGAGCTAAACTCATGTGTAATCATATATGTACATGAGAAAGAACAAAAATAAGGTCTTTAGTCTCAAATGCTCACCTCAAAGTGTTGCCAAATTTTTGAACACACATGGAACCTCACACAGTCGAAGGTGAAGAGAATTATGGTGGCAACTTTCTGATTTGAGGGTAAGCTAAAAAGGGATGAACTATGATCATGTTGAGTTCATGCTGAATTCAAACATGTTAGGACAAGGGAATGACTTGAGTTATGTCACAAAAAATGATAAACTCAAACATGGACGTGTGGGAAGAGCTAAAATCTTCTTTAACTCCTGTTGAACACATGTTAACCCGGGAAAGGGTTTCACTCCCAAAAAGCTAACTCATATGCATTCTCTATGAGTAGAGGGGAGGGAAGTTTAAACCCCATTTTTGAACCCTTGCAAAGCATTCATGGTCAGATGGTCCAAAAGCATATATATGAGATGACCATTGCAGTCCTCAGGTATTAAAGAGCTTAAATTCCAAAATTTGAGAGATTTTGAGCTCATATACCATTTGTTCAAAGCATTGTTTGAGATCACTTTCAAATTCAAATTTGAGGGCCATGGTCAAACTGAACTTGTGCGGTTCAGCTTGGGACCAAGGTTGATCAAGCATGGGCTAGGAGCAAACCAAAGTGTTTCACCCAAATTCAAATGGGTCATCACAAAAGAGGATTTAAATATTCAGTTGGAATCAAAGGAGTTACTTCAAAGAGAGAAGGCCCCTTTCCCAAAAAGGAGATTCAAACTGTTGTTTAAAAAATTGTAATTGCAATGGCCAACTCAAGAATCAGAGGGCATATTTGGATTCCTCAGATCCAAATTATGAGGTAGGCAAATTTTGAGGAAATGTGGAGGTACTTTGATATGTATATCAAAAGGACTTGTAAATTTCACCAAAATTTGAATTCAAATTTGAAACTGAGGCAAAACTGGTCAAATTGCCAAATGACTTTTAGATTTGAGTACCTCATAGCTGAATTTGCAAGGTGCCAAAATTTGGAGATATTTGTGAGAGTTTTGAGGGATAAGAAGAGGGGTGGACCCCACATGTCATTGGGAGGAGACTTACACCCGAAGAAAGTCTCTTCCTCTGTTCAGACCCGAGCCCGAAGCAAGCCAGCGCGAGGCGCCACCGAGAGCTGTGGGCCGACGCCACCTCCTCTTGCAAATTCATCGTGCTGGAGACCGGCTAGCGTCCTTATCAGCGGGCGATTTGATCCCTTCGTGTACAAAACAGACCGAGGCGCTGCCCCTTCCTCGCACACGAGCAGAACAGAACCGCGAGCGGCCGCTCCAGTCGATCGATCGATCGGGAGCCAGGGAAATTGGGTGGCAGAGGCCGGCTGAGCTGCAAAACCACACCAGGAACGTCTCCTTCACCTCCTCAGCACGACAAACAGCAGCTTCCGGCGTCCTAGGGTTGGCCCACCGTGGTTTTTCCTTCTCCTCAGTCCATACAACGTTGCCTCATTGTTCTTCGTCTTCTGGTCGCTCCAGTGCTTCTCCGGCGTGCTCAAGAGGCCACAGAGGTGCGCCATGAGGTACTGATCCTCATCCCGTCGTCCCCCTGCTCTCCCCCGACGCCGGCTCACCGGAATTCGGTTTTTGGCACCGGCGCACGTATAGAACAGACCGTGTTTAATTCTTGAAATTCTCTCAAACCGATTGATCATCCCTCCTACAACTCAAACCACAGCAACTAGATGCCCCAGCGCCCTCCCACGCCGAGGACCAAAGAAAACCGACCCTCCAATGCCCTGGGTGACGAGAAATTGTCGCCGGCGGCCAAAACTGTCACGGTCCACGGTGACGACTAGTTTGCAGCCATGTTCTGCACGATTTGATCTCTGTTCAATGTTCCTAGACCCATAGGGATGCTGTAGGACATCGTAGCTCGCCGGGAGATGTCTTGGACACGCTGGAACGCGTCCATGTTGAGCTCCCGAGCCGCCCCGCCGGTGCCGACCTACCTACAGCCGTTTTCATGCGTGGAAACCTTGCCCGACAGCTGCGCCATGTTCCATGGAGCATGTAGGGCGAAACCGGAGCTCATTTGGTGGAGAAATGAGAGAGAAATAGCCATGCCACGCTTTCTGCCGGTGTGCACCCGCGGGCTCTGGCGGGAGGTTGAAGAAGCACCTGACCCGTGGGCCCCACGTGTGACTGTGCTGTTTAAAATCAAACAGAGAGTTGCTCAAACTTGTAAAATGCATAACTTGGTGTAGGAAGCTCCAAAAATAGTGATATAAATTTTGTTGGATTCCTCTAAGAGAGTACTATCCAGGGGTACAGCTCAATATTTATGAAAATCTCTGGTTTTTGCTCATTAATTCATATAAGGAAAATCTTGTAGGAATTTTTCCAGGAGCTCTGTGTATTGGACAATTCCCAAATTTGGGCAGGGGATTCCCCCAAAAATGACTGAACTCCAGTAAAATTTTCAGAAGCATTGGACCTTATTTGCTTTGCCAAATGTGGTGTTAATTCCTTATGTCTCTGAAAATTGGAAAATAAACAGAGTTCAATTTCAGATTTTTTCCCCAAACTTTAGAACCTTATAACTCTTGCTAGGAAGCCCCAAATTTAGTGATTCAAATTGGGTTGGGTCCATATTGAATAGCTCTGTCCAAATCTACAACCCAATTTGTATGAGACCCATTATTTAATTCTGGAAAATTCTCCAAAAATCCTCAATTTTTCCAGAGTAGTCTTTAGGGTATTAGTGAACCCCTGTAAAAATTTCAGCTCAATTGGAGTTGATTTGATCAGGGCAATTCAGATTTGAAGATGCTGTGTTCAATTGAATACAGAAACATTTTCAGAGAATTTCCAAAACTTGGAAATTCAGTTCTGGGAGATCTTAGCTCCAAAAATGCTAGGAAAATTCATGCAAACTCTATGGACTATAATTGAAATTGTAGTTCACTAAGTATGGCATGAACATGGGTGTTAGCTCAGAATTAATTCTTCTTTGCTTAATTACTTAGAAAATTATTCTGAACAAACCACTCAATGAAAAGTGTTAATTTTTGGTCCAGAGGAATTTCTAGTGACAAGGAACTCACATGAAAAATTCTCAGCTCCATTGGAGCTCTGGATCACCCCAGTGCTGTTTAACCTCTTAAGGTGATTAATATAGAAGAGGGGGAAACCACTTAGCACTAATCATGTGTTTAGATCCAAACCTAAACCACTAGCACCAGTGTCATTTTAAATTCTTAAACAGAGTTCCAGTTTTAAACTTGTCTTTAACACTTGTTAGCAAAAGTTTTATAATTAAACATGTATGCATACTCATAACCTGTAGTGATTAAACGTGGATAAGTGAAGATTTGATCAAGGAGCAAGAAAGCAAGGATTAAGCTTCAAGTCATCATCAGCAACTAACTTCATCTTATCTGACTTAAGTCACCTGCAAAACCAAGGCAAGCCCCGGTTTGCACTTAAGTTTTGTTTAAAGTTTTCCCTTTGTTCACTACTATTGGTCAAGGTTTGTATGTGCATTAGGTCCAGGATGTTTGATACCCCACTTGCATAACCAAACATGAACCCTGAGGTCAAGGGTAGAATTGTGTCATCGTTGTAGAATCAGGCCGTGCTAAATAGGCTAGGACATCCGGTAGAAGACGAGTAGTTGGAATTTACTCGCGAGCTTTGTTTAGGATCACATAAGTGGGGTTGGAAAGAGAGGCAAACTAAAGTTTACGTTTCTAAAGATGAGACCGAGCAGGAGAGTTAGGTAGCGACAAGATGAGGTCTTGGTCGAGTAGCTCTGCCCGTGTCGGTCAAGGACCGAAGCGTATGCAGCCCCGCTGAGCAAGTATTGAGTTGTGTACCGGATGCTTACTGATATATGGGAACCAGGAAACCGATGTACCAGGTTCACTGTGTTGTAGAGGCATACCACATCGTCTCGTTAGACCTATGAGCCCGAGACGGCGCGACCGGTTCTACAGTCTAGTGTCCTGCGAAAGGTTGCCACATACGACGTAATGAAGGACGCCAGAGTTGGGTCTTCAGAGGCGGGCGTATGTGTCGAGTTATCCGGGTAGTGTTTGATTCGAATCACCGTCCCTCGTGGTTATGAGTACCGCTTGCTCACTGTGTTGTGACGTAGTAAGCAAGTTGTGTGGGAACAGTTTGCAAAAGTATAATTGCTGCTATGATTATGTTAAACTGCATGAGAACCTTGTTTGAAGTAAAGATAGAGCAAACTAAATTTATATTTCACCTTGGGACAAGTAACATTGGAATGAAGCGTTTCTTGTTTGATTGTGGAGTTCCAATGTTGCTGGGCGCAAGGTCACTACTATTATGGCTAAAACCTGAAGTTAAGGAAGAACTCGTAGGCGAGTCTTTTCGCAAATTACAGGATTAGGTCTTAAGTTACCCTCATGTAGAGTTGCATGCTTTAGGAGAGACGGTTAAGTCTTGCTGAGCCTTTGTGCTCACTCTTGCTATATAAGTGGTTTTGCAGGAAAACCTCGACGCTATAAAGAAGGTTGTCCGGTGAGACTCGGGATCTTCCGAGTCATGTCACACTTGGAGAACCTAGCCGCTGTCATATCTTCGTGTTGCTAGCAAGAGGAGTCCACGGGCTGGACCTCTCCTCGAGTGCTTCGTAGATACTCGACGTGAGCTGTTATAGACTTCCGCTGTAGCTACTTTATGTAAACTATTTACAAAGAAACAGTTGTAAGTTTCCGCTTTGATTTATGTAATACATTGTTCCTTATATGTGTGCTGTTGGGTGCCGCATAACACGGCACCACCCAATGCGATCCCCGGGCGAGGCGGCACGGCCCCGTGATCGGGGTCGGGCCCCCTCAGCGTGGTATCAGAGCCGCATTGGTAATAGCACACGGAATAAGGATGGTATTACGATAAAAACTTAGGATACGGTGAGGAAACGATATTAGGCCCACATAAGGACTATAGTAGTATAGTTACTTAAAGTGGCATTGCTAACTTACTTGTTATAATTCTTATATTTTGATTATGCAACGACGCACCTACGTTCAGGTAAGAATGGTAAGGAACGTCACCAAAAGCGGTTCAATTTCGGTTAGCTCCCCTGACGAGGAAAGTGGTTCAGGGATAGGTCTCACAGCTTGGTGTGAGACGTCAATATGAAACTCTTGGACTCTTCATGTTACTGAGTTCATATGAAACGCTGATCCCTAGCGTGCATTAGGCAAGTAAGTGGAGACCCCATCTTGTAGAGGACATACGCAGCGCTTGCCATCGGCGTGCCCTGCAGGGCAGTAGGTGGTATCCGTTGGGTTGATAACATTCCCAACCGTGACGACCCGTTCATGACATACTCGGGTTCCCTGTCGTGTGGTGTTGAAACACGATCACGTACCTTGAGACGTGACTTAACTCAAGGACAGCCGTATGACAATGATACGGGCGTTTGTATTTACTTTCAATTATGGAACTGCCTGAAATGAAACAACCTTTGAGTGCACCACTATTGAGTGTCTTTCTGCAGGTACTAACCACGTACGTATCCCGTGTAGTACACATGTGCGAGAGACCGTCTTATTGCCACTGATAATACGTATATGCCGGTATAATCCGGGT
The DNA here is from genome assembly GCA_030760725.1 of Neostapfia colusana. Classification (NCBI taxonomy): domain Eukaryota; kingdom Viridiplantae; phylum Streptophyta; class Magnoliopsida; order Poales; family Poaceae; genus Neostapfia; species Neostapfia colusana. The sequence continues at coordinate 99,522,304 of JASWHV010000005.1, read as the reverse complement.
AGGATTTTTCTTTTGGTGAGGCTACGTAGTACCGACAGGATCCTTACGGTGCATCGACACCGTACTGAACATATAATCCTATTCCCTATGAAGAACTGATTCATGAACTAACTTTCAACTAAAAATGGAAGTTTGAAACAAGTATTAGTTACTGAACTCTTATTTTGAGCTAAGATTCAAATGAGAGTATGACTAGGCGTCAAAATTTTCAAAAACAGAGTGCTCTGTTTCTGGCACAAATTCTTGCTGGATTTCAACTGAGCATAACTCTGAGATGGGTACTAGAGCGTAAGCTTGCCCTAGACGAGAGTGGGTGAAATGTCGAAACCCTGCTAACATTGCCTACCCAAGCCTTTTATAGTCCAAGGCTCGAGTGGCTTACAAGGTGGGCCGGGACCCGACAGGTGGTCCCGGGGAGATTGCCTGCCATCTACCGTATCTGCAGTTACGCCGGTAGTTGTCTCTGGCGAAGGCTTCCGAGTCTTCGTTCTGTCGCCTTGCCCATGCCGCAAGCTAGTCGTAGTGGTTGATGATGGCAGGGGCGGCAGGGGATGTCTTGTCGCTGTGTTTATTGGCGGGCAGGCTCTGACGCGGCGCGCCAGTCTGTGATGTGACTGGGCGCAACGGCACCTAACAGAGGTGTGCTCCGTGTCTCCGCGCCTTGGGAAGGCGCAGGTCTTGAATACCTTGTACGGTCAAGGTATGGCGCGTCCTTACTCTTGCTGCCTACCGCGTGGGGGCGAGCAGCGCTGCTCTACTGGCCATGTGGCGGGCCTGGAGATCTTCTCTGGGGAGAGAGGGATCCGGCCCCGCGGGTCACGTGGAGCCTTCGGAGCTCTCCCGTGGAGGAGGGGAGGTCCGGCTTCTGCTAGCCACGTGGCGGGCCCGGAGCTCTCCTCTGAGGAGAGAGAGGTCCGGCCCTGTGGGACATGTGGAGCCTCTGGAGCTCTCCCTGCGGAGGGGGGAGGTACGGCTCAGTTGGCCACGTGGCAGGTCCGGAGCTCTCCTCTGAGGAGAGGGAGGTCCGGCCCCGCTAGACACATGGCGCCTTAGGAGCTCTCCCTGCGGAGAAGGGCGAGGTCCTTAGGCATTTTTTCCCTGTGCGCGGGGGTACCCCGTATTGAGGGTACCGACAGTGGCCCCCGGGCCCATCTCGGGGGAGATAGCGAGCCCGAGGTGGGGCCCCAGTCTCTTCCGCCCTGCCCACCTTCTCTAAGACCCGCATTGACCGTTGCTGGAGCACGAACAGTCGCGGGATCGTGGGAGCGTGTGCCCCACTTGATGGCTGCTTTTACTGCGGCGATTACCAAGGCTACCACTTCTGCACGTCGCAGCGCCTTTTCGGGAACCGCTGATGCGTCTTGCCGGCTCGTCTCCTTGGGAGACTGACTTCTTGGCCCACCGCTTCAGCTGGACGGCTTGGGTCCACTTGTCATCGACGCTTGGTCTTGGAGCCGAAGCGGTTGTCCAAGCGCGTATTCGAAGAGTTTCGAATCACTTTGAATCGCGCCTGGGAAGTTTAAAAGGGGATCTTACCCGCATCGCGGCTTCCCTTCGCATTTCCCAGCACTTGCATCTTCCTTGAGTTCTTGCGCCTTTGTCTTCCCTGTCCTTGAGCTTTTTCCTGCCATGGCCTCCAACCTGCCTCCAGAGAAGAAGCGCGGTCGGTCTCCTCCGGTGGCGGCGTTCGCGGCAAGTCAAGGATCCAGGGCGTCTGCGCGTCCGGCTTTTGGAGATGGTGCCCCGTCCGGCGGCGACTCCAAGAGGCCTCGGGGTCACCATCCTGATGGGACTCCTCTCGAGCGTTGATGGGCTGATAGTTCCCGGATGTCGCGTCCTCCTTCCACAGGAGGTGGATCCTCGAGGGGGAGTGCTGGTGCGTCGATGCCCAGGGGCGAGTCAAGAACTCAGGCGCCCCGAGCCTCGGGAGGCGGACCGGCGTCCAGGGGGGCTTCAGAAGCATCCCCTATTCTGCCAGTCCTGGCGACTGCGGGGCAGCCGTCGACGGCGATGACGGGCTCTAGTGGACCTACCCCGGCTTGGAATCCGGGGTTCAGAGCCCGTTGGAGCGCTCGTGTCTATCGGTAAGCGACGCCTACCGGATTCTAGAGCCTGTATGGTCTTCTTATTTTCCTAACCCAGGAGTTTCCCAAGTTTGCAGGGACTCCCCGAGTGCCGGTAATGCTCCCGTTTCCCAGCCATCCTCGACTGACGGGGGATCCGCACCACAACGCTCAGAAGCCAAAACGGTCGCAGCGGCCCCCAAGCCAGCGCAAGTTCCTTCTGCGCAGGTCGGCCCGGCTCCTGCGGCAGTGGCGATTCCTCCCATTCATCCCCCTTCACCGGCTCGGGAGCTGGCTGTCGCTGAGGGTTCGGCGAGACCGGCTGTCGATGTCCCGCCCCTGTTGCCGGAGCGGGAGAAGCTGCCACGGGCCTTACGGCTGGCAGCGAACCAGGGCGCACCGAGAGCGAGCTTGTCCCAGTGCCGGCTTCTCCTGATCGGCGCCTTATCCTGGTTGCCGGAGCGTCGACTTCTCCCGAAGACAACGTGATGGAGGAGGTCGGGGGTGCCGCTCCAGCCTTTGCCGCCCCGCTGCCCCTGGCAGACGCCCTCGTGCTCGCCTAGAGGAGCGTCCGGCAGGTTTTGGCCGTGCTCGGTCGCGAGCGGGAGGAGCAGGTAGGTGAGAGGGATCGCCTCCTCACCTGGGGGCGCCTTTTGAGGGAGCGAACTGAGGAGGTCAGGGAGGAGCTTGACTCGAAGCGGGCATCGCTCGACGTCATGGAGGCGCTCCTTGACCATCAGAAGAGGGTCGTCGACCGTCTGGACTCCGAGACTCGGCGGCTCCACCAGGAGGCCCGCGAGTCTCACGCTAAGGCCGATGAGCGTCTCTCCGCTTTGGAGGATCTACGTCTGAAGCTGGAGCACCGTGAGCGTGCCATCGCGGACCAGGAGCGCTCTGCGGCGGCCGAGGCGGAGAAGATTGCCGCACGGCTGGTGGCTGGCGAATGCGACCTGAGGGCTCGTGCCAAGGAGCTGGAGACCCAGAAGGCAGACCTGGTCGCAAGTGATGAGCAGGTCTCCCGGAAGCACTAGGTGGTCCTGGACCGGGAGCTGGCAGCCGACTTCCGGGCTTTGGAGTTGGACCAGCTTGCCCAACGCCTCCAGCTTCGGGAGAGTTCGCTGGCCACCAAGGAGAAGAAATTCTCCGAGGGGGGCCTTGGCACCTTGCTGGCAGACCGCCGCGAGGTGGAGGAGCTCCTGGCCTCGCAGTCCTCCGAGGCCCAGGCGGTCTCGAACTTCGTCGACCAGGCGGGATCTGCTCTGGTCCCTCTTGGCTTTAGCCCGGTGAAGGCAGCGGCCCCAGCGCAGAAGGTGGCCGAGGTGATCCCCGCGCTCGAGTCTATCAGCGCCAAGCTGAATAGGCTTGAGGCGGTGGTCGCCGGTGAGCTCGACGCAGAGGGACGGGGCCTAGCAATGGAGGTTGCTACGCACGTGTTGGCGTGCTTCCGGAGCCAACCTTGAAGTCTTTTACAGACACCTTCCCCTGGTCTTTATTGTATTAAGGGCCCAAGGGATCTTTGCAGCTCGCCCCGTGAGAACGGGGAGGTCCAGATCCGTCGGCCACGTGACGGGGCCGGAGCTCTCCTCTGAGAAGATGGAGGTCCGACCCCACGGGACACGTGGGGCCTTCGGAACTCACCCCGTGGAGGGGGGAGGTCCGGCTTCTGCTGGCCACGTGGCAGGCCCGGAGCTCTCCTTTGAGGAGAGGGAGGTCCGGCCCCGTGGGACACTTGGAGCCTCCGGAGCTCTCCCCACGGAGGGGCGAGGCCCAGCTCTGCCGGCCACGTGGCGGGCCTGGATCTACCCTCTGAGGAGAGGGGGGATCTGGCCCCGCCGGACACGTGGGGCCTCCGGAGCCTGCCCCTGCGGAGGGGGCGAGGTCCGGATCCTTCGGTCTTGCGCTGGAGCTCCGGTCTTGCGTGGTCCCGTAGTGGCCCCCCGGTAGGTGTGGCCAATTGTTTGGGCGCATCTACCATACTCCTGCGGGGGAGCTAAGGCCGGGAGGTCCTGTACACAAGTAAAGGAAACGTAATTCTCCTTGGGGCTCCCCCTTCCCTATCTCATAGTCTTATTTGGCTTACGATCCTGATCCGGTATACGGGGCTTGGGTACTTCAGTGTGCAAAGTGCCGGGGGCTCGAGGCCCCCTGGCCATCGGCAAGTGCCTCAAACGCGACCGTCTTCGGTAGGATAGCAAATGCTGACTAGGGGTGAGAATGGAAAAAAGAAGCTTAGTGTATGGTGAGCATACACAGGAAGTGCGGTCATAAAAATTAATACGTAATTTAAATGAACACAAGGGAAGAGCAAAGCTGGACGGTTTCTTTCCATATAAATTTCCATAGGACGGAGGCAGACTAAACATGGAGGCAACGACCCGCCCCATTAAGAAGGGAAGCAAGACTCTAGGCGCTTAGGGTCGGAACCAGGCCAAGCTGAACATAGTCCTGGACCATCCCCTGGGACTTAGCTATTCCGAGCGCTGTTCCTGGACTCTATGGAATCTATTACAGAAAGAAAAGACTGTCCTACTATTGCTCCAGGGGTAGAACTTACGGAGGTGTTCTATGTTCCAAGGGTTCGAGAGCGGATCCCCATCCACGGTGGAAAGGTGTACGCACCCAGGGCGGCAAACTTTCGTGACACGTAAGGGACCTTCCCAGCTGGGGGAGAGTTTGTCGGTCCCTTCGCGAGAAAGTATGCGCCGTAGCACCAGGTCGCCTTCTTGCAGCTCCCGGACACACACCGACCTTTGGTGGTAGCGCCGGAGCGTTTGCCGGTACTGTGCGTTATGGAGCGCTGCGTGTAATCGAGCCTCATCGACGAGGTCGATGGCTTCACGCCGGAGGTTGTCCTACGCGGCTTCGTCGTAAGCTCGGACATGGAGAGACCCCATGGTGATTTCTGGGGGAAGCACAGCTTCGGCCCCATATACGAAGAAGGGTGTCTCTCCGGTGGCCCGGCTTTGGGATGTCCGGTTAGCCCATAGTGTGCTCGGAAGCTCGTCCACCCACTTGGCACCATGTTTCTTCAAGTCGGCATAGGTGCGAGTCTTGAGGCCCCGAAGAATCTCGGCGTTGGCCCTCTCGACTTGCCCATTGCTCTTTGGGTGAGTAACGGAGGCATAGCACACATGGATGCCAAGGTCTTCGCAGTATTCTTGGAATGCTGCGCTGGTGAACTAGGTCCCGTTGTCGGTGATGATTCTGTTCGGGACCCCGAACCGGCAGACGATCGACTTGATGAACTTTACTGCGGATTGCTTGTTGATGGTGACGACGGGTGTGGCTTCTGGCCACTTGGTGAACTTGTCGATGGCGACGTAGAGGTACCGGAATCCCCTGACGTTTGGGGAATGGTCCCAAGATGTCCAACCCCCATACGGCGAACGGCCACGAGGGCGGGATCATCTGAACCGCCTGAGCCGGTGTGTGGATCTGCTTGGCGTGGAACTGGCACGCCTTGCAGCTCTCGACCAGCTTGACAGCATCCTGGAGTGCTGCCGGCCAGTAGAAGCCATGCCGGAAGGCTTTGCCGACGAGCGTGCGTGAGGAAGAGTGACTCCCACATTCGCCTCCATGGATCTCAGCGAGCAAGTCGCAGCCTTCCCCCTGGGTTATGCACCGCAATAGGACGTGGTTGGCTCCACGCCGGTAGAGATCCCCTTCTACCAGCGCGTACCTTTTAGCCATGCGCACGATCCGTTCAGCGGATACACGTTCATCAGGGAGGATGTTGTCTTTCAAGTAGTCCCGGATCTCCGTGATCCTTGCATCGGGTCTGACCTGAGCTTCTGGATATTGAGCACTGGGTTGCACGGAGTCCCCAGTGACGCTTACGATCCTTGATGGCGTCCATGGCTGCAGGGCCGCCGGGACCGCCAGCTTCGAGGTGCTGGTCCAGCCCCCTTTGCCCGGCTCGGCAGGCCGGGCTGTGGGCCGCAGCAATGTCCTCTTGAAGACTTCTTCGGGCACAGGGGCTCCGGTGGAAGCCTTCGTTGAGAGTTCGTCAGCTGCGGCATTGCCAGTGCGCGGTACATGGCGCAGGTCCAAGGCGAGGAAGTCTTTCTCCAACATCTGCACATGGAGCAGGTAAGAAGCTAGCTGTGGGTCATTCTAGGAGCATTCACCCTTAACTTGCTTGATGACTAGCTGGGAGTCGCCCTGTGCCAACAACTGGCGAGCGCCCAGAGACAGCGCTGTCTTTAGGCCAAAGATGAGAGCTTCATACTCTGCCATGTTGTCGGTTGCCTTGAAATTGAGACGCACCATGTACCCAAACTGCTCCCCCGATGGCATGAGAAGTAGTACGCCAGCACCGGCCCCCTGCTTTCGCGAGGAGCCGTCAAAGAAGAGCGTCCAGTGAGGCCCGGTGAAGACCGGAGCTCGGGGCTTTGGTTCACCGTCTTCGTGGCACCCTGGGTTAGCCTTCGCAGGCGTCCACTTGGCCATGAAGTCAGCCAGTGCTTGGCTCTTGACTGCATGGCCAGGAAGGAAGTCCAGCTCAAACTCCGCTAGTTCCGCTGCCCATTTAGCGACATTGCCTGTCGCGTGAGGGCTGTGAAGGATCACCTTCACCGGGTAGGAGGTGACCACCGAGATCCGGTGGGCTTGGAAGTAGTGGCGGAGCTTCCTGGATGCCACGAGCACTGCATACATCAGCTTGTGGACCTCCAGGTACATTGTCTTGGCGTCTTGGAGGACTTCGCTGATGTAGTAGACAGGCCTCTAGATGGTCCGGACCCTCCCTCCTGGGCCTGAGATGTCCTCATCCATTGGCTCAGGCCGACCGGAGGTAGGTGGGTCCGGGGGAGCCTCCGGGAGCTGGGACTCAAAGGCTCCTAGGACGTCTTGGACCTCCGGGAGATCCTGCTGGTTTTCCAGGTGGTCATCCTGGACCCTCGGGAGGACGTCTTGTCCTCCTGGGAGGTTCCTTTTGGTTTTCGGGGGGTTACCCCGGAGCTCCGGGAGGTCCCGTTGGACCTCCGGGAGGTTGTCTTGGAGGTCCGGGAGGTCGTCTTGGACCTCCGAGGTCTCCTGGTGCTTGTCTTCTGCTATCGGAGCAGGCTGCGGTGACGAGAGGTATGGCCGCTCTGCGACGAGGACCATGCTCACCACTTCAGTTGTTGCCGCGATGTAGAGCTACAAGTGCTCTTCGGGCTCGGGGGCTACCATGATGGGTAGGGTCGTCAGGAGTTGCTTCAACTCCTGGAAAGCTTCTTCTGCTTCGTCGGTCCAAACAAACAGACCGGATTTGCGCGGGAGCTTAAAGAAGGGGAGCGCTCGCTCTGCTAGCCTCGGTATGAACCGACTCAACGCGGCTAGGCATCCCATGAGTTTCTGGACTTCTTTGATGCGGGCGGGGGGCCGCATCAGGTCGATGGCCTTGATCTTCTCTAGGTTGGCCTCAATTCCTCGGTGTGAGACCAGGAATCCTAGGAGCTTCCCAGAGGATACACCGAACACACACTTGTCAGGGTTCAGTTTGGTGCGCGTGGAGCGCAGTTTGTCAAAGACTAGGGCCAGGTTATCTAACAAGGATGAACTCTGCCTGACCTTGACAACGATGTCATCGACATACACCTCGACTAAGTCTTTTATTAGCTCTCCAAAGGTTTTGTGCATTGCACGTACAAAGGTAGGAAGAGCATTCTTTAAGCCATAAGGCATAGATACATAACAATACAGGCCGTCTACTGTGATGAAGGAAGTGTGCTCTTCATCTTCTCTAGACATAGGGATCTGATGGAAACCCGAGTAGGCGTCTAGGAAGCATAGCATATCACAGCCTGATGTCGAGTCTACTATTTGATCTATTCTAGGGAGAGGGAATGGATCTTTGGGACATGCCTTATTGAGACTGGTGTAGTCGATGCACATCCGGAGCTTCCCACCGGCCTTCGGGACGACGACGGGGTTTGTCAACCACCGGGGGTGGTGGACCTCCCGTATGAAGCCAGCATCCAGCAGCTTTTTGATTTCTTCTCGGATGAAGTTCTGCCGCTCGATGAACTGCTTGCGAGGCTTCTGTTGGACAGGCCGGGCGTCGGGGAAGATTTTCAGGTGGTGCTCAATCACCACCCTAGGGATCCATGGCATCTGCGACAGCTGCCATGCAGACACGTCGACGTTGTGCCGGAGGAAGTGATGAGCGCGCATTCCTATTTGCTGTCCAGGCCCCCGGCTACCCGGGTGGTCTTGGCAGCATCGGCGCCGACTTGGACGACCTTCAAGGGGACGTCGCCCTCGTCGAGGGGTTGCACAAGGGTTGCTGTGGTAGAGGCACGGTGGCGTGCACTCGGGTGGAGTCGGTCCGGTTCTGCACTGCCAGGGGCTGGTGCTCGAGCTGTTGCAAGTGCCTGGAGCTTCTCCAAGGCTGACACTGCAGCAGTGCGGTCTCCACGAATCTTGAGGACGCCTGTTGGTGTAGACATCTTCAAGACAAGGTAGCCGTAGTGGACTACTGCCATGAATCGATACAGGGCTGGCCTGCCGATTATGGCGTTGAAGGGGAGGTCGATCTCCGCCACGTCGAACAGAATGTACTCTGTCCGATAGCTGTCCGGTGCCCCCAAAGGTCACCGGAAGACTGATGTTGCCGGAGGGAACGACTTATACCGGCCCTACCCCTAAGAACGGGCTCGATGGGGTGAGCTTGGCCATCGGGATCTGCAGCTTCTGGAAGGCTGCGCGGCTGATGAGGTTCAGCCCAGCCCCGCCATCTACCAGAACGTGGTACATCCTCACGTTGGCAATGGTGGGTGCTACCAAGAGTGGTAGTTGGCCGGCCCCAGCCATGTTCCTGAGGCAGTCGGTGGCATCGAAGCTGATGGGGGTTCCCATCCACTTGAGGTGTGGCGCGGCACTTGGGAGAGGAGCCACCGACGCTACCGCTCGGCACAGAGTCTTAACCGCGCTTCGGAACAAGGGGTCAGCGGACCCGCCGTAGATGACGTAGAGCATCTTCCGGCGCTCGTCGTCGCTGGAGCTGGAGTCCTCATGGTTGCGCACCGCCTTCACGGCGCGCTGAGGCTCCTGGAACTCCGCTTGGTGGTCGGCACTGTCTTGAGTGTTGACCTTTTGCTTGCCCTCCCTTTGACGGAAGGGAGGGGCGTCAGCACGCGGTTTCTTCCCATTGCGGAAACGCTCCACGAGCTTCTGAATCTCCCGGCACTCAGCAGCAGTATGGTTGCTGGTGTCGTGCACGGGGCATGGCTCGCCTTGGTCACCATCTGGAGCTGGTGACTGTCGCTGCCTCTTGTCGGGGGGTGGCCCCCGAGCTCCACTGGGTGCTGCTGCTGCAGCAACGGGGGCCGTGGTCGGTGGCTTCATCTTGCCACCGCCCCGGTTCTTGATCTTCTTGCCGCTTCCATGGGAATCAGCACCAGATCCGGGCTGTCCTCCTGACTCGGTGGCTGGCAGTGAGTGCCAGTTCTGTCCTTCTGCTTCCCCGGCGCACTTGTCCGCCAGGCTGAAGAGCTCTGAGACGTCGCGCACTTCTCAGGTCGCGAGCTTCTCGAGCATCTTCGTATCCCGTACACCCTGCCGGAATGCCACCACCACAGAAGCATTTTGGATATGCGGGATGGTGTTCCGCACCTGGGAGAAACGCTGGATGAAGGAGAGCAGCGTCTCTCCAGGTTGTTGTAGGATGGCGTGGAGGTCGAGCTCCGTGCCAGGACGGGTGTAGGAACTGCCGAAGTTAGCAGTGAACTGCCGTCAGAGCTCTCCCCAGGAGGTTATGGAACCCTGGGGGAGATTCATGAGCCAAGACCGAGCTGGGCCGGTCAAGACGACTGGGAAGTAGTTGGCCATGACGGCCTCGTCCCCTCCTGCAGCAAGGATGGCGGTGGAGTAGATCTGGAGGAACTCCGTCGGGTTGACGCTGCCGTCGTACTTCTCGGGCAGGTGCGGCCGGAACTTGCGCGGCCACTTCGCGAAGCGAAGGTGTGGCGCCAGGGCTGCACATCCTGCTCCTGTTGCTGCAGGTGTTGGTGCCGTGAACACTTGGTTCGCTGCTGGCACTGTGTACCCCGGTATGGGTAAGGCTGCACCATAGACCGGGGGCACCATTTGCATGGCATATGGCTGGGGCATATGCTGCGTGGCGTACACCTGGGGCAGAGATCGCGTGGCAAACGTCTGCGGCCCTGGCTGGGTTGAGGTGGTCGACATGCTGTTTCCGGCCTCTTGGTTGCGACGCTTTCTCGTCATCGCTCGATGGCCACTCGGGCATCTTTGCCCAAGTGGCATCGTTCCAGTTCCGACCTCAGGTCCACCGATGGGAGCCTGGTGGAGCGGGAATCTGCCGTCTGCCCCTCAACCATTGCTGTACGCGTCAGCGACACAGCCGGTTGACTGGGGCGTCGTCCCCGCCAAAGTCGAGGGTTGGCGGCGGCGACGATGAGATGGTCTACGTCGCGAATCCACTGCTGGGTCGCTGACTGAGGTGCGTCCCCAGCAGGTGGATTGTGCAGTAGCGCTCTTGCTGCAGCTAGTGCGCCACCGTGGGAGACGCTCTGCGCTGCAGAGGATCTCACGCTTGCTGGAGCCTGCGCTGCCGGAGTCGGCTTCTGGCTTCCAGCTTGCGCCGACACACTTCGTCCTGAGTGTGTCATGACGTAGTCCCCGCTGGTCACCGTTCATTGTGAACGCGGGCGGGGAGAGCTTGCCGCTGAAGGAAGCTTCGTCATCTTCGTCGGTAGAAGCTCGTCGCGCAAGGGAAAAGCCCCCTTCCTGGCGTGCCAAATGTCAAAGTGTGTAGCCGACACTTCCCCCGGGCCTGCTCTGCGCAACCCGCGGAGGTTCTTTTTGGGGGGGGGCTAGTCACTCACGGAGAGCTTCAACGTTAGGGACGATTGAGGGAGAAGCTTGACACGGGGATTTTTACGTGGTTCAGGCCGCCGGAGCGTAATACCCTACGTCCACGGTGAGCAGAGGTGCTCGTTGTATTGCTTGTTGCTTAGAACCAGAGTTCTGAGCTTGAGGGTGGGATGGGTGCTAGAGCGTAAGCTTGCCCTAGACGAGAGTGGGTGAAATGCCGAACCCCTGCTAACGTTGCCTACCCGAGCCTTTTATAGTACAAGGCTCGAGTGGCTTACAAGGTGGGCTCGGGACCCGACAGGTGGTCCCGGGGAGATTGCCTGCCATCTACCGTATCTGCAGTTACGCCGGTAGTTGTCTCTGGCGAAGGCTTCCGGGTCTTCGTTCTGCCGCCCTGCCCATGCCGCAAGCTAGTCATAGTGGTTGATGATGGCAGGGGCCGCAGGGGATGTCTTGTCGCTGTGTTTATTGGAAGGCAGGCTCTGACGCGGCGCGCCAGTCTGCGATGTGATAGGGCGCAACGACACCTGACAGAGGTGTGCTACACGTCTCCGCGCCTTGGGAAGGCGCGGGTCTTGAATACCTTGTACGGTCAAGGTATGGCGCGTCTTTACTCTTGCTGCCTACCGCGTGGGGGCGAGCAGCGCTGCTCTGCTGGCCACGTGGCAGGCCCGGAGCTCTTCTCTGGGGAGAGGGGGATCCGGCCCCGCGGGACACGTGGAGCCTTCAGAGCTCTCCCCGCGGAGGGGGGGGGGGAGGTCCGGCTTCTGCTAGCCACGTGGCGGGCCCGGAGCTTTCCTCTGAGAAGAGGGAGGTCCGGCCCTGTGGGACACATGGAGCCTCTGGAGCTCTCCCTGCGGAGGAGGAGGTCCGGCTCAGTTGGCCACGTGGCGGGTCCGGAGCTCTCCTCTGAGGAGAGGGAGGTACGGCCCCGCTAGACACATGGCGCCTTCGGAGCTCTCCCTGCGGAGAAGGGTGAGGTCCTTAGGCATTTTTCCTCTGTGCGCGGGGGTACCCCGTATTGAGGGTACCGACAGGCGCATCTTTACTCTTGCTGCCTACCGCGCGGGGGCAGGCAGCGCTGCTCTGCTGGCCACATGGCGGGCCCAGAGCTCTCCTCTGAGGAAAGGGAGGTCCGGCCCCGTGGGACACGTGGAGCCTTCAGAGCTCTCCCCGCGGAGGGGGGAGGTCCGGCTTCTGCTAGCCACATGGCGGGCCCGGAGCTCTCCTCTAAGGAGAGGGAGGTCCGGCCCCGTGGGACACGTGGAGCCTCTAGAGCTCTCCCCGCGGAGGGGGGAGGTCCGGCTCAGTTGGCCACGTGGCGGGTCCGAAGCTCTCCTCTGAGGAGAGGGAGGTCCGGCCCCGCTGGACACATGGCGCCTTCGGAGCTCTCCCTGCGAAGAAGGGCGAGGTCCTTAGGCGTTTTTCCCCTGTGCGCGGGGGTACCCTGTATTGAGGGTACCGACAGTGGCCCCCGGGGCCCATCTCGGGGGAGATAGCGAGCCCGAGGTGGGGCCCCCGTCTCTTCCACTCCGCGCGCCTTCTCTAAGACCCGTATTGACCGTTGCCGGAGAACGAACAGTCGTGGGATCGTGGGAGCGTTTGCCCCACTTGATGGCTGCTTTTACTGCGGCGGTTCCCAAGGCTGCCACTCCTGCATGTCGCAGCGCCTTTTTAGGAACGGCCGAAGCGTCTTGCCGGCTCGTCTCCTTAGGAGACTGACTTCTTGGGTCACCGCTTCAGCTGGATGGCTTGGGTCCACTTGTCATCGACGCTTGGTCTTGGAGCCGAAGCGGTTGTCCAAGCGGCGTATTCGAAGAGTTTCAAATCGCTTTGAATCACGCCTGGGAAGTTTAAAAGGGGATCTTACCCGCATCGCGGCTTTCCTTCGCACTTCCCAGCGCTTGCATCTTCCTTGAGTTCTTGCGCCCTTGTCTTCCCTGTCCTTGAGCTTCCTCCTGCCATGGCTTCCAATCTGCCTCCATCGTGTCACGCTCGGTCGGCCGAGCTCGGGTCAGTGCGCAGGCTGCTAGGCTGGCACGCGGAGGAGCAGAAGTGCCGGCTCCGCCAGGGGTCTCTCCCCCTGCTCCTGGAGAAGGGGGAAATGGTCTTCTTCACTGCCTACGCCATGGCGGGGTTTGTCCCGCCAATTTATTCCTTCTTTGTCATGCTGCTGGAGACGTACGGTCTCCAGCTCCACCACCTTTCCCCCAACTCCTTCGCGATGGCCGCCGTCTTCGTCCATTTCTGTGAGATGTTTGTGGGGGTGCACACTTCTGTGATGCTCTTCCGCTACTTCTTCGTGTTGCGGACGACCGGGCGTAGTTCGAAGACCCAGCTGGGGGCGTACTACTTCCAGCATCGCTGCAAGGATCCGAAGGCCTCTGGGTACCTTCTACCTTTCGGTGCGTCAAGGTGGGAAAATTGGAGGGAGAACTGGGTGATCGTGCAGACCGACGAGCATGATCGCCTGCAGCTCCCAACTGCCGGCCCGACCACCGAGCGTCGCTTCTGGGAGGAGATCCCGGAGCTGGAGCTAGAGTACACACCGGTCTTGGAGCGGATCCGGTTCCTGGCCAACGAGGGGCTGACGTCCCTGATGGTTCTGGTGGATTTCTTGTCGCGCCGTATTGCATCCTTACAGCAACGCAACCGCCCGGCGTGGTACTACACCGGCGAGCTTGACTGCACCAGGCTGGAGAGGGGTCTCGGCTCCGATCCTTCTGATGAAGAGTTGTAAGAGATGGTGGCCGAGGTGAGCAGCGACTACGTCAGCAGCGGCGACCTCACCTTCCCAGCCTCTGGCACTCCCCTCTTCTTGGAGCCGCAGAGGAGGGCGGAGTTGCTGCGGAAGATGTCGAATCTTGACGACATTGGGATCGCCGTTCGTCAGGTTCGAGATGCCTTCTGGGGGATCTCGATTCCCAAGATCGAGCGCTCTGGGACGGAGCTCGAGGCGTATGTCGCTGTCCAACCCGCACCGAGGGCCGATGGGGCTCAGACCGTCGACAAGGGGAAGGGAAAGGAGCCGGCCCCCGGGCAGCCAGAGAAGAAACGTGCCCGGTCTCCTCCAAGGGTGTCGCTTGCACCGAGCCAGGGGGCCGGGGTACCCTTGCGCCCATCTCCCGGAGGCGCTGGTTCGTCGGGTGGCGACCCAAAGAGACCCCGGGTCTCCCACTCTGGCGGGTCTCTTCTCGGACAGCGGCGGTCCGAGGAGCCCCAGGCGTCCCGCCACCCTTCCTCAGGCGGGGGGGGGGGGGGGGGGGGGGGGGGCTTAAAGGAAGGACGCCGGTGGGGCGACGCCCGGGAGTGTGCCGGGGGCTCAGACGCCACAGCCAGCGAGCGTTCCGGCTGCAGGTCCTGGCGGTTCTGCCCCGGCCCAGAAGCCGGGGCTCCAAGCCCGTTGGAGCGCTCACGCCGCCCAGTAAGTGTTGCTCTTTCTGGCTTTTAGAAGTAGTGTTCCTTTCTCCTTTCTTAGCCTGAGAGCTTCTTTTGTCAGCAGGGACTCACCGGATGACGGGGGCGAGTCTATTCCCCGACCATCTCCAGCGAGCGGAGGCTCTGTGCCGCAGCATCCGGGAACTGCGGTGGTTCCAGCGGCCCCCAAGTCGGCGGGGGCTTCTTCTGTGCCGGCGGGTTCGCCCCCCGGGGTGGCGGCGGCAGCACCTGCTCGTCCTCCTTCGCCAGCCCGGAAGTCCGGTGCTGAGGCTGGAGGGGCTGCTGCAGGCGCAGCTGCTGGCCCCCTGGCTCCCCCGGGTCAGCGCCTCGCCTCAGCTGCCGAGGCACCGGCACCTTCACCGGTCGTGGATGCAACGGGGGAGGTCAGGGGCGCGGCTCCTGCCCCCGCCGCCCCGCTGCCCATATGGGATGCCTTGGGGCATGCTCAGGCTGGCGTCCGGCAGGTCCAGGCCGCCTTTGAGCGGGAGAGGGAGGTGCTGGCTGGAGAGAGGGAGCGCCTCCTTAGCTGGGAGCATCTCCTGAAGCAGCGGACCCAGGAGGCTAAGGCAGAGCTCGACTCGAGGCAGTCGAGGCTTGATGCCATGGGGGTGCTGCTCGACGCTCAGAAGAGGGCCGTCGATCTCCTGGGCTCAGAGACCCGGCGGCTCCGCGCTACTTTCTGTGAAGCTCAGGCCAGGGCCGAAGCGCGCTCCACTGCCGTGGAGGAGTTGCGGCTGCAGGTAGCTCGCCGAGAGTGCGCCGTCGCAGATCAGGAGCGTGCCGTGGCGGCCGAGGAGGAGAAGGTTACCGCACAGCTGGAGGCCAGAGAGTGCGAGCTGAGGGCTCGAGCCAAGTTGCTGGAGCTCCGCGAGTCGGCTGCTGCCGCGAGGGAGGAGCAATCCTCCCGGGAGCGCCAGGCGGCGCTGGATCGCGAGCTGGCGGCCCGCCAAGAGGTGGAGAAGCTCCAGGCTTCGCGGTCTGTTGAGGCCCGGGCGGTCTGGAGCTTTGTCACTGAGGATGGTCCGCCTTGGTTCCCCTCGGTTTCAGCCCGGTGCGGACGAAGGCTCCCGCGCAGGAGGTGTCTGGGGCAATCCCAGCGCTTGAGTCTATCGGTGCCAAGCTGGGCAGGCTCGAAGCGGTGATCGCCGATGAGCTTGAGGTGGAGGGACGAAGCCTGGCGAAGGAGGTCGCCACACATGTGCTGGCGTGCTTCCGGAGCCAATACCCTTCCTTCTCTCTGGAGCCAGTGCGACTAGGCCCCGCCGTCGAGCGGGAGGAAGCTGCCAGGGCCGAGGTCAAGGACATGGCCGCCCTCGTGGCCTCTAGGTTCCAGCGGGAGTTCGGGGACTCTTAGGCAGCCGCCCCCGCGGCCAGAAGGCCCTGTATCTCTTCTCTTTTTTTTTTGCTTTTGTTGAGTCTGTAGTCCAGCTCATGGAGCTTTGAATGAATAGACACTTGTTATTTTCCGTGTCTGCATACTTTTATCTTCTCCTTGGCTTGGCCTGGCTGAGTCCTTAGCTCCGCAAGGTACCCAGAGGTCTTCACCAACCTTGAAGTCTTGTACAGACACCTTCCTCGGGTTGTTATTGCATTAAGGGCCCAAGGGATCTTCGGAGCTCGCCCCGTGAGAACGGTGAGGTCCATATCCGCCGGCCATGTGGCGGGCCCGGAGCTCTCCTCTGAGAAGATGGAGGTCGGACTCCGCGGGACACGTGGGGCCTTCGGAGCTCACCCCTGCGGAGGGGGCGAGGCCCGGCTCTGCCGACCACGTGGCGGGCCCGGAGCTACCTTCTGAGGAGAGGGGGCTCCGGCTCCGCCGGACACGTGGGGCCTTCGGAGCCCGCCCCTGCGGAGGGGGCGAGGTCCGGATCCTTCGGTCTTGCGTTGGAGCTCCGGTCTTGCACGGTCCCGTAGTGGCCCCCTGGTAGGTGTGGCCAATTGATTGGGCGCACCTACCATACTCCTGCGGGGAGCTAAGGGCGGGAGGTTCTGCACACAAGTAAGGGAAACGTAAGTCTTATTTGGCTTACAATCCTGATCCGGTATACGGGGCTTGGGAACTTCAGTGTGCAAAGTGCCGGGGGCTCAAGGCCCCCTGGCCATCGGCAAGTGCCTCAAACGCGACCGTCTTCGGTAGGATAGAAAATGCCGACTAGGGGTGAGAATGGGAAAAGGAAGCTGAGTGCATGGTGAGCATACACAGGAAGTGCGGTCATAAAAAGTTGTCGAAGTGTGTAACCGACACTTCCCCCGGGCCTGCTCTGGGCAGCCCGCGGAGGTTCTTTTTCGGAGGGGCTAGTCACTCACGGAGAGCTTCAGCGTTAGGGACGATTGAGGGAGAAGCTTGACACGGGGAGTTTTACGTGGTTCAGGCCACCGGAGCGTAAAACCCTACGCCCACGGTGAGCAGGGTTGCTCGCTATATTGCTTGCTGCTCAGAACCGGAGTCCTGAGCTTGAGGGTGAGAGATGTCGAATGGCTAGAGTGCGAGGGTGCGTATGAGGCGAACCCTTGCTAACGTTGCCTACCCGAGCCTTTTATAGTCCAACGCTCGAGCGGCTTACAAGGTGGGCCCAGGACCCGACAGGTGGTCCCGGGGAGATTGCGTGCCATCTACCGTATCTGCAGTTACGCCGGTAGTTGTCTCTGGCAAGGGCTTCCGAGTCTTCGTTCTGCCACCCTGCCCATGCCGCAAGCTAGCCGTAGTGGTTGATGATGGCAGGGGCGGCAGGGGATGTCTTGTCACAATGTTTATTGGCGGGCAGGCTATGACACGGCGCGCCAGTCTGCGATGTGACTGGGTGCAACGGCACCTGACAGAGGCATGCTCCGCGTCTCCGCGCCTTGGGAAGGCGTGGGTCTTGAATACCTTGTACGGGCAAGGTATGGCGCGTCTTTACTCTTGCTGCCTACCGCGTGGGGGCAGGCACCGCTGCTCTGATGGCCACATGGCGGGCCCGGAGCTCTCCTCTGAGGAGAAGGAGGTCCGGCCCCGCGGGACACGTGGAGCCTTCGGAGCTCTCCCCGCGGAGGGGGAGGTCCGGCTGCTGCTGGCCACGTGGCAGGCCCGGAGCTCTCCTCTGAGGAGAGGGAGGTCCGGCCCCGCAGGACACATGGAGCCTCCGGATCTCTCCCCGCGGAGGGGGGAGGTCCGGCTCAGTTGGCCACGTGGCGGGTCCGGAGCTCTCCTCTGAGGAGAAGGAGGCCCGGCCCCGCTGGACACATGGCGTCTTTGGAGCTCTCCCTGCGTAGAAGGGCGAGGTCCTTAGGCATTTTCCCCTGTGCGTGGGGGTACCCCGTATTGAGGGTACCGACAGTGGCCCCCGGGCCCATCTCGAGGGAGATAGCGAGCCCGAGGTGGGGCCTCCGTCTCTTCCATTCCGCGCACCTTCTCTAAGACCCACATTGACCGTTGCCGGAGCACGAAAAGTCATGGGATCATGGGAGCGTGTGCCCCACTTGATGGCTGCTTTTACTGCGGCGGTTCCCAAGGCTGCCACTTCTGCACGTCGCAGCTCTTGTTCGGGAACCGCCGAAGCGTCTTATCGGCTTGTCTCCTTGGGAGACTGACTTCTTTGCCCACCACTTCAGATGGACGACTTGGGTCCACTTGTCATCGACGCTTGGTCTTGGAGCTGAAGCAGTTGCTCAAGCGGCATATTCGAAGAGTTTCGAATAGCTTTAAACCGCACCTAGGAAGTTTAAAAGGGGATCTTACCCGCATCCCGTCTTCCCTTCGCACTTCCCAGCGCTTGCATCTTCCTTGAGTTCTTGCGCCTTTGTCTTCCCTGTCCTTGAGCTTTCTCCTGCCATGGCTTCCAACCTGCCTCCGGAGAAGAAGCGCTCCCGGTCTCCTCTGGCAGCGGCGTTCACGCCGAGTCAGGGATCTAGGGCGCCTGCGCGCCCTGCTTCTGGAGATGGCACCCCGTCCGGTGGCGACCCCAAGAGGCCTCGGGCTCATCATCCCGAAGGGACTCCTCTTGAGCGACGACGGGCTAAAAGTTCCCGGGCGTCGCGTCCTCCCTCCTCAGGCGGTGGAGCCTCGAGGGATAGTGCTGGCGCGTCGATGCCCAGGGGCGAGCCAAGAGCTCAGGCGCCCCGGGCTTCAGGGGCCGGGTCGGCGTCCAGGGGGGCTTCAGAAGCATCCCCTGCTCCACCAGCCCGGGCGACTATGGGACAGCCGTCGGCGGCGACGGCGGGCTCTAGTGGACCTACCCCGGCTCGGAAGCCGAGGTTCAGAGCCCGTTGGAGCGCTTGTGTCTCTCGGTAAGCGTCTCCTACCGGATTCTAGAGCATGTGCTGTCTTCTTCTGTTCTTAACTCAGGAGTTTCCCATGTTTGTAGGGACTCCCCGAGTGCCGGTAGCACTCCCGTTTCCCGGCCACCCCCGACTGATGGGGGATCCGCGCCGCAGTGCTCGCAAGCCGAAATGGTCCCAGCGGACCCCAAGCTAGCGCAAGTTCCTTCTGCGCCGGTCAGCCCGGCTCCTGCGGCAGCGGCGACTCCTCCCACTCGTCCCTCTTCTCTGGCTCGGGAGCCGGCTGTCGCTGAGGGTTCGGCGGGACCTGCTGTCGAGGTCCCGCCCCCTGTCGCCGGAGCAGGAGAAACTGCCACGGGCCTTATGGTGGGCAGCAAGCCAGGGCGCACCGGGAGCGAGCCCGTCCCAGTGTCGGCTTCTCCTGATCGGCGCCTTATCCCGGTTGCCGGAGTGTCGACTTCTCCCAAAGACGACGTGATGGAGGAGATCGGGGGCGCCGCTCCAGCCTCTGCCGCCCCGCTGCCCCTGGCAGATGCCCTCGTGCTCGCCCAGACGAGCGTCCGGCAGGTCTTGGCCACGCTTGGCCGTGAGCGGGAGGAGCAGGTAGGTGAGAGGGATCGCCTCCTCACCTGGGGGCGCCTTTTGAGGGAGCGGACCGAGGAGGTCAAGGGGGAGCTCGACTCCAGGCGGGCGTTGCTCAATGTCATGGAGGCGCTCCTCGACCGTCAGAAGAGGGTTGTCGACCGTCTGGACTCCGAGACTCGGCGGCTCCACCAGGAGGCCCACGCGTCTCACGCTCAGGCCAACGAGCATCTATCTGCCTTGGAGGATCTGCGCCTGAAGCTGGAACGCCGTGAGCGCGCCGTCGTGGAGCAGGAGCGCTCGGCGGCGGCCGAGGAGGAGAAGATCGCGGCACGGCTGGCGGCTGGCGAGGGCGACTTGTGAGCCCGGGCTACGGAGCTAGAGACCCAGAAGGCAGACCTTGCCACGAGGGAGGAGCAGGTATCCCGGGAGCGCCAGACGATCCTGGATCGGGAGCTGGCAGCCGACTTCCGGGCTTCAGAGTTGGAGCGGCTTGCCCAGACTCTCCATCTTCGAGAGAGCTCTCTGGCAGCCAAGGAGAAGGAATTCTCCGAGGGGAGCCTCGATGCCTTGCTGTCAGCCCGCCGTGAGGTGGAGGAGCTCTTGGCCTCGTGGTCTACCGAGGCCCGTGCGGTCTCGAGCTTCGTCGACCAGGCAGGGTCCGCCCTGGTCCCCCTTGGCTTAAGCCCGGTGAAGACAGTGGCCCCTGCGCTGAAGGTGGCCAAAGTGATCCCTGCGCTCGAGTCTATCGGCGCCAAGCTGAACAGGCTAGATGCGGTGGTCGCCGGCGAACTCGAGGCGGAGGGACGAGGCCTGGCGATGGAGGTTGCCACGCATGTGTTGGCGTGCTTCCGAAGCCGGGACCCTTCCTTCTCACTAGACCAAGCGAGACAGGGCCCCGCAGCGGAGCGGGAGGAAGCCGCCAGGGCCGAAGTTGGGGACGTGGCTGCTCTTGTAGCCTCTAGGTTCCGGCGCGAGCCAGGGGAATCCTAGGACTTGTATCTTTTCCTCCTTTTTTTATTGAGTCTGTAGTCCAGCTCATGGAGCCTTGAATGAATCGACTCTTGTTATTTTCTGTGCCTGTGTGCTTTTGTCTTCTTCATGGCTTGGTATGGCCAAGTCCTTAGCTCCGCAAGGTACTCAGAGGTCTTCACCAATCTTGAAGCCCTGCCCAGACACCTTCCTCGGGTCCTTATTGCGTTTAGGGCCCCGGAGGTCTCCGGAACTCGCCCCGTGGGAACGGGGATGTCCGGGTCTGCCGACACGTGGCGGGCCTGGAGCTCTCTTTTGAGAAGATGGAGGTCCGGCTCCGCTGGACACGTGGGGCCTTCGGGGCTCACCCCCGCGGAGGGGGCGAGGCTTGTCTCTGCCGGCCACGTGGCGAGCCCGGAGCTCCTCCAGAGGATAGGGGAGCTCCGGCCCCGCTGTACACGTGGGGCCTTCGGGGCTCGCCCCTGCAAAAGGGGCGAAACCGGATCCTCCGGTCCTGCACTGGAGTAGTCGATGGCTCTTTGCCCCCCCTTCATGCAGTCCCCGTATCTAAAACCTGGAGATCCTGCACAGAGGTAGAGGAAGCGTAATTCTCCTCGGAGGGTTCTCCCCTCCCCGTCTCTTAGTCTTATTTGGCTTACGGTCCTAGTCCGGTATACGGGGCCTGGGCAATTCTGTGCTCGAGGCGCCGGGGCTCCGACTCCCTCCGAGGTCAGGGTACAACCGTCCGGCCTCTAGTACTGGACCGTACGCCGGGGAAGCAGAGTGCACAGGCTTTGGGTATGGAACCAGGCAAAGTGGCTGTACTCCCCTGGACCTCCGAAGGGCAGGGCACGCATGCTTTGGGTCGAAACCGGCAAAGCAGGCTACGCACCCTGGACCCCCATGCACAGCGCAGGCCTTTCCTGGAGGTGACCAACTGGCACCGCAACACTTGACTGGGGGAGGCCCGAAAGGCCCCCTGGCCATCGGCAGGTGCCTCAAGCACAACCACCTTCGGTAGGATAGCAAATGCTGACTATGGATGAGAGCGGGAAAAGGGAGCTAAATGTACGGTGAGCATACATAGAAAGTGTGGTCATAGAAATTAATGCGTTATTTAAATCAGCACATAAGTGAGAGTGTGGTAGAACAGGTTTCTGTATGTAAATGCCCATAGGAGGAAGACAGGCTGAACATGGAGGCAACGACCCGCCCTATTAAGAAGGGAAGCAAGACTCTACGCACTTGGGGTCGGAACCAGGCCAAGCTGGACGTAGTCCTAGACTGTCCCCTGAGGCTTAGCTGCTCCTAGCGCTGTTCCTGGAGCCTATGGGATCTATTACAGAAAGATAAAGGCCTGTTCTATTAATGCTCAGGAAGTAGAACTTACTGTGGTGTTCCATGCTCCAAGGGTTCGGGAGTGGATCCCATCCTTAGTGGAAAGGCGTATGTACCTGGGACGGCAACTTTCGTGACTCGGAAGGGACCTTCCCGGCTGGGGGAGAGTTTATAGGTCCTTCACGGGAAAGTGTGCGCCGCGGCACCAGGTCGCCTTCTTGTAGCTCCCAGACGCGCTTGGTCCTTTGGCGGTAGTGCTGGAGCACCAGCCGGGGCCGTGCGTTGTGGGGTGTTGCCTGCAATCGTGCCTCGCCGACGAGGTCGATATCTTCACGCTGGAGCGGGTCCTGCGCGGCTTCTCCCAGGAGCCCCGGGGTACCTTCCCCTATTGGCCCAGGCTGACAAGAGATAGGAGGACCCGGACTCTTCTTGGGAGACCCAGGATGTCTTCCTCCAATGGCTCAGGCCGACAGGAGGTTGACGGATCCCGGGCGGTCCCCAGGAGGTGAGGCCGAGGCACAGAGACGTACACTTGGGTAGAGCTGGCCCGGTTCTGCACCGCCGGGGGCTAGTGCTTGGGCTGCTGCAACTGCTTGGAACTTATCCAAGGCTGATACTGCAGCAGTGCAGTCTCCACAGATCTTTTGGGGCAGCCATAGTTGGTTACCGCCCTGACTCGTCGTCACTGGAGCTGGAGTCCTCATAGTTGTGTACCGTTTTTATGCCACGCTGAGGCTCCTGGAACCCCACCTGGTGGCCGACGTTGTCCGGGGCATCGACCTTCTGCTTGCCCTCCCTTTGACGGAAAGGAGGGGCATCAGCTCGCAACTGCTTCCCCTTGCGGAAGCGTTCCGAGAGCTTCTGAATCTCCCGGCACTCAGCAGCAGTATGGTAACTGGTTTGTGCACGGGGCATGGCTCGCCTTGGTCACCATCTGGAGCTGGTGACTGACGCTGCCTCTTGTCGGGGCGTGGCCCCCGAGCTCCGCTGGGTGCTGCTGCTGCAGCAACAGGAGCTGTGGTCGGTGGCTTCATCTTGCCACCGCCCCGGTTCTTGATCTTCTTGCTGCTTCCATGGGAAGCAGCGCCAGATCCGGGCTGTCCTCCTGACTCGGAGGCTGGCAGTGAGTGCCAGTTCCGCCCTTCTACTGCCCTAGCGCACTTGTCTGCCAGGCTGAAGAGCTCTGAGACGTCGCGAACCTCTCTGGTCGCGAGCTTCTCGAGCATCTTTTTGTCCCGTACACCCTGCCGGAACGCCACACCACAGAAGCATTTTGGATATGCGGGATGGTGTTCCGCACCTGGGAGAACCGCTGGATGAAGGAGTGCAGTGTCTCTCCACGTTGTTGCTGGATGGAGTGGAGGTCGAGGTCCGTGCCAGGCCGGGTGTAGGAGCTGCCGAAGTTAGCAGTGAACTGCCGGCAGAGATCTCCCCAGGAGGTTATGGAACCCTGGGAGAGGTTCATGAGCCAAGATCGGGCTGGGCCGGTCAAGGCGACGGGGAAGTAGTTGGCCATGACGGCCCCGTCCCTTCCTGCAGCAAGGATGGCGGTGGAGTAGATCTGGAGGAACTCCCCCGGGTTGACACTGCCATCGTACTTCTCGGGCAGGTGCGGCCGAAACTTGCACGGCCACCTCGCGAAGCGAAGGTGTGGCGCTAGGGCCGCACATCCTTCCCCTGTTGCTGCAGACATTGGTGCCACGAACGCTTGGTTCGCTGCTAGCACTGTGTACCCCGGTATGGGCAAGGCTGCACCATAGACGGGGGGCACCATTTGCAGGGCATATGGCTGGGGTATATGCTGCGTGGCGTATGCCTGGGGCAGAGATCGCGTGGCGAACGTCTGCGCCTCAGGCTTGGTTGAGGCAGTCGACATGCTGTTGCCGGCCTCCTGGATGCGACGCCTTTCTCGTCGTCGCTCAATGAACACTCGGGAATCTTTGCCCAAGTGGCTTCGTTCCAGCTCCGTCCTCAGGTCCGCCGATGGGAGCCTGGTGGAGCGAGAATCTGTCGTCTGCCCGTCAACCGTTGGCGTGCGCGTCAGCGACACAGCCGGTTGGCCAGGACGTCGTCCCCGCTGAAGTCGAGGGTTTGTGGCGGCGATGACGAGACGGTCTACCTCGCGAATCCACTGTTGGGTCGCTGACTGAGGCGCGTCCCCAGCAGGTGGATTGTGCAGTACCGCTCTTGCTGCAGCTAGCGCGCCCCCGTGGGAGACGCTCTGCGCTGCAGAGGATCTCATGCTCGCTGGAGCCTGCGCTGCCAGAGTCGGCTGCTGGCTTCCAGCTTGCGCCGACACACTCCGTCCAGAGTGTGTCGAGACGTAGTCCCCGCAAGTCACCGTTCATCGTGAACGTGGGTGAGGAGAGCTTGCCGCTGAAGGAAGCTTCGTCATCTTCGCCGGCAGAAGCTCGTCGCACAAGGGAAAAGCCCCCTTCCTGGCGCGCCAAATGTCGAAGTGTGTAGCCGACACTTCCCCCGGGCCTGCTCTGGGCAGCCCGCGGAGGTTCTTTTTCAGAGGGGCTAGTCACTCACAGAGATCTTCAGCGTTAGGGACGATTGAGGGAGAAGCTTGACACGGGGAGTTTTACGTGGTTCAGGCCGCCGGAGTGTAAAACCCTACGTCCACGGTGAGCAGGGTTGCTCGCTGTATTGCTTGCTGCTCAGAACCGGAGTCCTGAGCTTGAGGGTGAGAGATGTCGAATGGCTAGAGCGCGAGGGTGCGTATGAGGCGAACCCTTGCTAACGTTGCCTACCCGAGCCTTTTATAGTCCAAGGCTCGAGCGGCTTACAAGGTGGGCCCGGGACCCGACAGGTGGTCCCAGGGAGATTGCCTGCCATCTACCGTATCTGCACTTACGCCGGTAGTTGTCTCTGGCGAGGGCTTCCGAGTCTTTGTTCTGCCGCCCTGCCCATGCCGCAAGCTAGCCGTAGTGGTTGATGATGGCAGGGGCGGCAGGGGATGTCTTGTCGCTGTGTTTATTGGCGGGCAGGCTCTGACACGGCACGCCAATCTGTGATGTGACTGGGCGCAACGGCACCTGACAGAGGCGTGCTCCGCGTCTCTGCGCCTTGGGAAGGCGTGGGTCTTGAATACCTTGTACAGGCAAGGTATGGCGCATCTTTACTCTTGCTGCCAACCGCGTGGGGGCAGGCAGCGCTGCTCTGCTGGCCACGTGGCGGGCCCGGACCTCTCCTCTGAGGAGAGGGAGGTCCAGCCCCGCGGGACACGTGGAGCCTTTGGTGCTCTCCCCGTGGAGGGGGAGGTCCGGCTGCTGCTGGCCACGTGGCGGACCCGGAGCTCTCCTCTGAGGAGAGGGAGGTCCGGCCCCACAGGACACGTGGAGCCTCCGGAGCTCTCCCCGTGAAGGGGGGAGGTCCGGCTCAGTTGGCCACGTGGCGGGTCCGGAGCTCTCCTCTGAGGAGAGGGAGGCCCGGCTCCGCTGGACACATGGCGCCTTTGGAGCTCTCCCTGCAGAGAAGGGCGAGGTCCTTAGGCATTTTCCCCTATGCGCGGGAGTACCCCGTATTGAGGGTACCGACAAAAGTAATACGTAATTTAAATGAGCATAAGGGAAGAGCAAAGCAAGACAGGTTTCTTTCCATATAAATTTCCATAGGAGGAAGGCAGGATAAACATGGAGGTAACGACCCGCCCCATTAAGAAGGGAAGCAAGACTCTAGGCGCTTAGGGTCGGAACCAGGCCAAGCTGAACGTAGTCCTGGACCGTCTCCTGAGACTTAGCTGCTCCGAGCGCTGTTCCTGGACTCTATGGAATCTATTACAGAAAGAAAAGACTGCCCTACTATTGCTCTAGGGGTCGAACTTACGGAGGTGTTCTATGTTCCAAGGGTTCGGGAGCGGATCCCCATCCTCGGTGGAAAGGCGTACGCACCCGGGGCGGCAAACTTTCGTGACTCGGAAGGGACCTTCCCAGCTAGGGGAGAGTTTGTCGCTCCCTTCGCGAGAAAGTATGCGCCGTAGCACCAGGTCACCTTCTTGCAGCTCCCGGACACACAAGGACCTTTGGTGGTAGCGCCGGAGCGTTTGCCGGTACCGTGCGTTACGGAGCGCTGCGTGTAATCAAACCTCGTCGACGAGGTCGATGTCTTCACGCCGGAGGTTGCCCTGCGCGGCTTCGTTGTAAGCTCGGACACGGAGAGACCCCATGGTGATCTCTGGGGGAAGCACAGCTTCGGCCCCGTATACCATGAAGAAGGGTGTCTCTCCGGTGGCCCGGCTTTGGGATGTCCGGTTAGCCCATAGTGTGCTCGGAAGTTCGTCCACCCACTTGGCGCCATGTTTCTTCAAGCCGGCATAGGTGCGAGTCTTGAGGCCCCGAAGAATCTCGACGTTGGCCCTCTCGACTTGCCCATTACTCTTTGGGTGAGCAACGGAGGCATAGCACACCTGGATGCCAAGGTCTTCGCAGTATTCTTGGAACGCTGCGCTCGTGAACTGGGTCCCGTTGTCGGTGATGATTCTGTTCGGGACCCCGAACCGGTAGATGATCAACTTGATGAACTTTACTGCGGATTGCTTGTTGATGGTGACGACGGGTGTGGCTTATGGCCACTTGGTGAACTTGTCGATGGCGACGTAGAGGTACCGGAATCCCCCGACGGCTTTGGGGAATGGTCCCAGGATGTCCAACCCCCATACGGCGAACGGCCACGAGGGCGGGATCATCTGAACCGCCTGAGCCGGTGTGTGGATCTGCTTGGCGTGGAACTGGCACGCCTTGCAGCTCTCGACCAGCTTGACGGCATCCTGGAGTGCTGTCGGCCAGTAGAAGCCATGCCGGAAGGCTTTACCGACGAGCGTGCGTGAGGAAGAGTGACTCCCACATTCGCCTCCATGGATCTCAGCGAGCAAGTCACAGCCTTCCCCCTGGGTTATGCACCGCAATCGGACGTGGTTGGCGCCACGTCGGTAGAGATCCCCTTCTACCAGCGCGTACCTTTTAGCCATGCGCACGATCCGTTCAGCGGATACACGTTCATCAGGGAGGATGTTGTCTTTCAAGTAGTCCCGAATCTCCGTGATCCATGCATCGGGTCTGACCTGAGCTTCTGGATCTTGAGCACTGGGTTGCACGGAGTCCCCAGTGACGCTTACGATCCTTGGCGGCGTCCATGGCTGCAGGGCCGCCGGGACCGCCAGCTTCGAGGTGCTGGTCCAGCCCCCTTCGCCCGGCTCAGCAGGCCGGGCTGTGTGCCGCAGCAACGTCCTCTCAAAGACTCCTTCAGGCACAGGGGCTCCAGTGGAGGCCTTCGTTGAGAGGTCGTCAGCTGCGGCATTGCCAGCGCGCGGTACATGGCGCAGGTCCAAGGCGAGGAAGCCTTTCTCCAACATCTGCACGTGGAGCAGGTAAGCAGCTAGCTGTGGGTCATTACAGGAGCATTCACCCTTAACTTGCTTGATGACTAGCTGGGAGTCGCCCTGTACCAACAACTGGCGAGCGCCCAGAGACAGGGCTGTCTTTAGGCCAAAGATGAGTGCTTCATACTCTGCCATGTTGTCGGTTGCCTTGAAATTGAGACGCACCATGTACCCAAACTGCTCCCCCGATGGCATGAGAAGCAGTACACCAGCACCGGCCCCATGCTTTCGCAAGGAGCCGTCGAAGAAGAGCGTCCAGTGAGGCCCGGTGAAGACAGGAGCTTGGGGTTTTGGTTCACCGTCTTCGTGGCCCCCTGGGTTATCCTTCGCAGGCGTCCACTCGGCCACGAAGTCAGCCAGTGCTTGGCTCTTGACTGCATGGCGAGGAAGGAAGTCCAGCTCAAACTCCGCCAGTTCCACTGCCCATTTAGGGACATTGCCGGTCACGTGGGGGCTGTGAAGGATCGCCTTCAGCGGGTAGAAGGTGACCACCGAGATCCGGTGGGCTTGAAAGTAGTGGCGGAGCTTCCTGGATGCCACGAGCACTGCATACAGCAGCTTGTGGACCTCGAGGTACCTTGTCTTTGCGTCGTGGAGGACTTCTCTGATGTAGTAGACAGGCCTCTGGATGGACCGGACCCTCCCTCCCGGGCCTGAGATGTCCTCATCCATTGGCTCAGGCCGACCGGAGGTAGGTGGGTCCGGGGAGCCTCCGGGAGCTGGGACTCAAAGGCTCCTAGGACGTCTTGGACCTCCGGGAGATCCCGCTGGTTTTCCAGGTGGTCATCCTGGACCCTCGCGAGGACGTCTTGTCCTCCTGGGAGGTTCCTTTTTGTTTCCGAGGGGTTACCCCGGAGCTCTAGGAGGTCCCGTTGGACCTCCGGGAGGTTGTCTTGGAGCTCCGGGAGGTCCCGTTGGACCTCTGGGAGGTTGTCTTGGAGGTCCGGGAGGAAATCTTGGACCTCCGGAGTCTCCTGGTGCTTGTCTTCTGCTATCGGAGCAGGCTGCGGTGACGAGAGGTCCGGCCGCTCTGCGACGAGGACCATGCTCACCACTTCAGTTGTTGCCGCAATGTAGAGCAACAAGTGCTCTTCGGGCTCGGGGGCTACCATGATGGGTAGGGTCGTCAGGAGTTGCTTCAACTCCTGGAAAGCTTCTTCTGCTTCGTCGGTCCAAACAAACGGACCGGATTTGCGCAGGAGCTTAAAGAAAGGGAGCGCTCGCTCTGCTAGCCTCGGTATGAACCGACTCAGCGCGGCTAGGCATCCCGTGAGTTTCTGGACTTCTTTGACGCGGGCGGGGGACCACATCAGGTTGATGGCCTTGATCTTCTCTGGGTTGGCCTCAATTCCTCGGTGTGAGACCAGGGATCCCCGGCATCTGCGACGGCTGCCATGCAAACACGTCGACGTTGTGCCGGAGGAAGGTGATGAGCGCGCCTTCCTATTTGCTGTCTAGGCCCCCGGCTACCCGGGTGGTCTGAGCAGCATCGGCGCCGACTTGGACGAACTTCAAGGGGACGTCGCCCTCATCGAGGGGTTGCACGTGGGGTGCTGCGGTAGAGGCACGGTGGCGTGCACTCGGGTGGATCCGGTCCGGTTCTGCACTGCCAGGGGCTGGTGCTCGAGCTGTTGCAAGTGCCTGGAGCTTCTCCAAGGATGACACTGCAGCAGTGTGGTCTCCATGAATCTTGAGGACGCCTTTTGGTGTAGGCATCTTCAAGACAAGGTAGCCATAGTGGGCTACTGCCATGAATCGATACAGGGCTGGCCTGCCAATTATGGCGTTGAAGGGGAGGTCGATCTCCGCCACGTCGAACAGAATGTACTCTGTCCGATAGCTGTCCGGTGCCCCCAAAGGTCACCGGAAGACTGATGTTGCCGTAGGGAACGACTTGCCCCGGCCCTACCCCTGAGAACGGGCTCGATGGGGTGAGCTTGGCCATCGGGATCTGCAGCTTCTGGAAGGCTGCGCGGCTGATGAGGTTCAGCCCGGCCCTGCCATCTACCAGAACGTGGTACATCCTCACGTTGGCAATGGTGGGTGCTACCAAGAGCGGTAGTTGGCCGGCCCCAGCCATGTTCCTGGGGCAGTCGGTGGCATCGAAGCTGATGGGGGGTTCCCATCCACTTGAGGTGCGGCGCGGCACTTGGGAGAGGAGCCACCGACGCTACCGCTCGGCGCAGAGTCTTAACCGCGCTTCGGGACGAGGGGTCAGCGGACCCGCCGTAGATGACGTAGAGCATCTTACGGCACTCGTCATCGCTGGAGCTGGAGTCCTTATGGTTGCGCACCACCTTCATGGTGCGCTGAGGCTCCTGGAACTCCACTTGGTGGTCGGCACTGTCTTGAGTGTCGACCTTCTGCTTGCCCTCCCTTTGACGGAAGGGAGGGGCGTCAGCACACGGTTGCTTCCCCTTGCGGAAGTGCTCCGCGAGCTTCTGAATCTCCTGGCACTCAGCAGCAGTATGGTTGCTGGTGTCGTGCACGGGGCATGGCTCGCCTTGGTCACCATCTGGAGCTGGTGACTGTCGCTGCCTCTTGTCGGGGCGTGGCCCCCGAGCTCCACTGGGTGCTGCTGCTGCAGCAACGGGGGCTGCGGTCGGTGGCTTCATCTTGCCACCGCCCCGGTTCTTGATCTTCTTGCCGCTTCCATGGGAAGCAGTGCCAGATCCGGGCTGTCCCCCAGACTCGGTGGCTGGCAGTGAGTGCCAGTTCCGCCCTTCTGCTGCCCTGGCGCACTTGTCCGCCAGGCTGAAGAGCTCTGAGACGTCGCGCACTTCTCTGGTCGCGATCTTCTCGAGCATCTTCGTATCCCGTACACCCTGCCGGAACGCCACCACCACAGAAGCATTTTGGATATGCGGGATGGTGTTCCGCACCTGGGAGAACCGCTGGATGAAGGAACGCAGCGTCTCTCCAGGTTGTTGCTGGATGGCGTGGAGGTCGAGCTCCGTGCCAGGCCGGGTGTAGGAGCTGCCGAAGATAGCAGTGAACTGCCGGCAGAGCTCTCCCCAGTAGGTTATGGAACCTTGGGGGAGATTCATGAGCCAAGACCGAGCTGGGCCGGTCAAGGCGACTGGGAAGTAGTTGGCCATGACGGCCTCGTCCCCTCCTGCCGCAAGGATGGCAGTGGAGTAGAGCTGGAGGAACTCCGCCGGGTTGACGCTGCCGTCATACTTCTTGGGCAGGTGCGGCCGGAACTTGCGCGGCCACTTCACGAAGCGAAGGTGTGGCGCCAGGGCCACACATCCTGCTCCTGTTGCTGCAGGTTTTGGTGCCGTGAACGCTTGGTTCGCTGTTGGCACTGTGTACCCTGGTATGGGTAAGGCTGCGCCATAGACTGGGGGCACCATTTGCATGGCATATGGCTGGGGCATATGCTGTGTGGCGTACGCCTGGGGCAGAGATCGCGTGGCATACGTCTGTGGCCCTGGCTGGGTTGAGGCAGTTGACATGCTGTCGCCGGCCTCTTGGTTGCGGTGCCTTTCTCGTCGTCGCTCGATGGCCACTCGGGCATCTTTGCCCAAGTGGCATCGTTCCAGCTCTGACCTCAGGTCCGCCGATGGGAGCATGGTGGAGCGGGAATCTGCTGTCTGCCCGTCAACCGTTGGTGTGCGCGTCAGCGACACAGCCGGTTGACTGGGGCATCGTCCCCGCCAAAGTCGAGGGTTGGCGGCGGCGACGACGAGACGGTCTACGTCGCGAATCCACTGCTGGGTCACTGACTGAGGCGCGTCCCCAGCAGGTGGATTGCGCAGTAGCGCTCTTGCTGCAGCTAGTGCGCCCCCGTGGGAGACGCTCAACGCTGCAGAGGATCTCACGCTTGCTGGAGCCTGCGCTGCCGGAGTCGGCGCTGCCGGAGTCGGCTGCTGGCTTCCAGCTTGCGCCGACACACTTCGTCCTGAGTTTGTCAAGACGTAGTCCCCGCTGGTCACCATTCTTCATGAACGCGGGCGGGGAGAGCTTGCCGCTGAAGGGAGCTTCGTCATCTTCGTCGGCAGAAGCTCGTCGCGCAAGGGAAAAGTCCCCCTTTCTGGCGCGCAAAATGTCGAAGTGTGTAGCCGACACTTCCCCCGGGCCTGCTCTGGGCAGCCCGCGGAGGTTCTTTTTCGGAGGGGCTAGTCACTCACGGAAAGCTTCAGCATTAGGGACGATTGAAGGAGAAGCTTGGCTCGGGGATTTTTACGTGGTTCAGGCCGCCGGAGCGTAAAACCCTACGTCCACGGTGAGCAGAGCTGCTCGTTGTATTGCTTGTTGCTCAGAATTGGAGTCCTGAGCTTGAGGATGACCTAAGTGCTCGGATGCTGGAGCGTATGTGTGCAAAGAGTCGAACCCTTGCTAATGTTGCCTACCCGAACCTTTTATAGTCCAAGGCTCGAGTGGCTTACAAGGTGGGCCCGGGACCCGACAGGTGGTCCCGGGGAGATTGCCTGCCATCTACCGTATCTGCAGTTACGCCGGTAGTTGTCTCTGGCGAAGGCTTACGAGTCTTCGTTCTGCCTCCCTGCCCATGCCGCAAGCTAGTCGTAGTGGTTGATGATGGCAGGGGCGGCAGGGGATGTCTTGTTGCTGTGTTTATTGGCGGGCAGGCTCTGACGCTGCGCGCCAGTCTGCAATGTGACTGGGCGCAACGGCACCTGACAGAGGCGTGCTCCGTGTCTCCGCGCCTTGGGAAGGCGCGGGTCTTGAATACCTTGTACGGGCAAGGTATGGCGCGTCTTTACTCTTGCTGCCTACCGCGCGGGGGCAGACAGCACTTCTCTGGTGGCCACGTGGCAGGCCCGGAGCTCTCCTCTGAGGAGAGGGAGGTCCGGCCCTGCGGGACACGTGGAGCCTTCGGAGCTCTCCCCGCGGAGGGGGCGGTCCGGCTTCTGCTAGCCATGTGGCGGGCCCGGAGCTCTCCTCTGAGGAGAGGGAGGTCCGGCCCCGTGGGACACGTGGAGCCTCCAGAGCTCTCCCCATGGAGGGGGGAGGTCCGGCTCAGTTGGCCACGTGGCAGGTCCGGAGCTCTCCTCTGAGGAGAGGGAGGTCCGGCCCCGCTGGACACATGGCGCCTTCGGAGCTCTCCCTGCGGAGAAGGGCGAGGTCCTGAGGCGTTTTTCCCCTGTGCGCGGGGGTACCCCGTATTGAGGGTACCGACAACGCCGGTGTTGGAGCTCCGGCGCTGGAGGTCCGGGAGGCCTCTTAGGAGGTCCTGCATATGAGTAGGGAAACGTTAATTCTGCTTAGAGGTCCCCCCCTTCCCTGTCTCTTAGTCTTATTTGGCTTACAGTCCTGGGCCGGTATCCGGGGCTTGGGTAATTCAGTGCACTCAGTAACGGAGGTCCGGCTCCCTCCTTGGTCAGGGCGTAACCGTCCGGCCCCTAGTACTTAGATCGTAGCGCTGGGGAGGCAGAGTGCGCACGCTTTGGGTGCAGGACCAGGCAAAGCAGGCTGCACACCCTGGACCTCCTGCTCTGGCGTAGGTCTTTCCTGGAGGAGACCAACTGGCATCACAGTACCCTAACAGGGGGAGGTCCAAGAGGCCCCCGGGCCTTTCGCAGGTACCTCAAGCACAACCGCCTTCGGCATGATGGCAAATGCCGACTAGGCATGAAAGTGGGAAAGGAGAGCCGAGTATACGATGAACGGACACTGTTTTGAGCATGGGAAGGTGATCATAAAAATTAATGCGTAATTTAAATGAACACATAAGTAAGTGTGGTAGGACAGGGTTCTTTTCATTCATATAAGTCCATATGACGAAAACAGGCTGTACATGGAGGCAACAACCCACCCCATTGTGAAGGGGGGCACAGCCTACGCGCTTAGGGTACAGGACCAAGCTAAGCCGGACGTAGTCCTGGACCACCCCCTGGGGCTTAGTTGCTCCGAGCGCTGCTCCTGGGCTCTATGGGATCTGTTACAGAAAAAAAGAAAAAACCTGTCATACCACTGCTCTAAGGGTAGAACTTACGGAGGTGTTCTATGTTCCAAGGGTTGGGGAGCGGGTCCCCGTCCTCCGTAGCAAGGCGCACGTACCCGGGGCGGCAAACTTTCGTGACTCGGAAGGGACCTTCCCAGCTGGGGGAGAGTTTGTTGGCCCCTTCTCGAGAAAGTATGCGCCGCAGCACCAAGTCGCCTTCCTTGAGCTCTCGAGCATGCACGGACCTCTGGTGGTAGCGCCGGAGCGCCTGCCGGTACCGTGCGTTTCGGAGCTGTCGGTACCCTCAATACGAGGTACCTCGCGCACAGGGGAAAAACACCTAAGGACCTCGCCCTTCTCCACAGGGAGAGCTCCGAAGGCGCCAGGTGTCCAGCGGGGCCGGACCTCCCTCTCCTTAGAGGAGAGCTCCGGACCCGCCACGTGGCCAACTGAGCCGGACCTCCCCCCTCCGCGGGGAGAGCTCCGGAGGCTCCACGTGTCCTACGGGGCCGGACCTCCCTCTCCTTAGAGGACAGCTCCGGGCCCGCCATGTGGCTAGCAGAAGCCGGACCTCCCCCCTCCGCGGGGAGAGCTCCGAAGGCTCCACGTGTCCCGCGGGGCCGGACCTCCCTCTCCTCAGAGGAGAGCTCCGGACCCGCCACGTGGCCAGCAGAGCAGCGCTGCCTGCCCCCTCGCGGTAGGCAGCAAGAGTAAAAGACGCGCCATACCTTGCCCATGCAAGGTATTGAAGACCGGTGCCTTCCCAAGGCGCGGAGATGCGGAGCACGCCTCTGTGAGGTGCCGTTGCGCCCAGTCACATCGCAGACTGGCGCGCCGCGTCAGAGCCTGCCCACCAATAAACACAGCGACAAGACATCCCCTGCCGCCCCTGCCATCATCAACCACTACGACTAGCTTGCGGCATGGGCATGGCGGCAAAACGAAGACTCGGAAGCCTTCGCCAGAGACAACTACCGGCATAACTGCAGATACGGTAGATGGCAGGCAATCTCCCCGGGACCATCTGTCGAGTCCCGGGCCCACCTTGTAAGCCACTCGAGCCTTGGACTATAAAAGGCTCGGGTAGGCAACGTTAGCAAGGGTTCGACTCTTTGAACACATACGCTCCAGCATCCGAGCACTTAGGTCATCCGCAAGCTCAGGACTACGGTTCTGAGCAGCAAGCAATACAACAAGCAACTCTGCTCACCGTGGACGTAGGGTTTTACGCTCTGGCGGCCTAAACCACGTAAAAATCCCCGAGTCAAGCTTCTCCTTCAATCGTCCCTAACGCTGAAGCTCTCCGTGAGTGACTAGCCCCTCCGAAAAAGAACCTCCGCGGGCTGCCCAGAGCAGGCCCGAGGAAAGTGTCGGCTACACACTTCGACAGGAGCATTGCTTGCCATCTTGCCTTGTCTACGAGGTCGATGTCCTCACGCAGGAGCTGGTCCTGCGTGGCTTTATCGTAAGCTCGGACATGGGGGGACCCCATGGTGACCTCCGGACGAAGCACGACTTCGGCCCCGTATACCATGAAGAAGGGTGTTTCCCCTGTGGCCCAGCTCTGGGATGTTCGGCTGGCCCACACTATGCACAGAAGCTCGTCCACCCACTTGGCACCATGCTTCTCCAAGCTGGCATAGGTGCGAGTCTTGAGGCCCTGAAGGATCTCGACGTTGGCTCTCTCGACTTGCCCGTTGCTCTTTGGATGAGCAACGGATGCATAGCACACCTGGATGCCAAGGTCTTCGCAGTACTCTTGGAATGCTGCACTGGTGAACTGGGTCTCGCTGTCGGTGATGATCCTGTTCGGGACCCCGAACCTGCAGACGATTGACTTGATGAACTTGACTGCGGAATGCTTGTTGATGGTCATGACTGTTGCAGCTTCCAGCCACTTGGTGAACTTGTTGATGGCGATGTAGAGGAACTGGTATCCCCCGACGGCTCTGAGGAAGGGCCGCAGGATGTCCAACCCCCATACCGTGAATGGCCACGAGGGTGGGATCATCTGCAGCGTCTGCGCCCATGTGTGGATCAGCTTGGCATGGAATTGGCACGCCTTACATCTCTTAACCAGCTTGACGGCCTCCAGGAGGGCTGTCGGCCAGTAAAAGCCATGCCAGAAGGCTTTACCGACCAGCGTGCGGGAAGATGCATGGTTCCCGCACTCGCCTCTGCGGATTTTTGCAAGCAGGTCGCAGCCTTCCTCCTGGGTTATGCACCGCAATAGGATGCCATTGGCGGCATGCCGGTAGAGATCCCCTTCTACCAGCATGTATCTCTTAGCCATCCGCACAGTCTGTTCAGCAGATGCATGTTCATCAGGAAGGATGTTGTCTTTCATGTAGTCCTGGACCTCCGTGATCCATGCATCGAGGCTTACTTGAGCTTCTGGATCTTGGGCGCTGGGTAGCACGGAGTCCCCAGTGGCGCATACGATCCTTGGCGGGCGCCATGGCTGCAGGGCCACCGGGACCGCCAGCTTCGAGGTGCTGGTCTCGCCCCCTTCACCCGGTTCGGCAGGCCGGGCTGTGGGTCATGGCAACGTCCTTTCGAAGGCTCCTTCGGGCACCGGGGCTCCGATGTAGGCCTTCGTTGATAGGTCATCGGTGACGGTGTTGTCGGCGCGTGGTACATGGCACAGGTCCAAGGCTTCAAAGTCCTTCTCCCGCATCTGCACGTAGAGCAGATAGGCAGCTAATTGTGGGTTGTTGCAGGAGCATTCACCCTTGACTTGCTTGATGATTAGATGGGAGTCGCCCTTGACCAACAACTGGCAAACGCTGAGAGACAGCGCCGTCTTCAGGCCAAAGATAAGAGCTTCATACTCGGCCATGTTGTTGGTTGCCTTGAAGTTGAGGCGCACCATGTACTTGAACTGCTCCCTCGTCGGCGTGAGGAGCAGTACGCCGGCTCCGGCCCCCTGCTTCTGCGAGCAGCCGTCGAAGTAGAGCATCCAGTGAGGCTCGGTGAATACCGGGGCTCTAGTTCTCCACCTTCAGGGCCCCCTGGGTTGCTTGGTGATGGCGTCCACTCGGCCACGAAGTCAGCCAGTGCTTGGCTCTTGACTACATGACGTGGTAGGAAGTCCAGCTCGAACTCCGCCAGCTCTGCTGCCCACTTGGCGACGTTGCCAGTCGCGTTAGGGCTGTGGAGGATGGTCCTCAGCGGATAGGAGGTGACCACCGAGATCCTGTGGGCTTGGAAGTAGTGCCGGAGCTTCCTGAACGCCACGAGCACTGCATACAACAGTTTATGTATCTCTAGGTACCTGGTCTTGGCGTCGTGGAGGACTTCACTGATGTAGTAGACGGGCCTTTGGACGGTCTGGACCCTCCCTGGGAGATCCGGGACATCTTCCTCCATTGGCACTGGACCCTGGGACCTCCTGTCCTCTAGGTCCGGGGCAACCTCCAGGGGCTGGGTCCCGGGGACTTCTCGGCCGTCTTGGACCTCCGAGAGGTCGACTGTGGTTGTCAAAGTGTTCGGTCGACACTTCCCCCGGGCCTGCACTGGGAAGCCTGCGGAGGTTCTTTTTTCGGTGGGGCTAGTCCCTTGCGGAGAGCTCGAGCGTATGGACGAGTTAGTAAGAGCTTGACACGGCGAGTTTTACATGGTTCAGGCCGCCGGAGCGTAAAACCCTACGTCAAAGGAGAGCTATGGAGCTCGCTGTATTGCTTGCTGCTCAGAACCGGAGTCCTGAGCTTGAGGGTGAGTTACAGCTTGGGGGTGAATGGCTAGAGTGCGAACCCTTGCTATCGTCGCCTACCCGAGTCTTTTATAGTCCAAGACTCGGGTGGCTTACAAGGGGGCCCGGGACCCGACAGGTGGTCCCGGGGAGATTGACTGTTATCTACCGTATCTGTAGTTATGCCGATAGTTGTCTCTGGCGAAGGCTTCTGAGTCTTCGTCTTGCAGCCCTGCCCATGCCGCATGCTAGTCGTAGTGGTTGATGACGGCGCGGGCGGCATGGGATGTCGTCGCTGCGTTTATTGGCTGGCAGGCTCTGACACTGCGCGCCAGTCTGTGATGCGACTGGGCGCAACGGCACCTGACAGAGGCGTGCTCCGCGTCTTCGCGTCTTGGGAAGACGCGGGCCTTGAATACCTTGTACGGGCAAGGTATGGGGCGTCTTTATGCCCGCTGCCTATCGCTCGGGGGCAGGCAGCACCGGTTTGCTAGCCACGTGGCGAGCCCGGAGCCCTCGTCAGAGGAGAGGAGGGTCCGGTCCCGCGGGGCACTTGGAGCCTTCGGACCTCTCCCCGCGGAGGGGGAGGTTCAGCTTCTGTCGGCCACGTGGCAGGCCCGGAGCTCCTCTCTGAGGAGAGGAAGGTCCGGCCCCGCCGGATACGTGGCACCTTCGGACCTCTCTCCTGCGGAGGGGGAGGTCCGACCTCTGTATGCCACGTGGCGGGCCCGGAGCTCTCCTCTGAGGAGAGGGAGGTCTGGCCCCGCCGGACGCGTGGCGCCTTCGGAGCTCTCCCTGCGGAGAAGGGCGAGTTCCTTAGGCATTTTCCCCTGTGCGCGGGGGTACCCCGTATCGCAGGTATCGACAGTGGCCCCCGGGCCCATCTCGGGGGAGATAGCGAGCCCGAGGTGGGACCTCCGTCTCTTCTGATCCGCGCACTTTCTCTAAGTCCAGCATTGACCGCTGCCGGAGCACGAACGGCCGCAGGATCGTGGGAGTGTGCGCCCACTTGATGGTTGCTTTTACTGCGGCGGTTCCCAAGACTGCCACTTCTGCATGTTGCGGCGCTTTCTTCGGGAACCGCTGAAGTGCCTTGCCGGCTTGTCTTCTTAGGAGACTGACTCCTTGACCCACCGCTTCAGTCGGGCGGCTTGGGTCCACCTGTCATCGGCGCTCGGTCTAGGAACCGAAGCGGTTGACAATGCGGCGCATTCGAAGAGTTCCGAATCGCCTGGAATTGTACCTGGGAAAGTTTTAGAGGGGATCTTACCCGCATTGCGGCTTCCCTTCGCACTTCCCAGCGTTTCTTCTTGGACTCTTGTGCTTTTGCCCTCTTGCCCTTGAGTCCTCCCTCGCCATGGCCTCCAACCCGCCACCAGAGAAGAAGCGCGCTCGATCTCCTCCAGCGGCGGCGTCTGTGCCAAGTCGGGAATCTGGGGTGCCTGGCACTCCTTCCGGTGGCGACTCAAAGAGGCCCCGGGCTGATGCGTTGAGGGGAGCTTCTGGGGCATCCCCTGCTCCGCCAGTTCAAGCGACTGCGGAGCGGCCGTCAGTGACGGCAGCGGGCTCTAGGAGTCCTACCCCGGCTCGGAAGTCGGGGTTCAGAGCCCGCTGGAGTGTCCCCGCTTCCCGGCCATCCCCGACTAGCGGGGAGTCTGTGCCGTTGCGCTCGGAACCCAGGACAACTGCCACGGCCCCCAAGCCAGCGCGAGCTTCTCCTGTTCCGGTGTGCCAGGACTCCGCGGCGGCGTCATCTCTTCCTGCCGAGACGGCCGCCGCGACCCACAGGCCAGCGCAGGTCGACCCTGCACCAGGCGGCCCGGCCTTTATTCCAGCGCCGCCTTCCCCGGCTCGCCCCTCTCCACAGGTCAAGAAGCCAGAAGCTAAAGAGGGCCCGGCAGGTCCGGCTGCCAGAGCCCCGGCGCCAGCTTCTCCTGACTGGCGTCTCGTCTTGGTTGCTGGTGCATCGACTCCTCTTGAGGACAAGGTGATGGAGGAGGTCGGGGGAACTGCCCCGGCCTCTGTTGCTCCATTGCCCCTGGCAGATGCCTTCACGCTTGCCGAGACGAGCATCCGGTAGGTCTTGGCTGCACTAGGTCACGAGCGGGAGGAGTATACAGTTGAACGGGATCGCCTCCTCACCTGGGGGAACCTTTTGCGGGAGCAGACCGCGAAGGTCAAGAGCGAGCTCGACTCCAGGCAGGAGTTGCTCGACTTCAGGGAAGTGCTCCTCGACCGGCTGAAGCGGGTTGTCAACCGCATGGACGCCGAATCGCGGCGGATCAACAGGGAGGCCCTGGAGGCACACACCCGGGCCGAGGAGAGCCTCTCTGCCACTGAGGAGATACGGCAGCGGTTGGAGCGCCGTAAACTCGCCGTTGAGGAACGGGAGCGTTCCACGGCAGCCGAGGCGGAGAGGGTCGCCGCGCAGCTGGCGGCGGGCGAGGATGACCTTCGAGCTCGGATCGAGGAGCTAGAGATTCTGAAGGCAGACCTCGACCTGAGGGAGGAACAGGTCTTCCGCGAACGTCGGGCGGTCTTGGAACGGGAGTTGGCCGCCGACTTCAAGGCTTCTGTGTTGGAGCGGCTCGCCAAGACTCTACACCTTCGGGAGAGCTCCCTGGCGGCCAAGGAGAAGGAATTCTCCGAGAGAAACCTAGAGGCCCTGCAGGCAGCCCGCCATGAGGTGGAGGAGCTCTCGGCCTTGCGGTCCTCCAAGGCTCTTGCGGTCTCAAGCTTCGTTGATTGAGCGGGGTCCGCCCTGATCCCTCTTGGCTTCAGTCCGGTGAGGGCAGCGGCTCCTGCGTTGAAGGTGGCGGAGGTGATCCCCGCACTGGAGTCGATCGGCGCCAAGCTGGACAGGCTAGACTCGGTGGTCGCCAGCGAGCTTGAGGCCGAGGGACGCGGCCTAGCCTTAGAGGTCACCTCACATGTGCTGGCATGCTTCAAGAGCTGCGACCCCTCTTTCTCGCTGGAACCAGCGAGAGAGGGCCCAGCCGCGGAGCGGGAGGAAGCTGCCAGGGCTGAAGTCGAGGATGTGGCCGCCCTTGTAGCCGCAAGGTTCCGGCGTGAGCCGGGAGGTCCTTAGGACTTGTTTCTCCCTTTTTATCGAGTCTGTAGTCCAGCTCATGGAGCCTCGCATAGTTTGGCTCTTTTAGATATTTGTGTCTGCGATGCCTTTTCTCTCCTTCTTGGCTTTGCCTGACTGAGTCCTTAGCTCAGCAAGGTACTCAGAGGCCTTCTCCAATCTCGGAGCTCTTCACAGACACCTTCCCCAGGTCCTAACTGTGTTAGGGGCCCCCGGGGGTCTCCGGATCTCGCCCTATGGGGAGCTCCAAATCTGCCTGCCACGTGGCGGGTCCGGAGCCCCTCCTTAGGAGGCTGTAGCTCTGGCCCTGCTGGACACGTAGGGCTTTCGGAGCCCTCCCACCGGGGAGGAGGTCCGGTTTCCGCCTGCCACGTGGCGAGTCCGGAGCCCCCCTCAGGGGAGGCGGGAGCTCCGGGCCCGCTGGACACGTGGGGCCTTCGGGCCTCGCCCCTGCTGAAGGGGCGGGACCCGGTCCTTCCAGTCCTAGGCCGGAGTAGTTGATAGCTCCTTTCCCCCCGCTTAATGCAGTCCCCGTTGTCGTAACCTGGAGGTCCTGCACACAGGCAGAGGAAACATAATTCTCCTCGGGGGGTCCTCCCCTCCCGTCTCCTAGTCTTATTCGTCTCACGATCCTGATCCATTATACGGGGCTTGGGCAATTCTTTGCTCGAGGCGCCGGAGCTCCGGCTCCCTCCGAGGTCCGGGTACGGTCGTCCGATCCCTAGTACCGGGCCGTGCGCTGGGGAAGCAGAGTGCACGTGCTTTGGGTTCATGACCAGGCAAAGCGATTGTACTCCCCTGTATCTCCGGAGGGCAGGATGCGCACGCTTTGGGCTCGTGGCCTGCTAAGCGGGATACGCACCCTGGACCCCCCATGCGCAACGCAGGCCTTTCCTGGAGGTGACCAACTGGCACCGCAACACCTGACTGGGGGAGGCCCGAGAGACTCACTCGGCCATCGGCAGGTGCCTCAAGCGCGGCCGCCCTCGGTAGGATAGCGAATGCTGACTATGGATGAGCGCGGGAGACGGGGAGCTAGATGTACGATGAACATACATAGATAGTGCGATCATAAAAATTAATGCATAATTTAAATGAGCGCATGAGAGAGAGCTAAGTAGAACAGGTTTCTGTGTTCATGCCCATAGGTGGAATTCTGGCTGTACATGGAGGCAATGTTCCGCCTCGTCTACAAGGGAAGCAAGACTCTACGCGCTTAGGGTCGGAACCAGGCTAAACTGGACGTAGTCCTGTACCGTCCCTTGAGACTTAGCTGCCCCAAGCTCTGTTCCTAAATTCTATGGGATTCATTACAGAAGGGAATGACCCTGTTCTACTGATGCTCGGGGAGTAGGACTTACAGTGTTGCTCCATGCCAAGGGTTTTGGGAACGGATCCCACACTCGGTTGAAAGGCATGTGTGCCTGGGGCGGCAGCTTTCGTGATTCGGAAGGGACCTTCCCTGCTGGGGGAGAATTTATAGGTCCTTCTCGGGAAAGAGCGTGCCGCGACACCAGGTTGCCCTTCTGCAGGTCCCTGACGCGTTTGGTTCTTTGGCAGTAGTGCTTAGAGCATCAGCCGAGACCGTGCGTTGTGGGGTGTTACCTGCAGCCGAGTCTCGTCGACGAGGTTGTCATCTTCACGCTGGATCAGGTCCTGCGCGGCTTCTCCTGGGGGCCCCGGGGAGTTCTCCCCTCCTGGCTAAGGTCTTCGAGGGGTAGGTGGACCCGGGCTCATCTTGGATGACCTAAGGCGTCTTCCCCTTCTGGCAAGGCCTTCAAGGGGTTGACAGACCTTGGGCGGCCCCCGGGAGGTATGTCCGAGGCACGGAGGCGTGCTCTCGAGTGAGGCTGGCCCGACCTTGCACCATTGTGACCGGTGCTTGGGCTGCTGCTACTACTTGGGGCTTCTCCAAGGTTGACGCCGCAGCAGCGCAGCCTCCGCTGACCTGGGACGGCAGCCACAGCCGGCTACCGCCCCGGCCCGTCACCATCGGAGCTGGAGTCCTCACCGTTATACACTGTCTTTATGACACGCTGAGGTTCCTGAAACCCCACCTGGTGGGCAGCGCTGACTGGAGCATCGACCTTCTGCTTGCCCTCCCTCTAAGGGTAGGGCGGTGCTTCAGCTCTCTGCTGTCTTCCTTTGCGGAAGCGCTCTGCGAGCCTCTGGATATCTCAACACTTGGCAGCAGTATGGTTGCCGGCGCCATGCACGGGGCATAGTCCGCCCTGGTTACTATCTGGGGCCGGTGACTGCCGCTGCCTTTTGTCGGGGCGTGGCCCCCGAGCTCCACTAGTCGTCGCTGCTGCGGCGACGGGAGCCGTGAACGATGACTTCATCTTGCCACTCCCCCGGTTCTTGGCCTTCTTGCCACCTCCATAGGCAGCAGCGCCGGACCCGGGCTGCCCTCCTGACTCGGAGGTCGGCAGAGAGTGCCAGTTCCGCCCTTCAGCTGCTCTGGCGCATTTGTCCGCCAGGCTGAAGAGCTCAGAGACGTCGCGGACCTCTCTGGTCGCGAGCTTCTCAAGCATTTTCTCGTCCCGGACACCCTGCCGGAACGCCAGCACCACAGAAGCACTTTGAATATGCAGGATGGTGTTGCGTACCTGGGAGAACCGCTGGATTAAAGAGCGCAGCGACTCCCCAGGTTGTTGCTTGACGGCGTGGAGGTCAAGCTCCGTGCCGGGACGGGTGTAGGAGCTGCCGAAGTTGGCGACGAACTGCCGGCAGAGCTCTCCCCAGGAAGTTATGGACCCCTGAGGGAGATTCATGAGCCAAGACCGAGCTGGGCCGGTCAAGGCGACGGGGAAGTAGTTGGCCATGACAGCCTCATCCCCTCCTGCGGCAAGTACGGCGGTGGAGCAGATCTGGAGGAACTCCGCCGGGTTGACGCTACCGTCGTACTTCTCGGGCAGGTGCGGTCGAAACTTGCGTGGCCACCTCGCGAAGCGAAGGTGGGGTGCAAGGGCCGCACATCCTGCTCCTGCTGCCGCAGGTATTGGCGCTGCGAACGCTTGGTTCGCACTTGGCACCGTGTATCCCGGCATGGGCAAGGCTGCACCATAGACCGGGGGCGCTGCTTGCGGCGCATATGGTTGTGGCATATGCTGCGCGGCGTATGCCTGAGGCAGGACTCGCGTGGCGAAGATCTGCCCTCCAGGTTGTGTCGAGGCCGACGTCATGCTGTCGCCAGCCTCATGGTTGCGACGCCTTTCTCGACGTCGCTCGAGGTACACCCGGGCATCCTGGCCCAAGTGGCACCGTTCCAGCTCCCTTCTCAGGTCCGTCGACGGGAGCCTGGAGGAGCTGGAATCCGCCGTCTGCCCGTCAACCGTTGGCGTGCGCGTCAGCGACACAGCCGGTTGACCGGGGCGTCGTCCTCGCCGAAACCGAGGGTTCGCGGCGGCGACGACGAGGCGGTCCACCTCGCGGACCCACTGTTGGGTCGCTGAATGGGGCGCATCCCCAGCAGGTGGGTTGCGCAGTAGTGCTCTTGCTGCAGCTAGCGCACCCCCATGGTGTACGCTCAGCGCTGCAGAAGATCTCACACTGGTCGGAGCCTGCATTGCCAGAGTCAGCGTTGCCGGAGTCGGCTGCTGGCTACCAGCCTGTGCCGACACACTCCGTCCTGAGTGTGTCGACATGTACTCCCCGCTGGTCACGGTTCGCCGTGAACGCGGAGGAGGAGAGTTTGCCGCTGAAGAAACCTTGGTCATCTTCGTCGGTGGAAACTCGTCGCGCAAGGGAAAAACCCCATACCTGGCGCGCCAAATGTCGAAGTGTTCGGTCGACACTTCCCCCGGGCCTGCACTGGGCAGCCCGCGGAGGTTCTTTTTTCGGTGGGGCTAGTCCCTTGCGAAGAGCTCGAGCGTATGGACGAGTTAGTAAGAGCTTGACACGGCGAGTTTTACGTGGTTCAGGCCGCCGGAGCATAAAACCCTACGTCCACGGCGAGCTATGGAGCTCACTGTATTGCTTGCTGCTCAGAACCGGAGTCCTGAGCTTGAGGGTGAGTTACAGCTTGGGGGTGAATGGCTAGAGTGCGAACCCTTTCTATCGTCGCCTACCCGAGTCTTTTATAGTCCAAGACTCGGGTGGCTTACAAGGGGGCTTGGGACCCGACAGGTGGTCCCGAGGAGATTGACTGTTATCTACCGTATCTGTAGTTATGCCGGTAGTTGTCTCTGGCGAAGGCTTCTGAGTCTTCGTCTTGCAGCCCTGCCCATGCCGCATGCTAGTCGTAGTGGTTGATGATGGCGCGGGCGGCATGCGATGTCTTGTCGCTGCGTTTATTGGTTGGCAGGCTCTGACACTGCGCGCCAGTCTGTGATGCGACTGGGCGCAACGGCACCTGACAGAGGCGTGCTCCGCGTCTTCGCGTCTTGGGAAGACGCGGGCCTTGAATACCTTGTACGGGCAAGGTATGGGGCGTCTTTACACCCGCTGCCTATCGCTCGGGGCCAGGCAGCGCCGGTTTGCTGGCCACGTGGCGGGCCCGGAGCCCTCCTCACAGGAGAGGAGGGTCCGGTCCCACGGGGCACTTGGAGCCTTCGGACCTCTCCCCGCGGAGGGGGAGGTTCGGCTTCTGTCGGCCACGTGGCGGGCTCGGAGCTCCTCTCTGAGGAGAGGGAGGTCCGGCCCCGCCGGATACATGGCACCTTCGGACCTCTCTGCCGCAGAGGGGGAGGTCCGGCCTCTGTATGCCACGTGGCGGGCCCGGAGCTCTCCTCTGAGGAGAGGGAGGTCCGGCCCCGCCGGACGCGTGGCGCCTTCGGAGCTCTCCCTGCGGAGAAGGGCGAGTTCCTTAGGCATTTTCCCCTGTGCGCGGGGGTACCCCATATCGCAGGTATCGACAGTAGTCTTCGGGTGCTGGGCCTCAGAGATCTCCTGGCTGTCGGGGCCCCCCATGGGGTCTGGACAGCCTTGGTGCTTGACTTTTGCA
This sequence comes from Neostapfia colusana, assembly GCA_030760725.1. NCBI lineage: Eukaryota > Viridiplantae > Streptophyta > Magnoliopsida > Poales > Poaceae > Neostapfia > Neostapfia colusana. The sequence continues at coordinate 99,477,819 of JASWHV010000005.1, read as the reverse complement.
GCAGGAGCAGGTTTTAGTGGCGAGGGGTCCGGCCCCTCTGCGACTAGGACCATGCTCACCACTTCTGTCGTCCTCCGCGATGTAGAGCACTAGATGCTTACCGGGCTCAGGTGCAACCATGACGGGCAGCGTCGATAGGTGCTTCTTCAACCCCTGGAATGCTTCTTCGGTCCAAACAAATGGACCATCTTTGCGCAGGAGCTTGAAGAAGGGAAGAGCCCGCTCAGCTAGCCTAGATATAAACCGACTGAGCGCAGCTAGACATCCCGTAAGCTTCTGGACGTCCTTGATGCGAGCCGGGGGACGCATCAGCTCGATGGCCTTGATCTTCTCTAGGTTGGCCTCGATCCCTCGGTGTGAGAACAGGAATCCAAGGAGCTTTCCAGAGGAGACACCGAACACACATTTGTCCGAGTTTAGCTTAGTGCACGTGGAGCGCAATTTGTCAAAGACTAGAGCTAGGTTATCTAACAAGGATGTGCTCTCTCTGACTCTGACAACGATGTCATCAACATACACCTCTACTAAGTCTCGAATTAGCTCTCCAAATGTTTTATGCATAACACGTACAAAGGTAGGAAGAGCATTTTTCAAACCATAAGGCATGGGGACATAACAATACAGGCCATCTACTGTTATGCAAGCAGTGTGTTCCTCATCTTCTCTAGACATTAGTATTTGGTGGAAGCCTGAGTAGGCGTCTAGGAAGCATAATAAATCACAGCCTGATGTAGAGTCTACAATTTGATCTATTCTAGGGAGAGGGAATGGATATTTAGGGCATGCCTTATTGAGACTGGTGTAGTCGATGCACATCCGGAGCTTCACGCCGGCCTTCGGGACGACAACAGGATTTGCCAACCACCGGGGGTGGTGGACCTCCCGTATGAAGCCAGCATCGAGCAGCTTCTTTATCTCTTCACGGATGAAGTTCTGTCGCTCGATGGACTGCTTCCGGGGCTTCTGCTGGATCGGCCGAGCGTCGGGGTAGATCTTTAGATGGTGCTCAATCACCTCCCTAGGGATCCCGGGCATCTGTGATGGTTGCCATGCAAACACGTCGACGTTGTCTCGGAGGAAGGTGATGAGCGTGCATTCCTATTTGCTGGCCAGGCCCCCGGCTATGCAGGTGGTCTGGGCAGCCTCGGAGCCGACTTGGACGACCTTCAGGGGGACGTCGTCTTCGTCAGAGGGTTGCACTCGGGGTGCAGAGGTCGAGGCACGATGGCGTGCACTCGGGTGGACCCGGCCCGGTTCTGCACCGCCAGGGGCTGGTGCTCAGGCCGCCGCAAGTGCTTGGAGCTTCTCCAAGGCTGACATTGCAGCGGTGCGGTCTCCATGGATCCTGAGGACACCGGTGGGTGTAGGCATCTTCAGGACCAGGTAGCCGTAGTGGGCTACCGCCATAAACCGGTACAAGGCCGGTCTGCCGATGATGGCGTTGAAAAGGAGGTCGACCTCTGCGACGTCGAACAGAACACATTCTGTCCGATAGTTGCCCGGAGCTCTGAAGGTCACCGGGAGACTTATGTTCCCGTGTGGGATGACCTGTCCCGGCTCTACCCTTGAGAATGGGCTCGACGGGATGAGCTTGGCCATGGGAATTTGCAGCTTCTGGAAAGCTGCACGGCTGATGAGGTTGAGGCCAGCCCCGCCATCCAGCAGTATGTGATACATCTTCACGTTGGCTATGGTTGGAACTACCAAGAGAGGTAGCTGTCCAGACACAGCCATGTTCTTGGGGCAGTCGGAGGCGTCAAAGCTGATGGGGGTCCCTACCCACTTGAGGTGTGGCGCTGCACTTGGGGTAGGAGGCAACGACGCCACTGCTCACGCAGGGTCTTGACTGCGTTCTGGGATGAGGGGTTCGAGGACCCTCCGTAGATGACATGGAGCGCCTTCCGGTGCTCGTCTTCACCGGAGCTGGAGTCCTCATGGTTGTGGACCGCCTTCACGGTGCGATGAGGCTCATGGTACTCCATTTCTTGGTCGCCATTGTCCCGGGGGTCGACCTTCTGCTTGCCCTCCCTCTGGCGGAAGGGAGCACCATCTGTGCGCGGTTGCTTCCCCTCGCGGAAGCGCTCCGAGAGCTTCTTGATCTCCCGGCACTCACCAACAGTGTGGCCCCTAGTGTTTTGTACCGGGCACGACTCACTACGGTCACCACCATCGGGTGACTGCCGTGGTCTCTTGTCGGGGCGCGGCGCCCGAGCTCCGCCGGGTGCTGCAGCTGCAGCAACGAGAGCTCCGGCCGGCGGCTTGACCTTGCCACCACCTTTCTTCTTGTTCTTCTTGCTGCTCCCTTGGGGCGCAGCACCAGCTCCGGGCTGCCCTCCTGCTTCGGAGGCTGGCTGTGAGTGCCAGTTACGCCCTTCTGCTGCTCTAGCGCACTTGTCCGCCAGACTGAAGAGCTCCAAGACGTCTCGCACCTCCCTGGTGGCCAACTTCTCGAGCATCTTCTTGTCCCTTTCACCCTGTCGAAATGCAACCACAACTGATGCATTCTGGATGTGGGGGATGGTGTTCCGTACCTGGGAGAATCGCTGGATGAAGGAGCGCAGTGATTCCCCCGGTTTCTGTCGCACGGCATGGAGGTCCAGCTCCGTGCCGGGACGCTGTAGGAGCTGTCGAAGTTCACCGTGAACTGTCGGCATAGCTCCCCCCAGGAAGTTATGGAACCCTGGGGCAGGTTCATGAGCCATGACCGTGCTGGGCCGGTCAAGGCGACGGGGAAGTAGTTGGCCATGATGGCCTCATCCCCTCCTGCCGCGAGGATGGCAGTAGAGTAGATCTGCAGGAACTCTGCAGGATTGACGCTTCCGTCGATACTTCTGTGACAGGTGTGGCTGGAACTTGCGTGGCCACACTGTGAAGCGGAGGTGTGGCGCCAGGACCGCACACCCCGTCCTTTCTGCTGCAGATCCTGGTGTCGCGAACCCTTGGTCCGCTGCTGGCACGGTGTACCCCAGCATGGGCAATGGTGCACTATATATCGGGGCACCAGCTGCAAGGCATATGGCTGCTTAATATGCTGCGTGGCGTACGCCTGGGGCAGAGGTCGCATGGCAAACATCTGAGGCCCAGGCTGAGTTGAGGCAGTCGACATGTTGTAGTCGGCCTCGTGGTTGCGACGCCTTTCCCGCTATCGCTCGATGGTCATGCGACCATCTTCCCCCAAGCGACGTTGCTCCAGCTCTGTCCTTAGGTTCGCCGTTGAGAGCCTGGTAGAACGGGAGTCTGCCGTCTGCATGTCAACCGTTGGTGTGCACGAAAGCGACACATCTGGTTGACCGGGGCGTTGTCCCCGTCGCAGCGGAGGGTTGAAGGCAGCAGCGACGAGGTGGTCGACGTCGCGGATCCACTGCTGGGCGGCCCCCTAGGGAGTGTCCACAGCAGGCGGATTGTGCAGGGGCACTCGCGCAGCAGCTAGTAGCACTCTGTGCCGCAGCACATCTTCGGATTGTAGGAGTCCGCGTTGTTGGAGTCCAACGAGGGCTCCCAACCTGTCTCGACACACTCCTCCCTGAGCGTGTCGAGACATGACCCTCACTGGTCATCATTCACCGGGAATGAGGGCGCGAAGAGCCATCCGCTGAAGGAAGCTGGGTCATTTTCATTGGCGCAGACCTGTCTCGAGAGAAAAAATGTGATGCCCTCAATTCTGTGGAAAACCACGGAACCAAGAACTAATGCATATGTGTGCCCAGGATGTTCATCACACATATACATATATTTCACAAACTGAATTCAGGATATATATATAACCACGAATAACAGAGTTTATTACAACGTCTCATGAGTCTTGGACTCATGCTTACAGCGGAAGTCTTATTTCTATGCAGCGGAAGTCTTTATTTTAATGCGGAAGCAAAAACTAATGCGGAAGCAAAACTAAGCAGAAGTGGCTCCATCTCTACTCCTTCCACAGGCAAGGTTGAGAACAGATCACACACCATAATGCTCCACTTGGTCTTCATAGTAGCCTTCTCTTGCCGTTGATGATGAAATAATAATACAAGTTTGAGTACAATGATGCACTCAGCAAGTGCGGGGAAACACATGATATGCAGCTCATAAACAAGGTAGGTATAAAAGGCTTATTTGCAGAAAAGCAGATTTGTAAAACCATGATAAAACAGCAACTTAACTTTAGATGTAATCCCAACATGTATTAAATTACCAACATACCTCCATCACTTCCCGTATTCCATCCGAACATTAACCAATCCTTTATTCATACTCACGAATACCTCCTCGTATTCGCTACCATCTCACCTCGTAAAACAACCTCGTCTTACACCGAGACCAATCTCATGTCATGTCCCAACAGTCATGCAACCATCTCATCACTCAGACTCAACAGTCCCAACAAACCATAACCAAATCCATAACCAAGAACCTTCCCTATAACCATCCCAACTAATCATGGCAGTTTAGCCAGGTGCTCGTGACCGTAAGCCCGGCTATCATTATAGTTTTAGACTCTGCAGAGTGTGCAACTCTTTACCAACAAGTTTGTGATTTCGTCACCCGTCGGCGACTGCAGAACCTCCATTATACCAGTACACATCCGTCGGTGTATGGTCAAGAGATCACAAAATAGCCTTTACAAAGGGGTTACTAGATGTATGGACTCACTAAGGTTTCACCGGCAGGCTAGAATCTCCAATTCTCCCACCCACGGGCCCCCTCTTGTGCCATGCAGTTCCCAGGGCAGTCCTCACTCGACTCCCATTCCCCGCGCCTTCCACAGTCCATAACACTCTAGCAACTTACCTAATTACTCAGCTAAGCTGCACCCATACTTGGCCTTGTGGTGGCACTGTTATCCTGGCATGTGCATGCATGAACCGGTCCTTAGATCTACGGCAAGTAAAACCACCATCTCATGCTACCTCATTCACAAACCCAAGCTTGCCTAGTTCTCCCTCCGATCCATGTTCATTAACATCATCAGTTTCTCATTATCATTACGAGTGCAGTTAGCTAGACACATCTATCTCGCTTCCCAATCCCATAGACTCAGCGAAGCATAAAGCAAAAACCATACCCGACTCATAAACTTCCCAGGCGACAAGGGTGGTTTAACCAATACTAGTAAACTCCTATAAAAAGGGTTTCCCATCATGTTTGACTCATCACACACACCTTTTTGCAAAACAAAACAGTTTTATCCAAAACATAGGATCAATATGATCAAAGAGCACTTGCCTTGTTCTTGCGGTTCCGGTTGTTCTTGATTTTCAAAACCTTGTTGCTGTAGCTCATCGTAGACAGCTCCCTGAGCTTGTCCTGCTATGTAGGGTCACGTGCATACAGGATTCACGGCAATCAATATTTATGCACAAACCTTAAACTAGATGCGATGATGCATATGCATGCTATCTCATGATTAGTTTTATTAGATTGATCTGTACGTGTTCTTGCATGGCCTTGTATGGACAGAGGTGTTCGGATCAAAGGTGGATGTGGCGATGATCTTGTCTTAGATCAAACTGATCATCAAGTGATCTGCCCACGAGAAGGCTTCTGTTCGAAAGGAATTGATGAACAGATGCAAAGAGATGAACACAATGATATTGAAGTCCTACCTCACGTTCTTCTTGACTTTGAGGTCCTCCTCAGACCGCTCGGTTCTTCTCCGATGATCTCCCTTGTTGCGCTTCAGCGATGGTTTGCTCGGCGAGTTAGGGCTAGGGCTCTAAGTCGTCGGCTCAGGAGTCGAAAGAGAAGTTTGTGGTTTCGGCCAGAGGTTTTGGGTTCTATTTATAATCGGGAAGAGAGTAGTCCTAATCTGATTGTATCTCGAACAAGAGTCTTATTCAGATCTTTGTTGGATCCTAACATCTTATCTTTAGTAACATCGTGGAATTTAGATCGGTTTCTGTTGCGTACCGGTATCTTTACGCGTAAAAACCGCTCCAGAACTCGTTACCTCCGCGATGATGAGCTCCGGAAGCTCCACGTGTCCTTCCGGGGCCTGGTATCTTCTCCTTCGCAGAGACGAGCTCCGGTTGTACCGCGTGTCACGAGCGAGACCTCCCCCTTCTTCGGAGGTAAGCTCCGCGCACGCCACGTGTTGGCGCCGGTCTTCCCTCTCTTCCTTCCTCAGGAACATGCCCCGAGGTCGACACGTGTCTAGCAACGAAAGACCTCCCGGAGATAAGCTCCGGTGGCGACACGTGTTCGATAGATCCGGACTTCTCTGAGATGAGCTCCGAGATCGACACGTATCCCGCGCGACTGGTCTTCTGATTTCCGCGAGGACTAGCTCCGAGGATGACACGTGTCTTGCGGAAATGCCTTTGCTTCTTCTGCGGAGGCTAGCTCCGTGGGCAACACGTGTCCCACAGGATCGGACCTCTCCCCTTTGTGGCGACGAGCCCCGAACCTGCCACGTAGCTCTTTCAGCGGCGGACCTCTCTTCACTTCGCAGGGACGAGCTCCGAACATGCCACATGGCCAGCGGCCGCGGTAAGTTGTCTTCGGCGCTCTCGGAGGGCTTTATTGGCTATTCTTTTGATAATTCTCTCTGTTCCTATTTTTCATTAAAATGTTTCCTCTTCATAGAACATGAGCATATGCTGACACCCGATGCGAGGGTGTCACAAATCTACCCCCCTTAAATTGAATCTCGCCCTCGAGATTTGTTAGTAGGAAATAGATGGGGGAATTCCGCCTTGATATCCTCTTCACGCTCCCATGTGGCCTCAGCTTCGGTGTGATGGCTCCATTGTACCTTGCACCATCGAATCACCTTGTTTCGGGTGACCCTTTCCTTTACGTCCAAGATTCGAACAGGGTGTTCTGTGTATGTCAGGTCTTCTTGAAGTTCAAGCTCTTCCATTGACACTTGTTCCTCTGGTACTCTCAAGCACTTCTTGAGCCGGGATACATGAAACACGTCATGTACGTCGGAGAGGTGGTTTGGGAGCTCTAGTTGATAGGCTACTTCTCCTCGCTTGTCCAAAATCTTAAATGGTCCGATGTAGCGAGGTGCTAGCTTGCTTTTGATGTTGAAACGTCGTTGGCCTCGGATAGGCGATACCTTAAGGTATATGAAATCTCCCATTTCAAAGGTCAACTTCCTACGCCTATTGTCTGCATAGCCTTTCTGTCGTGACTGGGCAGCCTTTAAGTTCTCCCGTATCGTTTGGACCTGCTTTTCAGCTTCTTGCAGTACTTCGGGTCCAAACACCTGGTTCTCTCCAGTCTCGTTCCAGAACAGTGGCGTTCTACACCGTCTACCATATAAGGCTTCGAAAGGCGACATCTTTAAGCTAGCTTGATAGCTGTTGTTATAGGAGAACTCGGCATACGGTAAACTCCTATCCCAACTACGCCCACGTTTCAAGGCGCAAGCTCTCAACATGTCCTCCAAAATTTGGTTCGTCCTTTCGGTTTGTCCATCTGTTTGTGGGTGGTAGGCGGAGCTAAAATCCAGTCGTGTACCCATGGTTTTCTGCAGCTTCCTCCAGAATCTAGAGGTAAACTGAGAACCTCAATCTGAGACTATCCTCCTCGGAACTCCGTAACGGCACACGATCTGCTCCATGTACAACTCTGCCAATTGTGCAACGTTGTAACTGGTCTTTACCGAAAGAAAATGGGCAGTTTTCGTCAATCGGTCCACAATGACCCAGATGGAGTCGTATCCCGACTGAGTACGTGGTAATCCGACGATGAAGTCCATACTGATGTCCTCCCATTTCCATTCGGGTATTCTCAAAGGTTGCAACAATCCAACGGGTTTTTGATGTTCAGCCTTTACCCGTTGGCATGTGTCGTATAGGGCAACGTATTCGGCTATATCCCTCTTCATACCATTCCACCAATAACAAGTTTTTAAGTCCTTGTACATTTTGGTGCTTCCTGGATGTATGGAATAGGGTGAATCATGTGCCTCCTTCAATATCATGTCGCGGAGGTGTCTATGTTCGGCACACAAATCCTTTTTCCTAGCCAAAGCGTACCCTTTTAATCCTCCTTGAAATCCTTCTCTATTCCTTGTCGGATTCTTTCCTTGATCTCCTTGATTTCCTCGTCCGTTGATTGGCCCCCTCTTATTTCTTGCTCCAATGGGGAGTGGATCTCCATTATCTCCATGTTATTCAAGAATCCGAGGTGTAACCGTTCGAACTCCTTCTGTAGTTCGGGTGGTAGCTCCCGAACCGTGAGTTGGTGACATGCTCCCTTTCTGCTCAATGCGTCCGCTACTATATTGGCCCTCCCAGGGTGGTAGTTGATTCCCACATCATAATCCTTGATGAGTTCTAACCATCGACGTTGCCTCAAATTCAAGTCCGTTTGTGTAAATATGTACTTGAGGCTTTTATGATCCGTATAGATCTCACATCGATGTCCAAGGATATAATGTCTCCAAATCTTCAATGCATGCACCACTGCTGCTAGCTCCAAGTCATGCGTAGGATAGTTAAGCTTGTGCTTTTTTAATTGTCGTGAGGCATAGGCTACCACTTGTCCTTCCTGCATGAGTACACATCCGAGCCCTTGTCTCGATGCGTCATAGTATATGTCAAAGCTCTTGCTTACGTCTGGCAATACCAGAACTGGTGATGTGGTTAGCCTTTTCTTGAGTTCCTCAAAACTTTCTTGGCAGGCTTGTGTCCATTGAAAGACTTTTCCCTTCATTAGCAATTCCGTCATAGGTTTTGCTATCTTAGAGAAGTCTTTAATGAAGAGACGATAGGATCCTGCCATCCCAAGGAAACTCTGAATATCCCTCACGCTCTTCGGTTGGTCCCACTTCAGAACATCTCTCACCTTTGCCAGATCAACGATACCCCTTCCTTGGAGATAATATGGCCTAGGAAAGATATTTCCTTTAGCCAAAATTGACACTTGTTGAGCTTGGCAATTGATGCTCACGCAACTTCTGCAAGGTCAATCTCAGATGTTCTTCATGCTTCTCCTCACTTTTTGAATACACCATAATGTCATCGATGGAAACCACGATGAACTTGTCCAAGTACTCCATGAAAACCTTGTTCATAAGGTACATGAAGTATGCGGGTGCATTTGTTAACCCAAAAGACATGACGGTATATTCATATGAACCATACTGTGTCTGAAAGGCTGTCTTAGGTATATCGCAAGGCTTAATATTCAGCTGGAAGTATCCCGACCGAAGATCAATCTTGGAAAATACTCGGGCTCCTTTCATTTGATCGAACAGGTCCTCTATACGGGGCAGAGGGTATTTATTCTTGATTTTCACCTCGTTGAGAGACCTGTAGTCCACGCACATTCTTTGGGTTCCATCCTTCTTGTCCACGAAGAGTACCGGAGCTCCCCATGGTGACGAGCTTGGACGGATAAAACCCTTCTCCAACTGTTCTTGAATTTGCCTTTTGAGTTCAACTAGCTCGTTGACGGGCATCCTATATGGTCTCTTAGCTATAGGTGCAGTTCCGGGTACCAAATCTATGGCAAACTCGATGTCCCGGTCAGATGGCATTCCTGGAAGCTCTTTCGGGAACACGTCCGAAAATTCCTGAATCACTGGAATGCTGTCCAATGTTGTTCCTTCGACGTGGTTCAAATTTGCCCGTTCGGTTGTTTGCTGGGCTGACTCAAACTCGACACGAATACCGTGTTCGTTTGTCAACTGCACGCTCCTTTCAGCACATTGGATTACTCCATTGTGCTTGCTTAACCAATCCATTCCGAGTATGATGTCAATCCCGTGGGAGTCCAAGACAATAAGGTTGGCAAGGAAGTTTACCCCCCTTATTTTAAGGCTTACTTTAGGACATACTATATTAGTCCTCATTTCTCCTCTGGGAGAATTAACTAACATAGCACATTCTAAGTGGGATACGGGTAGATGATGTTTGGCAACATATTTGGATGATATGAAGGAATGCGATGCTCCGGAATCAAATAAAATGGTGGCTGGGTTGGAGTTGGCAAGGAACATACCAATTGCGACGTCCTCAGCCTATTGTGCTTCCTCAGCAGTGACATGGTTTACGTGGCCACGAGCATAGTTCTGCAGTCCACGTTTCCCTTGGTTGTCCCCTCCGTTTGGTTGCTGGTTCTGCTTGGGCACGTTACCTTGCTGTCCAGGGCCTCTCCTCGGGCACTGGTTAGCGAAGTGGCCTACTTCCCTGCATGCAAAGCATGCCCTGTTGCCTACGGCAGCAGGTATGTTGGGGTGGGGGTTTTGAACAGGAGTACCATTGTTAGGTCGGGGCGCAGGAGGCATGGGCACACGAGGTGCCGGTGCAACGAATTGTTGCTGTGGTGGCTGACCAGGGTGGTACGCAGGAGTGGTCGGTCCATACTGCGGTGCAGGGGGCATGTACCTAGGTCGTACGTTGCTCCCTTGGGGCTGGTATGGCATCTTCCTTTTGCACTCTCGCTCGATCTCTCGGATCTTGTTTTCAACCACAATAGCCTTATCAACTAGCTTCTGGAAGCTTACGTAGTCATTGTTGAGGAGCTGAACCTGGATCTCATTGTTCAACCCTCTCATGAACAGGTACTGCTTCCTCTGGTCTGAGTTGACATCTTCGGGAGGCGTACCGGGACAGTTGTATGAACTTGTTGAGATACTCGTTCACACTCTTCTGTCCTTGGCGGAGGCCTTCAAACTCCTGCCTCTTGAGCATCATTACACCAGCAGGGTTGTAGTGAGAGCGGAAACTTTCCTTGAACTCAGTCCAAGTGATTGTCTCTGGGTTGGCATGGGCGTTGCTCAAGGCATCCCACCAGTCAGCAGCGGCTCCCGTAAGTTGGTGCGATGCAAAGAGAACATTCTCTCGGTCGTTGCACTGAACAATGGCGAGCTTCTTCTCCATGGATTTCAACCAATCATCGGCCTCCATTGGATCGCTTGCTTGAGCAAAGGTGGGTGGTCGAGTCCTCATGAACTCTCCCAACCTGTTATGAGCCGGCGGTGGTGGTGGCGGTGGTACCGGAACGGGGTTTTGGTTGGCCTGCAACTGACCCAAAGTTTGGATCATGGTTTGCATAAGCTGGTTTTGCATGGCCATCAACCTTTCCAGATGATTTTCACCAGCTTCGGGGTTAGCAGGAACTTCCTCGTGGTCATCCTCCTGGACGTTCCTTCGGCTGGCGTTTCCTCTCACCATCTGTGAGAGAGAACGAAATAGAATGGAAGGTTAGAAGTTTTAGGTAGGTCCCTTCAACTATATGCATCAAGGTGAGTTGGACTATATATATTAGCCCTTATGAGGATGTGATCAAGTGCCGAAACATTTCACACCTCTTTCTTCTTACGTATGGATAACGTTTTTGATACGTCCCACAACTCACACTAAGCACACAATCACAAATAATCATCACCACGGCCCACACAACTCCTTTTCAAGGATGGTTTCCTATGTCAAGGTAGGTTTTAAAGGCCAATCTAAGCAATTCACCTTAGGACGCTTGTGACTCCTACTTAGGGGTGTAACTCGCTTGTCAACCTGTGGCTCTAATATCAATCTAAGGTTTCTATCTAGGCGTGTAACCTACTGTCAACCCGTGACTCTGATACCAATCTGTGACGCCCTCAATTCTGTGGAAAACCACAGAACCAAGAACTAATGCATATGTGTGCCCAGGATGTTCATCACACATATACATATATTTCACAAACTGAATTCAGGATATATATAACCACGAATAACAGAGTTTATTACAACGTCTCATGAGTCTTGGACTCATGCTTACAGCGGAAGTCTTATTTCTATGCAGTGGAAGTCTTTATTTTAATGCAGAAGCAAAAACTAATGCGGAAGCAAAACTAAGCAGAAGTGGCTCCATCTCTACTCCTTCCACAGGCAAGGTTGAGAACAGATCACACACCATAATGCTCCACTTGGTCTTCATAGTAGCCTTCTCTTGCTGTTGATGATGAAATAATAATGCAAGTTTGAGTACAATGATGTACTCAGCAAGTGCGGGAAAACACATGATATGTATCTCATAAACAAGGTAGGTATAAAAGGCTTATTTGCAGAAAAGCAGATTTGTAAAACCATGATAAAACAGCAACTTAACTTTAGATGTAATCCCAACATGTATTAAATTACCAACATACCTCCATCACTTCCCGTGTTTCATCTGAACATTGACCAATCCTTTATTCATACTCACGAATACCTCCTCGTATTCGCTACCATCTCGCCTCGTAAAACAACCTCGTCTTACACCAAGACCAATCTCATGTCATGTCCCAAAAGTCATGCAACTATCTCATCACCGAGACTCAACAGTCCCAACAAACCATAACCAAATTCATAACCAAGAACCTTCCCTATAACCATCCCAACTAATCATGGCAGTTTAGCCAGGTGCTCGTGACCGTAAGCCCGACTATCATGATAGTTTTAGACTCTGCAGAGTGTGCACCTCTTTACCCACAAGTTTGTGATTTTGTCACCCGTCGGCGACTGCAGAACCTCCATTATACCAGTACACATTCGTCGGTGTATGGTCAAGAGATCACAAAATAACCTTTACAAAGGGGTTACTAGATGTATGGACTCACTAAGGTTTCACCGGCAGGCTAGAATCTCCAATTCTCCCACCCACGGGCCCCCTCTTGTGCCATGCAGTTCCAAGGGCAGTCCTCACTCGACTCCCATTCCCCGCGCCTTCCACAGTCCATAACACTCTAGCAACTTACCTAATTACTCAGCTAAGCCGCACCCATACTTGGTCTTGTGGTGGCACTGTTATCCTGGCATGTGCGTGCATGAACCGGTCCTTAGATCTACGGCAAGTAAAACCACCATCTCATGCTACCTCATTCACAAACCCAGGCTTGCCTAGATCTCCCTCCGATCCATGTTCATTAACATCATCAGTTTCTCATTATCATTACGAGTGCAATTAGCTAGACACATCTATCTCGCTTCCCAATCCCATAGACTCAGCGAAGCATAAAGCAAAAAGCATACCCGACTCATAAACTTCCCAGGCGACAAGGGTGGTTTAACCAATACTAGTAAACTCCTATAAAAAGGGTTTCCCATCATGTTTGACTCATCACACACACCTTTTTGCAAAACAAATTAGTTTTATCAAAAACATAGGATAAATATGATCAAAGAGCACTTGCCTTGTTCTTGCGGTTCCGGTTGTTCTTGATTTTCAAAACCTTGTTGCTGTAGCTCGTCGTAGACAGCTCCCTGAGCTTGTCCTGCTATGTAGGGTCACGTGCATACAGGATTCACGGCAATCAATATTTATGCACAAACCTTAAACTAGATGCGATGATGCATATGCATGCTATCTCATGATTAGTTTTATTAGATTGATCCGTACGTATTCTTGCATGGCCTTGTATGGACAGAGGTGTTCAGATCAAAGGTGGACGTGGCGATGATCTTGTCTTAGATCAAACTCATCATCAAGTGATCTGCCCACGAGAAGGCTTATGTTCGAAAGGAATTGATGAACAGATGCAAAGAGATGAACACAATGATATTGAAGTTTAACCTCACGTTCTTCTTGACTTCGAGGTCCTCCTCAGACCGCTCGGTTCTTCTCCGATGATCTCCCTTGTTGCGCTTCAGCGATGGTTTGCTCGGCGAGTTAGGGCTAGGGCTCTAAGTCGTCGGCTCAGGAGTCGAAAGAGAAGTTTCTGGTTTCGGCCAGAGGTTTCGGGTTCTATTTATAATCGGGAAGAGAAGAGTCCTAATCTGATTGTATCTTGAATAATAGTCTTATTCAGATCTTTGTTGGATCCTAACATCTTATCTTTAGTAACATCGTGGAATTTAGATCGGTTTCTGTTGCGTACCGGTATCTTTACGCGTAAAAACTGCTCCAGAACTCGTTACCGCTGCGATGATGAGCTCCGGAAGCTCCACGTGTCCTTCCGGGGCCTGGAATCTTCTCCTTCGCAGAGACGAGCTCCGGTTGTACCGCGTGTCACGAGCGAGACCTCCCCTTCTTCGGAGGTAAGCTCCGCGCACGCCACGTGTTGGCGCCGGTCTTCCCTCTCTTCCTTCCTCAGGAACATGCCCCGAGGTCGACACGTGTCTAGCAACGAAAGACCTCCCGGAGATAAGCTCCGGTGGCGACACGTGTTCGATAGATCCGGACTTCTCTGAGATGAGCTCCGAGATCGACACGTATCCCGCGCGTCTGGTCTTCTGATTTCCGCGAGGACTAGCTCCGAGGATGACACGTGTCTTGCGGAAATGCCTTTTCTTCTTCTGAGGAGGCTAGCTCCATGGGCAACACGTGTCCCACAGGATCAGACCTCTCCCCTTTGTGGCGACGAGCCCCGAACCTGCCACGTAGCTCTTTCAGCGGCGGACCTCTCTTCACTTCGCAGGGACGAGCTCCGAACATGCCACGTGGCCAGCGGCCGCGCTAAGTTGTCTTCGGCGCTCTCGGAGGGCTTTATTGGCTATTCTTTTGATAATTCTCTCTGTTCCTATTTTTCATTAAAATGTTTCCTCATCATAGAACATGAACATATGCTGACACCCGAGGCAAGGGTGTCACAAAAAAGCCCCCTACCTGGCGCGCCAAATGTCGAAGTGTGCCGTCGACACTTCCCCCGGGCCTGCTTCAGGAGCAACCCGTGGAGGTTCTTTTTCGGAGGGGCTAGTTCTCTCGTGAGGTCACATTGGTTGTGAGAGGATTGACACAAGGATTTTTACGTGGTTCGGGCCGCCGGAGCGTAACACCCTCTGGATGAACTGAGTTGCCCGCTCTCGAACCCCTTGCAACGTTGCCAACCCGAGTCTTTTACACTTCAAGGCTTGGGCGGCTTACAAGGTGGGCCCCGGGGCCCGACAAGTGGCTCCGAGGAGATTTCCTGCCATCTACCATATCTTGCAGTGAATGCTGGTAGTTGTCTCTAGCAATGGCTTCTTAGTATTTGTTCTGTTGTCCTGCCCATGCCGCAAGATAGGCGTAGTGGTTGATGATGGCAGGGACGGCAGGGCATGTCTTGTCACCGTATCTATTAGTCAACAGCTTCTGACATGGTGTGCTTGTCTTAACTGTGACGCGACTGGTCACAGTGCCACCTGACAGGGACGTGCGCCGCATCTTCGCGTCTTGGGAAGGCGCGGGTCTTGAATGTCTTGATCGGACAAGGCATGGCGTGCCTTTACTCCTGCTGACTACCGAGTCGGGGTGGGCAGCACGGCACGTGGCGCCTTCAGAGCTCACCCCTGCGGAGGGGGTGAGGTCCGGCACTGCTGGCCACGTGGCAAGCCCGGGGCTCGCCTTTGAGGAGAGGGGAGGCCTGGCCCCGCTGGACATGTGACGCCTTCGGAGCTCGCCCCTGCGGAGGGGGCGAGGCCCGGCTCTGCTCACCGCGTGGCAGGCCCGGGGCTCGCCTCTGAGGAGAGAGGAGGTCTGGCCCTGCTGGACACGTGGCGCCTTCGAAGCTCACCACTGCGAAGGGGGCGAGGTCCGGCACTGCTGGCCACGTGGCAGGCCCGGGGTGCCTCTAAGGAGAGGGGAGGCCCGACCCTGTTGGACACGTGGCGCCTTCGGAGCTCACCCCTGTGGAGAGGGCGAGGCCCGGCTCTGCTGGCCGCGTGGCAGGCCTGGGGCTCGCCTCTGAGGAGAGGGAAGGCCCAGTCCTGCTGGACACGTGGCACCTTCGGAGCTCACCCCTGCGGAGGGGGCGAGGTCCGGCTCTGCTGGTCACGTGGTAGGCCCGGGGCTCGCCTCTAAGGAGAGGGGAGGCCCGGCCCTGCTGGACACGTGGCGCCTTTGGAGCTCACCCCTGCGTAGGGGGCGAGGTCCGGTACTGCTAGCCACGTGGCAGGCCCGGGGCTCGCCTCTGAGGAGAGGGGAGGCCGGGCCCTGCTGGACACGTGGCGCCTTCGGAGCTCACCACTGCGGAGGGGGCGAGGTCATTAGGCGGTTTTTCTCCTGTGCTCGGGGGTACACTGTACTAAGGGTACTGACAGTATTGATACTTAATTTTGAGTTTTAAATTAATTGGGATTAGGTCAAAATTAGCATGATTTATGAGTTAATGTTAAATGAAGAGCTAAATTCATCCAAAAATCATTACCATTCTGCCCCTACCGCCTCCTGCTGGCTCTATATAAACAAGTGGCACGGGCTCATGATATACCACACAGCAACAAAGGTTGCACCGCGTCATATCACACCGGTGCGGGTTGCCGTCTTGTGGTCGGACTGTCTCCCTCCCGTCATCATCACCTCCAAATCCACAACCCTCTCTCCGATCACACCCGATCGCCGGCTCATCAGTCTCCTTCCAAACCATTATATACACCAGTTTTCTCCGCAAACGCTCGTGGTGTCTGGCCGTCTTTTGCTAATAATTCGCCATGCCTTCACTGCTCGACTCGCCGCCGCAGCTCCCGTCCACGTGCGGCTGGGGCATGCTGTACCCTGTCGAAGAAACTCCGAATAAGCCTCGGCACTTGCAGCAGGTCGCCCCCGCGGAGGCTGCCAAGAAGCTGGCGGCCTACAGCGGCAAGAAGAAGAACCTGGAAACGTGCACCGAGGCTCTCGGGTGCGAGACCGGCGGCGTGGACGGCTGCGACGGTGGCGTGGAGGCGGAGAACGCGGAGAGGAAGCGGCGGGTCAGAGAGGTTGTGGTGGTGGAGGTGGAGATGGTGACAAAGGGGACCGCGCGGCAGTGGCCGTGGTCCGCTGCCCCCGCCACTGACGACGCTCGCGCTGGGCACGAGCCGCATGCGGATGGTCCACGAGCGCCGCGACGGGCGCCTGGAGGTGTACGCCGTGCGCTCGCCGGGGGTTCTGGTGGCCGAGCGTACCGACGGGCGCCTCCGCCTGCGCCTCCTGCCCCTCCTCAGCGGCGCCGGCAATGATGCCCCCGAGTGCCGCCGACAAGAACCAGATGCCGAGGAGGAGGAGGAGGAGGAGGAGGAGGAGGAGGAGGAGGAGGAGGCAAAAGAAGCCGAAGACGAGGAGTATGGCTTTTTCAAGTTCGTGCGCAGCGGCCGGTGTGCAGACCCGGAAGGTGGAGTGGCAGTGGCGGCGAGGCTCGGCAAGCAGTGGGAGCCGGAGCAGGCGGCCGCCGCGTTCTGGGTCGCCACCTCCTGAAGAATCAACGGATTCTTCTGCAATTGATTAACTTCTCCTTAGCTGTTGTTAGACTAAGCTTTGCCGGTTCTACCCAGACGACGGTGATGACCGAATCCTGTGGTCGGGTACCTTTTCTTTTTTGTCTTCCTTGTTCTTTTATAAGAAAGGGGAAGGGGCTCTGCGATTCATTAAAAGATGAGTAAATCAAAATACGAGTTACTTGTATACAAAAGTTAAAACAACACCGATGCAAGTAGTCTAGCCTGCTCACCGAAACACGATCAGAAAAAAGAAAGTACTATGGTATGGGCAGGTCCCATGCTGGACGCCAAGACTCGAGGACCGGTCATCTTCAAAATAAAATTCTGTCTTCTAATCTCTGCTCAGCTATCTATTTTGCCTGACTTAACTTGCTTTGTGCCTGATGTGCGACGCTCAGTGGTGCTCTGTAGTTTAAGGTTCTTCTGCCATCATCAGTCCTGCCGTTGTCATGTTGTAGCAGTTTATTTCCTTCTTGGCTAGTATTGCGACATACAATTCATTTTTTTCTTTTTTTTAATATCCTTATATTTCTCTCTTTCCAAATTTAGAATATTGCCCCAGTCCTATAGAATATTGCCCCAGTCCGCTTGCTGTGCTTTCAATCTTTTGGTTCTCGTCACCTTGATGGATAAGAACCCTGGGACAGACCGATGGCAATGGACATGGCAGATCATTTATATATGTACTGCATAGATATAATTAATTTTGATTTGATCTTGCATATATGTCACTTCTCAGCTAGGTATAGACCAGAGAGGGTCATATTACAACGCCCCCTCACCAATTAAATCACTTGCTAAATATTCTCTCTGTTCTAAAATAAATGATGTTTAGGGCAACTAATTTAGTTGAAATTAAACGAGATTTTTATTCTAAACGTGATTTTAAAACGGAGGGAGTATGTAACTACGGAGTAATGAACTCGCTACTCCACCAGTGATTGCTGCTACAATTGTATTCTGACTACTTTTGTATCATCCTCCGATGCAATGTTTGCTCGTTTTTAGAAGCTCTCCGCAAGCACCACGCTAGCGGACGGAGCTTGAAGCAAATCATAGGGGGGCAAGATAAGAGATAAGCTCAATTCTACACCTAAATCCTGTGTATTTTATAGTGTTTAGCTACTGAAAAAACATTGTTTACTAAAGAAACTTGTTTAAAGAGAAGATTTAATTTACTCACTCCAGGAATATGTAGTTTCATCATTCTTTACGTATGATGTTATGGCCAATAATCCCAGCCAAGTCGTTATGGATGTTGAGTCGATATAGACACACGTACCTTTTGTTCGTAAGGAAACTATTTTTCTGGAACAACTTATGGGCCCATTTGGATGTTGCTTTTGCTGAATAGCTCCACCCAAGAGATCAATGAACCT
Organism: Neostapfia colusana; assembly: GCA_030760725.1. Taxonomy (NCBI): domain Eukaryota; kingdom Viridiplantae; phylum Streptophyta; class Magnoliopsida; order Poales; family Poaceae; genus Neostapfia; species Neostapfia colusana. The sequence continues at coordinate 99,459,365 of JASWHV010000005.1, read as the reverse complement.
GGGACCTCAACTCGCTTTAACAACCGCACATATTTTGTTTGAAGTAGCTAGAAACTTTCTGAAATCCGTGGGGCACGATAGAGATGCAGTATAGGGACGTTGCCAGACCAAACGAGAATCTTTCATGGTGTCCACGAAATGTGATCTCGGTGCTCTCACCTGGGGCCTTGAGGGCCTTGTGTGTGGACAAAAATACGAGAGCACCTCGGAGGACTAACCAACGCAACCCGTAAAGGCTTGGTCCAAATCTGAGGTGGCCTAATTGAACTGTTCGATGTGTAACGGATGCGCCAGCCATGTCGATAAACTTGGGCAGGTACAAACCAAAGGGAACCAGGAGAAATAGCTTTTCATTTCATCCAAAGAAAGGAGAAGTGGCTTTTGGAGTGCCTTTACTTCTGGCTACTCTTACTTGTGGAGAATGGATGGTTCTCCCGTGCTTATTGCAGCTTTGTTCGAAAGTATATACTGATTTGTTCGTGTAAATGATGCTGTTTTTGCGTGTGTCTGTGTGCGCGCGCGAAAAGTGAACGATGCCTCCTGCGTGAGCGTGAGTGTGTGACCCATCTCAAAGCAGAGAGGATATAGCGTCTGCATCACATCCCAGGACAAAAAAACTGGCACTAACGCGCCCCCTTTAGCATCATTCCGCTCGCAGCGGCCAATGCAGCGATCCCGTTGATTTGATCTTGACTCGACCAGCACGAGCGAGGCGCCGCCGACCAGTGAGCAGCAAGCAGCAGCGAGGAGGCGCCGGCGCCGGGCGAGAGACGAATCGAAACATGCCGCCGACAACGGGGGAACAAAGCGACGCATGTGAATGCGATCTTCCAAGATGTCTCGATCGGCTGCTGTTGGTATTAAACAGATTGTAAACTGAGTTTGTTACGAGTTTAGCATATTAGAGATAGAGTTAGAAGTTGATACGATCTGTGATCGTTTTCCATATTGTAACATTGTTATCCGGCTATAAATACAAAACCCCTTGACCCTGTTGGGTCATCGCCGTAAGATTGTTTTACATGGCATCAGAGCCGCCCTCTTTCAATCGCATCTAGCTCGTCGAGATTAATAATTCTTAGCTGCGTTCCGGCGACTTCAGCGATCAGGATGTCTAACCAAGTCTCGACAGCAAACCCTGCCCCTATGCAGATCATAGGGCATCCGGCATCGGAGAAACTGACCAGAGAAAATTTCTTGGTATGGAAAGCTCAAGTTTTACCCGCCGCGCGCGGAGCACAATTGACAGGGTATCTTGACGGCTCCAAAGTTGCACCAGAGAAGAGAATTGTCATTTAAAAAGATGACAAGAGCAGGGAGGAAATCGACAATCCCGAGTATGCTCAATAGATTGCTTAAGACCAGATTGTTCTTGCCTATATTAACTCAACACTCTCAAGAGAAGTTCTTTCTCAAGTTGTTTGGTTTGAGACCGCTCATGAGGTTTGGAGTTCTCTCACCGGCATGTTTTCATCAGTTTCAAAGTCTCGCATTATTCAGATCCGTGCACAACTTGCTAGAGAACAAAAGGGAGACCAAACTGCTTCTGTACATTTTGCCAAGATGATGTCTTTTGCAGATGAGCTCGCATCTGTGGGTAAACCGCTTGAAGAAGAAGAAATCATCTCTTACATCTTGACTGGATTAGATGCAGACTATAATCCATTCGTTTCATCGATGACTCGAGAAGTTGATCTTAATATCAGCGAACTATATGCACAGCTGTTATCCTTTGAGGCGAGATTAGAATCTCAAAACAATGAACAACAGTTTGCTTCATCTGCAAATACTGCATTTCGTAGACGAGGTCACGGCCGTGGACGTGGTGGCAGGACAACTCATGGATGTTCCTCCAGAGGACATGGCGGACGTAACAGCAATAGTCCGAAAATAACGTGTCAACTATGTGGATACATTGGACATGCCATTCAAACTTGTAGAAGGAGGTTTGATAATAATTTCACAGGGTACTCTTCGTATGAAGATAATTACCAAAGAAGCGTTGCTGGTTCTGCCATGACTCCTTCATACGGTGTTGACACTAATTGGTACTCCGACACTGGTGCAACGGATCATATAACGAGGGAGCTGGAAAAACTAACCACAAAAGAAAAATATGATGGCCATGATCAAGTACAGACCGCCAATGGAACAGGTATGAAAATTACGCACATTGGTCATGCATCTTTCTATACTCCCTCTCGTATCTTACATATAAACAATATTCTTCAAGTTCCTCATGCTCAGAAAAGTCTTGTGTCCATTCATCGTCTTACCTCTGATAATGACGCTTTTGCCGAGTTTCACCCTGATTTTTTCTGTCTTAAGGACTGAGCCACGAGGAAAATTCTTCTTTCTGGCAGATGCATTAATGGGCTATATCCAATCTCTTTTCAAACAAGGCAAAGTCTAAACACAAAAATTCTTCTTTCTGGCAGATGCATTAATGGGCTATATCCAATCTCTTTTCAAACAAGGCAAAGTCTAAACACAATTAGGTTTACCCCAAGTCTATGGCATGGACGTTTAGGACACCCCTCGTCGGCCATACTTCAACATGTTCTATCTAAAAATAGTCTTCCAGTCAATAAAGTTCCTGATTCTAGCCTAGTTTGTGATTCATGTCAACAAGCAAAAAGCCATCAACTTCCATATCAGAGATCTCATAGTATGTCTAGTACTCCTTTAAAACCTATTTGTTCGGATGTATGGGGTCTTGCACCAAATTCTGTTGGAAGGCATAAATATTATGTAAGCTTTGTTGATAATTATAGTAGATATACTTGGGTCTATCTCCTGAAAAAGAAGTCTGATGTTTTCCATGCCTTTCTAAACTTTCAACAACATGTTGAGCGTTTCTTTGACAAGAAAATCAAAACAATGCAAACTGATTGGAGTGGTGAGTATCAAAAACTCAATACATTCTTTCAAAGAATAGGAATTACTCATTGTGTATCATGCCCTCATACTCATCAGCAGAATGGATTGATTGAACGCAAGCATAGACACATAGTTGAGGTTGGGCTTGCCATCCTAGCTCAAGCATCCATGCCCTTAAAATTTTGGGATGGGGCCTTCTGAACCGCTGCGTATCTCATAAATAGAACTCCATCCCGTATCCTTGACTATAAAACTCCTCTTGAACGTCTCTATAAAGAAAAACCACACTACCTTTTTCTTAGAAACTTTGGTTGTGCCTGCTGTCCTAATCTCAGGCCTTACAATCAAATCAAACACCAGTTTCGATCGAAACAATGTGTCTTACTTGGCTATAGTATCCTACACAAGGGCTACAAGTGCTTAGACGTGTCAATCGGGCGTGTCTATATTTCTAGAGAAGTTATCTTTAATGAAACAATTTTTCCCTTCTCCAAACTGAAAGTTGCCTAGAGGGGGTGAATAGGCGGAAAATATGAAATACGGCTTAATAAAAACGATTAGTTCACAGAGTGCGTGTTAGTCCGCTCCTGAGGGCGGACTAGTCCGGTCACAAAGAATTTAGCTCAACAAGACAAGGACACAATATTTATCCCGTGGTTCAGCTCCACAAATAAGCCTACGTCCACGTTGAGGAGTCAAGGACCAGGTTGCTCTCAACCTTTTCCTCACCAAGCCACCACCAAGGTCGGCTTGTTATCCACTATATCACAAATGCCACAATATATCGTGGGGCGACTGACAACTTGAGGCTATTACGAGAACTCAACTCAAAGCACTTACAAACCAATGCTCTTCAACATCACACTTCTCATTCAGTGCTAGAGAATCAACCAAGAGCTCTATGGTGCACACTCCCCTCTTCTCCTCTTCACAAAACTCACAAACCCTCAAGAATCACACTTATGATTCCAAGAATTTGAAGAGAGGGGACTAGAAAATCTCTAGGAAAGTTGTTTCGTCATTGGGGTGCTTGTTGTTATCTTTGAGGCCCGGCCAACCCCTTTTTATAGAGGTCCCAGGAACTAGCCGTTGCCTACTGCAAAAGTCCGGACTAGTCCGCCCTTTTACCCCGGACTAATCTGGCCTGCGGGGACCGATAACATCACTCTTCACCTACTAAACAGTCAGATTCTACCAACTAAATGGTCACATTCTACGGACTAGTCCGGTCCACAACGGACTAGTATGATCTCACATAGAAACCATCCAAGACTTAGTCCCTACAGCTACTTCTAACTTCAAAACGGACTAGTCCGATTCACAAAGGACTAGTCCGATCTCACACAGAACCTCCTGTTCCGGCTGGAAACAGACTACTCTGAACCTGTGGACTAGTCCGGCCTCAAAGCGCGGACTAGTCCGGTCATTCAGGACTTAGCTCCTGAATGGCTCGGACACTCAATCCACGAACTAGTCCGTCCCCAGGCGGACAAGTCCAAACTCACACAGAAACTCTTGTTCCATTCTATATCGGATTAGTCCGACGGTCTTCCACCCCGGACAAGTCCGAACATACACAGAACCTCTTGTTTTGTTTTACATCGGATTAGTCCGATGTACCGGACTAGTCTAGCCCTCCAGCCCGGACAAGTCCGGCCCTATTCCCAGGGCTATCACAAATCTTCACTCCACTCAACCTAGACTCGGACTATGAGCTCTTAGATAATTCTCATCACTTTACACTATGATCACACTTGTCGGTACCCTCAGTACCGGGTACCCCCGCGCACAGGAGAAAAACCGCCTAAGGACCTCGCCCCCTCCGCAGGGGTGAGCTCCGAAGGCGCCACGTGTCCAGCAGGGTCGGGCCTCTCCTCTCCTCAGAGGCGAGCCCCGGGCCTGCCACGTGGCCAGCAGTGTCGGACCTCGCCCCCTCCGCAGGGGTGAGCTCCGAAGGCGCCACGTGTCCAGCAGGACCGGGCCTCCCCTCTCCTCAGAGGTGAGCCCCGGGGCTGCCACGCGGCCAGCAGTGCCGGACCTCACCTCCTCCGCAGTGCTGAGCTCCGAAGGCACCACGTGCTGTGCTGCCCACCCCGGCTCGGTAGGCAGCAGGAGTAAAGGCATGCCATGCCTTGTCCGATCAAGACATTCAAGACCCGCGCCTTCCCAAGACGAGGAGACGCGGCACACGCCCCTGTCAGGTGGCACTGTGACCAGTCCCGTCACAGTTAAGACAAGCACACCATGTCAGAAGCTGTTGACCAATAGATACGCTGACAAGACATGTCCTGTCGTCCCTGCCATCATCAACCACTACGCCTAGCTTGCGGCACGGGCAGGACGGCAGAACAACGACTAAGAAGCCATTGCTAGAGATAACTACCAGCATTCACTGCAAGATATGGTAGATGGCAGGAAATCTCCTCGGAGCCACCTGTCGGGCCCCGGAACCCACCTTGTAAGCCGCCCGAGCCTTGAAGTATAAAAGACTCGGGTTGGCAACGTTGCAAGGGGTTCGAGCGTTCAAGGGTTCGAAGGCAACTCAGTTCATACAGATAACCAAGCTTAGAACTCCGGTTCTAAGCTCCGAGCAATACAGCTCCCGTGGACGTAGGGTGTTACACTCCGGCAGCCCGAACCACGTAAAAATCCTTGTGTCAATCCTCTCACAACCAACGTGACCTCCTGAGAGAACTAGCCCCTCCGAAAAAGAACCTCCGCGGGTTGCCCCTGAAGCAGGCCCGGGGGAAGTGTCGATGGCACACTTCGACATTTGGCGCGCCAGGTAGGAAGCTTTTTTCTCTCGAGACAGGTTTGCGCCAACGAAGATGACCAAGCTTTCTTCAGTGGCTGGCTCTTCGCGCCCTCATTCCCGGCGAAAGATGACCAGTGAGGGTCATGTCTCGACACGCTCAGGGAGGAGTGTGTCGAGACAGGTTGGGAGCCCTCGTCGGACTCCTACAATCCCAAGATCTGCTGCGGTACAGAGTGCTACTCAAGCAAGTGCACTAGCTGCCGCACGAGCGCTCCTGCACAATCCGCCTGCTGTGGACGCTCCCCAGGGGGCCGCCCAGCAGTGGATCCGCGACGTCGACCACCTCGTCGCTGCTGCCTTCAACCCTCCGCTGCGACGGGGACGACGCCCCGGTCAACCAGATGTGTCACTTTTGCGCACACCAACGGTTGACATGCAGACGGCAGATTCCCGTTCTACCAGGCTCTCAACGGCGGACCTGAGGACAGAGCTGGAGTGACGTCGCTTGGGGGAAGATGGTCGTGTGACCATCGAGCGACAGCGAGAAAGGCGTCGCAACCACGAGGCCGACTAAAGCATGTCGACTGCCTCGACTCAGCCTAGACCTCTGACATTCGCCATGTGACCTCTGCCCCAGGCGTACGCCGCACAGCATATGCAGCAGCCATATGCCATGCAATCGGCGCCCCCGGTATATGTTGCACCATTGCCCATGCTGGGGTACACCGTGCCAGCAGCGGATCAAGGGTTCACGGCACCAGGATCTGCAGCAGCAGGGACGGGGTGTGCGGCCCTGGCGCCACACCTCCGCTTCGCAGTGTGGCCACGCAAGTTCCGTCAACACCTGCCGGAGAAGTACGACGGAAGCGTCAACCCTGTAGAGTTCCTGCAGATCTACTCTACTGCCATCCTCACGGCAGGAGGGGATGAGGCCATCATGGCCAACTACTTCCCTGTCGCCTTGACCAGCCCGGTACGGTCATGGCTCATGAACCTGCCCCAGGGTTCCATATCTTCCTGGGGGGGGAGATATGCTGACAGTTCATGGCAAACTTCGGCAGCTCCAACACGCGTCCCGGCATGGAGCTGGACCTCCACGCCGTGCGACAGCAACCGGAGGAATCACTGCGCTCCTTCATCCACCGATTCTCCCAGGTACGGAACACCATCCCCACATCCAGAATGCATCAGTTGTGGTTTCATTTTGACAGGGTGTTAGGGACAAGAAGATGCTCGAGAAGTTGGCCACCAGGGAGGTGTGAGACGTCTCGGAGCTCTTCAGTCTGGCGGACAAGTGCGCCAGAGCAGCAGAAGGGTGTAACTGGCACTCATAGCCAGACTCCGAAGCAGGAGGGCAGCCCGAAGCTAGCAGAGTTCGAGCTGGACTTCCTACCACGTCATGTGGTCAAGAGCCAAGCACTGGCTGACTTCGTGGCCGAGTGGACGCCATCACCAAGCAACCCAGGGGGCCCTGAAGGTGGAGAACCGGAGCCCCGAGCACCGGCCTTCACCGAGCCTCACTAGACGCTCTACTTCGACGGCTCCTCACGGAAGCAGGGGGCCGGAGCCGGCGTACTGCTCCTCACGCCGATGGGGGAGCAATTCAAGTACATGGTGCGCCTCAACTTCAAGGCAACCAACAACATGGCCGAGTATGAAGCTCTTATCCTTGGCCTGAAGACGGCGCTGTCTCTCGGCGTTCGCCAGTTGTTGGTCAAGGGCGACTCCCAAGTAATCATCAAGCAAGTCAAGGGTGAATGCTCCAGCAATGACCCACAATTAGCTGCCTATCTGCTCTACGTGCAGATGCCGGAGAAGGACTTTGAAGCCTTGGACCTGTGCCATGTAGCACGCGCCGAAAACACCATCGCCGATGACCTGTCAATGAAGGCCTCCACCGAAGCCCCGGTGCCCGAAGGATCCTTCGAAAGGATATTGCCGCGACCCACAACGCGGCCTGCCGAACCGGGCGAAGGGGGCGAGACTAGCATCTCGAAGCTGGCGGTCCCGGCGGCCCTGCAGCCATGGTGCCCGCCTAGGATCGTATGCGCCACTGGGGACTCCGTGCTACCCAGCGCCCAAGATCCAGAAGCTCAAGTAAGCCTCACTGCATGGATCACGGAGGTCCGGGACTACTTGAAAGACAACATCCTTCCTGATGAACATGCATCCGCTGAATGAATTGTGCGGGTGGCTAAGAGATACACGCTGGTAGAAGGGGATCTCTACCAGTGTGGCGCCAACGGCATCCTATTGCGTGCATAACCCAAGAGGAAGGTTGCGACCTGCTCGTAGAAATCCATGGAGTCGAGTGCGGGAACCACGCATCTTCCCGCATGCTAGTCGGTAAAGCCTTCCGGCATGGCTTCTACTGGCCGACAGCCCTCCTGGACGCCGTCAAGCTGGTTAAGAGATGCAAGGCATGCCAGTTCCATGCCAAGCAGATCCACACACCGGCGCAGACGTTGCAGATGATCCCACCCTCATGGCCGTTCGTGGTATGGGGGCTGGACATCCTGGGGCCCTTCCCCAGAGCCATCAGAGGATACTGGTTCCACAGCCGGACATCCCAGAGCTGGGCCACAGGGGAAACACCCTTCTTCATGATATACGGGGCCGAAGCCTTGCTTCCCCCGGAGGTCACCATGGGGTCCCCCCATGTCCGAGATTATGATGAAGCCACGCAGGACTAGCTCCGGCATAAGGACATCGACCTCGTCGACGAGGCAAGATGGCAAGCAACGCTCCGAAACGCACGGTGCCGGCAGGCGCTCCAACGCTACCACCAGAGGTCCGTGCATGCTCTGGTGCTCAAGGAAGGCGACCTGGTGCTGCGGCACATACTTTCTCGAGAAGGGGCCAACAAACTCTCCCCCAGCTGGGAAGGTCCCTTCCGAGTCACGAAAGTTTGCCGCCCCGGGTGCGTGCGCCTTCCAACGGAGGACGGGGACCCGCAACCCAACCCATGGAACATAGAACACCTCCGTAAGTTCTACCCTTAAAGCAATGGTAGGACACGTTTTTTCTTTTTTCTGTAACAGATCTCATAGAGCCCAGGAGCAGCGCTCGGAGCAACTAAGCCCCAGGGGGTGGTCCAGGACTACGTCCGACTTAGCTTGGTCCTTTACCCTAAGCGCGTACGCCCTGCCCCCTTCACAATGGGGTGGGTCGTTGCCTCCATGTATGGCCTATTTTCCTCCTATGGACTTATATGAATGAAAAGAACCCTGCCTACCATGCTTACTTATGTGTTCATTTAAATTACGCATTAATTTTTATGATCACCTCCCCATGCTCAAGACAGTGTACGTTCATCATATACTCGGCTCTCCTTTCCCACTCTCATGCCTAGTCAGCATTTGCCATCCTGCCGAAGGCGGTTGTGCTTGAGGTACCTGCCAAAGGCCTGAGGGCCTCTCGGACCTCCCCAAGTTAGGGTACTGTGACGCGAGTTGGTCTCCTCCAGGAAAGAGCTACGCCAGAGCGGGAGGTCCAGGGTGTGCAGGACCTCCTGAGAGGCGTCCCGGACCTCCGGCGCCGTAGCTCCAACACCGGCGTGCTCCGGATGGTCAGGGGGCCCTAGCCTTCGCTCCCCCACACGAGTGTGGTAGGTGTGCCCAATGCATTGGCCACACCTACCAGGGGGCCTAAAGGAGTTTCCAAGAAAGTGCGCGGGGTAGAAAAGGAGAAGACCCCACCCGCGGGATCGTTATCTCCCTCGAGGTGGGCCCGGGGGCCACTGTCGGTACCCTCAGTACTAGGTACCCCCGCGCACAGGAGGAAAACTGCCTAAGGACCTCGCCCCCTCCGCAGGGGTGAGCTCCGAAGGCGCCACGTGTCCAGCAGGGTCGGGCCTCCCCTCTCCTCAGAGGCGACCCCCGGGCCTGCCACGTAGCCAGCAATGCCGGACCTCACCCCCTCCGCAGAGGTGAGCTCCGAAAGCGCCACGTGTACAGCGGGGCCGGGCCTCCCCTCTCCTCAGAGGCGAGCCCTGGGCCTGCCACGTGGCCAGCAGTGTCGGACCTCACCCCCTCCGCAGAGGTGAGCTCCGAAGGCGCCACGTGTCCAGCGGGGCTGGGCCTCCCCTCTCCTTAGAGGGGAGCCCCGGGTCTGCCACGTGGCCAGCAGTGCCGGACCTCAACCCCTCCGTAGGGGTGAGCTCCGAAGGCGCCACGTGTCCAGCGGGGTCGGGCCTCCCCTCTCCTTAGAGGCAAGCCCCGGGCCTGCCACGTGGCCAGCAGTGCTGGACCTCACCCCCTCCGCAGGGGTGAGCTTCGAAGGCGCCACGTTTCGAGTGGGGGCGGGCCTCCCCTCTCCTCAGAGGCGAGCCCCAGGCCAGCCACGTGGCCAGCAGTGCCGGACACCTCCTCCGCAGGGGTGAGCTCCGAAGGCGCCACGTGTCCAGCGGGGCCGGGCCTCCCCTCAGAGGCGAGCCCCGGGCCTGCCACATGGACAGCAGTGCCGGACCTCACCCTCTCCGCAGGGGTGAGCTCCGAAGGTGCCACGTGTCCAGCAGGGCCAGGCCTCCCCTCTCCTCAGAGACGAGCCCTGGGCCTTCCACATGGCCAGCAGTGCCGGACCTCACCCCCTCCGCAGGGGTGAGCTCCAAAGGCGCCACGTGTCCAGCAGGGCCGGGCCTCCCCTCTCCTCAGAGGCGAGCCTTAGGCCTTCCACGTGGCCAGCAGTGCCGGACCTCACCCCCTCCGCAGGGGTGAGCTCCAAAGGTGCCACGTGTCCAGCAGGGTCGGGCCTCCCCTCTCCTCAGAGGCAAGCCCCGGGGCTGCCACGTGGCCAGCAGTGCAAGGGCAAGCATTTAAGAGTCCCCGGCCTCCCGCTGGAACTGAGACGCGACGAGGGCGGCGACGTCTCCGACTCCGGCCCTGGCAATCTCCTCCCGCTCGGTGACGGGGCCCCGCACCACCAGCTCCAAAGAGATGGAGGAGTCCCGGTAACTGCCCCGCACGCCGGCGCTTTCCATTAACGGGGAGTATGCGTGGGCCTGCGCGGTTGGGTCGTGCTGCTCTTGCAACGGCCTAAAGGAGTTTCCAAGAAAGTGCGCGGGGTAGAAAAGGAGAAGGCCCCACCCGCGGGATCATTATCTCCTCCGAGATGGGCCCAGGGGCCACTGTCGGTACCCTCAGTACCGGGTACCCCCGCGCACAGGAGAAAAACCGCCTAAGGACCTCGCCCCATCCGCAGGGGTGAGCTCCGAAGGCGCCACGTGTCCAGCAGGGCCGGGCCTCCCCTCTCCTCAGAGGCGAGCCCCGGGCCTTCCACGTGGCTAGCAGTGCCGGACCTCGCCCCCTCCGTAGAGGTGAGCTCCGAAGGCGCCACGTGTCCAACAGGACCGGGCCTCCCCTCTCCTCAGAGGCGAGCCCCGGGCCTGCCACACAGCCAACATTGTCGGACCTCACCTCCTCTGCAGGGGTGAGCTCCGAAGGCACCACGTGCCGTGCTGCCCACCCCGACTCGGTAGGCAGCAGGAGTAAAGGCACGCAATGCCTTGTCCGATCAAGACATTCAAGACCCGCGCCTTCCCAAGACGCAGAGACGCGGCGCACGCCCCTGTCAGGTGGCACTGTGACCAGTCACGTCTCAGTTAAGACAAGAACACCATGTCAAAAGCTGTTGACCAATAGATACGGCGACAAGACATGTCCTGTTGTCCCTGCCATCATCAACCACTACGCCTAGCTTGAGGCACGGGCAGGACGGCAGAACGACGACTAAGAAGCCATTGCCAGAGACAACTACCAGCATTCACTGCAAGATATGGTAGATGGCAGGAAATCTCCCCAGGGCCACCTGTCGGGTCCCGGCGCCCACTTTGTGAGCCGCCCGAGCCTTGTAGTATAAAAGACTCGGGTTGGCAACGTTGCAAGGGGTTCGAGCGTTTGAGGGTTCGAAGGCAACTGAGTTCATCCAAATAACCAAGCTTAGAACTTCGGTTCTAAGCTCCGAGCAATATAGCTCTCGTGGGTGTAGGGTGTTACGCTCCGGCGGCCCGAACCACGTCAAAATCCTTGTGTCAATCCTCTCACAACCAACGTGACCTCCCGAGAGAACTAGCCTCTCCGAAAAAGAACCTCCGCGGGTTGCTCCTGAAGCAGGCTCGGGGGAAGTGTCGACAGCACACTTCGACAACGCTCATGCTCAAAGGCTAAACTCAACACAAACGAATTAAAAACCCTAAATTATATTCTTCTTGTGCATTTGCCCATTTCTCCTCTTTTCCTTTTTAAGTGTATCCTTCTTCATAGATTTCTTAATCATCTGTACTCACACTTGCAATGCTCATTAGTCCCTTAAGTGTTTTCATTAATCATCAAAACCCACAGGGAAATAGCCTAGATGCACTTTCAATCTCCCCCTTTTGGTGATTTGATGACAACACCTTGAGGTTTTGATAAAAATGTAAATGAGTTAGTTTTCATAACACACACGTTTATAAGAAGCTCCCCCTAAATATGTGCATGAATAGTTTGCAATAAAGGCTATGCACGAGAGTGAGTTATATGGGAGATTTATTAGAGTAGTGTGTTATGATTGGGTGCCTACGTGTGATGCAAATGCTGAGATGTGATAATTAGATGTGAAACATGCATCTCAAATTGAAATTAAGGATCATCACACATACGAGTAGCATAGCATAAAGTTATTACAGCCCAAATATGAATATGAAATATAAAGTCATCACACATAGATACTCATAAATCCCCCTCAATCTCTCCCCCTTTGACATCAAGACACCAAAAAGGAAAAGAATAGAGCCTAAGTCTAGTCGTCAACGCTCTCACTCTCCTCCTCGTGGTCTTCGTCGCTTTGGGTTGCTTCGTCGTCGTCCTCCTCATCATCTTGGTCTTCCTCTTCTTCCTCGACGGCAGGAGCTGCACTATAGGAACCACCCCCAAGGAACACAGCCTCAGCTGCCGTGAGATCCGGGAAAGGTGTGATCTCCTCGTTGTCGGAAGCCTCCGGAGACATAGCAATGTCCACCTTCTCACAGAGCTTCTTCAAGTACTTCTCTTGCCTTTTAGCCATTTTCTGCATTTTGACTTCCACTTTGCGGCAAGATGTGAAGATAGACTTTAAGAATTTAAGGATGGGCGATGAAGGAAGAGGAAGAGGCAGGAGCGGCTGGAGGAGGAGGTGCATCGAGGGAACTCCTACTAGAAGCTCCGCCAAGTTTTGGCACAATAGAAGGGATTTGAGGGTGAAGGGGTCTATGCTTGACATCCTTCACAAACTCCAGTCCCGATACTTTCTCAATGAGGCACATCATAAAAGGAGCGTACCCACAAGAGCGATTGGGGGTGTGGGATATGTTGAAGATGTCGTTGTAGATGTAGTCAAACACATTGAACTTTTCATCTTCACAAATCAGCTTCAACAGATGGCGGAGGTGGCCCTAGATCATTCTCGCATCCCCGTCTTTAGGTGCTAATGTTTTTCTCAAGATCCGATTAAGCACGCTAAAGAAAGGACGGAGGATTTTGGTCGTAGGAGGGTTATAAAAGCCAACCTCATACATGAACTCCATCTCCCCCAAGTCTATCGCCGTGAGGTTGTGAATTGTCAGCTCATAGTTCAAGAATTCCTCGAGGCCAAGAATCCGTGCAAACTCACTATAGAGGACGGAGTCATCCATGAAATCTTTCTATGTCGGAAGGTGGAGAAATAGCACGTGGTGTAGAACTGAGCGACCACCTCTGTGTTCTAATCATATTGAAAAGGTAGAAGATCCTTCAAACCGTGATACTCAGCGGCTTGTATAACTGCATTAAAGGCTTGATGGTTTTTCTTCTCCATATAGGTCCAATCAACCCACTAAGCATCAGCAACTGGTGTCTTCATCTTCAAATAGACTAGGCGATAGTAGTCGTAGTGTAAGTCACACCAAAAGCGATGATCCAGTGTGGCCTTCTCATACTTGTAGGGATCCTTTTCCCTAAACCTCCTCGCCTTTTCAAAGCCTTTCCCATGAAAGATGTTGCTTGAAATATCTGGTTGTCGGTTGGGATTGTTCATGCGTGGTGTCATGACCAAAGGCCCAACGGGACCCTGTGGGGGGGAACTTGACCCCACGGGACGGTCTCGAATGACAATTCCCCCACTTGCAGGTGCCCTTCTCATTGGTGTTGCCTTCTTAACGGGCACCTTTTGAATCGGGGCTTTGCCTTTTCTCTTTGCCCCTTCTCCTTCATTCATGACTCTCTTTCCTTTGTCGGCTGCTTGGGCCCTTTCCTTTTCACCTAAGGAAACTATCCTTTTCCTTCGACTAGAGCACTCTTCTTCAGCTTGAGCTTGAGTTGCCTCTCTTTCGTGCTGCTTCTTGGTTCGAGCTTCACGACGAGCGAGCTCTTGCACAAGTGCAGCGTCCTCCTCCTCACGACAGCGATAAAGCTCTTGTCGAGATACTTCGCGCTCCAGATCAGAGAGGGGTGGAGAGTTGTCGTTTTGAGACATGCTGGAAGAATGAATGAGCAACGATATGAGTTGAAAGCAAAAGATTATCACGGCAGAGGTGTAGCAAAAACACTAAGTTAGGGGTTAACTCAAGGTTTGGCCGGACTTGTCCGGTCCCTGATCGAACTAGTCCGGTCAGGAACGGACTTGTCCGCCTACTATCCGGACTAGTCCGGACATCCTGGGGTTAAACCCTAACTAAGAGGATTTTCTACAAATTTGATCGATAGTTTGCAATAATCCTAAGGAAGAGGCGCATGAAGATTATGAAGCACTAGACATCCTAGTTTATGGAAGAAACTGTGACACCCTCATCTCGGGTGTCAGCATATGCCCGTGTCCTATGAAAAGGAAACATTTTAATGAAAAATAGGAACAGAGAAAATTATCAAAAGAATAGCCAATAAAGCCTTCAGAGAGCGCCGAAGGCAACTTCCACGGTCAGCAGGCCACGTGGCGTGATCGGGGCTCATCCCTGCAAAATGGGGGGGAGGCCGCCGCCAAGCTGGCTAGTGGCAGGCTCGGGGAACACCTCCGCAATTGAAAAAAAAAGGTTCGACCCTGTGGGACACGTGTTGCCCACGGAGCTAGCCTCTGCGAAAGAAGCAAAGGCATTTCCGCAGGACACATGTCATCCCCGGAGCTAGTCCTCGCGAAAATAAGATGGCCAGTCGCGGGGGATACGTGTCAATCTCGGAGCTCATCTCAGAGAAGTCTGGATCTATCGAACACGTGTCACCACCGGAGCTTATCACCGGAAGGTTCATCGCAGCTAAACACGTGTCGACCTCGGGGCATGTCCCTGAGGAAAGGAGAGCGGAAAAACCGGCACCCACACGTAGCGTGCGCGGAGCTCGTCTCCGAAGAAGAGGGAGGTCTCGCTCGTGACACGCGGCACAACCGGAGCTCGTCCCTGCGGAAGAAGAGATACCAGGCTCGGAAGGACACGTGGAGCTTCCAGAGCTCTTCACCATGGAGGTAGAGTCTGGAGCGGTTTTTACGCGTAAAGATACCAGTACGCAACGGAAACCGATCTAAACTCCACAATGTTACCAAAGATAAGACGTCAGGATCTAACAAGAATCTGAGTAAGACTCTTATTCGGGATCCAATCAGATTAGGACTCTTCTCTTCCTAATTATAAATAGAACCCAAAACCTATGACCGAAACCACGAACTTCTCTTTTAACTCCTGAGCCGACGACTTAGAGCCCTAGCCCTAACTCGCCGAGCAAAACATCGCCAAAGCACAACAAGGGAGATCATCGGAGGAGAACCAAGCGGTCTAAGGAGGACCTCGAAGACAAGAAGAGCGTGAGGTAGGACTTCAATACCATCTTACGACATCATGGTGTTCATCTCTTGCATCTGTTCTTCAATTCCTTTCGAACAGAAGCTTTCTCGTGGGCAGAACACTCGATGATCAGTTTGATCTAAAGACAAGATCATCGCTACGTCCACTTTTGATCCGAACACCTCTGCCCATGCAAACCATGCAAGAGCACGGCAATCTAATAACAATCATAGGATAGCATGCATGTGCATCATCGCATCTAGTTTAAGGTTTGAACATGATATTGATTGCTGTGAATCTTGTATGCGCATAAATCCTACATAGCAGGACAGATCCAGGAAGCTGTCTACGATGAGCTGCAGCAACAAGGTTTTGAGAATCAAGAACAACCGGAACCGCAAGAACAAGGCAAGTGCTCCTTGACCATGTTGATCCTATGTTTTGGGTAAAACTGTTTTGATTTGCGAAAAGGTGTGCGTACTGAGTCAAACATGATGGGAAACCCTTTTATAGGAGTTTACTAGTTTTAATTAAACCACCCTTGTCGTCTGGGAAGTTTATGAGTCGGGTATGGTTTTTGCTTTATGCTTCGCTGAGTCCATGGGATCGGGAAGCGAGATACATAGCTAACTGCACTCGTATTGATAAAAAGAAACTGATGTTAATAATAAACATGGATCGGGGGGGGGGGGGGTCTAGGCAAGCTTGGGTTTGTGAATGAGGTAGCACGAGATGGTGGTTTTGCTTGCCGTAGATCTAAGGACCGGTTCATGCATGCACATGCCAGGATAACAGTGCCACCACAAGGCCAAGTATGGGTGCGGCTTAGCTGAGTAATTAGGTAAGTTGCTAGAGTGTTATGGACTGTGGAAGGCGCGGGGAATGGGAGTCGAGTGAGGACTGCCCTGGGAACTGCATGGCACAAGAGGGGGCCCGTGGGTGGGAGAATTGGAGATTCTAGCCTGCCGGTGAAACCTTAGTGAGTCCATACATCTAGTAACCCCTTTGTAAAGGCTATTTTGTGATCTCTTGACCATACACCGACGGTTGTGTACTGGTATAATGGAGGTTCTGCAGTCGCCGACGGGTGACGAAATCACAAACTTGTGGGTAAAGAGGTGAAAATTCTGCAGAGTTATTAAAACTATCATGATAGCCGAGCTTACGGTCACAAGCACCTGGCTAAACTGCCATGATTAGATGGGATGTTTACTGGGATGGTTATTGGAATGGTTATTGGGAAGGTTCTTGGTTATGGATTTTGATTATGGTTTGTTTTGGGACTGTGGAGTCCGGGAGATGAGATGGTTGCATGACTGGTGGGTCATGACATGAGATTGGTCTCAGTACGAGATGAGGTTGTTTTATGAGATGAGATGGTAGCGAATACGAGGAGGTATTCGTGAGTATGAGTAAAGGATTGGTTAATGTTCGGATGGAACATGGGAAGTGATGGAGGTATGTTGGTAATTTAGTACATGCTGGGACTACATTCATCTAAAGTGAAGTTGCTGTTTTATCATGATTTTACAAATTTGCTTCTCTGCAAATAAGCCTTTTTATACCTACCTTGTTATTGAGCTGCATATCATGTGTTATTCCTGCACTTGCTGAGTACATCATTGTGCTCAAACTTGCATTATTATTTCTTTATCAACAGCAAGAGAAGACTACTATGAAGACCGAGTAGAGCATTATGGTGTGTGATCTGTTCTCAACCTTGCCTGTGGAGGGAGTAGAGATGGAGCCACTTCTGCTTAGTTTTGCTTCCGCATTAGTTTTTGCTTCCGCATAGAAATAAGACTTCCGCTGTAAGCATGGGTCCAAGACTCATGAGGTGATTGTAATAAAATCTGTTATTCGTGGTAATATATAATCTGAATTCAGTTTGTGGAATTGTATGTGTATGTGTGATGAACATCCTGGGCACACATATGCATTAGTTCTCGGTTCCGTGGTTTTCCACAGAATTGAGGGCGTCACAGATTGGTATCAGAGCCACGGGTTGACAGTAGGTTATACGCCTAGATAGAAACCTTAGATTGATATTAGAGCCACGGGTTAACAGCAAGTTACACCCCTGAATAGGAGTCATAGGTAGCTAAGCCACACTGACCAAAGGAAGCATCCTAGGGTGAATAACTTAGATTGGCCTTGAAACCACCTTGGCATAGGGAACCATCCTTGAATAGGAGTTGAGTGGGCCCTTGTGATGATTATTTGTGAATATGTGCTTAGCGTGAGTGGTGGGACGTCTCAAAAACGTTGTCCATATCCACACATAAGAAGAAGGAGGTGTGAGATGTTTCGGCACTTGCTCACATCCTCATAGGGACTAATATATATAGTCTAACTCACCTTGATGCATATAGTTGAAGGGACCTACCTATCCTTCTAACCTTCTATTCTATTTCGTTCTCCCTCACAGATGGTGAGAGGAAACGCCAGCCGACGGAACGTCCAGGAGGATGACCACGAGGAAGTTCCTGCTAACCCCAGAGCTGGCGAAAACAACCTAGAAAGGTTAATGGCCATGCAAAACCAGCTTATGCAAACCATGATCCAAACTTTGGGTCAGTTGAAGGCCAACCAACACCCCGTTCCGGCACCACCGCCACCACCACCGCCGGCTCATAACAGGTTGGGAGAGTTCATGAGGACTCGACCACCCACCTTTGCCCAAGTGAGCGATCCAATGGAGGCCGATGATTGGTTGAAATCCATGGAGAAGAAGCTTGCCATTGTTCAGTGCAACGACCGAGAGAAGGTTCTCTTTGCGTTGCACCAACTGATGGGAGCAGCTGCTGACTGGTGGGATGCCTTGAGCAACGCCCGTGCCAACCCGGAGACAATCACTTGGACTGAGTTCAAGGAAAGTTTCCGCTCCCACTACATCCCTGTTGGTATAATGATGCTCAAGAGGCAGGAGTTTGAAGGTCTCCGCCAAGGGCAGAAAAGTGTGAACGAATACCTCAACAAGTTCATACAACTGTCCCGGTATTGCCCTCGAAGATGTCAACTCAGATCAGAGGAAGCAGTACCTGTTCATGAGAGGGTTGAACAATGAGATCCAAGTTCAGCTCCTCAACAATGACTACGTAAGCTTCCAGAAGCTGGTTGATAAGGCTATTTTGGTGGAAAACAAGATCCGAGAAATCGAGCGAGAGTGCAAAAGGAAGATGCCGTACCAGCCCCAAGGGAGCAACGTACGACCTAGGTACATGCCCCCTGCACCGCAGTATGGATCGACCACTCCTACGAACCGCCCTGGTCAGCCACCACAGCAACGGTTCGTTGCACCGGCACCTCGTGTGCCCATGCCTCCTGCGCCCCGGCCTAACAATGGCGCTCCTGTTCAAAACCCCCGCCCCAACGTACCTGCTGCCGTAGGCAACAGGGCATGCTTTGCATGCGGGGAAGTGGGCCACTTTGCTAACCAGTGCCCGAAGCGAGGCCCTGGACAGCGAGGTAACGTGCCCAAGCAGAACCAGCGACCAAACGGAAGGGACAACCAAGGGAACCGTGGACCGCAGAACTATGCTCGTGGCCACGTTAACCATGTCACTGCTGAGGAAGCACAACAGGCTGAGGACGTCCCAATTGGTATGTTCCTTGCCAACTCCAACCCAGCCACCATTTTATTTGATTCCGGAGCATCACATTCCTTCATATCATCCAAATATGTTGCCAAACATCATCCACCCGTATCCCACTTAGAATGTGCTATGTTAGTTAATTGTCCCAGAGGAGAAATGAGGACTAATATAGTATGTCCTAAAGTAAGCCTTAAAATAAGGGGGGTAGACTTCCTTGCCAACCTTATTGTCTTGGACTTCCACGGAATTGACATCATACTCGGAATGGACTGGTTAAGCAAGCACAAAGGAGTAATCCAATGCGCTGAGAAAAGCGTGCAGTTGATAAACGAACACGGTATCCGTGTCGAGTTTGAGTCAGCCCAGCAAGCAACCGAACGGGCGGATTTGAACCATGTTGAAGGAGTAGCATTGGACAACATTCCAGTGGTTCAGGAATATTCGGATGTATTCCCGGAAGAACATCCAGGTATGCCACCTGACCGGGACATCGAGTTTGCCATAGATTTGGTACCTGGAACTGCACTATAGCTAAGAGACCATGTAGGATGCCCGTCAACGAGTTAGTCGAACTCAAGAAGCAAATTCAAGAACAGTTGGAGAAGGGTTTTATCCGTCCAAGCTCATCACCATGGGGAGCTCCGGTACTCTTCGTGGACAAGAAGGACGGAACCCAAAGAATGTGCGTGGACTACAGGTCTCTCAACGAGGTAACAATCAAGAATAAATACCCTCTGCCCCGTATAGAGGACCTGTTTGATCAAATGAAAGGAGCCCAAGTGTTCTCCAAGATTGATCTTCGGTCAGGATATTTCCAGCTGAAGATTAAGCCCTCCGATATACCTAAGACAGCCTTTCGGATGCGGTATGGTTCATATGAATATACCGTTATGTCTTTTGGATTGACGAATGCACCCGCATACTTCATGTACCTTATGAACAAGGTTTTCATGGAGTACTTGGACAAGTTCGTCGTGGTTCTCATCGACGACATTATGGTGTATTCAAAAAGTGACGAGGAGCATGAAGAACATCTGAGATTGACCTTGCAGAAGCTGCGCGAGCATCAATTGTATGCCAAGCTCAACAAGTGTCAATTTTGGCTTAAGGAAGTATGTTTCCTAGGCCACATCATCTCCAAGGAAGGGGTATCGGTTGATCCTGGAAAGGTGAGAGATGTTCTAAAGTGGGACCAACCGAAGAACGTGAGGGATATTCGAAGTTTCCTTGGGATGGCAGGATACTATCGGCGCTTCATTAAAGACTTCTCTAAGATAGCAAAACCTATGACGGAGTTGTTAATGAAGGGGAAAGTCCTTCAATGGACACAAGCCTGCCAAGAAAGTTTTGAGGAGCTCAAGAAAAGGCTAACCACAGCACCGGTTCTGGTATTACCAGACGTAAGCAAGAGTTTTGACATATATTGTGACGCATCCAGACAAGGGCTCGGATGTGTACTCATGCAGGAAGGACAAGTGGTAGCCTATGCCTCACGACAATTAAAGAAGCACGAGCTTAACTATCCTACGCATGACTTGGAGTTAGCAGCAGTGGTGCATGCATTGAAGATTTGGAGACATTATATCCTTGGTCATCGATGTGAGATCTATACGGATCATAAAAGCCTCAAGTACATATTTACACAAACAAACTTGAATTTGAGGCAACGTCGATGGTTAGAACTTATAAAGGATTATGATGTGGGAATCAACTACCACCCCGGGAAGGCCAATGTAGTAGCTGACGCATTGAGCAGAAAAGGAGCATGCCACCAACTCACGGTTCGGGAGCTACCACCCGAACTACGTAAGGAGTTCGAACGGTTACACCTCGGATTCTTGAATAACATGGAAATAATGGAGATCCACTCCTCATTGGAGCAAGAAATAAGGAAGGGCCAAGAAACAGACGAGAAGATCAAGGAGATCAAGGAAAGAATCCGACAAGGGATAGAGAAGGATTTCAAAGAGGATAAAAAGGGTACGCTTTGGCTAGGAAAAAGGATTTGTGTGCCAAACCTAAGACACCTTCGCGACATGATATTAAGGGAGGCACATGATTCACCCTATTCCATACATCCAGGGAGCACCAAAATGTACAAGGACTTGAAAACTTGCTATTGGTGGGATGGTATGAAGAGGGATATAGCTGAATACGTTGCCCTATGCGACACATGCCAACGGGTGAAAGCCGAACATCAAAAACCCGCCGGATTGTTGCAACCGTTGAAAATACCTGAATGGAAATGGGAGTACATCAGTATGGACTTCATCGTCGGATTGCCACGTACTCAGTCAGGATATGACTCCATCTGGGTCATTATGGACCGGTTAACGAAAACCGCCCATTTTCTTCCGGTAAAGACCAGTTACAACGTTGCACAATTGGCAGAATTGTACATGGAGCAGATCGTGTGCCGTAACGGAGTTCCGAAGAGGATAGTCTCAGATCGAGGTTCTCAGTTTACCTCTAGATTCTGGAGGAAGCTGCAGAAAGCCATGGGTACACGACTGGATTTTAGCTCCGCCTATCACCCACAAACAGATGGGCAAACCGAAAGGACGAACCAAATTTTGGAGGACATGTTGAGAGCTTGCGCCTTGAAACGTAGGCGTAGTTGGGATAGGAGTTTACCGTATGCTGAGTTCTCCTATAACAACAGCTATCAAGCTAGCTTGAAGATGTCGCCTTTCAAAGCCTTATATGGTAGACGGTGTAGAACGCCACTGTTCTGGAACGAAACTGGAGAGAACCAGGTGTTTGGACCCGAAGTACTACAAGAAGCTGAAAAGCAAGTCCAAATGATACGGGAAAACTTAAAGGCTGCTCAGTCACGACAGAAAGGTTATGCGGACAATAGGCGTAGGAAGTTGAACTTTGAAGTAGGAGACTTCGTATACCTTAAGGTGTCACCTATCCGAGGCCAACGACGTTTTAACGTCAAAGGCAAGCTAGCACCTCGCTACATCGGACCATTTAAGATTCTGGACAAGCGAGGAGAAGTAGCCTATCAACTAGAGCTCCCAAACCACCTCTCCGACGTACATGACGTGTTTCATGTATCCCAGCTCAAGAAGTGCTTGAGAATGCCAGAGGAACAAGTGTCAATGGGAGAACTTGAACTTCAAGAGGACCTGACTTACGCAGAACACCCTGTCCGAATCTTGGACGTAAAGGAAAGGGTCACCCGAAACAAGGTGATTCGATGGTGCAAGGTACAATGGAGCCATCACACTGAAGCTGAAGCCACATGGGAGCGAGAAGAGGATATCAAGGCAGAATTTCCCCATCTATTTTCTACTAACGAATCTCGAGGGCGAGATTCAATTTAAGGGGGGGTAGATTTGTGACACCCTCATCTCGGGTCTCAGCATATGCTCGTGTCCTATGAAAAGGAAACATTTTAATGAAAAATATGAACAGAGAAAATTATCAAAAGAATAGCCAATAAAGCCTTCAGAGAGCGCCGAAGGCAACTTCCACGGCCAGCAGGCCACGTGGCGTGATCGAGGCTCATCCCTGCAAAATGGGGGGAGGCCGCCGCCAAGCTGGCTACATGGCAGGCTCGGGGAACACCTCCGCAATTGGAAAAAAAAAGGTTCGACCCTGTGGGACACGTGTTGCCCACGGAGCTAGCCTCTGCGGAAGAAGCAAAGGCATTTCCGCAGGACACATGTCATCCCCGGAGCTATTCCTCGCGGAAATAAGAGGGCCAGTCGTGGGGGATACGTGTCAATCTCGGAGCTCATCTCAGAGAAGTCCGGATCTATCGAACATGTGTCGCCACCGGAGCTTATCACCGGAAGGTCTTTCGCAGCTAAACACGTGTCAACCTCGAGGCATGTCACTGAGGAAAGGAGAGCGGAAAAACCGGCACCCACACGTAGCGTGCGCGGAGCTCGTCTCCGAAGAAGAGGGAGGTCTCGCTCGTGACACGCGGCACAACCGGAGCTCGTCCCTGCGGAAGAAGAGATACCAGGCTTGGAAGGACACGTGGAGCTTCCGGAGCTCTTCACCACGGAGGTAACGAGTCTGGAGCGGTTTTTACGCGTAAAGATACCAGTACGCAACAGAAACCGATCTAAACTCCACAATGTTACCAAAGATAAGATGTCAGGATCTAACAAGAATCTGAGTAAGACTCTTATTCGGGATCCAATCAGATTAGGACTCTTCTCTTCCTAATTATAAATAGAACCCAAAACCTCTGGCCAAAACCACGAACTTCTCTTTCAACTCCTGAGCCGACGACTTAGAGCCCTAGCCCTAACTCGCCGAGCAAAACATCGCCGAAGCACAACAAGGGAGATCATCGGAGGAGAACCAAGCGGTCTAAGGAGGACCTCGAAGACAAGAAGAGCGTGAGGTAGGACTTCAATACCACCTTACGACATCATGGTGTTCATCTCTTGCATCTGTTCTTCAATTCCTTTCGAACAGAAGCTTTCTCGTGGGCAGAACACTCGATGATCAGTTTGATCTAAAGACAAGATCATCGCTACGTCCACTTTTGATCCGAACACCTCTGCCCATGCAAACCATGCAAGAGCACGAAAATCTAATAACAATCATAGGATAGCATGCATGTGCATCATCGCATCTAGTTTATGGTTTGAACATGATATTGATTGTTGTGAATTTTGTATGCACGTAAATCCTACATAGCAGGACAGATCCAGGAAGCTGTCTACGACGAGCTGCAGCAACAAGGTTTTGAGAATCAAGAACAACCGGAACCGCAAGAACAAGGCAAGTGCTCCTTGACCATGTTGATCCTATGTTTTGGGTAAAACTGTTTTGATTTACGAAAAGGTGTGCGTACTGAGTCAAACATGATGGGAAACCCTTTTATAGGAGTTTACTAGTTTTGATTAAACCACCCTTGTCGCCTGGGAAGTTTATGAGTCGGGTATGGTTTTTGCTTTATGCTTCGCTGAGTCCATGGGATTGGGAAGCGAGATACATAGCTAACTGCACTCGTATTGATAAAAAAGAAACTGATGTTAATAATGAACATGGATCGGGGGGGGGGGGGTCTAGGCAAGCTTGGGTTTGTGAATGAGGTAGCACGAGATGGTGGTTTTGCTTGCCATAGATCTAAGGACCGGTTCATGCATGCACATGCCAGGATAACAGTGCCACCACAAGGCCAAGTATGGGTGTGGCTTAGCTGAGTAATTAGGTAAGTTGCTAGAGTGTTATGGAATGTGGAAGGCGCGGGGAATGGGAGTCGAGTGAGGACTGCCCTGGGAACTGCATGGCACAAGAGGGGGCCCGTGGGTGGGAGAATTGGAGATTCTAGCCTGCCTGTGAAACCTTAGTGAGTCCATACATCTAGTAACCCCTTTGTAAAGGCTACTTTGTGATCTCTTGACCATACACCGACGGTTGTGTACTGGTATAATGGAGGTTCTGCAGTCGCCGACGGGTGACGAAATCACAAACTTGTGGGTAAAGAGGTGCAAATTCTGCAGAGTTATTAAAACTATCATGATAGCCGAGCTTACGGTCACAAGCACCTGGCTAAACTGCCATAATTAGATGGGATGTTTACTGGGATGGTTATTGGAATGGTTATTGGGAAGGTTCTTGGTTATGGATTTTGATTATGGTTTGTTTTGGGACTGTGGAGTCCGGGAGATGAGATGGTTGCATGACTGGTGGGTCATGACATGAGATTGGTCTCAGTACGAGACGAGGTTATTTTATGAGATGAGATGGTAGCGAATACGAGGAGGTATTCGTGAGTATGAGTAAAGGATTGGTTAATGTTCGGATGGAACACGGGAAGTGATGGAGGTATGTTGGTAATTTAGTACATGCTGGGACTACATTCATCTAAAGTGAAGTTGCTGTTTTATCATGATTTTACAAATTTGCTTCTCTGCAAATAAGCCTTTTTATACCTACCTTGTTATTGAGCTGCATATCATGTGTTATTCCCGCACTTGCTGAGTACATCATTGTGCTCAAACTTGCATTATTATTTCTTTATCAACAGCAAGAGAAGACTACTATGAAACCTGGGTAGAGCATTATGGCGTGTGATCTGTTCTCAACCTTGCCCGTGGAGGGAGTAGAGATGGAGCCACTTCTGCTTAGTTTTGCTTCCGCATTAGTTTTTGCTTCCGCATAGAAATAAGACTTCCGCTGTAAGCATGAGTCCAAGACTCATGAGGTGATTGTAATAAACTATGTTATTCGTGGTAATATATAATCTGAATTCAGTTTGTGGAATTGTATGTGTATGTGTGATGAACATCCTGGGCACACATATGCATTAGTTCTCGGTTCCGTGGTTTTCCACAGAATTGAGGGCGTCACAGAAACATCCTAAAATTGAGAGATTTTAGAACATTAGGTTTTTCCGCAAGAACACACCTTGATTGCTCAAATCCGATGAAATCATCGGATCGGAGTGCGGAGAAGTCCAAAGACTGACTTCTTGAGACCCTAAGGGTAGAGGACTCGGATCCTTTGAAGTTTTTGGTGGAAATCTTCAAAAGTCGCCAATGGGAGCGAGTTTTGAGCGCGGGCGCATGTTCGAACGTTGTGGCGAGTGAAGTGGGTCTTGACCCCCCGCGGTTGGGTTAAGTTCCAACTATCCGGACTAGTCCGGTCGTAGATACTGGACAAGTACGGTCACCGTACTAGGTCCAGACTTATCTGACTGTGCAGACTAGTCCGATCAGTAGCGGACTAGACCGATGTAGACTTGTCCAAGTCGTACTTGTTCAGCATTCTAAACTTGTCCGGCCCATGGGCCGAATTAGTTCGGTCCTTGACATCACACTCATATATATATGATGAGATATGTAGGAATTGATCCACATAGACTAATTTTTCACAAGTATTCTCAATGAATCATGACCAGTAGAGCACACAACCAAACATACAATGGCCATGATTCAAGGAGATGATAATTGAAAATAATTTGATAGAAAAATTGAGAGAGATATTCTTTTAAAAAATATGCTAAGTTTTGAAGAAATTAGACTATAACAACCAGATGTGCAGCATCTCAAGCCACATTTTGAGAGTCGAGTATATTCAGCTCACTCCTAAGTTCGCAAAAGTGTTTTTCATCTAGTGGCTTGATGAACAAATGGCTATGTCTCCCTTTATTGAGTGATCTCCCAGGAAATGATGTCGGATATCAATGTGTTTGGTCCTAGAGTGTTCAACAGGGTTGTGGGCAATCTTAATAGCACTCTCATTGTCGCATAGAAGTGGAATATGGTTCATATTAAGACCGTAGTCTCTTAGAGTTTGTCTCATCCAAAGAAGTTGTGCACAACAACTCTCGGCTGCGACGTACTCTGCTTCGACTGTGGATAGGGCAACGGAATTTTGCTTTTTGGATGACCATGACACTAAGGACCTGCCCAAGAATTGACAGGTGCCTGAGGTACTTTTCATATCCACTTTGCATCCGGCATAATCAGCATCGGAGTATCCGATGAGATTGAATTTGGACCCTTTAGGATACCAAAGCCCTAGGTGAGGTGTATGAACTAGATAGCGCAAGATTCTTTTTACGGCTGTTAGATCACACTCTTTGGGTGCGGCTTGAAACCTTGCACACATGCATACACTTAACATAATTTCGGCCCTAGATGCACAAAGATAAAGAAGGGACCCAATCATGGAACGATATACCTTTTGATCCATGCTAGGGTTGTCTTGGTTGAGGTCGAGGTGTCCGTTTGTCGCCATTGGCGTTTTGATGGGCTTGGCCTTCTCTATGCACAACTTCTTAAGTATGTCTTGAGTGTACTTGGTTTAACATATGAAAGTGCCTTCCTTGAGCTGTTTCACTTGGAAGCCTAGAAAGAACTTTAGTTCTCCCATCATCGACATCTCAAACCTCTCCGTCATGATCTTGCTAAATTCTTCGCAAAAAGATTTATTAGTAGAACCAAATATTATGTCATCAACATAAATTTGACATACAAATAAGTCATTGTTTAAGATCTTCATAAAAGTGTGTAGTCGACCTTTCCTATCCTAAAACCATTGTCAAAGAGGAAATCTCTAAGACATTCATACCAAGCTCTAGGAGCTTGTTTGAGGTCGTAGAGACCTTTGTGAAGCTTAAAAATATGGTTAGGATACTTATCATCTTCAAAGTCGGGTGGTTGTTCCACATACACTTCCTCCTTGATTGGTCCATTGAGAAAAGCGCTTTTCACATCCATTTGGTACAACTTGAAATCATTGTGAGTAGCATAGGATAATAATATACGGATTGATTCAAGTCTAGCTACTGGAGCAAAAGTTTCGTCAAAGTCCAAACCTTCGACCTGTGAGTATCCCTTCGCCACAAGTCTAGCTTTGTTTATTGTTACTACTCCATGCTCATCTGGCTTGTTGCGAAAGACCCACTTGGTTCCTACTATATTTGCATTTGGTCTTTCCACAAGCTCCCACACTTTGTTCCTTTTGAAGTTGTTAAGCTCCTCTTGCATCGCCATCACCCAATTTGGATCACGTAGGGCATCTTCAACCTTGAAAGGTTCCAAAGAATATACAAAAGAGTAGTGAGCACAAAAATTAGCCATATGAGAGCGAGTCATTACCCCCTTGGAGATGTCTCCAAGTATATTGTCAACGGGATGATCCCGTTGTACACATTGATGGACTCTTGGATGTGGCGCACTTGGTCTTGAGTCAACTTCTTCTTCCTCTTTATCTCCCCCCTTGATTGTTAACACCGTTGTTTCCTTCGATGTCTTCAACGTGGTGATCTTGATCTTGTTCTTCATTTAGGGGATCTAGTGTTTGATCATGTGTTTAGGTCACTTCTTGTGAAGAGGGTGAGTCACTTAGGTCTTGTATCTCTTGTGGTTGTATGTCACCGAGTGCCATCCTCCTTAATGTCATGCATGGTGCCTCTTATTCATCTAGTGCACATTGATCAACTTGCCCCCTTTGGGAGCCATTAGTTTCATCAAATACTACGTCACGTGCGATTTCAACACAACCGGAGGTTTTGTTGAATACACGATAGGCGTAAGTGTTTGAATCATAACCAAGCAAAAACCTTCATCGGATTTCGAGGCAAACTTTGAAACTCGAGGTTTCTTGTTAAGAATATAGCACTTGCTACCAAAAAACTCAAAAGTAGGAGATATTTGGTTTTTACCCGTTAGGAGCTCTTAGGGAGTCTTCTTCAAGAGACGATGGAGATAGAGACAGTTTGTGGCATGGCAAGTGGTATTCACCACTTCCGCTCAAAACCAGTCGGATGTCTTGTACTCATCAAGCATTGTCCTTGACATCTCTATTAGAGTTCGATTCTTCCTTTCAGCCACTCCATTTTGTCCGGGTGTGTATGGTGCCGAAAACTCATGCTTGATGCCCTCCTCGTCCAAGTACTCTTCTACTTGGGTGTTCTTGAATTCAGTGCCGTTGTCGCTTCTTATCTTCTCGATTCTCAAGGAGAACTCATTTTGAGCTCTCCTTAAGAAACTCTTGAGGACACCTTGAGTTTCACCCTTATCATGCAAGAAAAATACCCAAGTGAAGCGAGAAAAATCATCGACAATAACTAGAACATATTTATTACCGCCAATGCTTATGTAAGCAATAGGACCAAAGAGGTCCATGTGAAGCATCTCTAGCGGTCTTGTTGTTGTCATCACATTCCTGACTGGATGACCTATTCCAACTTACTTCCCGGCTTGGCATGCGCTACAAGGTCTATCTTTCTCAAAAATGACATTCTTAAGACCTCGGACGTGATTACCTTTTAGAAGTTTTTTGGAGATTTCTCACACCAACATGGGCTGTCCTACGATGCCACAGCCAACCGATGCTAGTCTTTGCCATCAAACATGTGTCAAGTTGAGTTTTATCCGCAGAAAAGTCTACAAGATAAAGCATTCCTTTGAGCACACCTTTGAAGGCAATTGAGTTATCTACTCTTCTAGTGACAGTCACACCTTTGTTAGTGAATAAGCAATTAAAACCCATGACACATAATTGAGATATGGATAAAAAATTATAATCAAGTGACTCCACATGCATAACATTTAAAATGGTGTGTTGTGGAGAAATGGAGATTTTACCCGTACCTAATACCCTTCCTTGGCTATTGTCACCGAAATAAATATGTTGACTTGGATCATTGGTTTCTTCATACTCTACGAACATTTTTCTCGCTCCAGTCATGTGGTTGGTGCAGCAACTATATAACACCCACTTTGTGCCGCCGGAGAAGTATGCCTACAAAATAAGTTTAGGCTTTGGTTTTAGGTACCCAAGCTTGGTTGGATCCTTTAAGGTTAGTGACAAGAGTTTTGGGCACCCATATACAAGGCTTTGGGCTCTTGCGGAGTGGTCCAACATATTTTGCAAAGACATACCTGAATTTGCTTTTCATTAATACGTAGGATGCATTAAAATCATGAAATAGTGTTAGGTTGTTATTCTTAGCACTACTAGCATCTTTAGTATATTTATCAAATTTTGTCATTTTAGTAGAAGTATGACATTCATTTATAGTTAAATATGTATGTGTCACTCTTAGATATGTTTGTGTTTTGCTTTGATTTTCTTGAATAGCCAAGACCATCTTTGATCAAACGAGACCTTGCAATTGAGTGTGCACTACGTGCATACTTCATATTCTCCTTGTCAAAGATGCTACTCTTAGGTGCATTCTTTGCTATGTTAAGCTCCTTTAAATTAGTTTAAGGTTCTGCACATTTGCAGTTTTTAGTGTTTAACTCTAAACTAGACAAGTTTGAGCTTGTTGAGGGGAGAGAAGTAACATTTGACTTGAGAGTTGCGAATTGTGCTTAAAGATTCTTGTGAGCTTTGTTCAAACTCACAAGATCATCTTAGAGCACAACATTCGAACTCTTGAGACTTGAAGAGGTCTCCTTGCATTCTACAGGTTCAAGTTCAAGTGCCATATTTTTCTTCCTCTCAAGCTCGAGCAGATTCTCAAGGTCAAGATTCTTTTGCTTTTCCTCGATAAGCAAATCCTCTTGTCTCTCAAGAAGTTCCTCCTTATCTAAGATTTTATCAAATAGTTTTTTCATTTTAGTTAGTACATTTTTACAAAATCCTTCGAACAAATATTCATTTTTGCTATCACTATCAAAGTCTTCATCCTTAATAGAATGCAAGGAGAGTTTAGTTTTTACCTTTCGCTTTCCCTCCTTTGCCATGAGACATGTGTGGGTTGAGTTTTTCCATTCCCCCTTGTTGGGTAGGAGTCTTCTTCATTGTTGGATTCTTGATGGCGACGGTTGCCACTTCCTCTTCATCATCGGAGGAGGACTCATCATTGGAGTCCTATTCTTTGCCAACATGAGCGTGCCCATGTGTCTTCTTCTTCTTGAATATCCTCTTCTCTTGTGGCTTTTCATCCTTATTTCTCTTCTTCTTGTCTTCTTCCCTTTCATATGGGCAATTAACAATGTAATGCCCATACTCGCCGCGGTTGTAGCATGATTTCTCATTTATTGAGCTGCCTTTATCCTTGCCTCTGCTCTCATAGCTTGGTCCTCTTCTTCTCTTCATCATCCTTCTTGTCGAAGTGTTCGGTTGACACTTCCCCCGGGCCTGCACTGGGCAGCCCGCGGAGGTTCTTTTTTCGGTGGGGCTAGTAGCTTGCAGAGAGCTTGAGCGTATGGACGAGTTAGGAAGAGCTTGACACGGCGAGTTTTACGTGGTTCAGGCTGCCGGAGCGTAAAACCCTACGTCCACGGCGAGCTATGGAGCTCGCTGTATTGCTTGTTGCTCAGAACCGGAGTCCTGAGCTTGGGGATGACTGAAGTCTAGCGTATGAGTTGCGGGAGTGCGAACCCATGCTAACGTTACCTACCCGAGCCTTTTATAGTCCAAGGCTCATGTGGCTTACAAGGGGGCCCAGGACCCGACAGGTGGTCTCGGGGAGATTGCCTACAGACTATCGTATCCGCAGTTATGTCGGTTGTTGTCTCAGACGAAGGCTTCTGAGTCTTCGTCTTGCCACCCTGCCCATGCCGCATGCTAGTCGTAGTGGTTGATGACGGCGAAGGCGGCATGGGATGTCTTGTCGCTGCGTTTATTGGCTGGCAGGCTCTGACACCGCACGCCAGTCTGTGATGCGACTGGGCGCAACGGCACCTGACAGAGGCGTGATCCGCGTCTCTGCGTCTTGGGAAGGCGCGGGCCTTGAATACCTTGTACGGGCAAGGTATGGGGCGACTTTACGCCCGCTGCCTACCTCTCGGGGGCAGGCAGCGCTCTTCTGCTAGACACGTGGCGGGCCCGGAGCCCTCCTCAGAGGAGAGGGGGTCCGGCCCCGCAGGACACGTGAAGCCTTCGGACCTCTCCCCGCGGAGGGGGAGGTCCGGCTTCTGTCGGCCACGTGGCAAGCCCGGAGCTCTCCTCTGAGGAGAGGGAGGTCCGGCCCTGCTGGACACGTGGCGCCTTCGGACCTCTCTCCCGCGGAGGGGGGAGGTCCGGCTTCTGTATGCCACGTGGCGGGCCCGGAGCTTTCCTCTGAGGAGAGGGAGGTCCGGCCCCGCTAGACGCGTGGCGCCTTCGGAGCTCTCCCTGCGGAGAAGGGCGAGTTCCTTAGGCATTTTCCCCTGTGCGCGGGGGTACCCCATATCGCGGGCACCGACAGTGGCCCCCAGGCCCATCTCGGGGGAGATAGCGAGCCCGAGGTGGGACCTCCGTCCCTTCTGATCCGCGCACTTTTTCTAAGTCCCGCATTGACCGCTGCCGGAGCATGAACAGTCGCGGGATCGTGGGAGCGTGCGCCCACTTGATGGTTGCTTTTACCGCGGCGGTTCCCAAGACTGCCACTTCTGCACGTTGCGGCGCTTTCTTCGGGAACCGCCGGAGTGCCTTGTCGGTTCGTCTTCTTAGGAGACTGACTCCTTGACCCACCGCTTTAGTTGGGCGGCTTGGGTCCACCTGTCATCGGCGCTCGGTCTTGGAGCCGAAGCGGTTGCCGATGCGGCGTATTCGAAGAGTTTTGAATCGCTTGGAATTGCACCTGGGAAGTTTTAAGAGGGGATCTTACCCACATTGTGGCTTCCCTTCGCACTTCCCAGCGCTTTTTCTTGGACTCTTGTGCCTTTGTCTTCTTGCCGTTGAGTCCTCCCTCGTCATGGCCTCCAACCCGCCACCAGAGAAGAAGTGCACTCGATCTCCTCCAGTGGCGGCGTCTGTGCCAAGTCGGGGACCTGGGGTGCCTGCATCTCCTGCTTCTGGAGATGGCACTCTTTCCGGTGGTGACTCAAAGAGGCCCCGGACTGATGCGTTGAGGGGAGCTTCTGGGGCGTCCCCTGTTCCGCCAGTTCAAGCGACTGCAGAGCGGCCGTCAGTGACGGCGGCGGGCTCTGGGAGTCCTACTCCGGCTCGGAAGTCGGGGTTCAGAGCCCGCTGGAGTGTTCACGCTTCCCGGACATCCCCGGCTGGCGGGGAGTCTGTGCCGTTGCGCTCGGGAACCGGGACAGCTGCCGCGGCCCCCAAGTCAGCGCGAGCTCCTCCTATTCCGGTGTGCCCGGACTCTGCGGTGGCGTCATCTCTTCCTGCAGAGACGGCCGCCGCGGCCCCCAGGCCAGCGCAGGTCGACCCTGCGCCAGGCAACCCGACCTCTATTCCAGCGCCGCCTTCCCCGGCTCGTCCCTCTCCACAGGTCAAGAAGCCAGAAGCTAGAGAGAGTCTGGCAGCTCCGTCTGCCGGAGCCCCGGCGCCAGTTTCTCCTAACCGGTGTCTCGTCTCGGTCGCTGGTGCATCGACTCCTCTTGAGGATGAGGTGATGGAGGAGGTCGGGGGAGCTGCCCCGGCCTCTGCTGCTCCATTGCCCCTGGCGGATGCCTTCGCGCTTGCCGAAACGAGCGTCCGGCAGGTCTTGGCCGCACTTGGTCGTGAGCGGGAGGAGCACACGGTTGAAAGGAATCGCCTGCTCACCTGGGGGAACCTTTTGCGGGAGCGGACCGCGAAGGTCAAGAGCGAGCTCGACTCCAGGCAGGAGTTGCTTGACTTCAGAGAAGTGCTCCTCGACCGGCTGAAGCGGTCTGTCGACCGCATGGACGCCAAATCATGGCGGATCAACAGGGAGGCCCTGGAGGCACACGCCCGGACCGAGGAGAGACTCTCTGCCGCGGAGGAGATACGGCAGCTGTTGGAGTGCCGTAAACTCGTCGTTGAGGAACGGGAGTGTTCCACGGCAGCCGAGGCAGAGAGGGTTGCTGCGCAGCTGGCGGCGGGCGAGGATGACCTGTGAGCTCGGATCGAGGAGCTAGAGGTTTAGAAGGCAGACCTCGACTTGAGGGAGGAACAGGTCTCCCGCGAATGCCGGGCGGTCCTGGATCGGGAGTTGGCCGCCGACTTCAAGGCTTCTGAGTTGGAACGGCTCGCCAAGACTCTCCGCCTTCGGGAAAGCTCCCTGGCGGCCAAGGAGAAGGAATTCTCCGAGAGAAACTAAGAGGCCCTGCAGGCAGCCCGCCGCGAGGTGGAGGAGCTCTCGGCCTTGCGGTCCTCCAAGGCGCATGCGGTCTCAAGCTTCGTTAATCGAGCGGGGTCCGCCCTGATCCCTCTTGGCTTCGGCCCAGTGAGGGCAGCGGCTCCTGCGTTGAAGGTGGCGGAGGTGATCCCCGCGCTGGAGTCAATCGGCGCCAAGCTGGACAGGCTAGACTCGGTGGTCGCCAACAAGCTTGAGGCCGAGGGACGCGGCCTGGCCTTAGAGGTCACCTCACATGTGCTGGCATGCTTCAAGAGTCGGGACCCTTCTTTCTCCCTGGAGCCAGCGAGAGAGGGCCCAGCCGCGGAGCGGGAGGAAGCTGCCAGGGCTGAAGTCGAGGACGTGGCCGCCCTTGTAGCCGCTAGGTTCCGGCGTGAGCCGGGAGGATCCTAGGACTTGCTTCTTCCTTTTTATCGAGTCTATAGTCCAGCTCATGGAGCCTCGCATAAATAGACTCTCTTGAATGTTTGTGTTTGTGATGCCTTTTCTCTCCTTCTTGGCTTTGCCTAACCGAGTCCTTAGCTCCGCAAGGTACTCAGAGGCCTTCACCAATCTCGGAGCTCTGCACAGACACCTTCCCCGGGTCCTAACTGTATTAGGGGCCCCCGGGGGTCTCCGGATCTCGCCCTATGGGGAGGTCCGGATCTGCCTGCCACGTGGCGGGTCCGGAGCCCCTCCTGAGGGGGCGGGAGCTCTGGCCCTGCTGGGCACGTGGAGCTTCCGGAGCTCCCCCTCGCTGAGGGGGAGGTCCGGTTTCCGCCTGCCGTGTGGCGAGTCCGGAGCCCCTCTCAGGGGAGGCGGGAGCTCCGGGCCCACTGGACACGTGGGGCCTTCGGGCCTCGCCCCTGCTGAAGGGGCGGGACCCGGTCCTTTCAGTCCTATGTCGGAGTAGTTGGTAGCTCCTTTCCCCCCGCCTCGTGCAATCCCCGTTGCTGTAACCTGGAGGTCCTGCACACAGGCAGAGGAAACGTAATTCTCCTCGGGGGGTCCTCCCCTCCCGTCTCCTAGTCTTATTCGGCTTACGATCCTGATCCGTTATGCGGGACTTGGGCAATTCTGTGCGCGAGGCGCCGGAGCTCCGGCTCCCTCCGAGGTCCGGGTACGGCCGTCCGATCCCTAGTACCAGGCCGTGCGCCGGGGAAGCAGAGTGCACATGCTTTGGGTTCATGACCAGGCAAAGCGGTTGTACTCCCTTGTACCTCCGGAGGGCAGGATGCGTACGCTTTGGGCATGGAGC
This sequence comes from Neostapfia colusana, assembly GCA_030760725.1. NCBI lineage: Eukaryota > Viridiplantae > Streptophyta > Magnoliopsida > Poales > Poaceae > Neostapfia > Neostapfia colusana. The sequence continues at coordinate 99,424,664 of JASWHV010000005.1, read as the reverse complement.
CGGCTAAGCGGGATACGCACCCTGGACCCCCCATGCACAACGCAGGCCTTTCCTGAAGGTGACCAACTGGCACCGCAACACCTGATTGGGGGAGGCCCGAGAGACTCACTTGGCCATCGGCAGGTGCCTCAAGCGTAACCGCCCTCGGTAGGGTGGAAAATGCTGACTATGGATGAGCGCGGGAGAGAGGGAGCTAGATGTACGATGAACATACATAGATAGTGCGATCATAAAAATTAATGCATAATTTAAATGAGCACATGAGAGATAGCGAAGTAGAACAAGTTTCTGTGTTAATGCCCATAGGTAGAAGTCTGGCTGTGCATGGAGGCAATGACCCGCCTCATCTACAAGGGAAGCAAGACTCTACGCGCTTAGGGTCGGAACCAGGCTAAGCTGGACGTAGTCCTGGACCGTCCCTTGAGACTTAGCTGCCCCAAGCGCTGTTCCTAAACTCTATGGGATTTATTACAGAAGGGAACGACCCTGTTCTACTAATGCTCGGGGGGTAGGACTTACAGTGTTGTTCCACGCCAAAGGGTTTTGGGAACGGATCCCACACTCGGTTGAAAGGCATGTGTATCTGGGACGGCAACTTTCGTGAATCGGAAGGGACCTTCCCGGCTGGGGGAGAGTTTATAGGTCCTTCTCGGGAAAGTGCGTGCCGCGGCACCAGGTTGCCTTTCTGCAGGTCCCTGACGCGTTTGGTTCTTTGGCGGTAGTGCTAGAGCAACAGCCGAGACCGTGCGTTGTGGGGTGTTACCTGCAGCCGAGCCTCGTCGACGAGGTTGTTATCTTCACGCTGGATCAGGTCCTGCGCGGCTTCTCCAGGGCGCCCCCGGGGAGTTCTCCCCTTCTGGCTAAGGCCTTCAAGGGGTAGGTGGACCCGGGCTCGTCTTGGGGGACCCAAGGCGTCTTCCCCTTCTGGCAAGGCCTTCAAGGGGTTGACAGACCTTGGGCGGCCCCCCAGGAGGTATGACCGAGGCACGGAGGCGTGCTCTCGGGAGGGGCTGGCCTGATCTTGCACCATTGTGATTGGTGCTTGGGCTGCTGCGACTACTTGGAGCTTCTCCAAGGTTGACGCCGCAGCAGTGCAGCCTTCACTGACCTGGGACGGCAGCCACAGTCGGCTACCGCCCCGGCCCGTCACCATCGGAGCTGGAGTCCTCACCGTTATGCACTGTCTTCATGACACGCTGAGGCTCCTGAAACCCCACCTGGTGGCCGGCGCTGACTGAAGCGTCGACTTTTTGCTTGCCATCCCTCTGAGGGTGGAGCGGCACCTCAGCTCTCTGCTGCCTTCCTTTGCGGAAGCGCTCTGCGAGCCTCTGGATATCCCAGCACTCGGCAGTAGTATGGTTGCCGGCGCCATGCACGGGGCATAGCCCGCCCTGGTCACTATCTGGGGCTGGCGACTGCCGCTGCCTTTTGTCGGAGCGTGGCCCCCGAGCTCCACTAGCCGTCGCTGCTGCAGCGACGGGAGCCGCGGACGATGACTTCATCTTGCCACTCCCCCGGTTCTTGGCCTTCTTGCCACTTCCATAGTGTGACGCCCTCAATTCTGTGGGAAAACCACGGAACCGAGAACTAATGCATATGTGTGCCCAGGTTGTTCATCACACATACACATACATTCCACAAACTGAATTCAGATTATATATTACCACGAGTAACAGGGTTTATTACAATATCTCATGAGTCTTGGACTCATGCTCACAGCGGAAGTCTTATTTCTATGCAGCGGAAGTCTTTATTCTAATGCGGAAGCAAATCTAAGCAGAAGTGGCTCCATCTCTACTCCCTCCACAGGCAAGGTTGAGAACAGATCACATGCCATAATGCTCCACTTGGTCTTCATAATAGCCTTCTCTTACTGTTGATGATGAAATAATGCAAGTTTGAGTACAATGATGTACTCAGCAAGTGCGGGAAAACACATGATATGCAGCTCATAAACAAGGTAGGTATAAAAGGGCTTATTTGCAGAAAAGTAGATTTATAAAACCATGATAAAACAGCAACTTAACTTTAGATGAAAGTAATCCCAGCATGTATTAAATTACCACATACCTCCATCGCTTTCCATGTTCCATCCGAACATTAACCAATCCTTTATTCATACTCACGAATACCTCCTCGTATTCGTTACCATCTCACCTCGTAATTCAACCTCGTCTCACACCGAGACCAATCTCATGTCATGTCCCAACAGTCATGCAACCATCTCATCACCCGGACTCAACTGTCCCAACAACTAACCGTAACCAAATCCATAACCAAGAACTTTCCCAATAACCATCCCGACTAATCATGGCAGTTTAGCCAGGCGCTCGTGACCGTAAGCTCGGCTATCATGATAGTTTTAGACTCTGCAGAGTTTGCACCTCTTTACCCACAAGTTTGTGATTTCGTCACCCGTCGGCGACTGCAGAACCTCTATTATACCAGTACACAACCGTCGGTGTATGGTCAAGAGATCACAAAATAGCCATTACAGAGGGGTTACTAGATGTATGGACTCACTAAGGTTTCACCGGCAGGCTAGAATCTCCAATTCTCCCACCCACGGGCCCCCTCTTGTGCCATGCAGTTCCCAAGGCAGTCCTCACTCGACTCCCATTCCCTGCGCCTTCCACAGTCCATAACAATCTAGCAACTTACCTAATTAGTCAGCTAAGCCGCACCCATACTTGGCCTTGTGATGGCACTGTTATCCTGGCATGTGCATGCATGAACCGGTCCTTAGATCTACGGCAAGTAAAACCAACATCTCATGCTACCTCATTCACAAACCCAGCCTTGCCTAGATCTCCCTCCGATCCATATTCATTAACCTCATCAGTCACTTATTATCAGTACGAGTGCAGTTAGCTAGACACGTCTATCTCGCTTCCCAATCCCATAGACTCAGCGAAGCATAAAGCAAAAACCATACCCGACTCATAAACTTTCCAGGCGACAAGGGTGGTTTAATCAAAACTAGTAAACTCCTATGAAAGGGCTTCCCATCATGTTTGACTTAGTACGCACACCTTTTCGCAAAACAAACAGTTTTATCCAAAACATAGGATCAATATGGTCAAGGAGCACTTGTCTTGTTCTTGCGGTTCCGGTTGTTCTTGGATCTCAAAACCTGGTTGCTGCAGTTCGTCGTAGACAGCTCCCTGAGCTTGTCCTGCTAGGTAGGATCACGTGCATACAGGATTTACAGCAATCAATATTTATGTACAAACCTTAAACTAGATGCGATGATGCATATGCATGGTATCTCATGATTAGTTTTATTAGATTGATCTGTACGTGTTCTTGCATGGCCTTGTATGGACAGAGGTGTTTGGATCAAGGTGGACGCGGCGATGATCTTGTCTTTAGATCAAATTGATCATCAGGTGCTCTGCCCACGAGAAGGCTTCTGTTTGAAAGGAATTGAAGAACAGATGCAAAGAGATGAACACAATGATGTCGTAAGGTGGTATTGAAGTCCTACCTCACGCTCTTTTTGACTTCGAGGTCCTCCTCAGACCTGCTTGGTTCTTCTCCGATTATCTCCCTTGTTGTGCTTCAGCGATGGTTTGCTCGGCGAGCTAGGGCTAGGGCTCTAAGTCGTCGGCTCAGGAGTCGAAAGAGAAGTTTGTGGTTTCGGCTAGAGGTTTTGGGTTCTATTTATAATCGGAAAGAGAAGAGTCCTAATCTGATTGTATCCCGAATAAGAGTCTTATTCAGATCTTTGTTGGATCCTAACACCTTATCTTTAGTAACATCGTGGAGTTTAGATCGGTTTCTGTTGCGTACCGGTATCTTTACGCGTAAAACTTGCTCCAGAACTCGTTACCTCCGTGATGATGAGCTACGGAAGCTCCACGTGTCCTACAGGGCCTGGTATCTCCTCGTCCGCAGAGACGAGCTCCGGTTGTGCCGCGTGTCATGATCGAGACTTCCCCCTTCTTTGGAGGTGAGCTCCGTGCACGCCACGTGTTGGCGCCGATCTTCCCTCTCTTCCTTCCTCAGGAACATGCCCCGAGGTCGACACGTGTCCAGCAATGACAGACCTCCCGGAGATAAGCTCCGGTGGCGACACGTGTTTGATAGATCCGGACTTCCCTGAGACGGGCTCCGAGATCGATACGTACCCCACGCGACTGGTCCTCTGATTTTCGCGAGGACTAGCTCCGAGGATGACACGTGTCCTGCAGAAATGCCTTTGCTTCTTCCGCAGAGGCTAGCTCCGTGGGCAACACGTGTCCCACAGGGTCGGACCCCTTTCAATTGCGGAGGTGACCCCCGAGCCTGCCACGTAGACAATTTAGCGGCGGAACTCTCCCAACTTCTCGGGAACGAGCTCCGAACACGCCACGTGGCCTGCTGGCCGCGGAAGTTGTCTTCGGCGCTCTAGGAGGGCTTTTTTGGCTATTCTTTTAATAATTCTCTCTGTTCCTATTTTCATTAGAATGTTTCCTCTTCATAGAACATGAACATATGCTGACACCCGAGGCGAGGGTGTCACAAATCTACCCCCCTTAGATTGAATCTCGCCCTCGAGATTCGTTAGTAGGAAATAGATGGGGAAATTATGCCTTGATATCTTCTTCACGCTCCCATGTGGCCTCAGCTTCGGTGTGATGGCTCCATTGTACCTTGCACCATCGAATCACCTTGTTTCGGGTGACCCTTTCCTTTACGTCCAAGATTCGGACAGGGTGTTCTGCGTAAGTCAGGTCCTTTTGAAGTTCAAGTTCCTCCATTGACACTTGTTCCTCTGGCACTCTCAAGCACTTCTTGAGCTGGGATACATGAAACACGTCATGTACGTCGGAGAGGTGATTTGGGAGTTCTAGTTGGTAGGCTACTTCTCCTCGCTTGTCCAGAATCTTAAATGGTCCGATGTAGCGAGGTGCTAGCTTGCCTTTGACGTTGAAGCGTCGTTGGCCTCGGATAGGCGTTACTTTAAGGTACACGAAGTCTCCCACTTCAAAGGTCAACTTCCTACGCCTATTGTCCGCATAGCCTTTCTGTCGTGACTGGGCAGCCTTTAAGTTCTCCCGTATCATTTGGTCCTGCTTTTCGGCTTCTTGTAGTACTTCGGGTCCAAACACCTGGTTCTCTCACGTTTCGTTCCAGAATAGCGGCGTTCTACACCGTCTACCATATAAGGCTTCGAAAGGCGACATCTTTAAGCTAGCTTGATAGTTGTTGTTATAGGAGAACTCGGCATACGGTAAACTCCTATCCCAACTACGTCCACGTTTCAAGGCGCAAGCTCTCAACATGTCCTCCAAAATTTGGTTCGTCCTTTTGGTTTGTCCATCTGTTTGTGGGTGGTAGGCGGAGCTGAAATCCAGTCGTGTACCCATGGTTTTCTGCAGCTTCCTCCAGAATCTAGAGGTAAACTGGGAACCTCGATCTGAGACTATCCTCTTCGGAACTCCGTGACGGCACACGATCTGCTCCAAGTGCAACTCTACCAATTGTGCAACGTTGTAATTGGTCTTTACCGGAAGAAAATGGGCAGTTTTCATCAATCGGTCCACTATGACCCAGATGGAGTCGTATCCTGACTGAGTACGTGGTAACCCGACGATGAAGTCCATACTGATGTCCTCCCATTTCCATTCGGGTATCTTCAAAGGTTGCAATAATCCAGCAGGTTTTTGATGTTCGGCCTTTACCCGTTGGCATGTGTCGCATAGGGCAACGTATTCGGCTATATCCCTCTTCATACCATCCCACCAATAAAAAGTTTTCAAGTCTTTGTACATCTTGGTGCTTCCTGGATGTATGGAATAGGGTGAATCATGTGACTCCTTCAATATCATGTCGCGGAGGTGTCTTACGCTCGGCACACAAATCCTTTTTCCTAGCCAAAGCGTACCCTTTTCATCCTCCTTGAAATCCTTCTCTATTCCTTGTCGGATTCTTTCCTTGATCTTCTTGATCTCCTCGTCCGTTGCTTGGCCCTCTCTTATTTCTTGCTCCAATGGGGAGTGGATCTCTATTATCTCCACGTAATTCAAGAATCCGAGGTGTAACTGTTCGAACTCCTTCCGTAGTTCAGGTGGTAGCTCCCGAACCGTGAGTTGGTGACATGCTTCCTTTCGGCTCAATGCGTCCGCTACTACAATGGCCCTTCCGGGGTGGTAGTCGATTCCCACATCATAATCCTTGATAAGTTCTAACCATCGACGTTGCCTCAAATTCAAATCCGTTTGTGTAAATATGTACTTGAGGCTTTTATGATCCGTATAGATCTCACATCGATGTCCGAGGATATAATGTCTCCAAATCTTCGATGCATGCACCACTGCTGCTAGCTCCAAGTCGTGCGTAGGATAGTTAAGCTTGTGCTTCTTTAATTGTCGTGAGGCATAGGCTACCACTTGTCCTTCCTGCATGAGTACACACCCGAGCCCTTGTCTGGATGCGTCACAATATATGTCAAAGCTCTTGCTTACGTCTGGAAATACCAGAACGGGTGCTTTGGTTAGCCTTTTCTTGAGTTCCTCAAAACTTTCTTGGCAGGCTTGTGTCCATTGAAAGATTTTTCCCTTTATTAGCAACTCCGTCATAGGTTTTGCTATTTTAGAGAAGTCTTTAATGAAGCGCCGATAGTATCCTGCCATCCCAAGGAAACTCCGAATATCCCTCACGCTCTTCGGTTGGTCCCACTTCAGAACATCTCTCACCTTTCCAGGATCAACCGATACCCCTTCCTTGGAGATAATGTGGCCTATGAAAGATATTTCCTTTAGCCAAAATTGACACCTGTTGAGCTTGGCATACAATTGATGCTCATGCAACTTCTGCAGGGTCAATATCAGATGTTCTTCATGCTCCTCCTCACTTTTTGAATACACCATAATGTCGTCGATGAAAACTACGACGAACTTGTCCAAGTACTCCATGAAAACCTTGTTTATAAGGTACATGAAGTATGCGGGTGCATTCGTCAATCCAAAAGACATAACGGTATATTCATATGAACCATACCGTGTCCGAAAGGCTGTCTTAGGTATATCAGAGGGCTTAATCTTCAGCTGGAAGTATCCCGACCGAAGATCAATCTTGGAGAATACTCGGGCTCCTTTCATTTGATCGAATAGGTCCTCTATACGGGGCAGAGGGTATTTATTCTTGATTGTTACCTCGTTGAGAGACCTGTAGTCAACGCACATTCTTTGGGTTCCATCCTTCTTGTCCACGAAGAGTACCGGAGCTCCCCATGGTGACGAACTTGGACGGATAAAACCCTTCTCCAGCTGTTCTTGAATTTGCTTCTTGAGTTCAACTAGCTCATTGACGGGCATCCTATATGGTCTCTTAGCTATAGGTGCAGTTCTGGGTACCAAATCAATGGCAAACTCGATGTCCTGATCAGGTGGCATTCCTGGAAGCTCTTTCGGGAACACGTCCGAAAATTCCTGAACCACTGGAATGTTGTCCAATGTTGTTCCTTCGACGTGGTTCAAATTTGCCCGTTCGGTTGTTTGCTGGTCTGACTCAAACTCGACACGAATACCGTGTTCGTTTGTCAACTGCACGCTCCTTTCAGCACATTGGATTACTCCATTGTGCTTGCTTAGCCAATCCATTCCGAGTATGATGTCAATCCCGTGGGAGTCCAAGACAATAAGGTTGGCAAGGAAGTCTACCCCCTTATTTTAAGGCTTACTTTAGGACATACTATATTAGTCCTCATTTCTCCTCCGGGAGAATTAACTAACATAGCACATTCTAAGTGGGATACGGGTAGTTGATGTTTGGCAACATATTTGGATGATATGAAGGAATGTGATGCTCCGGAATCAAATAAAACGGTGGCTGGGTTGGAGTTGGCAAGGAACATACCAATTGCGACGTCCTCGGCCTGTTGTGCTTCTTCAGCACTGACATGGTTCACGTGGCCACGAGCATAGTTCTGCGGTCCATGTTTCCCTTGGTTGTCCCCTCTGTTTGGTTGCTGGTTCTGCTTGGGCACGTTACCTTGCTGTCCAGGGCCTCTCCTCGGGCACTGGTTAGCGAAGTGGCCTACTTCCCCGCATGCAAAGCATGCCCTGTTGCCTACATCAGCAGGTACGTTGGGGCGGGGGTTTTGAACAGGGGCGCCATTGTTAGGTCGGGGCGCTGGAGGCATGGGCACACGAGGTGCCGGTGCAACGAATTGTTGCTGTGGTGGCTGACCAGGGCGGTACGCAGGAGTGGTCGATCCATACTGCTGGGCAGGGGGCATGTGCCTAGGTCGTAGTTGCTCCCTTGGGGCTGGTATGGCATCTTCCTCTTGCACTCTCACTCGATCTCTCGGATCTTGTTTTCAACCACAATAGCCTTGTCAACCAGCTTCTGGAAGCTTACGTAGTCATTGTTGAGGAGCTGAACCTGGATCTCATTGTTCAACCCTCTCATGAACAGGTACTGCTTCCTCTGGTCTGAGTTGACATCTTCGGGGGCGTACTGGGACAGTTGCATGAACTTGTTGAGATACTCGTTCACACTCTTCTGTCCTTGGCGGAGACCTTCAAACTCCTGCCTCTTGAGCATCATTATACCAGCAGGGATGTAGTGAGAGCGGAAACTTTCCTTGAACTCAGTCCAAGTGATTGTCTCCGGGTTGGCATGGGCGTTGCTCAAGGCATCCCACCAGTCAGCAGCGGCTCCCGTAAGTTAGTGCGATGCGAAGAGAACCTTCTCTCGGTCGTTGCACTGAACAATGACGAGCTTCTTCTCCATGGATTTCTTAACCAATCATCGGCTTCCATGGGATCGCTTGCTTGAGCAAAGGTGGGTGGTCGAGTCCTCATGAACTCTCCCAACCTGTTATGAGCCGGCGGTGGTGGTGGTGGTGGTGCCGGAACGGAGTTTTGGTTGGCCTGCAATTGACCCAAAGTTTGGATCATGGTTTGCATGAGCTGGTTTTGCATGGCCATCAACCTTTTCAGATGGTTTTCACCAGCTCCGGGATTAGCAGGAACTTCCTCATGGTCATCCTCCTGGACGTTCCTTCGGCTGGCATTTCCTCTCACCATTTGTGAGGGAGAACGAAATAGAATAGAAGGTTAGAAGGTTAGGTAAGTCCCTTCAACTATATGCATCAAGGTGAGTTAGACTGTATATATTAGCCCATATGAGGATGTGATCAAGTGTCGAAGCATTTCACACCTCTTTTTTTCTTACGTATGGATATGGACAACGTTTTTGAGACGTCCCACAACTCACATTAAGCACATAATCACACACAATCATTACAAGGGCTCATACAGCTCCTATTCAAGGATGGTTTCCTTTGGTCAGCGTGGCTTAGCTACCTGTGACTTCTATTTAGGGGTGTAACTTGCTGTTAATCCGTGGCTCTAATATCAATCTAAGGTTTCTATCTAGGCGTGTAACCTACTGTCAACCCGTGGCTCTGATATCAATCAGTGACGCCCACAATTCTGTGGGAAAACCACGGAACCGAGAACTAATGCATATGTGTGCCCAGGTTGTTCATCACACATACACATACATTCCACAAACTGAATTCAGATTATATATTACCACGAATAACAGAGTTTATTACAATATCTCATGAGTCTTGGACTCATGCTCACAGCGGAAGTCTTATTTCTATGCAGCGGAAGTCTTTATTCTAATGCGGAAGCAAATCTAAGCAGAAGTGGCTCCATCTCTACTCCCTCCACAGGCAAGGTTGAGAACAGATCACACGCCATAATGCTCCACTTGGTCTTCATAATAGCCTTCTCTTACTGTTGATGATGAAATAATGCAAGTTTGAGTACAATGATGTACTCAGCAAGTGCGGGAAAACACATGATATGCAGCTCATAAACAAGGTAGGTATAAAAGGGCTTATTTGCAGAAAAGTAGATTTGTAAAACCATGATAAAACAGCAACTTAACTTTAGATGAAAGTAATCCCAGCATGTATTAAATTACCACATACCTCCATTGCTTTCCATGTTCCATCCGAACATTAACCAATCCTTTATTCATACTCACGAATACCTCCTCGTATTCGCTACCATCTCACCTTGTAATTCAACCTCGTCTCACACCGAAACCAATCTCATGTCATATCCCAACAGTCATGCAACCATCTCATCACCCGGACTCAACTGTCCCAACAACTAACTGTAACCAAATCCATAACCAAGAACTTTCCCAATAACCATCCTGACTAATCATGGCAGTTTAGCCAGGCGCGCGTGACCGTAAGCTCGGCTATCATGATAGTTTTAGACTCTGCAGAGTTTGCACCTCTTTACCCACAAGTTTGTGATTTCGTCACCCGTCGGTGACTGCAGAACCTCTATTATACCAGTACACAACCGTCAGTGTATGGTCAAGAGATCACAAAATAGCCTTTACAGAGGGGTTACTAGATGTATGGACTCACTAAGGTTTCACCGGCAGGCTAGAATCTCCAATTCTCCCACCCACGGGCCCCCTCTTGTGCCATGCAGTTCCCAGGGCAGTCCTCACTCGACTCCCATTCCCCGCGCCTTCCACAGTCCATAACAATCTAGCAACTTACCTAATTAGTCAGCTAAGCCGCACCCATACTTGGCCTTGTGGTGGCACTGTTATCCTGGCATGTGCATGCATGAACCGGTCCTTAGATCTACGGCAAGTAAAACCACCATCTCATGCTACCTCATTCACAAACCCAGGCTTGCCTAGATCTCCCTCCGATCCATATTCATTAACCTCATCGGTCACTTATTATTAGTACGAGTGCAGTTAGCTAGACACGTCTATCTCGCTTCCCAATCCCATAGACTCAACGAGGCATAAAGCAAAACCATACCCGACTCATAAACTTTCCAGGCGACAAGGGTGGTTTAATCAAAACTAGTAAACTCCTATGAAAGGGCTTCCCATCATGTTTGACTTAGTATGCACACCTTTTCGCAAAACAAACAGTTTTATCCAAAACATAGGATCAATATGGTCAATTAGCACTTTCCTTGTTCTTGCGGTTCCGGTTGTTCTTGGATCTCAAAACCTGATTGCTGCAGTTCGTCGTAGACAGCTCCCTGAGCTTGTCCTGCTAGGTAGGATCACGTGCATACAGGATTCATAACAATCAATATTTATGCACAAACCTTAAACTAGATGCGATGATGCATATGCATGGTATCTCATGATTAGTATTATTAGATTGATCTGTACGTGTTCTTGCATGGCCTTGTATGGACAGAGGTGTTTGGATCAAGGTGGACGCGGCGATGATCTTGTCTTTAGATCAAATTGATCATCAGGTGCTCTGCCCACGAGAAGGCTTCTGTTCGAAAGGAATTGAAGAACAGATGCAAAGAGATGAACACAATGATGTCGTAAGGTGGTATTGAAGTCCTACCTCACGCTCTTTTTGACTTCGAGGTCCTCCTCAGACCTGCTTGGTTCTTCTGCAATGATCTCCCTTGTTGTGCTTCAGCGATGGTTTGCTCGGCGAGCTAGGGCTAGGGCTCTAAGTCGTCGGCTCAGGAGTCCAAATAGAAGTTTGTGGTTTCGGCCAGAGGTTTTGGGTTCTATTAATAATCGGGAAGAGAAGAGTCCTAATCTGATTGTATCCCGAATAAGAGTCTTATTCAGATCTTTGTTGGATCCTAACATCTTATCTTTAGTAACATCGTGGAGTTTAGATCGGTTTCTGTTGCGTACCGGTATCTTTACGCGTAAAACTTGCTCCAGAACTCGTTACCTCCGTGATGATGAGCTCCGGAAGCTCCACGTGTCCTCCGGGGCCTGGTATCTCCTCGTCCGCAGAGACGAGCTCCGGTTGTGCCGCGTGTCACGATCGAGACTTCCCCCTTCTTTGGAGGTGAGCTCCGTGCACGCCACGTGTTGGCGCCGATCTTCCCTCTCTTCCTTCCTCAGGAACATGCCCCGAGGTCGACACGTGTCCAGCAATGACAGACCTCCCGGAGATAAGCTCCGGTGGCGACACGTGTTTGATAGATCCGGACTTCCCTGAGATGGGCTCCGAGATCGATACGTACCCCGCGCGACTGGTCCTCTGATTTTCGCGAGGACTAGCTCCGAGGATGACACGTGTCTTGCGGAAATGCCTTTGCTTCTTCCGCAGAGGCTAGCTCCGTTCCAGCTCTGTCCTCAGGTCCGTCGACGGGAGCCTGGAGGAGCTGGAATCCGCCGTCTGCCCGTCAACCGTTGGCGTGCGCGTCAGCGACACAGCCGGTTGGCCGGGGCGTCGCCCTCGCTGAAACTGAGGGTTTGCGGCGGCGACAACGAGGCGGTCCACCTCGCGAACCCACTGTTGGGTCGCTGAATGGGGCGCGTCCCCAGCAGGTGGGTTGCGCAGTAGCGCTCTCGCTGCAGCTAGCGCACCTCCGCGGTGTACGCTCAGCGCTGCAGAAGACCTCACGCTGGTCGGAGCCTGCGTTGCCGGAGTCGGCGTCACCGGAGTCGGCTGCTGGCTACCAGCTTGTGCCGACACACACCGTCCTGAGTGCGTCGACATGTACTCCCCGCTGGTCACGGTTCGCCGCGAACGCGGGGGAGGAGAGTTTGCCGCTGAAGGAAGCTTGGTCATCTTCGTCGGCGGAAACTCGTCGCGCAAGGGAAAAGCCCCCTATCTGGCGCGCCAAATGTCGAAGTGTTCGGTCGACACTTCCCCCGGGCCTGCACTGGGCAGCCCGTGGAGGTTCTTTTTTCGGTGGGGCTAGTCGCTTGCGGAGAGCTTGAGCGTATGGACGAGTTAGGAAGAGCTTGACACGACGAGTTTTACGTGGTTCAGGCCGCCGGAGCGTAAAACCCTATGTCCACGGCGAGCTATGGAGCTCGCTGTATTGCTTGTTGCTTAGAACCGGGGTCCTGAGCTTGGGGATGACTGAAGTCTAGCGTATGAGTTGCGGGAGTGCGAACCCTTGCTAACGTTGCCTACCCGAGCCTTTTATAGTCCAAGGCTCGTGTGGCTTACAAGGGGCCCGGGACCCGACAGGTGGTCCCGGGGAGATTGCCTGCAGACTGTTGTATCCGCAGTTATGTCGGTTGTTGTCTCAGACGAAGGCTTCTGAGTCTTCGTCTTGCCGCCCTGCCCATGCCGCATGCTAGTCGTAGTGGTTGATGACGGCGAAGGCGGCATGGGATGTCTTGTCGCTGCGTTTATTGGCTGGCAGGCTCTGACACCGCGCGCCAGTCTGTGATGCGACTGGGCGCAACGGCACCTGACAGAGGCGTGCTCCGCGTCTCCGCGTCTTGGGAAGGCGCGGGCCTTGAATACCTTGTACGGGCAAGGTATGGGGCGACTTTACGCCCGCTGCCTACCGCTCGGGGGCAGGCAGCGCTCTTCTGCTAGACACGTGGCGGGCCCGGAGCCCTCCTCAGAGGAGAGGGGGTCCGGCCCCGCAGGACACGTGGAGCCTTCGGACCTCTCCCCGCGGAGGGGGAGGTCCGGTTTCTGTCGGCCACGTGGCAAGCCCGGAGCTCTCCTCTGAGGAGAGGGAGGTCCGGCCCTGCTGGACACGTGGCGCCTTCGGACCTCTCTCCCACGGAGGGGAGAGGTACATCTTATGTATGCCACGTGGCGGGCCCAGAGCTTTCCTCTGAGGAGAGGGAGGTCCGGCCCCGCCGGACGCATGGCGCCTTCGGAGCTCTCCCTGCGGAGAAGGGCGAGTTCCTTAGGTATTTTCCCCTGTGCGCGGGGGTACCCCATATCGCGGGTACCGACACTTCTGAATTTCCTTATGAAGAAGGCCAACTCATCATCATCCATATCAGTGCTCTCTTCTTCACTTTTCTCATCATCACTTGAATTTGTACTCCTTTGTTCTTGGCCTTGGGTGATGCTTTGAGAAAAATCCCCTTTTTCTTGGTGGATGTAACCTTGGCAGGATCGTTGACATGACGTGCTTCCATTTCCATCATCTCATGATTGATGATTTTGTCAAGCACCTCATCCGGAGTCATTTTGTACAAGTTTAGACTCTCTCGGATGAATGTGCAAAGTGTCACATTGTGAGGCATGAAGGCTCTTATCAGCCTTTTGACTACCTCATGGTCTATCCACTTCTTACAACCGTACGCTTGACTCTTGTTTATGAGAGTCTTGAGTCGGTTGTACATCTCTTGAGGGGTCTCGTCATCTTCCATGGCAAATATCCCAAGTTCCCCCTCAATCATCTCAATCTTTGCTCGGACAGAGCGGTTGCCTTCATGTGCAATTTTAAGTGTGTCCCATATTTTTTGGATTGTTGCAACCCATCCACCTTGTTGAACTCTTCTTGGCTTAAAGAAGAGTTGAGTACGGCTGCTGCTTGAGCATTGCGGTGGATGAGTTGCTCTTGCTCCGGTGTAAGTTCTTCATCATCCACGGAGATATCTACACCTGTACAAACAATGTGCCAAAGTGTGGTGTTGAGAGAAATAAGGTGCAGTTTCATATTGTATTCCACATTGTGTAGTTTGTGCCATCAAAGTGTGGAGGTTTGCCTAAGGGAATAGATAAGTAATTTTTGTGTGAATTTAAACGCTCATAGTTAAAAGGATATAGAGTGTAGTCTTCTTTGGGCTTCTTTAGTTTCTTTTCTTTCACAAGCCTCCTCCTTCTTGTAGCTTCATCTTTTGCCTTTTGAAGAAGATAGGCAAGACGCCTCACTTCTTCATCTTCGTCGTCGGTCTCCAAGTCGAAAGGAGGGAGCCTAGGCATGTCCTTGATTGGGTTGACACCCTTGTGAGGTGAGAACTTGAGCCCTTCACCGCTGTGGGTGTTGTTCTCGCCGGCGCCGGTGGTTTCGATGGTCGGTAAGTCCTTGCCGTTTTCCCCCATCTCCTCTCCAAGCGGTTTAGCTTTTAGGAGAGTTAGACTCTGATACCAATTGAAAGTTACCTAGAGGAGGGGTGAATAGGCGGAAAATCTGAAATACAGTTTAATAAGAACGATTAGTTCACAGAGTGCGGACTAGTCCGGTCCTGAGGGCGGACTAGTCTGGTCACATAATTTAGCTCAACAAGACAAGGACACAATATTTATCCTGTGGTTCAGCTCCACAAAGAAGCCTACGTCCATGTTGATGTCACACCCGGTTTCTCCGAAGAACAACCGAGTGAATATCACATATATGCCAGGATCATTTTCTCATACATGTGATGACAAACAGTGAAGCATCATTTATTACAAGCCAGGTGTCGAATATAAATATGTCTTACAAAGCATACGTCTCGATGGACGATAATAAGTTCATAACATGTAAATAAACTAGCAGCGGAATATTATTCTTGTGGGCTCTGTCACAGGCGTTGCCCGGGGGACTCCATGAACCTAGAATCCTTCTTCATCTCCGAAGTCTTGATCATTAAACACCACATCATCCCCTTGACCTGAGCAGCAATTTAAACCAACAAATATGCAAGTTTGAGTACCGTGGGAACTCAGCAAGTGTGGGAAAGTTATGTCATGCATGGCTAGAACAAGGAGAGGTTGAACTCATGGTTAAAGCACTACGCAATTAATACCTATCACCTTAGCTATTAAACACCTACATTACTACATAGGTGAAATGGTCCCAATCTCCTAACCCATCATCATAATCAAATAACCATAACCTCAATTCCAATGTTAAGCTCCCCGCTTAACATCCTCAACTTCCAAAGCCATCAATCCTCTAATCATGAATAAGTCCAAGCCGCTCTTGACCTTGAGCACGGCTGTCATGACAGTTTTGACTCTGCAGAGTTTGCACCACTGTACCCACATGTAGTGATTTCATCCCCCGTTGCCGAGTGGACTAAAAGAACCTCCATTATGCCAGTGGCCACGAACCACATTCACACTTCCCAGGTGTGTAGCCAGGAGATCACTACGAAGCCTTTACAATGGGGTTCTCGACGAGCATGGGCCCACAAAGGTTTCACCCCTAACAACATACAAGAGGCTCTAACCCCGCTGCAGTGGCCCCCTCTTGAGCCTTGCGGTTCATATGGTAGTCCAGCTGACACCTATTCCCCGCACCATCCAACACACCCATACTACGTCGGGGATACACCTAATTAATTGGCCAAGCTGCCCCATCTCAGCATGTGGTTGGCACGGTAAAGCCAGGTTACATGCTCCATGAACCGGTCCTTAGGATCCAGGCAAGTACTAAACACAAACCCGAGTCTCGTGCACCCAGCACCAACCAAATCATCCAACTTGCCTCGATCCCTACCTCTACATAACTCATAATGTCTCATCCAAGAGTAAGGTAAATAAGTTGATGATCTCATATCCCACTTATCCCATTCTAAGCATGGCTAAGCATATAAATAAATGACATGATAAAACAAAACCCAACCCAAGCTACAAGGAAACAAGGTAATGCAATTCTAGGGAAACTTCCTAGCATGGGTTTCATATTTCAATTGACAATGCAAATAATTCTATCTACACATCCTAGTATAGGATCAAAGTGGTCAAGGACACTTGTCTTCTTCCTGCTGCTCTGGGAATGGATAGTCCTGATCTTGGAAGGGAAGAACTTGCTCTGGGGCAGGTTCTACTCATGTCAACACACATAGCAAAAGAAAACAACAATCCATAAGACATAGTTTACACTTTCACTCCACACATACATACATATGATAGTCATTCACATTTCTAAGTGTTGTGTTTACTCTAGCTGTGTTGATTTTTAGCCTTCATGCACTTTTAAACATATGTATATGAATTCTAACTTTTGTATTTCAGATTTCTGTTTACACACTATATATGAATTTTCAATTTGAATGAATTCTTTATATTTAATTAATATACTTCTTAACTACCAAGTTTGCATGGAAGGTATTTTGTTACTCCAAATGGGTTTTCAGATCTTCTACCAAATCCTAAACTGAAATCTTTGGATTTGGAAACTTCATTTATCATTTTCTAGTTATGCATACCTATTTTCCTATATTTTCAGATTTATTTTCTATGCCTAAATGTGAACTTTATTATGAAAATAGTAAAACACATCATCTAAACAGAATAGGTTCTGATCTAAAATATTAAATAATATATTTTTGAACTTCTCCTCTGATGTGAACTAATTTAAATTTATTTTACCAATTTTCAGAATTATTTCCTAACCTAAAAATGTGTCCCTATAACTAATAAATGTGAACAATCAATTAGACAGATTCATTTCAGCTTAAAATCTACTTTTAACTCATTCTAAAGTTTTCCAAGTGCTAGGAGAGTTTAAATTTGAATTTACAATGTGTTTGCCTCACCTTTTTAATTTAAATCCTAATCACATATTCAATTTTCTGAATTTAATATCATATAGGGTCAAAAAGGTAAATCCACCCTACTACAGGGTCTAATTTATTATTTCATAAATTTCCAGGGGTCTAGCTACACATAACAGAGGGATTTTCCTAATTTTTCTTAAGTCCAGGGGCTAAACCTGATTTTTAAATGAATTTACATGAATTTCTAAAGTTCCAGGGGCTAGATCAGAAGTTTCCGGGGCTAGCTCGTGTTTTCCGAGATCCCCATGGGGTAGCGCGTAAGAATCCCGGCCTTTATAATGCGGGGCTGATGTGGACCGTCCGATTTAAAATAGACGGTTGAGATTAGATCGCCGAACCGGTACGCGGGTTTTATTTGTACCGTGCGATTTAAAATAGACGGCGCACAAGCGGCCACGTCGCCCTGACCGTGCGCGGGCGGCGCTGCCCGGCGGCGCGCGGCGGCGGGAGGCGGCGATCTCGCCGGAAAACTTCGGATCTTCTTCTATACTTCCTAAAACTGGGATTTCATGGCATAGAACGGTAGCGGGGAGGTCGGGGATCTCACCTCGGGGTTTTTCTTGAGCTCGGAGGCCTTGGAAGGCGGTCGGCGTCGAGGTCCGAGGTAGAAACGCTGCGGCGCTCGTCGGAGCTGTGCCTAGAGCGCAAACCACCGAGTTTTCTGCACCTGCGTGACTCCCCGGAGGCAGTGGGACACGATCGACGCGTTAGATCAGAAAACCGAGCAAAGATCAAGAGAAAACGGCCGGAGAAACTCTGGTTCTGACCGGGAGGAAAAACAGCCGATCGGGGGAGAAAAACGGGGCGATGCCGGTGTTTATATAGATGGGGGAGGGCGGCGTGTCTGTTGGGATCGAGGCGGAGTCGTCCGGGACCAGAATTCGGCTGGGGGACGCGGGTTTCCGGGGTAGTTTGGATTCAGGCGCGCGGAGGAGTCCCCGCTGTTGGCGCAAGCGAGAGGTGGGAGATGACACGCGGGTCCCGCGTGTCAGCGAGAGGGAGAAAGGAGCGCGCGGCTGTGGGCTGGCGCGGGAAATGTTGGGCCGGCCGGTGGGTTTCGGCCCACTGGCCGGGGGGTTTCTTTTTCTTTTTTTCCTTTTCTTTTCTTTTCTGGTTTGTTTTAAATTTGAATTCCAATTTGAATTTGAATTTCTGCACCACATGCAACACGTCCAAAAATTTTTAAATTCCCCTCTTAACAGATTTTGGGGTGTTACAGCTCTACCCCCTTAAAAGAAATCTCGTCCTCGAGATTGGTGGTTCTAGGAAAACAATTCCGGAAACTGTGCCTTAAGCTCGTCTTCTCGCTCCCATGTGGCTTCCTCTTCCGAGTGATGCTTCCACTGCACCTTGCACATCCGGATTCTTTTATTTCTTGTGAGGTGTTCCATTGTCTCCAAAATCTTGAATGGTTGCTCGGCATAAGATAGATCCTCAGCTACGTCAATCTCATTCATGGGTAACATCTCTTCAGGCGTCCTCATACATTTCTTGAGCTGTGACACATGGAATACGTCATGCACATCTGATAGGCGAGCCGGCAGTTCTAGTTGATATGCCACTTCGCCTTTCCTCTCCAGAACTTGAAAGGGTCCGATGTATCGAGGTGATAACTTCCCTTTCACCTTGAACCGACGAAGTCCTCGGATAGGAGACACCTTGAGGTAGACATAGTCCCCCACGTTGAAAACGAGCTCTCTTCTTCGTACATCGGCATAGCTCTTTTGTCGTGTTTGTGCTATACTCAAGTTGTTACGGATTTCCCTCACTTTCGCCTCGGCTTCTTGTAGTACTTCGGGCCCAAACACTTTACTTTCCCCCGTTTGGTTCCAAAATAGGGGAGTTCTGCACTTCCTCCCATACAAAGACTCAAATGGTGACATCTTCATGCTAGCCTGATAGTTGTTGTTATAGGAGAACTCCGCATACGGTAAGTTCTTATCCCAACTCCTATTGTTCTTGAGTGCACACGCTCTCAGCATATCCTCAAGGATCTAATTGGTTCTTTCCGTCTGCCCGTCGGTTTGGGGATGATAGGCAGAACTAAAATTCAGATTAGTTCCCATGGTTTCATGCAACTTCTGCCAGGACCTTGAGCTGAACTGCGTCCCTCGATCTGACACTATCTTCTTTGGTACTCCATGGGAACACACGATCCTTGACATGTACAATTCTGCCAATTTGGATCCACTGTAGCTTTCTTTCACGGGGATGAAATGAGCTACCTTGGTTAGCCTGTCGATGATGACCCATATCGAATCATATCCCGATTGGGTCCTGGGTAGTCCCACTATGAAATCCATACCGATTTCTTCCCATTTCCATTCAGGCACTTTGAGTGGTTGCAATAATCCCGTGGGTCGTTGATGTTCTGCTTTCACCAACTGACATGTGTCACATAGGGCAACATGTTCCGCGACATATCGCTTCATGCGATACCACCAATACCTGCTCTTGAGGTCATGGTACATCTTCGTACTCCCAGGATGAATGGAATAGTCGGAATCATGATCCTTCTTCAAAATCAATTCATAGATCTCCTTCACTTCAGGTACACAGATTCTTTTCCCGTGCCACACCGTACCTTGTTCATCCTCTCTGAACCCAGGGGCTTTATTATCCTTGATGAGTTCTCTGATTTCTTGTATCTTCTCATCAGTCTTTTGACTGTTGCGTATATCTTGCTCTAATGTGGAGTCCACTTCCATGGTGATGGCTTCACCACTATTCACCAGACATAGATTGAGTTTTATAACCTCTTCCTTCAATTCTGTAGGCATGTCCTTCAAGCTCAACCTATTGACCTGCACCTTCCGGCTTAAAGCATCTGCCACGACGTTCGCTTTCCCAGGATGATAGTTGATGCCCACATCAAAGTCGTTGATTAGCTCTAACCATCTCCTTTGTCTGAGGTTGAGATCTGGCTGTGTGAAAATGTACTTTAAGCTCTTATGATCCGTATATATCTTTGTCCTCTTCCCCATCAAGTAATGCCGCCAAATCTTCAACGTGTGTACCACTCCAGCTAGCTCTAGGTCATGTGTAGGATAGTTCTTCTCGTGTTTCCGGAGCTGCCGGGACGCATAAGCCACGACATGCCCCTCTTGCATGAGAACACATCCCAACCCGTTTCCAGAGGCATCGCAGTATACCGAAAAGTTCTTCTGCATATCTGGCATAACTAGCACTGGGGCTGTTGTCAATCTTTTCTTCAGTTCCTGGAAACTCATCTCGCACTGCGATGTCCATGTGAATGTGATTCCTTTCTCCAACAGTTTGGTGAGGGGTCTCGAAATCTTGGAGAAACCCTCGATAAACTGTCGATAGTATCCAGCCAATCCTAAAAAGCTTTGAACTTCCCCGACATTCTCAGGGGTCTTCCACTTCTGTACATCCTCGATCTTGGTGGGATCTACGGAGATTCCTCCCTCCGAGATTATATGTCCTAAGAAGGGAACTCTCTTTAGCCAAAACTCACACTTGCTCAACTTGGCATATAGTTGGTGTTCTCTCAGCGTTTGCAACACCAACCTTAGATGTTTCTCATGTTCTTCTTCATCTTTGGAGAAGACGAGAATGTCATCTATGAAAACCACCACAAATTTGTCTAGATATTCCATGAATACCTTGTTCATGAGATACATGAAGTATGCCGGGGCATTAGTTAGTCCGAAAGGCATGACTGTGTATTCATACAGTCCGTACCGAGATACGAAAGTCGTCTTTGGAATATCAGTTTGCCTTATCTTAAGTTGGTGGTATCCCGATCTGAGATCAATTTTCGAGAACACACAAGCTCCCCTCAACTGATCAAACAAGTCTTCAATGCGGGGTAATGGGTACTTGTTCTTAATGGTTACTTCATTCAACGCACGGTAGTCTACGCATAGCCTTTGGGTCCCGTCCTTCTTGGGCACAAATATCACTGGAGCTCCCCATGGTGAGGAACTAGGACGAATGTACCCCTTTTCTGTCAATTCTCTTAAATGTTCCTTGAGGTCTTCCAGCTGTTTGGAGTCCATCCGATAAGGTCTCTTGTATATCGGAGTTGTTCCAGGCACTAGCTCAATCGCGAATTCCACTTCACGATCGGGGGGCATACCTAGCCACTCCTCCGGAAAAACATCTGGATATTCCCTGATGATCTTGATCTCCTCCACTTCCACCTCAACTTGATTGAGTTTAATGTCCCTCCTAGGCTCTTGTATAGTTATGAACTTTACTCTTGTGCCACTAGGGTGAGTTAGTTCCACCGTTCTTGTCGAACAATGGATGATTCCTTTATGTTTGGTCAACCAATCCATACCCAAAATAATATCTATCCCTTGTGAATCTATCACTATGAGGTTGGCAGTAAATACTACCCCATTAATGTCTAGATTCACCTTGGGACACACTTGTCTTGTCCTTATTTCTCCACCTGGAGAGTTCACTGCTAGCATATGGTTCATTTGTGTGGTTGCTAGATCATGCTTTTTAACAAACCCTTGAGCAATGAACGAGTGGGTAGCACCAGAATCAAACAACAGGGTTGCAATGTGTAAATTGGCAGGAAACTTACCAACTACCACGTCAGGTGCCTCTTGCGCCTCCTCCATGGTCACGTGGTTCACCCGTCCTCGCATCACATTCTGCTGTTGCGGCTGCATGGGCTTCTTCTTTGGGCACTTATGAGCGTAGTGCCCCACTTCACCACAGTTGAAGCATTGCACCCCAACCTTAGGTGTCTGGCCTTTGTTGTCTTGGGGTTGGTTCTGTGGTCCTTGCACTGCTGGTCGAGGTTGATATGTGGGACGAGGCTGTTGTACAAACTGACGTTGTGGCTGTGCTGGTGCTAACAGAGGCCTGAAATTCGGGTTGTACCCTCTCGGTGCTGAGTAGGGTACCACAGCACGGCTCGTCTGCCCTGCGGGTGGCTGCATCAGTCGTGGGCGTGTGTTGCTACCCGAGGCTTGGTGTGACCATCCCGCCTTCCTCTTGTTTTCATTCTCCAAGGCCTTCAGCTTCCTCTCCACAATAAATGCTCTGTCCACCATCTTTTGGAAGCTTTCATACTCGTTGGAGGACATTGCACACTGCATTTCCGCTGTAAGTCCTTCCACAAAGCAGTCCTGTTTCTTCTCATCAGTCGCGATGTCCCGTGGTGCATAACGGGATAGTTGGGTGGATTTAGTGAGGTATTCCCTCACATTCATGTTTCCTTGCTGCAGTCCCAAGAACTCCTTTCTCTTGTTTTTGAGTTCACCCCTTGATATGTAATGGTTGCGGAAACTACGTTTGAACTCTTCCCAAGTGATGTTCTTAGGGTCATGATGGGCGGCCACGTAAGCGGTCCACCAATCAGCAGCAGGTCCATGCAATTGGTGAGAGGCAAACAGCACCTTCGCATACCCTTGGCATTGTATGATCCTCATCTTGCTCTCAATGGTCTTTAGCCAATCATTTGCCTCTAGAGGTTCAGCAACACTTGCAAACTTTGGAGGTTGAGTCCCTAGAAACTCACTCAACCTTGGTTGGCGTGATGCAGCTTGTGGAGGTGGAGCTTGGTGCAAGTTGGCCACCACTTGAGTTAGGCTCTGGATGAGCTGATTCTGATTTTCAAGCATTTGGTGGATGGGATCAACTCCTTCACGGCGACCACCCCTGTCTTGTCCTCTAGAAAGATGAGGGTTGCCAGCCTCATCGTTGTTGTTGGCGGGGTTGGCACCACGACCCTTTCCTCTTCCGGCCATCTATCATGATCAACCAAATGTCAATTTAAACCATTACTTATTAACTTCCCAATTTGCTTGTTTAAACTTTAAAATTTTGAGACCTTATTATATTTATATTTTCTGAGGGTTTCATGTCTCACGCGAAAATAAATGCGCTCTTAGTTTGTAGGGGTTCACACATCAAAGCAAAACAACCTGAAGACGAGGTTGTGGACAAATGCCCATGGCTTCCACAACTCACGTCACACACCAAACATTAACACACCATTAACTAAGGTACCGACTCTACTACTCGATAACCTGCTGAACTAAGGGAAAGGACTCTACACGACTCGTCTCGCTGAGCTGGCTCCTCGGGATCTTCCTCATTATTACGGCTGCCCTCTGACTCCGCTTTGGGTGGGGAAGCTGCTGGTGGAGAAGTGTGGCGACGCCTGCTTGCCCGGTGATCTGGGGAGTCAGGAGTCCATGTGTCATTCACGGTGACACACAGTTCATTCCCATCTCCTCTTTCTCTCGCCCTCAAGCTGGCTCGAAGCAATGCCTCGGTCTCCTTCAGGGTGTCACGAACATCTCGAAGCTCCTGCTGGCACTCCTGCAGTCGAGTGCTGAGCATAGCAGCATCCTCCAAGCACAGGTCCATGTGCTCATGGGAAGTCCCCTGCTGCACTGGCGGGTACTTGTACTCCGTTGTACCACTCTCACGCTGGAGGACATACATGTACTCAGTCCTGTCCAGGTGGCGACGGTAGATGTGATTCTGGCAGGTGATGGCCTCCCAGGTGACATCCTTCTCCGCATCGACCTGTGTCGCTCGACAAGCTAGAGAGTCGTGGATCTTGAGCAGCTGATTTTCATGGATAATCCTCATTTCTGAACTCCATTCTTCCCGCTTCTCATGGATGGTCCGGGTGGAGCTATAGTGTATGATTAGCTTGCCCGTATTGCCGACGGCGTGGAGCATACGTCGAAGACGGCGCAACAAGCCTCCTACTGCCAATCCGTAGGAGAGATACGTCACCGGACGGTTCTCCTCTCTCAGGGCAAGGACAACTACGGGAACTCTCCCTCCGGTGGACTTGCGGGCGGTGCGGATCATGCGAAACATCTAAAACATAAAGCATTTAAAATTAAGTTAGATAAGATTTTAAACAAAAACTTCTATTTTGAATAAAAGTTGGGGTGAGATGAATAAAGTGACCCCATTAAATAACACCTTCAACCCACACTTTTGTAAAATAGTTTTTAAGAAAATAGGGTTCTTAAATACGTCCATTTCTACCTAGGTCCACGTTCCTACGGGCAATCTTGGCTCTGATACCACTTCTGTCACACCCGGTTTCTCCGAAAAACAACCGAGTGAATATCACATGTATGCCAGGATCATTTTCTCATACATATGATGACAAACAGTGAAGCATCATTTATTATAAGCCAGGTGTCGAATATAAATATGTCTTACAAAGCATACATCTCGATGGACGATAATAAGTTCATAACATGTAAATAAACTAGCAGCGGAATATTATTCTTGTGGGCTCCGTCACAGGCGTTGCCCGGGGGACTCCATGAACCTAGAATCCTTCTTCGTGTCCGAAGTCTTGATCATTAAACACCACATCATCCCCTTGACCTAAGCAGCAATTTAAACCAACAAATATGCAAGTTTGAGTACCGTGGGTACTCAGCAAGTGTGGGAAAGTTATGTCATGCATGGCTAGAACAAGGAGAGGTTGAACTCATGGTTAAAGCACTACGCAATTAATACCTATCTCCTTAGCTATTAAGCACCTACATTACTACATAGGTGAAATGGTCCCAATCTCCCAACCCATCATCATAATCAAATAACCATAACCTCAATTCCAATGTTAAGCTCCCCGCTTAATATCCTCAACTTCCAAAGCCATCAATCCTCTAATCATGAATAAGTCCAAGCCGCTCTTGACCGTGAGCACGGCTGTCATGACAGTTTTGACTCTGCAGAGTTTGCACCACTATACCCACATGTAGTGATTTCATCCCCCGTTGCCGGGTGGACTAAAAGAACCTCCATTATGCCAGTGGCCACGAACCACATTCACACTTCCTAGGTGTGTAGCCAGGAGATCACTACGAAGCCTTTACAAAGGGATTTCCGACGAGCGTGGGCCCACTGAGGTTTCACCCCTAACAGCATACAAGAGGCTCTAACCCCGCTGCAGTGGCCCCCTCTTGAGCCTTGCGGTTCATATGGTAGTCCAGCTGACACCTATTCCCCGCACCATCCAACACACCCATACTACGCCGGGGATACACCTAATTAATTGGCCAAGCTGCCCCATCTCAGCATGTGGTTGGCACGGTAAAGCCAGGTTACATGCTCCATGAATTGGTCCTTAGGATCCAGGCAAGTACTAAACATAAACCTGAGTCTCGTGCACCCAACACCAACCAAATCATCCAACTTGCCCCGATCCCTACCTCTACATAACTCATAATATCTCATCCAAGAGTAAGGTAAATAAGTTGATGATCTCATATCCCACTTATCTCATTCTAAGCATGGCTAATAATATAAATAAATGACATGATAAAATAAATCCCAACCCAAGCTACAAGGAAACAAGGTAATGCAATTCTAGGGGAACTTCCTAGCATGGGTTTCATATTTCAATTGACAATGCAAATAATTCTATCTACACATCCTAGTATAGGATCAAAGTGGTCAAGGACACTTGCCTTCTTCCTGCTGCTCTGGGAATGGATAGTCCTGATCTTGGAAGGGAAGAACTTGCTCTAGGGCAGGTTCTACTCATGTCAACACACATAGCAAAAGAAAACAACAATCCATAAGACATAGTTTACACTTTCACTCCACACATACATACATATGATAGTCATTCACATTTCTAAGTGTTGTGTTTACTCTAGCTGTGTTGATTTTTAGCCTTCATACACTTTTAAACATATGTATATGATTTCTAACTTTTGTATTTCAGATTTCTATTTGCACACTATATATGAATTTTCAATTTGAATGAATTCTTTACATTTAATTAATATACTTCTTAACTACCAAGTTTGCATGGAAGGTATTTTCCTACTCCAAATGGGTTTTCAGATCTTCTACCAAATTCTAAACTGAAATCTTTGGATTTGGAAACTTCATTTATCATTTTCTAGTTATGCATACCTATTTTCCTATATTTTCAGATTTATTTTCTATGCCTAAATGTGAACTTTATAATAAAAATAGTAAAACACATCATCTAAACAGAATAGGTTCTGATCTAAAATATTAAATAATATATTTTTGAACTTCTCCTCTGATGTGAACTAATTTAAATTTTTTTACCAATTTTTAGAATTATTTCCTAACCTAAAAATGTGTCCCTATAACTAATAAATGTGAACAATCAATTAGACAGATTCATTTCAGCTTAAAATCTACTTTTAACTCATTCTAAAGTTTTCCAAGTGCTAGGAGAGTTTAAATTTGAATTTACAATGTGTTTGCCTCACCTTTTTAAATTTAAATCCTAATCACATATTCGATTTTCTGAATTTAATATCATATAGGGTCAAAAAGGTAAATCCACCCTACTACAGGGTCTAATTTGTTATTTCATAAATTTCCAGAGGTCTAGCTACACATAACAGAGACCTAATTTTTATTATGTCCAGAGGCTAAAACTAATTTTTAAATGAATTTACATGAATTTCTGAAGTTCCAGGGGCTAGATCAGAAGTTTCCGGGGCTAGCTCGTGTTTTCCGAGATCCCTAGGGGGTAGTGTGTAAGAATCCCGGCCTTTATAATGTGGGGCTGATGTGGACCGTCCGATTTAAAATAGATGGCTGAGATTAGATCGCCGAACCGGTACGCGGGGGTTTTATTTCTACCGTGCGATTTAAAATAGACGGCGCACAAGCGGCCACGTCGCCCCGACCGTGCACGGGCGGCGCTGCCCGGCGGCGGGAGGCGGCGATCTCGCCGGAAGACTTCGGATCTTCGTCTATACTATCTAAAACTGGGATTTCATGGCATAGAACGGTAGAGGGGAGGTTGGGGATCTCACCTCGGGGTTTTTCTTGAGCTCGGAGTCCCTGGAAGGCGGTCGGCGTCGAGGTCCGAGGTGGAACCGCTGCGGTGCTCGTCGGAGCTGTGCCTAGAGCGCAAACCACCAAGTTTTCTGCACCTGCGTGACTCCCCGGAGGCGGTGGGACACGATCGACGCGTTAGATCAGAAAACCAGAGCAAAGATCGAGAGAAAACGGCCGGAGAAACTCTTGTTCTCACCGGGAGGAAAAACAGCCGATTGGGGGAGAAAAACAGGGTGATGCCGGCGTTTATATAGACGGGGGAGGGTGGCGTGTCTGTTGGGATCGAGTCGGAGTCGTCCGGGACCAGAATTCGGCTGGGGGACGCGGGTTTCCGGGGTAGTTTGGATTCGGGCGCGCGGAGGAGTCCCGGCTGTTGGCGCGAGTGAGAGGTGGGAGATGACACGCGGGTCCCGCGTGTCAGTGAGAGGGAGAGAGGAGTGTGCGGCTGTTGGCTGGCGCGGGAAATGTTGGGCCGGACGGTGGGTTTCGGCCCACTGGCCGGGGGGGTTCTTTTTCTTTTTCCTTTTCTTTTCTGGTTTGTTTTAAATTTGAATTCCAATTTGAATTTGAATTTCTACACCACATGCAACATGTCCAAAAAATTTTAAATTCCCCTCTTAACAGATTTTGGGGTGTTACAGTTGAGGAGTCCACCAAGGACCAGGTTGCTCTCAACCTTTTCCTCACCAAGCCACCACCAAGGTCGGCTTGTTCTTCCACTGTATCACAAATATTTCACAATACATCGTGGGGCAACTCACAACTTGAGGCTCCCACGAGAACTCAGCTCAAAACACTTACAAACCAATGCTCTTCAACAGCACACTTGTCACTCAGTACTAGAGAATCAACCAAGAGCTCTATGGTGCACACTCCCCCTCTTCTCCTCTTCCCAAAACTCACAAACCCTCAAGAATCACACTTAGGGTTCCAAGAATTTGAAGAGAGGGGACTAGAAAAGCTCTAGTAAGGTTGTTTCATCGTTGGGGTGCTTGTTGTTATCTTTGAGGCCCGGGTAACCCGTTTTTATAGAGGTCCCAGGAACTAGCCGTTGCCAACTACAACAGTCCGGACTAGTCGGCCCTTTGACCTTGGACTAGTCCGGCCTGCGGGGACCGATGACATCACTCTTCACCTACTAAATAGTCAGATTCTACCAACTAAATGGTCAGATTCTACCAACTAAACGGTCAAATTCTACGGACTAGTCCGGTCCACAACGGACTAGTCTAATCTCACACAGAAACCATTGTTCCGGTTGAAAACGAATAAGTCTGGTCCACCGGACTAGTCCGGCCTTCCAAGACTTAGTCCCTGCAGCTACTTCCAAGTTCAAAACAGACTAGTCCGACTCACAGAGGACTAGTCCGATCTCACACAGAACCTCCTGTTCTTGTTGGAAACGGACTAGTCTTAACCCGCGGACTAGTCCAGCCTCAAAGCGCGGACTAGTCCGGTCATTCAAGACTTAGCTCCTGAAGGGCTCAGACACTCTCTCCACGGACTAGTCCGTCCCCAGACAGACAAGTTTGAAGTCACACAAAAACTCTGTTCCGTTCTATATCGGATTAGTCTGATTCTTAGGACTAGTTCGGTCTTCCACCCCGGACAAGTCCGAACTCACACAGAACCTCTTGTTCCATTTTACATTGGATCAGTCCGATGTACCGGACTAGTCCAGCCCTCCAGCCCGGACAAGTCCGGCCCTATTCCGACGGCTATCCCAAATCTTCACTCTGCTCAACCTAGACTCGGACTATGAGCTATTAGATGATTCTCAGCACTTTACTCTATGATCACACTCATGCTCAAAGGCTAAACTTAACACAAAAGAATTAAAAACCCTAAATTCTATTCTTCTTATGCATTTGCCCATTTCTCCTCTTTTCCTTTTTGAGTGTATCCATCTTCGTAGATTTCTTAATCACATGTACTCACACTTGCAATGCTCATTAGTCCCTTAAGTGTTGTCATTAATCATCAAAACCCACGGTAAATTAGCCTAGATGCACTTTCACAAACTCAATAAGAATGCAGGACCCATCTTAAAACAAGAAATTTTCCTTCTTCCAACTTTTCTCCGAAATCAAAGTCAACAACGAAGGGAGTTATTGATCACGATATTGTGAGTAATTTTCCAACTGTGCTCGCTAACGTGTTTTCTGAGGATAAGACTGCAGCTCGGTGAAGAATCTGGTGAAAATTCAGCTCAAAATTCTACTCAAAATCAGCAACCCAGTTCTAGCTGGAGAAAATGACAACGTGGGCACTGAAGGCGAAGCTGATACTGGCATTGAACATGAGAGAGATCCTCTGATTCACTGCCAATCGCCAGGAGTGCAGGTGTCAGGAGAACCTACTATGGGATCCGTGGAGACAAGACGCTCGCGTCAGATGGGATCCGTAGGACCTAGAGGATCCTCTGTGGCACAAGACTGTGTGGACGTGCAACAACAAATAAATCAAGAACTTGTGCATTCAAATCATTCATTCATTCTAGAACACTCTATGAGCGTCAATACTTCAAGACCTCACACCTGACTATCTCAGGGCATTATCCAACCTCTTGTTCGTACTGATGGTACTGTTCGATATGAGGTCAAAAGAGGAAAGGTGAGGTATGGAATGTTGATCACTAATGAACCATTCGATTGGAGAGATGCATTAGCACAAGAAAATTGGAGACTACCAATGGATGATGAGTACATGGCATTGATGCAGAACAAAACTTGGAAATTGGTACCGCCAAAGACTGGGATCAATGTTATTGAATCGAAGTGGGTTTATAAAAATAAAAAGAAGGTAGATGGCTCTATTGACCGGTACAAAGCTAGATTAGTAGCTAAAGGATTCAAACAACGATTTGGCATTGATTATGAAGAAACTTTCAGCCATGTGGTAAAGGTAGCAGCAATCATAATTATTCTTTCATTGGCTGTTTCTAGAAATTGGGAAATCCGACAACTAGATGTGAAAGATACGTTTCTTCATGGAATTTTAGAAGAGGATGTTTATATGTGTCAACCTCATGGGTATATGGATAAGAGGTATCCACAGTTTCTATGCAAACTTGATAAAGCAATCTATGAATTGAAGCAAGCTCCACGTGCATGGTATGCTCGATTAAGTAACAAGCTAGTAAAACTTGGTTTTATAGCGTCTAAAGCTGATACGTCTCTCTTCTTTCGTGAGAAAAATGGAGTAACCATGTACCTACTTATTTATGTTGATGACATTATTCTGGTAAGCTCTGACCAAAGGGCAGTGAATGTTCTGCTAACAGATCTGCAAAAAGAGTTTGCATTAAAAGATCTTGGTGATCTTCATTTCTTTTTAGGTGTTAAAGTTACCAGAAACAAGAATGGGATTGTGTTATCTCAAGATAAATATGCCTCTGATTTATTGAAAAGAGTTGGATGACAAACTGTAAATCAGTTCTATCACCATTGGTTAGAACTGAAAAACTATCCAAGTATGACGAAACACCATTGGATTTAGATGATGCAACAAATTATCGGAGCATAGTAGGTGCACTTCAATATTTGACAATAACTTGACCGGATATATATTTTGCAGTGAATAAGGTTTGTCAATTTCTTCAAAATCCTACTACATTGCACTGGGCAGCTGTCAAAAGAATTTTGAGATTTCTGAAACATAATATTCATTTGGGTCTAGCTATCACTCCCTCAAAGTCTTTGCGTGTTAGTGCTTTTTCGGATGCTGATTTGGCAGGTTGTCCGGATGATCGTCAATCAACAGGGGGTTTTGCTATATGTTGGATCAGATTTGATTTCTTGGAGCTCAAATAAACAAGCTATTGTGTCTCGTTCAAGCACAGGAGCTGAGTATAAGTCAATAGCCAATGCTATTGTTGAAATTATGTGGGTTCAAACATTGCTTCATGAATTGTCATTACCACAACCATCGTCTGCAATCTTGTGGTGTGAAAATATTGGAGCTACATACTTATCTGCAAATCCAATCTTCCACGCTCGAACTAAACATATTGAGGTTGATTGTCACTTTGTACGTGAGAGAGTACAAAAGAAGCTATTGGAGATACGACATATTTCATCCGAAGATCAAGATGCAGATGGTGTTACAAAAGAACCAGCCGGGAAGCAGTTTAAAAATTTTCAGACCAATCTAAACTTATGTAGTGGCCAAGTTTTGATTGAGGGGGCGTGCTAAACATATTGTAAACCGAGTTTGTTACGAGTTTAGCATATTAGAGATAGAGTTAGATGTTGATACGATCTGTGATCGTTTTACATATTGTAACATTGTTATCCGGCTATAAATACAAAACTCCTTGACCCGTGGATCCGTATCCTCTGCTGTGGAGAAGAAAATTCAGAGAACTGTATCAATCGCTACAGTAAAATATGAGGGGATGAGCTTCTCTCTGATGTAGTACTGTACCAAACAGTATTAAAACAGTAATTCAGAAACTGTAGCAACAATCTGTTACTATTTACTTGTACTGTGACAGTCGATCTAGGCTATCCATTTCTTATCAACGGATCAAAATAGAGCTAATTCAGAATACTATATCATATCTGCGTTAAACCCTGTACTTCAGAGGATACGGATCGCTTGACCCGTTGGGTCATCACCGCAATTACAGTTGGCTCCTCTTTCCGCATGTCCTCCCCACTCTCAGTTCTGCGCGCATTCGGTGGGATGGTGATAGGACAGCGCGCGGCGGGAAACAGCGTGATTTTTCGTCCAAAATCTTTGGTAGTCCCCCCGTGCGATGTGATGTGATGCGATGCCATCTCCTCCCAGGTGCGCCGGTGCTCGGGTTGCCGGGCTCGGGATCTCGCCGCGCGGTCGGCGCTCGTGTTTTGACGAGGACTCACGGAGTCGGGTCGGCAGGCACTCTTTGCACGTTTGGACACGTCGGCAAAAAAGCATCACGTGATGATGAGAACACAGGGATCAAGCCTGCTATTTCCTCTTCGATAAGTTTTCTCTACACAGAGATAGAACAAAATCTCAGCACGATAACAACAAGACAAGAAACATCTGAACTGAAACCATCGTAAACAAGCAGTACGTCTCATCGAACCAATCTAGAAGGCCCGTGCTGCATCTAACCTCTGATCCATCCATCATCTGTTCCTCTAGAAGATCGCAGCAGCGAACAACGCACACGCCCTGCCTACGTTGCGTCTGGAACACAGACCATGTATATTAAACATATATGAATGGGTCCTAATGACACGCTAATAACACGGCCTTTGTTTGGACGAGCTAGCAAGTCGCGCGTAAACACGCGGACTAATTTCTGTAGAGCGTGGAGACTTGGTAAATCCCTTCTTGATCCAAGAACAGAAAAATTCAGAATGGCCGAAACCTTGTTCGCGGTAAAGGTCGGTAAAGGCCCAGTTTAGCTGGACTAGAACTGGAAGCCCAACTCCACCTGCCTTGACTAGAGGGAAAGACCGATACTGCCTCGTCGGGTTTGATCGGATCAAAGCCCAAAGCTCTCATTCGATCCTCGCCTTTCACTTCCTCAGGCTCCTCGCCTCCTCTTCTTACCCTCACTAGCTGTATTTCATGTACGTAGGTGGTAAAGGTGTTGCGGAAAGAAGTGCTGCAAAGCTGCAAATTGGTCTTCAGTCGGGTGTTCCCACGCCATCGACCACAGGTTCAGTTTAGGTTCCGTCTGCTGCACTGACATGGATTCCAGTCACCCAAGTTGTGGCTTTTGACCGGGAACAGACAAGGCCATCTGAGCTGTTCTCAACAAGAAATTTTTAGTCCATCCCGGATGGGTTGAAGCTGTTAATTTCCAATGGTACCGGCAACCAGATGGAGATTTTCCTGTCCCTCCTCCGGAGGAAAAAGGGGAGCAAGGATAAAGGAAATAATGTAGCTGGCCGGAAGGAGAAGCCCCAAGCCAATGCTCTACCTAATGTCACCAGTCACCACCATTGCAGGTCCAACTGACTCAAGCTATGTAGCCTGTACTTCTGTAGAGCTCGCAGGCGCATGATGACATGTACTGCAGGCGTGGCTACGCAACTTTCATGGGTTATAATGTGACAAGGAGAATTATCAAGAGAATTTAGACTTTTGTCGTCAAAGCAGGAAGAATCCCTTTCACTATTCCCGTGATTTTTGTTTGCGACAACACTACAGGAAAAACAATCATTGACGACGGCTAAATTTATTGACGACAGGGCCGTCGTCTTTAATATTATTGACGACGGCTTTGTCTAGTCATCGTCAATAACGTAGTCAATAAATTATTGACAACGGGGCCGTCGTCTTTAACTTAATAGGGCCCACCCGAGGAGTTATTAACGACGGTGACCTAAGACCGTCGTCAACAAGGTCCTTATAGACGACGGTTTCCTAGCACCGTCGTCAATAACGGGACATATAACCCGTACGCGAGCCGGGAGGCGGCCAGTGCCGCCTCCCGACTCGATCGCGCCGGCCATCCCCGTCGCCGCCGCCCGTCACCGCCGCCGCCCGTCTCCGGCCCGAGGTAAGTCCCCCTCCCCCTCCGGCCTCTTTCCTCGCCCCCCACTTTCCTCACCCCCCGGCCGCGCCGCCGGCCACCGGCCGGCCGGCCTCTCCGGCCTGGCCGGTGACACGATCCAGCGGCGGGGCCGCAGCGTGCCCTGTCTGTGCGACTATGCCATGGCGGCAACGGCCGTATGCCGGTAGGAGATGGCGGGCCGGCGGCATAGCGTGCCCTGCGGAGTTCCATGGCAGTGGAGAAAGGAGGCGATCGATCTCAGACAAGTGGTGGCAATATCGCGGTGCTACAGCGCGAGGCCTGCCCAAATTAGTCATGTCTAAATTGTGGGCTGTGGTCCCTGAAACAAGAATATATTTTGTATAAAGGTTGATATTGTGTCATATTTGGTAATCAATCTGTTTTGTCCTTGCATAGAAAAGGGGTTAGTTGAAAGATACCTAACACCTATATTATCACACCAAAGGATAGATAATGCTCGAGAGGTTGTGATGTCCTAATTTCTGGAAACAGTATTTGTATTCAAATTAACTAGTGCCCTGGACTCTGATTCGGTACTGGACATTGAGACTATACCTTGCTTTCTCACGCTTTAGGAGATTAATTTTGAACAAAAAATATACAAACCCAGTATGTTGATATTCTACCATCAGACCAACCGGCTCAATCTACACCCGAAAATGCACTCACCAGATTTGATAAGGACCTTCCAATCTTAAGCCCAAAATCAATCAAATCACCCACGTATCTCAGAATTCGCTTAACAACAGTGGGGTGTTGATCTATAGAGGCATAATGGAGATATTGATAGACTTTGTTGACAATAAAAATAATACCCACCCTTGTTAGAGCTAAGTATTGCAGTCCTGCTACAATGCTTTTGTATTATGTGGCTGCTTCATTATTCAATAATTTTTCCAAAGCAGCCGAGAGTTTTTCTCACGGGGAGGGGGGTGGGGCAACTGTCGGTTTATAATTTCGGTGACCAACTCATTGCAGTAATTCAGAAGTATACTTTTCTTGCAAGGACACTAATTCATCATTCTAATATGTGACTTGAATACCTAAAAAATACTGAAGCTTATCCTAGTCTTACAAGTCAAAATCAGCGCTAGGATCCTGAAGCAAGGTTGATATAGCTCTTTCACAGGAGCTGACCATTATGATATCATTCACATACACCCAGAAACATATGGTCACCCCTTCTCCTGAAAGCTATTTATTGGCGAGCATGACCTGGGACAGGAAGGTTGTTTGGTTGATGCCTTCGGAAATATTGCCTAGCCTATATATATGGACGCTGAGATCGACCTGCCTGTGTGATATGTTTTGGCATGAGTCCTGACTTCTTTGACTGAATGACTCAGCAGGAATCCACACATAAGTTATTCTTGATTAAGGAATTACGTAATAACACAAAAATAGCCCATCTTATAATTAGGCTGTGGCCCATGAAATGAACTTTCTATATTTCTAGATCCATGATCTAGAAATATAGATCCATGATCAGGTCTACAAACTTTTCTATACTTCTAGATCCATGATCTTGTCCAATTATGTCATCCAAGTCCACGATCTTTTTCTTTGTGGTACTAGGTCCATGTAATAATAAGACTAAAGACACTAGAAATTGTATTATTAGTTATGTAAAAATAACACTATGGAAGTTATACCTTATATTATCAACATGATTCTTATTGAGACTATGTAATAAACAGTTCGAAGAAATTCCTGAACTGTTCTAAGCTACTAACTGGTGCATCAAATGTACCATTAGCTACATGAACATAAAATGTTACAAGTGACCGAAAAAATATTGCTGCCTATCTTTTATCTTTTTCATGGGAACAACGCTCACAGCCCAAATTTTGAAACCAAACAAAAATCAGTCGAAACAAAAAATTTTAGATAATCTTGGGTATATATTAACTTCAAATTAAAGCCGCGCCCCGCCCCGAGCTCCGCCCTGCTGTGCCGCCCGGCCCCGCCCCAAGCCCCGCCCTGCCGCGCCGCCCGACCTTAGTTGATTAATTGTTTAATTAGTATTGTAATTTATTATTATTTAAATAATACTTTGATTGATTGAGTGATTAGTTACTATATGTAAATAAATGGGTTTCGGCCTGGTCCGGCCTGACACGACCCATTTAGAGTCTGTCACGGCCCATTTATTGGTAATGTATTAGTCGAGACAGGCACGGAGGACGGCAAGCTCCCGCGTGTTGACGACGGGCCCCGACGGTGCGGTTTTATCTTTGACCCACTTACGACGGGGCATAACGTACGACGGCTAACCCTAGGCGTCGTAAGATAATGGCAGGCCCCAGCGGGGCATAACTTAGGACGGCTGACCCACTTCTTTGTCTCTCGTTCTTTCCTTCTCTCTCGTTCTTTCCTCTCTCTCTCTTTTAAATGACTCAAAAATGAAAGATTGACGTAAACCTATACAACATGTGTCACCCGTTTCGAACGGGACCATCTCACATGTGTTACGCATGTGAGGCGTGTACGTTC
This sequence comes from Neostapfia colusana, assembly GCA_030760725.1. Taxonomy (NCBI): domain Eukaryota; kingdom Viridiplantae; phylum Streptophyta; class Magnoliopsida; order Poales; family Poaceae; genus Neostapfia; species Neostapfia colusana. The sequence goes on along the minus strand of JASWHV010000005.1, from coordinate 99,388,633 downwards.
GGAATTGTTCCTTTTTGGACAGCCTAGGAGTGACCGAGGGGGTGTGGCTTGTGATGAGACGCGGGTTTAGATCTAGACAAGATTTCGATGGCATAACCCTGTTGTTCTCTGCTGCACCATTTTTGGGCGTGCAGTAGAGAACAGCGGGTTATGCTGCCGAAATTTCGTTCGGATCCAGACCACGCGTCTCGTCATGAGCATGCTCCGCTCGGTCACTCTTGGGTGGGTTCAGGACCTATCCTTTTCAATAGATGTAGGGTCGTGACATAAATAAATTATAAAGAAACTATAATTTCCTTGACATTAAACTGCAGATTCAAACATGGGTGAGGACCGTAGTTGGATGTATACCGGTTGGAAGAACAGTTCTGGTGGTCACTCGAATGAGTGGTTCGCCAAGACAGATGCTTTTGTAGATCGAGCTTTTTCATTGTCAATGATCGATAAGGTGCGGTGCCCATGTACAAAATGTCAGGGTGCAAAGTGTTAGGACAAAGTGAATTTGGCGTTTCACTTGTGTCGATACGGTTTCATGCAAGATTATGAGGTGTGGACCTTTCACGGTGAGACATCTTCTCAACCCTTACAAGTTTCAGATGAGGATGACAACACGGGGGTCGATAGGATGGACGAGATGCTTGATGCCATAAATCCTGAATTGATGGAGGATCCTCCTGCAACGGAGGTTGAAGCGTTTTTCACGCTTCTCAAAGCTTTAGAAGAGTTGTTGCATGGACACACCGAAGTGACGCTCCTTACTTTCATGACTAGATTTATGGCCATTAAGTCTAAGTATTTCTTCTCCAATAACTGCTACAACGATCTCATCAAATTGATCAGCGATATCCTTCCACAACCACATAAAGTGCCTAAAGATATGTATCAGTCTAAGAAGTTGATTTCTGGTCTGGGTATGAAATATGAGAAGATTGATATGTGTCTAGACAATTGCATGCTTTTTTGGAGAGAGCATGCCAACGAGAACAAGTGCTTAAAATGTGGTAAAGCAAGATTTGTCGAAGTTGTTAATGACGACGGTTCAAAAGTAATGATTCAAGTCGCATAGAAGCAGCTTCGCTACTTGCCTGTCACACCTAGATTCAACCGTTTGTTTCTATCTAAAAAAACAGCTAGACACATGAGGTGGCATAAAGAAGGTGTACGTGAGAACAACGGCATGATGGTGCACCCGTCGGACAGTGAGGCATGGAAGGCGCTTGACCGCTTCGATCCAGATTTCGCCAATGACGCGAGAAATATTCGCTTTGGTTTGGCGACAGATGACTTCTCACCGTTTAGTACAAACGCCACACCATACTCTTGTTAGCCTTCGCTATTCCGTACAACTTACCACCATCTCTTTGTATGAAGTATGAGTTCATGTTCCTATGCCTTATTGTACCTGGACCGGATCATCCTAGTTCACGATTGAACGTGATGATCCAACCATTGATTGAAGAGTTGAAAATGTTATGGACAGGATTCGAAGCGTACGACTGTTATAGAAAACAGAAATTCAACCTTCGAGTTGCGTACTTGTGGTCTGTCCATGATTTTCCAGCTTACGGCATGTTTTCTGGCTGGAGCACTCATGGTCGATTGACATGTCCAATATGTGCTTCGGACACGGATTGTTTTCGTCTAAGTCATGGTGGCAAGATATGCTACTTTGATTGTCATAGACGTTGGTTACCGCCAAATCACGTGTTTAGGCAACAGAGAAATGCCTTCAGGAAGGGTACCATTGTAAAAAAGGGACCACAACAACGTCTGAATGGGTCAAAAATTGTTGAACAGCTCAACAATCTAGTGCCAGATGAAGGTCGTCCTGGATATTTTGTTGGTTACGGAGAGGATCACAATTGGACTCATATATGTGCACTATGGGAGTTACCGTATATGAACTCTTTAATTCTAATGCATAACATTGATGTCATGCACCAGGAACGTAACATGGGCGAATGCATCATAAGCACGTGCTTGGATATGACGGGCAAAACAAAAGACAATATAAAAGCTCGGAAGGATTTGGCAGAGGTTTGTAACCGACCAAGTCTTGAGCTCTCCGAAGCTGGTGGCAAAACACGATCTTCTTTCTGCCTTCGACCAACAGAAAAGAAAGAAGTCTTCAAGTGGTTGAAACAGTTGAAGTTCCCAGACGGTTATGCTGCTAGTCTGAGAAGAGCCGTTAATGTTAAGACTGGAAATCTCACTGGTTTGAAGAGTCATGATTATCACATAATCATGGAAAGACTCCTGTCGGTTATGTTTCGAGGCTATCTTGACGATGAGGTGTGGAAGGTGTTAGCTGAGCTTAGCTATTTTTATAGACAGCTTTGTGCTAAAGAAATCAAAAGGGAGATGATGGAGAAGTTGGAAAAAGAGATACCCGTGCTTTTATGTAAGATGGAAAAAGTATTTTCTCCAGGGTTCTTCAATACAATGCAACACCTTCTAATTCATCTTCCATATGAAGCTAAAGTAGGCGACCCTATTTAATATAGGTGGATGTACCACATTGAAAGAGCACTCAGATGTCTGAAACTGATGGTTCGTAATAGGGCGAGGGTTGAAGGATGCATCACCGAAGCATTTACACTTCAGGAGATAGGATACTTTTTAAGTGTCTACTTTGCAGAAGAAAACAATGTTAATGCATCGGTGTTGCGGTACAATATGGATGAAACAACCTCTTGTAGCGAACTCTCACTTTTTCAAACGAGAGGGACCACTGTTGGTAGTGGCACGAGCTATGATGCTTCAACAGATGAAAAGACATCTAATTTGTTATACATGTACGCTAACATAGATGAGATGGACAATTTTTTTTAGTAAGTGGTTGTTCAACATCTATACTAATTTACGTGGTGTGTTATACGTCTATGCTAATAATTTTGTTTTGTCCTTATTCAGTGAGTTCGATCGACAAAATTGGAAGTCTAAGCAGCAACCTACAAGCAAGCAAATACAAACAATGCGACATTATGGAGTAAATGGAGGACCTAACTTCCAAACCTGGTTTCGAAATCATGTAACATTTTCCTTGTCTTGTTCCTCTTAGTAATTATGTTCATAGCATAAAATAGTCTTCTTACTTCATATGTTGGACAGTGCAAGACACAAGTCGGTGTTCATGAAGATTTGCGACAATTGTCTGACGCGGCCCGCTCAGCCGAGACAGGCCACTCGCTCGGGAATCGCATTGGGTGGTGCCGTGTTGTGCGGCACCCAACAGCACACATATGAGGGACAATGTATTACATAAAATAATAGCGGAAGCTTACAAGTTTTTCCTTTGTAAATACTTTACATCAAGTAACTACAGCGGAAGTCTATATCAACTCGCGTTGAATAACTAAAAGCACTCGAGATGAAGTCCAGCCCGCGGACTCCTCTCGCTAGCAACACGAAGACAAGCGGCAGCGGCTGGGTTCTCCATGTGTTACCTGACTCGGGAGTCCCCGAGTCTCACCGGACAACCTTCTTCTCAGCATCATTGTTAACCTGCAAAACCACTTATATAGCAAGCGTGAGCACATAGGCTCAGCAAGTCTGACCCGTCTCTCCTAAACAAGAAACTCTACATGCACGATGGTTTCAAATGGGTCGGCTAGATTTGCATAAGGGACTCGCCTAAAGTTGATCCTTAACTTTCATATTTTAAGCCTCATTGTGCAGACCTTGAGCCGAAAAGTATCGCAACTCCACAATCAAACAAGAAACGCTTTGTTGCGATGCTCCTTGCACAAAGTGAAAGTAAACTTTAATGAGCCTATCTCTAATTCAATCATGGTTGCAATACGAGTTATAGCACAGCCTTATCAAGTTCAAAGATAAACAATTCCAGTTGTTACTACGTCAAGACGCAGTGGGCAAGTATGCTCATATGACCGCGAGCGATGGTGATTCGAATCAGTACACGCCCGGACTACACGACACGTACACCCGTACTCCGAGTTGCCGGCAGCAACCTCGACTGACGTTGTACGCGGCCACCTTTCCCAAGATCTTCCACATTGGACGCAGTCCAACTGCCCCGAGTACGCAAGCTCCCTCAAGGTACATACCCGCTGTGGTATGTTCTTGAGCGAGTTACCTCCTGCTACCCTGACGCCGAAAGCCTAAGGCAGTTGGAAAAGTTCCACTATGAATCTCCCAAGGTACATCGGTTTCCTGGGTCCCATTTAGCCAGTATGTGCCCAGTACACAACTCAAACTTGTCCAACAGGGCCAAGCACGGACGGGCCTTAATCGACACAGGCAGGGCTATGCACGCACGACCTGCAACCTGCTGCATCTAAACCTCCCTGCCCAGTCTCCATTTCTTAAATGTGAACTTTCCTCATCTTTTCTAATTCGGACCCGTTCCGAGTAAACCAGCCCTAAACTCGCGAGTAGATTCCAACTACTCGTCTTCTACCGGACCTTTCCTACTAACATTAGCGTAGCCAAATTCCCTCGAGGAGTTGCTATTCTACCCTTTCTCTCTTAGGTGTTTCTGGTCATGCAAGTGGGGTTTTCAATATCATCTAGACGTAATGCAATCAACGATGCAAAGTTATGATCTCTACAAATGAAAATGCTTTATAAAATGGTTCAAATGCAAACCGGGGCTTGCCTGTTTTGCAGGTGACTACTGTTACAATCAGTTAGTGACGATCACTTGGAGCTTGATCACTTGTTCTCCTCCCTCCTTGATCTTCACTTCAAATCTTCCTCACCTTCTTCACGTATATGCTACATGATATGATCATGCATATGTATTTAATTGAAAAGCTTTTGCTCATAAGATCTAAAGACCATTTTAAAACTGGAACTTTGTTTAAGAATTTAAAATGACACTGGTGCTAGTGGTTTGGGTTGGGCTTAAACACTAAGATCAAGTGTTGAGTGCTTCTTCCCACTTAAGTGTTGATCACCTTAAGAGATCACACATGAAAGTGGTGATCCAGAGCTCTAATGGAGCTGAGAATTTACATGTGAGTTCCTTGTCCCAAGAAAGTCCTCTGGAGCAAAATTTATCACATTTCATGGAATGGTTTATTCAGAATAATTCTCTAAGTGTTTAGTCAAAGATGAGTTAATTCTGAGGTAACATCCATGTTCATGTCTAACTCAGTGAACCACAATTTCAATTATAGCTTATAGAGTCTACATGAATTTTCCTAGGATTTTTGGAGCTAGGAATTTCCCAGAACTGAATTTACAAGTTTTGGAAATTCTCTGAAAATGTTTCTGTATTCATTTGAATACAGGAACTTACAATCTGAATTACTCTGATCAATTAAGCTCCAAATGAGCCGAAACTTTTACAGGAGTCTAATAACACACTAAAGAATATTCTGGCAAAATCTGAGTATTTTTGGATAAACCAAACTCCCTATAAAATTCTTGTGCTGAAAAGCTTTAAAGAATTTTCCTGAATTAAATAAAGACTTTCATACAAATTGGGTTGCATAATTGGATAGAGTTTGTCAATCTGAATCTAACCCAATTTGAATCACTAAATTTGGAGGTTCCTAGCAAAAGTTATGCTCTTCTAAAGTTTGGGGGAAAATCTGGGATTTGAATAAATCCGGGGAAAAGTTTAAACCTGACTGTGGGCCATGGGGCACGTGTCAGTCACCGGGAGCGCGCCACACGGGCTACGTAATTGTTTCCCGCGCTGCCACAGCCGATCCCGTGCCACAGAGTATCCGGCCCGTTTTCCCCGAGTCGCTGACACGCGGGCCCAGGGGGGTCGTCTTCCACCTCTCGCTCCCGCGCGATCCCGCCGCCGAGCTCGCCGGAGAAGCTCCGGGATTAGTCGTCCGGCCATCTCAACTGCTGAAACTCGCCGCCAGCCCCTAATTCAACGTGAGGAACACGCTGGTGGGGTTTGCTCGAGCCGGTAGGGCCCCCAAACTAGCCCGCAACGGCGCAACGGTTCGGACGATGTCCGACGACGTCGCCCCGACGCCCTAAGCCTTCTAGGCTTCAGTTTCCAAGCTCTAGAGCACCGGCGGACACTAAGGAACATCGACATGTAAAGGAGATGGCTCGGGGATGGCTCTAACTTAGGGTTCATCGTGCACCCGACGGTCTCTACCACAACCGCCGTTAGACAGATCGAGATCACGTCGTGCAGAGCGGGCTTCTAGCTAGGTCCCAAAAGGAAAATTGTTGCTAAGCAAGTCTACGTCCTGTGTGTGCAATTTGCAAAGATCAAACTGAATATAACTCGAGAATTTCACGGTTTCGTACCCGCGGGTCAGTTTTCACCGGCCGGAGGAAATTTCCAAAATTCGTCGGCGCGCGGCAACGGCTGGGGCTGAGCTTCGGATGGAAGCTGTAGGGAGCTCCTGCGTGTCCCAGGGTTGCCTTGCTTGATCGTGAAACGCCCTGGAGGAGGCTGTCCACGGGAGCAGGGTGTCGCCGTTGTGTGGCGGCCGTCGCGGAAACTCGCCTTTCTCGGTGCAGAGAGCGTGAATCCGCTCGGTGATGGCTCGGGGAAGTCGTGGGGACGATGGTGGTGTGGTTTTGCTGCTCAGAGGCGCTGCTCGCTTGCTCTGCTCGAGTACCCGAGCGATCAAAGAAGAGCGGCCGTGTTTCTGTCTCTCGGTGCGAGGAAGAGAGGAAGCAGCGCCGTGGCTTCGGTTAAGAGGTGGGAGAGGCGGTGAGGCGGTAACCACCGACGTCCAGCAGCTCTCCAGCGCGAAGAAATTCCACCAGGAGGTGGCTGCCGGCTGAGCATCGGTGTCGAGCGGAGGTGCGCCCGTCGGTGTCGGGTGCCGACTGAAGGAGGCAAACAGAGACCCAACACTGAGATCTTTTGCAGATTTTCAGTTCACACAATGACATGTGGGACCCACTGATCAGTCCTCCTTATCCCCTCTCCAGATATCTCCCAAGTTTGTATGTTGAGTGAATTCAATTGTGGGAATTTAAATCTGGTATGCATTTGGATAATTGGGCAAGTTTCATCCAAATTCAAATATGCATTTGAATTCTTTGTCATTTAAAGTCCATTTTGCAAAATGGGTTGCAAACTATTTCCATAAATCATGAAACTTTGCACACGCCCTAATTTGGACTCAAGGAATTCAAATATGAAATCTGATTTTTATTTTGGCTGCTGCAAATGAGATTTTTAGCACAACAGTTTTGAATTCCATTGTGTTTTTCTCATTTGAATTTTTGTTTGAACAAATTGTTCCAAATCTGATTTTTGTTTTCTCACACCTATGGGAACTTCCCATCCTTATTTTAGACCCCTCTAGGGTCCCAAGTTCTCAAATGAACATTTGACTTGTGTGAAGAAAGCCCTCATGTGTGTTATCACATGTGGGAAAAAGTTTTAACAAGTCCCAAATTTCATACACATGAAACAAAACTTTACAAACAAGTGTTTCTTTGTATTCATAATTTTGGGACCTTTACACCGAACCGATGAATCCCCTTCATCGGAGACACACGAAGATACACGTGCTCTCCGACTTCGAAATGCAGCGGTCGACGTCTCTGGTCCGCGTGGCTCTTTTGACGAGATTGGGCTGCCTTGAGGTTCCCTTGTATTATCCGAACTCTCTCTTCGGCTTCATTGACAAGATCAACCCCGAACGTTACGCGTTCACTGGATTCACACCAATTCAATGGTGTACGGCACTTCCGGCCGTATAGAGCTTCATATGGTGCCATCTTAATGCTCGTCTGATATCCGTTGTTGTACGAGAACTCCGCCAGTGATAAGTGATCGTCCCAGCTCTTACCGTGGTGGATGGCACATGCTCTTAGCATATCCTCTAGTATTTGATTTACCCTCTCAGTTTGCCCATCGGTTTGAGGGTGATATGCAGAGCTTCTAATCAACTTTGTCCCCAAGGAGGTGTGTAGCTGTTCCCAGAAACGGGCTACGAACAGCGATCCTCTATCTGACACAATGGTGCGGGGAACTCCATGTAAGCACAAGATCCGTGCTATGTACAGCTCCGCATACTGCTTTGCATTGTACCTAGTATGCACAGGGATGAAGTGTGCCGATTTGGTTAACCGGTCCACGATTACCCAAATCGAATCATGGTTGTGGGAGGTCATCGGCAACCCGACGATGAAGTCCATACTCAAGTCTTCCCACTTCCATGCCGGTACTTGCAATGGCTGCAACAGGCCTGACTTCTTCATATGGTCGGCCTTGACTCTTCGACACGTATCACATTCCGAAACGTACTTTGCGACTTCACGTTTCATACGTGTCCACCAAAACTTCTTCCGGAGGTCTTGGTACATTTTATTACTGCCCGGATGAATGGAAAATTTGGACAAATGAGCTTCATCCAAAATTTTCTTCCGTAGTCCCATATCCCGGGGTACTACAATCCGGTCGTTAAACCACAAAGTACCCTCATCGTCCTTCCGGAAGCACTTCGTTTCTCCGTTGTCTATCCTCCGCCGTATGTGATACATACCCTTGTCTTTTCGTTGAGCTTCCATGATCTCCTCTCGGATAGTAGGAATGAGAGCGAGATTATAGAGAGCTCCATACGGTATGACACGGAGGCTTGGTTCTTCATCATCCATTTCAGCAATAGTTAGGTGATGGATGTGCGCCTTACGACTGAGTGCATCGGCGACCACATTTGCCTTTCCTGGATGATAATGAATTTCAAGTTCATAGTCCTTAATGAGCTCTAGCCATCTTCGTTGCCTCATGTTCAATTCTTTCTGAGTGAAGATGTACTTCAAGCTCTTGTGGTCGGTGTAGAGGTGTACAAGATTTCCGAGCAAGTAATGCCTCCACATCTTCAAAGCAAGGACCACGGCAGCTAACTCAAGATCATGAGTTGGATAATGCTGCTCGTGAGTTCTGAGTTGACGAGATCCATAAGCGACCACTTGTCTTTCTTGCATCAGCACGCAGCCAAGACCGATGCCAGATGCATCGCAATAAACGTCGAATGGCTTCGTTGTATCCGGCTGAGCAAGAACTGGGGCGGTTGTGAGATGCTTCACTAAGGTCTTGAAAGCTTGTTCACACGCAGCACCCACACAAATCTGGTATTCTTCTTTAATAATTCCGTCATTGGTTTAGCAATCTTGGAAAAACTCGGAATAAACCTCCGGTAGTAACCCGCTAAACCGAGGAAGCTTCGGATTTCATGTACTGACTTTGGTGACTCCCACTTCTGCACTTGGATAATCTTACTCGGATCTACAGCGATGCCCTCCGCTGAAATGATGTGTCCGAGAAAAGGTACTTGATTAATACAGAATTCACACTTGCTGAATTTTGCATAGAGCTGATGATCTCGCAATCTTTGTAGCACAATATGCAGATGTTCAACATGTTCTTCCTCTGACTTGGAGTACACCAAGATATCATCGATGAAGACCACGACGAATTTATCCAACTCCGGCATGAACACTGAATTCATCAGGTACATAAAGTGTGCCGGGGCGTTGGTCAGACCAAAAGACATAACGAGATACTCATACAGCCCGTATCTCGTTGAGAATGCCGTCTTTGGAATATCTTCTGCCCGGATTTTAATCTGATGATATCCGGACCGAAGATCCATCTTCGAAAATACCTTCGCACCCACTAATTGATCGAAGAGCATATCAATGCGAGGTAGTGGATACTTGTTCTTGATGGTAACGGCATTCAGAGGACGATAATCAACATAAAGCCGTAGTGTTTCGTCCTTTTTCTTGACAAACAACGCTGAACAACCCCAAGGTGACGAACTCGGTCGTATAAAGCCCTTGCTCATTAGGTCATTCAGCTGTGTCTTCAATTATGCCAGTTCATTGGGTGCCATCTTGTACGGCCTTCGTGATATCGGTGTGGTTCCCGGTATAAGTTCAATCTTGAACTCAACGTCTCGTTCGGGCGGCATGCCCGGTAAATCTTCGGGAAACACATCCGGATACTCTCGTACCACCAGAATGTCCTCTATCTTGACAGCTTCCGTGTGGTTCACTGTTGCAATCTGCTGCCGTCTGGCGCCCAGAATTAATATATGAAGACCGTGCTGTGGGGAGTTGAGCTCAACGGTCCTGGAGCTGATGTTAAGAACCGCTCTGTGGTAATTCAACCACGACATCCCCAAAATGATGTCGATCTTCAGACCTTCAAGAACAATGAGGGTCGTAGGGTATATTTTACCCCCCAAACAAAGAGGTGCTCGGGAGACAACCTCGCTTGCGGTACTGCTGCCCCCGGGCGAAGATATGAGGTATTGCCTCTTTGTATAAACGGTTTGGAGCTGATGTTGAGCCACAAAAGATTGGCTAATGAAGTTGTGTGTGGCACCGGAATCAAAGAGAACTAAAACCGGTAGCTGATTCAGAGAAAACATCCCTGCTAAAGCGGCTTCTCCTTCCGGAACATCATCAATCACAGTATAGTGAATGTTGCCCCTTATCTGCCCTCCTATCTGCAGATTGAGGTACGGGTCGTATTGTTGTAAATATGATGACCCGCATCCTTGAATTCCCTCCGAACATTGCCTAGCATAATGGCCCTTACGCCCACAAGTAAGACACGGATGCCTCTCCGGTTCTTCGTTGACTTGCGGTGGACTGCTAGGTACATATGGCTGCAGCGATGGAGCACAAACCACCGTCTGATGTTGCGGCAGTGGAGGTGGTGCAAGTTGTAGAACTTAACCAGCAATCAATCTCTGAGGAGTTGATCGTACAGGTGGCCTCCATCTTTCACCGTGTGGCGTTTGATACACCAAACGGTACTTCTGAGGCACATAACTTGTGCTAGCCTGCTCGATCTTACTCATCTTTCTCTTCTCCGCTTGCCACTCAAGTGTCGGCTTCTCTTGAATGAAAGCCGCATTGACCATGTCGGTGTAACTGCCGTTATTATGTACGGCCAGCTTCTCCCGTAATATGCCACTCAGGCCATGGAAGAATAGGTCACACCGTGCTTCTTCTTTCGCCACATATTCGGGAGCATATTGGTCCAAAAGATTAAATCTACGGACATACTCGAGGACACTCATGTCCCCTTGCTTCAAGCCCAAAAATTCCTCCCGCTTTGCCTTGACAATACCTAATGGCATGTAACGAGTACGAAAGGCTTCACAAAACTCCTTCCATGTCACTTGATGGTCCTCCGGAATGGTGGCAATATGATCCACCCACCAGTTTCCGGCGGCTCCATGGAGTTGTTGAGCGGCAAACTTTGTCTTCCGGTAGTCATCACACTTGAATACTCCAAATTTTGACTCCATGACACGAAGCCATTGATCTGCTTCGACAGGTTCGGTGGCTTCAGTAAAGATAGGCGGTTGAGTCGCCAAGAAGTCCAGATAAGCGTTCCGAGGTGGAACGACTTGTTGCGTGTTCTGGAGTACGCCTTGTTGTACCAAAGCTTGGAGTAAGCGTGTGTGTTCTTGTGTTGCTTCTTGGAGTAGCCTAGCATTCTCTTGATTAGACTCGACAACTCGAGTCATAAGATCCATCCATCCCATGGATGGTGGTTCCGACGGTGGAATGGAAGCATCACCGCCTCGACGAGAACTTCCGGCCCTACTCCTAGAGCGATTACGAACCATACAGCAAAATGTAGTTAAGATGAGTTAAACAAGAACTCAGCAGTATGTGAGACTAATGGAAACATGATTATGTCAAAACTTTATGAAAGCAGTAACAAAATTCATGTTTACAAAACTCCTTAGTAGGCATAACTATCCAGCCTATCTGTACAGAACAGACCTTTATGCACTATCTCCAGATTTTGATCTAGTTAAGAGCATTTTCATAACTCAAGTTGAATACCAAAGTTAAAGTTAACTTCAGTATCTTTCCAACGAGTACTCATATGCCCCAGATCATCTCCGGATTAAAAGTTATGATTCTTCAAGTTTGACAGAATTCCTGGATAAAATTTGCCAGCACCTCCTTTGTACGTGGCTGATTTTATCACAGTTGTATATGTAAATACAATAAGAACCTGAACAAACTTTGAACTACAACAATGTTGCACATTTCATAACCTATCCAATGGTGTATCATCGGCTTCTTAAGGGTTTCTCTACAGAAAGTTATGGCTTAAAACATAAAGGTCCAGAGAGGTTTTACTGCTGTCCTAGTTCTGGACAGTTTACCTTACTCTGAACTTTATACCCATTTAGCATGTGATTTAGCTCTGGAGGTCTACAAAGAAGTTGTAGATCACTTGAAAATCTTTCCATAACTGTATCATACACCTTAATTGGGTCAAGCTACTCAGAGTTATGCTCTGTTGAAGTCCAGCACAAATTTCTGCTGAAAACAGAGCACTCTGTTTTTGAAATCTTTGAAGTCTAATCTTCCTCTCATTTGAATCTTAGCTCAAAATAAGAGTTCAGTAACTAATATTTGTTTCAAACTTCCATTTTTAGTTGAAAGCTAGTTCATGAGTCATTTCTTCAAAGAAAAGGGGTTATTAAGTTTAGTACGGCGTCGATGCACCGTAAGAAGCATGTCGGTACTACGTAGCCTCACCAAAAGAAAATCCTAACCGGATTATACCGGTATAACGTATCTTAGGTGGCACTAAAACGGTCACTCGCAAACGTGTACTATTTGTACTACGGTTTCGTGGTTAATCCTGCATAAGTCACACTCAATCATCAGGTCCGGCTGCACACCGAACCCGGTATCCATACATTTCTTACACCCGTCCGTCATCACTCGCTCAGGTGTTCTCAAGCCAAACACGCCTTGAGCTACGTGTTCACGTTACTAACCACGTGACGGGGTTTCCCAAATTGCACCACGCACGCCTGGGACAGACGTTGCTCGAGTACCCCAAACGACATGAAGAGTCGTAGAGGATACTAAAGCGGATCGGGTTACCTGCCACCCGTGGGGCTTCACCCTTCAGCTTGTGCGCACTGGTGGACAGCGCTTACGTGCACCCCCCAAGACATAAATCGTCCCGAGATGCACGATTTTCTGACATAACAAATAAGTTAGGTTGCCACCTTTATATTAAGCTAATAGTAATCCTTATGTGGGCCTAGTACCGTATCCTCACCGTAACCTAAATTTTTGTCGTAATACCTTCCTTATTCCGTGTGCTATTAACAATGCGGCTCTGATACCACGCTGATGCGACCCGCTCAGCCGAGACAGGCCACTCGCCCGGGAATCGCATTGGGCGGTGCCGTGTTGTGCGGCACCCAACAGCACACATATGAGGGACAATGTATTACATAAAACAATAGCAGAAGCTTACAAGTTTTTCCTTTGTAAATACTTTACATCAAGTAACTACAGCAGAAGTCTATATCAACTCACGTCGAATAACTAAAAGCACTCGAGATGAAGTCCAGCGCGCGGACTCCTCTCGCTAGCAACACGAAGACAAGCGGCAGCGGCTGGGTTCTCCATGTGTTACCTGACTCGGGAGTCCCCGAGTCTCACTGGACAACCTTCTTCTCAGCATCATTGTTAACCTGCAAAACCACTTATATAGCAAGCGTGAGCACATAGGCTCAGCAAGTATGACCTGTCTCTCCTAAACAAGAAACTCTACATGCACGATGGTTTCAAATGGGTCGGCTAGATTTGCATAAGGGACTCGCCTAAAGTTGATCCTTAACTTTCGTATTTTAAGCCTCATTGTGCAGACCTTGAGTCGAAAAGCATCGCAACTCCACAATCAAACAAGAAACGCTTTGTTGCGATGCTCCTTGCACAAATTGAAAGTAAACTTTAATGAGCCTATCTCTAATTCAATCATGGTTGCAATACGAGTTATAGCACAGCCTTATCAAGTTCAAAGATAAACAATTCCAGTTGTTACTACGTCAAGACGCAGTGGGCAAGTATGCTCATATGACCGCGAGCGACGGTGATTCGAATCAGTACACGCCCGGACTATACGACACGTACACCCGTACTCTGAGTTGCCGACAGCAACCTCGACTGACGTTGTACGCGGCCACCTTTCCCAAGATCTTCCACATTGGACGCAGTCCAACTGCCCCGAGTACGCAAGCTCCCTCAAGGTACATACCCGCTGTGGTATGTTCTTGAGCGAGTTACCTCCTGCTACCCTGACGCCGAAAGCCTAAGGCAGTTGGAAAAGTTCCACTATGAATCTCCCAAGGTACATCGGTTTCCTGGGTCCCATATAGCCAGTATGTGCCCGGTACACAACTCAAACTTGTCCAACAGGGCCAAGCACGGACGGGCCTTAATCGACACAGGCAGGGCTATGCACGCACGGCCTGCAACCTGCTGCATCTAAACCTCCCTGCCCAGTCTCCATTTCTTAAATGTGAACTTTCCTCATCTTTTCTAATTCGGACCCGTTCCGAGTAAACCAGCCCTAAACTCGCGAGTAGATTCCAACTACTCGTCTTCTACCGGACCTTTCCTACTAAAATTAGCGTAGCCAAATTCCCTCGAGGAGTTGCTATTCTAACCTTTCTCTCTTAGGTGTTTCTGGTCATGCAAGTGGGGTTTTCAATATCATCTAGACATAATGCAATCAACGATGCAAAGCTATGATCTCTACAAATGAAAATGCTTTATAAAACGGTTCAAATGCAAACCGGGGCTTGCCTGTTTTGCAGGTGACTACTGTTACAATCAGTTAGTGACGATCACTTGGAGCTTGATCACTTGTTCTCCTCCCTCCTTGATCTTCACTTCAAATCTTCCTCACCTTCTTCACGTATATGCTACATGATATGATCATGCATATGTATTTAATTGAAAAGCTTTTGCTCATAAGATCTAAAGACCATTTTAAAACTGGAACTTTGTTTAAGAATTTAAAATGACACTGGTGCTAGTGGTTTGGGTTGGGCTTAAACACTAAGATCAAGTGTTGAGTGCTTCTTCCCACTTAAGTGTTGATCACCTTAAGAGATCACACATGACAGTGGTGATCCAGAGCTCTAATGGAGCTGAGAATTTACATGTGAGTTCCTTGTCCCATGAAAGTCCTCTGGAGCAAAATTTAGCACATTTCATGGAATGGTTTATTCAGAATAATTCTCTAAGTGTTTAGTCAAAGATGAGTTAATTCTGAGGTAACATCCATGTTCATGTCTAACTCAGTGAACCACAATTTCAATTATAGTTTATAGAGTTTACATGAATTTTCCTAGGATTTTTGGAGCTAGGAATTTCAAAGAACTGAATTTACAAGTTTTAGAAATTCTCTGAAAATGTTTCTGTATTCATTTGAATACAGGAACTTACAATCTGAATTACCCTGATCAATTCAGCTCCAAATAAGCTGAAACTTTTACAGGAGTCTAATAACACCCTAAAGAATATTCTGGCAAAATATGAGGATTTTTGGATAAACCAAACTCCCTCTAAAATTCTTTTGCTGAAAAGCTTTAAAGGATTTTCCAGAATTCAATAAAGACTTTCATACAAATTGGGTTGCATATTTGGATAGAGTTTGTCAATCTGAATCTAACCCAATTTGAATCACTAAATTTGGAGGTTCCTAGCAAAAGTTATGCTCTTCTAAAGTTTGGGGAAAAATCTGGGATTTGAATAAATCCGGGGAAAAGTTTAAACCTGACTGTGGGCCATGGGGCACGTGTCAGTCACCGGGAGCGCGCCACACGGGCTACAGAATTGTTTCCCACGCTGCCACAGCCGATCCCGTGCCACAGAGTATCCGGCCCGTTTTCCCCGAGTCGCTGACACGCGGGCCCAGGGGGGGTCGTCTTCCACCTCTCGCTCCCGCGCGATCCCGCCGCCGAGCTCGCCGGAGAAGCTCCGGGATTAGTCGTCCGGCCATCTCAACTGCTGAAACTCGCCGACAGCCCCTAATTCAACGTGAGGAACACGCTGGTGGGGTTTGCTCGAGCCGGTAGGGCCCCCAAACTAGCCCACGACGGCGCAACGGTTCGGACGAAGTCCGGCGACGTCGCCCCGACGCCCTAAGCCTTCTAGGCTTCAGTTTCCAAGCTCTAGAGCACCGGCGGACACTAAGGAACATCGACATGTAAAGGAGATGGCTCGGGGATGGCTCTAACTTAGGGTTCATCGTGCACCCGACGGTCTCTACCACAACCGCCGTTAGACAGATCGAGATCACGTCGTGCAGAGCGGGCTTCTAGCTAGGTCCCAAAAGGAAAATTGTTGCTAAGCAAGTCTACTTCCCGTGTGTGCAATTTGCAAAGATCAAACTGAATATAACTCGAGAATTTCACGGTTTCGTACCCGCGGGTCAGTTTTCACCGGCCGGAGGAAATTTCCAAAATTCGTCGGCGCGCGGCAATGGCTGGGGCTGAGCTTCGGATGGAAGCTGTAGGGAGCTCCTGCGTGTCCCAGGGTTGCCTTGCTTGATCGTGAAACGCCCTGGAGGAGGCTGTCCACGGGAGCAGGGTGTCGCCGTTGTGTGGCGGCCGTCGCGGAAACTCGCCTTTCTCGGTGCAGAGAGCGTGAATCCGCTCGGTGATGGCTCGGGGAAGTCGTGGGGATGATGGTGGTGTGGTTTTGCTGCTCAGAGGCGCTGCTCGCTTGCTCTGCTCGAGTACCCGAGCGATCAAAGAAGAGTGGCCGTGTTTCTGTCTCTCGGTGCGAGGAAGAGAGGAAGCAGCGCCGTGGCTTCGGTTAAGAGGTGGGAGAGGCGGTGAGGCGGTAACCACCGATGTCCAGCAGCTCTCCAGCGCGAAGAAATTCCACCAGGAGGTGGCTGCCGGCTGAGCATCGGTGTCGAGCGGAGGTGCGCCCGTCGGTGTCGGGTGCCGACTGAAGGAGGCAAACAGAGACCCAACACTGAGATCTTTTGCAAATTTTCAGTTCACACAATGACATGTGGGACCCACTGATCAGTCCTCCTTATCCCCTCTCCAAATATCTCCCAAGTTTGTATGTTGAGTGAATTCAATTGTGGGAATTTAAATCTGGTATGCATTTGGATAATTGGGCAAGTTTCATCCAAATTCAAATATGCATTTGAATTCTTTGTCATTTAAAGTCCATTTTGCAAAATGGGTTGCAAACTATTTCCATGAATCATGAAACTTTGCACACGCCCTAATTTGGACTCAAGGAATTCAAATATGAAATCTGATTTTTATTTTGGCTGCTGCAAATGAGATTTTTAGCACAACAGTTTTGAATTCCATTGTGTTTTTCTCATTTGAATTTTTGTTTGAACAAATTGTTCCAGATCTGATTTTTGTTTTCTCACACCTATGGGAACTTCCCATCCTTGTTTTAGACCCCTCTAGGGTCCCAAGTTCTCAAATGAACATTTGACTTGTGTGAAGAAAGCCCTCATGTGTGTTATCACATGTGGGAAAAAGTTTTAACAAGTCCCAAATTTCATACACATGAAACAAAACTTTACAAACAAGTGTTTCTTTGTATTCATAATTTTGGGACCTTTACATTGTCCAATGGATCCATTAAAGTTAAACTTTTTGGTCGATATGATGTCAATGGGTTCCGATTTCGTTCAACTCAATTTGAAGCTCAACGTCCTCTAAGGGCAACATCTAACACCGGAGTTGTGACGAGGGCCGCCGATGCCAAAGGACGTGAAACTAATTTCTATGGGATCATAAACAAAATCCTAGAATTTAGTTTTGCCGGGAGTAAAGACCTTAAAGTAGTCTTCTTTGACTGCGATTGGTTTGATAATAATAATGGAACTCGACAAAACCAATTTGGCATGATAGAAGTCAAACACAAGGACTGACTACAAGGCTACGAGACCTTTTTCCTTGCACACCAAGTCGAACAAGTGTACTATCTACAATACCCATGCGAAAAGCTTAGTGCATGGTGGGTTATACAAAAGATGAATCCACGTGAGCGGTTATATACACCGGACAATACTGGTTACCTTGATGAGGCTGATGTTGTTTACCAAGAAGAAGAGTTGCCGAATTCTTTTATCGTTGAGCCTGGTCTACGACTCGATGAATTAGTTGGAGATGCACAAGATGTACATACTCATAATGTGAAAAAACGAAAACGGCGAACAACCACGACAAAAGATCGATGGTCCGGTTTACGAAGTAGAGTACATGATCGTGATACTGATGAATTTTGAAATTGAGTACAAGTAACATTTCCTTCATATCTTCTTTCGTCTTCTATATTTTCCTTTAAATTTATTATCAAATTTCCTTTCATTAGGATGTCGTCGAGTAGTAGACGACGGGGGACGCGGGGCTTTCTGCCCCCGAGAGCAGACTCCGTTTTCCAGGGCTGTCAGTCTAGCAATGGTAGACTGTCTCAGCTGTTGGGCCTCGACAGAGGCTAGGGGTCACGACGGGTAAAGAATATTAAATTAAATTAATTATATAAGTAACTTCTTAAATCTATATTACCAATCTTCAAATTTTTAGGACGACTCTACGTCTGAGGAGACAGAGGCCAGGGGTCCTCTTCAAACACCACAGGTTTCGGAGCCTGTTCCAGATCCTGCTTCGGATCCTCTTCAGGTTCCGGCACCGCAGGCATCAGACCCTGCTTCGAAGCCTTCCACAGAGCCTGATGTGGAGCCGGCTCCACAGCGGCGTTACAGGAGAAGCCACTACTCCTCCGGTTCCTGCCCGGCCAGAAGATCGGGTCGTTATTCGTCCGGTTGGCGATAGGTAAGTAAATCTTTAACAAATTAATTTAGATATTTTAACACTTATATATGTACTAATTGAGAATCGTGTATTAGGTATTGGGCCGATGACTCGTTCACGGGTCAAGGACGCCACCGCCAGGTCAACGCTGTCCTGGGCCAGCTCATCCATTGTCACTACCCCGGTCTAGTGAATGGACGGGCTGCTACGTCTGGGGACGATTGCACTACGGCCCAGGACATTACCTATGGCAACCACCAGGAGCATGTGTGGCATGAATTCATGATAAGTAAATCGTCTATTCGTTAAATGTGAACCTATTATATGTTAAATACATTAACTTGTATATTTCTTCTTATAGAAATATTACCGTTTGGAGGACGAGACCTAGTTGGATCACGCTCGCCTAGTCTTCAACAACAACGCTAGGAAGCTCCTGACGCAGTCGATATCAACGGCTCGCATTCAGGCTACGAAGGCGTACTATAAGTTGCATCCGGACTAGGGTGAGCCGGGACAGTTTAGGGATGTGGCGGACAAGTACTTGACGGAGGCACAGTACATAGAGGTAAAATCTTTATTTTACTTTGCTTTATTATCCAATTTTCATCAATGTTTTCATCCAATAACAAATGTGTGCAGGTCAGTGTATCATGGCTTGAGTCCTGTCCGGACGCCTACAGTTCCCTTTGTGCTCGTTGAGCGAGCCAGGGCTTCCAAGGCGTGTCGATGACCCGCCGACAGAGTCGAGGGACGGATAGGAAACACCGTCTTGGCGGGGACGGCTACGTACGCCTTGCTAAATGGATGGTAAGTGATACTCAAATTTTATTCTAGTTAATTTCTATCGCTATCATTGTGCTAACACGTATCGATAGGAGCGCGAGATAGGTCAGGAGTCGATCGCTATCCAGGTGTGGAGGAGGGATCACATGGGAAGTGACCCCTCGCAGCCTAATCAGTTGTCTTTTCAGACGACAACGGAGACGTTGGTGAGTACTTTAGTTAACTTAATTGTATTCTCTTTAAAACTTCTGATGACTTTAATTTTCTGTATTTTCAGGAAAAGTATGGGGAGGAGGTGCGGAGGCTTCGAGGCGACGATTACGATTGGCAGAACTCGCCGATCATACCTGAAGCCGCCTATGCAAGCGGTGGCGGTAAACCTCACGGCCGGTGAGTTCTGTTGTTTTACATTTACTTTCATGAAATTTGAGACACGAAACTTTAATACTCTTACTTCGTTGTGTAGGTTGGTCATCTTCGATGGAGTAGTCGACTCGAGGGAGGCGCGGTCTTCCTGGAGGGCCTCTTCATCGCAGGGTGGATCCAGCAGGCGTGGCAGCCGAGATCTGGAGCTCCAGAGTGTTCAGGGGGAGCTCCATAGGACACAAGAAGCGCTGAGGCTCACGAATGAGAGGCAGGCATCCGAGTTCAACACTCGTACATGCTACAGCTGCAAGCTGTCATGCAGGTAAGTTCAGATCGTTGTACTCAACGTTTCTAATATATGAATGACATGTATAATAATTTACTTCATATTTGCGGGCTATGGCCGCAGGACAGCCGGCTGTCTTTCCTCTGTGGGCGCCGCCACCTGTCGGTACCCGCGATATGGGGTACCCCCGCGCACAGGGGAAAATGCCTAAGGGTCTCGCCCTTCTCCGCAGGGAAAGCTCTGAAGGCGCCACGTGTCCAGTGGGGTCGGACCTCCCTCCACTCAGAGGAGAGCTCCGGGCTCACCACGTGGCCTACAGCAGCCAGACCTCCCCCTCCGTGGGGAGAGCTCCGAAGGTGCTACATGTCCCGCGGGGCCGGACCTCCCCCTCCTTAGAGGAGAGCTCCGGACCCGCCACGTGGCCGACAGAAGCCGGACCTCCCCCTCCACGAGGGAGAGGTCCGAAGGCTCCATGTGTCCTGCGGGGCCGGACCTCCCCCTCCTCAGAGGAGAGCTCCGGGCCCGCCACGTGTCCAGCAGAACGGCGCTACCTGCCCCCGAGCGGTAGGCAGCGGGCATAAAGACGCCCCATACCTTGCCCGTACAAGGTATTCAAGGCCCGCGCCTTCCCAAGACGCGGAGCACACCTCTGTCAGAAACCGTTGCGCCCAGTCGCATCACAGACTGGCGCGCGGTGTCAGGGCCTGCCAGCCAATAAACACAGCGACAAGACATCCCATGCCGCCCCCGCCGTCATCAACCACTACGACTAGCATGCGGCATGGGCAGGGCTGCAAAACGAAGACTCAGAAGCCTTCGCCGGAGACAACTACCGGCATAACTGCAGATACGATAGATAATAGACAATCTCCTCGGGACCACCTGTCGGGTCCCGGGCCCCCCTTGTAAGCCACCCGAGTCTTGGACTATAAAAGGCTCGGGTAGGCAATGTTAGCAAGGGTTCGAACCCTGTTGGTTCGCACTTTGCAACTCATACGCTAGCCATACACTCTCAAGCTGTAACTCACCCCCAAGCTCAGGCCTCCGGTCCTGAGCAGCAAGCAATACAGCGAGCTCCATAGCTCGCCATGGACGTAGGGTTTTATGCTCCGGCGGCCTGAACCACGTAAAACTCGTCGTGTCAAGCTCTTACTAACTCGTCCATCTGCGCAAGCTCTCCGCTAGGGACTAGCCCCACCGAAAAAAGAACCTCCGCGGGCTGCCCAGTGCAGGCCCGGGGGAAGTGTCGACTGAACACTTCGACATTTGGCGCGCCAGGTAGGGGGCTTTTCCCCTTGCGCGACGAGTTTCCGCCAACGAAGATGACCAAGCTTCCTTCAGCGGCAAACTCTCCCCCCCTGCGTCCGCGGCAAACTGTGACCAGGGGAGAGTACATGATGACACACTCAGGACGGAGTGTGTCAGGGCAAGCTGGGAGCCAGCAACCGGCTCTGGCAGCGCCGACCCCGGCAATGCAGGCTCCAACCAGCGTCAGGCCTTCAGTAGCGTCGGGCGTACCCGGTGGGGGT